>CM035626.1:8713854-10091375 GCA_020496765.1 Gossypium stocksii | reverse complement strand
ATTGATAAATGATAAATTATACATATTTTTACCCCATGTTTAGCCTAATTTCTGGATGGATTATCATTAATTTTGTGAGAATTGGTACTCTTAATCCTTCTTTTTCATGTCTTATACTCAGGAGAGCATAGGGAAGAGAAAAGGATAGAAAACGGGCCAAAAACGAGGAAAATAGGCCAAAGTGTGAAAATGACACGGCCCAAAGAGTCACCACACGGCCGTGGCACACGGCCATGCCACATGAAGTCCACACGGCCCAGCCCCGACAAGCACGGCCAGGCCACAAGGTCGTGCCACCATCAACAGGCCCGTACACGGCCCTTATTGAAACCACACGGGCGTGGCACACAGGCGTGTCCCTGTCGTGAGGAAGTGCAATTTCACTCGGATTTGGATACTTAGGGGCTAAAAAAGCCATTCTAAACTCTATATAAAGACCCCAAAAGGCAACTCTAAAGGTACACTCTTTTCTCCCAAAAAGGAGCGTCATATTTCTGCCAACACAAGGAGTAAAAGCAAGGAATTACTCCAAGGGAAGCCGATTGATTCATCCCAGAAGCCAGAATTCTACATCAAGACAGAGGATCTCCCTAAATTCCTTCAGGGTTTTTGGGTTCTTATGTTTTGTTATCTTATTTCTTCTGAGATGTTTTCTTTATTAATTATGAACTAAACCTCTCAAATACTTGAGGGGGATGAAACCTAAGACAGATCTTGTTATTATTTATTCTTCAATTGTATGATAAATACTTGAATTGTTCTTAATTATGTGTTCTTCATTCTTGATTTAATAATCCTAAGTATTACTTCAAAAAACTGATGTGCTTAGGCAGAGGAGCAAAAGTCCCTGTTTTAAGAGTAGATCTACCATAATTAAGCGGAGTTGCATGCAACCCTAGACATAGGGCGACATAAATCTGCCGGATTAGGGTCAAACCTAATAAGGGGATCCATAGATCAAATTAATGCAACTTAGGGGTGTTAATTGATAAAGAAACTTTAATTAACCACTTAGGATTAGTTGTTCTTATCCTCAACGGAGGTATTAACATAGGTTAGGGATCTCTACGGATCAACTCAAGTGAAGAAATCATCTAGTTCAAGAAGTTAATAACAAGTGAAGTCTAAGTGGATTCTCCCTTAAGTATTGCTCATATCAATTAGCTTTTCCCTAAAGTTTTCCCCAATTTACTTTTTATGAACTTTTAGTTAGTTTTAGAATTAGTTTCAACCAATCCTCTTTTATTTTCAGGCTAGATAATAAAAAGGAAGTAAGTATTAGTACTTTTGGTTCCCTTGGGTACGATAACTCGGTCTTGCCACTAAACTATACTACTGTTCGATAGATGCGTTTGCCTTTAAAATCGTGATATTAGTTAGTTTTTGGTGTGATCAGTTTTTATAAATTTTATTACTTAATATCGGGAGTATCACTTATTGTAAAGAACCTAGGGGGTTTTAGTCGACCCAAATGCCATGAATTTGCAAGGTGTGTTATCTACAGGTGATGTTTCTCCTTTGGATGGGGCTCCATTAAATTTTGAGCATAATTTTAATGGTAGTAAAATAGGGGTATGTGTTTGGAGGCCGTGAACCTTATTATAGATAGGGAGTCTTTGCCCTTCTCACCTATTGCTGCCATTTTAACCATGTTTTTGAAGGCCCTATTAAGATAAAGGTCAGGGTCAATGAGAGGTTGCTTCATAAGGAGAAACATAGTGCAGTAATTTTTAAAAATAATCAGTGTCATAATACTAAAGATCTTGTTTTTGTTAATAGTGATGATTCTTCTAGGAATACTCTCACCTCATCAACTAATCATGAAAATCACAGGAAAACGGGTAATCGTCGAAAAATGAAGAATTTGAGTAAAACCATTCGTGCGCCAAGCAATAGTTTTAAGGTTTCAAACGATCCTCGAGTGTCATTGGTTGAGTCGGTCAATTCAATGGTGGAGTTTATTTTGACTCAGTTTACAACACCAAATGGTAAAGGTCAACAAGTTTACTCATTTTTATATATGGAATTAAATTTCAATATTATGTTTTGGAATTGTCAAGGTTGTGTAGTGTCTAATTTTCCTCAGATCTTTAAATAATATAATCGAGAATTTGAGCTTGATATTGTGAGCTTATTGGAGCTAAGAATTAGCAGTTTTAAAGTTGGCACTGTAATCGCTAAATTGGGTTTTAAGCAATCTTATCGGGTTGAAGTGGTGGGATTTTCTAGAGGAATCTAGATTGGTTGGAATGATTCTATTAGGGTCAAAATAATTTGTAATAATCCCCAATTTATTTTGTTTCATGTCTTATATAGTAGTTTTCATATAGGTGTGTTGTTAGCCTTTATTTATGGAAGCTTAAACAAGACTAAGTGAAAATCCCTTTTGGAATATCTAAAATTAGTGATTCCTGAATAAACGATTCCTTAGACGGCAATAGAAGACTTCAATGCTATTTTGTCAGAGAATGAGAAGTGTTGTGGTCTCACAAGGGGTAAACGTTGCCTTCATTTTAGTCACTTTATGGATTCATTTGCCTTACATGACTTAGGTTTTAGGGGTCTGAGTTTTACTTAGCAGAGGAATATGATCTCTAAAAGATTCGATTGTGCTATCAGTAATGATGATTGGGTTAACTCTTTCCCCAATTGTATGATCTGACATCTTCTTAGAATCAAGTCTAATCACCGACCCATTTTTCTTTCCATTAGACTGGATATCCATATTTTGAGGGGCGTTCATTCCGTTTCTTAGCAGAGTGGATTGAACATGGGGGTTTTCTAATTTTGTTAAAGATAAATGGTCTTTTAGGGGCAACATGTGTGACACTCTTTCTTATTTGACAATCGATATCAAGATTTGGAATAAAATGGTGTATGGCCATATTGGATCAAGAAAAAAACAAATTCTCTAAAGGTTAGTAAGAATCTAGAGTGTTATGGAAAAATCCTTGATATCGACGTGATATGAAGTAATAAAATTTATAAAGAACTTGATCAAACCTAAACTGACTATATCACGACGTTTTTAAGGCAAGCGCACCTGTCGACAGTAGTATAGTCTAGTGATAAGATCGAGTATCGTACCCAAGGGAACCGAAAGTACTATTACTCACTTTCTTTCTATTATTTAACCTAAAAATTAAGTGAGGGTTTATTTAAAACTAACTCTAAAACTAACTAAGAAAAGCAGGAAAAATAAATTGGGAAGAACTTTTAGGGAAAAGCTAATTGATATGATTAATACTTAAGGGAGAATCCACCTAGACTTCACTTGTTATTATTTTCTTGAATTATACGAGTTATTTACTTGACTTGATCCGTAGAGATCCCTAATCTATGCTAAACCCTCCGTCGAGGTGAAGAGCAACTAGGCCTAAGTTGTTAATTAAAGTTCCTTTATTAATTAACTCCCTAGGTTGCATTAATTCGATCTATGGTTCCCCATATTAGGTTTGACCCTAATCCGGCAGATTTATGTCGCCCTATGTCTAGGGTTGCATGCAACTCCGCTTAATTATGGTAGATCTACTCTTATCACAGGGACTTTTGCTCCTCTGCTAAGCACATCCAATTCTTGAATCAATACCTAGGACTATTAAATCAAGGATTAAAAACACATAATTAAGAACAATTCAAGTAATTCTCATAATAATCAAGAATAAATAACAAGATCTGTCTTAGGTTTCATCCCCCTCAAGTATTTGAGGGGTTTAGTTCATAATAATAAAAGAAAACATCTCAGAAGTTATAAAATAACAAATCATAAAAGAAACCAAAAACCCCTGAAGGAATTTAGGAGAATCCTCTATGTTGATGCAGAACTTCGGCTTCTGAGATGAATCGATTGGCTTCTCCCTTCGAGTAATCCCTTGCTTCTACCTGTGGTGTGGCAGAAAGACGAGAGGAAAAGAATATAGAGGGTGTGTAAAAGATGGAAGAAGGCCCCTCTATGTTGCCTCATGGGGTCTTTATATAGAGAAGTTTTGGGGACTCTTTCTTAGCCCCTAAGCATCCCAATTTGAGTGAAATTCGTCTTTCCCGCGACTAGAACACGCCCGTGTGCCACGCCCGTGTGGGTTTCGACAGAGGCCGTGTGATTTAGCACGCCCTGTGTGGCCGTGCTTGTCGGGCTTTGTCCGTGTGATCTTTGTGAGGCACGCCGTGTGGCACGGCCGTGTGGCACCTTGGCCCGTGTGATTCGTGCATTTTGGCCCATTTTTCACCGTTTTGGGCTCGTTTTCTGTTCTTTCATCTCCCTAGGCTCTCCTGAGTATAAGATATGAAAAAGAACGATTAAGAGCACCAATTCTCACTAAATTGATAATAATTCATCCATAATATAGGCTAAACATGAGGTAAAAATATGTATAAATTAGCGCTTATCAAATACCCCCACACTTAAGCCTTTGCTTGTCCTCAAGCAAAATCTCAATCCCTAAAGGAAACCATTCTTCTTAATTCACAATCCTTATCAATAATAATTCAAATTAATCCACAGGTAGTCATACAATGAAAATTCAATCTAAAGAACATTTAAGACTCAATCACTTAAGTTGAGAATTTTATCATTGAAAACATAAGTCTTTTCCTTCCTTCTAAGTAGTTATCTCTCCATCTTAATTAACAGGAGTTGACATCCTCACTAAAGGTTCACTCTATTCACTCGAAGTGTTTAGGGTTCAAATTTAAGCACTCCTTAGTCAACCTGAAAAGTTATTACCATAGCTTGCAAGAAAATCAAATCTCCACCACATAGTTTGATATGATACATTGATCAAAAGGTCTTTAAATGGTTGTAACGGGGCTTGGTTAGGGGTGTTGTCACAGGCTGCAAAAAGAAGGTTAGAATCGAGATTGAACTGAAAAATTATCTAGCTAGAAAAATCTCTATCACTGGAACATATTTCTCAGCTAATTCTTGTGATACTATCATTTCTGCCTTGGTAGCCTTAAAATAGAAATGCAAAAACTTGTCGAACTATTTACAATTTACAATTTATAATCGAATTTCTGTATGTACTTCATTTTTTTTTAAGAACAATTCAAGTATTTACAATAAATTGAACAAAACTTTACAATCTAGAACAGAGAATAAAGCTAGATGAAAAATTCAACTCAAATCTCGATAAAAATAGGGGTCAAAATAATTGAATGAAATTCAACAAAAATGGGTTATTGGTTAATAATTAGAGGGTGAGTCAAGAAAAGGTTGTTAGGCTCAACGGGGTTCACTAGGGTTAGATTTATGTAGGTAGGCTTTTTTGTGGAGTAAGTGGGTTAAATCCTAGTGCCTTTATCATTTCAGTATATCAAATCAATGATGTGGTCTCGACATGTATAATCGAAGCAAGTTCTAGAATAACAATTCAGTATTGACTCACTCAAAGCAATAATAAAAGTGAGCACGAAGAAAATGTATGCTCAAAAGGCTCAAAATCTCACCAGAATTATGGCTTTTGATGTCAATCCTGCGAATTTCAAATCTCAAGATAGTGCTTAAAATTAGGGAAAATAACTTATGCAAAAATTGGGGATTCTCAAAAATTTCAACTTATCATGCTTGATTCCCTAATGTTTTAAAGTTTGAATAATCAAAGTACAAGCACCTATATCTTAATTCTCAATATATCGATAGAAATCATAAACTAATCAGAATAAATTCCTAATAGGAGACTGAAGATATTGCTATTAGGAAAAGTTCAGGGATTTCAAAGATAGTATAAATAGTAAGTTACCCCCCCACTTAAGATGTACATTGCCCCAATGTACAAGGAAAATATTAATAACAATAAAAGCATAGCATCATAAGATAGGGAAGGGTATGAAACTCCCTGCTTTGGATGGATTAGTGGAAGAGCTAGTAGGTTTGGCACTGTGTTCCCTTTTTCGTAGAGATTTGAGCTGTAGAGCTCCTTTGAAACTGCGAAGGGGTTTATTAGTCGTGGGAGGGTAAGAAGAGAGGGATTATTTCGTAGAGATAACCGTTATTATAATAAAAAAAAATTTACTAAAATTCAAAATAAGGAAAAATATAAGAAAATTAAAAGCTGCAAAAGGAAAAAGAAAAACTAATATTAAAGGTTAAGATTAGTGTGTATAGGTAGAAAGAGAAAAATAAAAGATAAAATAGAATAAAACAAAAGTAAAAAGAAAAATAAAATAAAAATAAAAAAAAAGGATCTAATCCTCTGGTGGGTGTCGTGGTGGTGGGACGATGCCAAGGTGTTGACATATGTGATAAGGTGGCGTCGATGTAATCGAGGCGCTGCTCAAAGTGGTCCAGGCGCTCGGATATGTCAACACTGGAAGCTGCCGTCTGCTGTGATGTGTAGGGCGTGGTGGCTCAGCTGGCGCTCCTCTGCTGGTGGTGGCATGGGACATCATCAGGAATGTCCTCTGGATCCTCGCCTTCTTGGACAAGGCGGAAGTGAAGTGGTCGCCACCGAGTCGTCTCTCGACCATCCTCATCGAAAGCATGCTCTGGATGCCCTGGGAGGACATCTGGCCAAGTAAGTGTAGGAGGAGGTCTGGGCTGTGGTGTTAAATAGGCCGAAGTAACGGCCTAGTCGAGTGATGTACGGGCCCATGGATACGACTCCCTTGCGGTGCCTCTCGGTCTGATGTTGCATGGCGAGTGCGATGAAATATGCAAGGTCAATGGGTGGCCATTCGCCATGCACCATAAGAAGTAGACGTCGTGTGTGTTGACGACGCCTGTGCTCTCTCGGCGACCTGTAATAGTATGAGCTAGGAGTGCGTGGATATACCTGAGAGAGGGAGGGAGAGCGGAGGCTTTGCTGACGCTGGGGTTGTATAGTTGTCTTCCTGGGGCAATCTCTTTCCAGCAATCAAGGGGTCGGATATGGATGCGCCTAGAAAGGGTGGGGAAATCTCCTCAGCCATAAACTGCTCGGTGTAAAGGCCGAGTGCCACACCGAATTCTGGGACGCTGAGTTGTCGAACAAGCCCTCCCAACCGAAATTGGACTGTCCCAGGATCATCGAACCGTGTCATCACCGTCTGAAGGTGGAATGTGGCACAGAACTCGAGAGTGAGTTCAAGGTATGTGGGCTCCACGATCTGAAAGAACTGGTCCCATGGGTCAGTGGTGAGCAGGGCCCGGACATCATCTACCAGGCGTACTTGTTCGAGGGCCCTCCAGTCGATGCATCGGCCCATCGTGATATTGCGCGCACGCAGAGCTGGTAGCGTTCTTCCTGGGAGTCTTGTGAAAAAAAGAAATGGGTGGCGCACCTCGGAAGTGGGCCTAGTCGAAGAACTCCCTGGCCCCTTTCGTTTCTTAGAGGCGGGGACGGCAGCTTTCCTGGCTCGGGAAGATGACATGGGATCTACAAAAAAAACAGTAATTGATATTAAAATATAAGAAAAATAAGAAATGCAAATAATTAAAAATAAAGAGGCTGAGTAATAAAATAAATAGTTCCTAATATGAATGAGAATTAACCTTGGTAGTAGAATCTAATCATTTTTAAAATTTGCATAGGGATTCCTTTTATGAATGAATGTATATATACTAAACTAAAACAAATGGCATATTCATGTGTGTTTAAGTGGCATATTTACAATGTGTATTAGGTGGCAACTAATATGATGTTAAATGGCATAAAATTGAAATGGAATCTAAATGACAAGCAAATTAAATTCTAAACTATTCTAGATTATTCTCTATTTCCTAGTTCTCTAATAGCCTAAGTCAATAATATAATAAATAATAAAATAATAACAGAATGTAATGTAAAAAATTCAGTAAAAATAAAATAAATGAGAAAAAGGGGAAAATAGAACCAAATTTGGTGTCACACGGTCGTGGGTACTGTTGCACGGGCGTGTGGATCGAGAAAATATGGTGGTGTTTGAGGGCTGTGGTGGTGTTTTTGGAGGTTTGGGGGTTTTGAGGGAAAAAGCTTAGGGTTTAGATGAAATGGGAAGGGAGAAATGGCCCTGTATATATACATTTTGGGTCACACGGGCATATCGCACGCCCGTGTGAGTCGTGTTGAGCCCGTGCTTTTCGAAAATTGAGGTTTTTGGCGTGCCACGTTCGATGAGCACGCCCGTGTTTCCTTTGAGCACGGCCGTGGAGATTAGTCCTTCGTTAAACGCACGGGCGTGGTAAGGTATACACGGCCGTGGAGATCAGTCCTTCGTTAAACGCACGGGCGTGTAATAGAGTACACGGGCGTGTTTGAATTGACAGTAGCTTCCACGGGCTTGTGGCACGGGCGTGTGGATCTATGTTTGCCCGTGTGGAAGTTGCAGGGTTGCCACGGCCATATCGCACGGCCGTGTGTTTTTCTGACCCGTGTAGATGTCGAAGAGTCGCCACGGCCATTTCGCACGGCCGTGGGATTTTATCGGAAGCCCGTGTTTTGGGGAAACGGTACTCTGTTTGCACACGGTCTGCCCACACGACCGTGTCTCTGCTTTTCGGTATGCGCACGGCCTTAGGCACGCCCGTGTGCCTGGCCGTGTGGTCCATATTTTCTGCAGAAAAAGTGTTAGTTTATGCAATAAAATCATGAAAAATTTTAAAAAAAAGAGGTTACTATGTTAGTGCTCGGGTTGCCTCCCGAGAAGCGCTTATTTAGAGTCTAAGCTCGACTCTTCCTAGAGATGTCAAGAAGAAACGGGATGGAGCCTAAGCTCCTCCTTGTTTTCTGCAAAATTCTCAATTTTATAATGTTTTAGCCTATGGCCATTTACCTTGAAAGTACCGTGGTTGGGGTGTGTTACCTCGACAGTGCCGTATGGAAAGACTTTGAGAATGGTAAACGGACCTGACCACCTTGATTTGAGTTTTCCAGGGAATAGTTTCAATCTTGAGTTGTAAAGTAGAACGAGATCACCTGTTTCGAACTGCTTAGGTTGTTTTAGCCTTTTGTCGTGACGTCGCTTCACGGCTTCCTTATATAATCGTGAATTTTCGTACGCGTTGTAGCGCCATTCATCTAGCTCATTTAGCTGCAGAAGTCTCTTTTCACCTGCACTTTTAAGATCAAGGTTTAGAAATTTTATAGCCCAGAATGCTTTATGCTCGAGTTCAAATGGTAGATGACAATTTTTTCCATAAACGAGTTTATAAGGAGATGTTCCTATGGGTGTTTTAAATGCAGTTCTGTAAGCCCATAGTGCATCATCTAATTTTCTAGACCAGTCCTTCCTATTTGATTCTATGGTTTTTTCTAGGATGCGCTTCAGTTCTCTGTTTGTCACTTCGACTTGGCCGCTAGTTTGTGGGTGGTAGGGGGTGGCTGTTCTGTGGTGTACTCCATACCTTCTTAAAATTTTTTCAAATTGGGTATTGCAAAAATGTGTGCCCCTATCACTTATGATTATCCTAGGTGTTCCAAATCGAGAAAAAATCTTCTTCAAAAATCGTACTACCATTCTAGCATCATTTGTAGGTAAGGCTTGAGCTTCTACCCATTTTGACATGTAATCTACTGCTACTAGTATGTACTTATTTCCTAATGAATTAGGGAAGGGTCCCATGAAGTCTATACCCCATACATCAAATATTTCACATGAAAGTATATAGTTTTGAGGCATTTCATTAAGTTAGGAGATATTACCTGTTCGTTGGCATTTATCACAGAAGTCACATACCTGTTGGCATCTCTGAAAAGTGTAGGCCAGTAAAAACCTGATTCGAGAACTTTATGAGCGGTTCTGGTTCCATTGTGGTGTCCTCCTGTGGGTCCTGAGTGGCAGTGTTCCAAAATTTGATATGCCTCTATGTCATCAACGCATTTCCGTATAACCTGATCTGCACAAATTCGAAAAAGAAAAGGATCTTCCCAAAAGTAGTTTTTCACATTAGCAAAGAATCGCTTCTTTTGCTGATGGGTTAACCCTTTTGGGGTTATATTGGCTGCTAAATAATTTGCAAAATCGGCAAACCAAGAAGTGTCGTACCTGCTAAAGTTAGGAGTTGTTCTTCAGGGAACATATCGTTTATCTTTTCGAGGTACCTGGGTTGTGTATTTTCTAGTCTCGAGAGGTGATCTGCTGTTAAATTTTCGGCTCCTTTCTTGTCTTTAATTTCCAAGTCGAATTCCTGTAAAAGTAAAATCCATCTTATTAACAGAGGTTTTGCATCAGGTTTGGCTAAGAGATAACAAAGAGCTGAATGGTCAGTAAAAACAATGACTTTTGACAAGATTAAATAAGATCTGAATTTATCAAAAGCAAAGATAATAGCTAGTAATTCTTTCTCCGTGGTGGTGTAGTTGGCTTGAGCAGCTGTCAATGTTCTGCTGGCATAGTAGATCGGTTGGAAGTGCTTGTCCCTTCGCTGTCCTAAAACTGCACCTACGGCAAAATCACTTGCATCGCACATTAGTTCAAAAGGCAGATTCCAATCAGGTGAAATCATAATTGGAGTGCTGACTAACTTGTCTTTAAGGGTGCTAAAGGACTCTAAACATTCTTGGTCGAAGTTAAAAGGTATGTCTTTTTCTAGCAATTTAGTTAAAGGCTTAGCTATTTTAGAAAAGTCCTTAATGAATCTACGATAAAAACCGGCATGTCCTAAAAAACTTCTTATAGCCTTAACTGAACTGGGAGGGGGGTAGTTTCTCAATAGTTTCAACTTTAGCTTTGTCTACCTCTATTCCTCTATTAGAGATTTTATGTCCTAGTACAATACCTTCCTGAACCATGAAATGACATTTTTCCTAATTTAGCATTAGATTTGTTTCTTTACATCTTATCAAAACAAGTTTCAAATTATTTAGACAGTGTTGGAAAGAGTTACCGAAAACGGAGAAATTGTCCATGAATACCTCCATGATATCTTCCACAAATTCGTTAAAAATAGCTAGCATGCATCGCTGAAAAGTAGCAGGAGCGTTACATAAACCAAAAGGCATTCTACGATATACAAACGTACCGTATGGGCATGTGAACATTGTTTTTTCCTGATCTTCTGGAGCTATCGGAATTTGGAAGTAACCGGAGAGGCCATCTAGGAAGCAATAATACATGTGACCGGCTAATCTTTCTAACATTTGATCGATAAAGGGCAAAGGAAAATGATCTTTTCGAGTGGCATCATTCAGCTTTCGGTAATCTATGCATACTCTCCATCCTGTGACTGTTCGTGTTGGTACGAGTTCTTCTTTGTCATTGGATACCACGGTTAGCCCACCTTTCTTAGGAACAACCTGCACGGGGCTTACCCAAGAACTATCAGAAATAGGATAAATGATACCTGCATCAAGAAGTTTAATTACCTCAGCCTTTACGACTTCCTTCATGTTAGGATTTAATCGTCTTTGAGCCTGCACTGCTGGTTTATATTCATCTTCCATTAAAATCTTGTGAGTACAAAAAGAAGGATTAATTCCCTTGATATCTGAAATTTTCCAGGCTATGGCTTGCCTATGTTTTCTTAATACCTGGAGCAGTTCTTCCTTTTCTTTAGAGCTTAAATTTGATGCAATAATGACCGGTAAAGTTGAGTTCTCCCCTAAAAAGGCATATTCTAAGTGTTCTGGTAGTTGTTTTAACTCTAATTTAGGGGGTTCCTCAATGGAAGGTTTCTGTCTTAGCTTATCATGCATTTTTAAATTGTCATAGCTTATGTGTCTAGTGATAGTTTCGCTAGAGTCTAATTCTTTTCTTATCTTCTCTACTTCTAAGGAGGTTTCACCCTCCCCCTGAATAAGACACAGTTCCAGAGTGTCGGTGATAGAGATTTCCTGCAAATTATCTTGAACGAATTGATCAACCATATCAACAAAATAGCAAGAATCATCTTGTTCTTTGGAAAATTTCATGGCATCATAAATTTTAAAAATGACTTCCTCTTCACCAACTCTAAGAACTAATTTACCATCTCCTACATCAATGATAGCTCTAGCAATGGCTAAAAATGGGCGTCCTAAAATTAAAGGTACGCCAATGTCCTCATCTATATCAAGCACAACAAAATCTACAGGGAATATAAATTTATCGACTTTTACTAGCACATCTTCAATAATTCCCCTAGGATACTTAACAGATCTATCAGCTAATTGGATGCTCATCCTAATGGGTTTAGGTTCCCCTAGACCTAGTTGTTTGAACATTTTATAGGGCATGAGATTAATACTTGCACCTAAATCAGCCAATGCTTTATTAATAATTAAGCTACCAATTAAACAAAGGATAGTAAAACTCCCTGGGTCCTTTAGCTTTGTTGGCAGTTTATTTTGGAGAATGGCTGAACATTCCTCGTTGAGTTCCACTGTGGCTAATTCTTCCAATTTTCTTTTGTTCGTCAGGAGTTCTTTTAGGAATTTCGCGTATTTCGGCATCTGTGAAATTGCTTCAACAAAGGGTAAGTTAATATGTAATTGTTTGAAAAGTTCAAGAAACTTACCGAATTGGGCGTCTGTTTGGTCATTCTTTAACCTTGCTGGGTATGGGATGCAAGGTTTGTATTCCCTGAGTGTTGGAGTGGTGTCATCCTTAGATTCCTCTACTTTATCCTTCGGCAGTTCGTGAGCATGCTTCTTTTCTGGTTCTGCTAGCACTTTACCATCTCTTAGAGTGATTGCTTTCACATGTTCTCTGGGATTTGGTTCAGTGTTGCTTGGAAGCCCGCCATGAGGTCTTTCTGAGATTAATTTTGCAAGCTGACCGATTTGGTTCTCGAGTCCTTGGATAGAGGCCTGTTGATTCTTTAATGCTGTTTCAGTGTTTTAGAAACGAGTGTCTGAGGCAGCCATGAATTTAGTGAATATGTCCTCAAGGTTCGGCTTCTTTTCTTGTTGAGGTGGTGGCGGCTGGAATACCAGAGGCTGTTGTCTTTGATTTTCTTGTCCTCCCCATGAAAAATTTGGGTGATTTCTCCAACCTGCATTATAAGTATTACTATAAGGATTATTTTGAGGTCGAGAGTTATTACCCATATAATTGGCTTGTTCGGCTTCCATGTTGTATAGATGGTCTGAATTAAACATATTTCTTGGGGCTGCATCATATTGCATCACTGGTTGAGCCTGCGTGGAACCAACAAAATTATCAAATTTTTTATTTAAAAGTTCTACTTGGTTAGTGAGCATAGCAACAGCATCAATATTATAGACTCCTGTGGCTTTCGTTGGCTTTGTCCTCATGACTTGCCATTGATAGTTATTCAATGACATTTCCTCAATAAATTCGTAAGCTTCGTCAGGTGTTTTATTATTGATGGTTCCGCCTGCGGCTGCATCGATCATCTGTCTAGTTGATGGGTTTAACCCATTGTGGAAAGTTTGAACCTGTAGCCATAAAGGTAATCCATGGTGAGGGCATCTTCTTAAAAGATCTTTGTACCTTTCCCAGGCATCGTAAAGCGTTTCTAAATCCATCTGCACAAAAGAAGAAATATCGTTCCGTAATTTAGCAGTTTTAGCAGGGGGAAAATATTTAAGCAAAAATTTTTTAGACATTTGGTCCCATGTAGTAATTGAGCCTCGTGGTAGAGAGTTTAACCACTGTTTTGCCTTATTTCTTAGGGAAAATAGAAATAGCCTTAGGCGAATGGCGTCATCAGTAACGCCATTGATTTTAAAAGTGTCGCATAGTTCCAAAGAATTGGCTAGATGTGAGTTGGGATCTTCATCCTATAAACCATCAAACTGCACAAGTTGCTGAATCATCTGAATAGTACTAGGTTTTAATTCAAAATTATTAGCAGCGATAGTAGGTCTAACAATACTAGTTTGAGTACCAATCACACTAGGTTTAGAATAATCATACATAGTACGTGGAGCTTCTTCTGGTTCAGCGGGTAGTGCTGGAGGTTGGTGAATATTTTGATTTACGGCCATCTCTTTGGTAGGTTCTGGCTCTTGCTCAAGTTCCTGCTCTGGATAATGTAAACTTCGTCTAATTTCTCTACGATTTCTGCGGACTGTAGCCTCCAAATCTTCGTCAAAAAGGAGTGGTCCTGACGGGTTCCTTCTAATCATAAACTAGAAAAACCTAAAAATAAAATAAAATAAAATAAAATAAAATAAAATAAAATAAAATAATTAAAAGAAAGAAAAAAATAACAATAAAAATAAAAATAATTAAATAAATAAATAATGGCTAAAGTAATAGAAATTGAGCTTTCGTAATATTTCAGTTATCTCCCGGCAACGGCGCCAAAAACTTGATATCGACGTGATATGAAGTAATAAAATTTGTAAAAAACTTGATCAAACCCAAACTGACTGATATCACGACGTTTTTAAGGCAAGTGCACCTGTCGACAGTAGTATAGTCTAGTGATAAGATCGAGTATCGTACCCAAGGGAACCAAAAGTACTATTACTTACTTTATTTCTATTATTTAACCTAAAAATTAAGTGAGGGTTTATTTAAAACTACTCTAAAACTAACTAAGAAAAGCAGGAAAAATAAATTGGGAAGAACTTTTAGGGAAAAGCTAATTGATATGATTAATACTTAAGGGAGAATCCACCTAGACTTCACTTGTTATTATTTTCTTGAATTATACGAGTTATTTACTTGACTTGATCCGTAGAGATCCCTAATCTATGCTAAACCCTCCATCGAGGTGAAGAGCAACTAGGCCTAAGTTGTTAATTAAAGTTCCTTTATTAATTAACTCCCTAGGTTGCATTAATTCTATCTATGGTTCCCCATATTAGGTTTGACCCTAATCCGGCAGATTTATGTCGCCCTATGTTTAGGGTTGCATGCAACTCCGCTTAATTATGGTAGATCTACTCTTATCACAGGGACTTTTGCTCCTCTGCTCTAAGCACATCCAATTCTTGAATCAATACCTAGGACTATTAACTCAAGGATTAAAAACACATAATTAAGAACAATTCAAGTAATTCTCATAATAATCAAGAATAAATAACAAGATCTGTCTTAGGTTTCATCCCCCTCAAGTATTTGAGGGGTTTAGTTCATAATAATAAAAGAAAACATCCCAGAAGTTATAAAATAACAAATCATAAAAGAAACCAAAAACCCCTGAAGGAATTTAGGAGAATCCTCTATGTTGATGCAGAACTTCGGCTTCTGAGATGAATCGATTGGCTTCTCCCTTCGAGTAATCCCTTGCTTCTACCTGTGGTGTGGCAGAAAGACGAGAGGAAAAGAATATAGAGGGTGTGTAAAAGATGGAAGAAGGCCCCTTCTATGTTGCCTCATGGGATCTTTATATAGAGAAGTTTTGGGGACTCTTTCTTAGCCCCTAAGCCTCCCAATTTGAGTGAAATTCGTTTTTCCCGCGACTAGAACACGCCCGTGTACCACGCCCGTGTGGGTTTCGACAGAGGCCGTGTGATTCAGCACGCCCGTATGCAGTGGCCGTGCTTGTCGGGGCTTTGTCCGTGTGATCTTTGTGAGGCACGCCCGTGTGGCACGGCCGTGTGGCACGATTTGGCCCGTGTGATTCGTGTATTTTGCCCCATTTTTCACCATTTCGGGCTCGTTTTCTGTTCTTTCATCTTCTCTAGGCTCTCCTGAGTATAAGAAATGAAAAATAACGATTAAGAGCACCAATTCTCACTAAATTGATAATAATTCATCCATAATATAGGCTAAACATGAGGTAAAAATATGTATAAATTAGCGCTTATCAATCCTACAATGAATGGCTTACGGGTATTGAGTCGCAAATTCGAGATGAGTTGGAGTTTGTTTTGGTTCACGAAGAGTTGTTGTGGAAGAAAAAGTCCAGATGTGAGTGGCTTAATGTTGGTGACTATAATACAAAATTTTTTCATAGGCGTACACTTAGAAGAAGGAAGCTCAATCTCATTTCGACCTTGTGCATTCATAATGGTGATTGGTGTTATGACCCTGAAGTTCTTCAATCTGAGGCTGTTACTTTCCACAAAAATCTCTATGGTGAGGTGCTGGCCCTTCTAATTAATTTATCACTTACTTCTTTTCTGAGATTAGATGCTAGAAAAACTGATTTTCTGGGTAGGTTGGTTTCTGATGAAGAGATTAAAAAAGTTCTGTTTGACATGGCTCCTTTAAAGGCTCCCAATAGCGATTGTATTCATGCTATCTTTTTCTAGAAATAGTGGAGTGTGGTGAGAAATGATGTTTGCAATTGGGTCAAAAAGGTTTTTGAATGTGGCATCATTGATCCGGATTTGAACAATACTCTCATTACTCTGATCCCTAAAGTTTCTAATTCTGAAACTTTTTCACAGTTTCGACCTATCAATCTTTGCTCTATACTCTATAAATTAGTGATAAAAGTTATAACAAACCACTTCAAGGTTGTCTTTCCCATAATCGTTGTCGAGGAACAAGTAGGGTTCATAGCTGTAATACCCTAAACCCAGCCTAAACATTACGGCCGAATCTGGTGATGTCACATGGAATGGGATTTGAAATTGAAGTTATCAATATAAAATAGTTTCAGTTCATTAGCTTTTATTTAACTCAAAAAATGCTTATTAATTGATTTGTTTTAAAACGTATCTTTTTAGCGGAACCTTTAGGAACTGTTTAATTTAAGAAAACTATTTATATTTAGGAAAACCTTTGTTTTCGTGAAAAATCGTATTTTGTTGAATTTTTCAGTTTAAAATTCCATAAAACAATATAAAATCCCAAAATTTAAAGCAAAACTGTCCATAAGTCCAAATTACCAAAAAAAAAAAAACCAACAATCAAATTAAACCATAATACCAAAAGTTAGCAATTTTAAAAAGAGTGGCACCGTCGAGTTCTCTGCTGTACCGAACCATCTAAATCTAGGGATTACCTATACAAATTAAACAGAAGGGGTGAGTTTTCGTAAGCTCAGTGTGTAATCCCCACAGAAAACATGTAGACAATCAGATTAACAGATACCAGTCAAATACAGTCTTAAGCCTAAGCCCGTTACAGATTCAGAACATCAGAGTCATACAGTTTCGGATTCGGGCCGAAGCCCATTATAGTTGTAGATACAGAATTGGGCCTTAGCCCATCTCAGATATAGGTGCAGTCAAATAGTCAGAACAGAATTAGATCCTACCCCCAGCCTCTACACACCATCTCTGACCATCCCTACATACCATGTAGGGTTTAAAACACTCACCCATCCTTACACATCATATTGTACTGAAATACGGCACATATCAGATATATATTGCAGCTGAGTTGCTAGATAATAGGCAAAAATTTCTTTCAGTACACTTCCTCCAATAATCATCATCCCACCCCAAATGCAGATGCAAATAAATATGCTCAGTGCAGACATACAGATAACATGCTCACATGCTAATATTCAGTTATCAGTCATACATACAGATCAATATTCAAACATAGCCATAACCATCAAGCTCAATACTTATGTCAGACATTCAGATTATACAATTTAGGGTTTAAGTAGCCATTACCGACCCTACAGTAGGTTCACAGTTGATTTGGACGACCAGTGTAACCTTTGGGAACATTTCAGACAAATGGGTCCACACGCCCATGTGGCTTGCTTGTGTGGGCCCACATGCCCGTATAGCCCACAAGCCCAGTTTGGCCTTGGCCCATATGGATCACACGGCCTGGCCCAGAAACTGACACCCCCGTATGGACTGACACGCCCATGTGGCCCACACAGCCCAATTTGGTCTTGCCCGTATGTCGCACACGGCCACACTAGGCCACTACACAACGTGTCCAACTCACGGTCTGGCCTTTATCAAACACACGGCAGTGTCATCGCACACAGCCAACCACACGACTGACCACATGCTAGTGTGACATTGACAGAATGGTTTTCGGCTTCTGTCGAAACCTCTTTTCTATGTATTCGGGTACACACACCTAGTTCGATTTCACTGCTAATGCAATCACGAGCATTCTAAAACCTAAAAACTAACATTCCAACTCCCAATTTCAGTAACATTAACAAAACTTAAACGGTATAATAACGAGACGTACATCCTTTAACTATTGAAAACCATACCTTCGATCGAAACGAGAATTCCACAAACTTAAATCGTCGAAGAACGATATACAGTCCCTTGATTAACTCCTAAACACCAAACAAAAACCCCTCTTAAAAAGTATTTAGAAAAATGTTTAGATTAACAAAACCAACACTTACCAAATGCACACGGTCCAATGTTGTACGAATATAAACGGCTTAAAATACAACGAATAGAAGAGAGGGAGGGGAGAGATGGGAATTTAGGCAGAGAGGGAGAAAGAAGAGCAGAATTTTACAAAAAGAAAATTAAATGAGATATTCTGGTAACCCACTATCCTAACTTCCCTTAATTCTCTCAATCACACTCCCCACTACTCAGAACTCCAACCCAACCAAAACTCTTAGCTACTCAACCGAGCAAAAAATAATCCCCCTACCCACGTAGGGATTCGAACACAAGACTTTCAACCAACTAACACTCCCCTTAACCACCAGACCAACAGGCTTATTGTGATAACAAACAGTAACAAATAAACTTAAACCCATTGAACAAAGGTGAGGCTTTACTCAGAAAAAAATCCAAATTTTTTCCAAAGTCATGGCTTGGACTTGAGACCTCACACACACACCCAGAACACTTAACCACTGAAGTAGACAGATATTTATGTCAAATTTTCCAGAAACAAAAATATAAAATTTGAGGCGTTGAAACTCTACCCCCTAAAAGGAAATTTTGTCCTCAAAATTTACTTGATCAGAACAGATGAGGATACTGCTGATGCATCGAGTCCTCAGGTTCCCACGTGGCCTCCTCAGTGCTATGATTTCACCAAAAAACATTTACCAGTGGAATAGACTTCTTTCTCAGTACCTTAACATCACGATCTAGAATCTGACCTAACCTCAATCTCTTCAATAGGGACAAGTTAAAAAGGATTGGAGTGATAGTGCCTTAACATCGAGACGTGGAACACATCATAAATACGGTCCAGTTCAAGGGGTAACTCCAACTGATAAGCAGCTAGCCCCACTCGTTTCAAAATTCGGTACGGCTCAGGAAACCTAAGGCTAAGCTTGCCCTGACGGTCGAACCTCAGAATCTTCTTCCATGACGAAACCTTAAGTAACACAAAGTCTCCCACAAAATATTTAATCTCACATCTCTTCAGATCTGTATACGATTTATGTCTATCAGATGCAGCTTTCAGATGATCCCGAATCAATCTGACCTTATCCTCAGTCTCAGAAACCAACTCAAGACCTAAAACCTGACGTTCTCCCAGCTTAGTCTAACACAACGGAGTGCGACACTTATGACCATAAAGAGCCTCGTAAGGTGACATCTTAATACTAGCTTGAAAGTTGTTATTGTAGGCGAACTCTGCTAGCGGTAGATAATCCTCTCAACTACCTCGAAAATCTATCATACAGCTCCATAGCATATCCTCCAGTATCTGGATCACCCTCTCAAATTGACCATTGATTTGAGGATGGAATGCAGTACAAAAGTCCAAATCTTGAACTCAGATCCTCGTGTAACTTTTTCTAAAATCGAGACATAAAGCTAGGATCCCTATAAAAAATGATTGAAACAGGTACCCCATGCAGTCTCACTATCTCCGATATGTAAAGTTTCGCCAACTTATGAAGAGAATAGTCTGTCTGAACCGGGATGAAATGGGCATACTTGGTCAATCGATCCACGATGACCCAAATAGAATCCTTCTTAGTAGGTGTCAAGGGCAACCCGTTTCTCATAGGCCAAGTAGAGTCCCTTACAGTAGAGTCCCAAATAGAATACTTGGTGTCCCTTACAATAGAGTCCCTGAAAACGGAAACACTGACATAGGCCAAGTACGCTTCACATCCCTTACGAACCAGTTTCTTAGCCACCAGTACAGAGATCATATTAGCTAAATAATTTCGATGCTCTCCAATCATAATCGCCTCAATACCCTCATCGGTTCTCAAAACGACCCTCTTAATCACATAATCAATACTGACTCAGTGCTTAGCCAACCAGTCCATTCCAAGAATCAAATCGAACTCCCCAAACGGAAGCTCCATTAAATCAGCTAGAAAAACTATCCCTTAAACCTCTAACGGAACATCTCTGTATAACTTACTAACCTGAACAAACTGCCTCAGTGGACTTAGTACAGTCACCTCTCTAAAAGTACTCTCAATTAACAATCCCAAATTTTCAGAAACAGAGCAGGCTATACAGGAGTGGATGGATTCTATATCTATTAATGCAATATATGGTACACTAAAAATAAGAAACGTATCGATGATGACGTTAGAAGCATCTTTGTCCTTACAGCGACGTCAGCATAAATAACAGCAGGCTATCTAGCTTCAGTCTGTCTAGCACATCTACTCGGTGCTCTCTATCTACAGCCTATATCGTTACCACCCCTAGCCAAACCACGGCCCCTAGGTGGCTGCTGAACTACCCTCTGCACTTGTACAATACTAGAACCCAGAGCTTGCACTTGATCAACCCTCAGCGGACACTCTTAGATATGGTGCTGCAATGACTCACATCTCAAACATGCCCAGTCCTCCTTCAACACTCGCTCTGATGGCATCTACCACAATCTCCACAAGACTGTAATCTAATAGAAGTAACTGAGGGCTCAGCTCTAACTGGCCCATCAGGTCTGGCCTTTTTCTTAGGCCTCTATACCAAACTCGAGGTCTCCAAATCCCTCTTGTTCTTTTCTCTCTCACGATCCCTGTTTTGGCGCTCAACGCGCTTGACCTCTTCGGCAATCTTCACCTTTCTAACCAGGATAAAAAACTCACGCTCCCTCTGTGGAGCAATCAGAACTCTTAGATTATCCCTTAGTCTATCCTCGAATTGAACACACCTCTCGTATTTAAACGCCACCATACATCACGTATAGCGGTTTCGTCTCAGAAATTCAGCCTCATACTCGGCCACAGATCGGTCTCCCTATGTGAGATTTAAAACCTCACGTCTACAAGCATCTATGTAGCTTGCTCTAACATATTTCCCTTAAAAGGCAGACTTAAAAAACTCCTAAGATAGGCATTCGGGTTGAGTGCCCTCCTTAACAGTCAGCCATCATTGATATGCTTTATCACGAAGTAAGGAGACTACACCCTTCAATTTTTGCTCAGGGGTGTAATCTAAGTTATCCATAATCCGCTTGGTGGCCTCCAACCAGTACTCGACCACATTAGGGGCGACTCCAATGACACCCCTAAATAATTGAGCTTTATTAGATCGGAGTCGCTCCGTAAGCAACCCTTGACCCTTAGATCCGGTGTTGGGCCTAGCAACCCTCTTCAATATCTTTAGCATAGCTTGGGATAATGCGTCGTCCCGAGTCATGCGATCTTGAGACCCAATCTTAGTAACAGGCGACACTGGTGCCTCACTAGTGTCTAAATTTAGTATGATGCCTAGAGAAGAGGACTCAGCTCAAGCCCCTTTACGGCCTCTACCTCGACTTCGAGTACCACGATCATGAATACCTTCTGCGCTTATTGTAGTTTCAAAAGTTTATCTACATTAACAGTTTTATGAATCAGATACAACTTCAGTATTATTAGCAGATGTTTTATGCAAAGTAGTATCAGAAATTCAGAGTTTGTCTTCGCAAATTCAGTCTCTATCAGTTTCACTACAGTTTCAGTTTATATTAACTGAAGTGTTTTCAGAAATAACTATCATAGTGTTTTTAGAGTAAGCTATCTATAAAATCAAATCAGTTCATCAAAATTCAAAAACTTACAAGATCGACACCGAAGACTTAGTGTACCACATACTCAATTCAGAAAATTTCAGATTCATTTGAAAATTAATTCTTTAAAAAAATAAATTTTAAAACCCAAAATCCACAGTCGAGTTTGGCAACCTAGCTCTGATACCAAAAATGTAACACTCTAAACTCGGCTTAGACGTTACGACTGAATCTGGTAATGTCACATGGAATGAAATTTGAAATCGAAGTTATCAAGTTTAAACTGTTTCAATTCATTAGCTTTTATTTAACTCAGAAAAACGCTTATTAATTGATTTGTCTTAAAACGTATCTTTTTAGCGAAAGCTTTAAGAACTGTTTAATTTAAGAAAATTATTTATATTTAGGAAAACTTTGTTTTCATGAAAAACCGTATTTTGTTGAGTTTTGCAGTTTAAAAGTCCATAAAACAATATAAAATCCCAAAATTTAAAGCAAAACAAGCCATAAGTCCAAATTACAAATAAAACCTAACAATCAAATTAAACTATAATACCAAAAGTTAGCAGTTTTAGAAAGAGTGGCCACCGTCGAGTTTTCTGCTGCAACGAACCATCTAAGTCTGGGGATTACCTGTACAGATTAAACAAAAAGGGTGAGTTTTCGTAAACTCGATGTGTTATCCCCACAGAAAACATGCAGACAATCAAATTAACAGATGCCAGTCAAATATAGTCTTGGGCCTAAACCCGTTATAGATTTAAAACATCAGAGTCAAATAGTGTCAGATTTGGGCGTAAGCCCATTACAATTACAGATATAGAATTGGGCCTTAGCCCATCTTAGATACATATGTAGTCAAACAGTTAGAACAGAATCAGATCTACCCCTAGCCTCTACATACCATCTCCAACTATCCTTACACACCATATAGGGTTTAAAACACCCACTCATCCCTACACACAATACTATACCGAAATGCGACACATATCAAATATATATTTCAGCTGAGCACATGCCCATGTCCCAGCCTATGTTGATTTCGAATCCTGCTTCCCTTTTATCCTAAAAAACCTAATTTTTAGGGTTCCTAAAGTCTATAAATACACACTAGAAGAGAACTTAAGGGGAGACGCAGAGGAGAACAAAGAAATTACTCGAAGAACGCCGTCGGAATCAACTCAAAAGTAGATCTCCTTCAAGATTGAAGATCTCCATTCAAATTTCTTTCGAAGTTTTATTGGGTTTCTTATGTCTTGTTGTTATTCTAATTTTGAAATGTTTTCACCCCAGATTATGAACTAAATTCCCTAAATACCTAAGGAAGATGAAACTTATGATAGATCTTATTATTTAATTTTTTGAATTATATGATAAATACTTGATTCTTGTTCTCAATTATGTATGCTTATTTTTTACCTTAATATTTTCAAGATATTAATTCAAGTGTGATGTGCTTATTTCAGTGGAGCAAAATTCCTTGTCTAAGAGTAGATCTGGCATAATTGAGTGGAGTTGCATGTAATCCTAGAAATAGGACGACATAAATCTACCGGATTAGAGTCAAATCTAATAGGAGAATATCGAGTTAATGCAATAATAGGGGTTTTAATTAGAAAGAGATTTCAATTAATCAGCCTAGAGTCAGTTATTTTTACTCCCGAAAGTGATATTAATATAATTTAGGGATTTTTACTGATCAATGCACAAGTGAATAAATCATTTGATTCAGATTCAGAATAATAAGTAAAGTCTAGGTGGATTCTTTCCTCGGCATTGTCTATCTTTTTGGTTTTCTTCAAATATTTTCCCAATTCGCTCTCTGTTGTGTTCTTATTAATTAATTTAGTTAATTTTAGATTAAAAATAATTCATTAATTTAATTGCTAGATAATAAAAAGATAGTAATTACTAGTACTTTTAGTCTTCGTGGATACGATATCCCCGGCTCGCCATAGCTATACTACTATTCGATAGGTGTGCTTGCCTTTGTCGTGATTTTAGTTAGTTTAGTGATAGACACAATCAAGTTTTTTGCGTTGTTACCGGGGATTAAAATATTAGGAACACTCGATTTCTATTAATTTAGCTTTTTTCATTTTTATTACATTTTATTTTTGTTTTTAGCTTAATTTTTTTGTTTTCTAATTTTTCTTTTGTTTACTTCTGGCAAGTGACTTTAGTTTATGACTGAAGAAACCCATCAAGATCATTACTATTTGATCGCGAAATTGAAAGCACAGCTCGTAGAAACCATAAAGAAGCAAGGGAGAGTAGAAAAAATATAGTGGAAGAGCAAGAGGTCATTATCATTATTACTGAGGAGATGGCTGAAAATCAGAATAATTAGTTACCTCCTGTAGTTGCGCGAATCCTATAAATTCGAATCATGCTCCTCGTACAATGTACGATTATGCCAAGCTTAATCTAACTGGGGCTGAATATCTGCCATTGCTGCGAATAATTTTGAACTGAAGCCAAACACTATTCAGATGATTCAACAGTTTGTTCAGTTTGAAGTTTTATAAGATGAAGATCCAAATAATCATTTGGCTAACTTATTGGAATTATGCGACACTTTCTAGATAAATGGTGTTTCTGATGATGCCATTCGCTTGTGCTTGTTTCCCTTTTCGTTGAGGAATAAAGCTAAACAGTGGTTGAACTCTCTACAACGAAGTTTTATCACTACATGGGAACAAATGACCGAAAAATTTCTATTGAAGTACCTCCTACCAGCTAAGATGGCCAAGTTAAGGAATGATATTTCTTCCTTTGTGCAAATGGATTTAGAGACCCTATATGATGCATGGGAGAGGTTAAAGGACTTATTAAGAAGGTGCCTTCACCATGGGTTACCTCTATGGCTACAGGTTCAAACCTTTTACAACGGTTTGAATCTCTCAACTAGGCAGTTAATCGATGCAGCAGCCGGTGGTACTTTGAACAATAAAACACCTAAAGCGGCTTATGAATTTATAGAAGAAATGTTACTGAATAATTATCAGTGACAAGTCATAAGGACGAAGCCGATGAAAGCAGCCTGTGTTTTTAACATAGATGCAGTCACCATGTTATCGAATCAGGTAGAACTTTTAACTAAGAAAATTAATGGTTTATATGGTTCTACGCAAGTTCATTCGGTAATGCAGTGCGATACAAATGGAGAAGGGATAAACAATCCAAAATGTCTATCCTACAGCCCTAGCACAGAGAACGAATAAATCAACTATATGGGTAATAATTCTAGACCTCAAAATAATTCCTATAGTAACACTTATAATGCAAGTTGGAATAACCATCCCAATTTCTCTTGGGGTGGTCAAGGAAATCAAAGACCACAACCTCCTCCAAGCTTTCAACAATCGTACCAGTAAGAGAAAAAGCTGAACCTTGAGAAGATGTTGACGAAATTTATTTCGGTGTCAGAAACCCGCTTCCAAAACATCGAAATAGCCCTTAAAAATCAACAAGCGTTGATTCAAGGTCTCGAGAATCAAATAGGTTAGCTTGCTGAGTTGATTTCAAAAAGACCACAAGGTAGCTTGCCTAGCATCACTGAAACTAACCCAAGAAAGCAGCGTCATACGATTACTATTCGAGATGAATAAGGATTAGTTGAATCTGAATAGGAACCAAGGTAAGAAAGTGTGGTAAGTAAAGGTAAGGTTGATGCAAGCCACAATGAACAAAAACCAATTGGTAAGGAATATAAACCCAAGTTCTATATCTGAATGCAACAAAGAAAGACCACACAAACGAATAATTTGGTAGATTTATTAAACTTTTGAAAAAGTTACATATCAATTTACTGTTTATTGAAGCTCTTTCGCATATACCAAATTTAGTAAAATTTTTAAGGAGCTTTTGGCAAACAAATGGAAGTTACATGATTCTTGGCATGTAGAGTTAAACGCAGTTTGTTCAGCCATTTTGCAGAATAAACTACCCAACAAATTAAAAGATCCAGGGAGTTTTACTATTCCTTGTTTAATTGGTAGTTTAAGTGTTAATAATGCTTTGGCTTATTTAGGGGCGAGTATTAATGCCATGCCCTATAAAATGTTTAAGCAACTAGATCTTGGGAAACCTAAACAAACTAGGATGAGTATTCAATTAGCAAATAAAACTATTAGATTTCCTATGGGTATTATTGAAGACGTTCTTGTTAAAATTGAAAATTTTATATTCCTAGTCGATTTTGTTGTCTTAGACATGGATGAGGATAGTGACGTACCTCTAATTATAGGACGACCCTTTTTAGCAACTGTCAGAACTATCATTGATGTTGGTACAGGTGAATTGATGCTTCATGTAAGTAATGATACGATTAAACCCCAAGCTTGTAATTCTGTTAGGATATTGATAAGCGCTAATTTATACATATTTTTACCTCATGTTTAGCCTATATTTTGGATGAATTATTATCAATTTAGTGAGAATTGGTGCTCTTAATCGTTCTTTTTCATATCTTATACTCAGGAGAGCCTAGGGAAGATAAAAGAACAGAAAACGAGTCTAAAACGGTGAAAAATGGGCCAAAATGCACGAATCACACGGGCCAAGCCGTGCCACACGGCCGTGCCACACGGGCGTGCCTCACAAAGATCACACGGACAAAGTCCCGACAAGCACGGCCACTGCACACAGGCGTGCTGAATCACACGGCCTCTGTCGAAACCCACACGGGGGTGGCACACGGGCATGTTCTAGTCGCGGGAAAGACGAATTTCACTCAAATTGGGATGCTTAAGGGGCTAAGAAAGAGTCCCCAAAACTTCTCTATATAAAGACCCCATGAGGCAACATAGAGGGCGTCTTCTTCCATCTTTTACACACCCTCTATATTCTTTTCCTCTCGTCTTTCTGCCACACCACAGGTAGAAGCAAGGGATTACTCGAAGGGAGAAGCCAATCGATTCATCTCAGAAGCCGAAGTTCTGCATCAACATAGAGGATTCTCCTAAATTCCTTCAGGGGTTTTTGGTTTCTTTTATGATTTGTTATTTTATAACTTCTGGGATGTTTTCTTTTATTATTATGAACTAAACCCCTCAAATACTTGAGGGGGATGAAACCTAAGACAGATCTTGTTATTTATTCTTGATTATTATGAGAATTACTTGAATTGTTCTTAATTATGTGTTTTTAATCCTTGATTTAATAGTCCTAGGTATTGATTCAAGAATTGGATGTGCTTAAAGCAGAGGAGCAAAAGTCCCTGTGATAAGAGTAGATCTACCATAATTAAGCGGAGTTGCATGCAACCCTAGACATAGGGCGACATAAATCTACCGGATTAGGGTCAAACCTAATATGGGGAACCATAGATCGAATTAATGCATCCTAGGGAGTTAATTAATAAAGGAACTTTAATTAACAACTTAGGCCTAGTTGCTCTTCACCTCGATGGAGGGTTTAGCATAGATTAGGGATCTCTACGGATCAAGTCAAGTAAATAACTCGTATAATTCAAGAAAATAATAACAAGTGAAGTCTAGGTGGATTCTCCCTTAAGTATTAATCATATCAATTAGCCTTTCCCTAAAAGTTTTTCCCAATTTATTTTTCCTGCTTTTCTTAAGTTAGTTTTAGAGTTAGTTTTAAATAAACCCTCACTTAATTTTTAGGTTAAATAATAGAAAGAAAGTGAGTAATAGTACTTTCGGTTCCCTTGGGTACGATACTCGATCTTATCACTAGACTATACTACTGTCGACAGGTGCGCTTGCCTTAAAAACATCGTGATATTAGTCAGTTTAGGTTTGATCAAGTTCTTCATATATTTTATTACTTCATATCACGCGGATATCAAGTTTTTGGCGCTGTTGCCGAGGACATAACTGAAATATTACGAAAGCTCAATTTCTATTACTTTAGCCATTATTTATTTATTTAATTATTTTTATTTTTATTGTTATTTTTTCCTTTCTTTTAATTAATTTAGTTTATTTTATTTTTCTTTTTAGGTTTTTCTAGTTTATGACTAGAAGCAACCCGTCAGGACCACTCCTTTTTGACGAAGATTTGGAAGCTACAGTCCGCAGAAATCGTAGAGAAATTAGACGAAGTTTACATTATCCAGAGCAGGAACTTGAGCAAGAGCTAGAACCTACTGAAGAGATGGCCGCAAATCAAAATATTCACCAACCTTCAGCACTACCCGCTGAACCAGAAGAAGCTCCGCGTACTATGTATGATTATGTTAAACCTAGTGTGATTGGTACTCAAACTAGTATTGTTAGACCTGCTATCGCTGCTAATAATTTTGAATTAAAACCTAGTACTATTTAGATGATTCAGCAACTTGTGCAGTTTGACGATTTACAGGATGAAGATCCTAACTCACATCTAGCCAATTTTTTGGAACTATGCGACACTTTTAAAATCAATGACGTTACTGATGACGCCATTCGCCTAAGGCTATTTCCATTTTCCCTAAGAAATAAGGCAAAACAGTGGTTAAACTCTTTACCACGAGGCTTAATTACTACATGTGACCAAATGTCTGAAAAATTTTTGCTTAAATATTTTCCCCCTGCTAAAACTGCTAAATTACGAAACGATATTTCTTCTTTTGTGCAGATGGATTTAGAAACACTTTATGATGCCTGGGAAAGGTACAAAGATCTTTTAAGAAGATGCCCTCACCACGGATTACCTTTATGGCTACAGGTTCAAACTTTCCACAATGGGTTAAACCCATCAACTAGACAGATGATCGATGCAGCCGCAGGCGGAACCATCAATAATAAAACACCTGACGAAGCTTACGTATTTATTGAGGAAATGTCATTGAATAACTATCAATGGCAAGTCATGAGGACAAAGCTGACGAAAGCCGCAGGAGTCTATAATATTGATGCTGTTGCTATGCTCACTAACCAAGTAGAACTTTTAAATAAAAAATTTGATAATTTTGTTGGTTTCACGCAGGCTCAATCAGTGATGCAATGTGATGCAGCCCCAGGAAATATGTTTAATTCAGACCATCTACACAACATGGAAGCCGAACAAGCCAATTATATAGGTAATAATTCTCGACCTCAAAATAATCCTTATAGTAATACTTATAATGCAGGTTGGAGAAATCACCCAAAATTTTCATGGGGAGGACAAGGAAATCCAAGACAACAGCCTCCGATAGTCCAGCAGCCACCGCCTCAACAAGAAAAGAAGCCGAACCTTGAGGACATGTTCACTAAATTCATGGCCGCCTCAGAAACTCGTTTTCAAAACACTGAAATAGCATTAAAGAATCAACAGGCCTCTATCCAAGGACTCGAGAACCAAATCGGTCAGCTTGCAAAATTAATCTCAGAAAGACCTCATGGCGGGCTTCCAAGCAACACTGAACCAAATCCCAAAGAACATGTGAAAGCAATCACTCTAAGAGATGGTAAAGTGCTAGCAGAACCAGAAAAGAAGCATGCTCACGAACTGCCGAAGGATAAAGTAGAGGAATCTAAGGATGACACCACTCCAACACTCAGGGAGTACAAACCGTGCATCCCATACCCAGCAAGGTTAAAGAAGGACCAAACAGACGCCCAATTCGGTAAGTTTCTTGAACTTTTCAAACAATTACATATTAACTTACCCTTTGTTGAAGCAATTTCACAGATGCCGAAATACGCGAAATTCCTAAAAGAACTCTTGACGAACAAAAGAAAATTGGAAGAATTAGCCACAGTGGAACTCAACGAGGAATGTTCAGCCATTCTCCAGAATAAACTGCCAACAAAGCTAAAGGATCCAGGGAGTTTTACTATCCCTTGTTTAATTGGTAGCTTAATTATTAATAAAGCATTGGCTGATTTAGGTGCAAGTATTAATCTCATGCCCTATAAAATGTTCAAACAACTAGATCTAGGGGAACCTAAACCCACTAGGATGAGCATCCAATTAGCTGATAGATCTGTTAAGTATCCTAGGGGAATTATTGAAGATGTGCTAGTAAAAGTCGATAAATTTATATTCCCTGTAGATTTTGTTGTGCTTGACATGGATGAGGATATTGACGTACCTTTAATTTTAGGACGCCCATTTTTAGCCACTGCTAGAGCTATCATTGATGTAGGAGATGGTAAATTAGTTCTTAGAGTTGGTGAAGAGGAAGTCATTTTTAAAATCTATGATGCCATGAAATTTTTCAAAGAACAAGATGATTCTTGTTATTTTGTTGATATGGTTGATTACTTTGTTCAAGATAATTTGCAAGAAATCTCTATCACCGACACTCTGGAACTGTGTTTTATTCAGGGGGAGGGTGAAACCTCCTTAGAAGTAGAGAAGGTAAGAAAAGAATTAGACTCTAGCGAAACTATCACTAGACATATAAGCTATGAGAATTTAAAAATGCATGATAAGCTAAGACAGAAACCTTCCATTGAGGAACCCCCTAAATTAGAGTTAAAACAACTGCCAGAACACTTAGAATATGCCTTTTTAGGGGAGAACTCAACTTTACCGGTCATTATTGCATCAAATTTAAGCTCTAGAGAAAAGGAAGAACTGCTCCAGGTATTAAGAAAACATAGGCAAGCCATAGCCTGGAAAATTTCAGATATCAAGGGAATTAATCCCTCTTTCTGTACTCACAAGATTTTAGTGGAAGATGAATATAAACCAGCAGTGCAAGCTCAAAGACGATTAAATCCTAACATGAAGGAAGTCGTAAAGGCTGAGGTAATTAAACTTCTTGATGCAGGTATCATTTATCCTATTTCTGATAGTTCTTGGGTAAGCCCTGTGCAGGTTGTTCCTAAGAAAGGTGGGCTAACCGTGGTATCCAATGACAAAGAAGAACTCGTGCCAACACGAACAGTCACAGGATGGAGAGTATGCATAGATTACCGAAAGCTGAATGATGCCACTCGAAAAGATAATTTTCCTTTGCCCTTTATCGATCAAATGTTAGAAAGATTAGCCGGTCACATGTATTATTGCTTCCTAGATGGCCTCTCCGATTACTTCCAAATTCTGATAGCTCCAGAAGATCAGGAAAAAACGACGTTCACATGCCATACGGTACGTTTGCATATCGTAGAATGCCTTTTGGTTTATGTAATGCTCCTGCTGCTTTTCAGCGATGCATGCTAGCTATTTTTAACGAATTTGTGGAAGATATCATGGAGGTATTCATGGACGACTTCTCCGTTTTCGGTAACTCTTTCGAACACTATCTAAATAATTTGAAACTTGTTTTGATAAGATGTAAAGAAACAAATCTAGTACTAAATTGGGAAAATGTCATTTCATGGTTCAGGAAGGTATTGTACTAGGACATAAAATCTCTAATAGAGGAATAGAGTAGACAAAGCTAAAGTTGAAACTATTGAGAAACTACCCCTCCCAGTTCAGTTAAGGCTATCAAGAAGTTTTTTTAGGACATGTCGGTTTTTATCGTAGATTCATTAAGGACTTTTTTAAAATAGCTAAGCCTTTAACTAAATTGCTAGAAAAAGACATACCTTTTAACTTCGACCAAGAATGTTTAGAGTCCTTTAGCACCCTTGAAGACAAGTTAGTCAGCGCTCCAATTATGATATCACCTGATTGGAATCTACCTTTTGAACTAATGTGCGATGCAAGTGATTTTGCCGTAGGTGCAGTTTTAGGACAGCGAAGGGACAAGCACTTCTAACCGATCTACTATGCCAGCAGAACATTGACAGCTGCTCAATCCAACTACACCACCACGGAGAAAGAATTACTAGCTGTTATCTTTGCTTTTGATAAATTCAGATCTTATTTAATCTTGTCAAAAGTCATTGTTTTTACTGACCATTCAGCTCTTCGTTATCTCTTAACCAAACCTGATGTAAAACTTCGGTTAATAAGATGGATTTTACTTTTACAGGAATTCGACTTGGAAATTAAAGACAAGAAAGGAGCCGAAAATTTAGCAGCAGATCACCTCTTGAGACTAGAAAATACACAACCCAGGTACCTCGAAAAGATAAACGATATGTTCCCTGAAGAACAACTCCTAACTTTAGCAGGTACGACACTTCCTTGGTTTGCCGATTTTGCAAATTATTTAGCAGCCAATATAACCACAAAAGGGCTAACCCACCAGCAAAAGAAGCGATTCTTTGCTAATGTGAAAAACTACTTTTGGGAAGATCCTTTTCTTTTTCGAATTTGCGCAGATCAGGTCATACGAAAATGCGTTAATGACATAGAGGCATATCAAATTTTGGAACATTGCCACTCAGGACCCACAGGAGGACACCACAATGGAACCAGAACCGCCCATAAAGTTCTCGAATCAGGTTTTTATTGGCCTACACTTTTTAGAGATGCCAACAGGTATGTGAGTTCTTGTGATAAATGCCAACGAACAGGTAATATCTCCCAACTTAATGAAATGCCTCAAAACTATATACTTTCATGTGAAATATTTGATGTATGGGGTATAGACTTCATGGGACCCTTCCCTAATTCATTCGGAAATAAGTACATACTAGTAGCAGTAGATTACATGTCAAAATGGGTAGAAGCTCAAGCCTTACCTACAAATGATGCTAGAATGGTAGTACAATTTTTGAAGAAGATTTTTCTCGATTTGGAACACCTAGGATAATCATAAGTGATAGGGGCACACATTTTTGTAATACCCAATTTGAAAAAAATTTAAGAAGGTATGGAGTACACCACAGAACAGCCACCCCCTACCACCCACAAACTAGCGGCCAAGTCGAAGTGACAAACAGAGAACTAAAGCGCATCCTAGAAAAAACCATAGAATCAAATAGGAATGACTGGTCTAGAAAATTAGATGATGCACTATGGGCTTACAGAACTGCATTTAAAACACCCATAGAAACATCTCCTTATAAACTCATTTATGGAAAAAATTGTCATCTACCATTTGAACTCGAGCATAAAGCATTCTGGGCTATAAAATTTCTAAACCTTGATCTTAAAAATACAGGTGAAGAGAGACTTCTGCAGCTAAATGAGCTAGATGAATGGCGCTACAACGCGTACAAAAATTCACGATTATATAAGGAAGCCGTGAAGCGACGTCACGACAAAAGGCTAAAACAACCTAAGCAGTTCGAAACAGGTGATCTCGTTCTACTTTACAACTCAAGACTGAAACTATTCCCTGGAAAACTCAAATCAAGGTGGTCAGGTCCGTTTACCGTTCTCAAAGTCTTTCCATACGGCACTGTCGAGGTAACACACCCCAACCACGGTACTTTCAAGGTAAATGGCCATAGGCTAAAACATTATAAAATTGAGAATTTTGCAGAAAACAAAGAGGAGCTTAGGCTCCATCCCGTTTCTTCTTGATATCTCTAGGAAGAGTCGAGCTTAGACTCTAAATAAGCGCTTCTCGGGAGGCAACCCGAGCACTGACATAGTAACCTCCTTTTTAAAAATTTTTTTTTCATGGTTTTATTGCATAAACTAACACTTTTTTTTGCAGAAAAAGTAGACCACACAGCCAGGAACACGGGCGTGCCTAAGGCCGTGCGCATACCGAAAAGCAGATACACGGTCGTGTGGGCAGACCGTGTGCAAATAGAGTACCATTTCCCCCAAAACACGGGCTTCCGATAAAACCACACGGCCGTGCGATATGGCCGTGGCAACCCTGCAACTTCCACACGGGCAAACATAGATCCACATGCCCGTGCCACAAACCCGTGGAAGCTACTGTCAATTCAAACACGCCCGTGTACTCTATTACACGCCCATGCGTTTAACGAAGGACTGATCTCCACGGCCGTGTATACCTTACCACGCCCGTGCGTTTAACGAAGGACTAATCTCCACGGCCGTGCTCAAATGAAACACGGGCGTGCTCATCGAATGTGGCACGCCAAAAACCTCTAATTTTCGAAAAGCACGGGCTCAACACGACTCACACGGGCGTGTGATATGCCCGTGTGACCCAAAATGTATATATACAGGGCCATTTCTCCCTTCCTATTTCATCTAAACCCTAAGCTTTTTCCCTCAAAACCTCCCCAAACCTCTACAAACACCACCCCAGCCCTCCAAACACCACCATACTAGATTTCCACGATCCACACGCCCATGCAACAGTACCCACGACCGTGTGACACCAAATTTGGTTCTATTTTCCCCCTTTTCTCATTTATTTTATTTTTACTGCAATTTTTTACATTACATTCTGTTATTATTTTATTTATTTATTAATATTATTGACTTAGGCTATTAGAGAACTAGGAAATAGAGAATAATCTAGAATAGTTTAGAATTTTTAATTTGGTTTGTCATTTAGATTCCATTTCACAATTTTATGCCATTTAACATCATAATTAGTTGCCACCTAATACACATTGAAAATATGCCACTTAAACTCACATAAATATACCATTTTGTGCTTAGTTTAGTATATATATACATTCATTCATAAAAGGAATCCCTATGCAAATTTTAAAAATGATTAGATTCTACTACCAAGGTTAATTCCCATTCATATTAGGAATTATTATTTTATTACTCAGCCTCTTTATTTTTAATTATTTGCATTTCTTATTTTTCTTATATTTTAATATCAATTACTATTTTTTTTTATAGATCCCATGTCATCTTCCCGAGCCAGGAAAGCTGCCGTCCCCGCCTCTAAGAAATAAAAGGGGCCAGGGAGTTCTTCGACTAGGCCCACTTCCGAGGTGCGCCACCCATTTCTTACTTTTTCACAAGACTCCCAGGAAGAACGCTACCAGCTGCTACATGCGCGCAATATCATGATGGGCCGATGCATCGACTGGAGGGCCCTCGAACAAGTCCGCTTGGTAGATGATGTCCGGGCCCTGCTAGCCACCGACCCATGGGACCAGTTCTTTCAGATCGTGGAGCCCACGTACCTTGAACTCACTCTCGAGTTCTGTGCTACATTCCACCTTCAGACGGTGATGACACGGTTCGACAATCCTGGGACGGTCCAATTTCGCTTGGGAGGATTTGTTCGACAACTCAGCGTCCCCGAATTCGGTGTGGCACTCGGCCTTTACACCGAGCAGTTTATGGCTGAGGAGAGTTTCCCCACCCTTTCTAGGCGCATCCATATCCGACCCCTTGATTGCTGGAAAGAGATTGCCCCAAGAAGACAACTATACAACCCCAGCATCAGCAAAGCCTCCGCTCTCCCTCCCTCTCTCAGGTATATCCACGCACTCCTAGCTCATACTATTATAGGTCGCCGAGAGAGCACAGGCGTCGTCAACACACACGACGTCTACTTCTTATGGTGCATGGCGAATGGCCACCCCATTGACCTTGCATATTTCATCACACTCGCCATGCAACATTAGACCGAGAGGCACCGCAAAGGAGTCGTATCCATGGGCCCGTACATCACTCGACTAGGCTGTTACTTTGGCCTATTTAACACTACAGCCCAGACCTCCTCATACACCTTACTTGGCCAGATGTCCTCCCAGGGCATCCAGAGCATGCTTTCGATGAGGATGGTCGAGAGACGACTCGGTGGTGACCACTTTCACTTCCGCCTTGTCCAAGAAGGCGAGGATCCAGAGGACATTCCTGATGATGTCCCATCGCCACCACCAGCCGAGGATGCACCAACTGAGCCACCACGCCCTACACGATCACAGCAGACGGCAGCTTCCAGTGTTGACATATCCGAGCGCCTGGACCACTTTGAGCAGCGCCTCGATTACATCGACGCCACCTTAGCACACATATGTCAACACCTTGGCATCGTCCCACCACCACGACACCCACCAGAGGATTAGATCCTCTTTTTGTTATTTTTATTTTATTTTACTTTATTTTTCTTTTTATTTTTGTTTTATTTTATTTTATCTTTTATTTTTCTCTTTCTACCTAATACACACTAATCTTAACCTTTAATATTAGTTATTCTTTTTCCTTTTTGCAGCTTTTAATTTTCTTATATTTTTCCTTATTTTGAATTTTAGTAAATTTTCTATTTTATTATAATAACGGTTATCTCCTAACAAAATAATCCCTCTTCTTCTTAACCTCCCACGACTAATAAACCCCTTCGCAGTTTCAAAGGAGCTCTACAGCTCAAATCTCTACGAAAAAGGGAATACAGTGCCAAACCTACCAGCTCTTCCACTAATCCATCCAAAGTAGGGAGTTTCATACCCTTCCCTATCTTATGATGCTATGCTTTTATTGTTATTAATATTTTCCTTGTACATTGGGGGCAATGTACATCTTAAGTGTGGGGGGTAACTTACTATTTATACTATCTTTGAAATCCCTGAACTTTTCCTAATAGTAATATGTTCAGTCTCCTATTAGGAATTTATTCTGATTAGTTTATGATTTCTATCGATATATTGAGAATTAAGATATAGGTGCTTGTACTTTGATTATTCAAACTTTAAAACATTAGGGAATCAAGCATGATAAGTTGAAATTTTTGAGAATCCCCAATTTTTGCATAAGTTATTTTCCCTAATTTTAAGCATTATCTTGAGATTTGAAATTCGCAGGATTGACATCAAAAGCCGTAATTCTGGTGAGATTTTGAGCCTATTGAGCATACATTTTCTTCGTGCTCACTTTTATTATTGCTTTGAGTGAGTCAATACTGAATTGTTATTCTAGAACTTGCTTCGATTATACATGTCGAGACCACATCATTGATTTGATATACTGAAATGATAAAGGCACTTAGGATTTAACCCACTTACTCCACAGAAAAAGCCTACCTACATAAATCTAACCCCTAGTGAATGCCGTTGAGCCTAACAACCTTATCCTTGACTCACCCTCTAATTATTAACCAATAACCCATTTTTGTTGAATTTCATTCAATTATTTTGACCCCTATTTTTATCGAGATTTGAGTTGAATTTTTCATCTAGCTTTATTCTCTGTTCTAGATTGTAAAGTTTTGTTCAATTTATTGTAAATATTTGAATTGTTCTTAAAAAAAAAAGAAAAAGAAAAAAAAAAAGAAGTACATACAGTGAAATTCGATTATAAATTGTAAATTGTAAATGGTTCGACAAGTTTTTGCATAGTTCTATTTTAAGGCTACCAAGGTAGAAATGATAGTATCACAAGAATTAGCTGAGAAATATGTTCCAGTGATAGAGATTTTTCTAGCTAGATAATTTTTCAGTTCAATCTCGATTCTAACCTTCTTTTTGCAGCCTGTGACAACACCCCTAACCAAGCCCCGTTACAACCATTTAAAGACCTTTTGATCAATGTATCATATCAAACTATAGTGGTGGAGATTTGATTTTCTTGCAAGCCTATGGTAATAACTTTTCAGGTTGACTAAGGAGTGCTTAAATTTTGAACCCTAAACACTTCGAGTGAATAGAGTGAACCTTTAGTGAGGATGTCAACTCCTGTTAATTAAGATGGAGAGATAACTACTTAGAAGGAAGGAAAAGACTTATGTTTTCAATGATAAAATTATCAACTTAAAATGATGGAGTCTTAAATGTTCTTTAGATTGAATTTTCATTGTATGACTACCTGTGGATTAATTTGAATTATTATTGATAAGGATTGTGAATTAAGAAGAACGGTTTCCTTTAGGGATTGAGATTTTGCTTGAGGACAAGCAAAGGCTTAAGTGTGGGGGTATTTGATAAGCGCTAATTTATACATATTTTTACCTCATGTTTAGCCTATATTTTGGATGAATTATTATCAATTTAGTAAGAATTGGTGCTCTTAATCGTTCTTTTTCATATCTTATACTCAGGAGAGCCTAGGGAAGATAAAAGAACAGAAAACGAGCCCAAAACAGTGAAAAATGGGCCAAAATACACGAATCACACGGGCCAAGCCGTGCCACACGGCCGTGCCACACGGGCGTGCCTCACAAAGATCACACGAACAAAGCCCCGACAAGCACAGCCACTGCACACGGGCGTGCTGAATCACACGACCTCTGTCGAAACCCACACGGGCGTGGCACACGGGCGTGTTCTAGTCGCGGGAAAAATGAATTTCACTCAAATTGGGATGCTTAGGGGCTAAGAAAGAGTCCCCAAAACTTCTCTATATAAAGACCCCATGAGGCAACATAGAGGGCGTCTTCTTCCATCTTTTACACACCCTCTATATTCTTTTCCTCTCGTCTTTCTGCCACAGGTAGAAGCAAGGGATTACTCGAAGGGAGAAGCCAATCGATTCATCTCAGAAGCCGAAGTTCTGCATCAACATAGAGGATTCTCCTAAATTCCTTCAGGGGTTTTTGGTTTCTTTTATGATTTGTTATTTTATAACTTCTGGGATGTTTTCTTTTATTATTATGAACTAAACCCCTCAAATACTTGAGGAGGATGAAACCTAAGACAGATCTTGTTATTTATTCTTGATTATTATAAGAATTACTTGAATTGTGCTTAATTATGTGTTTTTAATCCTTGATTTAATAGTCCTAGGTATTGATTCAAGAATTGGATGTGCTTAAAGTAGAGGAGCAAAAGTCCCTGTGATAAGAGTAGATCTACCATAATTAAGCGGAGTTGCATGCAACCCTAGACATAAGGCGACATAAATCTGCCGGATTAGGGCCAAACCTAATATGGGGAACCATAGATCGAATTAATGCAACCTAGGGAGTTAATTAATAAAGGAACTTTAATTAACAACTTAGGCCTAGTTGCTCTTCACCTCGACGGAGGGTTTAGCATAGATTAGGGATCTCTACAGATCAAGTCAAGTAAATAACTCATATAATTCAAGAAAATAATAACAAGTGAAGTCTAGGTGGATTCTCCCTTAAGTATTAATCATATCAATTAGCCTTTCCCTAAAAGTTCTTCCCAATTTATTTTTCCTGCTTTTCTTAAGTTAGTTTTAGAGTTAGTTTTAAATAAACCCTCACTTAATTTTTAGGTTAAATAATAGAAAGAAAGTGAGTAATAGTACTTTCGGTTCCCTTGGGTACGATACTCGATCTTATCACTAGACTATACTACTGTCGACAGGTGCGCTTGCCTTAAAAACGTCGTGATATTAGTCAGTTTAGGTTTGATCTAGTTCTTCATAAATTTTATTACTTCATATCACGCGGATATCACGAAGCTACTAACAGAGGGGTAGCCAAAGCTACATCACAGAATGGTAGCCGAAGCTACTAACAGAGGGGTAGCCGAAGCTACATCACAGAATCAAAACAGAAGTTACCTCGGGCCTGCTCACATAAGCTGATAGGTGTCTGCAACACATGCTAGACCACCTAGCACCCGGGAACTTTATCAGACAGAATCAAAACCCTCTAGTGACATGTCACTTATATCAATGTCTATTTCTACTTGCTCAATAGGGATTTTACAAACAATTCATCATTATCACAATTTCAGAGATATAACAACCGATTAGCCGAATACTTTTAGAAGCACATCAAACAACCAATCGTAATTTACTGTACTTACTTTAATTCCACATTTACAGATATATATATATATATACCATATTTCCAATCATATCATAATCCACATATCAATAGTTCTACAAATGCATCTAATTATCAACCGAAAGTTCACCAAACATACCTTATTCTTCGAAATACGGAAGTATACCGGATTTCTAGTTATTCCATAATTTACATATCAATATAAACAATCAATCATGAATAGACAATTATATTTTAGCAAATATGCTAGAATTTACATACAACTTAACCTGATAATCGACCGATTTAATTCTCGAGATTTCTCTATTTCCCGTACTCGGGCTTTATCACATCTTCCTTGGTCTAAATTAACACATAGAATACAATTATCAATCGTTTATTCAATTATGGACACAATTCATATTTTGGGTAAATTTCCAAATTTACCCCTCAACTTTCACTAATTTACAAATTAGTCCATTGGCTCAAAAACTCATTTTCTTTATTCCATGGGCTTAATTAACCCATTTTCAAAATTAAAACACTAAATTTATCAATAATTAACACATTTAGGAACAAATTGTACCATTTACAAATTAGCCCCTTTTTATACACTTTCACCCAAATTCATTACCAAAAACATGCATATAACATCTTAAGCTTTCATTTTCTACCATTAACCAACCAAAAACACTTATATCATAAATGGGTATATTTTTAAACCCCAATATTTCTTGAAAATAATGGTAGAATCGTAAAATTCAAGCGTAGGAGAACTCAAAAATACGAAAATAATCAAAAACGAGGCAAGAATGCACTTACAAATGAGCATGGAAAGCAAAGGAACCCTAGCCATGGAGGAGAAGAAGAATCGGCAGCCATGGGTCCTTTTTCCATGGAGAAGATGATGTTATATCATCTTATTTTGTCTTTTTCTCATAAATGACAAAAATGCCCTTAATGACATAACTAGCAAATGTTTCTAGAAATGCCCTTTTATGTCCATGCCACTATTTGGTGGTCTATTTGCCACATAAAGACGTCTAATTCAAACCCCCATTCCAAATAGGTACTTATACTCTATACCTTACATTTTGCAACTAATGCAATTTAGTCACAAACATAAAATTGGGCACTTAATCAATAAAATTTTTCAAACAATACTTTCACATCAAATATCAATAAATCAAATCTTATCAAAAATTTACAAAAATTCAAAATTTTATTTCAGATTTGTGGTTACGAAACCACTATTCCGACTAGACCCTATTTCGGGCTGTTACAGAAATCCTTAGTGAAATAAAAAATATAACATCATAGCAAGGTGATTTTCAAGTGAAGAAGTTGTGTGTTTATGTTTGAAGAGAGAGGAAATCAAGTTGAGAATTTAAATCAAGAGAACAAGGTATGAATATTAAGGTTTTATTATGTTTTCAAGTTTCATCTTGTTAGAAAAGTAAGGAAGTGATGTTAAAGTAAAGAATTCTCATAAAAAGTTTTATGTTCTTGACATGTTATTGAAGAGAGAGACAGAGGAAGTAAGTCAAGTGGCAATGAAAAGAGAAAATGTGATTTAAGGTTGAAGAGAGGTAAGTACCCTTGAATTCTTTTGTTACCTAATAATTAAAATGTGAATTTTATGAAAGTTGTGGTAAATTAGTAGAATAAAGTGTAAAATAATTTGATATGTGATATATAATATGTTAAAAGAAAGGCTTAATTGAAGTGAAATACGGTAATGGAATAAACATAAAGTGATGTTGAAATAAAATTATAGTAAATATTGTATGTTCTTGATGCTAAGGACTAAATCATGAACCTTGTGAAATTTATGATTGAAATAAGAAAAGTGATGTGTATATAAATTAGCCATGTAAAATAATATATGGTGATAAATTAGTGGATTAAAGTGCTATGTGATAGTAAATATTGAATTTCGTTGTAAAAAAAACTAAATTAAAATGTATGTGAAAGTTTTACGTGTTATTATTTGATAAGTGAAAATGATGTAAAGAACATTAAATATAAGGTGTATTTGTAACACCCTTAACACATATCTGTCGCTGGAACAGGGTTACGAAGCATTACTAAAAATTTCAGAACAGTTAATAAACATTACAATTTCACTGATAATAGACTGTTACACTATTAACATGAATAAAGATCGTGGACAGTTTTAAAATAGAAATGAAAAGCTAATGTTTTTAAAAATATTAAAGTTGGATATTATATTTTCATGTAATATTAAATAGTAAATTAGAATGAAAGAAATGTAAAAGAGTAATGAAATCATGAAATTCATGGAATAAAGTATTTTGTGATTAATTATTGTAAATCTAGTATTGTGGAATGCCCATGTAATTAGTATTGAACTTCTTGAATATAGTTGGCATGTCATAGGAACCCAAATGTTCTCATGTTTATCGTGATATTGCACTTCAGTGCCTCCTGTTCTATTATGCACTTGAGTGCTTGTGTTTTCAGCACTTTTGTGCTTCGTGTATCGCGACAAATTGATCGCCTTAGCTATCGGGCTGAGAATTAACACAAATATAATTAAACTACATGCGGTTTCTGCAAGTGTGAGAAGTCAGTTGTAATATTTGTAATGTTCAATGGAACACTTGAGTATTCTAAGGATTGAACCCAAGAGAGTTTCGTGCTCAAGTGATTTTAAACTATAGCATGCAATTCAGGAGTCTAGCTAACTACTCACTAGGTGTCATATTACGACAAATCATAATTGAAGGCGAATTAAGCTAATTAATTATCTAAAAAAAAGATTATATTGTAAATCATACAGACTAAAAAACGAATAAATTCAATAACAGACTACGGTTGGCTGATTTCCATGTTGTTTGTTAACCTTTGAATTAGAGATCTAAATCACTAATACTCCTTAATTGGCTTAACTTTACCTTTCGTTTTCAATTTTACCAAATTAGACAAATTAGTTTTGTTTGTCTCTTGACCTCACCAAATTAACTTGATACTATCAAGTTGGTGCCTGATAAGATCTCCTCTCAATCTCACTTATCTAAATTTTCTCTTAGGGCCATTAAGTTTAAGTTTTGAATTCTATTCGATTTAGTCCAAATTTTATGATTTAGTTTCTAAACCTAAAAAGCAACTACCCAACCTTTCCACCAACAAACTACTTTAGATTTAGTTACACATAATCATACTTAAGATAACAAAAACATAATAATCAGACAAAATATGCATCTAAGGTAAACACAATAAAAATGAGAAAAATTTCAAAGTAATGAAAACGGCAGCAAATGAAATGTAAAAGAACATTTAAAAATCAAAATTTTAATGATGAAACTAAAAGGAAATTGAGTTGTATTAAAACTGAGGATTAAACTGAAAATACAATAGTTTAAGGTACTAAACAAGCAAATAAACCCTAGCTACAGTGATAAGTAACTTAACTAACTACTATTGAAACTAGGAAAAACCAAAAGAAAACATAAACTAAACCCTAGAATTATGGAGAATAAAACTAAAATCCTAAAAGATGAAGAGAAAAATTGAAAAACATGAAAATGTGTTTAGTGTGTCCTTGTTTTAGCCAAAATTGGCCTTTTTTTAGCAGATTACATACCTAGAAATAGTACCAAATTGCCCCTGATCTTCTAATTTTGGTTAGGGACCTGTTGGATAAGGACTACCCCTGTAATCATTTTTTGCCTCCTCTCGTCAGTGGTATCCCAATACCCATAATAGTATTGAAATGAGGGTCCTTAGGAGTTTTGGATATTGCGATGCCCTATTGCCAGTATGTTGATAGCTCAATGTTCTTTATTTCAACATTTCAAAGGTATCACGACTTCTATGCTTTGATATCACGATACATCCTTCTAGGTGATGTTTTCTTTCCGTTCGGGCTATCGTTGACTCCGTACATCACTCACCAACCTCGTTATGTAACAACCTAATTTTCAGTGGTGTTGGAAACAATAATTCAGGATCACTAAATCCGATAAGTGAGCTTGTAAATTTTATTAGTTAGTGTTTATGAACTAATTGAGAACTTAGGAAAAGCTAAGAATTAGTTATTTATGCTTTAGAAATAATTATTAGTTTAATTGGTTTTGAAAACGAGGAATTGAGGCCTCAATTTTATAAACGGAGCCGTAAATATTTTTTTAAATATTTATAAAGTGTTATAGAGTTAGCACTAAAGTTTCGTTAGGAAATTTTAAAGTTTTGATAGTTAATTAAATGAAAATGACTAGATTGAAAATTAGTGTAAAACTTGCTAATTAAAGAAATTGTGACTAAATAGCTCAAATAATAAATAAGAAGGATTTAAAGAGAAATTGGACCTAAAATTAATTAGGTTGGATGGTTGGGACAAATAAATTAGTAAGGAAACAATGTGAACAAGGGGTAAAATTGAAAACTTTGTAAAATTAAACTTTAAAATTGAAATTTCATGAGAATTCTAGATAATCTTCTTCTAAAATTTTAGAAAAAACACCATAGGAGGGTTTCTTAAGCTGATTTTCATATTTTTTCTACAAGTAAGTTTAATTCTTTATTATTTCTTGTAATTTTTGTGACTTTAATACCTTTATAATTAGGTCTAACTATTTAATTTAATAGTTTTTTATTTTATAAGTGATTTTGAAAGTTACCATGGATAAGTGCTGGAAGTTTATGATGAATTAATATGGATTTGAAGCTTTAATTTTATTATATGATGATTTTATCTAGTGGTTTTAATAGAAATTGATTTTTAGGACCTAATTGTGAAAAAGTTTAAAATTTAAGGTTTGGCATAAAATCCTGAATGTCAAAGGCTGTGAAATAGTCTATAATATTTAAATACAGTGTTAATTGAGAAAAAAAAAGCTCAATTGATGGGCTAATTGATCAGGGACTAAATTGTAAAAACTAAAAATTTTGAGGTAAATGTGTAATTTCAAAAATTAAAGGACATAAATTATGAAGTGTAACGACCCAAAATTCTCGGGTACCGAAAATACGAGTCGTAGGGCCTCCGTCTGAGGAAAATGAGCTCGTAGATAATTATTAAAAATATTTATGGAATTAGTTATTAGTTGAATTAGATTTTGGTGAAGTGAATTTAGTTTAATTAGAAATAATTAGTAGAAAAGACTAAATTGAATAGAATGCAAAAGTTTAATTTTAGAATAGAAAAATATTAGAGGATTAAATTAGTAATTAAATTAAAGAATTGACATGTGTGAATGATGGATATATACATGTGTATTAATTTTATTGGTACAATTGTGTGTTATGTGTATTTACTTAATTATTAAGTAAATATTATTAATTATTTATTTGTTATAATTATTATTAATTGTGTAATTTTTATTTTATTAAATTGTGTGATAATGATAAGTGTATGGCAAGGATTAAAACAAGTGTAGGATTTTTAATGGCACATGTGTATTAATTTTAATTGGTAATTAAAAAGATATATTAATAATTAAGTAATTTAGTAGTAAAATGAATAAAGAATAAAACAAAAGAAAGAAAAAGAATAGAAAGTTACCAGAGAAAGAAAACGTGAAAGGGAGAGAAAAAGAAAGAAAGAAAGAAAAAAAGAAGAAAAAAGGGAAATTGAAGGATTAAAGCTTGGGAATTAATTTGGTAAGTCAATTAAGTCCATTTCTTTGTAATTTTGATGTTTTTGAAGCTCTAGAGAAAGATTCTCTTGAATTTTTGTGAAAATATTAGAAAATAATGGAAGTTTGATTTGGGTTTATGTTAAGGAAATGGTGGAATTAAGGATTAATTTGATAGAATTGTGAATTTGAATTGAATTAGGGACTTAATTGTAAACTAGACTATAAGTTTTGAGTTTTAGGGACTAATTTGAAAAAAATTCGAAATTATGGAAAAATGATGAGAATTTGATAGTTATATGAAAGTTTTAATGGAAATTGAATAAGAAAATGAGATAAATTGCTAAAGAAGAGAAGATAACAAAGTTTAGGACATAAGTGGGAATATGATAAAAGTTATATGGAAAATTTGGAAATTGTATAAATTATGTATATTATTAATTAATTGTAAATTTGCTAATTTTCGTAGCAAACAAGGAAACCGAGCCATCGAATACGAAAGGAAAGAAAAAAGTGGTCGAGGAGTAGCTCGGGAAAATATCGGTTTGTATTATCATAATTTGAATTATTTTTATTATGTGCTTAATTTATTTGATATATGTGCATGGGAATGGAATTGAATTTAGTAGTGCTAAATAAATTGAATGTGATTGGATATGGTTGATGAATACATAAGTGTATGTGAGATTGAAATATATGATTGTATTGAATTTGAATGATTTTGATTTATTGGAAATGGAAATGAAATGAAAATATGTGAAAATGTGAAATTGAAGCAAGTTATGCTTGAATTGCAAAATATGTGAGAAAATGTGGCCAAAGTGCAATTGGTGTGAAATTGATTGAAAATACGAGAAAGTGATTGAAATTAACATGTTTCCGATACCCTATTAACTAGTCGGGCTTAGTGGATATAGTTGGCATGCCATAGGATTGGAAGTGTTCAGGGTTACTTCGACCTCGAGTCGATGAGACACTTGGAGTGTCATATTGCTTCGGATAGATTCGATGAGGTACTGGGTACCACTTTACTTCGGCTAGGCCGATGAGACACTGGGTGTCAACTTTGCTTCGAACTATCTGATGAGGCACTGGGTGCCAATCTGGTGTGTTTGGTTGGATCCGTGTATCCACCTGGGTCCGAGTCATGTTAATAGGGGTAATTAAGTGAAATGAGAAAATCGATTGAAATTGTTCGTTTAAATTATTGAATGAAAGTGAAAATGATGATATGATATGAAATAAGAAATGAAATTGTGCTATGAGATTTAATAATTGAACCAAAGTTCTTGAATGGTCATTATTGAATATGTATATGTGTAAGTGGAAAGTGGACTAAAGATTCATGAAGTGTTCATGTTTAAAATGTAAATTGAATGTTTCTATGTGATTGAAGAAATGGTGAACCAAATATGGAAATATGGTAGCTTGGTGTTCAACTATGTGCATGATTGTGTATGATATGATATATTGTTATTGTTTAATTCGAATTATGATAATACCACTGAGTATTTTCAATACTCAGCGTACGGTTGTTTTTCGTGCGCAGGCTAGATAAAGTAAAGGTAGCATCAAGCATCCAAATCAATCCCGGTCTCAGCTCAGTTAGTGGTGATGTATTTATCTTTTGGTTTTGTGGCATGTACTAAGTTAAATATTTGACATTTGTAAATTTGTATGTTTTGAATACAATGTAGTTTGTGTATTAAATAAAGTTTGCAATGAGTTAGTTGTGAATTGGATTATTGATATGTGCAATTGAATGAAGTTTAAATTGTGTATTTGAGTGCAGGGAGGCCAAGGCTTGGTAGATAGCCTCACATGGCCTGGCCGGCAGGATACACGGGCGTGTGCCCTGGCCGTGCCCAATTTAATTTTTAACAGATTCAACCACGGGGTAGAGGCACGGGCGTGCCTAGGCCGTGGGCGAGCCACGGGCCAACCCCACGGGCGTGTGTTCAGACCGTGTGTGCCCTGCACCTTGATTTTAAATTTTACGAATCACACGGGCATGAGACACGGCCGTGTGTCTCTTAGCGATAAACCGTGTGGAAGTACAAGGCCTGTTCCCACGGGCGTGTGAAATAATTGGTGGCCGTGTTGGGTAAGTCAGAATGTTCCACGGCTACCTGGCATGGGCGTGTGAAAGCCACACGGCTTGGTAACACGGCCGTGCTAATATTCACACGGGCGTGTGACAATGCTTTTTCAGGGAAAAATTTTTATGAGTTTCGATTTGTTAGGATTCGAATCCTAACCATCCGGGGCATTGGTAAGTATTTCTAAATTGATTAAATTGAATGTTTATTCAATAAATTGGCGATAATTTATATTCATTTTTGTAAAGTTCCGATAAATCCGGTAATACTCCGTGCTCGATTTCGGCGACGGTCTCGGGTATAGGGTGTTACATGAAGTGAATTAGAATTTAATTAGATGCTAATAAATGAATAATTTTATATTATAGATCAAGAACACAAAGATAAACATGAAAAAGAGAAATTAACAGATTAGTCTTTGAATTTCTACAACTTCTACAAATTAGCCCAGGTAAGTTCATATGGTTGAACTTTCATGATTAATTGTTAAAATAGGAATGATATAATGTATTATTTCATATGTTTGTTATTGAATTATGATTATTATAAAAACATGAGATTGGATTAAATGTTCAAGTTAGATGGAATGCAGGGTTGAGTATGCTCGTTCAGAGACAAACGAAGAATTGACGGATAAGACCATGGTTGGACCATAGCAAAGTGTAAAATGTAAGACCATAGCTGGGCTATGGTAAAATGTAAGACCATAGCTGGGCTATGGCATTTTAGTGAAAATGCCATAACTGAGTTATGGCACCGTGAACGTAAGACCATGGTTGGACCATGGCGATATGTGTAGAAGTGTAAGACCATAGCTGGGCTATAGCATCCAGATGATAAGACCATAACTGGGTTATGGCATTACGAGTGTAAGACCATGGCAGGGCCACGGTAATATACGTGTAAGACCATAGTTAAACTACCGTATCAAGAAACGATGTACTCAATTCTGTAATACGTTCTCCAATTTGACAATGATTAATAAGTGTCACATGAATTAAAGTGATAGAATTTAAGTAGTTTTTTATATTAACCTCAATCAAGTGAATTCATCATTTGAATTTGTGATTGGCAAGAAGTGTTAGTGAAATGATTGTTTAATGATTTATTTTAGTATGTTCGGTAAGATTTATCTTAAAAACCTATGAACTTACTAAACTTCATTAAGCTTACTCGTGTTGTTTAATATTTCTTGTAGATTAACGTATTATTAGAGGAATCAGATCAACATATCGGGTCACACTATCCAGATTGCTACAGTAGATTTTGTTAAACATCTTTTGGGGTTTATATGGCATGTATAGGGTTGGTTTGATAATGAAATAGTTTGAATTGGGATTGTAAGATTTAAATGTGTAAGTATGTATTAAAAGTTGTGTTTGTGATGTTTTGTCATATTTAATGCATGTTTTGCCTTGAATTGGTTGTTTGGTTGGGTTATATTGGTGTGTATCAATATTATGTGTAGGTTGATTGTGAAAAGGGTGAGACAAATGGCCTTAAAATAGCCTATTTTCGTCCATACGGGTCTAGACCGTGTGTGACACATAGCTAGGTACATAGGCATGTGGCTTGGCTGTGTGTCTCTTGCATCCTAAAATTGAGAAACAGAATGCTCAGAATCGAGCACACGAACAGAGACACAGGCATGTGTCTCAGCAGTAGGAGGTACACGGCCTAAAACATGGGCGTCTGACATGGCCGTGTGAAACTTGCGCTTAATTTTTGAAAATTGAATTAACCAAACAACCTAGCACATGGGCCTGTGACTTGGCCATGTGACTTCTATTACTTCATGTTTTATAAGTCAGAGAGTTACAGGGTTAGGGACACGGGTATGTAAAGCCACACGGCCTGAGACATGGGCATGCCACTAGGCCGTGTGAGCCACATGGGCATGTGTGCCCTGCACTTAGGGAAAAATTTTGGAAATTTCACGAAAAATTTCTTGTGATCCCGATATAGTCCCGACTTGTTTCTAATGTTTAAATTGGGCCTCGAGGGTCCAATCAAGGGACGATATAATTAATTTCAATTATAAATAGTAAAAGTATGAATTATTTGTGTTTATCTAGTAAACTTTGGTAATACTTCATAACCCTGTTCCGGCGACGGATACGGGTTAGTGGTGTTACACGTTAGATTTCTTGGGTTCCATTTGGCCAACTCGGGTCTCAAAATAGCATCAAAATGCACACTAATCACTTATTAATGTAGAGAATTAAAACTAATTAAAAACACAACAAAGGCATCTAAATTACTCGAAAACAAGCTATTTAAGTGTAATAGGAGCCTAATTTGACGTATCAAATTATGACAGCACATGTTCTGTTATCCATTTATAGTTCAAATGTGTTTAGCATGGGCTAAAAGTTGTGGTAAGTAAGTTCTAATAAAAAGTTTCTGTTACATCATGAATGACAAAGTAATAAATCTGTAACACCCCTAACCCGTATCATTCGCCAAAATAGGGTTACGGAGCATTACCTAAAAACGTAACTCAAATCATTCAAAATACCAAATTTACAAGCCAAGACATAATGGCTAAAACATCAACCAAAAACACCTATACATATGCATATTTATCCAATTATCAATTAACTAGTTTCAATGCCAAAACATAACATAATTGCTACATAATCATTGATAATGACTTGCGATATTAAGTAATAAAATTTATAAAACTGATCACACCAAAACTAACTAATATCACGACCTTAAAGGCAAGCGCACCTGTCGAATAATAGTATAGTTTAGTGGCAAGACCGAGTTATCGTACCCAAGGGAATCAAAAGTACTAGTACTTACTTCCTTTCTATTATCTAGCCTAAAAATAAAGAGAGTTGATTTAAACTAATTCTAAAACTAACTAAAAGTGCACAAAAAGTAAATTGAGGAAAAACTTTCGGGAAAACTGATTGATATGAGCAATACTCAAGGGAGAATCCACCTAGACTTCACTTGTTATTTACTTCTTGAACTATATAATTGATTACTTGCTTTGATCCGTAGAGATCCCTAACTTATGCTAAACCCTCCGTCGAGGCATAGAGCAACTAGGCCTAAGTTGTTAATTAAAGTTCCTTTATTAATTAACTCCCTAGGTTGCATTAATTCGATCTATGGATCCCCATATTAGGTTTGACCCTAATTCGGCAGATTTATGTCGCCCTATGTCTAGGGTTGCATGCAACTCCGCTTAATTATGGTAGATCTACTCTTATCACAGGGAATTTTGCTCATTTGCTTTAAGCACATCAATTTCTTAAAGTAATACCTAGGATTATTAAATCAAGAATGAAGAACACATAATTAAGAATAATTCAAGCAATTATCATATAACTCAATAAATAATAACAAGATCTGTCTTAGGTTTCATCCCCCTCAAGTATTTGAGGGGTTTAGTTCATAATTAAGAAAAGAGACATCTCAGAAGATAATAAATAACAAAACATAAAGAAACCAAAAACTCCTGAAGAAATTTAGGGAGATCCTCTGTCTTGATGTAGAATTCTGGCTTCTGAGATGAATCAATCGGCTTCCCTTGGAGTAATTCCTTGCCTTCACTCCTCGTGTTGGCAGAAAGATGGCACTCCTATTGGGAGAAAAAGAGTATCCATTTAGAGTTGCCTCCTAGGGTCTTTATATAGAGCTTTGGGGAGCCTTTCTTAGCCTCTAAGCATCCAAATCCGAGTGAAATTCCTCTTCATCACGACTAGAACACGCTTGTGTGCCACGCCTGTGTGCTTCGACAAGAAGCCGTGTGAGATTCTGTCGATTGTAGCACGGCCGTGTGGCCTGGCCGTGCTTGTCGAGGCTGGACCGTGTGATCTTTGTGTGGCACGGCCGTGTACCACGGCCGTGTGGTGACTTCTTGGGCAGTGCGTTTGCACCTTTTGGCCCATTTTCTCCGGTTTTTGGTCCATTTTCCGTTCTTTTCTCTTCTCTATGCTCTCCTGAGTATAAGATATGAAAAAGAAAGATTAAGAGCACCAATTCTCACTAAATTGATAATAATTCATCCAAAATATAGGTTAAACATGGGGTAAAAATATGTATAATTTAGCGTTTATCAATCATCACACCATATTAGATTCATGCCATATCTAGTTCAAAACCTTTCAAAAGCATACAATATATTGACCATGTAACGACCCAAAATCCGTGGCACCGGAAAAGTGTATTGTCGGGCCTCCGTCTTAGCAAATTAAATCCTTAAATAATTATTAGGAATAATTATGAATCTAGTAGTGTGTTTAATTAGGTTTTAATTAAGTAAATTTAGCTTAATTTAGGGTAATTAGTAAAAAGAACTAAATTGAATAAAGGGTAAAAGTTTAATTATAGAACCATAGAAAATAAAAAGGACTAAATAGGAAATTATGCCAATTGAAAAAGTTGAGGCGGCATAACTAATAAAAATCATAGATTTTTATTAGATTTTATATATATTTTTATTATTACTTAATAATAAAGAATAATAATATTATAATATAATATTATTATATTATTACATTATTATATTATTATATTATTACATTATATATATATAATAAACAAAATAAAGAAAAAGAATAAAAAGAAACAGAACATAAGAAACGAAACAGAGAAGGAAGGAAAGAAAGAAAATAAAAGGGGGAAACTAAAGGATTGAAGCTTAAGATTTTAAAAGGTAAGTCAATCAAGTCATTTTCTCATAGTTTTGATATTTTAGAAGTTTTAAAACAAGTTTTTGATGAAATTAAGTTGTTAGTTTGGAAGTTCTTAGGTTTTTAAACAAGGTTCATGTTGAATAAAATAATGAAATAGGGGTTAAATTGAATGAAATTCAAGTTAGAATAGATATAAGGATTGAATTGCAAAGTAAGCTATAAGTTTTGTGTTTTAGGGATTAAATTGAGGAAAATTAGAAATTAAGAAAATATGTTGAAAATTAATAGTTAAATTTGAGTTTGAATGAAATTTGAATAGAAATAAGGTGTGAATTGGTGTTATAAATTTGGTTATTAACATTTTACATCAAAACAGTTTTGGGAAGTAGAAATGGTCTGAATTTGAAAATTCACTAAAAATTGTAGGAATTGAATTAGAGGATGAATAAGATATGAAATTAAAGTTTATTGAGTCTAGTTTCTTATAGTAGAAACAATGTAAGCAATGAATTTATGAGTCAAGAGATATTTGAATTTTTGTAAGACTGGTTCAGGGTGATTTCTAGATACTCTGTTTTTATTTTGGAAAATCATTAAAAATTGTACAAAAATTATTATGGAGTGTAATTTATATGTGTGAACTCCTTAATGAATCTAGTTTTAAAATAAATAAACAAGAACCTTATTCGAGTTCTGTACAATGAGATAATTGATTTTTAGTAGAGAGAAGTCAGAACTGTCAAATGGAATAACAGGGGAGACTTTAATGAATAAACTGTACTAATTGGCTAGACGAAAAATTCTGAAAATTTTATGGTGAGAAGATATGTGAGTCTAGTTTCAAGGAAAATTTACGGATGTTAATTTTGAGTTTCGTAGCTCAAGATATAAATAATTTAGTAACAATGACTCAAATAGACAGCTTAATGGTGAAATTATATATATCTTAAAAATGGTTAAATTTGCATGTTTAGGCTCATGAATTAAATTGAATTGTGTTATATTGATGATTATAAAATTATTATTTTCGTAGTTAACAAAGAACCTGGAACATCGGCGTACAAAGGAAAGGAGAAAGCTATCGAGGATTAAAACGAAAAATTCACGGTTTGTATTACTATAATTCAAATTACTTTTTATTGAATGTTTTATATGAATTCTATATTTAATAAGTGAGATATAAGGTAAGTATTGATATTTGAATTGAATGAGAATTGAATTGAATGGTGAATGTGTATGTATAATTGAATTATAAATTTATTTGAAGGTGAAATTGTAATTAAAAAGTGTTCTGGATTGGAAATGAAAGTAAATTGAGAACTGAAATACCCTATTAACTAGTCGGACGGAGTCGGATATAATTGGTATGCCATAGGATCTGAAAATGTACGAAATTGCCGGCTTTACTGATTAGGCACTTTATGTGTCGTATATCAGGCACTTTATGTGTCGTATATCAGGCACTTTATATGTCGTATTTCAGGCACCTTGTGTGTCATTTCAGGCACTTTATGTGTCGTATACTGATCAGGTACTATGTACCGTTTTAGGCACAATGTGCCGTACTGGTGTGTTTGGGTTGGAATCCGTGTATCCGTTAAAGTCCGAATTGTTAATAGGGTGAATAATTGAAATGAGAAGATCAAATAAACTTGATCGACTGTACTAGTGAATATGAAAGAAATTGAAATTGTGGACTGAAAATTTAGATTAGAAATGAAATGCATGAATTTAAAATGATTGTGGTGATTAAAACTTGATAAATGTGATTTGTGACTAAAATTGAAGAATAGCTAAAGATTGTTAAATTATTGTTACTTAATAATAATTTAAAAAAAATGAATTGTTATTTGATGCTGAGTTTTATTTTATTTTTAAATTGCTATTGCAATTTGAATTATGGTAATACTACTGAGTATGAAATACTCAGCGTACGGTTGTTTCCGTGCGTAGGTTAATAGAAGCCTAGTGTCCTGGTCCAGCATCCGAACGATCCCGACTTCAGCGAAAAGATTTTGGTGATGTTTCTCCTCTTAAATGAAAGTGGTATGTACTAGGTGTTGTATAGGTTATTTAGATATGCTTGTAATATGGTTGTATGAATGATATACCATATTTTGTTATTAGTTTGACTTAAGTTAGAATTAAAAACAAATGAAGTTGTTTGTTAATTTTGATTTGCATTATGAATGCTTAATTATTAAATTACTATCTTAATTAATTGGTTATGATTTAGGTGTATTTAAGTTTAAATTGTTTTCTTTATTGTGCCATTGATTTTGGAATGGGTTATTTCTAGTTTAAACTTGTAGGAGGTTCATGTAAAAATAAGCAGAAATGCTGCCAAAATTTTTATATAAAAAAAACAAAATAAAAATGAATGAATGAAATCAATTAGAAAATATAAAATATAATTTATATACATTTATGACTATACAATTATGAATTATTTGTAAATTATCTGATTTGTCTAGTAATGCCTTATAACCCTGTTCCGGGGACGGTTTAGGGTTAAAGGGTATTACAGACCATGTTGAGTTCAATTCGTCATATATCACTTTGACCATTCAAACATGCTTTAACACATTATCAAATTAACATATATCAAGAAGGCATTAAATGTACCAAGGCTACATCACCCAAAATGACATATACATGCCGAACTCATTACTAACATTCAATTATCATCAACCATAAGTCCACCTATACATGTCATTATAACCTTAACCAAGTCATCGAAAACTACCAATATAACTGCTAGATAGTGTGATAGATCTCCAACAAGCTTCCAACACAATCGAGCTTCTGATAATTTGAAAAGTAAAGGAAAAATAACAATGTAAGCAATGAATGCTTAGTAAGCTCGTATAACTTTAAACATAACATTTCATTTTAATAATAAACTTTATAATGTAAACATAAACCTATACCAATACCACAAGATTTATCAAACCTTCCATTTACTTACTTTAGCTTAAAAGACATTATGAACTCATAAATTAGTGTATTTATCCACAACCTATATAAATTCATCCATAACTTAAGTAAATTTCTCACATATAAGTAAACACATTAACTCATATTTGCATTTACATTATCACATTACATCTCAATTATGAACTTACTGTTTTATTACATTTCCTTACTCGTATCATTTGTATAACACAAGACATAAGCATAAACATAGACCAATTACGCAAGCTTGGCACAAGCTTATATATCATCATCAATACACCGATTAGTGCATATACTCATAATTCACTTGCAATATCATAAGGTAAGTCATATATATGAATAAAATCACTTGAAACCATCAATTTTATGAGCATAAACATACTTTCGTTGAACATTACCTTTTTATTCCTTTCATAGATTCATGACATAAGTCTTTTGAATACTTACAGATCCTTTCCTTTTCATACCTGTTGAATCAAATGAAATAACATCGAATAATGGAAATAATACTTTCAGTACAACTTATCTGGTACAATACATTGGCACAAAGAATGCCAGGCTCAAAGCCTGATATAACACACCAGCATAAAGCCTACTAGGCACAAAGCTTGATATAATACATTGGCACGAAGAATGCCAGGCTCAAAGCCTGATATAACACACCAGCACAAAGCTTGCTAGGCACAAAGCTTGATATAATACATTGGCACGAAGCCTGCTAGGCACAAAGCCCGAATATCACCGGCACAAAACCTGCTAGGCACAAAGCCCAAATGTCACCGGCACAAAGCCTGCTAGGCACAGAGCCTGAATATCATCGGCACAAAGCCTGCTAGGCACAGAGCCCGAATATCACTAGCACAAAGTCTGCTAGGCACAAAGCTCGAATATCACCAGCACAAAGCCTACTAGGCACATAGCCTGATATAATACACTAGCATGAAGCCTACTAGGCACAAATCTCGAATATCACCTGCACAAAGTCTGCTAGGCACAGAGCTTGATATAACACACCGGCATGAAGCCTGCTAGGCACAGAGCCTGAAAAACCTTACGTTTCTATTTCTTAAAACATAGCTAAATGACATTTAATATTTAAACAATAATGAAATAGTATGAAACATTTAATTCAATTAATAATAATTGTATAATGAACTTACTTGTCGGATTTGGTGGCCTCGAAACCATTATTTTCGACACCATTGAAAAACGAGCTATTACATAATCAAAGTATTAACGAATTTTATAAATATTAAATAACTTTTATTATTATAATAAAATCATGAAATAAAATAGTAGTAGTATTATTATGGAATGAGCTAAACAATGGCAAAATTTAAATTCATGGGTAGTGACAGCTTAGCGCGTTATTTTTCGATGCATAAGTGAAAGATCAAATCGAATTTCTCGTTCAAAGTAGTGACTAGACCTGATAATGGGTCTGGCAGCAAATGTTCGTCCAAAGAGTGAGAGGATTTGGGCAAAACTATAGGTTCAGAAAATAGGCTTGTGCAAAAAAATAAGACCCGTTTAGAAAACGAGTCAGGCCTCGGGTAAGCTTTTTTTGGCCCGAGCTTGACTCGGATTTGCAAAAAAAAAACTATTGTTTTTTTACCATTACTTTATTGCCATTTCACTATTATATTACTACTATTTTGTTGTTATTATTTAGATATTGTGTAATTAATTAGTATAGTTAAATTGAAATATATATATATATATATATATATTATAAATGGTTCAAATATATCAGTCTTTGCACTCTTTGTAAATTCGAAATTTAGTCTCCATACTTTTGTTTTTAAGAATTTAGTCATTTTACTTTTCAAATTTCAAAATTTGGGTCTAACAGTTAATATTTTTAAAATTATTTATTAAATTCAAGTTCATTATAATATCATTTTTTTAATTACATGGTTATTAAATAAATATTTTTTATTTCAAAATCTCATATCAACAAATTTAACGCTATTAACAACTGAATCTGAACATTAAAATCTGAAAAATAAATAGACTAATTTCTTAAAAATAAAATACATAAATTAAATTCTAAATTTATAAAAAGTACATAGACTTATGACAGATTTTAACCAACAACTTTCGTCTTTGATAATTTCTCCAAAATTTCATTGTCATGACACAGAGGGAAATACGTATTCCTCCCTCGCTTCAAATCAGCTGTCGCCTTTTTATGGAGGGAAAATTGTACCGTTGTGCAAGCGATTCAAAAGCACGCGCTTCCAACAATCAAACGTGGCTCACCTTTTTAAAACGGGAGAAGAATAGGGAAAAAAAGAGCGGGAGGAAAGTCGCCGACATAGATTAGCTCAAATCCTAAACGGCGTCAGTGAAGGTATAGGTGAGGTCGTTACTCATTATGACGTGGGAGCTACATATTCATCGGCCCAATAAAAAAGCCCGCTAATTGTTGTTCAGGCCTGACCCAATATCTAACGTTTAAAAACAGTATATATTTCCATAAACTACCATAATTCTTTTTTAACGATCAGTCTTTCTGATAATCCGCCAAACTAAACCTCAATGTCATCTACTCTAATTAGTACTGCCATAAATAATTAACCCAAAAATTTAGGAAGATTTAATTTACCAATCTTCTTTGGCACGTCTTCCCATTCCCATTCTTGTTTGCGGGATCTCGGATACTTTCAAAACCTCTTTATCTTGAATAACAACTATTGGTTGCGGGATCTTTAGGAGATGTGGACTTCCATTGCTAATTTGAAGGAAAATTTGAATAAGATAACGCTTGACGTGCACGGGGATGACGACGAAGAACTCGAGATCTACGGTTCGGAGAATGGACGCCATTCGACTTTCTCCGATAGACGGAATTCTCATAAATTTGCACACTCAAAGCCTGTTTCCTTCTCTCCTCTCGCCAGTAGAGTTGATTCGCCGTTCAATTCCGAGGTATGATTGCAGTCAATTTTCGAGCTTGAATTTAAAAAATAAAACTGTACCCGGTCTTCTGATTTCACGTAGCTTTGAGTTGATTCAGTGTGCAGTTCAGTGCTGTTAATAAATATTTAATTATATTAGTCGACACTTGACTGTTTGGGGAGCAAGTGAATTGCGGGTATAGAACCCAAGTAGCTCGATTTAATGCTTTGTAGCTTTGCAATTTTCTTATTTGAGTTAGAAAAAATTGATTCAGGTTTGTACTATGGTCAAAATTATAATATTTGAAGAGCTAGTGGCTTAAGATCGAAACTGCACCACTTCTGCGCTGCATGCACTTCTTTTGCTATTATACTGGTTGGTTTGTTTGATTGTCTTGTTCATGCTATTATACTGGTTGGTAGGGCATTTGTGGTACCAATCTTCATGCATGATAACTAAACCATCTTCCTCCTCTCTGTGTGTGTGTTATTTTTGGTAGATTGGAAGATATAGAGCAGAAATTAAGAAGCTTCAGGAATCTGAGGCAGAAATTAAGGCCTTATCAGTTAATTATGCTGCTTTATTAAAAGAAAAAGAGGTACCCGATGGCTGGTTGTAGTTCTTGTAATAAATTTTTGGGGTTGATCTAAAGTTCAAATCTTTATAAATGATAATGATTCGAATAATTATTGAAATTGTTATTCCTTCATCATACATGGAATCCATAATGTTTTGCTTATTGCAATGAAGTATATTGCTTTTATCATCAATTTTACAATCGTATATGTCTAATACTTGACTTATGATACAGTATCTAATGCTTAAATAATAAAATTTGTCAAAATTGAATTGAATATCTATTTACCAGTCAGTATTGTACAAAGTCCCTAGGAGGAAAGTTAGGCTAGCAGGAGCCATTATTGTAGAATAATAATTAAAAAAAGGTATGGAAATTTTCCTTTCTCGTACACCCTAAGAAATTGTTGATGTAATTTTTTTTTTTTACCTGTTTCATCTTTCTCATATGCTTAACTTGTGTATTTTACTACATGATAATGTCATGCTGATTGGAGCTGATATGGCTATTTAAAAATTTGGGTCTTAGAATTTTCACAGGTATATGTCATGCTGGTGAATGCTTGTTTGGTAATCAGTGTTAAAAGCTAGAGAATGGGCATCTAATTTTGTAAACCGTACATGTTGATATTAAATTAGTCATTTAAATTGCAAATACTTGTACTCATCACTTTATTCGAACTTTCTGCCAAAAAGTATCTCTTTTGCGGTTGTCTGTCTGAACTCCAACGTACTGGGCATTAGTTGGCAGATTATATATCATGTTTAGATCTTGTATTCCAATTATTTTACCATCATAACTGCTTCTAGAAATCATGTCATATGCTGCCTGTTTTGCTAATCTTAGAGGCATCCTTTAATTAAAATTTTGGTTTTGAATGATTTATGTCCAATAGATGTGTTGCTATATTATTGTTCATACTTTTCACTTGCTGCTACTTAGCTTTCATTTTTACTTTTTCTAGTGGCTTAAATTTCTTTCTCCTTACTCACCCATCATCCTGTTCTCCAGGAGCAAATTTTCAGATTGAACCAAGAGAATGGCTCATTGAAACAAAATTTGAATGCAACAAATGCGGCTCCGAGTGCAGCTAGAAGTGAAATTTCCAAAGTATCAAATAATGGAATTAATGCACTCAAGGTACTAGAGTCTCAATTAGAGTTGTTATCTGAGATTTGCTGGTTTATTGGAAAATTGCGGAATTCTTGCAATAGGTTCCTTAATTCTAAGTTATTTGTAGTTTCTTGTAATAAAAGCTAACGTAATGTGGGCCTTCAAGTGTGTTCTTTCTAATGTTATTTGTGCTGTAATTATCTAGCAAGAAGCAAATATAGATAAAAAGGGATTTCATTATCTTATGTTTTTGTACCTTTTGCAGCCTCTCAAGTAGTGGATGTCATGGAAACTTGAACGTGGAAATGAGATCTTTATCTTAGAATAAAAAATTGATCTTTAAGCTTTACAACTTGGTGGTCTTGATGTTTCCCTCTTTGATGAAATGAGTTGGCTAGGATACCTAACATGGTTTGGTGTTTCAATTAAGTGAAGGCAGCATGATATTAATTGTTAAATATTCTTCTTACTCTTATACTGTAACATGCATTTATTACGATGGTTCTGCTGCCACCAAGTTAGAACCAACAAGCTGTATTGATGTGCATGTCTCTTTATGTTAATCCATTTTATGCAGGGAAAAGGTGATCAGCCAGCAAACCGACAGCATAAGTCAGCAAGTTTAGCGAAAAACTGTTATGCTGGAAACCAAATGTCCAATGGTCTTAGCTCTAAACATGATGGAAAAGAAAAGGTAATGGCTTTTTTTTTCTCTCTCCCTATTTTTTTTCATTTTTTTATAATAAGTGCCGTTTTAAGCTGCCTGGATATATAATTGGTTTGTACCTGGTGCATGCATCCTTCTGTTGTTTTATTCTTCCTCCCTCTTTTTATGGGATGGTGCACCCTTTCTAATCATTTTTTCCATATTATTATAGTATAGAACTTTTTCCTCCTTCTATAAGTTTAGGTAATGAGTAAACTTGATAAAAAGATATATGAATGCCTTCTAGGAGCTTGCAGATTTGCTGGAAGAAAAAACTAGGTCCCTGGAGGCCATTCAAGCTAGTCATGAATCACAAATAAAGCAATTCAAGATGGAACTTGAAAAAGAGCATGATAAATTAGTGAACGTACAGATAAGATTACAAGGTATATTTGTACACCTTAAGACCCAATTATGATACTTGCAGTCACCCCTTCTCAAAAAATGGAACAGTCTTTTTTCTTTTTCCATCTAATTTTGTTTTACTTTAAATTTCCAGAGGATCACAAGCTGAATGAGTCTTTTCAGGAGGAGCTTAAGTTACTGAAATCAGTCAAGGATAAAGTAAGATTCTCAATCTGTCAGATATGATAAATGTTATACTATTTTGGCTGTATAAAGTAAACTTTAACTCTTTTGCTTATAGAACCCTAATGGTTCACACTTAATTATCAATTAGGATAGTGATGCTGAGTTTTACATGCTTTGTATTGCTTCACTTGAGCATGTTTCCAATCATATAATGATGTTGCTGTACCATATATTTTTCTGTATGTTTAGCCTCAATCCTGGCAAGTACAGTGTTCCTAGAAATTAGTATGTTTTTATGATGTTTATGCTATGTTTGTTGCATACATGCAAGTTTTATTATTTTTTTAGTAATTGCAACTTCATGGGATAGGTGCTATTCATTTGAGTAGCATTTAGGATGTAGAAAATCATTTTGATCTATTTCATCAATTGTTTCATCACTAAAAGATATGTATAAGCTCTTCTCTTTGTTTTTGTTTCACTTTTGAGTTTTATTGTCCAATATTTTTAATCTATTTAATTGGCAGCACTCTGCAGAGTTGAGCAAAATACGCAACGAATCGAATAAGAAAACAATAGAAATAAATTGTCTACAAAAGGAGTTGAATAAAGGGGAGGATGAAAGTTCTGATGATACAATGGAGAATATGAAAAGATTGGTTGCCACCTTGGAGAAGGAAAACACTCATCTTAAGGTTGATACTTGCCCGGTTAAATTTGTTTCCATTTTAGTGAAGTGTATCATTGTTAACAAAAAATACATTGACCTTTTATATCCTGAGTTTGCTTCACTTACATCCTTCTATAGATGGAGAAGAATGAATTGGAGGCTGCTCTGGAAAGTAGCAAGAAAACTTCAACTGACAAGATTGATCCCATTCCTTCAGAGAATCTGGTAAATATCCACTTTGATAAGCACATACTATATGCAGTGTAGGTTCTTTTTTGGGGGGAGGGGGTTGTTTTTGGTCTGCATGCACCCATGTGTTGCAGTTGGAGAACTTGATCTGTGTAGAAATTGGTTACTGTTGTTATTTTGTGTGAGTTTGTCAGATTATGTATTGGAGAAATATTATTTTTCAAGTAACTTTTAATGTGTAGGTGTTCCATTTTATCATTTTTTTTAAATGTATACCAGAAGGTAGATTCATCTGGAAGTTCTCCCGGAAAGAAAGAAACGGAACTATCATTGCAGAAATTGGAAAAAGATCTGAAAGAAACATGCTGTGAAAGGGACAAAGCTTTGCAAGAATTGACTCGTCTTAAGCAGCATTTGTTAGAAAAGGTTACAGGTCCCCGAACTTTTATGGAGTTTTTTCCAAAATTTAACCTTATACATCTTCAAGTTTCACTTATAGTGGCCTTTACCAAAGTGTATATTATAGAGTTTATGTTGCTTAATCTTGTTCCTCTTGACTAGTTTATATCACAATCATTCGTGTCTGTTTGATATTTGCATGCAACAGCATTTGTTTGGCCTTTATTCACAAATGTCATGAAAAATATTGCTCTACCTTGTTACCATAGTTCATTTCTCCCACTCTCCTTGTTGACAAAAAGTAGAAAAAAGAAAAAGAGTTTTAACGTATGATTTTTCCATGTTAAAGACTCTAGACTTGATTTTGTAACTTCTATATTGATGCTATATTTTGTGATATTTTATGTGGATGAGGATGTTCGCTGCATGCCATCATGAGATGGAAAAAAAAAATACTAGCAAGGTTGTCTAACTTTTAAGCTTTCTTTAGTATCAACTTCTGCTTTCTGTTTCATGTTCTAGATTCTACAAGGATCCTGGATCCTGTATGTTTTAAGTAGATGTAGTTTTGTACAAGTTCTGCTGTCAAAATTGACGATGTTTCCGGTGCTGCAATATTTTCTAGGCATCTGAAGAATCGGAAAAACTGGATGAAGATAGCAAAGTTATTGAAGAACTTCGTGAGAGAAATGAATATCAAAGAGCTCAAATTGCACATTTGGAGAAAGCCCTAAACATGGCAATGGCAAATCAGGAGGAAGTTAAGCTGATGAATAACAAAGAAATTCAGAAGTCAAAGGAAATTATTGATAATCTGAATAAGAAACTTACGAACTGTATGAGAACAATAGACGCAAAAGATGTTGAGCTACTAAATCTTCAAACTGCCCTAGGTCAGTACTATGCTGAACTTGAAGCCAAGGTTAAAAAAAAAAAAAAATGGTATTGTGTAGGCATAAACTTTCTCAAAAGCGGTGGGTGAAATAGAACTCAGTTTTTAATGCTTATATTATTCAGTTACAGGAACATTTGGAGCGAGATTTGGCTCTGGGAAGAGAAGAATCAGCTAGACTTACAGATCTTCTGAAAGTATTGTCTTTTTCCTTTCTAGTTACTTCTCTACATTAATGGATTCAATAAACAATGTGACGTTGGAGTTTTATTCTATATCAGATTTTTTCTGAACGTATTACTTCTTTCTTGAGTTCAAATGTGAAAAATCCTGTGTCTTGAGGTCAAAGAGCTTTTCCCCACTTTTTCTTTCTAATCATCTATGCATTCTCCAGGATGCATATGAACATTTAGAACTCTCAAAGAGGGAAAAGGAAGAAATTCTGACAAAGCTTTCACAAACTGAAAAAATGCTAGCAGAAGGGAAAACCAGTGTAAACAAGCTCGAGGAAGATAATGGAAAACTAAGGCGTGCTCTTGAGCAGAGCATGACAAGGCTTAACAGAATGTCAATGGACACTGATTATCTTGTTGACAGGTTAGCAGGTTTAAATGTTCAATCAGGTTCTTACTGCTGAGGAATTGTCTGCATGTTAGAACTGGATGTATGTATATCAATATCTGCTTTCAGTTTTCTTTTCTTCAATTTTAATGGGAGCTTTCTTTTTCTCTCAACGGATAATAGATGCATCATCTGTGTTCAATTGAATAGCACATTTTATGCCTTGTAAAGGAACTTCTCTAACAAACTAGCAATCTAGCTTCAAAGAAAAATAAGCCTTCAATGATGGTGAACCCTGAAAAATTCTTAGGCCATTAATGGTTGGTAATTTTCAGAATTCACATGCATCGTTTTTGCAACAGTTGGACTTCAGAACCGGTGTAACCATATAGCTGTTAGCTGATACCAACTTCTTCTTTCACTATAGAACCAAAAAGATTTGTGGAAAAACAATAGATGCCAAGAAGAACAAAAGACCTTGGGCGTGTAGTGGGTCTTGAAGTACTATTTCTGCATCCCCCTGACCAAATCCACCCACATTAGGATTAATTGTTAATGGTTGATCAAGCTTGATAGATTCAACCACTTGAATATCTTTGATTTATTATATTCTCTTATAGTGTAATCTATCATTGAATTATTGTAATGTAACCCTTATTTTTCTCTCCTTTTTGAGTTTGGAACTGCTGTGAGTCATTTTCTTTAATGATCTCTAAATAAATAGTTCGTTTTGCAGGCGTATCGTGATTAAACTACTTGTGACCTACTTCCAGAGAAACCACAGCAAAGAGGTATTATGGTTCAAGTAATTTTGTAAAAGAACTAGAAAAATGAATTTTCCTACTCAATTCCTTTTGTGTACTGATATTCTTGGGTTCTAATGCTGGAAAATAATTGATCGTGGGATATAAGTTAGATTCCTTCTCCTGTGCTTACATTCATATAAATTTTTAGGTTCTGGATCTTATGGTCCGGATGCTGGGATTCTCTGATGAAGACAAGCAGAGGATAGGTGTTGCTCAACATGGTCCTGGCAAAGGAGTTGTTCGGGGTGTTTTGGGTCTTCCTGGTCATTTGGTCGGTGGCATTTTGGGCGGCAGTCCAGCTAACTCACAGGCATATACGGCATCTGATAACCAGGTTCTTTTTTATTTATTAAATTTTGGTTTCTCTCTGCATGAATTACTTAGGACACACTGCAAATAGCATAGGGCCTAATCCGTCAACCAGTAGGCTTTGAAAGCCACTGCGATCTCCACGATCCATGACATGCAAATCACAGAGTATTCAAAGTTATCCATGATCATTTATCTTTTAATATAGGATTGTCCTTTTTAATTGCTCTTATTGGTATAAATAATTCAATATACTTGGGAAAATCCAAGACCCTCAACCATCTTTTTCTCCTCAGTCTATTGCAGAGCTGTGGGTTGATTTTTTTATTAAGGAAACTGAAGAAAGAGAGAAGAGGGAATCTGTAGAAGATGTCAGTACATCCAGGGAGGAACTTCATGGAAGAAGTCCGAACACTGCAGGACCCAGTTCATTTGTGTCTGAACAAACAACTGCTGTTTCTGATGTCTTGAGATCTAGTTTCTCTCCAAGCCCTTTACCATCACAAGGAAGTTTTCAGCAACTTGATCATTCTGGTTCTGAATTCTCAACTGTTCCCCACACCTCATCAGAGAGTAGCACTCGTCTATCAAGACTACTGCCAAAATACTGAAGTTTTTTCTTGGATGATGTAATTATTCAAATGTATAGTTCTTTATCCATGCTGTAGCCATGATGAAACCCACTTCCATCAATTCTTTCATATACTTGAACTGAGAAGATATCCTTACATTGTTCAGTGCCCCATGCATAAAGGTAAAGCGGTTCATGACAACATTAATTGAATACCAATAATGCTATTATCTCAGCATAGTATTCAAGCATAAGATTACCACCATTCCCCACTTCTTTTTGCTCTTAAAATAGATGGAAGAAAGCATAAAGGACTAGGCATCAGGTAAAAGCAAAACATCCCAGAAATCAAACCGGTCAAGAAATAACATGCGCTATAACACAAAATCGGGTTGCAGCCATATGTAAAAAGTTCGGTCTATTGTTAACAACTCATTGCTCCTAAACGATTATATTCTGAATTGCAATTGTGAACAGTTGATCGAGGATTGAGAAATAATACCTCTACCTAATGTGAATAGAGAATACAGCCACACCCTTGAAACCCCCAGGACTACCCAAATGTTGCTGCAGTGCAAAGCATTCTAAACTTTCTTGGTCTTCAAGGGACCTATTGGAATTTTACTCAGAACTTTGACATTGAAAACTGCATATTGCTTTTTTATCTCAATCATCGCCTTCTCTGCAAACAGGTCAACCTTCTCCTCATATTTCTCATAGAAAACCGGCACCATATGCAGCAATATAAAAGCTGATCTCCAGATAAAAGATAAACAAAAAAGTTCAGTATGGTATCATAATAAGAAATTAACTTAGCACTAAAACTAGTGAGCAGTGTCATTACCTATGTAGAACAAGGTCAAGAAGTTGCACCAACTCCCCACAATTGACAGGTCCCAGGAAGCAGCTATAACCTGAAACCCAAAACATGGATGGCGTTCTTCTAAACAATGAAAATAAAAGTGATCCCCCCCAGTCAGACTTAAAATAATCATCCACAAAATCACCACAGACATGAAAATAAACACACCATAAGGAACTTCTTTGGATTTCTTCCAGAGGCAATATCTTGCAGTAGTTTCAGTGCCTGATTAAGTTCCAGTGTCAGAGCAGAGGCAACTTGGAGGAATGACTCCTCCGGCAAATGAACTTCTGGGATGTGAGGGGAGTCCTATAAAGGAAGGGGGGAGGGGAGAGGGGGGAATGTCAGGGTAGTCTTTAAGAAATCATACAGTATATAACCAAAGCAATTAAAGTTCCTGCAAAGACTGTAAAACTTACTTGTGGATGAAGGTATAGGCATTGGAAAACAGGAATATTAGTGCAATAGAGAGAATAAAAGTGTGACAAAGTAGACTAAGTAGGTGGTATTCCATTAATTCAAAAAGGACCCAGATTGCAGTTGCTCCACCAAGCACACCAGCTGAAATCTGCTTGTTCCTCCACAACAACAGATCAGCAGCTGCACCAAAATATTACCAACGGAATACAATGGAAAGAGACAAACATCAGCATCTAACGAGAAAAAAAAAACAAATAATCCAAAAATTCAAAAACTTTATGTTTTGCTTTATAACTCAGCATGCAAAAATGAAGACCCCAAATATTGAAGTCGCGATATGCTTAGATGGCTTGTGTCTCAAGCAAAATAGAATTCTAGTTAGTCTTTAAAGAGGTAAAAATTTCAACTTCCAATTTAAAGTTTTTACTAAAAAATGAATCAATAAATTCAAAAATGGGGCCAAGGTCATGCATTTTCTTAATTACCAAACAGATCAGAAAGCATATAATAAAAAATACAGATCCATTAACCTTCCATCAATGTAATATTTTTTTAAGCATTTCTAAATCTGCATTATATCATTTACTTACAGTCCAGCAAATCCATTAGGAAACCAAATATAAAACCCTGATCTCATTAACAATATATGAAGCATATATCCAAAAATGAAATGACAGGTCAGCAGTTCGTACATTTTCCACCACCAAGAACATGGTGAACGGGTCTTTCTCTTCCAAACACTCGATAAATCTTAGCTTTAACGGAGGAAGGGGAACTCGGGTTCTTATGACCCGAATCCGATGATGAATCATGGTCGTGAATCTTCCCGATGATCTTCCCCATCACCGACTCCACAGTCGATTACTTACTCTCTGATTCCTCCGCCATTGCAAAGAGAAAAGAATCCGACCGAATACCCTAAAAGAATTGGATTCTTTGTCTCCGATTCTTGAGGCGTTCAAGAAGTGAGTATGAAATGTGAATATACGCAAGCAATGTAATAGGGTTTTAGCCTAAAGTTAATGATTAAAATGTTATACTTTTATCGATTTTTATTTTTTATGATTCTTTTTACATGTGTGATGTCATAGTTGTGACACATGACTTTAATTGAAAAAATTAAAAACAGTTAATTTTAACTATTAACTATTAAAGTTGTCAGTCAAAGAGTCTTTTTGATGCATTTTGACAATTCAAGTACCCAGTTAAATATAAAAAAACAAAGGCTTAATTGTTTTTTGAAAAAATTTGAGGGTCTTTTTGATCCATTTTAAAAGTTCAGGTATCCAATTAAGTGTAAAAAATGCAGGGGCTTAATTGTTTTTTTTGAAAAAATTTAAGGGTCTTTTTGATGCATTTTGAAAGTTTAAGTACCCAATTAAATGAAAAAAAAAGCATGAGTTTAATTACTTTTTTTGAAAAATTTTGAGGGCCTTTTTGATACATTTTGAAAGTTTAAGTACCCGATTGAGTATAAAAAAATTTAGGCTTAATTACTTTTTTTGAAAAAAATAAAGACTTTTTATGCCCTTAAGCGAAAAGAAATCCTTTTAACAAAATTAATATATAAGTTAAAATATCTTTCAAATCTACGTACTCTTCACACATTTAAAATTTAGTCATTCTATTTTTATTTTTAGAAATTTAATTTTTTTAATTTTTAAAATTTAAACATAATTAATAACTTTGACCAAATTTTTCTGCTAAATTCGTTTGTTTGACATATTCACACATTTGAAATTTAGTCATTTTATTTTTACTTTTAGGAATTTAATCTTTTTATTTTTCAAATTTTAGAATTTAAATATAGTTGGTAACTTTGGCTAAATTTTTCTTCTAAATTCGTTGGTTTGACATCTTCACACACTATGAAATTTTGTCATTCTATTTTTATTTTTAAGAATTTAATCTTTTTATTTTTTAAATTTCAAATTTTAAATATAATTGGTAACTTTTTCTGCTAAATTTATTAATTTGACATTTTAGATTAAAAAATACTCACTTAATAGTCATATAAAAATTTTACAATGAACTTAAATATAACAAAACAAAAATTAACAGCGTTAACCATTAAATTTATATTTTTAAATTAAAAAATAGAGATATTAAAATTCAAAGATGTAATGTTGAAAATATAAATAAAACTTTCAATTGATATAAAAAATATATAAAAAATGTCTTGGAAACTTTAAATTACGTTTGAGATTTCTAGCTTTAATGAATGTGACAATCAAAGATGAATCTTAAAATTATCCGTTTTATACTTTTTATAATAGTCTTATTTATCTATTTAAAATTTATTTGTAATAGAGAAATGGCTAACATCATATTGTTATGGAAAGATAATTGTTGTAAGCTTACCAGAAAATTTTCATTAAATAAAAAAAATGAGAATTATGTTAGAAAAAGAAAGAAAGTGAGAATCAAATCAACAAAATCAAAATACGTATAACATGTACATGTATTATTTCTTTTATGTATATTTTATTTTGCATTATTTGACGTGATTAATTAAAAAGTTCATAAATCTTATAAAAAGATGTCCAAGTTGCTCCGTGCAAAGGATAAAAAGATTAATGTTCATAATTTATATTAAGGGTTAGCATGTAACTATAAACTTTTTTATGCCACAAGCAATGTTAAAAAATTATTACATATTTAAATATTTATTTTTTAATATTATATTATACCCTTATATAACACTTGTTTACTTTTTTACCCTATTTACAATTCTCAAAATTAATGATTTGTTTTACTAAAAAGGGGGAAATACAAGATTTTTTAAAACCTTATAATTTCAAGAATCATGCCCAAATTCAATCCAAAAGAAGACAAGAATATACAGTACATAGTTGATGTTATGGTGGGCCGACTCCACTTTTATAAAAGCATTGGCCCATTCCCATATGCAAAAATCTGTCTCTTTTTTAACTCTCAAACTCTCTTCAGTCATAAGACAAGGACAGACAAACCTACTTTCATTCAGATGATGATATCATGCCATTTGCTTCTTCTTCTTCATCTTCATCTATCCGTACCTCTATGACTATACAATTAAATTTTTGTTTATTTCGCAGCCATGAATAGTCAATCATTAGTTTCTCCCATCATCATATCATCTAATCCATCAGAAAACATTATTAAACGGAGGGGACGATGGACGGTCCTTGTTTTCAATGTCATGCTGTGTCTATTTTTTATGTCAAAAAGTTCTGCATGTATTCACTCAATTCCCCCCGGAATGTCAGAAGCAAATAGCACTGTGTCTCAGCACTCTTTTGACATGACCCTCACCTCATTCATATATCAGTGGATTCTCTTTAGTTCCTCTGTTCTCTCTCTGCCATTCCTGGCAGTCGGTTTTATCGTCAATTAGACAATAAACTTTTAGTATTGAAGAACAAAAAAAAAAAAAAGCTTTAGGGATATTAACCAAAGTTTCGAGTTTTATAGATGAAAACAACAATATTTAATCAGATAAAAAGAAATGGACTGAAACCATTAGACAGGAGGAACCGAGTCAATGTCTCATAAAATGAACAAAGAAAACAAAATTGATGCTAATTATTCATTTCAAAATTAAGCTTATATAATTTTCTGAAACAAATCCCGAAACTAAAATGAACTCCCAGTGAATCACTTTTTACCACCTAATTCATGCCTACTAACAAAGCACCCGATTCGCTAAAAATCCTTTCTTTTTCCCTTTGTTTCCCCTAAAATAGCCAAATATCATAATCCATCGACCAAAAATACTCCATACCCAATTTTCCTGTTTCTTAATTACCTAACCCCAAAAAATTGTTTTATTTTTTGTTGGGCAGGGAAAAAAACACGATGACACCCAAAAGTCACCTAATCCTCCTTCGATCCGCAGCGAACTGAGATAACGGCACGACTTCCGACAAGGGCGTGGATAGTGGGGTCGGAAGCGGCGAGTTCCGACAAACGGGACAAGATCCATTGAGTTTTAACCAAGCATCGATGCAAAAAACATGGAAATAATGCTTACACTCAGGCATCATCCTTAACATCTCCAAATCCTTGTACTCACACAGACAAATGGAACATGTGGTGTTCAAGTCACTAGCAGCCGAGTCTTTACAGAACTGGAACTTGGGGTAAGAATTGATAACGGCCTGGTCGAGTCCGAGGACGACGTTGTCAGTGGCTTCATCTTCGGCAACGAAGATAATAGTGGGGAGGAGGATGCCATCGGAGTTGGAGGCGGGGATAGCGGAGGGATTGGAAGAGAAAGTGCGAGGAGAAGTGGAAGAGCGGAAACAGATATAAGAAGCGAGGAGGATGGTGGAGAGGAGGACGAGGAAACCGACGGCGATGGCAATGGAATAGCCGAGGCCTAAGTTGGTGAGATAGGTAGGGGAAGAAGGGGAAGGAGTGGACATTTGGGGGCGAGGCAAGGATCCATTTGTTGATGGAAAAAAGGCAAGTGTAAAGGAAGAGATGAGAAAGTGGGTTGCTGCATTTAATACTCAGTTTGGAAACAGCGGGGTGTCATTTATTGTGATGTTACCCACTGACTTTTTTTCCTTCGCTTTGCCGTGATTTCAATTTCATTTCTACCTCAAAAAAGGGGGCTTCCCCTCTCTGCGCATGCCATTGCCTATCTTCTATTTTCATTATTTCTTTTTCCTTAATTTTATTGCAATTTTAAATTAGTTTCTTAATTTCGAAATATTCTTTTTACTATTTAAAGCATCAGTATATCAATTAATCATTAGTTTAATTGTTAAAATATATTTAAAACAGGTAGAAAAAGACTGTATTAATTTTTTAAAAAATTTAATGTGTTTATTATAGGTTTACAATTTAATTCAGATATTTTAAGTGTATTTAATGTTACATTTAAAAAGACATTTATTTAAATTGGCAACTAAAGAAAAACTTATTAATAAAACTTTCATACTTTAATTAAAACATTTTGAATGGATTCAGAGGGTCCACAATAATTTAGGTGTAATTAATTTTTGGATAAACTACACAAATGCCCATTTAATTATGTTCATATTCCTGTTTTGCTCACCTAATTTTAAAAAATTCAATTTAGGCACTAATATTTTAATTCGTTCTTTTTTATCACCCGCCGTTAAATTGATAACAGAAAACCTTTTTTCTAACTGGTATAATAACACATTTGGTCCTCAATACTTATATATTTTATTAATTTGATTCTAATTTTTAAATAATTCAATAAATCTAACCCTTCGCGTTTACAAATACTATCAATTTGATCCACAAACTTCCTAATAAAAGCTTTCAATCATCTATAAATTTGTAATTATAATATGATCCTTACACCCCCTCCATTCTCTCTTTATAAAATATATATTTATTTAAATTGAATTATGTAAATATATTAATATAATTTTTAATGTATTCACTAATCAATTGTTTAAAAGAAATGGAAAATTTGTTTGTTTTTATTATCAGATTCATAATATCTTTTTAATATTTGAAGTTGTCATTTACAAATCTTTTCCTAGTTAATAGACTGACAAATTTACAACTATTTTTAAACTGCCTCTTTTTTCTTCATCTTCAGTCTTATATAAAATTCTCTGAATACAAGTTTTTTTAGAGAAATATAAAAGTGTTTTTATTTCCTATCAATTTCATTAATATAATTAGGTTTTAGAAATGTTTTAACTTTTAATTGCAAAGTCAATATTTAATAATGAAAAACACAGATAACATTGTTAAGTATTAAACTTAATATAACATTACTATAAATAATATATCAATGTGTATATTTTAAGAATGGAAAGTTTTGATTAGGAAGTTTAAAGATGAAATTGATAGAATTTGTAAATGTGAAGATTTAAATTTATTGAATTATTTAGAATGAAGACCAAACTAATAGAATATATAAGTATTGAGGACTAAACATATTAATATACCAGATCGAAAAAGACTTTTCCTTATCAATTTAATGGCAGGTGACCAAAATAAGAATGAAATCAAATGTTAATGTCTAAATTGAAATATTTTAAAGTTGAATGACCAAAATAGGATCGTGGATATAATTGGATGACCATTTGTATACTTTACCCTTAACCTTTAAATTTTATAATTGATTGGGTTAAAGATTAATTAATTTCATGAGATTATTTATATAAATTAAAAGTATTAAAACTGAACATCAATAATGACAATGAATCGCAAAGAAAAAGAGAAAAACAAAATACACATATTTTACGTATAAACCCTCTCGGGGAAAATCACGGGGAGCGTAGAAGAAAAATTCATTAACAGTTGAATTCAAATGATAGAAGAGGAGAGAAAACCACGTCTTATTCTAATCAAAGTCTAATAAAAGCAATGCAGTAAGGTTGAAACACATTATTCAAATCAATATCAAATAGAAAAAATGTAATTTTATTCGGCCCTTGACCTTCGCTCCCACATATCCTCCTATCTAACCACTTTTTTTTAACAGAAAATTGAATTACACAACTCTAACGAAAGTCATTAAAAGAGAGGATTATTTTTACTTGAAAAACGTGATACAATATGTACCCAAATCAGAAATCTTTGAATGGCAAGAAATTCCAAAGGATGGCGATGGCAGCAATTTGTAGTGTCCCAGAGTTGGTCCCAACTCCAAAAGGTGTTCAGCTTAATTTGTGCCTTCTTTTTCAATATATATATAATTGTAGTTACTAAGTTATTAACAATGGAGAAAGCTAGTCTGAATTCATACAATAGTGGCATGCTTTGTTTTTTTCTTGCTTTTTCTACAATATTCTTCTACTTTTTAGTGGGAACCTAACACCTTTTTTTCTTCAGCATTTCGCAGACTCTATCATGATACTTTTTAGTGGAATGATGTTTTATTTTATACATATAAGGTTAAAACTTCTTCATATATCTTTGTCTCAATTAAAAAAAAAAAGAGCATGGCAAGCTAACATCAGCAAGCTCTTCTTTTACACGATCTACCATAGATATATTTCATCTATGCATTTATAGACAAAACACTAACATCTGATGGACCACCCAATTTGAATGTGGTCTGACAATATTGGCTGGACTTTCTTCCCCATTTCACTTGCATTGCAGCAGTAGCTGAGACCTTAAAAACAGAGGCTCCACTTAAATAGGTTGTGTGATGTTTAGTATAACACTGAATAATGGTCATGGTGTTGCATTTAGTGTGCAATGGTACTTTTTCCTTTCCGGTCAAGCTAATTCTGTTTTTGCTCTCTTTTAATTGAAGGAAAGCTACTAGCCACTACTAAGTTTTGGGGCCATGGATTCAATCACCATTAATGGGTAAAAAAAAAAAAAAAAAGGGGTATACTATTGTATGACATTAGTCACACAAATTTGGGTTTGATTGTATGAAAAAGGCACAACAAATTAACAAAATAGCAATGTGATGCTATTCTTTTTAAACCATGGTCGTGAAAAGGGCTAAAAGCAAAGAACTTGTTCCCACTTTCGTTTCTACAGTTCCAAATACTTTATTTCCCACCTTTTCATACTAATAATAATATTGTTCTGATTCAGTCAAAGTTCACTTGAATCCTGGAAATTCTGTAGTTTTTTTTTCCTCCCTTAATTTGGGTTATGATGTTTGGTCAATGAAATCATGTATCTAATTTTCCACACCATCCGATGCATATTTCGAAGATGGCAACTTCGGGCCACGAAATAAATAGTAGTAGTAAGCATTAAACAAGCAAGTTGTCTGTTAAAGATGCTTGCATTGTTAACACCTAAGAAATTTACCCATCAAATTTCCTCTGCTTTTTTTTTCTCTATTTCTTTTGTTTTGGAGGTAGGCATCTCATTGCTTTCTGGCCTAAGGCTGGACCAAATTATTAATAGTTGGTCAATCATTCAAGTAATCAGTGCACAAAAAAAAGTGGAACACTGTTGTTGAAGATAAAAGGTCCGGCCAATTTTTTTTCTGAAATAAGTTGGGTAGAATTTAAGGCGTTGGGGGTGAGGAAAATCAACTTAAGCGGGGGCCATTCTGTACAAGCAAAATTAATCAATGTTAACTGCACCAAGTAACCATCCGCAGTCTCAATTAGGTGTGAGCAAAAACTGAAGTTAATTAATAATATATATTATTTTAGAATTAAACCAACTTCTAATATATATTATTTTTAATTTTTAAAATAAATTTAAAATATATAATAATATTTTAACTAAAACTTAAATCAACCACAATTCATATTTTATTTCTCTTTTATAAAAATAAACAAGAAACAAATTTAATTTAAACAATTAATTTAACTAAATAAACTGATAAATATTAAGTCGATTAGTCAATTAGTTGATTGATGAGTGAATTTTTTTTTTATATTTTTAACCAAAACCAACATAGGAATCTCTCGGCTTGTTTATAAAAATACTCAAAAATTTGTAATATTTACAAAAATGACTCATTTTAAAAATTATGTACATAAATTACTTATTTTGAACAGTAAATGTCGGTGACATTATTGCCATTAGCATCACCACTCTTGATTTAAAAAGAAAAATTTAAGTGTCGTCGTTGTCATTGGCAGCACTAGATTGAAATTAAATAGCCTTTAAAAAAATATAAGAATAACAAAAATAAACCCTTTTTAATTTTTATTTTTTTTAAAAACAATAAACTTAAAAAGCTATATAAAATTCTTATTTAAATTACTCAAATATACCCCTCAAAAATTTTCTTCAAGTTTTAAATAAGAATTTTATTTATCTTTTAATTTTATTATTTTTAAAAAAATAATAAAAATTGAAAAGAATTTATTTTTGTTATTCTTATATTTTTAAAAATTATTTAAATATAATTTAAAAAAGGTACAAACTTAATGCAAGTAAACCAATATTTGTGTCGAAGGTGGAAGAGGCCACCACTTTTTTCAACCAATCTAAAAGAGTAATTGCTTCATCAGGTTCCTAAATGTTTTATATAATCATAATTCAGTTTGATATTGCCAATGACAACAATAACATCTAAAAAAATTATTATTTTTTTAAAACCAAAGGTGGTGATGCCAATGACAATGACATCACCGATATTTACTATTCAAAACAGGTCATTTACGTACATAATTTTCAAAGTGACGTCACCGAATCTCTCCTAATTTCAGTCTTATATGTGCTGCTTTGTCTCTGCTCTCTTGACTCAGCTTCAATGAAGACAAAACATTAAAGCCCCTTCATAATAAGCTTGTTATATAAATTTCGAAAAAATTAATTTTTATGAATGGTAAAATGAACATAAAAAATACATTATTTCCTAAAAGAAGTAGCATCCCTTCTGTTTTAAATAGGTGGATGTGATGTGAAATTGATGAATTTTGTATCAAACGAGAAAAAAAAAATCATTGTATTAAAGCTAACTTCGACAAAAGCTTCAATGATAAAGAAATTATAATCATACCATAAGTTCACTTACCTAAAATGCCGTTATCTATGTATAATAGTATTATATGTATGTATGTATGTATGTATGTAAGCTAGAGGGCAAGGCAAGAAGCAAAAATAGTTACAAAGCTAGAGATCAACCTTTTGCTTGCACTTCTGTTCTTGAATTGCCTGGCTGGTGATGTTAACTGTCACCGTACAATTCATCATTACCGTAACATGCTTCTTTATAATGTTTAACATATTCACCCTTCCTCCAATTCTCGAGTAACTGACCATGGTCAAAGTCCCGGCAGTGAGATCCGTAGTCAGATTTGGATTGGCCAACACCCGATCCGTCATAATATCAACAGTGATATTCATCTGTATGGTCCGACGGGCCTTTGCGGTGCCCCCAGGGCCTCGAGCATCCCCGACTTCGGTTCCGTAGTAATAAAGAGTAGTGGTGGTGTTCCTATACTTGAAAGATGCTATGTTGGGGTTTTTGACGGAGACGTCGGCTATTAATGATATGTTGGACCCAGTAGCAGGGATGGAACCATTGATTAGGTCCAGATTTGTAAGTGAGACGGTATTCAATTTGATGATCGGATCCTTGACTCGAAACACTGTAAAAATTAAGACAATAATGACCACGGCTAAGATGATGAACAAAGCAGCGATGCAAGCGCAACATCGGATGAGTTTCTTGCGTCTGACTTTTTTGAGTTGCAAAGCAGCCTCTCCGTCATCACTGGTTGGAGCGTCAGCAGCCGGCGCTAGAGGCCTTACTTGGTCCCTTTCCACCATGGCTACAGCTTGGGGAAGGAAAATGATGGAATGATTTGTTGTGGAGATTTGGAGGGATCTGATTTGGGGTTTTATAATATTTTAGTAAAGTTCGTGTGTGTTTCTACCGAAGATTTCAGTTTCAAGCTGCTCTATGTTGACTTGGAGCTCTTTTTTCTTTGGCAATCAAGTTAAAGAAGTAATAATAAACCAGAAACGGCAAAATGTTACTACCACCAAACACTTGAATCACGTTTGGAATTCAGTCGATATAATCAAATTTTACTCTGGTTTAAAATTTTAATAAAATAAAAAGTTTCAACCCTCCATATGATGCCAATTAAAATTATTTTTATAAAAAATTAAGAAGTCAGATTTTCATTTTTTTTTCATATCATAAATATGTGTACAACAACTAAAAATAAAAATTTAATGTATTTCAACATTTAGCAATATATATAAATACTGCTTAATTAAAAATAAATCAGAATTATCGATTAAGTTTTAATCCGAAACTGGGACAGATTAAATTAAAAATTTACTGCAGTTAAGGTTAGGAAGTTTCCTAATCATCAATATTTAGAACTGGACTTGAGGAAGCCGCCTTTTGATTTGACATTATTATTAAGTTTTGAGGTGGCCAATTACCAAACCCCACGGCCACTTAGGGCACCATGTTCCTAATCAAAAGCCTTCTAGATGAAACTTTTATTTAAATTAACACACCATTGCCGGAAAAATGTTTAGCATATTTAATATTTTTTTATTTGGTAAAAGAGTAACTTAAATTTTTTTCTCACATTTATAATGGCAAAATAATTGGAAAAACTTGACATAATTAATCTGATAGCTTTTAGCCCTTGTTTTCTTATCATTCTCGTTCAATATAGTTAAATTATTTTCTTTTGAATAAAAAAATTGGTTCAACTACTAAAAATTTAATAATATTAATGTGACAACTTGTATGATAATTTATGTATACTCATTATTAATATGGATAATTTTTATAATTTTTTCATTATTAATATGGTTAATTTTGTATAGTTTGTTACCCTAATCTAGTCGTCTGTTAAAAGAATTAAACTAAACAAACCATACACTACACATGTCCAAAAAATCAAATTTTTTCAAAATTTTAAAAATAAAAAATCCAAAATACCATTAAAAATTTTAAAAAAATCCCAAAAAGCTTTAAACCTTAGAAAATTATAAAACCTAAGAAATCATAATTTAAAAATTATCAAAATATTTTTAAAAATAATAATTTTGAAAATTCTGTAAAATTTTAAAAATGCGTTTGTTTAGAATTAAAGGTTTCTGAAAATTCCATAATTTGAGTTTGTTTATAATTAACGGTTTTTGAAAATTTTCATAATTTTATAAAACTTTAAAGAAGTTTATGGTTTTTTGGGAAATTGTAGAATGTAGAGATATTTTTGCATTTTTCATTTTTATTAAGAATTTTGAGTTTTTATTAAAGAAATACGATAAATTCTAAAAAGAATTCATAAAATTCTAAAATTTATAAAAATAAAAAAAAAGCAAAATCCATAAAACAAATTTTTAGGATTTACGAAAATTTTAAATCTTTTGAATTTTTATAATTTTCTTCGTTTAAGATTTTTTGAATTTTTCAATAATTTTAATTTTATTATATTTTAAAATTAAATTGTTTTAATATTTTTGTTGTATTTTAAAATTTTAGATAATTTGTTTTATTTTTTGTGGATATGCATAGTCATTAAATTTTTAACGGAAATTTAGATGTAAATGGGCCAAAGTAATAAAAAGAATAAAGTATAAGCACCAGGGCCAAGGCCGAAAGAGAGGCATTATACCTAAAAAAACCCTTTTTAAAGACTGTTGCGTTGCTACTCCTATATCGTTATCTCCCAGTCGAAACTGCAAATGCCTGTTCTTATTATTTCCTTCTGGGGGAAAAAGTGTACTAGTTTCATCCTGTCATCCTGAATGATCCCTGTTTTAGCTTTTTGTGAAAATGAATTTCCATTTCGTCCACACTATAACTATTGGCCAATGGAAAACTGTTAAAATTTTGGGAATTAATGCGAGCAGTGGGAAGTATGGAATCTTTCCCAAAGTTTGGCAACGAATTCAGTGAATATGTCTTAGCTTCAGGGTAAGAGAAAAAGGTTGAATCAGCCTTGATTTGTTCGTTGACAGGCAGGCTCGCAGCATTGTATTTATGTCTTCCTTGTCCTGTTGCGTAAAGGTTAAGTGAAGTCTAATAAAATTTCTGCCTTAATTATTAAGTAAAGTACCCTGATTCTTCAGACCAAAAAAATTAAGTAAAGTTGGGTATTAACTCTGTTGAGTAATAAAGCAAAAGATGTATCATATTAAAAGAAAAACAACCTAGTGTAGTTCGATATATTCTTCATGTTACAGCATGAGTAAAAGGGAAAACACACAAGTTTTATGAGTATGAGAGAGACATAATAATGATAAATCTAAAAGATGTCACTGAGAGTAGGAAGCTTGATCTCTCCTTTCTGAGACAGAGGGATAGTGAAGTTCCCCACGATAGGAAGATCAATGGTGAGACCCAATTCCAATTCATAGTCAATGTCCCAATCTGCACCAATATCCTTTGCCAAGCTTACTAAGATGTTATACGGTACCTTCACTGGCACGTCCAGCATCGTTGTGTCGCTGGCTTTCAATGACCCCGGGTCTGGTATTGTCCCTGATGCTATCCCTCTGTCCCCAAATTACACATATAATCAAAATCAATAATTCAAACAAAATAAACAAAGAAGATGGAGGAAGAAGGAACATTACCTTCCAGCACTTTTGAAATTGTAAGAGATCTCACAAATGGGGATGGAATGGCTGTAGGGGTTGGAGACAGAGACCTTAGCGCCATACTCAACGCACTCACGGCTCACATGTTTCAGATCAACGTCCGAGACACTAGCCTCCGGCTTCTTTATGTTGGCCACCTTATCCACCACGAAGTCCTTCGCCTTCTCCAACAACTGCGACATTCCGTACGAAGTCTTTTTTGGAGGGTTTTGATATATTCTAGGATGTAACCTGAGGATGAGCTTGGCCAATGCTCGATTTTTTCCATTTACTTATATAGAGCGGAGGAGGCATCTGGGTTGGTGCCACGTGTAAATTAGACGTGATAGGTGGATCGCTTCATTGGGAACACGTAAGAGGGTGGATGGGACAGTAGAATTAGACGCGTAGAGGAGGTGGTATTTCCGTGGATGGAGACCTCTGCTGTCGGCTCCTTATTCTTTACTTTTCCTTTCTTTCTCTCCTTACACATGTTTCACTCGTTACGTGAAAAAGAAATATATACAACTTTTTAGGGCAAATGCTTAAATTAGGGTTTAATTTTTTAGGAATTAAAGATTAAATTTTTCAGACTAGTCAAATAAATGTCTAGTTTTTATAAAAAGTGTTTAAATGAGGTCAAATTTTCTAAAATGTTAAAATAAGGAACTCATATTTTTTTAAAGTATTCAAATAAGGGTTAAAATTTTTCAAAAGTATTTAAATATGACTTCTCAAATGTTATATATCAAGTTTAAAATTATGTTTAAACTGTTTTCTTTTTTTTTCAAGCAATATCTTTTTTAATTATTATGTATTTTTTTAAACACATTAGCATTTACTTAATTTTTTCTCTAAATTAGGTTCGAGTACGTGAAAAACCTTTATTTGAGCATTTATGCAAATGTTAGGCACTTATATGATCATTTTGAAAGGTTTAGCCTTTATATGAGCAACCTCTAAAAGGTTAAGCTTAATTTGAGCAACCTCTAAAAAATCGATTTTTTTTAATTTTAGGTTGTCGAATAGAGTTATTCATTTTTTTTAATTCAACTCAATTTATTCAAGTTCAAGTCGAGTTGAATTTTGTAATTCAAACAACTTGAATAACTCAAATAAAAAATTGGTGTAATATCCTTTTAGTCCTTGTCAATTTTGAAAATGAATAAATTGGTCTCTTTCAACAAAAAAATCAAAATAATTTTTAAAATTTATTTTAAAATACAAAATATTTGTAAAAATTTCAAAAAATATTTTTTTAAAAATTAAAAAAATTTAAAATTCTAAATTTTTTTCTAAAGATTATATAAAAAAAGGTTAAACAATTTTTTTAAAAAATGAAAAATAATTTTGGGACCTAAATAAGTAAATTAATTATTCAAGTTTATCATACTAAAATATCTTATTTTTCCTTTTATTTTGTTTTGGAAGAGTTTTCAAATATATATGGTTTCAAATTTATGTGCTCTAACATAGAATTAGTTATATTATAACAAGATTTTAATTTGACATGTTTTTTTAATTTAAGTAGAACAATTTCACTCGATTTGATTCAACTTGATTCAAAAAAAAATTCAAATCAAGCTAGGATGATAAAATGAGACTTTTCAACTCAATTAACTCAAAAAAATTTCACTTAATTTGACTTGATTCAATTGAATGCTCACTCCTAAGGTAAAGTGATAAAAAAAATTGTATATAAATATTTATTTCTAGTCACTTAATTTATTTTAAATAATATTTTTATTCATTTAAAGATTGTATATAAAAGATAAAAAAATACAAAAAAATATTAAAAACATAAAAATTTAAAAAAATTATAAAAAGTTCATAAAAAAAAGCATGAAATACATGTGGATTACTATGTGAGCTGCCATGTTTAAAAATTGAATGTTTTATTTATAATTTCGGTTAGAAAAACCATAATTCAACTTTGTTTGAAAGATTGATGATCAAATATGACTTTTTCTAAAGGTTGAGGACTAAATTTAGCTAATGAAAAAGAAAAAGGGCCAAATTGACAAAAAAATGTAAGGTTAAGGGCTAAAAATGATATTATGCCTAATCCATATATAACCGGCCCGGCCCAAGTTGGTATGAAGCAGACGAGCTGAGGTATAAGCTGGGCCAGGGCTGTGTTTTTATTACAAAGTCAACCCACTGATGACGTGAATATCCAAAGATTGAAGAACAACATTAGTGAAAACAGAAGACGAAACAAGTTTATTACAATTGATTCTATACTCCAAATTTTACATGCAAATAAAAATGGAAAAAAAAAAGAGAGAGAGAGAGAAGTTTATGTGTATGAGAAGAACAGAAAGCTTAATTGATATCACAGCAAACATGAAATTAAAAGCTAGAAAGGAATTGCATTTGCCTGAGAAGAGGAGTTAGGGTTTCCATAAGCTTTTCGCAGGGATGGTTGTGAATTCCTTCGTAAGTGGTCACCACGATGCTGGTGTCTTTGGACAGCCTTTGAACCTGTTTCTTCACATTGCATGTGTGATGCGTGCACCGATAGTAGCTCCTTCATTTTTTTAAAAAAATATTAGAAAAAAAAAACAATATCATTTAAATATATGATAACCTTTTTCTATTTATTAAAAAATGGTTGTTATTTCACCATGGTTTTGGGTTCTAGACATCGCCAAAATTTATAAGAATTACTGCATGAATATGGAGTATACACATTTTTAGAGAATTTTTTAAAAATAATTATAATAATAACTCGAATATATCTAAATTAATAATTATAATAAATTAAAAACTGCCCAAACATTATAGATAATAATATATTTATATGGGTAAAGCATACCCGGCTATATTTTGATAATGTTAAATTGTTTTACATGAAATGAGGAAAATAGTTATTTTTGAAACCATTGAAAAAAACTGTCAATTTCATAATATAAATTTAAATAAATGATAGAATATGATGGTATTTTTAACCGATTTATTGTAACTTAATTCCAAGTGTTGCATTTAGCCTATCTTGATTTTGTACCCTATTCACTAGTTAAATGTAATTGTCCAAGGTTTTTTCAGTTACAACTATACCAATAATTTCAGTTAGAATTAATTATTATAAATATTAAATTAAATAATTAACTCAGCAACTAAAATCTGAAAAATAAACACACATAAATTAGACAACGTTCCAAATTAAACTATAATCGGTCGGGTAAATACGTCCATATCATAATTTAAACTAATATTACATCATTTATTCAAGTGTCCTCATACATTGTCTCAACTATTACATTATAGTTTAAATAATTAATGGTAAAATTATTTTTTAACTTTTTTTTTTTTTGCTAGATAAAAAAGAATAGAAAAGAGTTCCCTATAATATCTATATATGCATCAAGTATTATAATTATTATAATAATTTTGGGCTCTTTTACAGTACATTTAAAATTTTATCCCTTAATTTAGGAATTTAATTTTTTTTAGATTTAATTTTTAAATAGCATACATTTAGAATTTAGTCTCTCAACTTATATTTTCAGAAATTTCATCTCTTATATTTTAAAATTCAAAATTTAGAAGCAATTATTGTCAATATCAAAATTCTTTTAATAAATTCGATGATTATAATTTTTTAAATAAAAAATACTTACTTGATAATCATGTAATAAAAATGATGTAATAAACTTGAATTTAGGAGAAAAATTTTAATTATATTTACAATTAGTTTGTATTTTTAATCTAAAAAATTAAAATTATTAAATTTCTTAAAAAAAAAATTAGAGTCAGATCAAGTTAAAGTATATTTAAAAAGTAGGAATCGCTGGTCAAAGTGTCCAACCCTATACTTAAGAATGGATGTTAAGAATATCTTGAGAATGCTTGCTCAAGTCTTACTTTACATTGTAGAATATTAAAAAGAATTGTATACAACTGTGATTTTATGTCATCCCTATCCCTTTTCATTAAGGGAATGACAAATCAGATTTTTCCTCATTATTATTATTCTCATATTGGAAAGGAATAGGAATGACGTAAAATCCATTCTTGTAGAATATTGGTACACGTAAATTATGGCAATAAATCGGTTAACAGCGGATTGAAACCAGCGTATATAAGTAGGTTTAATAACATATGCATGCTAAAATTTTAGCTGCAGTACGTTCGACTTCGATCATATAATGCATCAAAAGTTAAGATTAAACATGCATGCCATGCAACGTACATGCAAGAGAAACAAACCTTGGATGTATGCTATTCTTGACAGCTTTTTGACCATACTTTCTCCACCTGTAACCGTCGTCCAAAATGTCATCTTCACTCCTAGTTTGGAAAGCAAACCTAGGCCGGCTTGTCTTCTTTATCCTACTGCCTTTCCTCTTATCCATATTGGCGCCCTTGGCATCCTGATGATGATCGGCTCCATTCTCAGACATTAAATTATTAGAACCGCTTTCAATCATTAGCTTATTCTCATGACCGGAGAGGAGGCTAACCCAATCGATATCGGGGAGAATATTTTGAGTTTGTAAAGGAGGATGCAAGGAGGAGGAGGGAAGTGAGGTTGGGAAGAGGAAAGGAACATTAAGGGGTGATAGTAAGGGCGGCGTTGGGTTACTTTCTTGGCCATCCATTTGTGAGAAAGTGAGAGAGAAAGGAACTGAGAATGATTAAGAAATGAAGTTTAAAAGGGAAAGGAAAATGGTGGAAGGTAAAGAGGTTGGACTGCCCCCACCCTACAAGTACAACACAGAAGAGGAGAAGTGTTTGATAAGAGTTAAATTTGGGAGAGGGAGGAGGCTAATTGCTAAGGTCTTTTTAAGTTGTAATTCCTTTCTCTAGCACCCAACAACATCTCACCTACTTCTGTTCAACTGCCCCTCTCCCCTCCCTCAAGTAATAGTCGACACGTTATCACCAAAGCATGCATATATAAACTCATATACGTATATAACCTGAAGAATTTAGTTTAAATTTAACATTGTAGTAACTCTTTGTAACCTATAGTGCAATCTTCTTTGTATAAAAAACCTATACATGTGCAAATGCATTTTCTTTCCTTCTTTTCATGTTACCATATAAATCAAGTGCTACACATGTTGATTATTTGTTCTGCTTACCAACCAACTGCATTTGCCTTTTTGTGTATGAAGTGAGAAAATAACCTAAAAATCTTAATTTTACAAGGAGATTACATCCCGGGTCAATTTAGTTTTCTCTATATTAGAGCAATTTAACTTCGGCATTTTCACCTTCTTGATGCATTGATAGTGTATTACTTAATATACTACTAGTAAACTAGATGATGCTCAATGAACCTAGTTTTAAAATTTTTTGATGATCTATCAACATCTAATTCTTTGACCATCCATAGACTTATACATTTTCAATGCATCAAATCAAAATCCATATAAATGTACAAAAATTTTGACTGTTGATGACAGTTGAAACAATGATATAGCATCCTATCCAGCTCTAGAAAAGAAAGGAAGGCCCCATATATGAATGTGAGTTGTATTGCATTGTAAACCATAGGTAACGATTCTTTCACTTGTTTTGTACGAGAACTTTTATGGTACTTTAACCATTGGGAGAGTTTAGTAATTTGGTCACTCATCAATTCCCCGCAATTTGACTACACTGCTCGTATGTTCTATTGTCTTATGTCAGCTTCAACTACACAATTTTTTTTTTTTTAAACTTTAGTGAGCTAAATCAGTTTCCCTTACCATCAAAGACTTGCTACTCAATGCTTTCACTTGTTTTGTAACTAAAACTTAAGATGCACAACATGCAAATGGATTCAATCATAAGACAAAGACACTTCCAGTGCGGCAGATTATGATAAAGAAACCCAACAATCGTATCAAATACAAGCTTGCTGCCGAACAAAGTTTGGTTCCTCATTATGTACACAGGCAATACCCTAATTTTGATTTCAGAACAAAGGCTTCTTCCCATTTAGCATCCCCATCAAGTGATCAAAAACTTGCCCACCTCCATCCCGAAGCCCGGAATGCATGTATTCATTGGTTATCCATAACCTTATTCCTGCTATCTGAGACGCTGTTTCCTTGACCAGCTTGAAGTTAACGTACATATCCTCATAGTATACGGCAGCTGCTACCGGTACCTGCTAGCATTTTAGATAAATTAATAAAGTACTAGGCCGAATTGAAATTTTCGGAAAAAAAGAAAATGTGGATGCTAATCTTCATACCTTGTTATTTTTCAATGCAGTGACATCATACAGTGGAGGCCAATCTTCCTTCTCAGCCAATAATTGAGTGGCCTCTTTGAAAGGCCTCAAAGCTTTAACTTCATCAAACATCCATGGAAATATCATCTGCATAGTTTTAAAACCACGTGCATTAACTAGCAGTATAAACATCATGATAAAACCACAGCGCCAACAGCATAAGCGAGCAATGGTTAAGCCTTTTGTTGGCACCCCAAAAATCAGGGTTCAGACCTTGCTATCGTCACCCTCTCCCCAGTTTGTAATATGAACCAAAAAGAAAAATGCTAAAACCATGGCAGAGAACTAAAATCAGGAAAGCGATTTGTAGGCCACAAACTACACTTAAATTGTCTGGAGCCATATTAATTGTACAAGAAACTCTTTCCTGAAAAGTATCAAATTCCTAAGCATACATTACTGACAAGAAGATTCACCTTCAAGATGAAGGTTCAGTTGAATAAAATTGTCACCACTCTGGCTCCTCAAAATGCAAGGGGATGCCATGGTACGCGTCAACTTTGACAAGATTTGAATGTATGGCATTATATACAAGTAAGAAAGACTTGCACTGTATATATTTACCTCAACCGCTATTTGGGCTTACAAAATATCTCGGAAGTCATGAGATCCTATATGTCAGTGCTAGTCAATCTGACCAAGAAAGCAAGCAATGAAGCCTCACTCTAAGTAGATTACAGGAAGCTATATAAAATATCTTCAATGTCTCTAAGAAGTTGCCATGCCTTTAACTTATTTGAAACCAAATCACGAATAAACTTAGACAATCCAATGCAAATTTGTAGTAGTATTACCTCCCCCGTAAAAAGCACAGGACGCCCTTCTTTTGCAGCCTTGATTGCATCAAATTTGCTCTCATGATCAGCCCTCACTCTGTGAGCAGACCACCGAGAAGAAGCACCCTTTTGAACACAATGTAGTTAATATCAAGTTCAAGTAACATAAGTATCAAGACCTTGCTAGGTGAAGATTGTTTAACCAGAAACCACATACGTTATTACATTCTTTTCCATCATTAAAGATAGTGTGCAACGTTACAAACAATACCATGAAACTCAAGAAAGCAACATTCTAAAAAGCATGGAAGCTTACCTGACAGTATATTGACTCATGGAGAATAGCATAAAGTGGATTTGTATCAAAGGACACCCAATTTTCATACTGCAGGTAAATGACATTAGATAGATCCACTAGTAAAACCTCAATTTGTGATCAATAAGGGGGAAAAAATCTGTGTTTTCTTACTGTATTTAAAAAGTATGAACTGATCTGCTTTGGTGCTCCAGGAACTAAAATTGGATCCCAGGCCCTCTCAAACCTGTAGTTGTTAGCGAAAGATGAAAAATAAAAAATACTATATATTGCACAACATTAAGTCATAAGTTCTAAAGGATGGAATTAGAAAGTGTGAATTCTAATGTCTTACATATAATGCAAGCGTTCAAAACCAGCGCTGGATCCTAAACCAGATAGACCAAGAAATTGCAGCCCCCTAGGGGTTAAGATTCCCCCAGATGGAAGAGGTACCTGAAGAACAAGGAAATTTGACAAAGATTTTAGGTACAATTCTAGCATTTAGGTAGAACAACAAGATCAAATGAGGAAGATCATCACCCCGCCTGCTTTGGATTCTGCCAAAAAGGTAACAACATCTCGGACAATTTCAATATCTTGAGGGAACCTCTTATAGTATTTTTCATTCTGATGAATAATCTGCTCAAAGCAAGCTCTATAAACAGAATCTGCAGTACATCCATCTCCAATTGGAGGTATCCCTCCTGTTAAAAGCACTTGTTTCAAACCTTGGGGTGCAAAACTCAGATAAGTAACACCACAAAAACCACCATAACTCTATACAACCAAGAAAACAAGGGATAAGATAACGGCACGGTGATATGCAAATTACAATTGTACACAAGCACAATCATCAAGAACAGAGTATAAACTGCTATACCTGACCCAGAACAGTCCAAGGCCTAGCTTCGGGAACAAGACGAACACGGATGAATTCAGCATCGTTCACGATACTGTCAGCTCGAAAATGTGTCAAGTAATCAGCCAGTTTTTGGGCAGACTTTATTTGCTGCATAGATGATGGAGTCAAAGGGGTTGATAAACCTGTTCCTCGCTGCAATAGAAAGAGGAAGACATCAAGGATTCAAAGCATAAAGAGGCAGTGAATTTCAATATAAACATTTTCAAAGAGACCATGCCTGATCCATCAATACAACCCGAAATTCTTCGCATGCTTTAAGTATCCATCCACTGGCTTCAGTTGGTCTAGGGCACTCAAAACCAGGCCCTCCTTGAAGGTATAAAAGATATGGCATTGGCTGCTCTTCTTTCCCAACTGAAATCCAATTCAGCATTAAACATTATTCAATAACTTAGAATCAATCTGGTTTCAACATTGTTTCTTGAAACCCAAACGAAAATGAAACAGACATTAATCAAACAGTGATTTTTTCAAAAAATAAATTAATTAAACAAGTTTGCCTAAATGATAGGTTAAGGGAAACTAGACGGATTACCAGCAAAGATTTCGCGAGCGAAAATGGATATCTTAGAATAAGCTTCCCGATTTTCATAATCCAGAGGGACCATAAATCGGTGGTCCCGGAGTCGGAGGCCCGGTACCGAGTACCAATTCCCGGCGACGTGCTCCGGCATTGACTGGCCAGTGGAGCCGGATTTGGGGACGGACATGGTGACAAGTGCACGAATTGAAGTCCGACGAAGACGAACGCGGTGGAGTCTGGCGGATTGGAGTGGCGAAAGAGTAGCAGATATAGATGATGAAAAGGACAAGTCAAAGGAAAGCAGAGGCTTTATCAAGGTAGGTGGCGCGTGAATTTTCAACATTTTCGGAATAGTGAATCCGCGATGCATAGAATTTTTAACAGATAAGGAAGGACACGTAGATTTGAGTTTGACCGTGTTGATTTAGACTTGCATAAACCTTAGACGTTGGATGCCGACATTCACTTCGGATTCAGATCTTACACGTGATGTATGGGAAACTCAACATGCGTGCAAGAAACGCGCCAAAATAATTACAACTTGGTAAAATATCTCTATTTTAATTACCTCGTAAACATTCGAAGTTTGGCATATCAAGGAAGCAAAATGAACACTACACTACTCGAATCAAGCGATCAAGCTTGGAATGTGTTGCATGAACTGGTGAGACTGCGAGCGCCTCTTGAAGCTCCTCCTTTCAATGCACTTTTAACCGAATTAGGGAGGCGTGGGAATGTTAATGGAATGACTACAGTTTTGGCTGAGATGAAGGGGAGTGATATTATGCCGGAAGTTGGAACTTTGAGGATTCTTGTTAATCAGTTATGTAAGTTAGGGAGGGTTGATGAGGCTATGGAAGTGTTCGACAAAATAGGTGAAGAAAGCGAGAGTGATGGTCTTTCAATTGAAGCTGATGTTTTTATATATAATACTATGGTTGATGGACTTTGTAAGGCAGGGAGGCTTGAAGAAGGGTTGCATTTGATGGAACGGATGAAGTCCACAAAGGGTTTGGCACCTAATACAGTTACTTATAATTGCTTGGTTGATGGGTTTTCTAAAGTTGGAGAGATTGAGATAGGGAAGGAGCTATTTGATCAGATGAATGAAGAAGGGGTTTCACCGAATGTTGTATCTCTTAATGCATTGGTGGTTGGTATGTGCAGACATGGGAGGATCAATAGTGCAATTGTGTTCTTCAACGATACGCGGGGGAAAGGACCGAAGGGCAATACAGCTACGTATGCTACTCTAATTACTGCTTTATGTGATGTTGACGATTTCCCTAAGGCGGTTGATCTGTTTGATCAAATGTTGAGAAGCGGATGCTCTGCAGATGCTACTGTTTGCTTTAGCTTGATCTATGGTTTTTGCAAAGCTGGAAGGATGGGTGATGCCAATGATGTTTTGTCGCAGTTTAAACAAGCCGGTTTCCTCCCTGACATCAAATGCTATAATGCTCTTTTCAATGGGTTATGTAAGAAGAACATGGAAGATAAAGCTTATGAAATCATCAAGGAAATGGAGGAAGTGGGAATGAAGCCTGATAGTGTCACCTGTAACACATTGATCGCTTATTTTTGCAAAAGTGGGGATTTGGCACTTGCGCTTAGGGTGATGAAACGGATGATTAAGGACGGTCTTGTGCCTACTACTGACACATATAGATCGCTTCTACATGCGTGCTGCTTAAATGGAAAAACAAAGGGAGCCATGAAGCTTTTGACTGACACGAGTTCCATATCAATGATTCCACCAAACACTATAACATACAACATTCTTATAGAATCTTTGTGCAAGAACAACTAAGTCAAAGTCGCTCTATCTCTGATGGAAGATATGAAAACAGATGGGGTGAAGCCTGATACGACCACTTACAATGCATTGTTTAAAGGCCTGAAAGAGAAGAATATGTTGGAAGATGGCTTAATATAGATGGACAGTAAGATTCAGCATGCTTGCCATCCAGACTCTATAACCATGCAGATTCCAACAGAATGGCTTTCTGCTGTTGGTGAACTGGAAAGATTGAAAAGCTTCGTTCAAAGAAACAAGGTTTCTACCTCGATTGCAAAGAATGGTTGCAATATGAAGGTTTTTGGATTATTGTGTGGCATTATGTGATGACTTGGCCATCATCGGGGCATGAAAGAAATGAGAGAATTGCTGTTTTTTGTTCAGTCTATGATGGCCAGCGGCAGAGCTTGACCTAAAATTGTAGTTGAGTGAGCCGACTGAACCTGCAATTATATCTATCATTGGTTCGGAAAGGCTTCATCAGCTTTCATTGGAACAGCCCAAGGGGAGACTTACATACTCCCTCCAATGGATGTTGCCCGTGCAAGTTCTTGTACCATTGGATGTTTCATCATTATTAATCTAGTCATTTATATTATTTTGTCTATAACTGAGAAACCCAAGGGCTCATTAAACCACTCTGTAAACACCGTTGCCATGATAATTTGAGGGCAGGCGGGCAGGCAAATGGCATATAGATGTTGCCCTTATGTCCCCACTCCCTGGCATCAAATATACATATTCAGGTCAATTCAATTGAATCAAAAACCTATACAAGGAAGGTAATCGAAGATGGTCATGATCCTGATAAATTAATGAGCAATTTCCCACTTTAGTTGTATCAGAAAATACTACAAAAAAATAAAAAAGGTTCCTAAAAGTATTACTTCTCCTAACTCTGTAGCTAACTTTACCAGAAATAGGAAACTATTTTTGTCTACAAGACTCGTTAATGGAATCCTAAAAAGGTACTGAACAAAAAGCATTTTCGGCTTAGATTCTAACAATGGGGTACAATCCAATTCCCTCTACCTTTTGAAATGTATGGCATATACAAGCATCAAAAGCAATGTTCCAGGGCGATTCTTAAACGCCACCGGCGGCAGTAGCTGCATTGCTGGCTATCCAAGTAAAGTCAAAGCTTGGCTGAAAACGATCAGAAAAACAATTGCCGGTGACCATGTCAGCGATTCCTTCTAAACCCTCGAAGAAATCATCACTCACCGCCGTGTCTGACATCCCAAAATCATCTTCCCCTTCATCTTCAACCAAATCCTCTCTGCTCCCCGCCTTTGTATTTTGAACCATGAGCTCTTCATCCACGGAGGTAGTTAGAGATGAGCTTCCGGCGGGTTTGGCAGAGACGGGTTTGACGGAGTCGCCGGCGGTGGGTGTTTGCGAGGTGAAAGGCTTCTGGCGGGTGCTGCCCGCGAGTGAATTGCGGTGCGTCGGAGCAGGGTGGTTGTGCTCAGCTGTGTATGTGACTATGAACATAGCCGGGTCGGTTCTGCTCCGCTCCACTTGTTTTCGGGCCAAACATCCTTTCGAGGTGCTACATCTGTAATAGCCCCTGTTATTCATCAAAGAAACAAACAACCAAGGCTTCAATCAAACATGCAATCAAAAACCAAAAGTTATTATAAATTATAATCCAACATGAAAAAGAGACAAATTACACCTCTGTGTAAAATAGTTTACCTTGGATAAGGGGAGCCTTTGATAGGCTTTTGTCCATATTTTCTCCATGCCCACACGTCTGAAGAGAGCCCCTCTGTTGGGACTTGGCAAACCTTTTTTAGCTGGTTCTTCCTGTTAATAGGGAAATTAAACAATTTTAATAAACTCAAAAAGAAAAAGGAGACAATCTTCATGGGTTTCTGAATATATCTACTTTTTTAATTACAAGTAAAACTAAAAAAAAAAATCACCTTCTTTTAGATCGAGAATTATGAGAAGTGGAAGTCGCAGAATTGTTAGTAGGTGCAGTAATAGCAGTGGTAACAGAGGCAGCGAGAGACAGCTTAGATTGCGGCCGTTGCTCTTCTACCCGCGCTTCTTTAGAGAAGCTGATAGAAGAAAGTGAAGATAAAGGCGTGCTCTGCGGGGAAAGTGGCTGAGATTTGGGGAAGAAAGGCTTGTAAAGCTCATGCAATTCTTCCAACTGATTTGGGGAAGACAAAGCATGACCCCCAAAAGCTTCTTCACTTCCAAACGAAGAAACACCAAACTGAGGAGGGTGCAAATCCCCCATGGAATAACCGCTTCCAACACCACCGTTACTGGTTGCTGTAACAGTGGCGCAACCTCTGACCACCGCATGCAAATCCCAATCAACTTCCATGAGTCTAGTATCGCTGCCTCTCTATTTCAAAAAAAATATAATAAAAATAAAAAGCCTCTGAAATCTGCAGCTGAGCTGACTCCTATAGCAAGAAACTGTTAGAAAACAGAGAGAAGACGACAAAACAAGGCGCTGACTTTTTATGGCTGCAAGAGAGAAAGCAAAAGATATATAAAAATATGGAGATTGTGTCAGAGTGGGGTTTCGCAATTATATATAATAATTAAGAAGCGAAAGGAAGGGTTGGATGAGAGAGACAAAGGGTGGTATTTTGGGTTAGCAAAATTGGGAATCTCAAAGCTGTCATTTTAATTTATTTTTAACTACATTGAAAACCACTTCCGGTTTTGGAGTTGACTTTACGACATTGTCAAAGAGGAGAGAAATGTCAAAACGGCATGTCGTCTCTATTTTTCCTCCTTCCTGAGTCTGAGTGGAGAGGCTCGTGAATTAACGACAAAAAATGAATAAAAGTGGGTGCCAGTTAAATTGGGTGCCCACATCAATAATCTATATAAATCTACATATATGTATGCGTCGCCGACCGACACTCGCACCACATACAGAGTGCTTTCTATCCTCTCCCTTTTCCTCTCCAAAATAAAAATCCTATCTGATAAAGATTTGGGTTTTTTGGTATTTACAATTGTGAAGAGTAAGTTTTTACTTTTTGTTATCAAAGATAAATTTTTGTTCAAATATATTCCTATTTTTTTGCCCATTTATTTGCACTTATAAACTTTCTTTACAACTTAATTTTAAAATTTTATTGTATTTGACAAAAATCCTATATTTAGGCACTTTGTTAGTGTAATTACAATCACCATAATAAAATAAAATGAGAGCTATTTTAAGTCCTTTAGTTTTAAATAAATAAATAATGGCTAAAAATAACTACTAATTTAAATGTTATTTTTATATTTTTTATATTTAACTTATTTTTTAAACAAAAAAAACTATTTATATACTTCTATTTTGATATATTAAATTACTTAATAAAATAATAAAAATAATTTTTTTATCAACTACCCGAGTGAAATGAATTTTAGCCTAGACACCAACTCATTAATAAGATTACTTGAAATTTTAAATTAAAATCACAAAAACAATATTAAGAGAGTAGTATTTAAATATTTTTATTTTACTAATTTATTAAAAAAACCTTAAACTGTTACGTTTTATTAAATTCATAAATAAATTTTGTAGTTATATAACTCCTAACTTATGTTTTTTACCAATAAAAATTTTTATTTTAATATTAAAATAAAAATATTTTAAAATTTTAAAATTAATTTGCATTTAATAATGATGTGAATTCAACAAAAATAGTTCATTAAATTAAAAATTAAAAAATATTTTTAAGAGTAATAGTTTAACCATTTTATTAATTTATATATATATATATATATATATATATATTAGCCATTTAATTTCAATAATATGTTGAAAAATATTTGGGCAAATTACACTATTATGGTAAGTTTTCGTTTTGATCACTTAACTAAAAAGTTATAATTTGGTCACTAAACTATTCAAATGTTTTTATTTGAGTCATTGAACTATTTAAAAAATTTTATTTAAGTCATTAGGCTGTTATTTAAAAAAAAAGTTTTACTAGTGAGCTCCAAGCGATAATTCGACCATTGATATGGTGGATCAGTACACATTTACGAGTAGAAGAACATACCTTAGATCCAAGTTGATCTGATGATCAGTGTCGGAGATCGGAGAAAAAAATTGCTTGTATTTTTGTTCATAAATTTGTGATATCTAAAGTTATTTAATTAGAAAAAAAGTTGAAATGTAGAAGAGAAATGAAAGGAAAGTTTTCAATTGGTGTAGGCAATGCAAAAAAAGAAAGGCATACAACATCGATTTTAATACTTCGGTGACTTAAATGAAAACTTTTGACATGAAAAAAAATGTTGAAATGTAGAAAAGAAAGGGAAATAAAACTTTCGATTAGTGCAGGTAGTGCAAATAATAAAAGTCATATATAGCATCGATTTTAACAATCCAGTTATTTAAATGAAAACTTTTAAATAATTTAATGACTAAGTTGTAATTTTTTTAGTTAATTTGACTAAAATGAAAACATACCCATACTTCCGTGACTACTCGAGAATTTACCCAAATTATTTTCATAGCTTTGCACGCGGGACAGCCCTGGCTCCGCTCGTGACTGACACGTGTAGAGTATCACTATTGTGTTTTTTATTCTTTTGTGAAAATGAAGAAAGAAAGAAAAAATTAATTTCTCCACCCCGGTATTCCATTCCTTTCGGTAGATTCCTCTGGACTTAGCTAAAACAAATGAGAAGCCGACAACAAATTTTCGGGTATCCACGTGTTTGTTGGATGTAGCGAGTTTTTTCAGTGCTTTGCGTACTCGAAACGATTGTAATTTGACCAGTCTTCTTCATCGACGGTTGAAAGTGGAAGCTGGATTGTTCACGAGATCCAGATTAGCGCGTGGCAGTGAAACAAGATAAGGTGAGTTGGCATCGGCAAAAAAGAGCTCCGAGATTTTGTGGGCCCATATTCTATTTCCGTCTTTTCTTATTTTTCTCTTTTATCGTTACAACTGGCATGGAGCAGCTCGTGATTTTAGTTGTAACCGGTTTGTTTTCTGTTCTTTTTCTTTTCTACGGCATCCTATGATGGTGGATCAGGCGGCCAAGGATGATTGGAAATAGGTGATGAATCAGTGATATTTTAGCCGACAACGAATAGGTGATGGAGGATCACCTCTAACTGATGTAATAATAAATGATTAATTAAATCAGTAATGTTGAATTATTAAAATTATAACATTTTGGATTAAATATTTTTTAAAATTTATATAAAAATAAAATTATTTTCAAAATAATATTTATTACTTTATAAATAAATAAATAATTTTTTATGTAATTAAAATTCGATTAAATAATGTAAATTCTTACTAAAATTTATCACACCTACTCACCTATGCCGAACAACTTTTTGAGTCTTGAATGTTTAATTTGACCTTCACCTTGTGATAAAAGGGTAATATGTTACATTGCAAAAAAATAAAAAAAATTAAGGTGAGTTTTTAACGATGTCACCCCTATCTCTAATTATCAAAAAAACAAATTCATCACACCTAATGATGTGAAGGTGGAAAGTGATAGTTTGCAAGCCACACAACTTTTATATGGTGTTACAAAGAGGGGCTGACAGGAGTATTCGAAATTTATGTTGTAGACAATTGAATGTTAAAAAGATAGTGTTTGGATAGTAATCTAATACTTGAGTTTAAGTATTGTTTTTTGTAATTACCTAAAAATAATATATTTAGATAATTATTATAATTTATGGGTTTTATCAAATTTCGTATAATTAGAGTTACAATTATATTTGGCAATTTTAGGGAGAGAGTAAGAACTAAAGTAATTATACAATTAATTTCACCTAGATTTAATTTTAAAAAATTATTTTTTTATACAAGTTATAAAAATTATATTATAAACATAAACATGTATCAATATTTGGGATGATTATCATAAAAAATTTATTATATTATAAATCTTAAAATATTATATTATAAAAATAATGTGTATTTTTTATAAAGTTATAAAAGAACAATATTATTTAAATATTATTTTTTTAAGCTTTGGTAAAAATGTTTATTATAAAAAAATAATTTACAGGTTATAAAAGTGTTATAGTATATTTATTTATAAAATGTTGCGGCCAAAAAGTATGAATATAACTAATTTATGTGTCCATATTATATATTATAAAAAAATAATATACTTATCCATAAAAAAATGTTATAGTATTTTATCATTACTTATTTATAAAAAAATAATTTTTTAAAATTGTGACAAAATTTATATTATTTATAAGAAGCATTATGAAAGTTTTGAACAATTTTATATTATTTTTACTTGATTTTTGTGCTATAAAAAAAGGATATAACCTAACATAAGTTGTAACACCCCTCGCCCGACCTGGTCATCGGGTCCGAGTTACAATATGTTACAATCATTATCAGAGTAACTACCGATAAAAACACAGTAATTATATTAATCAAATAAACATTTATAGCTTAAGAACATTCACAATACAATTCACAACTAAATATGAGCCTTAATCAAACTTACGAAAGCTCTTTTGTTAACCCGAGCATGAATTAGGATCAAATTGCAAAATTTTGAAAATCCAGGATCGACGTCGTGACGTCGCCAAATAATTTATCATGTTGTTACGTCTAGCCATTCGGCGTCAAGATGTCACAAACTGTCAATTGATGTTGCGGCGTGGGGAGTTTCTCATCTCAGCGTGGACTCTATTTTGGTACATTTTAAACCATTTGGTACCTATTCCATACCAAGCCAAACTATTAGCTCAATTGGTGCATAGTACACACTTATATCCTGCACAAAAATCAATCCAAAAACATGTTTAACCATTCATTTGATTATTTCTAAACTTCCATTCCAACATTTTCAAAAATTTGGCAACAACAAATCAATCTAACCACACCAATTCAATCAACCAAGTCCTTGGCTCATAATCATCCAATATCATCCATTTTACTATGCCTTATCACACTCAAAATACCATTCAAATAATGTTCATTACAACATAACACATTACCAATGCATTCTTATCACTTTTAACCATACCATATCAAAACATATTCAAAGTATTAATTAGATGATATATCAAGCATTACTACATGTTACCACAGCATTACTATTATACTATGCATTTCGTCATTCTACACTTCAAACATTAAACATCTCAAATTAAATTATCCATCCAAGTAAACATATATAATAACATTTAAAAACATGCCACATAACTGGACGTAGAACGTTTCAAAAGTTACCGATTCGACGACTGGATAGTATGAGCTCCGAGATAATCCAACTGACAGGATTCCCCAAACGGACAACTACAGAAAATAAAACAACAACAGGGTAAACATTTCAAATGCTTAGTAAGTTCATAGGTTTTAAATAATAAACTTACCTCAATTCACAATAAACATAACAAATTAGCTAACTAAACAACTTTCTAATCTTCACATTTCACAACAATAAGATTAGATCGTCAAATATGAATCGTATAACATTTCAATCTGTATAAAACAAATTCAGTGCCATCCATCAGAATCATCGAACATATACATCATTCCATTTACATATAGACATTTGAGCACAACCTCGTAACATTATTTCGTCATTTTTCTTTTAAAATTTAATCTAGTAGCCCCGTGAACTATAATAAATAAATTCGGATACACGAGTAACTACATCTTCCAGAGGCACCGAAGTGCAAACCCATACAAGTGTGCAGCTAACCCTATTGGCATGCCAATCGTATTCTACCCTTTAATGAGTTCACTCGGGCACAATTAACTTGTTTAACCGTCTCTTTACAACTCAGTCCTTATCTCACCTTTTTAAACCATTTTGTAAACAACTCAAATTACATACACACATACACAAAGACTATAATTCAAGTATATATAACAATTAAATATATCTATAGCATATAAACTTACCTAACAAAACTCAATAAAACAAGTTGAATCGTAGAGACTATTCAACAATTTTCCCTTTCCCCCTATTATCCTCGACTTGATTTAAATCTTGATCTATAGGATAATTTAATTTCAATTTATCAATTCCAATTATCCTATAACATCCAAATATATGCATATGACATTTTAATTTTATTTTACAAAAGTTCTCCAAAATTTCACATTTTATTCAATTTAATTCTTAAAACTGAAATTGCCACAACTTTCAAATTTGATAATCGATTTTGAAATCGATCTCAATTTTATCCTTCTACAAATTAATCTTTTTTTCATTATTAAGCTTAAAATCTAACCAAATAACATCAATAACTTCAAAAAATCATCAATGGTAACTTTTGTAAACTTTAACGGTTTCACAAATTAATCTCTAAGCTATCTAAATCAAGCTTTCAGGATCTCAAAAACATAAAAATTACAAGAAACAAACTTAAAACGGCTTACCAATTTTGAAAAACGAAGTTTGGACGATGGAAGGGTTTTCTTCTTCCTTTAGAAATGGTTCGAATGAAAAAGATGATAGAAATAGGTTTTATTTTCTTTATAATTTCCTTTTATACTTTGATTAAAACTAAATAACCTTAATTAATTAATCTTAATCTAATCATCATTAAACTAAACTAAGTGGATGATGACATCACCATCCACCATTTACAACTAAAAAATAGTTTAATTATTCAATTGGTCCTAGATTAAATAAAAATTCATAATGATATAACTTTTATCACTTTTATGATTTAGTCCTTATAACTTAATTAACTATCTATTTGGAAAAATAAAAAAATCAAACTTTAATTAAACTTTACACTAATCTCATGAATATTAAATAATAATATTTATAGACTCACTCGTTGAAAATGGGGTTCCAAAACCATTATTTCCGACACCACTAAAAAATGGATAATTACATAAGTCTTTCTTCAAATTAAGTTTATATAAGTTTTTTTATAATTCAAGCTACAGACTATTTGAACTGTGAACCCAAATATTTTAAGGTCATGCTAATTATCCAAATAGAAAATGTTTTCTTACATCATATCACGAGGTATGATATTATTTAAAAGAATAGTACTACATAGAAGCACAATAGACAACTTGCAAACTTTTTAATTTGAAATATTTAATGCTTCAAAATATGATTGAGAAAACATTTGTTGTTCTAAAAAAATATTTCTCATATTAACATCACCTTCGTATAACATAAAAAAATAATGTTAGATTGTACTAACATATTGCATATTTCATAACTTCAATCATAGGTAAAATTGAGATGATCTATAGTTTGAAGAGTACATCAAATAAGGAGATTTTTGAAGTATGGATCTTGATAATCTTAGTTATGCATCTTCAAATTCAAATGATGATAAACTTGGCAAAAAACCAATAGATAATGATAAGAGCACGTGTTAAAAATTAAAAAGGGAAAAACCCAACAAACATGAACTTGAACAATCAGATAAAATTGAATATAAAATTTATTTTTTATTGTTATTTTTTAGTAATTGTATTATCTAACTACTTTTTTAGACTGACACAATATATACAATAGTTTGATTTTAATTCTTGTTACTTGTTTAAAATTTTTTTTATCTTACTAATAATCCTTATAGTAATTAATATTTTTTAAAATTGTAAATTATGTAATTGTATAATTACAATTTGTATTGCCAAACATAAAATAGGTAATTATGATGTAATTACAATATGTCAGCCAAACACGTATAAGAAATTACAACTCCTTGTAATTATAAAATAGTGTAATTATTACCATGGTAATTACATTTTTATTCAATTGCTCTGTATTGTCCAAATAGACTTGCTCATGTTTACAAGATTGGCCAATCGTATCGATATAATCAAGAATCAATCAAGATACTGATTTAGAATAGGAGGTTGGGTCAGTTGACCCTCCAACTGGTATGGACCGATTGAATCAGTTTTTTCTCTTTTTTATTTTTATGATCTTTCAATCGTTGATCAACCCATTAAATCGGTGATCTAATCAATTTGACCACCAATCTAATTTTGAAAACCTTAAATTTAAGTGGGAGAAAAACTAGTAATTATGTAACTTAATTGCATTGTTGGTACTCTCCTAAGAGTAATTGTATTTAATAATTAAAAACTATTTTTTTAGTTGATATTTTAAGAACATATGTTAAATTAATGTTTTTAGAATACAATATTAAAGGTTAGGTAATACAATTTAAATTCTTGTTAAACGAGTGTCTAATAATAATTTTAAACATCCTACATTCAAGTCAATATAAATTAAATTTTTGTAAAAAACATACTTTTCCTAACCAAACATTTATTTTAAAACAGTTTTAAAATTAATATATCTAAATTAACTAAATAACATATGAGCATATATATATATATATATAATATTTTTTAATTTAAAAATATAAATTTAATATTTTTTAATAATTTTCATGTTAGTTTTACAATTCATATTTAAAGTTGTCACCTCCAACAATACTATTTAAAGAAAGAATTTATTTAAGAAGAGGTTTTTAAAGATATTAAAAAAAATCTACTAAATTAAAAACTGATTCAAAACAAAATCATTTTAGTAAAAAAATATATATTTAAAAACGTTTTCAATAAATTCATAAATTATTACAAATTGGTGTTGTTTGATAAATTAAATTAAGTACTGAAAAATCAAACAAAGAATTTTTAGTACAAAGAATTTTACAAGTGCTAAATTTATATTATAAAATTGTACATTTTGTTAGTAAAACTTAAGTGTTTTTATATAATTTAGTCATTTGATAATATAAATATTAAATTTAAAAAATTATTGTTTCATAAATTTTATATTATTAATATAATATTTTATATTAGTTTAGATAGTTTTGAGATAAAAAAATAAATATATTAATTTTTTTACAAAAGTAAAAAAATAATTTATTTTAAATATAAGTTTCTAAAAATAAAATGAACTTAAAAATTTTCCCCAATTATCTACCTACTTATTCAATAAAAAATATTGAATTAAATGAAAATTTATTAAAATTATCAAATACATTTAAAAATAATAATTTTGAAAAAAATGAAAATTTTTAATAATTTAGTAAACACACCAATATCATCCTAATACTATAAATTCAACATGACTTACTTAAAAATCAATAAATTTTATTGCTTTAATAATGACATACACGTTTCAAATAATTTTTTAATCAAAATACAATTAATGGTGAAGTAGATATTTTTGTTTTAGACCTAACTTTAATAAATCGTGCTGAGATTAAATTATAGTTAATCATCTTTTAAGGTATCAAGCTATCCCACATTGCATAGTTATATTAAAAACGAGTTAAAGTTAGAACTGTCGATGCCTCCACTTCATTAACCATTTTCAAATCTCATTAAATATAGGCCAATTTTTTATTTATTTATAGTGAAGTTGTTTATATGCATTTTGTTGTTGAATTTGTTAATAAGTGATATATATATATATATATATATGATTATACTTAAAATAATAAATAATTTAAACCAAAATAATAATAAAAACATTTTTAAATCTGGCGTAATAAACAAACATTAATTAGTTTGCTCAACAATGTCTGGCGGAAGGACTCCGTACCATTGTGAATCCATTCAAGTCTCTTTTACCGAAGTTAATTGGGTAAATGTTGAGGAGATGCAAATTATATATTTTTCTTCGAGTGTCAATGAGATTGTTGCCATAGAAATTAGTGCCAAGCTCGGGTTTAGGAGGGAGATTGCATAATGGAAGTGTTTTTTTTAGTAAGAAGAGTGAAACTTACAAAATATGTTACCATTTTTAATATGATTTTAAAATATATCTATAATTAGATTGAGAAATTTGTTCGTGAATTCATTTGGAGTTGGAATAATGAAAGTAAGATGGGAAATTATTTGCCAACAGCTTAATAAGGGGGCCTAGCATTGAGAAAATTGTTTGATCACAACATGTCTTTAGAGAAGTTGAGTTTTGATATTATCTCTAATTTAGATTTCCATACAAACCAACAGTTTGTGCAATTGACCTCCAATAAGTTGAGGTACTAGCTGGAAGAAGGCTAATTAGTTACACTTAACGGATATAAGGTTGTTGAAATGGCTTTTGGCCGTGTTGTAATTGCATGAAAGGTTACACCAGCAGCTTGGGTATTTGCTCAGCCTTGCAAGCTAAAATGTGGTCAATTTGTGATAAGTTCCTCACCGCGAACGAGTCAAGCAACAACAACATAGGCTTTATTCTGTGGGAAGCCTGATTAACCGGCATTTATCGAGATCAGGCAAGTGGAGCCGTTAATTTTATGGCTAAATTTCTTTTGGACAAAGAACCTTGGCTCCAAATTTTGGATCTCCACCAGCAAAAATTCGACCAGTCCTGTTCAATGACATCAATGGACTTCCTCATTGTAGACAAGTTCCTTCGGCTTGGTAACATTACTTGGTAACTTTCTCATGTTACAAATAATAATAAGGGGATGGATCCGTTTCTACTAGTTTAATATTATTTTAATTTGTACTATTTTTTATAGTTAATATTTTAACAATTCAATTGTTAAATTTAATATTTATTTATATAAATCATATTGATCAAATCTATTATAGTGATAAAAGAAGGTTTTTTTTCATGGTATAAAGTAAAATAAATATTATAAGTGTGATTTTAAAATTACCAAATATCTTTAAATTGTATTAAAAATAATAAATAATAAAAAAGAGACATAATAAATTTTAAATCCGCTTGCAATAGTGTTCTTTTATTATTATAATTTTACTATCAGTATACCTAATAAAAAGCAATCAAGTTGATGGATCCTTAATACTAATATTCCTTTTTCGGATCAGCAAAACAAGTGTATCAATTTGCAGGAGTTTCCACATCGTGAATGTGGCAATGATAATAATGATGCAAATTTCACATTGGGTTTATTTCGTGTACACCAATAAATTTAGCTGCCGGCTTGGCGAACTGTATTTTCAGCTAGCCGATAACTATCAGTCCTTTGCTTTTATTGAATGCACCATTATGATATCCATAGATTCGGAATTGCAGAAAGAAAATTCCTTTTAAAGTAGGGTTTGGTTGGTGCCAAACCAAGAAATGTTGATAGCAGCTTAGTCAAACATAAACCATACTTTGGGTTACAATCTCTAGGTTAGGCATGGGAATATTGTGACAAGACTTGCAGAGAGATTTTCCCAGTTGAACTAGAATGATGTATGGTAATTCGATGGAGACTTGACACCATATCGATGATTACAAGACTTGGCAACCATACCTAATATGTGGCTTCTGTCTATCAACCCTACGTTTTAGCACTTAAAGAGGTCGAAGTAATTATTGGAATAATCTAGTTTTTATTTTTATGGCACGAAAATGCTCAATTTATAACTGATAGACACCTTGGGTAACCAAAAAGATTAGCCAAAACCATATACTCCTCTGGCCCTACCACACTTCGTTTCTTCTTTTTTTCCCATCATGGAGTTGAAAGGAAAGAATTTATTTTAACGTGTGTAGATTACTACTATTAAAATGCAATAATGAGGACGAAAGTTAAAACACTGCTATTTTATTGGTACTGTTATCTAACCCTCATTTGGGGGATGCAGGCAAACTTCTCGGGATGTTTAAAAAATATATGTTCATTGTCAGTTTCAATGAATTTTTTTTATTACAAAATGAAAAGCATTACAGTAACTAGTCTACTCTAGCAATCTTTTTGCCATTGGCATTTTCAATTAGCAAAGAAAATAAGTTGTCTAGCGGTGCAAATAAAAGAATAACTCCCGAGTCAAGATTTTGTGCCAAGTTATCTAGATGATCTGCACATCGATTCCTCTCTCTATGTATGTAATGATACGATCGCGACCCGGAGTGCATCAAGTTCGAGTAAGGACTCAATGGTGCTGCCTCAAGGACCAATTACGCGAGCTCGAGCTAAGCAATTCAATGAGGCCATTTCGGCCTTAGTTAACCAAGTGTGGGGCGAGGCTTTGGTTGGAGAAATACAACGAGTTGGGACCAGCTTAATAAAGTGTCCTTGCAACATTTTGCAAACTAATTTCAGCTCAATTCCCGCTCCTTGAACCCGTTCCAACTAAATTGAACTTTTATTTATTTTTTTCAGCTTTGCATTTAGTTTGCATTTTAATACTTGCATTTAAGCCTCTTAGTTTAATAAATGAGTTGCTGGTCATTAATACAACTCATCTTAGTTTAATTAAATGAGTTTATTTGATGAATTTAATTTAATGAGTTGCTTCTTTAATTAATCTAGTTACTAGGTTAATTTATTGGTGCATGAGTTAAAGTTCATTAAATACTTCTTTTAATTAACTAGTTGTTGGAATAAATGATGCATAAGTGTTAGTTCATTTATTTAAGTAGTTGTTAATTTGTTTAAAGCTTAATAATTCAATAAATGTGACGGTTACATATGTTTTAATTGCAGGTGACTTTTCAACTCACAAAGGCTGTTACGCATTCAATAAAGGTGACTTTTCAAGTTATTTTGGTTACAAAAGAGGGGGCTGTTATAAAGGAAGCATTAAGCATCATTAAAAGAGAGTTTAAAGGAGCATTTCATGTCCTTTAAAATCTGGTAGCAGCTTGTTCAAATACCCCAATGTTTTTGCTACTTAATGGACAATTTATGCCTTGCAAATTTCATTAAAGTGACTGGAGTCTATTCAACTAGCCAAAGGGAAAATCAAGAGTCATCTTCCAAGCCTTTAAGGACATTAATTCAGCTAGTTAAAGAGAGGAGTTATTGATTCTAGAATTTCAAAAGTCTTTGATTTATAATTAGCTCTTTAATAGCACTTTACTATGTGACCATTTGGCTAGCTCATTCTAGCCTTATAAATTCTTGTAACCAAGCCTTTTGGGGACACTTTTTGAGCATTTTGTTAATGATATGCTGCCAAATTTGTGAGGCAAACTTTTCTCTATTTTCGTTCAAAGATTCGTTGGCTACCTAGTGTTCTAGTTGCGTCAATCGTTTTCTTTGATAAACCCGAACTTATCACTACTCGTAGTGTGGCGTTCAAACATACCGAGGTTCCTATCTTACTAGATAGTGGGTCGAGGTCACTTCTACCAATCCTAAACTGAACTAAAAGGGCTTATAAACAAACGGGTCGATACCACATCGGTATTGGTTCTTGTTTGCACTTTTGTTCAAACCAAACTTCTTTCATTACCATTTCATACCAAAATCGAATTCCATCCTTCCATTTCTTATCATTTCGTACCAAACCAGTTTCCGTACAACCAAATTTAACCTCTTCGATTCTAAACCATTCCGTCCTACCCATATATTCAAAACCAACTATCCAATATTCCATAACAGAAACAATTCTTTCTTCCTACCTTATTCATTCTTAACCTTTCATTCTTCTCAGTTTCTTTAAAGAATTAACGGTACTTCTTGTCGACGATTGGGAAAATCAAGTATACGACTCAACTCAACCCCGAGGCGGATCGTATCATTTGGTATCAGAGCTAGATTCGAGAAGCTCCGAAGATTGAAGAACACAGCAAAATCTTGTTTGTAAGTACAAAAAAAGTCGAAAAAAAGGTTAAAAAATCGAAAAAAATTGAAAAAAAAGTTTAACACAAAAAAAAGAGTGAAAAAAAAAGGGTTTCGAAAAAAAATTGCTATGTGTTGAAAAGTTGAATATTTGTGTTATTTTCATTCAATTCCGATCCTGAAACTCTCCTATTCACCTTTTCTTCCATCTTTAACCATTCGCCACACTACAATCGAATTAATTTTTTTTTCTTTCTTTCTTTTAGCCTACCCTGACCTAAATCACATCATCATTTGTTACCCATTTGAGACCGACCATCTAGACTAAGGTTAAGCCGTAGCGAATCTGCTTACGAAATTACGAGAAAGGTAAAGAATGGTAAAAGGCACGAGAGTTGTGAGCGCAAAAGAGTGGAAGGTAAAAGCCTATTTTCGAGCGTAAACACGAGCGTGAGTGAAATTTTTTTTTCCTTTTTGAGTGTTCGTGAGGTTTTTATTGTGAGGTTCTTTACTAAACTCAATGTCACAAGAATCTGATCCTAACATGGAAGATCGTCCTGTATGACAACCTGTTCGCAACGTCTCAAATTTGAACATGCAAGCATTATTACGAGAGATGGAAAGACTTTTAGATAGAAGATTAAATCTCCTTGAAGATCGTCTATTCCAAGTCGAAGCAAGAGAGCAACGCGAAAGAACTCCTGAAGTTGTCCGACCTAGACGGGAGAGGCCAAATCAACAACAGGAAAGACGAAGAGATCAAGATGATGTTGTAAATGATCATAGTGATCTTGAAAGTGGTCAAGAGTCGAATGCAAGTAATCGCCGGAGGGAACCACGACACCGAGATCGGAGACGTGAAGATGATGATCTTAAGAACATCAAACTTTCTATACCACCGTTCCAAGGTAGATCAGATCCAGAGGCCTATCTTGAGTGGGAAAAGAAGATCGAGTTGGTGTTTGATTGTCATAACTATTCTGAAAACAAAAAGGTGAAGTTAGCAGCAATTGAATTTTTGGATTATGCCATGATTTGGTGGGATCAACTAACTACTAGCCGAAGACGTAATGGAGAACAACCGATCTCCACATGGACCGAGATGAAGGCAGTTCTGAGACGACGATTTATCCCTTCTTACTACCACCGGGAGTTGCACCAAAAACTTCAAAATCTTACATAAGAGACCAAAAGCGTCGAAGACTACTACAAGGAGATGGAAATTGCAATGATTCGGACAGATGTTCAAGAGGATTCTGAAGCAACAATGACATGATTTTTGGCCGGATTAAACCGAGACATTGCGAATGTCGTCGAGCTTCAACACTATCTTGAAGTGGTGGACATGGTTCATATGGCTATCAAGGTAGAAAAGCAACTTAAGCGTAAAGGCCCAAACCGAGGTTTTTCCACTTCTAACACATCCAATGGGGCCAAAGTTCTAGTAGAGGTTTTTCAACATCTCAAGGAAAGGATTCCATGGCACTTTCGAAACCAAACAAGCCTAATATCGAAATAAACAAAGGTAAGGCACCCGAGGTTTCTTTCAATCGTAATCGTGACGTTAAATGTTTCAAATGTCTAGGAAGGGGATACATAGCCAGTCAGTGCCCAAATCAAAGAACTATGGTGATTCGTGCCAATGGTGAAATCGAGACGGAGGATGAAGAAGAAAAGGAGTCTGAATCGATTTCTGAAACTGAGGAAGACTTAGAACAACCTGTGGAAGGTGAACTACTCGTTGTCAAAAGGAGTCTTAGTCTCCAAGGCATGGATAATGAGCTACAACGGGAGAACATATTTCATACCCGATGTCTGGTTGGAGGAAAAGTTTGTTGTGTCATCATCGACGGCGGTAGTTGTACAAACGTAGCAAGTACGATGATGGTTGAAAAACTCAGTTTGCCAACTACTAAGCATCCGAACCCCTACAAACTTCAGTGGCTCAATAATGGTAGAGAACTTAAAGTGACCAAGCAAGTACTAGTTTCTTTCACCATTGGAAAGTACTCGGACGAAGTGTTATGTGACGTTGTTCCGATGCATGCGGGCCATCTACTCCTTGGACGTCCATGGCAGTTTGATCGGCGAGTGCTACATGACGGGTATACCAATCGGTATATTTTCAAGTTTATGGGAAAGAATGTTACATTGGCACCGTTAACTCCCAAACAAGTTTACGATGATCAATTGAAGTTAAAAGCATCCGTCGAACAAATGAGAGAGAAAGAAAAAGAAGATTGTAAAAAAATAAAAGAGGAAAAAAATAAGAAAAAGAAAACAAAAGAGAGTGAAAAGAAAATCAGTAAAGAAAAAGAAGAAAAAGAGAAGGAAATTGAAAAAATGAGTGTCTTTGTAAAAGTTAGTGATATTCGAAAAGCGTTAGTAATGAATCGTCCCGTTCTTGTACTCATGTACAAAGAAACCTTGTTTTCTACTAATGAATTACCCGACACTCTACCTTCTTCTGTTTTGTCTTTGTTACAGGATTTTAAATATGTTTTCCCAGAGGAAGTCCCAAATGGTTTACCACCGCTTCGTGGAATTGAACATCAAATAGATTTTATATCGAGAGCTGCTATCCCAAACCGTCCTGCTTATCGAGCCAATCCAGAAGAGACAAAAGAACTGCAACGGCAAGTCAATAATCTGTTGGAAAAAGGTTACGTTCGAGAGAGTCTTAGTCCTTGTGCTGTACCTGTTTTACTAGTACCGAAAAAAGACGGAACATGGCGAATGTGCGTAGATTGTCGAGCCGTAAATAAGATCACCATCAAATACCGTCATCTAATTCCTCGCCTTGATGATATGCTTGATGAACTCAGTGGAGCTAAGGTATTTTCGAAAATTGACCTAAAAAGTGGCTACCACCAGATTCGGATGCGAGAAGGTGATGAGTGGAAAATGGCATTTAAGACCAAGCATGGGCTGTACGAATGGTTTGTCATGCCTTTTGGACTAACTAATGCCCCTAGCACATTTATGAGGCTAATGAATTACGTGTTAAGGTCTTTTATCGGTAAGTTTTGTGTTGTGTATTTTGACGACATATTGATATATAGCAAATCCATCGAAGATCATGTAAGGCATCTTAAATCTGTTTTAGAAGTTTTACGTAAAGAATCATTATATGCTAACCTTAAAAAGTGTTCTTTCAGTTCTGATAAAGTTGTCTTTTTAGGCTTTGTGGTTAGCTCGGAAAGTCTCGAAGTAGACCAAGAAAAGATCAAGGCTATTCAAGATTGGCCAAGGCCAACTAGTATTACGCAAGTTCGGAGTTTTCATGGCCTAGCAAGTTTCTACCGATGATTCATTCCTAATTTCAGCACCATTGCTGCTCCTCTTATGAGCGTCGTTAAGAAGAACTCTGCTTTCTTTTGGAATGATGAGCAAGAAAAGTCGTTTGTCAAAATTAAGAATTTTCTTACTAACGCTCATTTACTTGCTCTTCCAGATTTTTCGAAGACTTTCGAGATTGAGTGTGATGCCTCAGGTGTTGGAATAGGTGCTGTTTTAACATAAGAAGGACGACCTGTGGCTTATTTTAGCGAAAAGATTAGTGGAGCCGTACTCAACTATCCTGTATATGATAAAGAGATATACGCGCTCATAGGAGCTCTTGAGACATGGCAACATTATTTATGGCCAAAGGAGTTTGTTATACACTTCGATCATGAAGCTTTAAAGCACATCAAAGGCCGGCACAAATTAAACCGACGTCATGCAAAATGGGTGGAGTTTCTTGAATCATTTCCTTATGTTATAAAATACAAAAAAGGTAAAGATAACATAGTGGCTGATGCACTTTCGAGAAGGTACACTCTTTTGACATATTTGGACTCCAAAATTCTTGGTTTTGCTTTGATAAAAGACTCTTATACTAACGATTCTGATTTTGGTGAGATCTTTGTAACATACGAGAATGGTGTGTTTGAAAACTTTTATAGGTATGAAGGCTTTCTTTTCAAAGAAAGTAAACTCTGCGTTCCTTGTGGCTCTGTTCGAGATTTATTAGTGCACGAAGCCCATAGTGGCAGACTTATGGGATACTTTGGAGTCAACAAGATGCTTGCAACACTTCAAGAACACTTCTATTGGCCGCGAATGCGCAAATATGTGGAACAAGTTTGCGAGAGGTGTATAGCTTGTAAAAAGGCTAAATCAAAGGTTCAACCACATGGCTTATATACGCCATTACCTATTCCTGAAGCCCTGTGGGTTGATATCTCCATGGACTTTGTTCTTGGACTATCGCGCACAAAAATAGGGAAGGATTCTATCTTTGTGGTTGTTGATCATTTTTCTAAAATGTCTCATTTTATTGCTTGCACTAAAACTGATGACGCTGTTCATGTTGCAAATTTGTTTTTCAGGGACATTGTACGACTTCATGGTATTCCTCGTACTATTGTGTCGGATCGTGATGCAAAATTCTTGAGCCACTTTTGGAGGTCTTTGTGCGGAAAATTAGTAACCAAACTATTATTCTTTACCACCAGCCACCCCCAAACCGATGGTCAAACGGAAGTCGTCAATAGAGTATTGTCTACATTACTACTGGCCATCATCCGTAAAAATTTGAAGTCTTGGGAAGATTGCTTACCACATATCGAGTTTGCTTACAACCGCTCCGTCCATTCTGCTACGAAATATTTGCCTTTTGAAATTGTATATGGTTTCAATCCATTGACACCTTTAGATTTATTACCTTTGCTTACTGATCGATTGGTTCATGCAGATGCAAAGAAAAAGGTTGATTTTTTCAAGGAATTACATCAAAAGGTACGAGCTAATAGTGAGGCAAAAACCGAGTCTTACGTGCGTAATGCTAACAAGGGATGAAAACGAGTGGTCTTCGAACCCGGAGAGTGGGTTTGGGTTCACATGCGCAATGAGCGTTTTCCAGCTCAACGAAAATCAAAATTATTACCTCGAGGAGACGGTCCTTTCCAAATTCTTGAGCGCATAAATGAATTGGTGAATTTAACGTTAGTGCAACTTTTAATGTGTCAGATTTAACCCCTTTGATATAGATTTTGACTTGAGGACAAGTCATTTCGAACAGGGGGAATGATACGATCGCGACTCGGAGTGCATCAAGTTCGAGTAAGGACTCAATGGTGCTGCCTCAAGGACCAATTACGCGAGCTCGAGCTAAGCAATTCAATGAGGCCATTTCGGCCTTAGTTAACCAAGTGTGGGGCGAGGCTTTGGTTGGAGAAATACAACGAGTTGGGACCAGCTTAATAAAGTGTCCTTGCAACATTTTGCAAACTAATTTCAGCTCAATTCCCGCTCCTTGAACCCGTTCCAACTAAATTGAACTTTTATTTATTTTTTTCAGCTTTGCATTTAGTTTGCATTTTAATACTTGCATTTAAGCCTCTTAGTTTAATAAATGAGTTGCTGGTCATTAATACAACTCATCTTAGTTTAATTAAATGAGTTTATTTGATGAATTTAATTTAATGAGTTGCTTCTTTAATTAATCTAGTTACTAGGTTAATTTATTGGTGCATGAGTTAAAGTTCATTAAATACTTCTTTTAATTAACTAGTTGTTGGAATAAATGATGCATAAGTGTTAGTTCATTTATTTAAGTAGTTGTTAATTTGTTTAAAGCTTAATAATTCAATAAATGTGACGGTTACATATGTTTTAATTGCAGGTGACTTTTCAACTCACAAAGGCTGTTACGCATTCAATAAAGGTGACTTTTCAAGTTATTTTGGTTACAAAAGAGGGGGCTGTTATAAAGGAAGCATTAAGCATCATTAAAAGAGATTTTAAAGGAGCATTTCATGTCCTTTAAAATCTGGAAGCAGCTTGTTCAAATACCCCAACGTTTTTGCTACTTAATAGACAATTTATGCCTTGCAAATTTCATTAAAATGACTGGAGTCTATTCAACTAGCCAAAGGGAAAATCAAGAGTCATCTTCCAAGCCTTTAAGGACATTAATTCAGCTAGTTAAAGAGAGGAGTTATTGATTCTAGAATTTCAAAAGTCTTTGATTTATAATTAGCTCTTTAATAGCACTTTACTATGTGACCATTCGGCTAGCTCATTCTAGCCTTATAAATTCTTGTAACCAAGCCTTTTGGGGACACTTTTTGAACATTTTGTTAATGATATGCTGCCAAATTTGTGAGGCAAACTTTTCTCTATTTTCGTTCAAAGATTCGTTGGCTACCTAGTGTTCTAGTTGCGTCAATCGTTTTCTTTGATAAACCCAAACTTATCACTACTCGTAGTGTGGCGTTCAAACATACCGAGGTTCCTATCTTACTAGATAGTGGGTCGAGGTCACTTCTACCAATCCTAAACTGAACTAAAAGGGCTTATAAACAAACGGGTCGATACCACATCGGTATTGGTTCTTGTTTGCACTTTTGTTCAAACCAAACTTCTTTCATTACCATTTCATACCAAAATCGAATTCCATCCTTCCATTTCTTATCATTTTGTACCAAACCAGTTTCCGTACAACCAAATTTAACCTCTTCGATTCTAAACCATTCCTTCCTACCCATATATTCAAAACCAACTATCCAATATTCCATAACGGAAACAATTCTTTCTTCCTACCTTATTCATTCTTAACCTTTCATTCTTCTCAGTTTCTTTAAAGAATTAACGGTACTTCTCGTTGACGATTGGGAAAATCAAGTATACGACTTAACTCAACCCCGAGGCGGATCGTATCATGTGTCTTATTTCAACCACCCTACTCTCCTTGACAAATTCCATGCAATCTCGAACTAGTGAGCCGAGTGGGTGAGTATCAACCACACCATCTTTCAAAGCCATTACCCCGAATCTATTTCAACTATCATATTAGATTAGCCCTTCGCCTTAGCTAAAAGATATCCTTCTCTTACAGCCCAAAACTCGGCATGTAGACTGTTAGCACTCCCAATCTTTCACAAGAAACCAACCACCATGTTCATCCCGAATCAAGCCACCCGCTGCAGCACTTCCTGTCGACATTCTAACACTGCCATTGATGTTAAGAATGTATGCATTTGAAGGAGGCCTCCTCCAGCTAACCCATCGCACAACAATAACAAAGCATGTAATAGATTTCTCCCAAACATTATAAACGTCCAAGGCGAGCCTTTTAAAATAACCCACCACTTGCACGTTAGATTGACTTTGTCCTTGAAAAATCACTGTTTCTTCCCTTCCATAGTCCCCATATAATGGTTACAAAAAAGATCCCCCAAGGAAGCAACAAACTTGTTAGTTGTTCAGACTTACTGTTGTTTTTTATCCGGTGCTTCAAATCCATATTGAAGAAACTCAGTTTTTGTGAGAGAGCTTGAACCGTACTACAGACTTCTTTGGACATTAAACAATCTCTAAGAATATGATTTGTGGATTCGATTAGATCACCACACCGTTGACAAGTCGAGACTGCCACTATATTCTTTCTACATCTTACTTGATTAGTATTAATTATGTTAAAGATGATAAGTCAGATGAAGAACCTCATTCATTCCGGACATTTAAGCTTCCAAATCCACATCAAATTCTCTGTAGAATCACCCTCCTCCTATCTATTACATAGCGTATTATAAGCAGAGAAGACTGAGAATTGATCATCATTTGTCAAACCCCAACAATATTTATATTTCTCAGTTCTTAAAGAAGAAATAGGAACCGCTTTTATTTCCTCTACTATATTATAGCAGCCATCAAGTTTTGAACCTCATGGAGCCGCCACGTCTTCGAATCAGATAAGTAATGCTCAACCTTCCAATCAGCTTAATTAGAATCAGATTAGGACGAGTGAATTAACGATTTCTCTCCAACCCACTAATCTTGCCAAAAGCTCACTTTCATGCCATCACTAATTCACCATTAATCCCCTTTTTGATGCATTCTTGGGTAGTCAGTAATCCCCTCCAAGTAGAAAACGCGTGTTGTAACACCCTTTGCCCATATCCGATACCTAGAAAGGGTTCAAGGTGCTACCGGACTTAAACTCAACCAATCATATAAAACCGGACCATAAAATTTTGATCAATTTAAAACTTTTCGTTTGCATGCACATTACTCCCTTAAGCGGGCTTACAAGGCCCGAAACATACATTTGAGGTGGTTAGAAAACAAACCGAAAACTCTCAAGTACTTAAGAAGATATCTTAGAAATTTGTTAACAATTATGTCACACGCCCGTGTGACTCTACAAACACGCTCATGTATACCTCTAACACGGCCGTGCCAACAGCCCGTGGAGTAATTTGCCCAAACTCACACGGCCTGTGCATATGCCCGTGTTTATGACCCGTGTTCCATCACACGGCCTAAACACGATCGTGGCACATCGTGTCAAAATCACACGGCCAGGGAACACGCCCGTGTACTCAGCCGTGTGGACAGTGTCGGCTATTTATTAAGCCTTTTTTTATCGCCTTCTCATCATACGAACACATACTTATACAATAGCATACAACAAGGCATACATGAACACTTAAACGTCCTTAGCCATATTATGATCATGTCAATTTCATATGCATTAGAGATCATAGATTTTACTCATGTCTTTATCACATTCCTACCATAATCATCATAAACTCATCATATAAAATTCATAGCACATGCATATATATATAATCATATTTCCAGCCACAATAGCTAATATAAGCTATTACGTTTGGCTAAAACAGATGTCACACACTCAATCTTTTAAACTCTTACCCATGTCATAAACTCATAGTACTGAAAATCACTTACTTACTGAGCTCATATTACTCAGTATTACTACTTGTCCTCGTATTACCATATATTTTTTTTTCCACTGAATCTATACAAATATATTGGATACCCATATTCTCGCACATTATGTGCCACACATGTAATTAAACCGTTTTCATTACATTTTACATTGTAACTTGTAGGGATTCAATAACCCATGTCATATTCTTTCACATAATATGCCACACAGTTCACAAGCCTTATCAATTCAATACTCACAAAACTCATATACATATCTGAACTTATTCATATTAATCTCATTCTCATTCTTATGCTAAGTTTATACGTTGAATCATTTCAACATCGAATAGTACACAAATATCAGAATCAATGCTAATAATAATCACATATCACTTACCAAAACTTTACCGATTTAGAAATCGTCATTTTTCACTGATGTCATAGTCTCATCCAACTATGATCTGTTACTTCTTCACTTCCTGCATGGTACAATCATAGTCCCGTGTTCTTTGATGTGCGCCGATACACATTGTATTTCACTGATAATCACTGATGCCATAGCATAGCTATGGTCTTTTCATTTATCCGTCAATTCATCACTTTCGATAGAATGCCATAGCCCAGCTATGGTCTTATATCTTCACTATCACCATGCCATGGTAAAACCATGGGCTTATCCGTCAATTCATTACTTTTCATTAGAATGCCATAGCCCAGCTATAGTCTTACATCTTAAGCACGTATCACGCCGATGCCATATCCCAGATATGGTCTTATACGGATCACATATATCACTGATGCCATATCCCAGATATGGTCTTACTCAGAAACACATATCACTCCGATGCCATATCCCAGATATGGTCTTACACGGAAAAATCACTTTTCACTTTATCCCAATGCCATAGCCCAGCTATGGTCTTACATGGAAGTCACTTATCGTCTTATTCCGATGCCATAGCCCAGCCATGGTCTTACACAGATCACATATCATACCGAGGCCATATCCCGGATATGGTCTTACACGGGTCACATATCACTTTTCTCCGATGCCATAGCCCAGCTATGGTCTTATACGGGAATCGCTTATCACTTGTTTCCGATGCCATAGCCCAGCTATGGTCTTATACAGAAATCACTTTTCACTTGTAGCCGAAGTTACCACTTTCACTTGTTGCCATGGTCCAACCATGGTCTTTTCCGTCAATTCATCTTGTCATTGAGCTGGAATCGCTCGAGTTGATTACTGCAAATCATACTCAGTCATTCTGCTCACGAAATCCTAATATACATTCTCAATATCTCCGTTAGTCACATAATTCATAATAATATCAAGTAATAAAACATTATACCATTTCTGATTCAACATTTATCAATTACAATCAAGCATATGATTAATCTAAATACAAATCATTCATATATTTTCCTCCTCCTCCACTCCATTCCACATCCTTAGTATAAACAACACACTTGTAAGTAACATTTTCTATAATTTTTAGTATTTACTTATGTACATTTTCAAGCTGTCCATCCGTGTCATAGTCACTACATTATTTTTATCTAGAGCTAAAGAGCTCCAAATTCAGATCCGTAAATTTTTCTTGAAACTAGACTCATATATCTTCTTACCATAATTTTTCCAGAATTTTTGGTGTGGCCAATTAATACAGTTTATTAGTTAAAGTTTTCCCCTGTTTTGCTACTCGACAACCCTGACCGCTCTTCACTAAAATTCCAATTTCTATTTATACAGATTTCAAAAGATATCCACGTTTGTTTCTAGTAAAAATAGACTCAATAAGGAATCCACCCATATAAATTATGTTCCATAAATATTTTTGTACAATTTTTAATGATTTTTACAATTCAGAACAGGGGATCTCGAAACCAATCTGAACCAGTCTCACAAAAATGTAAATATCTCAAGATACCGAATTCCTTTGCTTTCTTTGTTTCTTTTATATGAAAATAGACTCAACAAGCTTTAATTACATATCTTGTTCAACTTCTAATTCAATTTCTACCATTTTTGGTGATTTTTCAAAGTTAGACAATTGCTGCTGTCCAATACTGCTTTAGTGTGACATCTTGTTTCCCAATTTGTCTCAATTTGCTCAATTCATACAATTCAGTCCTTACTTAATTAACCCCTCCATTGAGCTAATTTTCTCATTTAATACCTTTCTCTATCATTTTGAACTACTTCAAAACTTTTGAAAATCAGAATTCTAACAATAGGCCTTAATTTCAACAATTTCACAATTAGGTCCTAAAATCAAGTTTCCATCAATTTTACTTGATAAAATCATCATATAACAAGATTAAAGCTTCAATTCAATATTTATTCATCACATACTTTCAAAACTAATCCATATCAACTTTAAAAATTAGTCATGAAATCAAAAACTAATGAATTAATAAGTTGGACCCAATTGTAAAAGTCCAAAAACATAGAAATTTCAAGGAGAGAGCAAGAATTAAACTTACATGAAGCTAGAGTATGAAAAACCAGCTTGAAACCTCTTCCATGGCTGTTTCTCAGCTGAAAAGAATGAAGAAAAATGAAGAGAATTCTAGATATTCCCATTTGGTCCCATTTTTATTTAACTAATTTTGGCAAATTTTCCAATTTTGCCCTTATTTCACCCATTTCCTAATTTTTCTCAGCTATTGCCGCCCAAAATATCTCCTTTGGGCTTATTAACACTTTAGGTCCTTCCTCTTTTGACAATTGAGCTATTTCATCACTTTTCACAATTTTGCACTTTATTCAATTTAGTCCTTTTTACTCAATTGACCACCAAACCTTAAAATTTCTTAACGAAACTTTAATATTACCTTAGTGACACTCCTTTAATATTCATAAAATATTTATAGCTCGGTTTATAACACCGAGGTCTCGATACCTCTTTTCTTCGATATTTTGACCAAATAAATCTTTATGAACACAATCTTACTATTTCAAAAATCTTTTAAAAACCACATTTGGCTCGTAAATATTAAATAATATTTTCTACGAGTTCATTTGTCGAATTTAGTGGTCTTGAACCACAATTTCCGACATTACTGAAATTTGGGCTATTACACGTGTGCAGTCCCCGTACTGTCAATAAACTAAGTAGAGTGCAGGTATTTTTTGTAGCACACATCACACCAAAGTGCATCGGCCCTTGTGTGCAGTTTCCAACCATGTTTAGCAAGTAAAACTAAATTGTTCTCCCTAGATTTCCTCAACCCCACACCACCAATACGTTTCGTCTCACAATTTAAAAGGCCTCCATTGATGGTTCGCAATTCACTCCAAAACCATCTGAGATAACTTCTCCATAACAAGAATGAATAAATAAGGTGATAAAGGAACACCCTTGTTGAGGAGAGAAATTTGGTAAACCTTGTCCATTCCACAAAATTTACAGCTTATTTGATTCTACGCAAAACATAACAAGTCAATGAAGCTTCTCAAAAAAGCAAAATCCACCAGTATTGCTTCCAAGAAATTCATATCCACATCGTCGTGTCCTTTCAGCAAATCAAGTTTGTAAAATCAACACCCCATCCTTATCTTTCATATTCATCATGACCACTTCCTAAGTGATTAAAATGGTATATGGCCTGCTCTTTCTCGCTAGGAAGCTGTTCTAATAAGGCCCAACCACTTGCTGTAAGATTGGTCTCATATGAAGTACAAGAACCTTCGACAAAATCTTGTATGAAGTGTTAAAACAATTGATGGGGCGGAACAAAGTAATCTTATTAGGATTTGGACCTTTCGAAATTAAAACAAGATGAACTCTTGTCAAGTTACCATCAAAATAACCTCGACACAACGCCTCATTAACAAGCCCAAATAAAGAAATTTTCAACATTTCCCAAAATCTTCGATAAAAGATTGGTTGGATCTCGTCAGGGCTCGGAGCTTGTAATCCCTCTCTAGAAAAAGTAGCTGTATGAATCTGCTCTATAGAAACTACATGTAATGACTCAATTTTAATCGGTGTCACGAAAATGCAATTTCAAAGTCTGTTTTTGTGAAACAAGTTAATTAGATTATTAATCAAGAAGTTGCCACGAGAAATATGAAATTGAAGTATTGATTTATTAAGTGGTTAAATTAAAGAAGTGTTAATTACAACACAGGGACCAAATTGAGATGTGAGTTAAATTGGGATATTTGATCAAGGAATTAACCAAGGATTTAAATTGCTATTAGACTATGATTATTTTTTGGTTAAAAGGTTAAGGTGATTAATTGAATAATTTATTTGGTAAAGGATATAAAGATTTAATTGAAAGTGATTAAGGAAATAATTTAAGCCTTTGGAAGCTATTTAACCATAGCTATATTGGAGATAGTGGATGAACTTGATCAAGGTCATTAGTATTTCATGTAGTGATAATCGCCATTGGATCATTATATTAAAAGAAATATTAACTTATTTATATATGATAAGAATGAAAGAATGAAAGATGAAAGAAATACTTCATTTTTGCAAATGGCTACCATTTATTCTTCCTCCATTGTCGAATCTCATCCAACCAAGGTGAGGATGATTTTTTTTTTTTTTAAGCATTGGTAAATTCTTAGTTTATGATGGTGGTTATACCTGACTCAACTGTTAGATTCTTCAATTATGATATTATATTTAAATTATTATGGTTGAATTCTTGATGAAATGAAAGCATGAAAGTGAAGAGTTGATGAATATTAAGCTTAAATTACGTTAAGATTTTGTTAGATTCATAGTGGGAAAGGTTGAATAAGCTTGAATTGAACTTAGGTCAAATAGTTAATTATGAGTTATTAGGAACTAAATTGTAAAGAATGAAAGTTGTTAGAAGTAAGTGTTATGGATTGATAGTTTGAGGTCCCTAGAGAATAAATATGAAATCAAATTTTGATCCAATCGGGTAAATAATGAGACATGAGCATTTTAGACATTAAGATTAAAAAGGGACTTAATTGTAAAAAAGTACAGTTATGCTCATCCTTTTGTTGTTATGAAATAATGTTATTTTGTAAACGAATTAATGCATGTAGCTAACGACAATGTTGAAATGTTGATTGACAAAGACAAAACAGGCGGTGGATAATAAAATTGGTTTGTGCTAACTTAATATGATTTAATCCTTGTTTTTAATTGGTGATTGAATAACTTAAGTTAATGGTAACTATAAGTTTTAAAGGATGTTGTTTTATGTTGTGATTAACATTCAAATGATAGTGTAAATATCAAGCAGTGATCTCCAAGCTTGACTAATGAACAAGGTAAGTAATTATACCTAATGTAAATTGATGTAGTTGAGATTAATGCTAAATTTCTATGCTTGGTTTTATGATTTGATATAAAGCTATGATATGAACTATATTGATGTTGAGATAAGTTTGATAACTTAGATAATATTTGTTGAAATCATTGTATATGAATATTTGTATGTGTGGATGAGATTGGTACAAGGCTCAACATGAATTATAAGATAATAATAATAATAGTAATTGAAGTAGATATAATGTGAAATATGAGATATAATGCTATTGAGATAAGCTTAAAGACTTGATAATATTGATGAGATGATATACATATATGTGTGAATATATTCATAACCTGTGGTGATTTTGGAATTACAATGAAATGAGTAATTTAATTTTATTATATGTTGATGACAAACAATAATGAGAATTGCCTTATTAAGCGATGCTGACATAGTTAAAGTATAGTTGGCATGTAACACCCCTAACCCAAATCCGTCGCTGAAATAGGGTTTTGGAGTATTACTGAGTAACTGTAATCTAAATCATTTATTTTTAAACATTTCAAAGAAAATCATAATATAATTCATCATTAACATGCCAAGACAATCATCTTAAGTGCCTAACCAATATACTCTCATTGGTACCACATTTATATCATCAAAACATATCATCAATGCATCATTCAAATCAAAATTATAAACATGCCCAAAATCCATCAATTTGGCCTAGTTCATATCTACCTAAAATATTAACTTAAATTCACATGCACATATCAAGCTTTGGTTTAATTTACCATACCATACTATGGCTTCAAACACAAATACAAACACATGTTTATATATATATACCAAACAAACATTACATTTATAACCTCATTTACAATCCATCTACAAAATAACCTCATTTATACCAACACAAATGATAAAAATCACCACATTTTAGTTCAAAATTGTTGTTGGATGCTGAATCAGCAATCAAAAGAGAAGAATTAACTTGTGCACGGAAAAACAAAACCGTACGCTGAGTAAAACTCAGTGATATTTCTATAATCCGAATATTAAAAGACAAGAGATTACAAATGTATAATTGAAATATAAACACATTAATATTTAAAAATCACAACTACCATATGCAACTCTTTGAGTTCATACATAATAGCAGATCATTTCATATTATATTCAACTTACACATGCTATCGTATTTCATTTGTTTCACAAATATCCCAATTCTCATACTTGCTATATAAATAGCTTTTCACAATTTGTTTCACATTTCATTTAAACAATGGCATTATCCATTCCATATTCACTTCATGAGTACATAACTCATGTATCTCATTTAATCACAATATATCTTATTTTTATGTAAACTAACTAAAATCATGACAAAGGCAAGCATACCTACCGAATAGTAGTATAGCTATGGTGTGTAATACCCCGAAAATTACTACAGTAAGAAAGTAAGATATTATCCTTCATATAGTTAAATAATGAAATAAAGTGAAAAAAAGGAAAATTTTGGATTATCTCAACATTGGGAAGTATATTATGATATATTACATTATTAATTCAAGAAAAGACTAAATTGTAAATGTGAGAAAAGTTTTGTTGCCCAATAATAAATACTCAAAATTTGAGGGTTAAAGTGTAAATATGAAAAAATTTGAAGTACCAATAGTGCAAATATTTTAGGGGTGGAATAATCTAGAAACTAATAAAAATGGATGAATTAGGACCAAATTAAAAAGGTGAAGAATTATGAGGGACTAAATCGTAATTTTTTCAAATTAAGTGATGACTCAATGATGGAATTTTAAAAGATCATGAAGGGAAAAATGGTCAATTAGTAAAAGAGAGAGAATTCTAGAATGTAATGATTATGTTGATGATATTTTAAATTAATTAATTAGATAAATATTATTTTATTAATATTTTAATAAGATATTTATTATTGTTTTATTATTTTATTTAGTATATATATATGTGTGTGTGTGGAAAGAAAAAAAAAAAAACACACCATCCACCATCTTTCCCATGCATCCAACGTTTGTGAAGAGAGAAAAAAAAAGTTTTGCTTTCTTTACAATTAGGTCCGTTCACAAAAAATTCACCATTTTTACCTAGTAAATAAGAGAATTTCCATAATTACCAAGAGAAGACACTATGGGGAGCTAGAATATCAAGTTAGATTCAAGAATTAGAAGCTAGAAGAGGGAGAAAATCAAGTTAAAGATTGAAATCAATAGGACAAGGTAAGAATTTTAAGATTTCAATACATTTTAAGTAGAGTTTTCTTATATAAGGTAATATCAAAAGCATGAAAATGATATTAAAGTAGAGTTTTCTTATATAAGGTTTTCTGTTCTTGATATATTAGTGAAGGGAAATAAGAGAAAATGATGGGAAATATTGTAAAGAAAGGAAATAAGGGTGTTATAAACTTGGTAATCAATATTTTGCACTAAAACAGTTTTGGATAGTAACAGTAGGCTAACTTTGAAAAATCACCAAAAATTATGGAAATCGAATTAGAGGGTGAATAAAATATCAAATTAAATCTTATTGAGCCTAGTTTTTCATAGAAGAAGCGATGTAAGCAATGTAATTATAAATTATGAGTTATAATAAATTTTGTGAGACAAGGTCAGAATGATTTTAAGTTCTCCTGTTCTGAGTTTGGAAAATCATCAAAAATTGGAGAAAATAATTAAGGGTTTAAATTTATATGTTTAAATTACTATCAAGTCTATTTTCAAGAGAAACAAATGGGAAGATCATCCAAACCCTGTACTAAGAGATAATTAATTTTTAGTAAAAAAAGGTCAAAGCTATTAAACAACAAAATAGGGGTAAATTTGAAGATTTTACTGTACTTATTGGCTAAATTATAAATTCTAAAATTTTTATGGTAGAAAGATACTTGAGTCTAGTTTCAGAAACATCAAGCGGTTCTTAATTTATAATTTTGTAGCTCAAGATATAAATAATTTAGTGACTATGACTTAAGTGGACAACTTGATATGAACATATGAGAAAATAGTGGAATTATATATACATTAAGGATGTGGAATAGAGAGGATGATGAGAAAAATATAAATATGAATATTCAGCTAGCAAGGGTCTACATAAAAAATGACTAATTTACATGTTTTACGCTCAAGAACTAAATTGAATAAAAGTAAAACTTTAGGGGCAATTTTGTAAAAATATAAAAATTGACCAAATTGAGTGAAATGAATTATTTTTATTGTCTCAATTAATAAATTGAATGAAATTATTAATTTAGATCAAGATCGGTTGAAAAATCGAGGAAAATAGAAAATTACCGAAATGCCCCTAAATCTTGGTATTTCTACAATTTAGCAAGGTAAGTTCGTGTAACTTAATTATGTGGTATAAGGAAATACGAGTTGATGGTAAATGAAATATTGATATAATGAATTAACTTATTTATGTTTTTGAAGAACATGCAAGAGAATGATATTTATCATGACATGTAAATATGTGATTATCTTTGATACGTTGATACAAGGAAATTAAGTATGTTGAGACGAGTAATAAATTCAAGTAAGACATGTCGAGAAAAATAAGTATGTTTAAGGGACAATATGTTTGATTTTGATTGGTTCCAAATATGAATGCTAGATGAAATAAAATGTCTGATAAATAAATTTGTAACTTCGGTAATGCTCCGTAACTTTATTCTGGTCACAGATTCGGGTTAGGGGTGTTACATGGTAAGTCGGGGATATCGTATCCACGAGGACTAAAAGTACTAGTAATTACTATCTTTTTATTATCTAGCCTAGAAATTACATGGGATGTTTTTAATCTAAAATTTAACTAAACTAATTGTTAAGAACATGACAGAGAATAGAATGAGAAAATACTTGAATATAACCCAAGAGAAAGACAATACCCAGGAAAAAATCTACCTAGACTTCATTTATTATTCTAAATCTGAATTAAACTATTTATTCACTTGTCTTGATCCATAGAAATTCCTAAATTATGTTAATATCTCTTTCGAGAATAAGAACAACTGACTCTAGGTTGATTAATTGAAATCTCTTTCTAATTAAAAACCCTATTGTCGCATTAACTCGATCTAGGGATTCCCCTATTATATTTGACTCTAATCCGGCAGATTTATGTGATCTTATTTCTAGGATTGCATGCAACTCCACTCAATTATGCAATATCTATTCTTAAACAAAGACTTTTGCTCCACTGAAATAAGTACATCATACTTGAATTAATATCCTGAAAATATTAAAACAAGCAATAAGCATACATAATTGAAAATAAGAAACAAATATTTATCATGTAATTCAGAAAATCAAATAATAATATCCATATTAGATTTCATCTTCCCTAGGTATCTAGGGAATTTAGTTTATAATTTGGGAGGAAAACATCTCAAAATTAAAATAACAACAAGACATAAAAAAACCCAATAAGACTTCGAAAGAAATTTGACTGAAGATCTGCAATCTTGAAGGAGATCTACTTTTGAGTTGATTCCAACGTCGTTCTTTGAGTAATTTCTCCGTTCTACTCTGCGTGTCCCCTAGGTTCTCTTCTAGTGTGTATCTATAGAATTTATAATGCTCAGAAACCCTAAAAAAATTGACTTCTTCTGCGTAAAAAGGAAACAGGGTTCAAAATCGACACGAGCCGGCACATGGGCGTGTAGCCAGCCCGTGTGGCTCACACGGGAGTGTGGCTAGCCCGTGTGGAAGAGCTCAGGCCGCGTGGATCCTGAAATTAGCTCTTTTTTTCTAATTTTGACCCGTTTTTCATTTCTTTCACTTTCCTATGCTCACTTAAGTATAAAAACACGAATTTAAAAGATTAGGAGCATCAAATTCACTAATTTACATAATAAATCATCCAAAAACATGCCAAGCATGAGATTAAAATATGTTACTTTTATAGTTTATCAAATCATTATCCCATTTTCAATTCTCATACAATATCATCCAATATCAATCATAATACCGTTTTATTTAATTACCCCTATTAACACGACAAGAACTCAAACTGATACACAAATCTAACCAACACACTAGTTTGGAACCCAGTATCTCATCGGATAAATCCGAAATAATAACTGCATCCAGCACTATATAAATTTGACACCCAGTGTCTCATCGGTTAAACCGAAGTAAATTGACACCCAGTGTCTCATCGACTCGAAGTCAAATAAATCTCTGAACTCTTCTTATCCTATGGCATGCCATTTATATCCGACACAACCCGATACAATTAATAGGGTTCCAATTCACTTTCCAAATACAATCAATATCCAATTATCATATTTGCACAATATCAAATTTGCACATATATATTCATTTCAATTCAAATAATCAATACATTCATAATATATATATACCACTTCAATCCATTTCAATAAACTTTAATTCATTTCAATATCAAAGTGCCAAATACTCACCTCAACTACTTACCATATGCATTAAATTAAAATACAACTATTAGTAACTAGGTCCGGATTATAGAAATACAAATAGTGGATTTCGAGCTATTCGATGTCGATTTTATCCTTCCCATTTTTAGTCGAGGATTCTGGTACGACGTTAGTTATGAAATTAAAACAATTAAAATTCATCAATACAACACAATTCAATTTCATATTGAATATTTTAAATTTTTTACTCAATATTTACCTAAATTCCAATTTAGTCCCTAAACCAAGACTAATTTTTATTCTTTACATTTAATCTTATATTTTTATACTAATTTCACTTTAAGCTAAATTTAACTCCCTATTTTCACTTAAACCCCTAAATTTTGAATATTTACAATTTGGTCCCTATTACTCAAAATTTACAATTTATTCTATAATTTAATCTTTTTTTTTATTTCTAGCTTAAAAATCTATCAATTTAATCCCCAATGTTAAAATTATTCAACATTAACAACATTTAAAATCTTAATAGTTGCTAAAATTTCAACATAGGTCGGGTAATACTTAACAGTGGGATTCGAAAAATATAAAAATTATAAGAAAAAGGGACTAAATTGACTAACCAATTAAACTTTGAATCTTGAAACCCCTAAGTTCGTGCGTTGAACCTTCTTTTATTCTTTCTTTTTCTTTATTAGTTTTGTATGGCTTTATCTTTTATTACCTATTTTTTTATTATACTTTAATTTATTATATAATACATATATATACATTTACTTAATTATTAAGATAACATATTTTAACTTTTATTATAATATATAAAATAAATTACTCATATAAGTTATATATATAATTTACTAATATCGTCCACTTAATGGAATAAGGTATAATTGCTTCTTTAGCCCCTTTAATTAATCTTTAATCTATAATTCAACTTTCACCCTATACGCAATTTAGTCCTTATACCTAATTACTTTTAATTAAAATAAATTCGCTTAACCGAAACCTAATTAACTACACAAATAACTTCGTAAATATTTATTAAAAATATTTACGAGTCTGATTTACGAGAACAGAGTTTCGGGAATGCACTTTTTAACACCCCTAACTATCGGGTCGTTACATGGCATGCCATAGGATTTTTATATGTTGCTGGTGGGAGCATTTTATCACTTCAATGCGATTCATTGTAGCACTTTGGTGCAATTTATTTTGGCACTTAGGTGCAATTCATTCTGTAAAGTGTTAGGGGATTGATCCACATACCCACACCAGTGTCTACATACAGTTAATAGGGGTTAAAAGTAAATAATGATAAGTCATTCTGATATTAATAATGAAATGTCATTCTTATCTTGATAATTAAACATCATCTTGATTTTGAAAATGATATGTAGTAATGATCATACCGATAATGATTATAAAATGATTTTGATACTGAGATTGAAAAAGAATGAAATGGTAATATGATATCATTAATGATGGTATGAATTATGATAACACGTTATTAAGGAAATACTAGTTGGAAGAATTGTTTTGATAATTTGATGAGTTTGATGTAACATATCAAATGCATGCTTATCAATTTAATGATTTTATGGTTTAAATTCAAATTATGTTAATAACACTGAGTATTCAATACTCAATGTATGAATTAATTTATTTTTGTACCCAAGCTTTATTTAATTACTCGAAGTGGTTGTGAATTTGTCAGCATCCAATATATAAATTCTCAGCTTAGCTAATAGTTGTGATGTCCTTGTAATGTTAATTTATATATGGCATGTACCTAGATCAATAGGAAGTAATTTGAAGTTCTTATGTTATTTTGAACTGTAGTTATCTAATGTTGCATTAATTAGATGTTTTGGGTGATTTTGGTACTACTTGTCTTATGGTCAAATGATTAGTTTTGCATAAGTAGATAATTGGTTCAGTTAGGTTAAGTTATGATATATTGAGTGTCTTGCTTTAAGATTTGTTTGAATATGTTTTTAAATGTCAAATAAGTGTGCATTGGTTTGGTTTAACCTTGGTGTGAAATAGGTGGCATTTAGACGTCGTTTTCCTACTTGAAATATTGCATTTTAAGACATTTGGTATACTGGTCTCGAGACACAATAGTCATGTTTCGAGACACCATGAACAAGAATGATCATTTCATACATTTCTGGGTAATAGTTTCAAAACACGTTGAACATGTCTCAAGACATACATTACCACGTTTCCAGATAATTAGTTTTTTGTCTCAAGATAAGTAAACATCAAATCTAAAACAAAATTTCTCTATTCCAAGTCTTGTTCTTGTTTTGAGACATCTAATCATCGAAGTAAAAACATGAAAACAAGGGAAGCATTTCTTGAGACATAGTATTCAATGTCTAGAGGCACACTGTAGTATTTTGAATAATTGAGTTTGGATTCGAATCCTAACTTCGTATTTGCCTATGTTTAACTCTAAAGCCCTTTAAGTGAGACCTTTTAATATTAATCAATCATGTTTATGCTGATAGTTATGAATTTATGAAAACTATTATGATTGAATGCCATATTATTTGATGAAATGTATTAAGACAGTCTGAGTTACTATGGCAACGTAAAGTAATGCCACGCATTTGTATCTGATGATCAGGTCGAGTGTGGAGTGTCATGTTTATTGATATTAGAGCTACATGTTTAGCTGGTTCTTGGATTAAATCGAGCCCCATACTGAGTTTAGAGGTACATGCCATTTAAATTCGAGTCTTAGTTGAGATTTGAATGTCGAGTTTGCTTGTTAAATTGTTTATATAAATTGAAATGCTAGTATGAATATAATGATAATTGGCCCTTTGTGGGTGGGATATAATTGATGATTAATCTCTTATGGATGAGATCTTATTGATGATTAGTCTCTTGTGGATGATATATGATAACAACTCGCGATATTAAGTAATAAAATTTATAAAACTGATCACACCAAAACTCACTAATATCATGATGTTAAAGGCAAGCGCACCTATCGAACAGTAGTATAGTTTAGTGGCAAGACCGAGTTATCATACCCAAGGGAACTAAAAGTACTAATACTTACTTCCTTTCTATTATATAGGCTAAAAATAAAAGAGGTTTGGTTGAAACTAATTCTAAAACTAACTAAAAGTGCATAAAAAGTAAGATGGGGAAAACTTTAGGGAAACGCTGATTGATATAAGCAATACTTAAGGGAGAATCCACCTAGACTTCACTTGTTATTGGTTCTTGAGCTAGACGATTTATTCACTTGACTTGATCCGTAGAGATCCCTAATTTATGCTAAACCCTCCGTCGAGGCGAAGAGCAACTAGGCCTAGGTTGTTAACTAAAGTTCCTTTATTAATTAACACCTTAGGTTGCATTAATTCGATCTATGGTTCCCCATATTAGGTTTGACCCTAATCCGGTAGATTTATGTCGCCCTATGTCTAGGGTTGCATGCAACTCCGCTTAATTATGATAGATCTACTCTTATCACAGGGACTTTTGCTCCTCTGCTTTAAGCACATCCGTTTCTTGAAATAATACTTAGGCTTATTAACACAAGAATTAAGCACACATAATTAATAACAACTCAAGTATTTATCATATAACTCAAGAATAAATAATAACAAGATTCGTCTTAGGTTTCATCCTCCTCAAGTATTTGAGGGGTTTAGTTCATAATAAAGAAAGAAAACATCTTAGAAGAATTAAGATAACAAAACATAAAGAACCCGAAAACCCCTAAAGGAATTTAGGGAGATCCTCTGTCTTGATGTAGAATTCTGGCTTCTGGGATGAATCAATCGGCTTCCCTTGGAGTAATCCCTTGCTTTCACTCTTTGTGTTGGCAGAAATATGGCGCTCTTTCTTGAGAGAAAAGAGTATTCCCTTAGCGGGAAATAAGCACACCCTTGAAGTTGCCTCCTAGGGTCTTTATATAGAGTTTTAGAATGGCTTTCTTAGCCCCTAAGTATCATTTTTTGAGTAGAATTGGACTTCCTCACGATAGGGACACGCCCGTGTGCCACGCCCGTGTGGTTTCGATAAGAGGCCGTGTGGGCCTGTTGAGGATGGCACGGCCGTGTAGCCTGGCCGTGCTTGTCGGGGCTGGGCCGTGTTGGACCTTGTGTGGCACGGCCGTGTGCCATGGCCGTGTGGTGAATCCTTGGGCCGTGTCATTTTCTCATTTTGGCCCATTTTCTCCGTTTTTGGCCCGTTTCTCATTCTTTTCTCTTTCCTATGCTCTCCTGAGTATAAGACATGAAATAGAAGGATTAAGAGCACCAATTCTCACAAATCTAAAGATAATTCATCCAAAATATAGGCTAAACATGAGGTAAAAATATGTATAATTTATCGTTTATCAATATATAATGTTAAAAACCATTTAAGGAGTTGTAACCTTAAGAGTATATGAAAGTACCAAAATTTGCATGATTTGTTCTTGTTCATTGATAATTAAGTATTGTGGCCCATGAATGCATTGGTGTTGAATGTTACTTTCATCATGCTATATGTTTGTTGAATGTGTATATATTTGATAAATGTTGATTCAAAAGTTGAAAGTTTGATACATACCATGTAAACCGGGGCTATGAAAAGTATCTAATCAACAATGACATGAGTTAAAGGTTTTATTTGTTGAAAATGAGCAAGGAAGAGTAATTAAGTAAATGTAATGTGATAAGATATGTTGAATTGATAGTTGATCTTATAAAAGGTATAATAAGCTTAAGTGATTTAAAGTGTTTTGGAAAATAAAGTCATTGTTGGGAAATTGCCCATATTGTAGTAAACATGTAACTGTTTTTTTATTTATTTGAATGATGAATAAATAAATAAAGTTAATTTCACATTTCACTATTATGTCTTTTTTATTTATGTCTTTTATATTTTACATGCATAGCAAAATTGTGACAAGTAAATATTAGCCCATTGATTGTCTACGTTCAAACTGAAGATAAGTGGCATTGTAAGAATGTTTACATTGCGAGAAAGACAAGTTACTTTAGTAGATAAATTAAATAAGTCTGTAATCCCGTAAAAGAATCAAAGTAAGCATTTGATTTAAATACTGAAAAGGATTATTATGTCGTCTACAATTCCAATTAGAAAGCTAGCTAGTCTTGGTTATTTGAGCAGTTGACTCTACGAGTAGAGACATAGATGTATTCATTGGTAGAGTGATACATTAGACTGGATCGAACCTCAGATGAATTAATTCTGAACCTGTTTGTGAATTAATTCACTTGTGACGTTCATGGTGTGATTTACCTAAATCCTAAATTAGTCATTGACCGTGCGTATGCAACTCATGTGCTTTGATATAAGTGAAGGCTTATGCTTTAAAGATGATTGAGCCCATAATCGGTATGTTGGGTATATAACTTGTGTATGACATGGATTTACTAGCAACAATGGAATTCATAACTCAACTAAAGAGTTAATGATATCCTCTCATTGGCATTGTGTGCATTGATAAATATGGAATGTGGCCACAGGTTGCTCGTTCTCCAACGAGCAATTTATCACAGTCATTTGTTTGAGTAAATGAATTTAACTTAAAGGAATCAAGGATATCATATGAGGGTAACATACACATGATGAGGTCATTGGACAAAATAGTTGGATGAATTGCTTTCGTAAAAAGTATACAATAAGGAGTTTTCAATCATGATACTTATTGTGGGCTAACTCCATGATTAAGTAATTGCAAATTATCGGAACGATGCTTCTAGACATAATTGCAATCACTAGAGCCTAACTGTATATGCCCGATTAGTCCATTCGCTAGCTCAACAAAAGCTCGATCGGCTATATTTGAATCATAAGAAAATTCTATGACTTTGGGAATAATTTAATTGAGTCGATTTATTCGATGTGAAATTAAATTAGGTGGTCGTGAGAAATTTTCAATTTGAGAATTTGATTAAAAAATTTTATTGAAAAATTAATTTGGAAAATCTAAATGATTTTTGGAAAAATTAATTTTGATCAAGTAAAATTAAATTATTCAAATCAATTAAAAGTAATATGATATTTTTGGAAGTTAAATTTTAAGTCAGACAATTGGCCCAATGGGTAATTGAACTTGAAAATTAGATCTGAGATCGTAAATTGGGCCTGGGAGCCTAAAACTGAGACCAAGACCAAAAAATTAGTCGAACCGGGCCCGATATGTGAAGCTGGGTCAACAGTCCAACCGGTGGCTAAATCGAACCGGTCGGGTCGTCATTAACCTAGACTGAACTAGCTCGTGGTGCCGTAAGGGTGTTGCACTTGCATCCCTGGACACGGCAGTGCCGATGGCTGCGATGGCGGCATCCCCGTGGCCAACAACGGTTGGTCGTCGGTGGTTAAACAATGAAAGAGTTACATTCCTACTGGAATTCCACCAGAGAAATTAATTTCAGATTAATTATTATAAAAATAATATTATTTTAATGATTTAATATTAAATTAAATTAAATATTTATCTTAATAACATATTATTAATTTAATATAAGAGTAATTATCTTAATTTTTAAATTAACAACAAATAGTGTTTTAAGAAAAAAATACTCAAATTTTAATGGGAATTTTAATCTAAAGAAGGAAAAAAAAAACCTTATTTTCTTTGCTTTATTTTTCTCTTACTTGACACCATTAGAGTTCTACGCATCCAATGGCCATAAAACTTCGGCAAAGATAAAAGCCGAAACCAGCCATTATAGAATATATTTTATTTTTCTCAAATCTTAAGGGGGAAAAAGAAAAAGAAGAGGGAGTTTCATATCATTTTCTCAGCTTTTAATTCTTTCATATCCTGGAAACGAAACGATCGGAGTACTTGTTGTCAATGGAAATGTAGCTGCCTTTCCTAAACCCTAACCCACATAATTTCTTCAATGTCGATTAGTTTTCATTCACGTTCGTCTTCTTTATTTTTATATATAAATATTCCTTCTTACAATTCATTTTGTTTTGGCAAATTTTAAATAATTTTCTTCTGTATTGCTCCTCTGATTATTGCAATGAGACGAACTTACACAGTGACTCCGGAAATTGCTTTTGATCAACGGGGGTTATTTTCGTGTTCCAGTTCATCGTTACCGTCACCAAATTAATGGGGGTTATTTTTCTCTTTCTGATTAAAAAGTGCACGTGCCACACGTGAGCTGAGCTATTTTCCCGCCTAGCAGCTTTCGTGGCGCCTTTACAATTTTATTTTTGCAAATCCCGCTCCATTTTTTTCCCGAGAAAAATAGAAAAGGAGCGAGAACCCCAAAAGAAAAATTAGCAAAAAAAAAAAAAAGAGCATAGAAGTAGCCGGAGCAATGATCAAAGAGAGCTCCTTTTCCAAAACCATATGTTCTATCTGCTACGAAGATCTTAAACCGATCGTAGAAGATCTCCAATGCATCTCCATTTGCGGCCATGTCTTCCACGAGCTCTGGTCAGTATTTACACATTCATTTCTTAGTTAATATTCAATATATATATATATATATATATATATATATATCTAAACGACGTTTTTTTATTATTATTTTCTTTTGGAACCGTACAGTTTACAACAATGGTTTGAGTACTCTTCGAGTTCTACGAAGAAGTACAATTGTCCTGTATGCAAGCAGACTTGTGTTGGGCACAATGCGACTCGTCTTTATTTCCAATCAGTTGGAGACCAGACCCACTCGGTTTGCTCCCAAAAGTTGATCGATCGTGAGGAAGATGCGGAGTCGTTACGCTTTGAAGTGAAGAAGTTGCAGTTCAAGGTATCGGGGCTTAGCGAATCCTTAAAACGTCATGAAGAGAAACACGATGAGATAAACGAGCAGGTACTTTTTTATTCAATTTTTTGTTCTGAAGGAATGCAGGAAACGCTGTTGTTATATGGAGTAAAAATGGAATTTGAATTGAAAATTTAAATTTCTTTACTTTCAATTTCTCAAATCATGTGTCTTCTGGAGTTTTAGCTGTGTAATTTCAGAGATCAGGCGAGGAAGGAAATGGCCTTGAAAAACGAGGCCCTAAGAGAAAAGGCATCTATTCAACAAAAGCTCAGTTCTAAATCTGAGGTGACTATTGTATGCCATCGGGGAAAAATATTTTCTTTTAGAGTTTCATTTAAATGATTTTGAGTTTTTTTGGGGCGATTGTAATCTAGGAGCTTAGTAAATCAGTTCTGGAATGTTCAAGGCTGGAACAAAGGAATTTGGCACTAGCCAAGGAACTTGCTGTACTAAAACTGTGAGTTTTTTTATTCGTTTTTCTACTCTTATTATGTCAAAATGCCAGTTCCAATTATGTTAACAATTAAACAAATCAAACACTTACACTCAACTCACAATCCAATCTCAAACATATAAATCAATCAAAACTCAATAGCCAAACCCAAATCAAATACGTACCTAAACCGATCTATTAGCTCTTTTGTTCTATCTTTGACACTCTAGAACTGAACCTTTAGATATACACATTCATGGGATCTCTCCTTTAGCCCCGTGGAGTGTGTACCTTGCAATCCTACAACCCTCTTTACATCTTTCTTCATACTACGTTCTAATTAATGATGTTTGTTACTTCCTTGTTTCTCTATGGTTTATGGTAGGGTCTCAGATTTTGACCTGGAGCAAGACGAGATTTTAAAGTTAGCCTCACTGGGTAATGAAGGGGATTGCCAAGATGTAGTAGATAATCTGATTAGGTCACTATCCTGTCATAAAAAGTAAGTTGGTTACCACCTCTGCATAGTCCATCTGCTTACCTTCTTCAAGCTACATTGTACAAGTCTAGCTGTGTTTTCTAGATAATGAATTTTTATAAGTTCAATTAGTTTTGGCTTGGCTAACTTACTTACTAAGATTTATCAATACATTTTTAAAGTTTAATACTGCTCGTCACTGATGCTCAGTTATTACAATTGAGCACGTATTAAGTGGCCTGGCTAACTTGCTTACTAGGATTTAGCAATACATTTTGTAAGTTTAATACTGCTCGTCATTGATGCACAGTTGTTACAGTTGAGCATGTAATAAGTGCTGGGCGATTTAATTTTAACTCCTTGTAGTGTCCATCTCGAACGCTCAAATATATATTGGGTCATTGGATGGTGGTAGGCTAGTAATTGAAAAAGAAAAGAAAACGGGAATTAAGATTGGGTCATTGGATGGTGGTAGGCTAGTAATTGAAAAAAAAAAAAGAAAACGGGAATTAAGATTAACATATCTGCTCATCTTGCTCATGACGTCTAATTCCAAATGCAAAGATTGAAAAACGAGCAAAGAAAAAAAAGATTGTGTTGTCCTGATGTTCTTTCTTTGTTGTGATGTCGGACATTGTTTTTCTTTAATATATATTTTATTAATAATTCAAATTGCTGCAATTATCTTTTCCATTTCATTTTCCATTACTGATGGTTGCAATCCATCTCAAACTTCAACAGGAGTTACAAAGAATTGATGGCCAAGTGCAATCTTCTTGGTAGAGGTGAAGCTCGTTTGCAGAAGAAACTTGAGAAAGCAAAATCAAAGATAGACAAATTAAAAGTGAGTCTGCTATGAAGCATTATGAATATCTTGTTCCACGAGTGCTGTAATGTTACTGAAAGTTATTCTGTTTTATGGTTTCATCAGAAAAGAGTCCAGGAAATGGAGACACTGATTGAAGTGAAAGATAATGAAGTCTTGAGGGCTCTTAAAGCTTCGAAGAAGACTGATAGTAAAATGGGTGACAATTCCAATTATTTAAATGCCAAAAATTCTTCAAAAGAACAGCAGATGCAACAACCTAACTTGGAATTGAGTGGAATATCACTTAAACCTTTACCAAGTTCAAAGAAGGAAAACATCCCTCTAGATTGTCCTAAGGCTGCCAATTATGGTAGAGAGGGATGCTCAAGTACTGTGGTTATAGACGATGAGGGAAACATGGGTGAGGATGTATACATAATTTCGAGTCCTGATTTGAAATGTCGAAATGGTGAGAATATTATTCAAGAGTCTGCTACATCACTGCCAAAGGCAGTGTCTGATGTTAATATGGAAGCTGCAACTGTGGCTGGATTTTCAGGGTCGAGAACTAGTTCAAATATTGATAATGCTACAGATGCTGCTCCCATAAAGCCCGTGTTCAACATTAAAATGGATACTCCACTTCCACTTTCTGAACAAGGTATCTTGTTATCGTGGTAATTCAAGTTTCATAAGTAGGTTTCTCAGTGTGTTCCTAAAGCCAAAGCATAACAAGTGCATTGATCTTATATGTTGAACTTGGGACCACGTTCCACGTTATTTCTTAACAGAATTTACATTTGGTATTCTTACATATTTTTTTTGGAACATTTGCATACCTACAGGGAATATTTGTTTCTCTGGTGGGCTGCTAGGTCCGGATGGAACTAAACGGCATTTAGGGAAATGGTGCAAGCGTGGCAAACTGCTTGGATCAACGCCTGAACAAGGTTCAACTAAAAATAGTGGGGATTTAATTGCTGTTGGTGCTGATGGGAGAGGTGGTAGAATTAAGGTTATGCGATCTGCGAATCAATCTTCAATGGTGGGTTCAAGAGTAGTTTTTATTCACTATATTTAGTTGAAAATTTTCGTTTCAACAGGTGATCATAATATCAGTTTTTGGCCAGCCCAAAGTTATAGATCAACTTAATGAGCACATTTTATCTTTGGCAATACTTAGTATCGTATCTTGATATAGCAAAAGAAAATGTCTTGATAGAACATTGTAATAATTTTGATAAATGTCTTTACCTATTTTCCTACTGTACATAACTATTGATTTTATCCATCAATGCAGGGTGATAAGGAGAATTCAGTTAGTGCAAAGAGATTAAAATGTGGAGCTAAACAAAATAGTTTACCATCTCGAGGATGCTTGCAAATAGAGCACTTCTTTGGAAAGACCCATTACTGATTGAAAGTTGAAGACTCAGCACATGGTATGTCCTCGAAGGCCCCTATTCAATTTTTTTGACCAACGAGAACAGCAATTATATTGTAACATTGTTAGTTGACATGAACATTATGGTGTTCGCTATAGACATTTTAGGTTAACCTGCCATCTAGAATCTAACTAGACGGCAGACAGGTTGTAGTTCACACCAATCTTCAATATAAAAAAGGGTGTCTAGTAACTTGGTATCTAGGATTCTAGTGGTATACACATGATAAGGTTTTGCTAATTCATCACTACCATTTAAACCTTGAGAAAATTAAGCTTATGAATTTATATTGGTTGATTGACTGACCGGGTTAAGAGTTTCATTCGTGAAATTGTCTGTTGTGTTTTAATGCTTGTTAATTCTGATAGCTTCACAAGGTAAACAATAAATCAGCTTAAACTGTCCCCATTTTTCTACATAAACAATATCATAATAAGGTTGACAGAAGTCGTACATTAGATTTTAGTTGAAGGTACTTGACAGGTCCCTCTATAATACTGACCTTATCAATATAGTCCCTTTACCATCAAATGGATTAATTTAGTTTTTGTATTATTATAAAGAATTAAATAAGGACAAATTTTATAATAGTTAGCATTTACTGTTTAAAAATGTTACCTTTGAAGCTTTTATGGTCTTGTAAATGAAATCTTTTTGGAATTGAGTTATAAATAATAATAAATTTTATGTTCTTTTAAAATAGTAAATGTTGATTTGTTAAAATTTAGTTGTATTTGATTTTGACAATGATATAAATATTAAATTGATAATTTTAGGAACCTTTTAAGTAATTTCACCTAAGGAGCCTGAAAAATAGATTGGTGTGGAAAACTTACAAAATCTCATTTTGTTATGTTTTAATGCAGCTTGAACTTGTACCGGGTAATAATGAAACAAGGCCGAAGCAAATTTGCTTATTTGTCATCAATGTATGATGACGTAGGCTTGATGGCGTTTGAATAGTAAGTTATATCATATATTTGTTGAATAAATCTCAAAATTATATATGAATTATGGTTTAATGTGTAATTTTATATATGAATTTTAATTTTGTGTAATTTATACATTAGATTTTGATTTAATTCAATTTTTGTAAATAATTAACACAATTATTAATATAATATTATATTATATTTATACATATTGCACACATAAATAATTATATTTATCTAATATAAAAATAAATTGATGTATTTATTTCTATAAATATATATAAATAAATCAAAATTAGGATTTCAAATATAAATTTAAAATACAATTAAAATTTTACATTTATAATTTCATGTATATAATTACATACTAAATCAAAATTAATGCATAATTTTAATATTTATTCCTATATTTGTCTCATGTATGTTGCTTATTTGATGTTAATAACTTCCCCACATCATATAACATGTGGAACGCGTGGGCTGTTGCCACTGGGTGGTATCGTTTAGAAAGGAAGAAAGTCATTTAATGCTGTCCCTTTCTTTCGCTTCCGAATTGTAATTTGCCTCTCAAGTTTGACACGAATCAGGGTTGGATGTGGTTGATATATTACATTGAAACATGAATTACGCACATCGGGGGGGGGGGGGGGGAGTATTAATGTTTTTCTTCGCGCAAGAATCTCGATGGCTTTTGCAGCAAACGTTTTCTAACAAAACTGGCGGTCTTACGTTGAAACATGTCGGTTTTCTGTGTTTGCATGCTGGGTTTTGAAATTTCATTGTATCACGTGGTGCTGATTTTCTCTAGATTCGGCTATCGGAATTGGTTCTGTTGCTAATTAGATACGATATTGAGATTAGTTAGGAGACCACATCTTGTTATAAGACGATTGACGAATCCAGAACAAATGCCAGCGCCTTTGCTTAAAAAAGAATGAAGAAATGTTTTTACTTGATAGAGATAGTTTGTTGAGAAAATAAGCTGAAGAATGTAGAAGATTATGACACCACTTATTCTCTTCAAAATAGGAATAATAATAATAATAATAATAATAAAATTACTTGGAATAAAGATTATTTCTGGAGTTCTAAAGTCGTTTTACGCTGTTCAATTAATATACTAATGGCTGCCCCCAGATTTACGCCAGTTTTTGGTCTTCTTGATTCTTTACCTCTGCACCAATATGCCCATTTTTATGTACTAATATATTTTTCGAGACAGTGCTTGGTCTTCTGAGTTTTTGTTAATAATTTATTTGATTCCTATATTTTAATCTAATGAGAAATATAAAATTTTGAAGGGAAGTTCGACTGCTTCTTGTCGTCTCACAGACTGCTGTACGCGTGTCATTCTCCGATGACTTGAATAGCCGAACTGACTTTTTTTTATTTCTTGTATTAAAAAAAGGACAAAGAAATGGAGGGCAACCGGACAGGCGGGTCTAAGTGGACAGCTAAAAAGCAAAAACAATTTTTTTTCGGATATACTTACGCTCGCATTGAAATTTGAAAGTCAATAACCACCTAATTAGTTGACCATTGTTAGATAAAAGATTCATTTTAGATTTTGTGTCTTTTGTGCTTTTATTTTTTTTATTTGTTTTTAATAAATAATAAAACAACTATAAAATTAGACAGTTAATAAAAATACCGTAAAACGCTTGATATTGTAATAGTAATTGTTTTAAAATAACATTATTTAATACATTTTAATTTATTGTAATCTATAATTGTTAGGTAATGTTAATGATTGTAGCTAGGTTTATACAATATATATTGTATAAAATTTGTAGCAATGTCAGAGAATGAAAAAAGATAAAAATATTATTGAAAAATTAAATAGGTAGCCAAAATTTTGTCACTTGTTAGTAGTAGATACTTGTAGAGTTCAATCAATTCAACACTGTAAGGAAACGGAAGCGTATTTATAATAACCGTATTTGTAGTACTAATTTTTGTTATATAATAATGAAAAGAATATATGTTGAAATTTATTTATTTATTTTTTGTTACGAAATTTAATTGTTTATGTTAATATTATATGCTATATACATGATTCTATATACTTATGATCTATAATTAATTAAATAATATAATCAATTTAAAATAAGGTTAAAGTGTAAATTTGTTGCCATATTATAAGTGAATGTTGAAATTTATTACTATAATTTATTTTACTTTTATTGTTAATGAAAAGTAATACATTCAAATTAAAATTTAACCTTTTTATTTTTTATTATAAAAATTCATTTAATAAAAGTAATTTTAATCGGATCGTATCTTTTAGTGGTGATAATAAAAATTAGAATTCTTATAAATAATAAAAATTTGAAAAATGATAAAATCAATAATATAACAAACAACAAATGATATATTAACCAGTTTAAAAGTTTCCTTTGGGTAATAAAATATAAATTAATCACAAAGATAAAGTAGTTGTACTACAAATTAGGTTCTCATCTCAATGATTTCCATTGGAATTTCCTTGAACTTGATAGAACCATACTGGATCTTTTGTATTGCACTAACCAATATGTGAGTTTTAGTATTAGCCAATATGTGATCTTCTATAAAATCACGTGCCACTTCCTGCTACAAAGTTCTTTTATTCTTATCACTAAATCCTTATTTGATTTACCATGAGATTTTTCTAAGATTATTGTAAGGATTTGAGCACAATCAGTATCAACAATAATATTATCCCATTTAACATCTCAAACCAACACAAGTGCATCATTAATCACCCAAAGTTGCTCCTATTATTATGTTATAAAACAAATGTGTAAAATCTTATAATTCATTTTATAAAATTTCTACAGTTGCTTAGGTAAAAAGAAAGGAAAGGAAAATGTAGAGTAAAACGTGATAACGTTTGGGTGTTAAATATTGGGTTTTTTACCAATATGGTATAAAAAAAAATTATTATATACGAAAATAGGTTGTCAGATAGATTATTTACGAAAATAGGTTACTTTTTTTAGTCGCGCCTGCCTGAAAGGCGCGATATATTATTTTATTAATAAATTTTATTTTTTTAATATATTATTATTATTATTGTTATTATTATTATTATAATATTTGAAAAAATTCGGGTCAAAAACGGGTCGCGCCTAACCCATGTGGTGCCTGCTGCAGGGGCGCCACACCCTGCAGCACCTCGTTATTCGTGCAATGAAGAAAGAAAAGAAAGAAGAAAAAAATTTAGTAATTTTTTATAATTATTTTAAAATTAAATTGTTAGTAATTTAGAATTATTTGATAAATTTTTGTGTTTGTAATTATTTTAAAATTAATTTATTAATAATTTAAGATTATATATTCTAAATTATTTTGTTTAGTTTAATAATGTTAAATTTATTTTGTTAAATATTTTGTTATAAATAATTTGTAACTGTAAAGAAAATAATTTAGAATTTTTTAGAAGTCAAGAGACTAGAAAATCGAAAATAAAAGAGATTGAGAATAAAAATTAGAAAAGACGGACGAAATTGAATGGAAAAAGATGATATGGTGAAAGGTTTATATAGTATTAGAGTTTGAGGGCAATAAAATTTGTAAATGTTGGTGCAATAAAATTAATTTCTAAAATGGTATTTTTTAGTAGTGTATTATTGTGTTGTGATTTTTTTGATAATGTATTTTAAAAAAAATATTTTTATAGCTATTTTATTAGTAATTTATGATTAGGTTATATAGTGGTTTTATTGGTTTTTTACCTATTTGGTATAAAAAATTTATTATATACGAAAATAGGTTCCTATAAAATACGAAAAATTTATTATATATAATCTTAAATTATTAATAAATTAATTTTAAAATAATTACAAACATAAAAATTTATCAAATAATTCTAAATTACTAATAATTTAATTTTAAAATAATTATAAAAAATTGCTAATTTTTTTCTTCTTTCTTTTCTTTCTTCACTGTACGGATAACGAGGTGCTGCAGGGTGTGGCGCCCCTGCAACAGGCGCCACATGTGGAGCCTATGAGTCAGGCGCTACTCGTTTTTTGATCCAAAATTTTTTTAAATATTATAATAATAATAATAATAAAATATTAAAAAAATAAAATTTATTAATAAAATAATATGTCGCGCCTGTTAGGTAGGCGCGACTAAAAAAAGTAACCTATTTTCGTAAATAATCTATCTGATAACCTATTTTCGTATATAATAATTTTTTTATACCATATTGATAAAAAAACCCTTAAATATTGTTTTAATTGCTATTAGTTAGAAATATGTGGTAATGAAGACTAGAGTGAGAAATAAGGGTTGGTATTATCCATAAGCAAAGCCCATGGATTACGTTTGGACAGACTGACTCAGAGTCAATGGGTTTGAAGTTTGAACAGTTGTCGGCTTTACCCCTCCCCCAAGAAATGTTGACTACTTCCATTAATACCTAAACCAAAGTCAAAGTATATCTATAAACATAAATAAATTCCCATCACATATCAAATTGTAGACTTTTCACATATTTTATCAATTACCATCTCCTTTGGAACATAAAAACACATCGAATCAATGTCGAAATATGTAAAAAGTAGCATAGATTGAGTTGCGTATTTTCTATCAGCATGTTTACATCTGAAACTGGATACCGCAAAGTTGGCTCCACCAAATAAAACGAGATCGCAGTTTTTATTTATTTACGTTTATAGTAATTATTCTTTATTTTTCTCGTGTCACTAATAACTAAACGACACATATAATATTAAGTGAATATGAGATAATACAGTTTGAACTCTTACGAAACAAATGTTATATTATATATAATATGTCATTTTAGTAAAGTTAAAAAAAAATAAGTGATATGTTAATGATAGTTTATTTATTATAACCAATATTGCTGATAAATTTTGAGTGGAGGAAATCAACACATTTTACCAAACACAAAACTTGTGAAGTTGGACACTGCATTGTTTAGCCATCTCACCAATGAGAATTCAATTATTTTTGATTTATTCTTTTTAAGAAGAATTGAATGTTGTTGGTTTGACTTGAAGCGATTTTCAGTTTCACACCATTCGCATAGATGGTGAGATTAATTATTATAATAATCAAATTAAAATTAATAGTAAAATATTTGGATATAAACGTAAGGGTAACGATAAGATGAAAATGAAAATGATATTATATTTTATAAATTTATTTTAATGTTTTAAATAAAATAAATAACTAATTATATATTTTGTAAATCCACTTATTATTTTAAATAAATAAGTAACTTAAAAAGACGGAATCCCAAATATATGAACCATTCAACAATTCCATGAGGTAGAATTTTAAACTGTTCAAATTTTAAAAATTAGGGTTATCTAAGTATTCAATATTTTGAGAGATGTTCAAAATATATGAAATACAACACCTGAATTACTATTATATGAGACATTATATCATTCATTCTTTAACACCGTTACTCTTTACTACAAAACAACGGTTTGATTGAATTTTTTTTTTTAAATGTTAAGAACAACTTTTATTCCTTAAATCTGATAATTTTTTTTAATTTAGTCCTTAAATCTTTTGAATTGCCAAATTTAAAGACTAATATGAATGAAAAAATAGAGAAAAAATTGTAAAATTCAATAACTAAATATATTTATCATCCCTGCTTATTTATTACTGGGTGCTTTTTAGAATGTGATTTGTTTATTAATTTGTATATTTTTTTCTAAAAATATTATGTGATTTATATTTTTTGAATTGAATAAAGTAATTACAACTTTTCTTTGGAATAAAAAGTAATTAAAATTTTATTATAGGCTTTTTTTGACACAATGCTTAGAACAATCCATAATTCCTCCAGAACCTATAAATTGGAGGACAACGCGTTTCAGTGCATTCGAATTCACATCTTCCTGCATTTTCAATAATGTTTATATCAATCGAGTTAAGACTTAACCGACAAAGATATATTTATTTTTAAATTAAAGATAATATTATAAAAGAAGGGTAGGTGGTTTTTTAGAGTAAAGTATTTTCTAAATTTTTTTTATAAAATAGTTTTTATGTGGTTTGTTACAAATAATTTTTGCTTTAAAGATTTTGTTTAAGTTATTAAAAGGCATAAATACTTTACTCTAAACTATGTTGGTCGGTTTTTTAAAAAAAAAAATTCTCCATAACGTAAATTTATCATCTCTACTAATAATAAGATGTGTAACTAAATTAACATCAATCAAACATTTAATTATTAATATAGATGCGAAAATGACGAGTGTGCAGTAATGATTTTCCACAAACATTGAATAACAATGCCCACGATTAAACACACATTAACAATAGGAGTTCTAGTCTAATTCAATTATAACAATACTGTTGGCAATGGCTTGTTGAAGTCAATATACTTGTGTCACCATGAACATTGATAAAAACACGTTTTACATGGCTCACTCCTCTTAACAAAGTTCAATTTAATGCGCAATCAAGCACGATGAGCGTGGACGGCAGGTTTGTACAATTAATTAGCCAAAATGTAAGGTAGCTGTTTTTCTTCTGGGCTTAAATTCCAATGCCAGCTAAACAAGGGTTCCTATTTTTGTTTTAAATTTGAGTCAACGGTCTAACCTTATGAGAAATGCATCGGCTTGTTTTCAGTCATGAAAGCACAAGTGAATAAGTTCTTGCCATTTTAAAGGAAGCATAAGAAAGACCAGTTAGCTGAATCAAAGCAGTAAGCCCAGAAAAATGGGAAACAGATACATGCAAATTTTAGTGCTCCAATAGACATGTGCGTGTCATCAATTTTTTTTTATGCCACTTGTCGAAGTTGAAAAATGTGCCAACTGTGACAAATTTCTTTATGTGAGTTGTAATGAAATGATTGGGCAATGAGTTTGATAACCGGCCAAAAGGTGGAAAGTCATGTGTTACTTAATATGTAATTAAAAACATTTAAGTATTAATTATTTAAATTTGTTTGTGGAGTTAGAAATATTTGATGAAGAGTGTATCATATATTGCTAGGATAGGGAAATAACAATCTAAGATTAAAGGGTCTACTCATTTCATTGATAAAGACTCTAATAACCCAAATAAGGATCGAGTTTGCTTTTTATATAATATTAAGCTAACAACAAGCTGAGATCAGTGCTAACAACACTCCTAATTGATCTTCAATTGCTTTATCAGCTGTAAATAGAAATAGTTACAACAAATAATAGGCTTAACTAACTTTTATCTACAATAACTAACTACATTGCAGAAGCATTAACAACTAGTAGACTTGCCTAGGTACATTCCTTAATATTCTCGTTGCATGTCATACCTGCTTGTGACTCCGAGTTTAACTCTAAACTTTGTGAAAAGACCCAATAGATAAAGGCTTGGTGAGAACATCAACCACCTGATCCTAAGTTGTAACATGACCAACAAGTAGTGTCTCTGTTGCTACCTTTTCTCTGGCAAAAAATAGATTTAACTCTACATGTTTGAATTTGGAACGTAATATTGGATTTGCTGCAACAACAACAACTCCTGAATTGTCACACCACATCACTACTCTATTGTTGATTTTTACATGTAATTCAGTCAACAAGGACTGCAACCATATCTTTTTTACAGTAGCATGGGCCAGGCTTTTTTATTCTGCTTCAGCAGTGGACTGAGAAACAAATTGTTGTTTTTTAGAGCTCCACAAAACAAGATTACCTCTCAGATGCACATAGAACCATGTGATCGATCTTCGATCATCTATATCAATTCCCCAGTTAGCATCTAAATAACCTTCGAAGGACAGTTGAGAGGCTGCAGTAAACATGAGATCACACTCTAATGTATTTTGCAAGTATCTTAGATTTGTTTCACAGCTTTAAAGTGTTGATCAAAGGGCTTATGCATGAACCAATAGACTTTATTGACTGCAAAAGCCTACAGGGTCACACCATATGGTTAAAGCAAACAAAATCCGAACACAATTGATATTGTGTTTAGCTGTCACATAAATTAAATTAATTATTGAATTAAATTAATTTGACAGTTAAATATTGAACAAATTATATGTACAAACTTTTTGTACACAAATAGAGAATATAGTTAAAATTAATATATGAATTTGATTCATATAAAATATTAATTGAATATTGTTTACCGAAATTATAAAAATAAATAAATAGTTATAATAATTTCGGTTAAAGATAAAATATTTATAGAAGTTAATATTCTTTTGAAAAGAATATAACATTTTAATACCTTCCATAGTTTTCTCTAAAAATAAAAAGAGAATTATTCCGTTTTTATTATGGGTGATTAATAAAAAGGAATAGAATCCTTAATAGGGTGAAAGTTACCAGAAAAATAAAACAAGGTCTAGTAGCCGTTTTGAAATTCTCTATGAAATAGTTCAAGAGACTTTTGCTGTTCGTTCTTGACTGGGTAGATTACATAGAGGTCGAGACATTACTGTTGCGGCTTGAGTTCGACATCGCACAGAGGGATCAGAAAAATGAAAAGGTTTATTTTCAACCCTTGGTTCAACCTGATTCGTTCCTCATTCATAGATCCATGGTTGATGATCGCCATAATAATTTTTTTTATTGCTGTACAAGGCTTACCGGCGATCCAATAGTTTATATCCTTGAATGCAGGTCCTATTATAGCTATTCAAAGCAGACTGCTTAGACTGAGTGTCACCATTGCCTTTCTGCTGACTCACCGAATTGGCTTGTATTAGGACATCATATACAAAATCCAATTGTCTTGCTTCAAAATCAAGAAGCGTTTCAGTGAGCAAATCAAATGGTACTCGAGTTGCTGATGCCAGAACTTATACTACCTCATATTTAATTGAAAGACACTCCAGGATAATGTTGACCTGTTCTTGGTCAGATATCATACTTGTAACACCTTTAACCCTATCCGTCATTGGAATAGGGTTACGAGGTATTACCGGAGTTTTATAGAACATTTTTAAATAAATCGAGTCAAATACTATTCAATTTTTGAATTTAATCATAATGTCCCTTAAACGGACCCTCGAGGCCCAAAACATGCATTAGAATAGATTCGGGACTAAATCGGGATCTCGGAGAATTTTTTTGCAAACTTTCAAAATTTTTCTCACTTGTAGGAGTCACACGCCCATGTGAACAAAATAAGGCTATTTTCCAAGCCCTATTTCTCACCCATTTCATCCATAACTTGCACAAAACTTTCCCAATACCAACCAACCAATTCAAGCAAAATTTTCAAGCTAATTTCAAACATTTAACATGATATATGCTTACAATCTTAACTCATATTTTACCTTTCCATAATATACATGTTTAAATCTAATTAACCCAAAATGTACCAAGCATACATGTATAACCATAATTTACTTTATAAACCTACCAAAATCAAGTCATTACTAGCCATTCCAATGGCTAGATTACATTCATCCAATTCACCATTAACATTGGTACTAGTAGCCTATACATGCCATTATACCAAAATAAAATGTCTTTATATACCAAAATGAGTAGGTTAATAGTGTGGTGATGCTTCGGCTTGACTCTAACCTTTTCGAGCTTCCGAGTACTATAAAACATAGAAAATAAAACCTAGTAAGCATTTAGTGCTTAATAAGTTCATGTAACAAGAAACTAACTTACCAAGTGTTTCCATTAAATTTAATCAAATATGCATGCATTCAAGCAAATAAATCATTATCTTATCATACACAACTTCATCACTCAAAGTTAGTCAATCAATTACACATAATATCATCACATAAATGAGGTCATATCGAAATATTGATGGATACTCTCCTATAGTACACTTAAAGTGTATGAAACTCTCGAGCCACCTTTTCAAGTCATTCAAGTAAATCATATACTTTGATGCTCACATAGAGCTACGATAGTCCACAACTTATGTGAAATTACTACTAATACACCGATGCTCACACAGAGCTACAGTAGCCCACAACTTATGTGGAATTGCTACCAATCACTATATTTATACCTCGATGCTCATAAAGAGCTTCAGTAGTCCACAAGATATGTGACTACCAATCACTAACTTTATCTCATAATGCTCGAGAGACTTCCCAAGATTACTTGTCTGAGCTAAATCCTGTCTGCAACACATGTAGAATAACCTTTACACTAATCCATCGAGTTTCTTTCATTCAACCGGGACTTATCCCTTTTCTCAAGCAATTTCAACATTTCATCATATTTATACATTAAACATTTAATTAACATTCATATCAAACAACATACATATCTCAAGCATTTCAAGATTCAATATTGAGTTACACGAACTTACCTCGATACTTGTTCATATACAAAAGTCAACTAATCCGAGATTTTTTTCTTTCCTCGATCTAGCTTCGTATTTGAGTTTTTCGGATCAATTTAAGTTTGAACCCTTGAAATCCCTATTTTCCCTTTCCTTTTTCTTTCTTTCTTTCCCTTATTTCATTTTGCTATTCTGTTTATGTTCTTTTTCATTTGCTTTGTTTTATATTTAATAATAATATAATATAATATAATAATATAATGATATAATAATATAATATTGTTCTTTATCATTAAGTAAAAATAAAATATATATAAAATCTACGATTTTTATTAGTTATGCCTCCTCAACTTTTTTTAATCTATAATTTAAACTTTTACTCTTTATGCAATTTAGCCATTTTTCATAATTACTCTTAATTAAGTCAAATTCACCTAATCAAAATCTAATTAACTACACAACTAGCTTCGAAAATATTTATTAAAAATACTTATGAATCCGATTTACTGGAACAGAGTCTCAGAAATGCACTTTTTTTATTTGGTCCTTTTTAACCAATTAACTACAAAATTAATGAAATTTTCTTATCAAAATTTTCATGCAACCTCTATCATAATATAGACCATGCCATAATATTAAAATAAAATTTTCTTTTTAGCTAAGATTTGTGGTTGCGAAACCACTGTTCCGATTTTACTGAAATTGGGTTGTTACAATACTGCCAATTGCAATTAAGCTATTACACATATTCTTAATCTTGAAGAGATATCCTTTGACAGTGAGCTGACCTTTCTTTTGAAAATACAAAACTGGTCTTAAACTAGAAATCTTGACACTAGACTTAACAATAAATCTTCTTTCAATGGTTGCCCAAACATCAAAGCCAGTATGTGCACTAGTCAGATACATCGACACTTCATCCCTTACTGTAACAGCTCAATTTTTCAGTGGTGTCAGAAACAGTAGTTTCGGACCATCAAATTCGACGAGTAAGTTTGTAAATAATAATATTTACGAGTCAAATATGGTTTTACAAAACGCTTTTGAATTAGTAATTTATGTGTTATAATGATTTATTAGGTCAAGTGATTTTAGAAAGTGAGGTATCAGGACCTCATTTCTATAAACCAAGTTGTAAATGTAACACCCCTAACCCGTACCGATCGCCGGAGGGGTTACGAGGTAGTACAGAACCAATTCTTATGCAAACATTCACTAATAATTTCAGCAATTACAAAGTTATTCTATCTCAAAAGAATCGAAACAAATCATATCTTTGAACAAAGATTAATAAAGGATGATCATCATATCGACCTTTGTAACTAATTAAAACCGAATTCTCAAGTTATTTATTTATCAAATACAAACTTTACTTAAGCATGCTTTATACTCATGTATGCATCATAATCTAATTTACTATTCATTTGGTAATTTGCATTATATTCGATTACCTAACCATTCACAAAAGCATATAATACTTAGCTTATTCATAAAAGTAGCAAATACATCCCATAAGTCTAACTTATAATTCAACCTTACGTGACCTATCTAATTTAATAAATAACCATCCATTTAGTAACTCAATTTACTTAATCAAAAGAGATGTGTTATACTAATCATAACCATCTATAAATATAAATATTTAGGCCATCTTCGTATAGCCATGATTACAAAATAGATCATTAAAGCATTTGAGACATAACTTAAAGTCTATACATGCCAATATGTTAAACTTAGAACTAGACAAAAGAGATACCAAAACGTTAAGGGTAAGTGTGATGACTTCGACGATAGTCCTGAGCGCACAACGGATCAAAAATCTAAATAAGAAACAAGCAATCACACCACATGAGTTTATAACTTAGTAAGTTATAAGCAATATAATACTAATAATCAACTTAATCTATCGGAATAGAAATTTAACCTTTTCATTTAATTGTTCAAAGTTCATATTACTTCTTGTGTTTCACTTCTATAATCATATACTCATTATACAAGCTCTTGTGCAAAAATCCATTATTATAATCCTACTAATCCATGACACATCATATTTAAATTATTAATCTCATCACAATTCAAGTAGTAATATTAAATCCCATTTATACACAACCAATCTCCCAAAATCTTTTCTTCAAAGCAATCAACAATGGCGAAATATATATAAATACACACGCACATACAATTCACATATATAGATTTTCATTTCATTCATTATCTCCATTTCTTCCTACGATTTAATACACTTATTGTTCTACGATTTTATACATTTATTATACCATCAGCTAATTTCGCACACATAGTGCTCGATCATAGTAAACCGCACACATAGTGCCACATAAATCCGCACACATAGTGCCATATAAATCCGCACACATAGTGCCACATAATTCCGCACGCATAGTGCCACATAATTCCGCACACATAGTGCCACATAAATCCGCACACATAGTGCCATGCTAGATCATTTTTAAACCCATCAAATGGTTTAATCCAAAATATACTTATTATCACATAACTATCAATCAAGTACACATATGTAGGCATCATTCACGTATAACTTACTAAACTTTTAATTACTTATAGACTTACCTAATGTGGGATGGAATGACTTCAATCGGCTACTCAATCACCTTTGCCTTCCTTTATCCAACTCTCCTACTTTTGTTCTTGAGCTTAATTCAAATAACACAAATAGTTTAATCCCTTGATCACCTCATTGCAAACAACAAAATAACTCTTCAATAAAACTCATACATACGGCAATTACTTTTAGTCAACCATATATACATTCGACATTTACATGTCTATTCATTACAATATATTTAGCTAACTCATACTTTTGCATCAACTCATTCGATTTCTAAATTAAAAGGTCATTTCGGCAATTCAACAACAATGCATAATCTATTAAACTAAAACCGAATGCTCCATTAACAAGTTAGACCATCCCAAACATGAATTTCATATATTCGACTTACAACTCAACATTCACATATATTTTGCTATCACAAAGCTCATCAGATCTTCCTAAATCCAATTCTATTTTAAAACACTTTAACTAAACCATGTATTGGCATTAGTTCAATTCGGCCATTATCAATTAATTAACTTAACAATCAAACTTTAGCTACATCACTTAACATGAATTTCATTATCTAATAACCATACCCGTAGTCACCTTTGCAATTTAAACATTCATTTCTCAATTTAAACCAAATTTCTCACTAATCCAAAATGACCGAACACACCTTTACTCTTAAGGCCCTAATTTATCAAGAATTTCCTCACTTAATTGATAAATTCACATTCAGTACTTAAATACGATATAAGTATATTAGCCGATTCTTGCTTATCACAAAATTCACACAATTATACATTCGACTAACTTAAATTTCATCTATCTACTATGACAATTTAGTTAGAACATGAAAACATAATCATTTCCTTCAATCTTCCCATGGCCGAATGAATAACTAAACATCACTTTGGAATTTAATCCATAGGTTAAAGCTTGACTTAATTACTAACTCAAAACACCAAAATTTAATGAAAATCAATTCAAAACTCACCTTAATTCCAGCCACCACAATGCCGAATGCTCCAATCTATATTTCTTTTTTTTTTCTACTTAGAATCGGCTAAGAACATGAATGGGATGATTCACCAAATTGTTTTACTATTACATGCAATTTCTATTTTAATTGAATTACCAAATTAACCTCATTATAAACATTATTCTTCCACTAAGCAAGGGCCGAATGTGTCCATGCAAATTTTTCATGGTCAAATTGCATCATGACTCCTTTCTATTACTAAAACACTCATAATTCGGTAATTACACATTAACCTTCCAAATTTTCTATTCATGCACTTAAGTCCTAAATTACTAAATTAATAACCAATTGGCAAAATTAAAGTACCAAATTTTCACACATGATCAATCACAAAATAAAAGTTTACAAAATAATATTTTAAAACTTTTCTGACTCGGTTTAGTGGTTCCGAAACCACTTTTTGACCCTATACCACTTTCCGACTAGGGTCAAAATAGAGCTGTCACAGTAAATATTTTTATAAGTATTTAAAGAGTGTCATTAAGTTAGTATTAAAGTTTCGTTGAAAAATTTTAACGTTTCGATAGTTAATTAATTAAAAAGGACTAAATTAAAAATTGTGCAAAACTTGCTAATAATAGAATTTAAGTGATTAAATGGCTTAATAAATAAATGAGGGAGGACTTAAGAAACAATTAAATCTAAATTAAAAAGGATGAGGCGACATAAGAAAAAAATAATAAAATAAAGCCTTTAATGGCGAAATAGTAATTTTTATGAAATTAAATAAAACAAATTGAAATTGAAAAGCTTTCTAAGCATTTTTTCTACAATATTCGGCCAAAAATCAACATAGAAGAAGGGCTTAAGCTGGTTCTTTTATATTTTTGCTTCAAGTGAGTTCAATTATTACCCGTCTCTTGTAATTTTTATGTTTTTGAGATTGTTACAATTAGGTCCAATTAAATCTTACCTTAGTTTTTGATTTTATTAAAAATTTTGGAAGTTAGCATTGATGAATATTAGATGTTTTTGATGAATAACATGGATTTAGAGCTTTGATTGTGTTGTATGATGATTATATAAAGTAATTTTGTTAAATATTGATTTTAAGATTAAATTGTGAAAATGTTAAAATATTAGGGTTTGATAGTGGCTGTATAATGGCTTAGGATATTTGAATAAATTATTGATTGAGGAAAATGAGTTAATTTGATAGATTAACTAATTAAAGGATTAAATTGTAAAAATTGTATAATGGCTTAGATTAACTAATTAAATTTTTGACTTATTAGTGGCTGTATAATGGCTTAGAATATTTGAATAAATTATTGATTGAGGAAAATGAGTTAATTTGATAGATTAACTAATTAAAGGATTAAATTGCAAAAATTGTAAAAGTTTGGGGTAATTGTGTAAATTAGAAAAATAAAAGGGTACTAATTGTGAAATGAATAATGAATAATTTTATATTTTAGATCAATATCTTGTAGAAACTCGTGAAAAAGGAAAAATAGTAGAATAGTCCCTGAACTTCTATAGTTGCTACAATTCAGCCCAGGTAAGTTCGTACGGTTAAAAAATTAATATTCTGTATAAATTGATGAATGGTATTATTTATTTATTCTATTGTTAGAATTATAATATTGAATTGGATTTCGGTTTGAATGGAACGCACGATTTGAGTACATTTGTATTTTGGTGTATGATGGTATTAGAAGGAGACAATTGCATTTTTTCCAACTAAATCAGGGTTCACCATTTGTTGCGAACTCTCGTGTTTTACTTTATGTTCAGCTTTTATGAGTTTCTGTTTAGCTCTTTCGAGCTTCTGTTGGCACACTCGGGAGGACCAGCTCTTATATGCTTCTATTGATGATGTACTCTTATCCATAAATTGTTCTTCAAATGGAAAGATTTTCGTAATGAGATTTATGAAATGAATTTGAAAGACTGGAAGTTGTTGATGAATGGCAGGGAATTGACATGAATGATTTTATTTATTTGATTTGTTATAGTAGATTCGGTAAGATTTTGTTTAACCCGTCGAACTTACTACGCTTCATTAAGCTTACATGTATTGTTTAATGTCTTTGTAGATTTTTGAAAGGTTGGACGATCGGATCAGCACTCAAGTCACACTATCCAACTTATTCCTGTAGTTTTTGAAACATCTAATACAGTTTATATGGCATGTATAGGCTTTTGTATAGACTTAGTTAAAATTAACTTATGTAAATATTATGAATAATATTTTGTTTATATAACCAACATACATATTGGCAAGAAATTCAGGTATGAATATAATTGAGTTAAAGTGAACTTTAGTAACTTGGTTGATTGGTCAATTAGGTAAGGTTGGTTACTTGATCGACATATTTTCAAGTTATTATTAAAGGTACCTATGAGTATATTAGTTGTATGTGGTAATAATACATGTTTAGGATTTAATTTTATTTTGTGTAGAATGTATTGTTATGGCTTATTGATGTGTAAATTATTGAAGCTAGATTGATATCAATTTGGGTGAGAAATGTGGCTTAGAACATGACCTATTTTTATCCACACAGGTAGAGATACGGGCGTGTATCTTAGCCATATGTGACACACGACCTGAAGACACGGCCGTATGTCCCCTGTATCTTTTAAAAATGCAAATTAGTATACTCACACGGCCTAGCACACGGGCGTGTGGCTTGGCCATGTGACCCAATTCAGAGAGTTACACGGGTATGGACACGGGCTGGACATGGTCGTGTGCCCCTATTTTGAATGCCTACATTGCTTGAGACACAGGCGTGTCTCTTGGCCATCTGACCACTGCAGTGTTGAAAATTTTGAATAATTCTAAAAAAAAATTCTGAATTTTCGATTTAGTCCTGATTTGTTTCTAATATGTATTTCGGGTCTTGATGGCTTATTTAAGGGATAATAAATATGATTTTGATTGGTTTTGTTATGAGTATTGATATGTAATGTAATGTTTGGAATTTCTATCTGATTAATCCGTAAACTCTGGTAATGCTCTATAACTCTGTTCCGACGACTATATGGGTTAAGGATGTTACATGTATTGGTATTAGAGCTATGGTTTAGTCAATTCTCGTACTAAACGTACTGTGTGAAATGTCTAGAATTACATGCCATATAAATCTGTGATAATGTGATGTGTATGATTTGTCTAACCTTTGTTTTATTATAGATTGTAAAGATGTCAAACGGACTTGATCGTGCTAATAATGATAAGGTTAACAGTAAAGTACCAACTTCAAAACATGGGACTAGTAGTAATGTTTTGATCCCTTCGGATCAGGAATGTGAACTTAAAAATATGTTCTTTAGGTATATGAACCAGTGGTTCAGTGAGTTTATGCAAGAAATAAATTTGACTCAGCAACCTCCACCCCCTACTGTACCACCTATTGTATCTTCGGTTGCACCTCCACCTCCTCCAGTGATTGAACCTAATAAACGTACTCCGATCAAGAAACTTAGAAAGTGTGGTGCTGAATAATTTCGGGGTAGATTAGAGGATGATCCGGTTAAAGCTAAGTACTAGCTTCAAAATATAATAAAGGTTTTCGAAGAAATGGCTTGCTCTCCTGATGATTTTCTTAGATGTGCTGTTTTGTTATTAAAAGAGGAAGCGTATAGCTGGTGTCGACAATAGTAGTTGTGCTACCGAAGGAAAAAATTTCCTGGAAATTTTTCCAAACTGAGTTTAAAAAGAAATATGTCGTGTAACGACCCGAATTTTTTGGTTATTGGAAAAGTTTATTTTCGGGTCTTCGTTTATGAAAAATGGGTTTCTAAATAATTATTAAAAATAATTATGCAGTTAGATGAGTGGTTAATTAAAGTTTAATTAAGTAAATTTAGTTTAATTAGGAATAACTAGTAGAAAGGACTAAATTGAATAGAATGCAAAGGTTTGATTTAGTAAAGAGAAATAATAAAGGAATAAATTAGTAATTAGACCATAGAAATTGACATGTGTGTATTATGGATAAAATACATGTGTATTAATTTTATTGGTACAAATGTATGTTATGTATATTTACTTAATTATTAAGTAAATATTATTAATTTATTTGTTATAATTATTATTATTTGTGTAAATATTATTTTATTAAATTGTTGAGATAATAACAAGTGTGTGGCAAGGATTAACACAAGTGTATGTATTTAATTGGTTAATAAAAAGATATTTTGTAATAGTTAATTAATTAAGTGATAAAAGAAATTAAAAAGGAAATAAAAGGATGAAAAGAAGAAAAGAAACAGAGAACCAAACGTGAGAAGGGGAAGAAAAAGAAAGAAAGAAAGAAGAAAGGAAAAATTGGGGGTTTGATGCTTGAAGCTAAAATTGGTAAGTCAATTAAGTCCTTTTTACTTAATTTTGATGCTTTAGAAGCTTTGGAACAAGATTTTGAGGAAATTAAATGAATATTTTGAAAGTTATTAGATTTCTAGATAATGTTTATGTTGAGTAAAAAGATGAATTAGGGGTTAAATTGATAAAAATTCAAGTTAGAAATGAAATAAGGATTGAATTGTAAAGTAATTCATAAGTTTTAACATTGTAGGGACTAAATTGATAAAATTTCGAAATTAGGGAAATATGCTGGAAATTTAATAGTTAAGAATGAGTTTGGACAAAGTTTGAATAGAAATGAAGTATGAATTGAGATAGAAAAAGTAAGTGAAATTAGTTAAGATTAAATTGAAATTAAAATAGAAATTGAATAGAAATTGTATTAATTAGCTATAATTTAATAGTGAATTAAAGAATATGAATTGTTTTAATTTCCGTAGTTATTGTGGTCTCGGGAATCTTGGCTAAGCAAGGAAAAATGGCAAAGACAACGGGAGTTAGCTCGAGAAAATACGGTTTGTATTTCTATAATCTGAACTTAGTCATTATTTGTTAAATTTATATACATATGGCAATTGTTGGTGTTCGAATTATGAAGTCTTATAATTGAAATGGATTGATTTCCGCATACGATGAATTTATTGAATTTATAGTGAATGGAATTATTTTGGTTGAATTATATAATTTATATGATTGGTGTAAAAACTACAATAATGAGTGAATGTTATATTGAAAATATATTGATTGGAAATATGAGGAAATTGATATAAATATATGGAATTGTGATATTTGAATATTTGATATTAAAATGTGAATTGAAGTGAAAATATCTAATTTTGTGAAATTAAAGCAAATTGTGCTTAAATTGAAAAATATGTGAGAAAAATGTGGCCAAAGTGCAATTGATGTGAAATTGATTGAAAATACGAGAAAGTGATTGACAATGATATGTGTTTCCGAGACCCTATTAACTAGTCGGGCTTAGTGGATATAGTTGGCATGCCATAGGATGGGAAGTGTTCAGGGTTACTTCGACCTCGAGTCGATGAGACACTTGGAGTGTCATATTGCTTCGGATAGATTCGATGAGGTACTGGGTACCACTTTACTTCGGCTAGACCGATGAGACACTGGGTGTCAAACTTTGCTTCGAACTATCCGATGAGGCACTGGGTGCCAATCTGGTGTGTTTGGTTGGATTCGTGTATCCACCTGGGTCCGAGTCAAGTTAATAGGGGTAAATATGTGAAATGATAAAGTCCGAATAAATGTGATTGAGCTATTAAAAGAAAATAAGAAAGTGAATTTGATTATCTGAATCATTGAATGGAAAGTGAAAAGGGGTTTTGTAATATGAAATGTGAAATAAAAATTGTGCAATGAGATTGAAGGCATGAACCTAAGGTTCATGAATTGTTCATATTTGAAAAGTAAATTGAATAATTATATATGGATGAGAATTGAATCCAAGGTTATTATATTGTCTGAAATCTTAGTGAAAATTCATTGAATCAATTATTTGAATTATGTTGGCTTGGTATGAATTATATATATATATATATATAGTGAAAGTTATCAAGGATAGTAAATTAATATGATATAAATGAAATTGACCGTTATTAAAACGGACTAGAATGGAATATGATTGATAAGTACATAGTTAAATATAGATTATTGATTTTTGAATGGTGATTTGTGAATGAAATTAAGGAAAGCTATACCGATTAGCAAGTGAAAGAAAAGAATAAATAATAATGATTTATTAAAGAATTGAACAATTAAGTTATTGTGTTTATTAAATGATTTGTACAGAATTTATATGGTAAGTAGTTGAAATTTGTCTATGAAATGAAATAGTAAATAATTGTGATTGTTATTATGATCTTGAGTATTTATTATATTATTAAATGTTTGGATTATAGAAATACCACTGAGTATACCCATACTCAGTGTACGGTTTGTTTCCGTGCGCAGGTTAAATAAAGGTAGAACGTTAAATCAGCATCCCAGGCCGATCCTAAAGTTAATAAGGTAAAGTGTGTTAATTGTTAATAGTGGCATGTACCTAGGGTGTCTTATGTGTATGTTATTTTGAAATTGCAAATGTAATGAATGGCATTTGATTAAGTGTTTTATACAAATGAGTTAGGTGGTATATTTGTGTATTTGTGTTTTAGGGAGGCCAAGGCTTGGTAGATAGCCGCACACGGCCTGGTTAGCAGGACACACGGGCGTGTGTCCAGACCGTGTTAGTTTTAACAGAATCAACCACGGGGTAGAGGCACGGGCGTGCCTAGGCCGTGGGCGAGCCACGGGCCAACCCCATGGGCGTGTACTTAGACCGTGCATGCCTTGCACTTTGAATTTAATTTTTATGAATCACACGGACAAGAGATATGGCCGTGTGTCTCTTAGCATTTGACCGTGTGGAAGTACACGGCCTCTACACGGGCGTGTGGCGTGGCCGTGTCAAATTAGTCAGTATGCTCCACGGGCAATGGACACGGGCGTGTCCCAACTCACCACGGCTATGTCGAGCTACACGGCTCAACAACTCAGGCATGTCATAGGGTCACACGGACGTGTCCCTAATTCACACGGGCGTGTAAGCCCTGCACTTGAGAATAACTTTTAAAATGTTCGAAAAGTTTTATAAGTACTCAAATTAGTCCCGAACTACTCTTGACTTATATTTTTGGGCCTCGAGGGTCCATATAAGGGACTGTATGATTGTTTTTACATTATGTTTAACATTTATTTGCGTATAATTTATATATTGTCCGATAAGTCCGGTAATGCTCCGTAACCCTATTCTGATGACGGTTTGGGGTTAGGGGGTGTTACATGTCGGAAAAAGGTATCTAGACAAGAAAAAGAGAGAATTTCTTGAGTTACGTCAGGGAAATAGATCGATAGCTAAATATGAGAGAGAATTTGTGTATATTAGTAAATATGCTCGAGAAATTGTGCCGATTGAAGAATTAATGTGTATCCAGTTTGAAGATGGTTTGAATGATGAAATTCGAATGATGATTGAAGGAAATGAAATACGAGAATTTATTGTCCTGTCTGATCGTGCATAGAAAACGGAAGAAGTGTACAACCGTAAGATATAACGGGATAGACAAAATCAAAAATTTCATAAGAGAAGTTCTTTCAAGTCATTTTCGGCATCACTGACGAAAAAGATTAAAGATGATTTTAGCTGAGCTACCTCAGTACCTAAATGTTCGAATAAAAACAAGACCATTCAACATAATTTTCGAGTACCTACTAGACTAGTTGATAGTATGGTAGTGTACAAAATACTCTGAAGCCTAAATGTAGATATTGCGAGAAATATCACCTTGGTGAGTGCAGTGGAAAAATAGGAGCCTGTTATAGATGTAGATCAACTAATTATTTTATTCGTAATTATAGACGTTTGAGTCAAAATAGTGCTAATGAAAGACACTGTCATTTAGCCAAAGCCTAAAGCACCTGCTCGTACCTACGTCATTCGAGTTAAAGAGAAAGCTACTACTCTAGATGTGATTGCTGGTAGATTCTATCTCTTTGATGTTACTGTGTATGTATTGATTAACCCTGGCTCAACTCATTCTTATATTTGCACCGTATTGGTAATGGAAAAGAAGTTGCCTATTGAATCTACTGATTATGATATTCAAGTTACTAATCCACTAGGTCAAAGTGTGATAGTTAATTTAGTCTGTTGTAATGTCCACTGAAAGTTAAGAGATGTGAATTCCCTGCTGATTTAATGTTGTTACCCTTCTGGGAATTTGATGTTATTCTGGGTATAGATTGGTTATCTTTGCATAATGCTGTGGTAAATTGTAGACAAAAACATATTGATTTGAAATGTCAGACAGGAGAAACGATTTCAGTTGAGTCTGAGGATCCGAAAGATGTTGTTAGAATTATTTCAGCTTTTTCTGCTCAGGGATTAATACGAAAAGGTAACAAATCATTTCTAGCATATATCCTTGATACCCGAGATTTAGAATCAAAGCTAGATCAGTTACCAGTTGTTAGTGAGTTCATTGATGTATTTCCTGAAGAATTATCGGGTTTACCTCCTGATCGTGAAGTTAAGTTTGTGATTAATTTGATTCATGAAACTACATCGATATCAATATAATCGTATCGTATGGCACCAGCTGAAGTAAAAGAATTAAAAGCATAGTTGCAAGAGTTATTAGACAGAGGGTTTATTAGATCGACCATGTCTCCCTGGTGTGCACCTATTTTGTTTGTGAAAAAGAAATATGGTTATTTGGGATTGTGCATAGACTATAGACAGTTGAACATAGTCACAATTTAAAATAAATACCCTTTGCCACGTATCGACGATTTGTTTGATCAATTAAAAGGTGATGTAGTGTTTTCAAAAATAGATTTCAGATTCGGGTATTATCAATTGAAGGTTAAAGACTGTGATGTGCCAAAGGCTGCTTTCAGAACTCATTACGGTCACTACAAGTTTTTGGTAATGCCATTTGGTTTACCTAATGCCCCTGCTGCTTTTATGGATTTAATGAATCGGATCTTTCAACTTCATTTGGATAGATTCGTCGTTGTGTTTATTGACGATATACTAATCTATTCCAAGACAGAATCCGAGCATGCACAACATTTGAGGATCGTACTACAGACTTTAAGAGAAAAGCAGTTGTACACAAAATTTAGTACATGTGAATTCTAGCTCCGTGATGTTGGATTTTTAGGTCACATAGTATTGGCTGATGGGATTCGAGTTGATCCGAGTAAAGTTTCTGTTGTGATAAACTGGAAAACTCCGCAAAAATGTCTCAGAAGTGTGAAGTTTTCTGGGTTTTGCAGGTTACTATCGATGTTTTGTTAAAAAAATTTCAATTATTGTTTCGTCGATGACCAGATTATTACAGAAAAATGTTGAGTTTGTTTGGTCCGATAAGTGCCAATAGAATTTTGATCAACTGAAGAGAATGTTGACAGAAGCCTCAGTCTTGACTCGACTCGAATCTGGAGTAGCGTATATTGTTTATAGTGATGCATCTCTCAATGGTTTGGGTTGTGTACTGATGCAGTCAGGGAAAGTAGTAGGTTATGCTTCTTGGAAATTAAAGTCGCATGAGAAGAATTATCCTACACATGATCTCGAGTTGGCTGTGATTATATTTGCTTTGAAGATTTGGAGACATTATTTATACGGCAAGAAATGTTCCGTGTTTACATATCACAAAAGTTTAAATTATTTGATGACTCAGAAAGAATTGAATTTGAGACAAAGACAGTGGTTGGAATTACTGAAAGATTATGATCTGGTTATTGATTACCATCCCAGAAAGACTAATGTAGTTACGGATGCAGTTGGTTGAAAGTCGTCATTGTTTGCACTTCGAGCGTTGGACACTCATTTAGCTATTAATGAATACGGTTCTGTATTAGTAGAGTTGAGAATGAAACCTATGTTTCTGCAACGAATTCGAGAGTTATAAGATAATGATCCAAAGTTGGTGTTTAAACGACAGATGGTTCAAGATAATTTGGATTCAGAGTATAGTGTTGATGATAGTAGTATATTGCGTTATCGTGATTGAATTTGTGTTTCGAATAATTTAAATTTGAAAAATGATGTTCTTTCTGAAGCTCACAGTAGTATGTACTCTATTCATCCAGGTAGTACGGAGATGTAATGTGATTTGAAACCGATATATTGGTGGCCTGGTATGAAACAAGAAATTTGTGAATTTGTAGCTAAATGTTTTATTAGTCTAAGCTGAGTGAATTTAAAATGGTAGGAGTTGATTTGATCCGAGAAATTGAGGATAAAGTTTAGATTATTCGGGACAATTTGAAACTACATCTGATCATTAGAAATTGTATGCGGTTTGAAAAGAAAAGATATAGAATTTGTAGTTGGTGATCAGGTGTTAGAATTCGGCAAGAATGGAAAGCTGAGTCCGAGATTTATTAGACTATATGAAATTGTTGAAAGAATCGGCTTTGTAGACTATAAATTAGTTTTGCCCTCTAAACTTGAGAAATTTCATAATGTGTTCACGTATCGATGCTGAGATGGTACAGATCTAATCCTTCACATGTGATTCCTCATAGTGAGATTGAATTATAGTCAAATTTGACGTATTCGGAGGAACCAATGAAAATTTTAGCCTGGGAAGTCAAAGAATTGCGGAATAAACAAGTACCATAGTAAAAGTTTTATGGCATCGACATGGTTCAGAAGAAGCTACCTAGTAAACTGAAGAATCACTGAGATTACAATATCCGAATCTATTTTCAAGTAACAAATTTCAAGGACGAAATTTCCTAAGGGGGAGAGTTGTAACAACCCAATTTTACAGTGGTGTTGGAAATAGTGGTTTGGGACCACCAAATCTAGAGAGTAAGTTCGTAAATATTTTTATTTAATATTTACGAGTCAAATATAATTTTAAAAAGTTTTTGAATTAGTAATTTGTGTTTTATAATGATTTATTAGGTCAAGTGATTTTAGAAAGTGAGGTATCGGGACCTCGTTTCTATAAACCGAACTGTAAATATTTTTATAAATATTTACAGAATATCATTAAGGTAGTATTAAATTTTTTTGAAAAATTTTAATGTTTCGATAGTTAATTAATTAAAAAGGACTAAATTGAAAAAGGTACAAAACTTGTTAATAATAGGATTTAAGTGATTAAATATTGATAAATAAATGAGGGAGGACTTAAGTAGCAATTAAACTAAAATTAAAAAGGATGAGGCGGCATAAGAAAAAATAAAAATAAAGCCTTTAATGGAAAAATTGTAATTTTTATGAAATTAAATAAAACAAATTGAAATTGAAAAGCTTTCTATGCATTTCTTCTACAATATTCTGCCAAAAATCGACGTAGGAGAAGGGCTTAATCTGGTTCCTTTATATTTTTGCTTTTAGTGAGCAATTCTTACCCGTTTCTTAATTTTTATGTTTTTGAGATTGTTACAATTAGGTCCAATTAAATCTTACCTTAGTTTTTGATTTTATTAAAAATTTTGGAAGTTACAATTGATGAACATTATATGTTTTTGATGAATAACATGGATTTAGAATTTTGATTGTGTTGTATGATGATTATATAAAGTAGTTTTGTTAAATATTGATTTTAAGATTAAATTGTGAAAAGGTTAAAATATTAGGGTGTGATAGTAAATTTTTGATTTATTAGGAGTTGTATAATGGATTAGAATATTTGAATAAATTATTGATTGAGGAAAATGAGTTAATTTGATAGATTAACTAATTAAAGGATTAAATTGGAAAAATTGTAGAAGTTTAGGGTAATTGTGTAAATTTGAAAAATAAAAGGGTATTAATTGTGAAATGAATTGGAAGTGAACTATATGCTAATGAATGAATAATTTTATATTTTAGATCAAGATTCTATAGAAACTTGTGAAAAAGAAAAAATAGTAAAATAGTCCCTGAACTTTTGCAATTGCTACAATTTAGCCCAGGTAAGTTCGTACGATTAAAAATTTAATATTTTGTATAAATTGATTAATGGTATTATTTATTTATTCTATTGTTTGAATTATAATATTGAATTAGATTTCAGTTTGAATGGAGCATGGGATTTGACTATAATTGTATTTTGGTATATAATGGTATTGGAAGGAGACAATGTCATTTTTCCCAAGTAAATTGGGGTTCAACATTTGTTGTGAACTTTCATGTTTTACTTTCTGTTCAACTTTTATGAGTTTCTGTTCAGCTCTTTGGAGCTTTTATTCAGTTCTTATGAGCTTTTGTTTAGCTTTTTCAAGCTTCTATTGGCACACTCGGGAGGACCAGCTCTTATATGCTTCTGTTGACGATGTACTCTTATCCGTAAGTCGTTCTTCGAATGGAAAGATTTTGATAATGAGATTTATTAAATGAATGTGAAAGACATGTTATTTGATTTTATATTGATTTGAATAAGAATGTAATTATTAGTAGAGGTTGTAAATGATAAGAAAATTGATGATGAATGACAGGGAATTGACATGAATAATTTTATTTATTTGATTTGTTATATAGATTCGGTAAGATTTTGTTTAACCCATCGAACTTACTAAGCTTCATTAAGCTTACATGTATTGTTTATGTCTTTGTCGATTTTCGGAAGGTTGGACGATCACTATCCAACTTATTCCAGCAGTTTTTGAAACATTCAATACGATTTATATGGCATGTATAGGCTTTTGTACGGACTTAGTTAAAATTAGCATATGTAAATATTATGAATAATATTTTCTTTATATAACCAACATACATTGTAACGACCCAAGTTCTAGTGATATCGGAACAATGGTTTCGTGACCACAAATCCTAGCTAGAGAAAAAAATTATTTTAATATTATGACATGGTATACATTTTGATAAGAAAGTTGCATGAAAATACTGACAGGAAATTTCTGCCGATTTAGTGATTAATTAGAAAAATGACTAAATTAAAATATCTTGGGTGATTCATTCATGGAAAAATTAAAAAGGGGCAAGGACTAAATTGAAAATAAAAATTATTAAAAGATGATAATAGAAAATATCATCTAATTATCACCATCTTTCCCAAGTTTTGCATGGAAACCCTAGGAGAGAGGGAGAAAACTAATCAAGCTTAATTGAGTAAGTTTTCATGTCCTATTTTTAGTAATTTTTATATTTTTGAGATCGGGATAACTTGTTCTTTCTACTTTGAGGATTAATTTGAAAAGTTATCAAAGTATGGAAATTGTGTCATGGATGTACATGCTGAAAATTGGAAATTTATGGTGGAAAAAGAAAGGTTGTTAGTAGATAAACAACTTTCACAAAATGATTTTGGATGAAATTGTGAATTAGGGACTAAATTGTAAACTTGTTAAATTGAAGGAAAAATTCTGATTTTTGTGAAACTTAAGTGCTGTAAATAGTATATGAAAATTTTGGCTAAGCTTGGAACAATGATTAGATTGTATAAATTTCATTTTCCGAGCCTAAGGACGAAATTGGAATTAATGAAAAGTTTAAGAGCAAAATAGTAATCTTACCTAAAGAGTAAGTTAAACTCAATTGAATATGGATTGAGTGAAATTGATGATTAAATTCATTTATATAGATCTGGACGGCTCAAATACGAGGTTAGATCGAGGAAAGGAAAAAGTTTCGGATTAGTAGATTTTATAAATGAACAAGTACCGGGGTAAGTTCGTGTAACCTAAATGTGAAAATTGAAATGTTTGAAATACATGATATTGTGATATTTGTTATTAATGTTATGGAAATATTAAATGTACGAAAATGTAATAAGATGTTTGATATTAATTGAGAAAATGAGAAAGTTCCGGTTGAATAAAGGAAATTCAATAGATCAATGAAAAAGGGATATTGCATGTGTTGCAGAAGGGATTTAGCCCGGACGGGTAATCTTGATATAAGCCCTCTTGATGTATATGTTATATATTAGATTTAGCCCGGATGGGTAATTTAAATTAAGCTTTATAGAATATTTGTCATAGAAAGGATTTAGCCTGAACTGGTAATCCTGACAAAACTCTTTGACATATGTTACAAAGGATTTAGACTGGACTGGTAATCCTGCTGTATGAGATGAGGCTCGGGAATGTGCTCTCTAATAAATTTGAATATGAATTGACGGATTACGAATTGGTATACTTAAGTGTACTACCGGGTATCCATTGAAATTCTAATAAATTCAACGGGTAAGACTTGGAAATGGTTAATGGAACATGAATGATTTTGTCTTGAAAATGTAAAATTGACATGGAAATATTGTAAATATGGAAATCATAGAATGATGAGCTCATCTATGTATTGCTACTATCTGAAATTATTTGACTAACTCATAGTGTTGAAGTGGTGTATGATAGGATAATAATCCAATTGCTTGGATGCATGTATGTTTGATTAAATTTACTGGAAACATGTGGTAAGTTAGATCCATGTTACATGAACTTACTAAGCACTAAGTGCTTACTCTGTCTTATTTTCCTGTTTTATAGTACTCGGAAGCTCGTAGAGGTTGGAGACGGTCGGAGACGGTCGGAGCAACATCACACTATCCTCTCAATCATTTTGGTATAAATATGGACTTTATTTAGTATAATGGCATGTATAGGCTAGTAAGATTAATGTATATGTTGAAATGGATGAATGTAACCTAGCCATTGAAATGACTAGTGATGACTTAATTTTAGGTATGTTATAAAGCAAATTAGAGTTTATATGTATATTTGATAATGATTGAATTGTTGAGATTAAACATGCAAGTTTAAAGAGGTAAGATTTGTACTAAGCATGCATGTGAAAATATGACATATTGAATGATGAAATTGGTTGAAAATCATGCTTGAATTTGTTGGTTGCTGTTGGAAATGTTTGGTGCAGATGCTGGATAAAAATGGGTGAGAAATAAGGCTTAGAAAATAGCATTATTTTGTCCACACAGGTAGACACACGGACGTGTGTCTAGGCCGTGTGCGTCATACGGGTTAATACATGGGCATGTGTCAAGGCCGTACGTCCCCTGCATCCTGAAATTGAGAAAGAAAATGCCTTGTATTGAGGACACGGGCTCAACACGGGCGTGTGCCTCAGCCGTGTAAGGTACACGGCCTGGAAGCACGGGCGTGTGAAACCTGCACCTATTTTCAAAAATTACATTAACCACACGGCCTAGCGACACGGGCGTGTGCCTTGGCTGTGTGATCCTAATTTCTTCATGGGTTGCAAGTTAGAAAGTTGCACGGGTTAAGGACACGGGCGTGTGAACCCACATGGCCTGACCACACAGGCGTGTCCCATACCACACAGGTGTCTGACTTTTACTAGTGAGAAAATTTTTGAGATTTTGTGAAAAATTCCTCGAAATCCCAATTTAGTCCCTAATCGATTCTAATGCATGTTTTGGGTCTCGAGGGTCCATTTTAAGGGACAATATGATTAATCTTGGAAAGTGAATAATAATTGACCCGATTTATCTAAAATGGTTCTGTAAACTCCGGTAATGCCTCGTGATTATATTTCGGCGACGGATAAGGGTTAGGGGTGTTACATACATATTAGCAAGAAATTAAGGTATGGATATAAATGAGTTAAAGTGAACTTTGGTAACCTTGTTAGATAGGTCAATTAGGTAAGATTGGTTACTTAATGGACATATTTTCAAGTTGTCATTAAAGGTACCTATGGATATATTGGTTGTATGTGGTAATAATACATGTTTAGGATTCGATTTTAGTTTGTGTAGAATGTATTGTTATGGCTTATTGATGTGTAAATTGTTGAAGCTAGGTTGGTATCAATTTGGGTGAGAAATGTAGCTTAGAACATGGCCTATTTTCATTCACACGGGTAGAGACACGGGCGTGTGTCTCAACTGTGTGTGACACACGACCAAAAGACACGGTCATGTGTCCCTTGTATCTTTTAAAAATGCAAGTTAGTATACTCACACGACTTTGCACACGGGCATGTGGCTTGGTCGTGTGACCCAAGTGAGAGAGTTACATGGGTATGGACACGAGCTGGACATGGTCGTGTGTCCCTATTTCGAATGCCCACACTAGGGGTGAGTATTTGATCGAGTCGAGTCGAATCGAGTCAAAAATTTTCGAGTTAGTCGAGTTGACAAATCCTATTTTAACAACCGAATTCAATTTGAATTTTTTTCTAATCGAATCGAATCGAGTCAAAAAATTTCAAGTCAAATCGAGTCGAATTAACGAATCCTATTATCTATGCTTAATGTTGCCTTTAGATGGACCGATTATTTAACTAGCAGACGAAGTACAATATTATTTAACTACATGAACAGTATAATGATTTTGCCTTTTAACTTAATGGGTAAACATTTATTAAAACGACTTAGTTTTGCCTTTTAACTTAATTATTTTGAATTTTAACTTTTAAAAAAGTAAACATTTATCAAAACGACGTAGTTTTGTCTTTTCTTATTCAGATTTTCGGATAACTTGAATTGTGTAATTCATATTCGAGTTAAACCGAAAAACTTAATTTTTTATTTGAGTTGATCCGAATAATTTGATTAACTCAAATAACTCGAACTATTTAATTCAAAATTTGACTTTTGTATCAAGTTTTTCGAATCGAATCGGATTTTGCTCACCCCTAGCCCACACAGCCTGAGGCACTGGTGTGTCTCCTGGCCGTATGACCCCTGCAATGTTGAAAATTTTGAATAATTCTAAAAAAAATTCTCTAAGTTTTCGATTTAGTCCCGATTTGTTTCTAATATGTATTTCGGGTCTTAAGGGCTCGTTTAAGGGATAATAAATATGATTTTGATTGGTTTTATTATGAGTATTGATATGTAATGTAATGTTTGGAATTTTTGCCTAATTAATCCGTAAACCCTAGTAATGCTCTATAACTCTGTTCTGACGACGGATATGAGTTAGGGGTGTTACACTTGAAGTGGATAACAGCTAAGAAGCTAGAAGCTTGTCCTGCTGTCTATGCATTAAAAAGTCCAGATTTTCAACCAAATGACCATCTTTATCTACCAAGAATTGAGGAGAGCCCAATACATACTCTTGCAGATCATATCCTTCAAAAATTAAGAGAATTTGGTATTTCCAAAAAAAGAAAATTATTCTCACCAAGTTTGAGAGTATCATATTTTAGAAAATGCTGAAATTTTTTTATGCTAGTAAAAGAAATTGATCCTGATTTAGTTTGATAAGGATTCACCTACTCACCAACACTTGAGGAATGTTGTTGACTCTTCTCATTTCTTAGAACTACCTTTAGAGCCTTGACAAAACTAGCAAACCTTCAGCAGCTCTAAAAAAAATCACATCTCGTAGCGAGAAACCATAGCTCTGATACCATGTTAGAATAGGGAAACAACAACCAAAGATTAAAGGTCTACTGATTTCATTGATAAGGACTCTAATAATCAAAATAAGGACCAAGTCTACTCTTTATACAACATTAAACTAACAACAAGTTGAGATCAATGCTAACAATTCTCCTAACTTATCTTTAACTGCTTATTAGCTGGAAACAAAAACCGTTACAACAGATAACAGACTCAATTAACTAATTGTCATTAACTAACTTTTAACTACAATAAGCATTAACAACTAGTAAACTTGTCTAGGTACATTCTTTAATAAATATTAATCCCAAAAATTGTTTACTTTCAGCACCTAAAATTGAAACATATATTAATTTTTTCTTTTAAATTCAAGGATAATACAATAATAATGTGATTTAAGTTAAAAGACTCAATTAGTTTGAACCCATGTGGATGGTGGATTTCCTTAATGGCGTTTCTGGGAAATTTCATCAGTTGAACATTTGAAGCACGCATTTCTGAAAATTTGCTCTTTCATCTATTTGCTTTTGTACCCGTGGAGTATTATGTATCAACCCAAAAGAATAAATTTCTAATAGAGGGTAATTAAGCAGAAATATTAAACTCCACCTTTTTTTAAATACAAAAGCAATCGTACCTGAGAATAAGGAAAATATTAACATCAAACGTTGGGATTTCAAATTTTAAATGTGTTTAATATTATCCTCCAAGTGTGACTTTGAATCTATTATCACATGAGGAGGCAGAAAGTGAAGAAAAGTGATGGTTTCAAATAATTAAAATGAATTTTTAAAATAATATAAAAGATGTAAATAATTATTAAATTCATATAAATATTTGTGTAATATAAAGAAAAAAAGTTTGAGAGAAAAACTTGGTTTGCATGTGCATGATATCACATCTTGAGACGTAAGCTATTTCGAACTTTGGACCTTGAACCAACTCCTTGCCTGAGTTGGCTTAATTTTGTTGTGTCCAAATCAAAGGCTTTGAATAATAGACTTTTTTTTTTTATTCTTATATTCAAAAGAATAATAATAATGGACTTTTCGATTCTTGGTTTGTACATTCCTCGGCATTAGCCTCCTTCAGTCGTATTCCTCTCTCCTATAAATAATACTAGAAATCTATCAAATGTTTGCTACCACAAAACTTCCTACATCACAATAACAATAATATTCCTTTACATCACACTGTTTGGTTGCCCCCACTAATACCCAAATGGAGCTTACGAGAAAGAATCGACAGCTTCTGTCTAGGATAGCCACTAACGACCGACATGGAGAGAATTCACCTTATTTTGATGGGTGGAAAGCCTACGACAGCAACCCTTTTCACCCTATTCACAATCCTGATGGTGTCATCCAAATGGGGCTTGCCGAGAATCCGGTTGGTTTGCTTTTGCTTTTTCCTTTTCTTTTTCCATCCTTTCATCACTTTACTTTATTTGCCTTCCACAACCTGATTCTCACCTCAATTATCTTACTCTTTTTTATGTTTTTTTTTTCAGCTTTGCTTTGATTTGATTGAAAAGTGGATCCGGGAAAACCCTGATGCTTCCATCTGCACCGCTGAAGGACTCGATAAGTTCAAAGATATTGCCATTTATCAGGATTATCATGGCCTCAGGGAGTTCAGAGAGGTATATATATATTAACAAAATACTCTCGCAACGTTTATTACTTTCTAAGGCAACGATGAAGAAAAAAGTGATTAATGGCGGCATCCCTGATAAATTATTACTTCTTCTTCTTCAGGCTGTAGCCAAGTTTATGGGAAGAGTGGGCGGAAGCAGGGTCACATTTGATCCGAACCGAATAGTTATGAGCGGCGGAGCCACCGGAGCAAACGAGACCGCCATTTTTTGCTTGGCCGACCCTGGCGACGCTTTTCTTGTGCCTTCACCTTATTATGCAGGGTAGGTGGAATATTCATAATTTACCCTTCAAAATTCAATATGGGTTCACCCAGCGTTTTTGATATCAAATTGAGTTGCAAAACATTTGAACTGTTTACTTTGATTATTAAACGCTTAAGTGCTTTATTGACTCTCACCGTAAATATATATAATGCTGTGAGATAGGAGGCAATTTCTTAGAATTTGGTTTCTAGTCAACACCAACATTTCAAAATGGTTTGATAATAATTTTATTAAATATAAGTTAGGTCAAGCTCACGTGAATAAGAAAATACCATCTTAATTAATTCATTTGCTACATATAAACTATGATTATTAGACTAATTAATTAACTTAAAACATCTGGACTTTTGTCTTTGACCTATGGCTTCCAGAAAATTCTAAAAAGTAGACCATTATGTTGACTCCAATTCCTCAAATTCAACTAAAACTTTATGATATAGCTTACAGGTAGCCAACTGTTAGGACAATTTCCATTATTCTTTACACATTTTCTGCTTTATTTAAGAGTGTTTAAAACGTACTTCTCCTCTTATTGCTTGGTTTCACCTTCACATATTCCTTCATACTTCTTCTATTTATGACATTTTCCCATTTCCTAAACATTAAATTCAGTCGTCAATTTTTTTTAAAAAAATATTTAAACCATGCAGATTTGCCCGGGATCTAAGGTGGCGTACTGGGGTGGAAATAGTTCCTGTTCACTGCAAAAGCTCAAACAATTTTCGCATAACAAGAGCTGCCCTGGAAGAAGCCTATGAAAAAGCTCAGAGATCGAATATCAATATCAAAGGCGTCATCATAACCAACCCTTCGAACCCTTTAGGCACGGTCCTCGACAAAGAGACGCTGAGAAGCTTAGTGAGCTTCGTCACCGACAAGAACATCCACCTCGTTTCCGATGAAATCTATGCAGCCACAGTTTTCAGCTCTCCCAGATTCATTAGCGTCGCCGAGGTCATGCAGGACATGGACTGCAACCGTGATTTGATTCACATTGTTTACAGCTTATCCAAGGACATGGGGTTCCCTGGTTTCCGGGTCGGCATTGTTTACTCCTTCAACGATGATGTTACGAATTGTGCCCGAAAGATGTCGAGTTTCGGGTTGGTTTCCTCTCAGACACAATTTTTACTGGCTTCGATGCTGTCTGATGATGAATTTGTGGGGAACTTCTTAAGGGAGAGTTCAAAGAGGTTAGCCAAAAGACACCATGTATTCACAAAGGGACTGGAAGAAGTCGGGATTTCCACTATAAAAGGCAATGCCGGTTTGTTTTTCTGGATGGACATGCGACCACTCCTTAAAGAACAAACTACCAAGGCCGAAACAGAACTGTGGCGTGTGATTATCAATAAAGTGAAACTCAATGTCTCCCCAGGCTCTTCTTTCCAATGCTCGGAACCCGGATGGTTCAGGGTCTGCTTTGCAAACATGGACGACAAAACTGTTGAAGTAGCACTCGACAGAATCCGAGAATTCGTTCTTCAAGGCAAGGAGGAAAACAATCATGAAGCGGACAAGTCTCAAGCTCGGGCTCAGCGTTGGCGAAAGCAAAATCTTCGCCTCAGCTTCTCTTCGTCTAGGTTATACGACGAGAGTCTCATGTCTCCGCACATGATTTCCCCTCACTCCCCAATTCCTCACTCGCCCCTCGTTCGAGCCAGGACTTAAAAAAAAAAAAAAAAAAAAAAAAAAAACCCAATATTCATAACCTACGTAGCATGGCATGGCATGGCATGCATGCCTAGTAATGGTTTTTTTTTTTTTTTTTTTTTACTTCACCTTTTAACTAGTCATCCTAATTCAATTTTAGGAGATTGGTAGGACTCAGATTGGTTTACTTTCTATCTTTTAGTCTGAAGCGTGTTCATTTGAAACATAGTGAATACTATTCTTCCTTTCTCTTCATTTTTTCCCACATTAAAGCCTATCCTATTAAGCATTGTTTTTGTGGAAGATCACTATGTACTGTAGTACAGCAAATGCTAGTCTTAATTTGTACCTGTTTGATTATTTCAATAATAATGATAAAATAAGTGCGTTGTACTTCTAATTTATTTTATAAATTCAGTTTTATTGTGTGCAACAGTTGGATTATCTTTTATTATTTATTTTTATATTAAAAACTAGATGGAAGCTCAATTTTATAGATAACGCCATGTCTTAAATTTGCTTTGGTGGTGAAAATATATAAATAAAACACTTCTGACAAGAACTCATGGTACGGAACACGTTGTGATCATGACATGTGCACTACGAATGAGAATAAATGCATATATATATATATATATTATATGCTGGATTTGTCCCAAGAACTCTATTAAATTGACCAGGTTTCGAGTGATATCTAGAAAGCCAAATATTCCATGGTTAACCGAAACAGGTATACTGTTAACCTACGAAATAATACATTTCCGAAAATATCTTCATTAATGCGGTTTGAGTGAAATATTGGAGAATTAAGCTTTCTTGTCTTGTTTTAGGTTTGCTGATGTAGACTAATTAGGAATATATAAGATTAGAAGAAATCGGTGAAATCAATGATTAACTTGTCTATTTTGTATGAGATAATTATCTGAGATTTATGGTAAATATTAATTTAATTATGTTCTATTTTTATTTTGATCACTTAATTTTAAAATTTCTAGTTTTGGCACTAATATTTTATTGTGAAAATAAGGTAAAAAAGAATATTATTGTACTAGAAAATCATACTAGATTTAATTCTCAGAAAATATTAGAGGGATCACAAACAATCTCATTTAAAAGCCCAACCTCCTAGACATAATCTCCATACAATGTAATTTAATAGTACAATATATCACTACAATTACACCTTACAAAATATTAAAAGATAAATAAAAATAATAAAGAACACTAGAAATTTAACGAGGTTCGGCAAATTATGCCTACATCCTCAAACACTATCAAATATATTTCATTGCAAAAAATATAAGTGAAAATTTACAAATAAGAAGAGGAAAAATTTGCCTTATGAAGAAAATGACGACGAATTTTGGGATGATTCAAAGGTGGAAAAACAACCAATTTATAGTAGTACAAACTCTCCACAACCTTGTATTTTTTAGATGTAGGATTGTGCTATGTCAACAAATCTACATCTTAGCAATTTCCACATCTTCAATATCCTTACAAAACAACATTTGATAGTGTCTTCAAATTTCAACCTTCAAGTTTTAACATTGATCAAGTCCAAACATAGTTGGAACTTGACTGCAGTCACAACCTTAGCCATCATACTCGACATAATTCTCAGTGGTTGAAATTTTTTGGATATTTACTCCACCTTCTTCCAAAATCAATCGTACAAAATTATATTGGACATCAATGTGCTTCATCATTGCACAATAAACTTGATTCTTTGCTAACTAAATAAGCACTGTGACTATCACAATGTACTTTGACATACTTTTGCTTAATTTCTAGTTCACCAAGCAATCCTTGAAGCCAAATTGCCTTTTTTATAGCCTTTGTAGTTGCCACATACTCAGCTTTTGTAGTAGATAAGGAATCGTTGACTGTAAAGTAGACTTCCAACTAACTAGTGCCTTTGTAAGAGTAAAAACATAACCAGTAGTTTATCGTCATTTGTCCAGATCACCAACATAGCTTGAATCACAATATCCAACCACACCCCAACTATCTTCTTGCTAAAAAATCAATCCAATATCCATTGTATTATGGATATATTGCAAAATCCATTTTACAGCTTGTTAATGCTCCTTTCCTGGATCATGCACATACCTACTCATGACCCCAACTATTTGTGAAGTGTTAGGTCTAATACATACCATAGCATACATTAAGCTACCAATAACATTTTCATATGGTATTTTTGATATATATTCTCATTCTACATCATTCTTTTGCGACGTAGAGACATTAAGCTTGAAATGAGGAGCAATGGGAGTGCTAACACATTTTGACTTTTTATTCATGCCAAAACAGTTTAGTAATTTTTCTCTATTTTTCTTTTGGAAGATATCAACATATCATCAACATAAAGCAAAACATATATGAGAAAACCATCTTAAAGCTTGCGAAAGCACACACAATGATCATATTTGCTTATTGTGTACTTTTGTTTTGTCATAAATTTGTCAAATTGCTTGTACCACTATATCGATGATTGCTTTAAACCGTACAATAATTTTTCAAGTTTTCACACTAAATTTTCTTTTCCAGCAATCTTGAATCCTTCTAGCTGAGTCATATAGGTTTCCTCTTTCAAGTCTGCATGTAAAAAAAAAAAAGAGCTTTTACATCCAACTAAACTAGTTCTAGGCTCAATTATGCTATCAAAATCAATAAAACTCAAATGGAGGAATACTTCACAACTTTAGAAAATACTTCATTGTAATTAATTTTCTCCTTTTGAGTATAGCCTTTCACCATCAATCTTACTTCGTAAGTCTAATTCTTATGAAGGGTTTGCATTTCTTTGCAAACACTCACTTGCATCCAATTGTCTTCTTTCCCTTCGACAGACTAACTAGTTTTCAAGTCTGATTCTTATGAAGGGACTGCATTTATTAATTAATGACAATCCTCCACTTTTCTTCTTTTAAACTTTGAATTGCTTCATTAAAAGTGGTAGGGATGTCATTAGCTACAACTGGAAATGTATAAGCCACCATATCAGTAAAGTGAACAGGTTTTCTAATTATTCTCCTTAGCTTATCAGTTGCAATTGATTTAAGTTGTTGTGGAAGTTTTTGGGTTAGAACCACCTCTTCGCTGGAGAATTTTTCTTCCACTGGTGATCCTCCCTACTAGAGTCTCATTCTACCATATGTACAGGCCTAAATTTGCCCGGGCCCATAAATAAAATAAAACACCCAAAAATCAAAGTTTATCACAGTCCATTAAACTACATCAATTAGATAACCCATTACATATTAAAATCCAAACCCGATTCGGCCCAAACCAAATTAACCCAAATGTGGCCCAAACCCTAAAACTAATTCAGAAAAATAAAAAAACCCTAATGCCCATGTGCGCCGCACTCTTCCTCGGTCACATCGCCCGTGCCTCGTCCCAAGACGCCTCGTCCTAAGGCGTCTCGTCCCGAGGTCTGTCGCCATTTCACCGAAAAGGAAAAAGAAAAGCCTTCCCTCCGTTGTTGACCCTTCTCGTGTACCTGCAAAGATAGCCAAAGAAAGCAGAGACAAGACAGAACAACAACAACACGGCAACAGTAGAAAACGATAGAAAAACTTTTTGTATTCGGCTATAAAAAGAGCAAAAGGAACCATTGTAAAAATTACGTTTTCAAAATACAAAAATAAAAAAGAAAAGGTATATTTCAGACTTTCAGCATACATTCGCTCTTAATCTATTGCGTATAAATAGAGAAATAAAAGAAAAACAAAAGGTTTTTACCTTTTTGTAGAAGTCGGAGTCAGAATCTGATTCGTTCTTTGCTTAGATCTAGTTTTTTGGTGGGTTTTTTAGTCGTTTTTGAGTTTATATTTGGGTTCGGGAATTTTAAAAGGTCGAAATAGCCCATTTTCGCAGCCTTGACCACCGTATACGATGGTGGGTGCGACGGGCATATGGCGGTTGCTCGCTGGAGCTTCACCGGATTCTGGGTTGAGACCCAGTGAGAAAACCCCCTCATTTCCCTTTTTTTAAAAAAAAAACATGGAAGAAATGAAGAATGAAAAAAAATTTTGACTTTTAAAGGCCCTCTGGTACGACGTCGTTCGAGGCTGAGATTAATAGCTTCAAAACGGCGCCGTTTTGAGCCGGATCGGTTTGACCCAATTTAAACCCTCAGGATCCGCGTGTTTTATGGTGAAGGTATATTTGCGTGCCAGGTCCTTCCGTCTTTGCAGTATTTGCAACGTGGTCCTGCGCTCTGTTTTTGATTTAGCCCTGTTTCTTTGTCATTGTTTTAATTTAGTCCTGGGGTTTATTAGGGGACTGGTACTCAAACGACGCCGTTTTGAACTGGTGGGTTAATTACCCTTATAATCCCTTTCTCTGCGCATGTATTCATCCGGATCCCTTTAATATTTAGCTTTTGGACTTCAAATTGTGTTTTAAGTTTAAGTTCGCCTTTATTTTATTTTGGCAAATTATTATTATTATTATTTTAACGTGGTTATTTATTTTAAATATCTATGTATCTATGTACTATATGTATTTTATATATCTTGTTCATTATTAGTATTATTATATTTATTATCAATATTATTAGTTTTAGTTTTAGTTTCAATTAATATCTTCAATATGTATATATATTTTTATGTAACACTATTAATAATTTTTTTTATATAAATATCATGATTATTTTTAATATATATGTATATATATATTACGTATATATTTCCTAATATGTATATATTTATTTGTTGTTATTAAAAGTTGTTTTTTAATATTATTATTTCTAATATATATTATGTACGTACTTTTTAACACTATATTATTTATATATTTTTATATGTATTATGTACATGTTCTTGATACCATCATGCATATATTTTTAATACCATGTTATGTATATATTTTAATATTATATATTTATATATTATATATATTGTTTTTAATACTATTGTCATGTATATTTATATGTAGCATTATTAGTATTTCTAAGATTATGTTTTCGTCACCTTACCTTCTATTATTCATATGTGTATATATGTATATTTAGAGTTTTTATTTCATGTTTAATTCTTATTACGTTTAATATCGCATACATCGTTATTGTTTTTAATATTGTTGTTATGTTTATTATTTGCTTCGATGTGTTTCTAACCTTTTTATTTATTTATTTTTACTTCATATCAATTTGCTTTTCGTTATCTCAAAATCTTATTCTTGTTTTTTTAATTAATTTCAATATACGAGGCAACGTCCCGATTTAACACTAAGTCGTTGATTTCATCGTTATGTTGGGTGAATCATGTCGGCTCATGTTGTAACCGGGACGTCCTTCTAAAAAATAAAAAATTTAAAAATTCTCGTCATTTCAATCGGATCACGATTAAACGTTACATTAAACTCGTATTTTTGGAAATCAAGACAACGCGTATTTAATAAGATACCAATTTTGGGCATTGAGGGGGTGCTAATACCTTCCCCGCACGTAACCGACTCCCGAACCCTATTTTCTCTGAATTTTAATGTAGATCTAAACAAGGCCTTCTTTTGTATTCAAAACATCTTAAAATGGAGGATTTATTAGGTGCCTGATCACACCTAAGAAAAAGATCGGTGGTGACTCCTATTTTCAATAAAATCGAATTTCGGTTTTCAATTTTGTCAGTCAAATACTTCAATTAGCGACTAAGCTAATATAAAATTTTTACATCGCTACACCGTAGAAGAATCATTAACTTTTTTATTTGTTGGAATCACCACTCTTTCAAACTCCACCTGTTTATGAGTATCATCTGTCTGTTCCTTTTGCACCTTTGACAACATGGTAGATTCATCAAAGTTGACATCCTTGTTGAATATAATTTATTTTTATTTTTTTTGTTTTTGGACACCATAGGCGAAAACCCTTTATGCCAAAATTGATCTCTAAGAACACTACTTTTCTTTGCTCTTAGATTCAACTTTGATTCATTAACATGCTAGTATATAGTAGGCTTCGCACTCCATTTCTCTAACGGTGGTTTTCCCTCAATTGTAGTAGATGATAGACGATTAATGAGATGACATGCAAATGTTATAGCCTCAACCCAAAACTCTCTACCCAATCTAGCATTGGAATTACTTGATGATGCCATGCGCTCTACTACCCCAATTTGTTGTGGTGTAGATTTGATAGTGAAGTGCTTGATGATGCCTTTATCTTCACAAATCTTTGGAAATGGATCACTTCTATACTCTTCACCATTGTTTGTGCGAAAGTGCTTGATCCTTTTGCTCGTTTGAGTTTCCATTATCTTTTTCTACTTAAGGGAAGTTCTTAACACTTTATTTTTTGTCTTCCTTGTATACACCCACACTCTTCAAGAATAATCATCAACAAAAGTTACATAATACTGTTTCCTTTGAAAGAGCTTGTTTTAGAGGGACCGTAGACATTTGAATGAACATAATAGAATATGCCTTTAGTATCATAGATTACAGTCTCAAACTTTACCATTATAACAACCTAAAAGTACGGGCATCGAAATAGTGAATTGCCGGGTCTCCGTTTTGGTAAAACGGACTCGTAAATATTTATTAAAAATATTTACGAGATTAATTATGTGGCCAATTAGATTTTAGTTAAGCAAATTTAGTTGAATTAAGATTAATTAGATATTAAGACTAAATTGAATTAAATGTGAAAGTTTAATTATAGATTAAAGAAAAGCTAAGGGACTAGATAAGTAATTGAGCCAAAATAATGCCAAGTGTGTGTTAATAAAACTATACATGTGTATTAATTTATATACATATGTTAGTAATTATTATTTATTTACTTATTATATAAGTAAAAGATATTCGATGTTAAATATTATTATATTATATTATTATAGTATATTGTTATATTATTAACTACGTAATAAAAGAAATAAAAGAAGAAAAAGAAACAGAGAAGTTCACGAAATTAGGGAAAAGAAAGAAAAAGAAAAAGGAAAAATAGGGTTTTAGAGTTTCAAGCTTAAATTGGTAAGTCAATTTAGTCCCTTTTCTTTTAATTTTAATGTTTTTGGAAGTTTAGAACAAAGTGTATTATGGGTTATGCTGAAATTTTGTTAGTTGATAGGTTTTTAGATATGAGTCATGTTGAGTTAATTGATGAATTTGGGGTTAAATTGATTAAATTTTTGAGTTAGAAGTTAGTAAAGGACTAAATTGTGAAATATTTCATAAATTTTGAATAATAGGAGTCAAATTGAAAGAATTTCAGAATTTTGGAGGTTATGGTGAAATTTAAGAGTTTAAAAGAGTTCATAGTGGAAATTAAGTGAGAATATGGAGTTAGATTGAGAGAAATAAAATTAGTATTGCTTAGGGATTAAATTAGAATTTAGGAAAAAACTAGGTATTAAAACAATGTTTAGATAAAATTTTGTATTGATGATTTTAATTGTTTTAATTACGTAGCTAATATCGAGCCAGAGTCGTCAACCAAGAAAGGGAAGGAAAATATTAACAAGGAATAGAACGAGGAAATTCGGTTTGTATTACTATAATTTAAATCTAATATTTATTAATTATTGCAAATTATTATTATGCATGGTAAGTGGGATTAGTAACTATTGAATATGTGATATTGATGTTGAAAGTGAATTTGATTATTGGAAATGAATGATTTATTGATTAAGATGTGTATTTGAAGTGATATTGGATTATGAAAGCATTTGAGCATTTGAGCATTTGAAATACAAATTGATTAGAAAAGTGAAACAATTGATGAATGTGTGAAATTGAAATTGAAATTGAAATGGAATTGATTGAATTTGAATTGAGAAAAATAAATTGAATACCCTATTAACTAGTCGGGTTAAGTCGGATATAGTTGGCATGCCATAGGATAGGAAGTGTTCAGAGATACTTCGGCTTCGAGTCAATGAGGCACTATCTGTGTCGTTATATTGCTTCGGTTAATACTGATAAGGCACTTAATGTGTCGTATTAATTGCTTCGGATTAAATCTGATGAGGTACTAGGTATCGTTTACTTCAGTTATGCCGATGAAACATAATGTGCCGTAATGGTGTGTTGGTTGGATCCGTGTATCCGTCAATGTCCAAGTTATGTTAATAGGGATAAAGAAAAGATTCGATAAAATAAATGAACTAAGAAAATTGTAGTTGAAAGATTGATACGGATGAATTAAGATTTTATATAATATAACTAATAATGTAGAAATTGAAATATAAGTAGAATGGAGAAATTTAAATAAGAGTTTTATTTTTTTAGGATTATTATTGTGAAATTAAATGATGGTACTAAGTATGATCTATGGTGAACAAGATGATTGTTTTGTTACCATGCATGTTTAAAGTTTTATTATTAGTATTTGAATTATGGTAATACCACTGAGTATTTTCATACTCAGCGTACGGTTGTTCAGTGCGCAGGTTAATAGGTGTACAAAATCCCGGTCAAGCATCCAAAGCTATCCCGACTCCGACAAAGAATTTGGTGACGTAATCTATATTTTGGTAAATGTGGCATGTACTAGTTTTTGTTTAGTCACTTGTATATGTCTTGTATTTCGGATGTAAATACGGTATATAAAACTTGAGTTGGAGTTAAATGAAATGGTATGAAATTTCATAAGATGTGTATAGTATGTTTTGTGTTAAAGTTTGAAATGAATGGATGAAAGTAAAAGTAAATTTTGATTGATAAAATGAGTATTAATTGAAAATCATTTGAGTAATTATTTAGTGTAGAATTAAGTATGTTTGATTGTGGAAATGTTTTGGTTGTGATTGGTTTTGGTTTAAAATTGCAGGGAGGTTAGTTTAGTGACTTAAGGCTCATATAGAGTCCACACGGCCTGGCACACGGGCGTGTGATCAGACCGTGTGAGACACATGACTAGCACATGGGCGTGTGAACTGGTCATGTGTCCCCTGTATCTTAAAATATGAAATCAGGATATCACACGGGCTAGACATGACTGTGTGTCTTGTTCGTGTAGAGGACACGGCTCTAGTATAGCCGTGTGATACGTCCATGTGAAAATGGCTTAAAAATGGTGAAAAATCAGGTTACCAGATGGCCTAGCCACATGGGCGTGTGCCCAGGCCGTGTGGCCCTCTGTTTCTTATTAAATTGCAAGTCAGCCTGCCACACGGGCTAGCCACACAGCCATGTGAGCTACACGGGCTAACCACACGAGCGTGTACCCTTATTTTTATGAAATTTTCTTTAGGGTTTTTTAAAGTTACCGGTTTAGTCTCAAATCATTTCTAAGCATATTTTGGGCCCCGTAGGCCCATATTAAGGACTTTATGATGGAATTTGAAAATTTTTAAATTGAAACAAAAAAGTATGATTCAGTTTTGTATAATTACTAGTGTTAAAGTCCGGTAATGCGTCGTAACCCTGTTCCAACGACAGTTTGGGGTTAGGGGGTGTTACAACCATTGTCTGCTTCCCTTTGATGTAACGATCATTGAAATCCAGTTTACAGGTTCTTACTTCTTTTAATAACCCTTGATTTATGAGTAAGTTTAAGGATTTTTCACCTATATGCCCCAAGTATATATGTCATAACTTAAGTGCTTTTAACTTTCGATTTTCAGTTGATGTCATAACAACTATCCCATTAACTATACTACCCAGATAATGAAACAAGTTATTATTTTGGTGAAACCCCTTCATTACCACATACGCACATAATCTTTATCACATTATCTTTATCTCTCACTTCCAAACTTTTTGATTACAAGGTTTTCACTTAAATGAGATTCTTCTCTGACACATAACGAACATCATGTAAAATTATGATTGATTCATCATGATTTCTCAATTAAACGAAATCAATCTCATATGTGGTAAGAGGAGTATTATTTGTTGTATAGACATCTTTACCCTTTAGTTCTTTAAAATCAAGGAACCATTCCAAATGAGGACAAATATAATAGCTACAAACTAAATCCAACATCCATACATTAGAATGGCTAGTTACATACGTAACAAGTGAAAGATTTGAATCTTCATCATCACCCTCAGCTACATTTGATTTTGTTGCAGCTTTCCCTTTATCAGGTTTACCTTATTTTTTAACTTTGGGAAATCTTTCTTCCAATGTCTTTTCTCTCGATAGAAAGCACACTCATATTTACTTAGTTCCTCCATTGACTTGGATCTCCCTTTCTATACTTCAGATATGTGAATGACCTTGGGCTACCAAAGCTTTTGCATCTCCAGTTGAGTTTTCATGCTTTTCATTCTTTCTCAGTTCATTATTGTATAAAGCTGCATACACTTCACTAAGAGATACATCAATCTTCCCATGAAGTAGAATAGTTTCAAGGAATCAAACTCCTCAGGAAGTGACCCCAACAACATCAAAGTCAAATCTTCATATTTGAAAGTCTTATCCATATTCACCAAATTAGTGACTAATTGATTAAAACGGGTGATGCGATCATTCATAGTAGTACCCAAAACATAAGTGAAGCGAAACAACGTTTTCTTCATGTAAAGTTTATTCTAATTGTTTACATAGATTAATTTTTATTAATCTATTTTGAAAATATTTTGTTTACATATTTAATTTTTAAATTTTAAATTCAAGTATGCTACTTAAAAAATTAAATTATTTTTAATTTACTAATAGTTGGATGGCTACCAATGTAGTTTAAAAGAACACTCAGAAACCCACATCTTTAGATTACAAAATGGTTAAATATATTTTAATTGATACAAACATCTAGCCAGTGCATTGCACAAGTATATTTTGTTGCACGAGATATAAAAAGGTGTTTTTGTTTTTTTGGAATATCCCTTGTATTGCTTACAAATCATATACTTATTGGGTTAAGTGATAAAAAATTTAATATCTAAAATTTTGAGTATTGTAAATTAGAAAAAGAAAAAGTTTTCTTGGGTTACTTTGATACCAATTTAGAGCGCTTACCATTTGTTTTATTGGAAAAGTTTTTTTTGGGGGGGGAGGGGGTTGACAAATTTATAGATGTGGAATGACTCTGTTTTAAAAACCGAAAGCTTTAGTTAGGAAGTTTGAGGATCAAATTGATAGAATTTATAAATTTGAAGGGTTAAATTTATTATATTATTTAGCATTAGGATCTAATTGATAGAATATGTAAGTATTGATGACTAAATGTGTTATTATACCAATTAGAAAAAAAAAATTTGTTATCAATTTAACTGTAGGTGATCAAAACAAAAATACAGAGTGACCATTTATATAATTTAGCCAAGATTTATATATTTACATAAAGTTTCATACGTTAATTATTCATAATATATAGATTTTAATTATTGATATATTATTGTTATTTATTTAAAATTCGCAACATGCAATATAATTTTTTTTTCCTTTTTAGATAAAAGATAGTTGTTCAAAAATTCAACCTAATACAATTAACTATGTAATATTGTTTGTTTCATCTTTGTTAATTTACTTACCTATCACTATCCAAAAAAAAATCTAAAATTAGGTCCAGATGTTACATAAAGGAGAGGATCATGAGTTAGAGGGAAAAAACCTAATTATTGTTAGCGAAATATTAAAAAAAAGTAATGTAAGACAAAAGAAAAATAAGTCACTTTTTGGATTATTATTGAAATAAATAAATGTTAATTATAAAATTTAAAATTCAGATAATACACGAAATACCAACTTTAGATATTAATGTCAATTGAATGCTTAGTTCAACGATAAGAACTCTACTATGATAGATGTATCTTTGTATGCAAAAAAAAAAAAAAGGACACGTATAGATACGAGAACATATAACATGAAAGCCTGATGATTACGATATATATATAGCAGTAGTGCAAAGTAAGAGAAAAAAGACAGGTCAGTAAATTGCTAGTTTGGGACTGGGTGGTGGCTGATGGTAATTGGATCCACGTTAGTGAAGGATGAAGTATAGTGAATTTGTGCACCAACATGGAAACGTAAAATTGAAGTCATTTCTCAAAGGGGATGAAACATCCTGCCCCACCACCAACCATATGTTTGTACTCTATTATGCAGTTGATTGCCCCATCAGCATAGTCCAGAACCGACCACCCAGCTTTCAATGCTTTTATATCTGTACAAATTAATCAAGGGGCGACATTTTGGCTATGTTCACCGTCCAAGGCTTCTCTACACCTACTTCTTTCTTCCTCACCTACTTTTATTACTGATCTTCTATCTTCCCTTCTCAACTTATAAATAGAAAAATAATATATTTTAGTATACTCAAATTTACGTTCTTTTGTATTGATAATAATATCCGTGCCAATCAAACTAAAACTTAATCAACAGTTATAACATATTTTTATTTTAGTGCAAAACTAAAATTAAGTATTCAACATAGGAAACTTGCACTTGCCTAAATATCTCTTGCCAAGTATCTATATATGTTATCCTAGTCAATGTAATAATAAATTGTTTCTTCCCCGCACCAGCCAACTCATAAGTTGCTTATGATAAAGTTATTTTTTTTGGTATGATGGTTAATAGTCTGTAATGTTAATAATTTTTGTAACGAGATACATAATATAATGAATTTAAATATTTTTTTTATGCTCTTAGTTCATAAAGTATGTGAGTTTAGTTATTAAGGTTATGATTAAACTTAATATTTCTAATTATTATTTTTAAGACTCAACTTAAATCATTTTCATAATTCTTTTTTGTACTACAAGTTATTTAACAAAGATCATGTTCAAGGTAACATCAATTAAATTTGATAATATATAATTCGTGTTAACACGTATTTTAAATGTGTGTGCTTTTTTGTACTACAAGTTATTTAACAAAGATCATGTTCAAGGTAACATCAATTAAATTTGATAATATATAATTCGTGTTAACACGTATTTTAAATGTGTGTGCTTTATTTTTTTTCTCTCTTAGTCCAATTTCATATGGCATGTTGAAATGTTGAAAAAATGGAACACTATCCTTAAGTCAACTAAAGTTTTTCATCAATTGAAGTGAGGATGCCGGAGAATTTTATACGTATAGACAAGTAAAGAGGTCAAAAGAAGCAGGCATGCGATTGGAGTTGATTATGTGCGTTAAATGAGCTGACCTCAACTCGTCCTTTCGACGAAGAAAAAGAGCACGTCGTGGACTGCTTTAAATTTTTTATTTTTCCATTCACTCTTCGGCAAGTGCACGTCTCTAACTCTCCAACAACGCTGGGCTATTTCCTTTGCCATTAAACGAGCTGCGGCCTCATGCCTTTTCTTGAAAATCCTTCCCCTTGTACTATTTACGTCAAATGAATATTCTTAATTTCAATTATCGACAAAATTACTATTATTGGTAATTCGTTTACACACTGTGTATAGCAATATTGATATAAATTAGTCGAATATTATGTTGATATAGTTTTTTTACATACAAAATTAATTATCAAAATAGCATATTTATTAGGATTGTTTATCAAAATAATAAGAAATCAACTATAATCGTCTTAGTCTATAGTCTATAGTGATTTACGTTTCTTTTTTTTTTCATTTCATATGCACCAAAGTGTTGGAAAAACTGTTTATGAAAAGTGTTCTGTTACATAGCGGAACTTATTGATGATATTAAATAAGATTATGACCATAGTTGTGGACTTGGGATTTTTGTCAGCTTCATTATTGATCATATTCAACTATTGGTGAAGGTGAAGTGGGAAGAAGCACAGTAAGACAGTGAAGTTCTTATTTTCTGCTTCGATAGCTTTCGTATTTTTGGTGTACATTCAAGATGTCTCCGATGAATTCAGGTTTATTTAAAATTATATTCGAGTGAGATTTCCATCATTTCAACTAATGTTTATAATGGATAGAGATTAATAAATTATTTTAACCTGCAAATCATTCTCATCCACATGCACGTTTAGGATTAATAGAATTTGAAGGAACTAAAATTCCATCACTTTTGTCACATACGGCTTAAATAAATGTACTAAACATAACATTATTAGACATCAACATGTTAAAGGTATGTGATTTCTATTTTTGGCCAATACATACTTTGTTACAAGCTTCACAAATTGGATTAAGTTGAAGAATTGAGTGAGAAGTTAGCGTAAAGCATTCTTTTTCTTTCAATCTGGCACATTTGTTGCACTGTGTATTCGTCTATTTTTTAAATGAATTATGATTCACGTGTTGTTTAAAATGAAAAAGTGTACGCCGAATACTTATCAGATACAAATAATGCAACGGGTCAAGTTTGTCGTCAACTTTAATAAACTTGAATACAAGAAGCCCATCGTCTGGAATGTTGCATTACAGCAGCTATATCTGTTTCTTTTTGCTTTTACAAAATTAATTTATTCAAAGAGTTGATTAGTTTAATTTGAATATATATATATATATATATATATATGCATGACTTAAATGAAGCTACACTCATTAAACTCTGAATAATGAGAAAGAATAACAGAAACCTGGAAAGCTTGACCAGTAAAGTCCGACCCTTAAATTCATGAAAAGCAGGCAGACGAGGCGATCTTCAAATGAGAATTTGTTAAATGTGTGATGAGCTAACTTCATTGTTTAATTTTCAGCTAGGATTCCCTCAGACATTGATATTCAAATTCAAAGGTGGAATTTTATTTTGCTTGTCGTAGGGAGAATGAAGAAGATTCAAAAAGAGCACAGTTTGCAGTACAGTAAAGGATAAGATTCAAGGACTTGCGGTAGCAAAGGAGAAGATTTAGAGTCACCAAGTTTTCTATTAATTTGAAGTATAAAAAAAATCAGTGAATTATATAAATTATTTAAATATTTTATATATGATAAAATATTAAATACAAGTAATTTTTTTTAGCAACTTTAAACTTATCTTAAAATTATCTATAGCCCCTCCCCAATCCACATCTTTCTGTATTGATAATAATGTCCATATCAATCAACACAAATAAAATATAATAACATATATAATAAGACAGATGACAAATCTACAACTTTACTTGTAAAATTAAAAATATATATTATCAATATACTAAATACTTAATTACTCAATACACAACATAATACAATTGTTGAAATGAATTACATAAAATATTATCCAAATACACAAATTATTAAAACTTTTTAAGGGCACACACTTTCTAGAAATTTTATTGGCAGAGGAATCAGTACCCAAAGATACTTTAAGAAGAAAGACAAAGTAATTCCGTTTTCAAGCCCAGCTGAAAAGGAAATAAATACACAAATAGTAAGTTGGGCTAACATTTTAAAACTAATGTTAAAGATCCAACTCGAATTGGGTTGGATCTACTGTATTCGGTATATAGTCAACAGGTCTTGACCCAACAATCTTTATCCACGTTAACTCACCCAATTTAACTAAGCTGGTCCAACGTAAAATTATTACAATAAGATGTAATAATAAATTTAGCATTTAAATTTTAACTCGATTGATATGAACATTATTGTTAATGCAGAAAAATATAGATTTAAGTGCGTTGAAGGGCATTATTCTTCTATTTATGGGTTAGGGAGAGACTATAGGTAATTTTAGGCATTGTGTAAAAAAAGAGCAGATATAATCAAAACCTAGAATGAGATAGTTCAAAAAAAAAAAATAGTACTTAATGTTTATTTATTTTTGTCACTTTAACTCTATTTCTTTTTTAGACCATTTTGACTTACATCCTTTAAAATTTATTTAAATTGCTTTATTCGGAAGAGACTTATAAGTTGACTGAAATTTTGAAATTTTAATGGCACTAAAGTAGTAGTCTGTAGGTAATTTACGTGTAATTTATCATCAATATGGATAATTTTTTAGAAATTTTATGATTTTTTTTAATTTTAATATTTTTTAATTTTTTTATAAAACATACTTAAATTGTCATATGAATTATCACATCACTATTGTTAAAATTTTAACATGTCAATCAATTTTTCTATTTAAAAAATCAATTTAATTAAAATTTAAAAGTTATATATAAAAAATCCTAAAAAAATTAAGATTAAAGTGATAAAAATAAATAAATTTTAGAAACTAAATTCATTATTATTCCTTACGATAAAAGATGACTAATGGTATTTAAGAGTTTTAAGTTTTAATATACAACTGCCTCTTAAAATAACCACCCATTTAAAAAAAACTCTTTATTCTTTTTCCAAAATATAATTATCTTTTAAAGTGCAAATAAAAAAATGTAAAATAATTAAAAAATAAATTAAGCCTTTAATAAAAAATTGTAATAAATTAAGTTCTTAATTGAAAGAGTAAACTATATAGATAGTCATTTAAGTATCAAAAAAATTTCATTTTAGGCACTTAAAATTTAAAAAAAAAATGCAGTTTAAGCACTCATGTTACATAGTTCGATCATTTTAGTCACTTCCGTTAAAATTACAAACGACAAATTGACATGGAAATTAAAAAATATGTATAATAACAACATTAAGATCATTAGAGGTTTTGGTCATATTTGTTTTTTTTTTTGACACAATGCCTAAAACTATCTATAAATTAAAGGATAATGCGCTTCAACACATTCGAACTTACATCCTCCTGCATTGACAACAATACTTATGTCAATCAAATTAAAACTCAATCCACAATTATAACATATTTTTATTTAAGTGCAAAACTAAAATTATGTATTCACCATATAACACTTGCACTTGGCTAAATATCTCTTGCCAAGTATCTATGTTATCCTGCTAGTCAATGTAATAATAAATTGTTTCTCCCCACACCAGCCAACTCATAAGCTGCTTATGATAAACTTATTTTTTGGTATGATGGTTAGTAGTCTGTAATATTAGTAATTTTATGTTGTAACCACATACATAATATAATGAATTTAAATAATAATTTTTTTATAATTTGGGTAATTGAGTTAAGTACTTAGTTCACTAAGTATGTGGAGTTTAGTTATTAAACTATTATTTTTAAAATTTTTAAAATAATTATAATAATTATTTTTATAAAAAACACAAGTTGTGCAATAAAATGTGTACCAAGTGACATACATATAGATGTACAACTATTTAGTACCTATATAAAGACTCAACTTACATCAATTTCATTATTTCTTTTGGTACTATAAATTATCTAATAAAGATCACGCTCATCACAACATTAATGAAATTTGTTAAATATAGATTAATATGGTAGATAAATATATCCCAAATCTTGAATCATAAAATTGTTGAGATTTTAATTAAGTTTCATTGTTGAATGATTAGAGTTTAGTGAGATAATTATGAGAATATCTGAAAATAATTGTAGTATTTTAATAGTTTGAAGTCCTTGTAATGTATTTATAAAATGGGATAGAATCAAATGGGAGAACCGATAGTACAGGGAAACTAAACATTAAAGCCCTAGTGGGTTAAATTGAGAAAATGCATATTCATGCTTGAGTTTTGATTGTTTTTATGTTTGATTGTGTAATTGACATTGTTTCCGTAATTGTATTGTCTTACGTAGTTAAAGACGACGCCGAGACGTCAAAAGACAAAAAAAGAAAAAGTCGTCGATGAGTGGCATTTTCAGTTTGTATTTTCATAATTTATTTTCAATACATAACCTATTACGTAGTTAAATTTATAAAGTTAGTGTTGACAAGAAATGATATGAGAGGTATGTCTATATTTGTTCTATTTGAGATGCATTTGTCTAAGTTTAATGTTTATACATGTATGTGTTTGAGATAATTATATTATGATACTAGCTATGTTGGAAAACGCATTTGATAATTATTGGTAATGAAAATTGTCCTATTAGCGGTGTTAGAAGGGGTTTTGACGTTGAGCACGAATTATTATTTGATAACTCTCTAATGCCCTAAGGGTTAAGAACGTATCACTAATTCAAAAACCTTGGGGTATGAGTATATATTAGTCTAGTTGTAAGTATCGGTGCATTTATGGCCGATCAACACTTATGTGTGTACTCTAATATGTTAGTGGATTGATACATATATCCGTTCTCAAGTCCAAATCAATTAATAGGGGCTAAAATGTGTATAAATTGTGTATTAGATTTGATAATGAAATGTGAATAATGTGATAGTATTGAATACTGATTGCAATATAATAAAACGACATGCAAATACCTTAAGGTGCATCAATATTCTATTATGTAGTAAGTGAAATGATACATTGATATTGAAAATGATCCTGTTAGTAAAAATTGATAACCGAGACATGAATATCTTGAAGGTTTAATGATAAAACGACATGAGATAATGTGATTATTAATGTTGAATTTAAACTTGGATATAATGTTTTATAATGCCATTTTATTATGTTTTATTATTTAATACTATTATATGATTCAAATATGTTAGCACTATTGATTTTCATACTCAACGTGCGAACTTGTTGTTTTGGTACGTAGGTATCAACAAGTCGTGATTTGATCATGAGAATCCAGCTCAACAAATGTTGGTTATTCTCGTTTTGAACCTAGTTACAAATGGCACCTACCTAAGTTATTAGGTTGAATTATGTGTCAAATATGTTATTTTGGCCATTTGGTTATATTTTAGGCATAGTTTGGTTCATTTTTTGAATTTGATCACTAGATTTATATCTATGCATATATGTTTTAGTGTTTCTTATTTGTCATTTAATTAGGTTATGATATGATGCATTGGGTGCCATGGTTTCAAATGTTTTGGTTGTGTGTTCACATGTTAAATTGGTTTATTATGATTTGGTGATAAGTTAATTCATGTTAGTTATGAAATGGTAGTCATTTGTATGCTTCAAAAGGCTTGTTTTAGGCTCTTTTGCATTAGTGTCTCAAGAAATTAAGAGTATGTCTCGATATCTCAAAACAAAAATGATCAGTTGGTGCATTTTTGGGTTTAGGTCTCGAGACTTGAAGTTTCTTATCTTGAGACTTGCAAACATCAAAGTTAAAGGTCTGAAACAGGAGAGTTGTGTCTCGAGACATAAGAGGCCAAATCTTGAGACATGAACCCCAATGTCTCAAGACATTTCAACATCAGAACAAAAATAAAAAATCAAGTGAAGCAAGTCTTGAGACCTGTAATAGCCCGAATTTCAGTAATGCCAAAAATAGTGGTTCGAGACCACCAAATCCTACAAATGAACTCGTAAATTATATTATTTAATATTTACGAACCAAATGTAGCTTTTAAAAGATTTTTGAAATAGTAAATTGTGGTTTATAAAGATTTATTTGGTCAAGAAATTGAGAAAAAAAGGTATCGAGATCTTGGTGTTATAAACTGAGCCATAAATATTTTTATAAATATTTATGGAGTGTCAATAAGGTAGTATTAAAATTTCATCAGAAAATTTTAACGTTTCAGTAGTTAATTAAATAAAAATGACTAAATTGAAAAATGTGCAAAACTTGCTAAAGTGATTAAATAGCTTAACAATTAAATACGGAAGGACTAAAAGAGAAAATAGACCATTTTAAATTGCTGAGGTGACATAGCGTGAAAAAAATCAAAGATTTGTATGTGATAAGGACAAAATTGGAATTTAAACAAAAGTTACATGGCCAAAATTGATTTTAATAGTTTCTAGACAATTTTTTCTTCAATTTTCCATCCAAAAACACCATGGAAGAGCTATCAAGGCTGGTTTTCCTATGCTAGCTTCATGTAAGTTTAATTCTTTCTTTTTCCTTGAAATTTTTATGTTTTTGGACTTTTACAATTACGTCCAACTTACTATTTCATTAGTTTTTGATTTTGTTGAAAGTTTTGGAAGATACCATTGATAAGTTCATATGATTTTAGTTATTTGATGCTGAAATTGAGATGTTAATGGTTGTTTAAAGGTGATTTATTAAAGAATTTTGGATGAAATCATGTTTTAGGGATTAAATTGAAAAGTGTTAATTTTATGGAAAATTATGAAATTTCATGGAATTCATGGGCTGTTATTGATATGTATGAGAATAATTAGGTTTGGAACAAGGATTAAATTGCAAGAATTTCATTTTTCGAGCCTAGGGACGAAATCAATTTTGGACTAAAACAATTTTAGACAGCAGCAGTAGGCTAAATTTAAAAAATCACCAAAAATTGTGGAAATCGAGTTAGAGGTTGAATAAAATAGGAAATTAAATTTTATTGAGTCTAGCTTTTCATAGAAGAAACGATGTAAGCAATGGAATTGTAAATCATGAAATATAATAAATTTTGTGAGACAAGGTCAGAATGATTTTGGGTTCCCCTGTTCTAACTTTGGAAAATCATCAAAAATTCTAAAAAAAATAGGGGCTTAAATTTATATTTTTAAATTCTTAATGAGTCTATTTTCAAAAGAAACAAACGAAAACATCATCCAAATTCCGTACTTAGAGATAATTAATTTTTAGTAAGGAAAGGTCGAAGCTATCAAACAGCAGAATAGGGATAAATGTGGGTTTTTTACCCAAATATTACAAAAAAATTAAAAATATACCAAAATAATACAACATTTTTTTTATTTATCAAAATAATACAAACATTTTTTTATTTACCAAAATAATACAAACAAAAAAATACTAAAAACGAAAAAAAAAGACAGACAGCAGAGTGTAGGGCCCAGAGGCGGCACCAAAGGTGCCTGTGGCAGAGGCGGCACCTAGATGGGACTACTCAGGCCGTGTTTTTTTGTCTTTTTTCGTATTTGGGACCATTATAATGGTCCCCAAGGTAGCTGAGGATGAAGTTGCGGGAAAGAAGAAGAAGAGAAAAAGAAAAGAATAGAAGAAGAAGAAGGGGAAATGGCGCACCAAAGGGAAGAAAAAAGAAGAAGAAGAAGAGAAGGAGAAGAAGAAGATGGAGGGAAGGAAAAAGAAATAAAACAAATAAAGAAAGGTAACTTTTTTTTTAATAGAGTAAGTAATGGTATAAAGGATATTTTTTTTATTTTTGTTGTTATTATTATAATGTGATTGGTTTTGATTTAATTGAGATTTAATTTTAAATTTATTTTTTGCAATGTATTATTATTTGATTAGAAAGAGATATTAATGTATGTTTATATTTATCTATATTTTCATTCAGTCATAATTTAATTTTAATTTTTATGTTTTGTTTATTCTATGTTTTATTATTTATGTTAGTCCATTATTATTTTATTATTTATGTTATTATTTATGTTTTATTATTTATGTTATGTACATTCTATGTTTTATTATTTTATGTAAATTATTTGGTAAATGTATTTTATGTTGATTAGATATAATTTTTATGAAATTTATTTAGTATTTTGTAATGAGATTTGTTTATAAAAATATTATTAAAAACAAAAAACCGAAAAAAATTTATAAAAATAATATAAAATAATAAAAAAACAAAAAATAGTATTTTTTTTAAGTAATAAATTCCGAAAATAAGAAAAATACGAACAAAGGGCCAAAGTAACGGTTTCTTACCAAATTTATATAAAAAACACAAAAACAATACATTTGAAACATTATGTACTAAAATAATATAAAATAATAAAATACGAAAATAGTATTTATTTTGGAAGTGATTTTAATCCGAAAATAAAAAATACGAACAAATGGCTAAAATAACGATTTTTTTACTAAACTTATATAAAAAAATATTAAAACAATACATTTGAAACATTATGTACTAAAATAATATAAAATAATAAAATACTTATATTTTTTGAAAGTAATAAAATACGAAAATAGTATTTATTTTGGAAGTGATTTTAATCCGAAAATAAGAAAAATATGAACAAATGGCTAAAATAATGGTTTTTTACTAAATTTATATAAAAAATACTAAAACAGAACATTAGAAACATTATGTACTAATATAATATAAAATAATAAAATACGAAAATAGTATATTTTTTGAAAGTAATAAAATCTGAAAGTAAGAAAAATACGAACAAATTGCCAAAGTAACATTTTTTTACTAAATTTATATAAAAAAACACTAAAATAATAAAACATTGAAATTAAAAACAGAAATTTGTTTTAAAGTTGTAGGTTTCGGAATGGCTTAATTGCTTAAAGACGATCCTCATATATCTGATGTGACTAATAATATAGTAATATATTATTATTTGTTAATCACGGGTTCTATTAAAAAAATATATACTTAATGTATAGAAATAAATCATATTATCCTAATATTTATTTTCTGTAATTTAACACTATCAGGGTTCGTACCGCGTATTAAGGGGCGGGTGAACGGTATAGATATCCCCCGGATGAACGATTGATGCCATACTTAGAGCAAGCTGGATTCGGGTCAGCGGCATTGATCCGAACGTTCGACTTGCAGTACGATTTATTATCTACACTAGTGAAGCGGTGGCGCCCGGAGACCCACACTTTTCATTTTCCGTGTGGGAAGTGCACAGTGACTTTAGAGGACGTTGCACTGCAGCTTGGGCTCCCAATCGACGGGAGTCCCATAACGGGAGTAAGTGCATTTGCTGAGCCGGCTGCACTATGTTATAGCCTACTAGGAGACTCGCTCGAGCCCGACGATGAGGAGTCAACTTTTTCGGGCCTAAAATTTACGTGGCTGAGAGAGAAATTTGGACACTTATCAGCTAATGCGACTGAAGGAGAGTTGATGTGCGCTGCTCGAGCGTACATCATGCATATTATAGGGGGAGTGCTGATGCCCGATTCAAACAACAAGGTTCATATCATGTACTTACCCCTATTAGCTTATTTGAGTAGTGTTCGCTCATATAGCTGGGGCTCAGCAGTTCTAGCAGTGCTGTATAGGGAGCTTTGTCGGACGACAAAGCCTGCTATAGAAATGGGCGGATGTCTTACATTGTTGCAGTCCTGGGTACTTTATCGGATGTCATTCTTGGCATCAGTTAGTCACCAGCCATATGTATATTCACTAGTTAACAGGTGATAAAATATAACTTTTCATTAATTGACAATTTTTTTACGATAATATTGTAACGATACTATTTTGACTTGAAATTTGTTTTTGTAGGTGGAGTATTTATCCAGGTATCAGGAGGTCGTACATTGTCCTAATATACTGTCTGATGATCGAACAACATGCCGGGGAAGGGGTAAGCTATTCTAATATTTGTGACATGTTACTTTCTATATATTAGTCTCACCGTGTTAAATTATAACAATGTTATTAATCATGCAGTTTATATGGATGCCATATAGTACACCCGAAATTGCAGCTATTATACCATCTTCTGTCTACGTTGATTCTCATATGTGGTGCACTAACGTACCAATTATAAGTTTCAATGTAGTAGAGTGGTACCACGGCGATCGAGTGCTACGACAATTCTGCTGCGTCCAATAAATCCCGGATCTGCCATGTGAGGTGGGGGTGATTCACGGCATGAATAAGAGAGGGAGACCGCAATTAAATTGGGGGGTTAAGCACCGAAAATTTATTGCGCTGTGGAATAATCGGATGGCTCGGATACCTCAGATGATTATGGCTTCCAATTTGCATCCATCAGTAGAGTACATACAATGGTACTCTAGTTTCGGAAAGCCATAATACTTAGAGGCTAGTCGACTGTAGTCCCCCCGCATATGCAGTGACATGGTGCATACGAGCCAGTGGCAGAGCCTAATCCTAAGCCTGATCCAATGCCAGAGCCCGAGCCGGAGCCCAACCAATCACATTCACATTTGGATTCACATTCATATCATCCAGATTTGGCGGGCATTAACTATTTTCCGAGCTCATTAGGGGGCGGATACGAGTTTGATATATTTGGATCGTGCCCACCGCAGTACAGCACTCCCGGCCAGTTTCAACTGTATCATGGCACTCCTTCCGGCTCAAGTTCATCAATGCCGTTCGAGCCACATGATTTTTCTTCCATGTTTACCACACCCCCACCTGTGCCTCAAGAGGATGTTGGTCGTCGTGATCACCCAGAACGTGAATGTCGACCTCCGCAGAGATATACCCCTAGGACCACACCATCGAACCATCAATTTTAGGGGTTTCTTGCGGTTTTGATATTACTGTAGTTAGTATTTTTTTTATATTATAAACTTTGTACTTTTTGTCTATAAATTTAATTAGATTAATTGGAAGTTTAAAAATTTTAACAAAATTTGACCATAACGCAAAGTATATTAATTACAACATTACACCGTTACAACATTACACAATTACAACATTACAACATTACACATAACAACTTTGCAATACTTTTTTTATAAATTAAAAGTACTACAGCATAAGCTCAATTTCGACCCAATCGTGACGATTGTCTAACATGATAATTTCGCTGCGGGCATTTATTCCGACTATGACCAACTAACATGTATAATCCACAACGCTTACCGTCAAATTTCTCCGTAATGTCCATTTCATTACGAATTCTGGATGATTGCGGACGACCTCTTGGATTCCTGCGTAGCCCTCTGTCTAGGACAAGCTCGAAAGCCGTCGGAGGCACCTCCCGCATAGAGAGGTCAGGCATGACGGGGAACTCATTTTCCCAAACACGCAATGTGTGCTCAAGCGTGTACACATTATCGATAAATTGTTCAACATTAAGGTTCACTTTAGCACACGTTGCCACGACATGTGCACATGAATAATGAAGTGTTTCGAACCTCCTACATTCGCATCGTCTGTTCTAGAGATCAACTCCATATGACCTAGGTGGTATACCGAGTCGACGACCGATGGTCTCCGTAACTTGAAATGTTTACAGACGTCGTGAATATATTTCTACATTCATTGACCTCGCTATCCGATGGTTTGCAACCATTGCATCCCTGACATCTTTGACAAACACGTGTCCCGCCTCCATCTGCTCAACTTGTTGCTGACCCATTCTTGGCATCAAAGTAGCCAACCTGTAGAATGTAGCGGAGAAGACAGATGCAATCGAAGATGTCGTGTTTTCAATAACACAACGTTGACTCCCTCCATTAAGTTTGTGGTCATTTGATCATAACGAAATACCTCGTCAAAACTTTGAGCCCATTGCCACGGCTCCATTGTACCCAACCACTGTCGAAAAGATGTGTTTGTTTGACCCTCCATGTCACTCTCAAGTCGAATCATTCTTTGACAAAAAAAATGTGGCTCTAACTCGTACGCTGTATACATATTAAAAAAAGATATGTTCCAGTAACTCAATAACATAAAACATTACAACTTATATTGAAAAGATAAGGTTATCATTTACCCATTGCCACTACTTGTCTCTTTCAGTCCGCATTCTTATAATCTCGATGGAAGTTAGCTGCAATGTGACGAATGTAATAAACGGATCTCCATGGCACACCGGAACTCGTAATTGTGGTAATTAAACCTTTCCCTTTATCGGAGATGATGCAAATATTATCGTTGCTAATAACATACCTCCGCAGATTGGTAAGGAAAAATTCCCAAGATTCCAAGTTCTCCTTATCAACGATGGCAAATGCTATCGGGAGCACGTTCCTATTACCGTCTTGAGCAACCGCATGAAGTAGGATCTGTGTATATTTTCCATATAGCCAGGTCCCATCCACCTGCACAAATGGCTTGCAGTAGGGAAATGCCCGCATACATTGATCAAAAGTCCAGAACATCCGATGGAAAAAATTTTTCCCTGGCTGTAATTGGTCGTTTGGGCCGTAATAAGGTCTTGTTTGTAACTTAATCACAATCCCCGGTACGTACTCCCGCATAGCAGCTATCCATCCTTGTAGCTCGTTATACGAGGAATCGTAATCCCCATACAATTGTTCCATCGCCATCTGTTTAGCTATCCACACCTTCCGATATGATACTCGATACTGGAATCGTGCTTGCATTTTGACAATTAGTACCGAAACTTTAATGGTTGGCATGTCCTTCACCATCGGCATGATACACGTACAGATAGTTTTCGAATCAAGTTTTTGGTGATCGTCTGTCATACGTGTTGATGTACATGTGTAAGGCCCAACAAATTTTCGTATCTCCCACATCTGTGAATTTTGAATGAATGCAGCTCGTACTCGCCAATTGCAGCCTTCCGCTGCCTTCCAACACTCCCCAATATATACTGTCGGTGTAGACACTGTGACTTTGTAATCCACTGATATATTCATACTATACCGTTTAATAGCAAATACGTACTCTTCTTTACATTCGAATCTCTGGCCTATGAATAATTCCATATGATCAGAATTTACGACCAGCCGGTGAGCAAGAAGTATTTCGGATACTCCGGGAACTCAGCTACACGCGCAGCGTCGGGGTGTATGACCGACATGTGTGGCCCAGTATTATTGTGTATCATAGTATGTCGCATCTGGTTCCCGACCGAAGACGCATTGATGTTTCCACCGTTATTCACACCTTCATCGTCAATATCATCAGATACATCGTCCACATCGGGATCACTCTCACCATCTACCTCTTGATCATAATGATCGCTACCGTCGTATCCATGATCACCAACCACATTAATTTCGAGTGTAATATTGAGATTGATATCGATCCACCTATATTCGATTCACTATCAACGTACGATATTGGAGCCCCAATGCACGATTTTTGAGCTCCATGTTCTTCACCATATGCATTGACATCTTCATTTTGCTCCATACCGGCTAACTCAGCAAATAAGTGAATCGGTGCATTTTTCTCACTCCCATTCCTACAGTAAAAATCGATCATTGTCTCTATGTCTTCGTCGTCTACAAGTTCCATTTCGGTGAATTTGATCGGATCTGTCAAAACTGGAAACTTGTAGAAAATTTTTGATATCCTTCTCCCACAACGTCTAACAATTTTTGCATTAATCATCTCCTTCATATCATCCAACGAGATATTTCTATTAAATCTCATTGCTATTTGTTGCCGACATTCAAATATGCATCTAACAGTTGTTATCAAGATGCTTCCATTGAAATAAACGCATATGAAAAACTTATCATCCATCTTCAATATTCAATTTGTTAAAGAATAAACAAAATTTCAAAATATAATTTCAAATAGTAAATAAATTACTTAAATAAAAAATAATATTTCAATATGCAATTTTTTCATTCATAACCTAATACTATTTCAGTTATCATTTTGTACATGAACAACATAATAACAATATAATCTATTATTTTAATAACTAACAATATTAACTAAACTAATAACAAAAAATAATAAAAAATATACAAAAAACATAATAACAATATAATCTATTATTTTTAAAAAAATTATCTTATTTTTTCTTTTTTTCTTCTCTTTCTTTTTATTTCTTTCTTTTTCCAGTGCCCTCTCCTTCTTCTCATTCTTCTTCTTTCTTTTTTTTTTCTTCTTCTTTGTGTAGATGTGAATTTGAAATTGAGAGTGGAAATTTATACGGGGAAAAAGTTGTGTGGGTGCCGCCTGTGGGAGTGGCACCTTTGGTGTCGCCTGTGGCAGTGGCACCATTGGTGCTGCCTCTGTCACAGGCACCTTTGGTGCCGCCTGTGGGCCCCACACCCTGCTGTCTGTCTTTTTTTTCGTTTTTAGTGTTTTTTTTCTGTTTGTATTGTTTTGGTAAATAAAAAAAATATTGTATTATTTTGGTATATTTTTAATTTTTTTGTAATATTTGGGTAAAAGACCCGATAAATTTGAAGATTTTCTGTACTTATTGGCTAAACTATAAATTCTGAAATTTTTATTGTAGCGACGTAAAAATTTTAGCTTTGTCGCTAATTAGGGTGATTGGTTGAAAGTTTGAAAACCAAGGTTCGATTTGAAAGAAAAGGGAGTTGCCACCGATCTTTTTTCTAGGTGTGATCGGACACCTAATAAAACCTCTTTTTAACAAAGAAAAATTTATTTCCAGATAAAAAGAAGGCCGAATTTAGGTCTACGTCGAGATTCAGAGAGAGATAGGGCTCGGGAGTCGGTTACACACGAGGAAGGTATTGGTACCCTCGTAACGCCCAAAATTGGTATCTTGTTAAATACATGTTGTCTTGATTTTCAAAAATATGAGCTCAATGTAACGTTTAATCATGATCCGGTCGAAAAGATGAGCATTTTTAAATTTTTGATTTTTTTTGTTTAGAAGGACGTCTCAATTTCAACATGAGCCGACCCGATTCACCCAACATAGCGATGAATCGTCGACTTAGTCTTAGATCGGGACGTTGCCTCGTGTGTTGGGATCAATTAAAAAGGAATAAGATTTAAAAAACATAAAACAACTTGATAAGAAGTAAAAATAAATAAAAGATTAGAAATATATCAAGGCAAATAGTGAACATGACATGATAAAAATAATAACAATATGTACGATATAAGACATAACAAGAATTAAACATGAAATAAAAATTATGAATGTGCATATATACACCTATGTACATAAAAAGATGGAATATAAAGTGACAAAAACCTAATATAAAAAAATAAATAATGTTTCCTATATACATGCATATACGTATAAAGATATATACATAATATATAAAAAGATATACTTAATAATGTTGAAAGTATATACGTAGAAAGGTTTACATGCAAAGTAAAACATTTAAATATATTTATAATAAATATATTTTTTAAAGGAAGTAATATTAAAAAACGGTTAATATATTACGTAAATATACTTATATGTGAAAAGGGACATATAATGATAATAACGATATTAAGAACATACATAAAAAGGTACTACGAATATACATACGTACTATAGTATTAAAGTATAAATAATATGAACGTATTGAAAATAATGTCAATGTTTAAAACAAATATTAATAATACTACTTAACCATGTATATATATTAAAGATATATATAAATATTAAAAGTGTATAATAGCGAAAAAAATATACATAATAGATAAAGATATACATAATGTAAAAAGAGTATATACATAATATGGTGTTAAAAATACATATATATCAAGGTATCAAAAATATACATGTATATAAAAAACATAACCTTCAAAATATATATGTACATAAAATAGGGCTATAAAATATATACATAATTAATAAAATAGAGCTATAAAACATATACGTAATTTAATATTAAAATACATATAATATATATATATACGAAAACTAGAACAATAAAAAACGAGTATTGACAAAACTATGTGTACACATATATATATATATACATACTAAAGATATACTACCAATAAGACGAATACTAACATCAATAGTAACGAAATACAACAATAATATAGATAACAGTAAATATAATGATGTCAAAATGTATTAAAAATGATTAATTTAATGATAAAAAAACGAAAATAAACCGAAGAGGACTAAAATCAAACGAAGGATAGAATCTTGGGGTGAATAAAAAAAATACGAAAAGGGGACCTATTTGAACACGCGTGCAAAGAACAGGGATTAAAATGGTAATTACCCCCACCCGTTCAAAACGGCGTCGTTCGCGTGTTGGTCATTCACCAGGGCAAGGATTAAATTGAAACAACAAGCAAACTACAGAGCGAAATTTAAAAAAACACAGGGCTCTATTGCAACGCACCACAAAAGCGGAAGGATTTATTGTGCAAATAGCCCACTGAACGAAAACGCGCGGATCCTTCCCGAGTCGGGTCACTCGCGCTGATCTAGCTCAAAACGACACCATTTTGAGGCCATGGAGGACGGCCTAAACGACGTCGTATAAGAGCGTCTATAAAAGGCTAAAAAAACCCTAAAAATCATTTAGCCACCTGTTAAAAAAAAAAAGAAAACAGAGGAGAGGGAGAGGGCCTCGGGGTCTAGGGATTTCAGGTCACCGGACCACCGTGTCGGCCGTCAGTCGCTGGCAACAGCACCGCCGTTCACGGTGGTCGGAGGAGACCAAAAGGTCCTCTTTTGACCGCTCTGTTCTCCCAAACTCGGATCTGGCCTCAGATCACGCCCAGGCACCCACGGTCAAAAAAAATAACGAGAAAACTCTTCAGTTTTGTGAAATCTGAAAAGGTAAATCATTTTTTGTTTTTATTACTATTTCATATATGTAATGGATGAGAAATCTGAAATCTACTCGAGAATCTACTGGAAAAATGATACCTTTTAGTCTTTTCGTATTCGAAATCTGTTCTTTTTTTTTGTTTTTTCTTGTATTGAAAAAACCGTAACCCTATACAATGGTTTTCTCGGCTCTTATATAGCCGATTTGATCATACAAACGAAAATAAAATAAATCCCCTTTTGATTCCTGTGTTTGCTGTCGTATTCTACTTTTGTGCCTTGTTCCTGTTTCTTTTGTTCTCTTTTCTATTCTTGTTTTTGCTCAGTTTGCAGGTCGCGGAGGGTCAACGGAGGTGAGACCCTACCATTTTGATGCTAGGGTGCCAGAGGGATGAGCCTCGGGGCTAGGGACCTCGGGATGAGGCGCGGGTGGCTTGCCCGAGGGAGTGCGGCGCACATGGTTATTCAGAAACCCTAGGGTTTCTAAATGGTTTGACTGGGATTAGTTTAGGTTTGGGCCATCGGGCCTTATAATTTAGGCTGGTTAGTGGGCATAGGTTTAGGGCCTGTTTAATTTCGGGTTTTAATTCGGGCTTGTAAATTGGGTTTAACTTGTACTGGGCCCATATCTGCTTTGTTTGTAAATAGATTTTTCTGGGTTTCAACTCAGTATGTAAATGGACTTTGAACACTTAATTTATTTTGTTCCTTTTTTTATATTTTGGTTTAAATTTGGGTTTTGTAAAATGGGCCGGGCAATTTGGGGTTCGTACATTTATGGTAGATATATATTTGAGTCTAGTTTCAAAAACATCAAACGGATCTTAATTTAGAATTTTTTAGCTGAAGATATAAATAATTTAGTGACAATGACTCAAGTGGATAGTTTTGAATGAACATATAAGTAAATAGTGGAATTATATATATATTAAGGATGTGGAATGCAGACGAGGAGGAGAAAAAATATATGAATATTCAGTAGCATGGTTTACATTAAAAATGGCTAATTTGTATATTTTGGGCTTAGAGATTAAATTGAATAAAAGTAAAACTTTGGGTGTAATTTTATAAAAATTGTCAAAAATGACCAAATTGAAGGAAATGAATTGTTTTATTATCTAAATCAGTAAATCAAATGAAACTATTGATTTAGATCAAGATTGAGTGAGATATCGAGGAAAATGGAAAATTACCAAAATGCCCCTAAATCTTGGTATTTTTGTAATTTAGCCAGGTAAGTTCGTGTAACTTAATTGAGTATGTAAATATCTTAAATCAAATGTTGTAATGGATTGAATGTGGAATATTAGTACATGTATATAATATAAATGATACGAATGCAAGGAAAGAACACATGCTCGAAAATATTTGAAAAGGGTTAAAGCCTGTGTCAGTATTGGATTTTGATGGATAAAGGTGATTTCCAAACTAGAAAGAGACATGCATTTGTTACAGAATGGATTTAGTTAGGATAAGTAATCCTATTCACATCATTAATGATAGGATTTAGCCCGGACAGGTAATCCTGATAAGTCTTTCGAGCATTATGAGATAAAGTTCTGCGAGTATAGTGATTGGTAGTCGCATATGTTGTGGACTACCGTAGCTCTGTGTAAGCATCGAGGTGTTATAGTGATTGGTAGTAATTCCGCATATGTTGTGGACTACCGTAGCTCTATGTGAGCATCGAGGTACTATAGTGATTGGTAATAATTCCGAATATATTATGGGCTACCGTAGCTCTGTGTGAGCATCGAAGTACAAGATTTGCCCAATTGTGATCTTGCATATGTTGCAGACACAAACACAGCTCTGTATGAGCGTTCAGATATGACTCGCATGAACTACATGAGATATGACTATCTGGTGTCTTACTACACGACTTTCCCGATTAGAAGCTCTTTGTGAACTAATAGTTTTTTATGAACTATACATGATATTTGGCTCTTATGAGCATACTTTGTAATATCCCGAATTAGGGCCTAACTGGAATAGTAGTTTTGTGACCACAAATTCGAGATAGAAATAATTATTTTATAATTATTTTGAGGTTTATGATATGATTGCATGATTGTGTAAAAATTTCATGAAGAAATTCTGTGCATAAAGTGCTTAATTTCAAATTAGGGACTAAATCGAATAAGTTGCAAAACTTGCATTCTAGAAGCTTTTAGTATGAAATTGCTTTGGAATATTAATTAGGAGGTCTTAAATAGAAATTTGACCAATTTCTAAAATTTTGGACAAAAATGGGCTTGTACATGAAAATTTTCAAAGAAAGGCATTAAGGGTATTTTGGTCATTTGGTAATTAAAAGATTAAAAAAAGGGAAAAAGATGGCAAAATATGTCCATCTTCTTCATTAGCATGAAATTTCAAGGGTTCTCCATAGCTAGGGTTTGTTTCAAGCTTCCAAGCTCCATAGTAAGTGATTCCAAGCCCCGTTTTTAATGTTCTTTACGTTTTCGGAGTCCCGGTAACTTGATTTAGCTTATGCTAGCAATAATTCAACCTACGGTTCATATTTGGAAAAATACCCATAGGTGAAATTTTTTTATTTTTGTGTTTTATGATAGAATATGAGGTTTTAAATTATGCTAGACAACTTGTGTTACTCGGTTTTAAGTGAAAATGAGTAAAACGGCTTAATCGGTAAAAATACCTATTGTTCATAAGTACATGTTATAGTGGGAATTTCAGGTTGCTGTTAGTAAATAAATGATCAGCATGTCCTAAAACATAAGAATTTGGGATAAAGTTTAATTTCCAAGCTTTGGGGCAAAAGTGTAAATATGCAAAAGTTTAGGGGCAAATTCATAATTTTGAAAAAGTTAGGGTCAAGGACCGTTTTGATAAATGTGAGTATTAAATAAGCTAAATGTGTTATTTTAGATCAAGAGAAATGAGATTCGAGTCGTGATCGAGGGAAAAACAAAGTTTACGAGGAATAGGCTAAATTCCTAACATTTTGTACCGAGGTAAGTTCATGTGTAAATAAGGTAACATAATTGTTATTTTAAGTAATTTAATGTATTTATATGATTTGGTACTTATTATCATGAATATTATGCTTTGTGAATTATTGTTTATTGATATGCAAAGTATGTGGTTAACTTGATAAGTATGAGATGCTAGCAAGTATTGGTTTCGACATTTCGAGGAAGACAACCGGAAATTTGTGATTGAGGAAAATCCTGTTTGAACCTTGGGAATAGATTAGGATACAAGTGACATGTCACTAGGATGGTTGAGTTCCGAACTCGTTGAGTTGAGTCCGAGTTCGTGAGATGTAACTAGGCATCCGAGCTCGTTAAGTTGAGTCCGAGTTCACTTATGGATGCGAACGCCCGAGCTCGTTGAGTCTGAGTTCGCTTATGGGCGGGTTACATGGTAGCTTGGCTACATAAATTCCGTAGGCTATTGAGTTGTCTAGCTACGGATATGACACTTATGTATGTGAAGTCCGTGTATCCGAGTTATATTCCGATGAGTTCAACGGGTAGATTTTTAAATGAACAATGAGAACGCCTAAACGAAAGAGGTATGTTGGAAAGTATGGTGAAAGAGGAAGTTGGACAGGTACGAGCCTAAATCTTGAGTTGAGAACTTGGTAAGACAAGAATGTGGTAAAATAGCAAGTATTCTTGTGTCATGAATGTTTTAATGATATTATGTAATTGGTGGTTATGTTGATTTGCATAGTTATGTTACTTGTTATTTACATGTGAATTTACTAAGCATTTATGCTTACTCCCTCCTTTTCATTCATTGTAGTTTTGACAAGCCAGCTTGGAAATCGGGAAGGGTCGAAGGAACGTTCACACTATCCGGGACAAATTGGTATAATGGCTTGTATTTTGAATATGGCATGTATAGCATTATAATCATTTTGTGCAAATAAACTTATGACATGGTGATGGCATGGCAAGGAAATGCTTGGAAATGATTAGCCATTGGAATGGCCAATCTAGATTACATTTGGTGTCATGTATGTTTAATGTGTTACTTAGTCCATGAAAAGCCATAGAAAGATGAATTTTGTTATAAAACAGAATTGTGCAGCAACAATGACGTGAGTTTGAAAAATCACTAAAAATAGTAGAGACAAGATTAGGTGGTGCATAAAATATGAAATTGAAGCTTATTGTGTCTATTTTCATATGGAAGAAACCAAACAGGTAAAAGAGTTGTATTTTATGAGATATTTGGGTTTTAGTGGAACAGGGTCAGAGCGATTTTTGAATCCCCTGTTCTAAATTTATAAATTCGCTAAAAATTGTAAAAAAATAATTAGGAGTCATACTATATATGTATAAATTCCTTATTGAGTCTAGTTTTATAAGAAATAAACGGAATAGTAATTTGAATTTTTTACAGGGAGAAAAGTGATTTGTAGTGAACAGAGGTTAGAGCAGTCAAACACTGAAATAGGGGAAATTTTAACTAATAAACTATACTAATTGGCCGATCCAAAAATTCTAGAAAACAATTAGTAGATAGATATATGAATCTAGTTTTAAGGAAAATTTACGGAGCTTAATTTTGAGTTTCGTAACTCGAGATCATGCGACTGTGACGCAGATGGACAGCTTATTACAAATGCTGAAATAAATGGTTTAAATTCGTTTAAGTGATAAATTAAGTTTAGTAACACCTCAAGCTCGACTCCGGCGACGATCTCGGGTAAGAGGGCGTTACATACTTGATTAGATCGGATGAGCCTAGTGATACATGATACTCGATTTACCCATAAGACTTGAAAAGGTGGCTCGAAAGTTTCATACACTTAAGGTGTACTACATGAGAGTACCCATCGATATTTCTTGTAGATTCAACAGGCAAAATATTGACAAAAGAAAACATGAACATGAAATGAATTGTTACACATATCTGCTTGAAATACATGAAAATGATGATACATGGTATATAGAAATCTGAGAGGATGATATATAAACACGAAAGTTGTTTAATAAATATATTCATTCATGGTTATAGAATTATATACCTTAAGTGTATAAATTATATGATAATGATAGTTCATATAATTTAATGGGCGAAGTTCTGACATGAAATAATCTGAATTACGAGGAGAATTATTATGAAAATGTACTTGAATCACAGGGGTATAACTTGAATATGTTATATGAACACATGATGTGAAAATAATATGTACATGTGAAATCTAATGAGTGTTAAGCCCATATATGTTTCATAATATTTATATGAATTATAAGACTAACAAAGGTGATGAGGATGTGTGCTAGGGCTCGTGAAAATTGATTGAATATGCTTTACATGTTTATTGTAAATATAAATGAATGTAATTCGGAAGCTCGTAGGTTGGGAAGCTTGGCGGACATCACTCACACTATCTATTGGCCCCTTTTTGGTATAAATGTAAATGAATTACGGATATAATGGCATGTATACATTGAAAAGCCAATGTTGGCTTATAAATGTTTTAATTGTAACTAGCCATTGGTATGGCTCGTATTTGGCATGTTTTTGAGTTGCAATAATTATAGTTTTAATATATTTGATATGCGTTTGAAATAAATAAATGATGAAGTGGTATAGGCATAAGGTTAATAGTTAAGGATGCTATAAGACTTATGAATTTGCCTAAACGTGTATAAATGGTTGAATGATAAGTTTGGATACATAATCATATGAATTGTTAAATTATATACAAGACTTAGTTAAGGCTTAGTTAAAATGTCTTAAATTGATTCTTAAATGTATCTTAAGTGTTGGCTTATAAAAAAGACCAAATGGGTGAGAAATAAGGCTTGGAAAATGGCCTTATTTTGTCCACACGGGTAGACACATGGGCGTGTATCTTGATCGTGTGTGACACACGGCCTAGTACATGGGCGTGTAGCCCGGCCGTGTGTCCCCTGTATCTTAAAAATTTGGAACAAAATGTCTAGATTTGAGCACACGGGCAGAGACACGAGCGTGCGTCTCAGCCATGTAAGGTACACGATCTAGCACAGGGGCATGTGACTTAGCCATGTGACTTGGCCGTGTGACTTCAATTTTTCATGGGTTATAAGTCAGAGAGTTACACAGGTTGGGGATACGGGCATGTGAAACCACACGGTCTGACCACACAGGCTTGTCCCTTACCACACGGGCGTGTGACTCCTTTATGTAAGAATTTTTTTTTGAAATTTTGCAAAAATTTTCCTGAGACCCCGATTAGGTCTTGACTCGATTCTAATGCATGTTTTGGACTTCAAGGTTCATTTAAGGAATGTTATGATTATTTTCGGAATATGAATAGCAAAATGACTCGAACTATCTGAAAATGTTCTGTAAATTCCTGGTAATGCCTTGAAACTCTGTCTAGTAATGGATACGGGTTAGGGGTATTACAAGACCTGTTTATATTGTCACAAACATTAGTTCGCAATTTTTTGATTGAGTTAGGATTCGTACCTTAATATTTGATCTGACATAACTCAAGCCTCTTTGTATAGGTCCATTTGATTATGGATGAATACATTTTCATTTGCATAACACGAATTTTATTAGTAATCCTCGTATGCATGTATGTGACATTATGCATTCGAATATGACATCGGATTGGGTGTAGAATTTTACATCTTTTACATCTAATTTTTGTTATTAATGATTTGTCATGACAAATTATAGTTTATTTAAGTTTTGTATCAGAGTGTTTAAGGTTCTAATAAAATATATGTCTACCATTTACAGTCCAACCCCTAGAAATTGGAAAACCTTTTAAATATGCTTAAACTCTCGTCTTATTTGTTGTTACAACAATAATTGTTGTTACAACAATAATGGTATCATCCAAGTTAAAGTTGAATCGAAACCAAAATCAAAATCTCAATCATATATCATATATATTATATTATATATTACAAGGTATAACATCTAAAGATATAGACAACTTACTTAATTCAGACGTGGATCATTATTATTTAAAATCTTAAGTGAAATTTGAAAATGTTAGTAAATTTTGACAACACTAAGTAAATTTTTATGTAAAAAGAATACAAAATTAACATAAATATAAATAGCATTCCATAAATATAATATTATTTCTGAAAATATTATTTGATTATCATTAAGATAAATAATATTTATCTTAATATTTAAATTTTTTATCATTAGATTTTTTAAAAATTATCATTATCATTATCATTAAATTTAAAATTTTATTTTATTTATTTCACTAAATTTAAAAAAATCAGAAATATGTATTATTTAATTTAATATAACTATATATATAAATTTTAAATTTTTTGTATAAAATTATTTTAAAAAATAATAATTTAATATCTTCATTTTAAACATATTTTTATATTCTTACTTTCAATTTTTTAAGCATTATTAATTCTTTTAAAAATTTTAATATTAAATTAAAAACAAATTATATTTTAATTACATAAATTTATTTTTCAGTCGCATCATAAATTATGCTACATTAAAATAATCGTAGGGAGCATGGTGAGAGTGAGTGGATGCGGGGCAGAGCAGAGGTGTGGCAGGGCCTATGATATGATTCTACACTCACACCAAGATCCTGGGCCCAAGCCAGCAAAATATGAAAGCGACGCGTGTCTTTAACCATTAATATCTCACCTCGCCACCTAAGCTCCCTGAGGCAGAGCCGCATAGGTTCTTGTCTTTGACTCGGCCCTTGTTTTGCTCTTGGCCACTGCCATTGCCGATTTATTAACTTCAAATTCACAACAAACCTCCCAAAAACAAACATACAAACAACAACAAAGACCATCCTTGAGAGTGTTCATTCCCAGCCCCTCAATCTTCCTAAACCCTAAAATTTACCCCCCAACTAAATCCCATTTCTTTTTTCCTTCCCATTTCGGTCATTCATGGTTATCCCCAAAATTTCCCACTTTTGATATCCCAATCATCCCCCCCCCTCTAATTTGTATGCCATGGACCATCAACTGCATGATCGTTCGCCAATTCTAGCCCAGAAAACCTCGAATTCCTACGATCTCATGAACCATTCCTCGGTATGGCTCGAAATCCGTCTCTTTTATGTTCGAATTGCGCCCTGCGTGGTCGACAACGTTCCCGACCACCTAACGCTCTGCCACCTCCGCCGCGAAATCGGTGTCTCTCTCGAAATCAATGGCTCTCGTGTCCCGGCTTCTGATTCGGCCGTCCTTACCCTTCGCTGCGACCGTCTCAACCGGGAATCATCCGAGGTCACTTATTTAAGCACCGATAGCGTCCGTGTCACGGGAGGGTTTGAATTCGAGGCTTACGAGGATGAAAAGAAGGTATTGTTGTGTGGCTCGTTGGAAAGGATGGAGGGAGAGTGGAGCATGGACTGTTATCTGGCGGCAGCGGCTAAGGAACCTGGAAATTCAGCTTTTTTTAAGCCCAACATGGGTGTTTCAGCGCCGAGTATTGAAGTTTATATTGCCGGGTGTTGTGCTGGCACGCCTGTGATATTGACCAAGACAATACTTGGGAGCCCTAAGAGGAAAGGAGCATCGAGGCTTAAATGGATGTTGGATGCAATTCCTGAGGACGAGGAATTCGGGAAAGGGAATGGTAAGGGTGGCAATGGGTTTATCAGACACCGGAAATTGCAGGTAAAATGTAACTGGTTTTATTGTCAGTTTTTTTCAATATCTGATCAATATTCATTATGTTGATGTAGATGCAATCATTCAAGCATGGTAGAAGCAGATTGGCATTGAGTGAAAAATGTTGAATGTTTAAAACTCTTATGACAGGGTTTCAAAGGTTACTTATGTTATTGGTGCACAAAGATTGTTCTTGCTTTTATAATTCTGCGAGTCGAAATGCCATCTGGGCTTTGGGTTGACTATTTATGATGGGAAGGTTATTTTTTTGTCAGATGGTAGGCACCAAGGATTTATGTATGACGATACTTCTAGGGATATAATTGCGTTCTACCTGTTTCTTGATAAAGGGTTGCCGTTTTCTTTGTTGTAATTATGATGATTAGGTCGTTCATTTGCACCTCCAAGCACTTTGGGGGGGGGGGGGGCATCTAATCCAAATTATTAGGGTATTGTCAGCTGCTCTGAGTAATCTGTTTTCTATATTTTCCCACCCAAATTTGTCTCCTGGATTCACTTTTAGGGTGCAAATATAATATGTCTGAGTTCTTGAAGAATAAGAGCAACAGCTGCCGGTTATGATGGCATAGCTACATCAGAAACCAACATAGGATGACTGCCGCTTTGAGTTTCTTATTTTCTTGATGACTGCTGCTTTGAGTTTCTTATTTTCTTTTTATACAGATGTATATATAAGTTTGTTTCTTTACCCCTTGTGTGTAACTACGAGCTTCAAAATAACAATGGGAATATCTAAAATGTGCTTGTTTTGTGCATTGAAGTAGATTCTCAGCTTCTATTTTTTCTTTCTTGCAATTCAATTTGTCCATAAATGGTTTTCTTGTCATCACATTTTACTACAATGGAATGATTGTTGTGGTGGTGTACAGGTTACAGATGCCGAAGTCGAAGATTACGACTCTGATGGTAAAATTGGACTTAGTCACTATGCTGAAGAAATGTATGCTGGCGAAGATGGCCAACTTTCATGGTTTAACGCCGGTGTTAGAGTTGGTGTTGGAATTGGCCTCGGAGTGTGCCTTGGGGTTGGAGTCGGAGTTGGACTGCTTATGCGATCATATCAAGCAACCACCCGGAATATCAGGAGGAGGTTTTTCTAAGATAGATCTCTTCACCTATCAGCTTCGTTTTTTGTTCTAATCATAAAGGAGAAGGATATCTTTCAGGATTTTGATGGCAATCTGGAAGATATCAGGGTTTCAGGCCAAAAATAACTGAAAAGCACAGGACGGCAACTCAAACTTATAAATGCAAGGTCCTTTTGGGTTCTGGTAGGTGGGTGGAACTTGTTTCCTAAGCATGTTTAAGATATGAAATTGCTCTCGAGAATCTGCTAACTGCTATAGTAAGTGCCTCTACGATCCCCTCAATAGCCTAGTAGACTATGGATTGTAAATATATCGTTTTTTTAAATTACACCTTGAGCTTGTTGATATTACGGACTTGTTCAGCAGTTGGTTTGGTGTGAGGCTTGAGAGTAGTATTCCACAAAAACATATCTAGTTTTCTATATCCTGTAGAAATTTTGATTTGTATGGTCTGTAAGAAGATCATATGTTTGTTGCTTTGGTAGGTAATGTAAAAGTTTTATGTTCTGTATCAAACTTTGGGCAATTCTTCCATTCAAATTGAGTTGCAAGCTTGTGAGCTGTCTGCTGCTTTGTGAAAACTAAATAAAAAGTCTCCGCTTTTAATTTTTAGCTTATTATACAGGTATCCTGTTTAAAAACATTGTTCATGATACAAGGTTCTGAGTTAGGTAATTGTAGGTTGGCGCCTTTAGTGAGTTCTTGGAGACTCAGTGCTTCAATCAGTAGGGGCTATTTGCTACTAATTCCTACTTCTTATTCCTTAATTCTCCTGCTAATAAATGCACAAAAGAATATTTGAAAGTACCAAGGAGCTATATTCTACTCTATGATTATTGCTTTGTGTGGATCAAATTAGACGGAACTGGTTATAATATTAGGCCGTACATTACATTTACTATAATTAGAAGAATTCACTTAGATAATAGATTGTGATATAATTTGATTATTGTTTCAAAAATTAATGGTAAAAACTTATCGCTAACTCTTTTTTACCAATTACCGATCATTAACGAAGAGCTTTTCATAATTAAAAGTGTAATTTAAATTAAATTTTGTACTGTAATTGAATTTTCTGTATACACTTTGTTTTAATACCCATTTGCCTAAGCTGTTTGGAAGGCATCCTTTCTGCATGGATTTGTTGGTGCATTCGAAAAGCGTGTAATGAATTTGTGTTCGTGGGGATCAAAACATGTTTGGGAATTGTTTTGGTCCAATCATAATGAAATCATGAATCCATATTTCTTACTCCACTCAGTGTAGAAAGGAGATCAGTCTTATGAATAGCATCCTCCATCATTTGATGGCGTCAAACTTAACATCGATGCAACCTTTGGTCTGCTGAAAAGAGTGGCAGGCATTTCATTGCCAGGGAACCATTATTACGTGTGACATTTATTGTCCATCAGCATTTATGCTTAAAACCAAAAGCTTTGAGGTTTGACTCTGATATGATAACATTAAGAATCAAGAATTGTGGAATATAACAACTTTGGACTGATCAATGGTGCTAAATAATGTGATCACCCATGACTGACCACATGCACCAACGTCAAGTTACAACAAAGTTGCAGATTGGATGACACATGCTCCCTTATGATTCCTAATGAACTAACCCTCGCGTTCTTTAATGAAAGAAAGAAGGGGATGTTTCGTATACTATATATTTGGACGGAGTTTTTGTATCATATATGCATGTAACGTCACAATTCATAGCCTAGCCTACTATATAAAATGTGGTAGACAGAGCTTCAAAAAACAAAAATCTCATGCCAAGAGTCTGAACGCAGCGCAGGGCGTTTATTTGCCAAAAACTGGGGCGTAATTGGAAATTTGAAATTAATGGTCAGTTGCCCAAAAACAAGGGGACACATGTCATTCCTTTAAAATTCCTCCCGAAGCTGAGGAGCTATATCAAGCAACAAGGATAAGACAAGACGCGTAATGACGGTTTTACTTATGCCTTGTTTAGGCTACAACAATGCCTATTTATAGTGTAAAATTTAACTCTAATTGATTTACATTTCAAATCCGGATAATATCTTAATAAGGACGTAATAATTTCTGACTTGATGGTTTCTTTCACGTAGTCTTTTTATTTTGTCGTTTTCTTGGTGGTTGCTTCCACATATCCATGCATTAATGGTTGCTTCCATCATCTCTGCATCATGGCTTTCGTCATCCTCCATCATCATTTTTGTCTTATTTGCTTAATGAGACATTTATGATGATATTTTTCTTTTTGGCAAGTCGCCATCAATAATTAAATGCTCCGTTTTTGGATGATATTTTTACACGTGTCTTGTCTCGGTTTTATCCTTTTTGGATATTTGTCAGATTCATTTCTTCTATCTCGTCTAGATGTAATGAATCCAGTGATATTGCTGGTGAATTCCAACTTTCCCACATGTCCTTGATCTCCATCGTCAATGGATAATCATCAATTTCCATCTCAGCTATCTTTTTTAGTAGCTGTATGTATTCTTCATCCCTTTCGTGATGAGGTCTTTCGGTATTGTATGCCAGTATTCTTCTTCCATCCGTCCAAAGAACATAAGTATTATGTTGAAGTAGATACTGGGCCTTGAGCATTAAATCAATTTCGGCTTGGACTTGATAATGAGAAAAATTATTATAACACATGTCAATGGTTTTTGACAAGTGATCTTTATCTTCATTTACAGACGAGAGGTTTGTTCCTCCAAACATCGTTTTAATGACCCAAATTTGATATGGCTGATAAAATTTTTCTTGTTCAGCTATACCAATAAGACTACTAATTTCTATATGAAAATAGTAAAAGAAATCCATATTTGAAAAACTTGCTAATCGTGATTTTACGATAGCAGGAAAATACTTTAATAAATCAAAAGAAAGATTTTGGACTGTTATTTCTTAACAAATCCCCATTCAATACTGGTTATATCAAATGGTTCATGATTAAGCCTAAATTTAATAGTAGGAAATTTTTCTCCTATATGATTTGTAAAAATATAGGCTTGTAGAAAATATTCAGAAAAAGTTTTTCTAAATTGAATTTGCTGGTTGCAAATTATACTGTTTATTTTTGTAAAAATTTCTACAGGTAAAATTCTTTTGGATTTATTAAATAAACATTGTCTAAACATTTTATTTATAATAGCACTGTTTATCCCACTATCAATAAAATATTGAAATATATCAAGGAAATTATTTATCTCCTTAATATCCATATATTCTATATAACATTCATCCCAATCTTTATATAAAATAGATTTTAATAAAAGATCATGGGCTTTATTAACTTTAGTTGTTTTTCAACTAAAAATTGAGAAAAATTAGTAAGAGCTCGCTGAAAGTTTGCTCTTTGTTCTAAAATATGGGTTTTCCATATTTTGTTAATAAAATTATAATATTCCAGTGGTAATCCTGGATTATAAAAATTATTTATCTCAGAGAACGATTGTTGTGATAAAAAATTTTCTGCTCCCTGAATAACTTCAGCATAACTGGCTTGCAATGCCGAATTAGGGTCGTGGGACCATTGAGATTGACTTACCGGGTTTGGTGTCAATGAGAACTAAGATCCAATTGGTGATCTTACCATTGAATATGGTACATAATATCCTTGGTTAGGATAAAATGGTACTTGTGTAGGCATAGGAATAAATCATTGGTTGGATTTTGCTAATTTCCCTTTGTTGGGTTTTTTATGGACTGTATTCTATTCTCCCATTAGAGGTTTTTTACCTCTATCCATAAGGCCTGCTAAGAAAATCAGCAAATAAAATTAGGATTTTTAACAATTGGTATTTCTATAGAAGTCTTTTCTATAGACAATATAATTGATTTTTTATAAATAGAAAATGGTAAATATTGTTTTATAAAATCATTACCTAATAATATATCTCCTTTCATTTCAGGAAAGCATAGTATTTTAGGAATTACAAGTTTTACATTATGTATGTAAATTGGTATATTCCTAGCCTTATAATATACTAAAGTTTTATTACTATCTATACCACTAACCTTTATTGGTCTTTTTACAGGTTTCCAATATTCTCTGGGAATAGCATTCAACTTACAACTACTTGTTGTAGCACCTGTATCTATTAAAGCATGTAAAGGATTTTTATCCTTAATTTTTATTTCAATATATATACAATTTTTAATATATTGTACCGAAGTTTGTATATCTTCTATTCTAGTCTTTTTAGAATTTCTACTTGGTTCGGTAGGAAAGATAGGTATATGAACTGTTTTCATACCTATCGGTGTAGAGGATGTTGTACTTTTATTATCCTCTTCTTTTTCTATTTGAAAAGTTGAGGGTAAAACTAGATTATCATCTGTATTTGTTAACAGATTATTTTTAAAATATAACTTATCGCCTGATGCCATATATTCAATAGTACTTACTGGTTTTGAAGTACTTGCATTATTTATATCTCCTATTATCCAGTCTTTTAGAATAGAAAGATCTTTTAAGTGTAATAATTTAGGCTGTATTTCCGTAGTTATTTTATTAAGTTCAAAGAGTTCAATAATTTTATTATTGACTTCTTTTATTTCTACCTCTGCAGTATTAGTATATTCATTAATAGCAGTCCAGCTTATTGCAAGATCTTCTGCTAAGTCCTTAATATCAGAATTTTTTGTCTGAATTCTTAAACATAGGCACTCTTCTATTAGAGGATCCGTAATGGATATAAAATAATTTGGTTTTACCTTAAATTCTATTACACCATTATATAAATTTGATTGTATTCCTCCAATAAGTACTTTTATTGGATTTTCAAATCTTTTATCTAATAACACTGCTATTATAGGTACATCCTGACCTCGTCTAAATAAAGCTCTAATTGTGATCATAATTATACCTAAATGTATATATCTAACCTGAGGATATTTCTTTCTAATCCTCTTAATTTTTTCTTTAGTAAATAAAGGGATTTCAGTTAATCATCCTTTAGTATCCTTAGCAACTGTATTACCGCTAATTTTTTCAATATGTCTTTGTGACCATATATTAAGCTTAGATATTTTATATATTTCTTCTTTAGAAATATGATTTTTAGTTATTTTTTCTATCATTTCTTCTGAGAAGTCTTTTTCTTCTCCAATCAAATTTCCTAATTTTATATCCTGTTGTTCAGTTTTAGGAATTTCTTCTAATTGATTATTATGTCCTAACATAAAGATATATTCTTTATTATCAGTATCAGAATCTGTTTCTGATATTAATTCATATAATATTTCTGTAGGATTTATTTCCTCACTAAAACATATTTTTAAATCTTGTTCTTCAAGACTTTTAATCATTTTTCTGGCATTTTTCCCTTTATTAGGACAATTTGTAGCTATGTGACCTTCTTCATCACATATAAAACATTTACAAATTTGTTTTATAGGTTTTTTAGAAGTTTTTCTTCTTACAAATTTTTTCTTTTTGTTATTATTATTACCAGTATATTTTTTATTTCCTGGTTTCCATTTTACCATCTTATATTTTTTATTTTTATAATTTTTATAAGTCTTAGGTTGTATAGGTTTACAACCAAACTCCCATTCACCTTCTAATAATTTTGTACAATATTTATGACTTAATTTATTTTTAACTTGTTTAGCAGCTTTACTCTGTAAACAGTGTAAAGTAATTCTTTCTCTAGCAAAATTAATCATATTTCCTATTGTATCTATATTTTCTATATCTAGACCAGTTGCTTTACTGTGTTTATCTAAATATGATGTATCTTTATTTATACAAATTTCATCCCATGGCGGGGGTAATTTATGGAAATATTGGTTTTTCCAAAATTCTATATTACTAATTTTTAACTTTTGATATTCGTGAAGAAATTTTTTAGAAAATTCTTCTAAGTATCTAATATCACATAATTTTATTTTTGATAAAATATAACTAGATTGGCCATCCTGATCTTTTTTTATCAGTATAACCACAAAATTCTGTTTTTAGAATTAAAGTTAATCCTTTTAATAATTCTTTAGGAGTACCTATTTGATTAATAAATTGTTCCTTTTGTTGTTTACCTTTTTCAGATTCTTCCCAACGACGGAGAAATTGCAACACATCTCCTTGGAAAGTTCCTACAAAATAATTTAAAAATTTTTCTTTTGTCCAACTATTGCTATTATTATTAACAACAAGAGTCATTGATTGTGCCCAGTCATCTATGGTTTTTTTCATAGTCTGACAAAGGTATTTTAGTTAAATCTAAATATATACCACCCTAAGCAACATTTCCTTTATTTAAATCATCAATCCTATATGGTATAGGTTGACTAGATGATTCTCCTGGGTTTTCAGGTTTTACATCATTAGTAGCTATGGTTTCAAATATTCTAGTCGTTTCTTCGACTAACTCATTATCTTTATTAAAAGATCTCAAATAATCATATTTTTGAATATCTGATTCTATTTTTCTTTTACCATAAGGATCTTTTTTATCCTTTTCCTTAGGTTTCGGAATATAAGGATCTATGTTGTCAGTATCCATAGGTTCCGGTATTTCTATATTTTCTTCTGTTGAAGTGTCTTCTTCATCAGAATTATAACTAGTAGCATTAATTTCTTCCGAAATTATAGAATTATTATCATCTGATTTAGTATCATCATTAGAACTGCTACTACTATCTGTAATATCATTATTTAATATATAGTGATAGTTAAATATTTTAAACAGACCTTTATATTTTTCATAAAGCTCTTCTATTAATTTTAAATATTCTACTCTTTCATATTGATCTTCTGTTGTAGAAAATTTATCTTTCCAATGTTCTATAAGTTCTTTATAACACTGAAAATCATATTTTTGTTGTTTTGAATATTCTCTTTTTTGTTTTTCTTTTTTAATATTATTATTATTATCTGACTCGTCCGAAGAAGTTTGGTCTTCCTCAGATAAAACTAATATAACATTACTATTACCATAGTATAATGGACCTAAATCCATTTCTTGTTCTTCACTTTTATTAGTAAGAACATTATCTAATTTATTATTAATATCTGATAAAAGTTCTTTAGACTCGTTATTCAAGTCTAATTCGGTTACCTTACTCATATTATCAACCTTACTTTCAATATTATTAACCTTATTATATAACTTATTAAAATATACAGAAGTTATATCCACCAAACTATTGATACCTTTACTAAGAGCCGAAATATTATTTTCATTTTTTGGTTCTATATGCATAGTATGATTACAAGTTTTATCTTTATATAAACAATCCATTTCTTCCATATTAATTATCTTTGGTACCTAAAACTGTCTGTTATCTTAATATGTCTTTAACAAGGCCTTAAACACGTCCTCCCTGGACTTAAACAGGCAAACAAAGACACAACAACAGATATATGGGTTTCAAGATAAATAACTATGAAATAAACAGAATTGTGAACAAAAGATAGAAACTTACAATATTACTACGATATTTTTGCTTCCAAGTATCGTTACTCCGGCCCTCTGATACCAATTACGGGGGTATGGTGGCTCTAGACAGCAGAAGATATTATACAAAGAGAGTTTTATTATTTAGTAAAGGAAATTTTTACAAAAGGTTATTGAAAGAAGACTATTCTAAGAATCAATTACAAAGAAAGTATTCCAAGATTCGATGCCTTGTTTAGGCTACAACAATGCCTATTTATAGTGTAAAATTTAACTCTAATTGATTTACATTTCATTAGAAAAAATGCTATTCCATTAGAAAATGGGAATTAATGAATAATCTAATAATGGCAGTAGGAGTAGATGGTAAAGAAACCTTAATTGCTTATAAAGCTAGGAATATACCGGTTTACATAAATAATGTAAGATTTGTAATTCCTAAGATATTATGTTTCCGTGACATGCATGGAGATATATTATTAGGTAATAATTTTATATATCAACATTTGCCTTTTTCTATTGATAAAAATATGATTACATTAACAACAGAAAATACTTATGTAGAAGTTCCATTAATAGAAAATCACAAATTTATTTGTGATAAAAATTTTACTCCACCAAGGAAAGAACATTTTAAACAAATTGAAATAACTCATTGGTTGTTTAAAATACTAGAAAATAATTTTAGTGAAGAACCATTAAAATTATGGAAAAATAGTCCTAGATATTGTGAAATTAAATTAGAAAATCCTAAAAAGATTATTAGGGTAAAGCCAATGATCTATACTAAATAAGATATAGATGAATTTGATATTCAAATAAAGGATTTATTGGAAAAAGGGTTAATAGAAGAAACTATTAGTCCGCATTCTAGTCCTGCATTTATGGTAAGAAACCATGCAGAAATAAAAAAAGGAAAAGCCAGAATGGTTATTAATTATAAAAGATTAAATCAAAATATTATTTTTGATGAATGTTTTATTCCAAGAAAGGAAGTATTAATAAATCAAGCAAAACATGCTAAATATTTTAGTAAATTTGATTGTAAATTAGGATTTTGGCAAATAATGTTAACAGAAGGTTCTAGACCTTTAACAGCCTTTAGTGCACCTAATGGTCATTACCAATGGAATGTAATGCCTTTTGGCCTTTGTAATGCACCACAGATTTTTCAAAGATGGATGGATTCTATCTTTAAAAAATATAAAAATTTTTGTGTTGTCTATATTGATGATATTTTAATATTTTCTGACACTCTAGAAAGTCATAGAAAACATCTAAATATCATTTCTAGAGAATTCATAAAACATGGAATAATATTAAGTCCTAAGAAGATAGAATTGGAAAAAAATAAAATCGAATTCTTAGGATTAATTTTATCTGCAGATGGTCTTAAATTACAGGATCATATTATAGTTAAAATCAAGGAATTTCCTGATAATATTAAAGATAAAAAACAACTTCAACAATTCATAGGAATTGTTAATTATGGAAAAACTTTCTTTCCTAATTTATCTAAAAAATTAGATAAGTTATATGGAAAACTAAAAAAAAGATTAACATTTGAATGGTCTAAAGAAGACTCGGAAATAGTAAGAAAAATAAAAGCAGAAATAAATTATATTCCAAATGTTTATTAGGTTTATTTACCAAAACAATGTGATAAATTAATTTTAAAAACAGATGCTTCTGATAAACATTGGGGATGTATATTGAAAGCTAAAACAAAAAATGAAGAATTAATTTGTGGATATAGTTCAGGAAAATTTAAACCAAATGAAATCAATTATATTATATATGAAAAAGAGTTATTAGCAATAAAGAAAGGAATAAAGAAATTCTTGATATATTTAGCATCTGAATATTTTATTATTAGAACAGATAATCAGGCTGTTGAACAATTTCTTACTAATAAAAGTTTGGAAACAGTACCAAGAATAATACATTGGTATAATGATTTATGTAGTTTTAATTTTCAAGTCATAAATATAAAAAGTGATGAAAATATTCTTGCTGATTTTCTTAGCAGGCCTTATGGATAGAGATAAAAAACCTCTAATGGGAGAATGGAATACAGTCCATAAAAAACCCAACAAAGGGAAATTAGCAAAATCCAACCAAGGATTTGTTCCTATGCCTACACAAGTACCATTTTATCCTAACCAAGGATATTATGTACCATATCCAATGGTAAGATCACCAATTGGATCTCAGTTCTCATTGACACCAAACCCGGTAAGTCAATATCAATGGTCCCAAGACCTTAATTCGGCATTGCAAGCCAGTTATGCTGAAGTTATTCAGGGAGCAAAAATTTTTTTATCACAACAATCGCTCTCTGAGATAAATGATTTTTATAATCCAGAATTACTGCTGGAATATTATAATTTTATTAACAAAATATGGAAAACCCATATTTTAGAACAAAGAGCAAACTTTCGGCAAGCTCTTGCTAATTTTTCTCAATTTTTAGTTGAAAAAACAACTAAAGTTAATAAAACCCATAATCTTTTATTAAAATCTATTTTATATAGAGATTGGGATGAATGTTATATAGAATATATGGATATTAAGGAGATAAATAATTTCCTTGATATATTTCAATATTTTATTGATAGTGGGATAAACAGTCCTATTATAAATAAAATATTTAGACGATGTTTATTTAATAAATCCAGAAGAATTTTACCTGTAGAAATTTTTACAAAAATAAATAATATAATTTGCAACCAGAAAATTCAATTTAGAAAAACTTTTTCTGAATATTTTCTACAAGCCTATGTTTTTACAAATCATATAAGAGAAAAATTCCCTACTATTAAATTTAGGCTTAATCATGAACCATTTGATATAACCAGTATTGAATGGGGATTTGTTAAAGAAATAACAGTCCAAAATCTTTCTTTTGATTTATTAAAGTATTTTCCTGCTATCGTAAAATCACGATTAACAAGTTTTCCAAATATGGATTTCTTTTACTATTTTCATATAGAAATTAGTAGTCTTATTGGTATAGCTGAACAAGAAAAATTTTATCAGCCATATCAAATTTGGATCATTAAAACGATGTTTGGAGGAACAAACCTCTCGTCTGTAAATGAAGATAAAGATCACTTGTCAAAAACCATTAACATGTGTTATAATAATTTTTCTCATTATCAAGTCCAAGCCGGAATTGATTTAATGCTCAAGGCCAAGTATCTATTTCAACATAATACTTATGTTCTTTGGACGGATGGAAGAAGAATACTGGCATACAATACCTAAAGACCTCATCACGAAAGGGATGAAGAATACATACAGCTACTAAAAAAGATAGCTGAGATGGAAGTTGATGATTATCCATTGACGATGGAGATCAATGACACGTGGGAAAGTTGGAATTCACCAGCAATCTCACCGGATTCATTACATCTAGACGAGATAGAAGAAATGAATCTGACAAATATCCAAGAAAGATAAAACCGAGACAAGACGCGTGTAAAAATGTTATCAAAAAATGGAGCATTTAATTATTGAGGGCGACTTGCCAAAAAAGAAAATATCATCATAAATGTCTCATTAAGCAAATAAGACAAAAATGATGATGGAAAATGATGAAAGCCATGATGCAGAGATGATAGAAGCAACCATTAATGCATGGATATGTGGAAGCAACCACCAAGAAAACGACAAAATAAAAAGACTATGTGGAAGAAACCATCAAGTCAGAAATTATTATGTCCTTATCAGGATATTATCCGGATTTGAAATGTAAATCAATTAGGGTTAAATGTAAATCAATTAGGGTTAAATTTTACACTATAAATAGGCATTATTGTAACCTAAATAAGACATCGAATCTTGAAATACTTTCTTTGTAATTGATTCCTAGAATAGTTTTCTTTCAATAACTTTTTGTAAAAATTTCTTTTACTAAATAATAAAACTCTCTTTATATAATATCGGAATAGAGCCACCATACCCTTGGCTAAACTTTAGCCCCGCGAAATGCCCAAAGTTACACTCATCAGCCATATCTAGTACCAGTAACCTCTAATTCCCAACCGAAGTTTCTTTTAACCTCGTCACAATAGTGAGTGCACGATCCGAGGATGAACCTCGCCTCCAACTCCACGGCGTCGCCTATGCTCAGATCCTCTTCCGTAATGCGTCGACGTGACAACCCTACGCCTCTCCCTTTGGTTATTTCCCTCAACTGCATCGAAGATTGCGCCCTCGAGCAAGAATCCTTAGCCGGCGTCGCAGTGGTCCACCACGTCCCTCTCAGCAGCTTAGGCGACGGGAAGATCGAGGGGGCCGCCGCCGTTCTTCTCCACTCCCTTTCCTACCTCCCTCGAGCTGCCCAGCGTCGCCTCCGTCCTTACCAGCTCATCCTCTGCCTCGGCTCCTCTGACCGCGCCGTCGACTCCGCCTTAGCCGCTGACCTCGGACTACGTCTTGTCCATGTCGACGCCTCGCGAGCTGAGGAGATCGCAGACACTGTCATGGCGCTGTTTCTGGGCTTGCTCCGTCGCACGCACTTGCTCTCTCGCCACGCGCTTTCGGCTTCCGGTTGGCTTGGATCAGTTCAGCCGCTTTGTCGGGGAATGAGGCGGTGCCGAGGACTAGTGTTGGGAATTGTTGGTAGATCTGCGTCGGCCCGATCTCTGGCCTCTAGAAGCTTAGCCTTCAAAATGAGTGTGCTGTATTATGATATTGTGGAGGTAAAAGATCGGCTAGTCTCGAGAATTAATGGTCAATTAGGTTGACTTCCGACTGCACTAGACACTCTTAACTTTCTTTAACTCCGTTAGATTGCTACTTAAAATTGACCTCTTATTTCCTTCACCAATTTAACTTGGAACTTAGCATTTCTGTACTTGCTTGTTTATGAAATTTAGCAAGTACTAATAAGGTATCTCTTATTTACTTTGGGCGGATGCTTCGTGAAAAGTGTCACAGATTTTGTCAAAATCAACACTATCCGAAATTGCTATAGGCATTTTGACCTGGTGTAAAGATCTTAAAGATATAGTCTCTTCTAACATGTTATTCAGTTATATCTTCTTAGGTAAACTGAAAAGGAATTACAGATCTACTGCAAATTGCATTTAAATTAAAAATAAGCTTGGTTTTTAGTGGTATATATATGCATGTTTTATGTTGGTTACATGGTCCGTTAATTCAGAGTCTCACTGTTTGGATTTTAGTAGTTAACAATTTATTTTATTTCTCGTGCTGTTGGATCAATTTTCCGTTGGAATAAAATTTCCTCTGAATCATGTCTTTACAGGAAAATGGAAAAGTAAGTAGGTCGTCTATAACATTCCCACCAGCTGCCCGTAGAATGGATACACTTAATGATTTGCTAGCTGCAAGTGACCTTATATCACTTCATTGCGCTTTAACAGATGAAACCATTCAGATTATAAATGCTGAATGTTTGCAGCATATAAAACCTGGTACATTTGCTTTCATTTGTTTTTCCAAGAAATTTATGATTTCTTCTCTTCTTTTGTATGAGTCTGTTTATTTTTCGGGGTATTTTCCTTTAGGGGCTTTTCTTGTAAATACGGGTAGCAGCCAGCTCTTGGATGATTGTGCATTGAAGCAGCTTCTCATTGATGGCACTTTAGCTGGTTGTGCGCTGGATGGGGCTGAAGGACCACAGTGGATGGAAGCATGGGTATGATGGAATTTTCTTATGCTATGAGTTCAGGTTTTACTGTGCTATGCTGTTTATATAGGAAGATAGTGATTATCTTTAAAATTGTGTGTGTCTAGACAGAACTGTTTCTTTTTGTGTTTTGAAACAGCAAAGAGGTCTCTGGGTCTGTAGTCAGGTTACAAGATCAGCCATCTAAATGAGTTCATCTTCGCAATATGTTACATTCTTGTTTCTGTTCCATGACATACCGGACTCCTTCCATTTGCCATAATCTGTGATTTTAGTAGAATTCTGTTCCAGTACATGCAAGTTCCAAGCATGCTGAGGTCAAAATTTTATAATTCTGCATATCTTTCTGTCCTTCATCATCTTCATCTAAGATAAAATAGTACTTTTCAGCTTGTGATAGAAAGAGTCAGTTTCGACTGTGTTGAGGTAGTATATCGCCATTTTGTTTTCCATAACTAAGATTACTGAAGATTTAACTAATCAAATTATCCTCACATACTTTGCTTCAGGTGAAGGAGATGCCCAATGTATTGATACTTCCTCGAAGTGCTGATTATAGTGAAGAAGTGTGGATGGAGATTAGGGAGAAGGCTATCTCTATGTTGCAAGCATTCTTTTGTGATGGGGTTATTCTAAAGGATGCTACTTCTGACGAGGATGAGGAAGAAAGTGAAATAGTTGATGAAAAAGGACAGTTTAGCATACAAGAGAAAGAAAGTGCTTTGCGGGGATCCAGTGGTGAACAATTTACTGATGATATTCAACATAGTCCTGAAAGTTCCCTTAAAAAGGATACCAACCAAGCTAAGGATTATCCTAATCAGAACCAGCATTCTGGTTTGTCTTCTGGTACTCCAACTAAATCAGATGCTAAACGCAGCAGATCAGGTAAAAAAGCCAAAAAGAGGCATGCCCGCCGAAATAACCTACAAAAATCGGATGAGCCCTTAATATTAGAGAAAGAAAGTACTTCACAAAGAGAAGATGACACTGCTATGAGTGGCACAGATCAAGCATTAAGTTCTGGTTCTCGTTCTCCTGTAGACTCAAGAAGTAGGAAAACACCTAAAGAATTAACACAAGGGTCAGCTTCTGACCACCTTCTTAAGATGAGCAGGAACCTAAGTGGACAGTCTGGGGATTTGCTGAAGGAGGGACATGTTATAGCTATGTATGCAAGAGATCGACCTGCATTCCACCTGTCCAGACAAAGAGTTAAAGGCGGTGGTTGGTTCCTAGATAGCATGTCAAATGTAACTAAAAGAGATCCTGCGGCCCAGTTCCTTGTTGTCTGCAGAAGCAAGGTTTGTTGACAGGAATTTATGACTTTTGCAGTTGGTCCTTACTTTCTGCACTGCCTTTACTTGAAATTATTTTTGTTCGGCTTTGTTTGAACTATAGTTCTGCGGCTTTTGGCAATTGTAGTTGAAAATTTTATGCATTTTTCCAGGACACAATTGGTCTGCGTTCTTTTGCTGCTGGTGGGAAGTTGCTGCAGGTAACTTTACATTTTACAAATTATTAGGGAATCTCTTGCTAAGCATGACTTCACTAAAAAACTTGTTCCATCTTTTGATCGATTCTTAGCTCAAAAATCTCACCGTGAATCGGTACCAGAAATTTGTTGTGAAATAGTCTTTTAAAATTTTAAAGGACCTGTGCAATTAAAAGTTTTTGGGTGAAATTCTAATTTATGCTATTGTAATTGGTTAATGTTTTCTTTGAATTACAGCAAAGTAATCTTTCTCTCTGGGTAATACCTCTAATTTTGTCACCTACATAGGAGAGTAGTTATGTTGTACCTTATCATTAGAATATTGCAATTTTTATGACTTTATCAGCCTAGATACAATGATGGCTTTTTGGTCCCAAAAGACTGTTGCACTTCTATTTAAATATGTTGAAATTCAGCTTACACTGAATAAATAGACATTTCAAAGGGAGAGAGATTTTCAGTGGCAGTGTATCTCAAACAATGTTGCATATTTAATATACTAAATAAGAATGCTAGTATAGACAATTGGGGTATTGAGAAATCTTTTGTTGTCTTATGTTTTAATCCATTCTTAGTTTCTGCTTTTTGATGAAGTCAGATTTTAATGGTCTATATTCTCGTGGCAGATTAATAGAAGAATGGAATTTGTATTTGCGAGTCACAGTTTTGATATTTGGGAAAGTTGGACATTGCAAGGTCCGTTGGAGGAATGTAGGCTGGTCAATTGCAGAAATCCTTCAGTAAGTTCCCATCATTTATGTAATCCACTTTGTACTGACTATATAGTGTATGAACGCCTTAATTCTAGGTTATATTACCCGGATTTGAAAGCGAGTGTGGACATAGACTCGACACAATGTATCAACTATTTAAGAATAACACGAAGCAATTCCATTTATTTGAAAGATTTTACCTCCATATTTTATGTTGGATTATGTTTACGATACAAGTATCCCGGCATGGATACTTTAAAGAAAATAAATAGTGCATAGCTCAAATAAGTGTCTCTCCGTAGATTGTTCTCCCTTTTCTCCTTTGCGGTGTTACCTTCTCTCATTGTCATTTGCTTTGATTACTTGAAATGGCAGGCAATTTTGGATGTACGCATAGAGATTCTGGCAGCTGTAGGGGAGGATGATGGGGTAACTCGGTGGCTTGATTAGGTTGTCAACGGATTTAGCGGCTAACTTTTCTATAGCCTACTTTATTTTTTATTTTAAAATTCTTCCGAATTTGTATTTCCAAACAAAATTGCCATAACGGTTTGTAAATCTTTCTTTACTAATTTTTGTTTGTTCTTTATTTTGTTTATTTTTGGGTGGGGGAAGCATTATGAGCATTGAAAATCCAGTACAGATGAACTAAAAGGGAGGGGGAGGATCCAAAGGTGGTTTAACTTCGCTGATTGAGCAAGTAATGTGCACTTGTGACCCGTTGTCATATTGTTAGCGGTACATGGCACATGTGACATGTTGAATCGGACCCCACCCTCCGTCCTTTAGCCAAGCAACTGACGCAAGCATGCTTAACCAATAATTTCGTTTTCGATTACCACATATATTACCGGTTTAATTATTAAAATAATTATTTTTGTTTGTCTCATATGTTTAAAATATTACGGTTTAATCACTTATATTATTATTTTATTACGAAATAGTCACTTTGTCGTTAAGATCTGTTGTTTTTCAAACGGCAGTCTGATGTGACAGTTAAAATAGGTTTTAAATGTCAACGTAGATGTAAAGTTAAATGAGAAAAGTTAAAAATTCTTTTATGAAAATAAAATACAAATTTTTGCATTAAAATTTAAATTTTTTCCATTTTAACAAGAAGCAGTAGTTGATTTTTTTTTTTTTTTTTTTGCCATTAGAGAAGAGCAAAACGATAGAAATAAGAGGAAGAAATGGACATACCGATTTCTATACTTGCTTGCTACTGTGATTGTCCACGATACACAAATAAATAAAGGTGAAGCATGTCATTTTTGTTTGTCATATATACAAAAAAAAAATGAAAATATGGATCACCTTTTTGCAAAAAAAAAAAAGCATAATATTTGAACTCAAAACTCAGGTAAAGAATAAAAAAACCCATTACTTATTGTAATCTATTCCTAGATCTTCCATTGAATCAACCTTCTATTCTTCCATTTTGAATAAAAAATCTAACCGATTGATGGAGTATTTAATTTAATTTTTACTGTTTTGATAACTATGAAAATGGATAGTTTTTTGAGTCAAAATAAAAACGAAAACTAAAAGAAAAAGAAGACTAATAGTTTTTTTTTTCTAGTTTAAAGATTAATTTGATACATTAGTTATGATTATTTCGGAAAAGCAAATTAACATTTTCCTTTAATTTATTTAATTAAAAAAATTAATTAATTTACTTCAATGGACATTCACATTAACATTTAAAATTCATTTTAACTGTTAGGTTAAATTACCTTTTGGGAGGTAACGATCTTAATGATAAATGATTATTTCATAACAAAACGATAAAATTAAAACTAAAACATAACATTTTAAATATAAATAATTTGAAGTAAATAAAAATAATTATTTTAATAGTTTACGTAATACACTGTTGTTTAGTGAACTATCTACCCCACAAACTGCTTTTTTGGGGCAATGGTATGAAGTACAAGCACTCGTTTCCACTTTCCAGCATCTTCCTTCGCTGCTGATTTTGAGGGTATAACCTTGTAAATAAAATAATTCGAGCGAAATATTACACGAACCACTTGTAATTGTCTATGTCGAAACCATTTTTTTGAAAACGGGAATCGACTTTTGAAAACGAAAGTTGGGAGTCGCCACCAATCTTTTTTGAGGTGTAATTGGGCCACCTTATAAAACATTTTGGTCCACGAATTTTAAGAAAACGGGCTCGGGAGTCAGTTACGTGCGATGAAGGATTAGCACCCTCGACACTCCCAAAATCGGTACTTAATTGATTAATTGGTATCTTAAATGTCGAAAATTAAAGATTTGGACAAAGTTCAAAATACGATCCTCCTTTCGTTAACTTTTAAAACGTGTGCTTTAGTTTTAAGAGGATATTCGAATATTCAAACGAACAAAGAAAGCGAAACTCAGTACGTTAGGGCACGATCCTTTGAGTTCCATGAATACCGGACATTGCCTTTATTTTAAAAATCTTGAGAGCGAACCGATAAAAGGATATTCAGATATTCAAAATAAACAAAGAAAGCGACACCCAGTACGTTAGGCGCGATCCTTTGAATCCTTTAAATACCAAACATTGCCTTTATTTTAGAAAACAATTGAGCGAACCGATAAAATGATATTCAGATATTCAAAATAAACAAAGAAAGCGACACCCAGTACGTTAGGGCGCGATCCTTTGAATTCTTTAAATACCGAACATTGCCTTTATTTTAGAAACAATTGAGAATGAACCGTTGAATAAACGAATTTGGGAAGTTTAAAAATTTAAGAAACATGATAGTATGCAACGTAAGAAATAACAATGTAATAATAAACTTGATAGTGCATGTATTAACACCTAAAACATAATAACCATAAGGAGAATTAATAATAATAATAATCAAAACAATGGTAAAAAAAACATAATAAACATAGCAATAATGATATTAAAGATATAATGGGAATGAAAATAATATGTCAATGATGATATTAAACACAGTGATAAAAATAAAATTAAAAGAAAAAAAATACTAAATTAAGACAAATAACAAAAATAATATAGTACAAAAAAATGGTGATAATAACGGTGGTAATTTTTAAAAATAATAGAAATAATATAATAACATGATAAGACTATTAATAATTATATTTAAACGGGAAAACAAAAAATATATATAAAAGTATAAGTAATAAAAAAAAAGGTAATAGTAAACAGTAAGAATAATACAAAAAATAATAGGTATAATAAATTATATTTAAAATAGTTAACTTTTAATAAAATATATAAAAAGATTAATAATAATAACGTAATGATTTAAAATAAATTGTATATAAAAAAATTAGTAAAACAAACGTAATATACACATAATATAATAAAAATAATAAATAGTAGTATTATAAAAATAATATAACACATAATAGGATCAAAAGGAAAAAAAGAACACTAAAATTAATAGTAGAATATAATAAAATAGTAATAAAATAATATTAACTATTAACAGTAAAGTATAATAAAATAATAATAATAAAAATAATAATACAAAAAAATAAATCTAATAATAATAAATATAAAACTCAAATTAATTAATTTAATGGCAAAAATAAAAAATAAAAAATGGTTTAAATTGAATTAAAAATAGCAATTTTGGGGCAAATCAAAAATAAATGAAGAGAAATGGACTAATTTGAGCGTGCGAATAATAAGGAGGGACCAAAAGGGAAACAACCCCTATCCTCCAAAACGCACAGCTTCCAGGAGACCAAAATGCAGTCAAAACAAGCTTTAGGACCCCCAAAAAAATGAAAACTTAATTGCAAAATAATAAAAAAACGGAAGGGCTAAAAGCAATTGGACGAATTTAGAACAAACAAAGAAATTGAAATGAAATGGACAAAATTCTCACGTGATTGAAAGTGGAAAGAAAATAATTCAATTACAATGGCAATAGAAAAAAAGAATAATCCCACTCTAAATTGACGTAAGGAAACCAAAAGTCCCCCTTCAAAGAACCAGATCCCCCTATTTATATACACGGGATTTACTAAAAATAGCCTAACCAATTTAATAATAAAATAAAATAAAATAAAATAAAATAAAATCTTTCTATTTTTAGCCTTTTACCAAGTCAACAAAATTGGATAATCCATTGGTTTTCCCCATCTTTTTGATTTGGCCACAAATTAATGATTGTCTTTCAATTTGGCCCTTCTTGGCTTCGATTATTATTTTCCGGGCCCAGACCAAAATTGGCCTATTACAGCTGCCCCTCTTTGCTCATTTTCGTGTAACGAGAATAGAGCAAAGACTTTAGAAAAAGGCCAAATTTGCTTGGGCCGGCCGAGTCTTAACTTCTTGGTGTAACCTCATCGCAACCCACTACATCTTATTACTTCAAGATGCCCCATTGCTGCTTTATGGAGATACGATTTGTTGAAATTTGATCTGCTTCGCTCCTGCTCAGTGAAGATAAGATCTGGTATATTTAGCCTGCTCCACTCCTGCTCAGTGAAGATAAGGCTGATGATTGGAATCTGCTCCATCGCCGGTACGTGGAGATAAGATTCACCAAAATTCGATCTGCTTCACTCCTACTCAGTGAAGATAAGATCTGGTATGTTTAGCCTGCTTCACTCCTGCTCAGTGAAGATAAGGCTAGTGGCTGAAATCTGCTCCATTGTCGATACATGGAGATAAGACTCGCCAAAATTTGATCTGTTCCACTCCTGCCAGTGGGATAAGATCTGCTAAATTTAGCCTGCTCCACTCCTGCTCAGTGAAGATAAGGTTGATGATTGGAATCTGCTCCATCGTCGGTACGTAGAGATAAGATTCACCAAAATTTGATCTGCTCCGCTCCTGCTCAGCGAAGATAAGATCTGATATATTTTGCCTGCTTCACTCCTGCTCAGTGAAGATAAGGCTGATGATTGGAATCTGCTCCATCGCCGGTACGTGGAGATAAGATTCACCAAAATTCGATCTGCTCCGCTCCTGCTCAGCGAAGATAAGATCTGATATATTTTGCCTGCTTCACTCCTGCTCAGTAAAGATAAGGCTGATGATTGGAATCTGCTCCATCGCCGGTACGTGGAGATAAGATTCACCAAAATTTGATCTGCTCCGCTCCTGCTCAGCGAAGATAAGATCTGATATATTTTGCCTGCTTCACTCCTGCTCAGTGAAGATAAGGCTAATGATTGGAATCTGCTCCCTCGCCGGTACGTGGAGACCAAAATTCGATCTGCTTCACTCCTGCTCAGTGAAGATAAGATCTGGTATGTTTAGCCTGCTTTACTCCTGCTCAGTGAAGATAAGGCTGATGATTGGAATCTGCTCCCTCGCCGGTACGTGGAGACCAAAATTCGATCTGCTTCACTCCTGCTCAGTGAAGATAAGATCTGGTATGTTTAGCCTGCTTCACTTCTGCTCAGTGAAGATAAGGCTGATGATATCCGTAATCTTGGTCGATCCTGCTGCATTGTCCACTGGGGAATCCATCTGTAGAAGAATGATATGCTTATGCCAGATGAGTAGGATGCTATGATTAAAATGAATCAAATGCTCCTAACTACATGTATTATGGATGTTAAATGCACAAATGCAAAATGTCATGAGAATGATCCACTTTTTAGGTTGTCATTATTCTTTGTGCGTTAAGGTTATCATTTCTTCGGCGTGGGTCTTCTTGCTCAGTTGATATCTTCTGACAGAGAACTCGTAAAACCAATCCCATTTTGTTCGACCGATTTGCCCCACTATAACTTCAAGGTCTAATCCACTGTACTTCTGGGATATAAAGCTTGCACTATCTTCAAACCCTCTCACTGCAAATTAGGGGAAATCCATTCCCACCATAATTCAAAGATATAGGGTTTGACTCTTCTTCTATCAATTTGGTCCGTTGCACCATTCCTTGGGTGTCATGACCGGATGTGTATGCCTGATATTTGCATGGATGCAGAATATCATTTTTCTCTCGAGAATGATCCCTTTTAAAGCTTGGGTTGACATTGCTCGTTATTTGTCAAGATTGTGTTACCAACGTAATATTTGTCTTTGACAGAAAATCTTAAGGGGTAGTCTCTCAGACAATTCTAACTCTTAGGTTTGGTAAGTTCTAAACGATAGTTTTGTTTCAAATTCCCGTATTTATTTAGAAACTTCTAGAGTAATAAGCAGAACTCCTTTTGTGAAAGTATTGTTAGTCCATTAATCATTATTTCAATACAAAATGCTTGAAAGAGATCACAACAAGGGACAAAAATGAAATTAATTAAGAGCATAGCTCGAAATAATTAAATTAATCAAAGATAGCCAAGGTAATAAAATAGAATTGATTGGGGCATATCTCGAAAAGAATAAGGTAATCAAGGATAGCAAACATGGGTAAGATAGAAAACTAGGTGCCCCAGATATCGCAGCCTGAGCTCTTCTGTACAAACTTCTTGATGATCATTTTGAGCTCAATATGTGTTTAGAGGATCCGAAGTATTTTGTCAATGCCTTCAAATGTAACATATTTCCTCATTGTCAACTCAGGCATAGAAAAACTATCGCATGCCCCACTTTTGATCAAAATTTGAGCTGCTCTTTTCGGGTTTTCAACTCAAATCCCCTTTGGTCTCAAAGCGCCCTTTGCGGGTTTTCGCCTTGGCCTCTCTTTTTCTTTTCAGTTCTTTTTGTTTTTCTCTTTATTTTCTTTTTTTTTCTTTTTTCCTCTTTTTTCCCTTTTTCTCTTCTTCTTTTTGAAAGTGAAGTATTTTTCGATTAAATCCAAATTCGCAGGGTCAGGCAAGTTCTTGCTATCCAACTTGGTCAATATCAATGTCCCTCCAGGGATAAGGTCATTCCCAATTTGACATCTATTTTCTCTGAGATCCTTTGGTATGGGAAGGATCCTTCTCAAAATTAAGTTTCCTTGATAAAATTTTTGGACGATATTTTCATCATCACTTCGTATTATCTTAGTGTATTTGATCGTGATGGATAATTTCTGGCTTCCTTTCTTCAATCAGGTTTATTTGATCATCGGAACTGAATTTACTCAACTCTTAAAAAACTCGTGGAGAAGAGAACTCGACTTCAATGGACAAACTTGCATTTATTTCATAAATCAACGAGGAAAACGTTGTCCCGGTAGAGGTTCTGGTAGAGGCTCCCACGATCCCTTTTTTTTTGCACTGTTCATTTTCGGGAAATATGGTGTTTAATCTTGAACAAACCGGACGCTTCTGATATCGTGCTGCTGTTTAAATTTAGTACATCGTCAGATGTGATCTTTTTTGGTACTCCATACTGACATAGGATTTGTTGGCTGTTGACCTCGCGTCATTGGTACATGAAGCAGCATCAGTCCACTTGGAAACGTAATCAGCGACCACTAAAAGATGAATCGCTACTTGTCAGAGATTTTGGGGAAATCGGCCTGACGACATACATACCCCACATAGAAGAAGATTATGGGTTCCACTGTTTCTCATCTTGTTCACCGTCATCAACAGATCAAGAGATAAGCTACAACTTTAGTCATCTTCAAAGTCTTGAGATCCCTCTAAACACACATCTCACTCAAAAGGAGATTCTAAGTTAGTAGCAGTGTCACTCATATCATTGATATCTGGAGACCCGTTATAAGGACGAAAGAAAATTTAAAGAACAAGAGAAACCCAGAATATTTACTCGTGTGGTATAATTATGAATGAAATGAAAAAGTGCACTTGCTTGAAATGAGAAACAAAATATGCATTTCATTGAATTAAAGACGCTGGACATAAGCCTATCTCACAAAAGGATCCTTATTGCCTCTAGGCCTAAAGCAATAAGTATGTTTTAAATATTACTCTAGATTAGTCCTACAAAATATAGGGATCTTTTCTACAGTCCCATTGTTCAAAACACTCCCAAGTGTGTAAGGGTGAATGCCTGTCAAATTCTCTTCCCTGTATCCTTGATCGCGTTTACCCCCTTATCAGCATGGTTAGATAACGGATTTTCTACACCAGACTGATTGTCAAACTTTACAATGCCCATTTCAACAAGCCTTTCGACTAACTTATTTAAAGGGATGCAATTTTCTATCGAGTGCCCCGTGATTCCTGCGTGGTATTCGCATTTGACATTTTTATCGTACCACTTAGAGTATGGTGGGAGTTCAGCCTTTGTCTTTTCCACATTTGCCGCGTCACCAAAATCAGGGACCGGGGGATTTGCTAGATTATCTCCGAGATTAATAGATAACATTGGTGGTTGTGTTCGAGCGTTTACTGGGGCAAAGCTCTTAGGACAAACAAAATCCTCATTGTCATTTCTAGTATCAACCATAGGGCCTTTTCCTTTGTCAGACCTTCCCTTGAACAACTGTGTCAGCTGGCTTATCATGTTGTTCTGTGATTCCAGCATGTTTTTCTGGGACTCCAGCATTTGGTCCCTCATCTCCTGCTGGATCCTAACCAGCTGTTCTTGCATCTGAGCCTGTAGTTGCATATCCTTTATTTTTCTTCGTGTATAGTACTGGTGTTCCAAGGTAACTAAACAAATGGTCGCTAATTAATAGGGTTCTTTTGTGTAAATTAATGTATATGATGCTATGCGATGCAAATGCATGACATGAATACAAAAGGAGACGTCGATTCTAATTCAATTCCATTTAGAAAATTTCACTGAAAAACAAAATCTTTTACATAAAATGAATTACATATACGGTCTTGCCCTAACACCCAAAGCTTCCACTCTCCTAAGAAAGAAGGCTAACTCTTACCCCCGACCTGATTCTAACTCATATTTGACACTTAGCACATCTGCTTGAATCGCCAAAGTCTGTAAATGATCAACTACTTCTCGTATCGGAGCTATAACTTCGCCCATGAGGTAATCTCTATCTCGGACCTGATTCTGAGATCGGTGAAGTTGCTCCCCAAGTTGCTCATTACTTGCTTCCAGTGATTCAATTCGATGCTCATAGTTCTGAAGTGCAGTCTCAAGTTCTTCTACTTTCCCCTTCAAATTCTCAACCTTACTTAAGCTAGCCCTTAATTCCATCACTAAGTTACGACTCCGATGCTGCTGTAGTGCCATCTCTAACTCCTCCATTCGAGCTCTTAACATCTCCTTTTCACTTTGGCTATCATCCAAACTCTCTTTAAAAGTAACTTCTTGAGCCTGAGCGGCATGGAACTTTCTCTCCCACCAATCGGCCTTGGCTTTCTCCTCTTGAACTTCCTACCTCCACTGTTCAGACGTTTTACCTAGGCCAGCATTCCTCATTGACTTATGTAGCTGCGCGTAATCAGTCTTCAGATTGTCTAGGTCCTCTTCAACCTTTCTCTTTCTGTTTCTCAAATTCTCGGCCTCAGACTTTTGAAGATCCACGTCTAGCTTCAAGTACACTTTTTACTCCTCCAACTATTCTATTTTCTTTTCTAACTCTGAGGTTTTCTTTTCGAAGTCTTGCTTTATAATTTTCAGCTCGGAGGGGACCACTCGCAGATGTTCCTCTATTGGTCGAGCCTCTTCTAAATTCGGCCTTAGGATATTGTCGTTAACCCTTCTACACCACCATTCATTATACTCAGGAGTCACTATCGGATTTACAGCAACTCCTTTTATCCGACAAGTTTGGTTTCAGGCATTATAAATCTCGCGACTCTTCTTTTTGGAGTCCTTCTCCCCATACGAGAACCCACTCTGAGCTAGCCCATGTGTTATCGGTATAAATTATTTCGATCTATATTACCTTAATACGAGCAAAGGGGTATATCCAATGGCTCCCCAAATCCCCAACAAAGGGACCCAATCATAACTCCCACATCGATAAAGAATCTCATCGGAAACCATCCAAGGGGCTTTCCATTCGATATCCTCCACTTGGAGATTTTAAAGTATCACCATCCATTTTTCTCTGTTATGCCATCTCTCATTGGTACAGCCACTATCTCCTTCAAAGGTGAGTAGTCTCCGAGAAAAGGTCAGTAAGAGGGCTTTTCCATCTTCCAGAAGTGGCTATGAAACCATACAAACAAAAGTGCACATCCAATAAACCTGCCATCACCTGCTCTCCGACATGCGCTTAAAGATCTGAAAGTCTCAGCTAAGATTGCAGGAACAAGAGTGACTCCCTTATCGAGTCGGTCAAATAGATTGACAACCGCTTCATTTACATGCCTTAAAGCCTTAGGGAAAATTACCAAACCATGAATGCTCAAGGCGAAGACATCGACTCTTTTCTTCATATCAGGGTGTGTCAGGATCAGATCTCTTAGATTTTCCCAAGGAATACATTTTCTACTGCCTTTCTGTTGGACTCGAGCTGCGACCCATTGCTCACTCATCCTAGTGATGTTCATCAACCTTTTTACAAAAGTCAGGATATTGACAGCTCTAGAATAAATCTTATCAGTCTGAAACTTCGAACAACGAAGTAAAGCCGTATATTCCTCGACAGTAGGCGCTAGATCTACCCTTCCAAAAGTAAAACAACTGTAGGCAGAATTCTAAAATTTGAGCCATGGCCCGGAACAAATACCTATCTACCTTAACATCGAGGAAATAAGCAATATCACCATAATTACAGTAGAGTAGCTGCTTCATCTCATCATCCCAGCGATTCCACAACTCCTTCAGCTCCTGAAGATCATTCTGAACTACACTAATACTGGTAAAGTCCCATAATTCTGACGTGTACCCCTCTGCCAAACTGTCACCTTTCTCTAACTGTACATCCTCCGACCATCTCTGGACAACCGCGTTGTCTTTCACTTTATCAAGGAATTCATTTTTCATGGTAAAATTTTCTCTTAGTAATCGAACCGTATATCGACACCTCCTTTTATGATGCAAATGTTATGCAATGACTATTAAAAACAAGTCAGAATTATGCATAAGAATAGAAATTCAAGCAAACAGGAAATTATCAAACACCTATTTGGGCAACCACTAGGGCTAGATATGATTCTACCTATGGTGGGTTCCTACAGTTCACTATATGTGGTTTAGTTCTAGAGTAAAGGTACCTAAACCAGCAGATTCCTCGATCCTCGCCCATTATAGGTTCATATGGATCAAGTTCGATTTAGGAGGATACATTTCCTTATGCCCATGCGGAGGTGAAAACCTCACGAAAACATAAGTACGGATGTACCCCGGAAGCGATCCCCTAGCCCATGCGAAGGTGAAAACCTCACGAAAGCATAGTTTCTCACTCCCACTTAAAAGGTGTGACCACAACGGTCATGCAATGTGATGCGAGAGCATATCAAAACATTCAACAACATAGAGCAAATTCAATAAAGCCAAAAAAAAAAAAATGCAATGCGAGGATCGTGCATTTAGGAAAAAATCGATTTTTAAAATTTCGACAAGAAGATAGAAAATAATCAATTTACAGCTCGACTCTCTTATTGATCCCCAGCGGAGTCGCCAAGCTGTCGAAACCATTTTTTTGAAAAAGGGAATCGACTTTTGAAAACGAAAGTTGGGAGTCGCCACCAATCTTTTTTGAGGTGTAATTGGGCCACCTTATAAAACATTTTGGCCCACGAATTTTAAGAAAACGGGCTCGGGAGTCAGTTACGTGTGAGGAAGGATTAGCACCCTCGACACGCCCAAAATCGGTACTTAATTGATTAATTGGTATCTTAAATGTCGAAAATTAAAGATTTGGACAAAGTTCAAAATACGATCCTCCTTTCGTTAACTTTTAAAACGTGTGCTTTAGTTTTAAGAGGATATTCGAATATTCAAACGAACAAAGAAAGCGAAACTCAGTACGTTAGGGCACGATCCTTTGAGTTCCATGAATACCGGACATTGCCTTTATTTTAAAAATCTTGAGAGCGAACTGATAAAAGGATATTCAGATATTCAAAATAAACAAAGAAAGCGACACCCAGTACGTTAGGGCGCGATCCTTTGAATTCTTTAAATACCAAACATTGCCTTTATTTTAGAAAACAATTGAGTGAACCGATAAAAGGATATTCAGATATTCAAAATAAACAAAGAAAGCGACACCCAGTACGTTAGGGCGCGATCCTTTGAATTCTTTAAATACCGAACATTGCCTTTATTTTAGAAAACAATTGAGAATGAACCGTTGAATAAACGAATTTGAGAAGTTTAAAAATTTAAGAAACACGATAGTATGCAACGTAAGAAATAACAATGTAATAATAAACTTGATAGTGCATGTATTAACACCTAAAACATAATAACCATAAGGAGAATTAATAATAATAATCAAAACAATGGTAAAAAAAACATAATAAACATAGCAATAATGATATTAAAGATATAATAGGAATGAAAATAATATGTCAATGATGATATTAAACACAGTGATAAAAATAAAATTAAAAGAAAAAAACATACTAAATTAAGACAAATAACAAAAATAATATAGTACAAAAAAATGGTGATAATAACAGTGGTAATTTTTAAAAATAATAGAAATAATATAATAACATGATAAGACTATTAATAATTATATTTAAACGGGAAAACAAAAAATATATATAAAAGTATAAGTAATAAAAAAAAAGGTAATAGTAAACAGTAAGAATAATATAAAAAATAATAGGTATAATAAACTATATTTAAAATAGTTAACTTTTAATAAAATATATAAAAAGATTAATAATAATAACGTAATGATTTAAAATAAATTGTATATAAAAAAATTAGTAAAACAAACGTAATATACACATAATATAATAAAAATAATAAATAGTAGTATTATAAAAATAATATAACACATAATAGGATCAAAAGGAAAAAAAGAACACTAAAATTAATAGTAGAATATAATAAAATAGTAATAAAATAATATTAACTATTAACAGTAAAGTATAATAAAATAATAATAATAAAAATAATAATACAAAAAAATAAATCTAATAATAATAAATATAAAACTCAAATTAATTAATTTAATGGCAAAAATAAAAAATAAAAAATGGTTTAAATTGAATTAAAAATAGCAATTTTGGGGCAAATCAAAAATAAATGAAGAGAAATGGACTAATTTGAGCGTGCAAATAATAAGAAGGGACCAAAAGGGAAACAACCCCTATCCTCCAAAACGCACAGCTTACAGAAGACCAAAATGCAGTCAAAACAAGCTTTAAGACCCCCAAAAAAATGAAAACTTAATTGTAAAATAATAAAAAACGGAAGGGCTAAAAGCAATTGGACGAATTTAGAACAAACAAAGAAATTGAAATGAAATGGACAAAATTCTCACGTGATTGAAAGTGGAAAGAAAATAATTCAATTACAATGGAAATAGAAAAAAAGAATAATCCCACTCTAAATTGACGTAAGGAAACCAAAAGTCCCCCTTCAAAGAACCAGATCCCCCTATTTATATACACGGGATTTACTAAAAATAGCCTAACCAATTTAATAATAAAATAAAATAAAATAAAATAAAATAAAATCTTTCTATTTTTAGCTTTTTACCAAGTCAACAAAATTGGATAATCCATTGGTTTTCCCCATCTTTTTGATTTGGCCACAAATTAATGATTGTCTTTCAATTTGGCCCTTCTTGGCTTCGATTATTATTTTCCGGGCCCAGGCTAAAATTGTCCTATTACAGTCTAAATTGCCGATGTTTTTATGATTAAGTTCATTGGTTTTTTATAAAATCCTGGAAAGCTTAGATAAACACATTTGCTTCCTATGAGTCTTAGAATTTTCGTTTTTAAGCCTCCCAAGATTTGGACGGTGCTAACGTGATCGTACTTGATGTTACACACGTGGCACCCACTTTACCTTTTGAATATATATATATATTTATTTATTTATTTTTTATTTGAAATTTAAATTGTTTATCAAAAAAAGATTACTTTTTTTTCAGTAAGTAGTACAGTGGGAAAAAAATATTCGTGAGTTAGAGAGAAAAAAATAGTTTGTTTTTATTGAAATATTAGATTATGATGAATTTAAGATGCGGGTAAAAAAGAATTATAAAAAAAAAGTTAAATTTGGCAATCTTCCATGAATTAGCTTTTTTTTTTTTTTAATATGATATATTTAAGATGCGAGTGAAGGAAATTTATAAAAAAATTATATAAAAATTAAATTTGAGTTTAAAAACAATTATCATAGCACATTTAACCAATATCTTAGTTGAAGAGTGGAAACAATGAAAGAGGGCACACCGCAACTGATTGATTCGAATGTTACTTATAAATAAATTAATTTAAGTTGAATCTTTTTATAAATATTACTCAAAATAATTAATTTTGATTTTAAAAATAGTTTTATTGGCAGACATAATTTGCAAATGTTATTTTATTGAAAGAGTTTCAATTACTGGTATAACAGAATAATGATTGGATGCGATTATAAGTAGGCTTGTATAAAAAAATTGTCAGCGTCTTTCTTTCCAAAAAAAGTATATATATACAGAGCTACTGTCGTCCACATCAATCTAATGATCTAAAGTTATCCACGTGAACGGTAAAAGCTCGCCATTATGTAAAATCCGGAGTTTTGGTTGTCCCGTCTCCCGCACCATGGAAACCAACCGGACCCTTTCTATATAAAAGCTCATTGTCAGTTTCCTTACCACACTTCATTGCTCCTCGCCTTTTTGTCTGCTTTTTCTGGAAGTTAAATCATATATAACAAGACAAAGGAAAGCAAAACCCAAGCCTTAAGCTTATGGTGTCCGTGAGCCCCAACCCGGCTCCTGGGTTTTACTTTTTCGATCCCATGAATATGGGTCTTCCTGGTCTTAGTTCTCTGCCTCCTGCCAACTCGGTGGCGCCTCCTCCTCCTCCTACTGCCGGTTCGCCGTATTTGGAGGATCCGAGTAAGAAGATCCGGAAGCCTTACACTATTACCAAGTCCAGAGAAAGCTGGACTGAGCAGGAGCACGATAAGTTTCTCGAAGCTCTTCAATTGTCAGTAAATTCATTAAGATTTTTTTTTAATTTATTTCTGATTTTAGCTACTGTTTGGTTTGTTGGAAAATTGGATTGAGTGAAGTAAGAGGCAAAGTCAATTCCTTTTTCTAGTTTGGTTTTTACTCCACATAAATGGCGTTGTTTGTTTGGTGAGTTACTGGATTAACATACTGATATTAACTCCAAGTGTATAACTGAAGTTCATTCAATGCATAGAATTTGCATTAGCCTCCAAGATAGCAATTCTATTGTTTACGCTTTAGATGCACATTTCCTGGCTCATGGTGCTGATGTAGTTCCTTCATCAATTTATCATTGTAGATTTGATCGTGATTGGAAGAAGATTGAAGCATTTGTTGGGTCCAAGACAGTAATCCAGGTAATTAATATATATATATATATATATATATATGTTATGATTTCTTCACTAACTACTGGGCTATATGTTGTTTTCGATATGTTTTACTGAACGCCTCAATGGATGCTCTTGGCAGATCCGTAGCCATGCACAAAAGTATTTCCTAAAGGCTCAAAAAAATGGGGCAACTGAACATGTTCCTCCCCCTCGGCCAAAAAGGAAAGCAGCTCATCCGTACCCACAAAAAGCTCCCAAAAATGGTCAGTGGGGCCGCCACATTCGTATTCTTTTTAGGCAATTCTTGATCTTAAATTGACCCTCATTTACTTGTTACAGCTGCTGTTGTACCCCAAGTAGTTGGACCGTTTCAATCTTCATCTGCCTTGCTTGAATCTGGTTATACCTACAGACCAGATTCATCATCAGTGCTTGAAAATCCAATTGCTAAGGGAGCTTGGTCTTCCAGGAGTTACGGCTCTGTCCCACCTGTCACTGTTTCTCAACGGACTAAAGGTTTTTAATTATTCCTGCACCTTTTTATGACCTTTTTCTCTTCCTCTTGAGTCTCAATACTATAGTAACATACTGATATTGTATGTTTTAGATGATGCAACATCTGCTGGACCAAATATTGCGCCCAACTGCTGCTACAGTAGTAGTAAGGAAAGCACTTCCAGAATTTGGTCATTTGGTGAAACAATTGCCCAAGGGGATCATAGGAAGCAATCTAGAGGTTAGTATTTTTATTTCTACTTTGAGCTTGATACTGACATCAATGAACCATGTTAATATATTTTTGTGGACTTCAAATTTTTGCTTAGTTCACTCCAGAGAAAAAGCTTCAATGGTAACTATTTACTTGGTTTTGTTGCCGTCATTCAAACACTTGACTTTTAGGAAAACCATATAAAGAAAAATCTTTTTGACGCTTTCCTGTCATGAATTTTCCTTTGCCCTTATGGCGATAACTCAAAAACTCTGCTTTTATTTGATGCAGTTGTGCCAGATTTTTCTCAGGTGTACACTTTCCTTGGCAGTGTCTTTGACCCCGGTGCAAGTGGGCACTTGCAGATATTGAAGCAGATGGACCCAATAAATGTGGAAATAGTATGTCACCCTGAATGATGTTCATATTCTGAATGTTAGCTGAAGGGGTGTTGTTTTGCCCTTTGCAGGTGGTGGTGTTGATGAGAAATCTTGCTACCAATTTGAAATGCCCCGAGTTTGAGGATCAAGTAAGTTCTTGCTCCTCTTATTGGCATGCATTTAGATTCACTGTTGGCACTCACACTGTATATTTCTAATTTTATGATTCAGTTTTTAGGCCCGAAACATTATCTGCTCTTATAAAACTGAAACCACATTCAAGTTGAATATGAACTGATCACTCTTACCTCCTTACCATCATTTGTCTTGTATAAATGTCATCCTGTGATTTTGTTTTATAACTTCTTCTTTGCAAAAGAAAATGAAAACTGGTTAATGCCAAAAGATTAAACACAATTGTTTCATTTTTCATCTTTTAGGAATAGAGATTTCATTTTTTACTGACTAATAATAAAATGAATGCAGAGAAGGTTGCTTTCAACGTATGATGCAGAGTCCAGAGGAGGTTAAATTTGGTAGCTCCTACAATGTCATTCACCATCATAAACCAGCTACTGCTGTTACAACAGCATAATAAGTTACTTGAAAGTTTTGGAACCATCCTTTCTTTGTCAGCTCATTGCTCCTCTGAAGGCATGAGCACCAGGCTGCAAGAAATACGGATGCAGCCGGTTAACTTGCAAGCAAGACATAGAGGTCAGATGTGCATGTACATATGTACACATGTATGTAATGTATGTATGTATGTATGTATGTATGTATGTACGTATGTACATATGTGAGTTGTAGATATGACCTTTCGAGGTCCTGGTAGCTTGTCAAATAGACTGGTGTCTTTTTTTATGCACTGTGTATGTCATACAAAAGTCGTTGGTTAGAGGCTAAAATTATGTATAAAAAGAGCCGTTGAGTTTTCCACTGTAAATATTCTCAGGACTAATAAAATTAGGGTTTGCATTACCGTAATTGACTCATTTCCCAGTGCTGTGCCGTGCTTATTAGAATCAATTTTTATCTGGTACAATTTCTATACCCAGTGTAATTCTTTTACTACTTCAAATTGCCTAATTGGATTACATTTACATAGCTGAAATACACCATTTGTAAAAATATATATCAATTGTCAGCTGTGCTAATGTTACTAAATTATGACCTTATATTGTACTTTGCAGACAATTAACTTTAGCATGGACGGTGTTGGTGAATTTGAAGCCATGAAACATGGTCTAATACTCTTATTTTGATTTCATGTTAGCATCAACTAGAAAATGCGCGCATGCAAAGCTTCCTTTAAAAAACATGAAACCAGACCCAAGTATAACTGAATGTTTCAGTTGGAAGAAATTTCCTGTGCATATATACCAATTTTTTTAAAGAAAATAAAATAAGCTCATCAGAGTTCGGACTATCGGCACATACTTTTTCAGGTCGGGTCACAAAGGCCATGTAGAGAAACTTCCGACATTTTTCAACTGTTTGAAAGAATCTCCACGTAAACTCGGGAAAACTATCCCCAACAATGGTGTTAGCATCAACATTTTTCAATTTTACGTGAAAATTCTTACAGGCATGTTTGAAAAAATGATGTTACAAAACAAACAATCGAATGCAGTGGGTTGAGTGAAGGTGGTTCATTTTATTTGAAAGCAAAATCAATGTTGGGTAAAACTCCTGAGCTGTTATTATTAACACCCAAAACTATTGGCGACACTAATACCTCTGGAGCTCCAAGATTGTAGACAAAATTATCTAAGCTGGGAGATGGACAAGGTACGCATGAATGATGCACCTGGAGTACATTGGACTCAATATGATGCTGAGATGCGAGTTAGGTTTTGTAAGAATGAATCACAGATCCTATGTTTGAGTTTGTTAGCTTGAAGCACACTAATATTGTGGATGATTACTACAAAGAATTTGAAGCTCTATTCAACGTGTTCCAATTGTGTGATGATTATGCTTTAAGTATCTTTACTAGCAACCTTAGATCTAAAATTTCTCATATCTGCAACGGCAGCCAATGAATGCTCCCGAGGAACGCAATTGACAGGCCAAATTGCCGGTCAGGTTTCTCAAACGGGAAACCATCAGACAACCGGTGTAACACAATTTTCCTTTTTATTTTTTATCAGTTGAGTTCACAGAATCCATCAGTTATCTCCCTAGCTGCTGATGTCAATGCAAGGAGACCTCCACGAAAGCCTTCTGTTGGCCACAACAAACCACTTGAACCTCTTGCTTCATCACAAATCCTGAGAATGATTGTCAGTGGTCTACTATAACCGAAACTAAAGGATATTCGGTCCATCGTTAAGATTAACCATTTTGTACACATTTTAACGGGATTCCCCGCAGTAGAAGGAAAATGGTATTCGAGGCCTTCTCTGACACGGCATTTATCAACTCAATGATATTTGACGGTCACCTATGTTGCATGCAGATTTCATTTTATTTCAAATAAGGGTCAGATTTCCAAATAGGGAACTTCACCAAATTTTGACATTCTATTTTAACGTTGAGCCCTTTATTGATGATATCTAGTTTCTCCATGTGTACATTTATTTCTGCCTTTTTTATATAAACAATGTTGATCCTTTTATTGGTATCTACTTTCTATATGTTGTTGGTAGTGGCCAAATGGGGGAGATGATATATCAAAACGGGAGCAGATTAAGGGAAGACAAAGGCAAGGTAAAATCAGTAAGGATAATCATGCCATGGAATTTGCTAAGCACCATCCCTTTACCAAGTATTTACATTAAGTTACTAATTCTTGGATACAGTCCGGATGAAAGAGGACGTCTTTGCTGTACGTGCTGCTGTTGGGGAAGAAGATATATAAAAACGGCAGCTAACGGCCGAACAAGCCTGGCAGAGATGTGCAACTGGGGAAATGGGGAAGGATGAAAAAGCCAGTTCTCAAGCAGGTAAAGATTTGAACCATAAGTCTTCCTCAACATATGGCATTAAGCACAAAGGACAATCAAGATCCTGAATGGAACCTCGCTTATATTTTTCCAGAAGGAATCCACTCATTGTAGTTGCCTAAACTTATTTTATGTTGTAATATAAAGATATTTTTCCTGGTCTGAGGTCTGTTCCCTTCCCTTTAATTATATCAAGTCCTACCCCATGCAACATGTTGCTCCCTATATATTGCTTTTTTAGTTTCTACTCTACTATTGTTTCAACAGGACCAAGAACCAAGGGGCAATTGCTTTTTTAGTTTTTACTCCCCAACAAGAAAATTCGGTCAGGACCAAGGGGTTGTCCCTCAAACCAGAGTAGCTCGAACTATTTGCTGTTCTGGAAAAGGAGCCCCTATTGCATGGATCAACACTGATTTATCGCCTGTACGAGAGAATTCAATCCCTGGCTGCAGTTTAAGTTTAGGGATTTAGGCTATACTAGTGTTTAATAAGGGTTCTTGATCACAGGAGAATTTTTGTTGTCTTAGCTTAATTCATATGCAGAATTTGATATTACAGCTGGATAATTACGTTAGAAGGTTCTATATGCAAAAAAACAATGATATTGTGAGGTTAGGTTCAATCATTTTCACTTTGGTAAAAACTTAAAGCTCAGAATAACACCAGAAACGACAAAAAGAACAAAGGGGCAATTCCAACCAAATGCCAATTTCAAATATGATAATGACCATTTTAATTACAGTGAGCCAGAGAAATCCCTCCTGAATTAAGAACATCAAACCCATCCTCAATTCTAGGAGAAACAATCCATTGGGAATAGGGCAAAACTACAACCAATGCCATTATCTATACTGAAACCCCATGTCTGGCTCATGACCATACATACCTTGGCCTTGACTATGGCCAGGTGCACCAAAAGGGCCCATCTGCTTCGACTTTGACCTGAGTTCCATCTCAATAAGCCTCTGCAATGCCTCCGGATTATGGCTCCCACTGCCGACATCATTACCTGAAATATCAAACAAATTATAATCTGAATAATATTCGCAAATAGAACACGAAATGTAATCATTATGGTAACAGTAGTTCAAATACAAGACAACCCACAACAGACTGCAGGAAAATTTATTTTCATTTTTTCCAGCAGAATTGGGGGATCCCAGATGAAGTAATCATTTTGCAATTATGTGCAAAAAGTTTTGGCATGGTCATTATCATCCTTCTTAAATCACCTTAAGCATAAAAACAGTCCATAACATTAATTGTAGGCATTTCCAAGAATGAAATGGGTGGGTAGATTTTCCAAATTTGAAATTGGCAAAGATGAGAAAGAGACAAGACATGTATTATATACTTTACCTGGAGGCATTCCAAGACCAGCAAAGTTGGGTTGGGGCTGCCGGTGACCATGCCCCAATGGAAAACCATGCAATGGATTCAATTCAGGTAGCAAACCAGCCATCTGATTAGTTGAATGAGGTGCGAGCGGTGGAACACCGGGAATTCCACGTTGCATGATTGGAGGAGGAAAGTTTCCAGGTATATGCATTTGTTGTAACATAGGATGGTGAATCGGAGGATCAAATCCAGTTAGTCCACTGCTAGGATGATGGAGAGGATGAAGCATATTTGCAGGTAAATGATGATTTGGTGGGGCATCATGATGGATCATGCCTTCTGGAGCCATGAACTTCACCTGAGAACCGATGTTAGAACGATGAGAATCTAATGGATGAAACATAGGACCTCCATGATTCAATTGAGGACGAAGCAGTGGAGAAGATGGTTGGACATTTAGTGATGGAGTATCTGGATCCCTCATGTCATAGGGACCAGGAAGAAAAAGGGGACCTTCTTTCCCTCCTACCACAGGTCTTTCATCCTGGAAGATGGCCTTTAAAGCTGCTAGCTTCTCAGCAACATCAATCGGTGTCTCTTGGGAGGGCAGTAACTCTGATTTTGCACTACCAGCCATGAAATTCTGGAGTTTCACAGGATTACTGACACCAAGCAAACTATCCTCTTCAGGAAGTCCGATTTCAGCAGATCCATCAAAACCACCAAGTTTAGATCCTAATCCAGCTCGGATATGTGATGAATCCGCTGCGGATGGAGCATCATTATAGCCTAACAAATGCTCTTCAATGCCATCAGATTTCATTCGCTCTCTCTGGGTAAATGGTAAAATATTTTTTTCAAAATTAGTCCTGTTTGACACAATGTGACCTGCAGAAGGAAGAAGACTGTCATCTGTAACATGGCGGGGAAGCCAGTTAGATTCAGATACATCAACTCTTGCAGAATCCATTGAGCCCCTCTGAACAGAAGCTGGTGATCCAACTGATTGTAGTTCTTTCATGAAAGCACTTCCAAAAAGTGTTTCAAGAGTTAGACTCTTCCCTGAACTGGAAGCATTTTCTGCATTTGTGTCTATTGAATCACAAGGTGCCATATCAACACTTGCTGTTTCAACAGTGTGTACCCTTTCTGAAGACCCGACGTCAAGATTGGAAGGTGATACTACGTTTTTCACACTTGTTTTATTTTGTAACAATGAAAGAAGGTGCTGGGATGCATGATTGTCAATAATAACTTCTTGCTTCTCACATTTGGCATCAGTAATTTTCCGTCCTTCAATAGCAGGAGGCAACCTCGGATCATTTTCAGTGCCTTCAGACAGAATTGACTTTTCAAGATCCTCGCATGTGAGGACAGTTGGAACTGCTGCTGATTTATTGACATCCTTAATATTCCATGATTGCTCAGAGTTTTCAATTCTAGGAGACATCAAATTTGATATAACATGCCCGTCTGCAAGTTCAGAGTTTTCAAATTGAAAGTTTGCCTCTACATGCTTACTAGCTATCCTATCATGGGAGCCACCTTTTTCACCACCCTGAATAAAAGAGAGCAAGTCTTTTGGCCTGCCAAGGAAGAAATCATCTGTAGGCTTCTTCTCTGCGATGACAAGATGAAAAGAATATTAGATCATACTTTTTACTTGAGAACTAAGCAGATTCACTTAAAGCCAGATTATTTGATGAACAAGAGCCAACAAACCTTCATCAAGAAACAAATGAGCAAACTTAGAAGAATGCAAAGTGTCAGAGGCCCATGTCTCATCTGTGTTGCTGTCATTAGGCTGAAGAACAAGAGATATTAAAGGCTGTTAATCATTTCTTCAAGGAAAACAGGGAGCAAAAGGATAAAAATAAAATACTTAAATAAACTATACGTAGATAAGATGTATGGTTTATTGATCAACCAGGTTTTAATTACTTTAAGCAGGGGAATTAAAAATGAACATCTAAGTCATACAGAGCAGATGTATTTGACATATGTTTTTGAATTTGAAAGCAATGTCTCGAAACCAAAATAATACCGCAGTGATATTAGTGGAGCCACCTCCATTTGCTGTTACAGCAGTTCCGAAAAGCTTGTCTAGAATTGAAATTGAACCATCCTGGTTGGTTTCAGTCACAATTTTATCAGCAACCAGCTTCTTGGAATCAAGTTCAGTAACTTCACCATTCCCAGGGGCTATAAAGGCTTCTGAAAGACTAGAACTCTTGTATATTTGGGAATCCTTGCTTATTGTGTCATTAAATTTATCTAAAGCTGATGGGGTATTTGGAGCCCTCATACTCCTAATATTGTCTAAAAGGTGAATGTTTTTACTTTCAAGCCTCCGCTCACTCAAAGTTTCCTCTTCACACTGTTTAGAATGTTTGCCCAAAAGATCATCAGAAATCCCATTTAAAAGAAGGCTGGCTTTGGACTCTGAAAGGTTGCCATCAATTTCAGAACTCCCAACCTATAGAAGCATACCAGAAGATCAATTCCTAATAAAGTGTAGCTGCAAATAGTGTATGTGAAATATGAGAAGCAACATCTGTCAATATAATTGAAACATGCTTTGTCTAAATGGCATCAGCTCTAAGTTACAATATAAGAAAAGTACAACCACTGAATGAAAACCACATGCAAGCAACAACCACCAGGTAACAATACCCCATATTTCAGCTCTCCAAACAGAAAAATAACAGATTGGCAAAAACAAGGAACAGGAAAAAATACAGGTCACAGAGCAATGTAACCTCTGTCAAATCTATACTTCCCTTAAATAACTTAAAATATATATATCATCTTCAATAGAGTCTCAGTCATGCATGTGTACCATTGGTGCCTTTTTCCAGTCAAATCCAAAAGGAGGAGAAGGGAAGTCTTCACCCAAAACATCCCACAGAATTTCAGCTATATACAGATGGCCATTTTCACACACTAATTTTAAATGATAAACTTGCTCCTCCCTATTCCAAAAAAGATAATGGGAAATTCAAAATTACCTTTATAAATTGGGAAGCAACACAATTTTAATGGAAACGTTGCTAGAGAACAAAAAACTTAGAAGTAACAGGTACATGAAGAGCAAATAGTTGGTTGCAATTAAAGATCACAATGGCAAAAAGGATGAGAACTTACAAACTTACGATGGCAAAATTAGTTACCAGAAGGTACAACAGAGAACATGATGAGTATTTTAAATCCTGAAAACTAATTTAGTACCTACCTGTGAAGAATGGCAGTGCATTGAACTTTTGGTTCCAAGATTCCTTTCCAAAACTGTGCTCGTAAAACCAGGTGGTACAAGTGGTCTAGAAGCAGGAGTTTGTGAGTGAAGAGAAGTTTTGTCAGAAACAATATCTGATGCTGGAATAGGTTCATCCGATTCCGTGTTTCTATTTGCAACTCCTTTATCACCTTCGGAGTCCTTTAGCAATTCAGAAATATCGAAGTCATCTTTACGCCGTTCAGGATTAATCTTCTTCTCCTGGAAAGCTTTCTGTTGTTCCTTCCTCCATGACTCAAAGGAAGCTAAGAGGGAAAGTGATCATGCTTCAGTTTTTATTATTCGAAAAGAAAGCCAGAGTAGAAAAGAAGATAGAACAAATACAAAATAAACTACAATCAGCAGAGTTATCTACAAAAGAGAACCTACCTCTTCTCTTTCTTTCCTCTTCTGCTCTATCTTCACTAGTGAACTCAGTGGAACCAAATGTTTCATCATTATATGAGTCGTTAGTTTCCCTCCTTGAATGAGGTACAGCCTGAAAAGAATAACATCTATTAAAGCAGCATTTTAATTGCTACTGGATCATCTCACAATTCCAGACAGATATAATTTAAGCAGAATACTTAATACTTTTATGCTAAAATGGATAAAACAGCTATCATGATGCTAGTCCCAATATTGTCTGCAAATGACAACTAAAAGCAAATGAGCACCTTATAAGGGCGAGGTGGATGGTATGGCTCATTACTTCTATTAAGATGGTATTGGTCATTAGCTCGAACCTTTGGACCAGAAGCTCCAGCCATATATGCAGACGGTCTAGGAAAAGAACCACTCCCCAAAAGCCCATCATGATCAGGACCTTGCCAAGACCGCCGGGATTGATTACCATGGCGTCTTCCATGATCTATGTAGCATTACAATCATTCAATTTCCAACATAATACAATTTTTTAGATGCTGTATGCAGCACATAAATGAAGTGGATAAAAGCCCCACCTACAATACTGGCTTTAGCAAACATCATGGAGGTTGAGGCAATGAAGTGAATTACCACACGTATTAACAAAAAGCACAATACATACTAGTCCGTACAAACAGTAAACATAAATCATACCATGAATAGAACAATAGAACTATAAACATTACCGGAGTCCCAATCAGATTGGGTATCACTGTCTCTATCACTCTTTCCACTAGAACGGCTGTCCCGTCGCCCATGAATGCCCAAGGAATAGTCTCCTCTTGTAGGTGGTGAAGAACTATATTCATTACGTCTAAAACCTGACAAGGTGCCAGGAATTCTTTGCCGATCTTGCGATGTATCCTCAAAGTCACTGCTCCAACCACATACCAATGAATACCAAAAAGATCTAAGTTTCCCTTGTTCACAACTTTATTAAGTACACTCCAAGAACATGAAAAAGAATCTCACCTCAAAATTGAATGATCAAATCCCAGGGGTAAATTTTTGCAAACATCCAGTTCACTCAATGACAATAAAAAGTCTCTGGTGTATGAAATTCTTGGTTTCCTGAGTCATTAAAAACAAATTGGCATCAGCATCACTCAACAAAAAACATATGCAAAACATTGAAAAATTAATTATTCATCCGAACGAAGTGATTACTTTTGAGGTTCCTTACTGGTATCCGCAGGCTGATATAAGGAATGCTGTCCTTCATTTTCTAAGCTCATTTCTACAAAAATTCAAAGATGAGAATATACTAAAAACTCTTTAACAGTTTTAACTCTATTTAGCTCCCCGCAAAATTCACTACTCAAGAACTCAAATTTTTGAATCTGCTAAGCCAATTCCCATATATCTTATCCCAATCCAAGTTCCCAAATTCTCCCAGATTAAGGCGTCGCCATCATCAATTAAACCCAAATCCGAAGATCCCTAAATGAAGATACAGCTGATACGAGGCTACTCCATTCTTTTATCAAGATAAAATCTACAATAAAACCCAAAGGACTAACAAAATATTACACTATTACGGCCAACAAAACTTCTCTCCGGGAATCCCCTAAACCAAACACGATCATTTTTTTCCCGATCTGAATCAAAAGGATATTTACAAAAAAAAAATCAGCATCTCCTAAACATATATATCATCCCAAGTATTGAATCAAATAAAAGCACTAATTAAATCGAAATGAGAATTTCTAGGGTTTTGTGCTAAACTGCGGAATTCAGAGAGAAAACTAGGGTTTTGTTCTTCAGATAGAGAAATCAAATTGAAAACGAGCTACCTCGATCGAAGGAAGTGTGTGAGAGAGATCGAAAGTTAAGGTTTCGATCTATAAGCTTCCTTTTTTTTTCAAAGAAATTGAATCGATGGGATAGAGAGAGAAAGCAAGCAGCGTGTTTTTGGGGTTGGAGAGAGAAAGTTTTGACCTTTGAGGTAGACAGCGACTGGCAATGCCTCTCTCTCTCCCTGCGCCAATTTACTCTTTCAGAACGACGTTCTCCACCTTTCCCTACGCTAAACAAACAAAGAAACAATAATTAACGTGGAAGTTGCGTCTCGTTTTCTACACGCTCCAATTTCATTGGCTCCTCTACTCCTCTTGCGCGCGCGTGGGAGCATAAACCTAAAACTTGAAATTTACAAGCGTAAAAAATTTAACAAATGCCTCCTCTAATTTTCAGATTAAAATATGCAATAAATCCCATAAGGCCATAATCTTCAAAAATTTAGAATTTAATTTTTTATTTTTAAAATTTTAAAATTCAGATTTAATTATTAATATTGTTAATTTTTTAATTTATTAAAATGATATTTTAAAATTTTTAAAAAAATTAATTTTATAACCATATAATATAAAAAAATAACATTATAATAAATTTGAATTTAACAGAGTAATTTAAACTTTGTTAAGAGTTAGACCTTAAATTTTGAATCTTGAAAAATAAAAAGACTAAATTTTTAAAAATAAAAATAGGAACTAAATTTTATATTTACAAAGAGACAGGGAGCATTCACATATTGTAGCATTTACAATATTATCATTATTATCACTACTTTGGCAAGGTTAAACAATTCCTCTCGTTGTATTATTAGATGACTCCTGAGAATGATCATCAATGGTCTATTAAAACAGGGATTAGAGGCTATTTGATCCAACTTTGGGATTAACCATTTTGCACATCATTTTTCAAACGTTTTAACGGGATTCCCTTCCCTACAGTAAAAGGAAAAGGGTATCAGGTGCCTTCTGTAACATCACCGCTGTTGGTTGAGCCGAGTGCCAAATAAAAACATCTAGAAAGGTTATGCATGAAGGAGAAAGAGGGATTCAATTGAAAATTCCTTTGCAGGAAAAGTTGGCTGAGATTAGATCATACTCCGATACCCTGCTTGTTGATTCATACAACGAAGATCCTGCAATTACATGTGAGTACATTCATTTTTGCTTTTTTTCTATGTTTTGGTAGTAGCCAAATGTGTTTTGAAGAATATAAGCAATGATGTCGAGCTGAGGTTATCCTTGGTGAAATACTAGCTACTTGGTCCTTTTATTTGTAATGAATTTATATTTCCTCTTATGAGAATTTAATTGTCAGTATTGTGGAACGAATCTGTACATGCGATTTAATCAGACTTTTCAGAACAGGTAAGCCTCGATACAACTCGGTTAACTTTAATGTTCTTTCGTAAGATCTTTCTCATTTCAAATGTACCCCATAGCGGGCTGATGCTGAGAAAACTATGCACCCAGAGCTTATTACCTCAGACACTGGGCAACAAATCAGTGAACTGAACTGCAAGGCCGAGGAAGAAAATGACAAAAAGCGGGCTGAAGTGAAGAAGCACCAAAAGTTTAAGGTGGGTCAGGTGCTGTTTGTATTTGATGATAAGATATCCATAGTGCAGAGAAGAATCCAGAATGCATGCACGAATGGACATATATGAGAAAACCGGATTCCATGGCCGTGTTTCATCTGTCTCATCAGAGATCTGATTACAGGAGAGTTTTGGATGTCTTAGCTTAATTCATGTGCAAGAGATCAGCTGGATAATTACATTAGAAGGTTCTATATGCTAATAATAAAGATTTAAATTGTAAGGCTTGGATCAACCTTTTTCAGCTCGTTAAGAATTTTTCGCTTAGAACAATATCCAAAAAGTTAAATCACTATTTTAGACCTGAACTTATACTTTTTCTCACATTGATATCTGAATTTTTAAATTTATTTTTATCTAAGTTAAACCTTGAACTTAATAATTGTTCTCATTTTAAAACTTGAACTTGACAATTGTTCCCAAATTGAGGCTTAAACTTCAAAGTTTTCAAAGACAAATTTGGATAATAAAAAATTGAAATCCCAATGTTAGAACATTTGCCAAGTTCAAAGTCTAACTTAAACTAAAAAAATAATTTAAACTCTAATGTCAGAACAATTATTAAATTCAGGACCTAACTTGAACCAAAAAGATATTTAGGCCTCAATATGAAAATAGTTGTCGAGTTCAAACCCAAAATGTGATTTAACCCTTAAAGGAAAGAAAAACACACTACACAAAGCACAAAAGGGCAAATTGCAACCAACAGCCAATAGCAAGTATGATAATGATCATTTTAGTTACAGTGAGCCACAATAATCCCTCTTGAATTAAGAACATCAAACCTATCCTCAATTCTCGGAGAGAAACAATCTAGTAGGGATAGGGCAAAACTACAACCAAATGTCATTATCTATACTGAAAACCCATGTCTAGCTCGTGGCCATACATCCCGTGGCCTTGACCATGGCTGGGTGGGCCGAAAGGGCTCATCTGCTTTGACTTTGACCTGAGCTCCATCTCAATAAGCCTCTGCAATGCCTCTGAATGATGGCTCCCACTGCCAACGTCGTGACCTGAAATATGAAACAAATAATAATGTACATGGTATTCGCAAATAGAACGTGAAATGTAATCATTATGGTAACAGCAGTTCACATATACAAGACAACCCACAACAGATTGCCGGAAATTTTCTCTTCATTTTTCCAGCGGAATTGGGGGGTCCTGGATGAAGTAAACAGTTTGCAGTTACATGCAATAAGGTTTTGGCATGGTAATTATCATTCTTCTTGAATCACTTTAAGCCTTAAAACAGTCTGTAACATTAACTGTAGGCATTTCCAAGAATGAAATGGGCGGGCAGGTTTTCCAAAGTTGAAATTGGCAAGGATGAGAAAGAAACAAGACATGTATTAAATACTTTACCTGGAGGCATTCCAAGACCAGCAAAGTTGGGTTGAGGCTGCCGTTGACCAAGCCCCAATTGAAAACCATGCATTGGATTCATTTCCTGTAGCCCAGTGATCTGATTATTTGAATGAGATGCTGACGGTGCAACACCAGGAATCCCTCGTTGCAAGTGGGGTGGAGGAAAGTTTCCAGGCATATGCATTTGTTGTAACATAGGATGATGAATTGGAGGATCAAATCCAGTTAGTCCACTGCTAGGATGATGGAGAGGACGAAGCATATTTGCAGATAATTGATGATTTGGTGGGGCATCAGGATAGACCAAGCCTTCTGGACCCATGAACTTCACCTGAGAACCTATACTAGAATGATGAGAATCTAACGAATGAAACAAAGGACCTCCATGATTCAATAGAGGATGAAGCTGAGGAGAAGATGCTTGGACGTTTTGGTTATGTAATGGAATATCTGGCTCCCTCAAGTCATAGGAACCAGAAACAAAAACTGGAACTTCTTTCCCTCCTACAACAGGTCTTTCATCCTGGAAAACTGCCTTCAAAGCTGCTAGCTTCTCAGCAACATCAATTGGTGTCTCTTGGGAGGGCGATAGCTCTGCTTTTACACCACCAGCCATGAAATTCTGGAGTTTCAAAGGATTACTGACACCAAGCAAACTATCCTCTTCAGGAAGCCCAATTTTAGCAGATCCATCAAAACCACCAACTTTAGATCCTAATCCAGCTCGGATATGTGATGAATCCGCCGCGGATGGAGCATCATTATAGCCTAACAAATGCTCTTCAATGCCATCGGATTTCATTTGCTCTCTATGGGTAAATGGTGAAATATTTTTTTCAAAATTAGTCCTGTTTGACCCAACGTGACCTGAGGAAGTAAGAAGACTATCATCTGTAACATGAAGGGGAAGCCTGTTAGATTTGAATACATCAACTCTTGCAGACTCTATTGAGCCCCTCTGAACAGAAGCTGGTGCTCCAACTGATTGTAGTTCCTTCATGAAAGCACTTCCAAAAAGTGTTTCAAGAGTTAGACTCTTCCCCGAACCGGAAGCATTTTCTGCATTTGTGTCTATTGAATCACAACTAGCCGCATCAGCACTTGTTGTTTCAATAGTGTGTACCCTTTCTGAAGACCTGATGTCAAGATTGGCCCATGATACTATATTTTTCATACTTGTTTTATTTTGTAACAATGAAAGAAGGTGCTGGGATGCATGATTGTCGACAATAACTTCTTGCTTCTCACATTTGGCCTCAGGAATTTTACATCCTTCAATAGCAGGAGGCAACCTTGGATCATTTTCAGTGCTTTCTGATAGAATTGACTTTTCAAGATCCTCACATGTGAGGACAGTTGGAACTGCAGCTGATTTATTAACATCCTTAATATTCCATGATTGCTCAGAGTTCTCAATTCTAGGAGACAGCAAATTTGATCTAACATGCTTGTCCGCAAGTTCAGAGTTTTGAAATGGAAAGTTCAACTCCCCATGCTTAGTAGCTAGTCTATCATGGGAACCACCTTTCTCGCCACCCTGAATAAATGAGAGCAAGTCTTTTGGCCTGCCAAGGGAGAGATCATCTATAGTTTTCTTCTCTGCGATGACAAGATGAAAAGAAGATTATTAGATCATACTTCTTACTTAAAAACTAAGCAGATTCACTTAAAACCAGATTACTTGTAACAAGCACCAACAAACCTTCATCAAGAAACAAATGAGCAAACTTAGAAGAATGGAAAGTGTCAGTGGCCCATGTCTCATCTGCATTGCTGTCATTAGGCTGAAGAACAAGAGATATTAAAGGTTGTTAATCACTTCAAGGAAAACAGGGAGTAAAAGGATTAAAATAAAATACCTAAATAAACTACACGTAGATAAGATGTATAGTTTAATGATCAACCAGGTTTTAATTACATTAAGCAAGGCAATTAAAAAGGAGCATTTAACTAAGTCAATCAGTGCAGATGTATTCAATATATGAGTTTGAATTTGAAAGCAATGTCTCATAACCATAATAATACCTCAGTGTAATTAGTGGAGCCACCTTCATTTGCTGTTAAAGCATTTCCAAAAAGCTTGTCTAGAATTGAAATTGAACCATCCTGGTTGGTTTCAGTCACAATTTTATCAGCAACCAGCTTTCTGGAATCAAGTTCAGTAACTTCATTGTTCCCTGGGGCTATAAAGGCTTCCGAAAGACTGGAGCTCTTGTATATTTGAGAATCCTTGCTTATTGTGTCATTAAGTTTATCTAAAGCTGATGAGAATGTTGGAGCCTTCACACTCTTATTATTGTCTAGAGGGTGAATGTTTTTAATTTCAAGTCTCCGCTCACTCAAAGTTTCCTCTTCGTTTGGTTTAGAAGGCTTGCCCGCAAGATCATCAGAAATCCCATTAGAAAGAAGGCTGCCTTTGGACTCTGAAAGGTTGCTTTCGATTTCAGAATTACCAGCCTATAGAAGCATAACAGAAGATAAATTACTAATTGGGTGTAACAGCAAACAATTTACGAGAAGAATATGAGACAACATCATTCTATATAATTGGAACATGCTTTTTCCTAATGGGATCATCTCCTAAGTTATTTAAGAAGAATAGCATATCGGCCAAAACAAGGAACAGAGCAATAAGATGCTAGAGCAGAGCGCCATGTAACCTTTGTCAAAACTATACTTCCATTAAGTCACTTGCAAAAATATATCATCTTTGTTGAGTCTCAGTTCTGCATGTGTACTATATTGGTGTCATATACAGACATCTACTATAAAACAACAGGGATTTTTTTTCAGTCAAATCCAAATTAAGGAGGAAAAAGGAAGTCATCAGTTAAAAACTTCCCACTGAATTTCAGTTATATACGGATAACCAATTTCACGCACTCCGACCAAAATAATGGAAAATTCAAAATTGCCTCATCTTTGACTAATTCATACTTCATTCCTGTTATATTAAATATTAAGAAGCAGCATAATTTTAACAGCAAAGTTGGTAGAGAACAAAATCTGGAAGCAACCAGTACATGAACAGTTTGTTGCGATTAAAGATCATGTGATAGCAAAAAGGAAGAATACTCGAACTGGTTACGGACACTTACAATTAAAATTAGATACCAAAAGGTACAACAGAGATCATAATGGGTGTTCTAAATTCTGAAGACCTATGTGATACTTACCTGTGAAGAATGGGAGTGCATTGAAGTTTTGGTTCCAACATTCCTCTCCAAAACTGTGCTCGCAAAACCAGGTGGTACAAGTGGTCTAGATGCAGGAGTTTGTGAGGGAAGAGAAGTTCTGTTAGAAACAATATTTGATGCTGGAATAGGTTCATCTGATTCCTTGTTTCTATTTGCAAGTCCTTTGTCAACTTTAGAGTCCTCTAGTAATTCAGAAATATCAAAGTCATCTTTACGCCTTTCAGGATTAATCTTCTTCTCCTGGAATGCTTTCTGTTGTTCCTTCCTCCATGACTCAAAGGAAGCTAAGAGGGAAAGTCATCATGCTTCAGTTTTTATTACTGGAAAACTATGACACAGTAGAGAAAGAAAATAAAACATGTACAAAATAAACTACAATCAGCAGAGAGTTATCCACAAAAGAGAACCAACCTCTTCTCTTTCTTTCCTCTTCCACCCTATCTTCACTAGTGCACTCAGTGGAACCGAACGTTTCATCATTGTATGAGTCATTAGTTTCCCTCCTTGAATGAGGTACAGCCTGGAAAAAAATAACATCTATTAAAAGAGTACTTGAATTGCTACTGGATAATCTTACAATTCCAGGCAGATACAATTTAAGTAGAATACTTATATTTTTAAGCTAAATTAAACAGGCAGGTATTGTGATACTGGTCCCAAAATTATCTGCAAAAGACAACTAAAAGCAAACAAGTACCTTATAAGGACGGGGTGGATGATATGGCTCATTGCTTCTATTTAGATGGTACTGTTCATTAGCTCGAAGCTTTGAAGCAGAAGCTCCTGCTGTATATCCAGATGGTCGAGGAAAAGAACCACTCCCCAAAAGACCATCATGCTCAGGACCTTGCCAAGACCGCCGAGATTGATTACCATGGCGTCTTCCATGATCTATGTATCATTAGAATCATTCAATTTAACACTAATTAGTCCATAAAAATTTTAAACATAGATCATACAATTTGATAGAACCAAAGAACTATAAACATTACCAGAGTCCCAATCAGATTGGGAATCACTGTCTCTATCACTCTTTCCACTAGAACGACTGTCCCACCGTCCATGAATGCCCCGCGAATAGTCCCCTCTAGTAGGTGGTGATGAACTATATTCATTGCGCCTAAAACCTGACAAGGTGCCAGGAATTCTTTGACGATCTTGTGATGTATCCTCAGATTCACTGCTCCAATCACATACCAATGATTAACAAAAAGATCTAAGTTTGCCTTCTTCATAATTTTACTAAGTAAATACTTCATGACCATAAAAGTAATCTCACCCCAAAATTGATTGATCAAAGCCCTCAGGTAACTTTTTGCAAATATCCAGTTCACTCAATGACAGCAAAAATTCTCTGGTGTATGAAATTCTCGATTTCCTGAATCATTTAAAAACAATCGGTTATTAGCGTTGCTCAGCCAAAAACATATACAAACCATTAAAAAGATTAATTATTCAGCCGAAAGAAATGCTTACTTTTGAGGTGCCTTACTGATATCCGCAGGCTGATCTGAGGAATGCTGTTCTTCATATTCTAAGCTCATTTCTAGACAAATTTAAATTTGAGAATATTCGAAATACTCTTCAACAGTTTTAACTCTAGTTGGCTCCCCGCGAAATTCACTACTCAAGAACTCAAAATTTTGAATCTGCTAAGCCAATTCACTTGTATCTTATCCCAATCCAAGTTCCAAAATGCTCCCTAATCAAGGCGTCGCCATCATCGATTAACCCCAAACCTAAAGCTAATTCACAAATCCTTAAATGAAGATAGAGCCGATATTAGGCTACTCCATTCTTTAATCAAGATAAAATCTACAATAAAACCCAAAAGACTAACCAAATATTTCGGCCACCAGAACTTCTCTCCGGGAATCTCATAAACCAAACACGAACATTTTTTTTTCGATCTGGACCAAAAAGATATTTACACAAAAATCAGCATATGTAAATATATATCGTCCGAATATTGAACCAAATAAAAGATCCTAATTAAAATCGAAATGAGAATTTCTAGGGTTTTGTGCTAAGCTGGGGAAGTTCAGGGAGAAAACTAGGGTTTTGCTCTGGACATGGAGAAATCAAATTAAAAACGAGCTACCTCGATCGAAGGAAGCGTGTGTGAGAGAGAGAAGGTTTCGATCTGGAACTATTCTTTTAGCTTCTTTTCTTTCGTTTTTCTTTTTGTGAATGAATCGATGGGATAGAAAGAGAAATAGAGAACGCGATTTGCGTGTTTTTTTTTTTACCATAATATCAAAATAATAATAATAATTATAACACTCAATTTATTTGGCGAAACAGTAATAACACAAAATCTCGTCTCCGTAACAATTTCTGGGGAAAGTTGGGATAAAAATGTTCGTTTTTTTTTTCTCCAAATGGGATAAAAATGTTGAACGGGATAGATTTGAAAAAAAAAAAAAGAGTGAATTTGTAATAAAATTACAATATAAATATTAAATAATATGTTTAGAATTTTAATAAAAAATATTAAATATTAAAAAAAAAAACAATGAGTTGCTATTAAGTAAGCATGGTAATAATGATGAGAATGAGAAGGATATTGATAGAGAGGCTTTTAGCGGTGTTTTTAGCGATGTTTGAATCAAAAACGACGCAAAATTCGTACATTAGTTCCGCTAGTAGGAAAACGCCGCAAAAGATTAGAGCTATAGCGGCGTTTATGAAACAAACGCCGCAATAGATTGAGAATTAGAAAACACCACTAAAGATCAAGTATTAGCGGTACTTTCTGGAAAACACAGCAAAAAAGTTGATTAAAACAACATCAAGCTTTAGTGGCATTAGCGGCGCTTTTTAAAAAACGCCACAATAGATCAAGAATTAGCGGCGCTTTTTAAAAAACGACGCTAAAGATTGAGCATTACATAAAAACAGCATTAGCGATGCTTTTAAAAAATGCCGCAATAGATTGAGAATTAGCGATGGTTTTTGAAAAACACCGCAAAGGATAAGCATTAGCAACATTTTTGAATAAACGCTGCAAAAGAATCATTTTATTTTAGGATTTAAAGTTTAATGTCTATGGTTTGGGGTTTTAGGGTTTATGATATAATGTTTATTATTTTGTGATTAGAGTTTTGAGTTTAGGATTTATGGTTTAGAGTTTGGGGTTTGAAGTTTATTGTTTTATAGTTATGGTCTTCGTATTGTCATGGTTTTAGGGGTTAGGCTAATAGGGTTTAAGGGTTAGAGTTTTTGATAAAATGACAAAAAATAAATTAATTTTACGGTTTAGGCAAGCAATAAGATTCTTTTTTTAATTACTTTTGTCCCTTGTAATATATATTTAAGGTTTAGGTGTATGTTTATGGTCTAGGGTTTAGGGTTTATGGTTTGGATTTTTGAGTTTGGGGTTTATGGTTTAATTTTTAAGGTTTAGGGTTAAATATGGTGAAATACTTCACTTGTGTATATTGGATTTTTTACAATATAAATCTAAATAAGATAAATATAAATTATTATTTTAAAAAAATATATATCAAAATGGGTTAAATCCCAAAAGCATACATAAACAATGGTTTAGTGTGCATTTGTATACATGGACTTTAATTTGATCCAGTTCTTGTAAATTATTAACACAATTATTGAGATAATATCATTTTATATTTATATATTGCATACATAAATATTTATATTTATTCAATATAAAATATATTGATGTATTTATTTTTTTAAAATGTGTATGATTAAATCAAAATTAAAGTTTCAACTATATATTTAAACTACAATTAGAATTTCACTCCTACAATTACACATTAAACCGAAATTCATATATAATTCTGAGATGTATCTCTATCAAAATTTAGGTGTATACATATAATTAAATACCATTTATATAAAAATCTAAACAACTAATGCGGACCATACTTAAAAGAATGATGTTGATGAAAAAAGAAAGAAAAAAGAAATCCTTTCAACAATCCTAGACCATGCCATACCCATCTATCAATTTAATCCCTAAAAGAGTTGATCATGGTAATTAAATTTTAACTTTCAATATTTATATATTTTTTATCAATTTGATTCTTATTTTTTGAACCAAAACCTTCCACTTTTTGAAAAATGTTAAATCTGATTTTTAATAGGAATGTAATTGTAAAATTAATTTTTTTAATGATATTGACGTGAAAACCTACAAGATAATTCACATGACATGACACTATTTTTTTATATGTTAATTTAAAAATTATAAAAATCTTCAAAAAAATTAAAATTTAAAAATTAAAAAATAAAAAACTTAAAAATTTAATATAATTTTAGTCCATATTTCAATTAAAAAGTTCAATATTAAAAATAAAAAAATAAAAATTCTAAAAAATGATAATCTCCGCACAAAAATTTTGAAAGAAAAAATATAAAAATATATGTTAAAAATGAAAAAAATTAAAATTGAGCAATAGTGGCGTTTTTGGGCAAAACACCATAAAAAGTTGAGCTATAGTGGCATTTTTAGTGAAAATGCCGCAAAAAGTTGAGCTATAGTGGCGTTTTTGGTGAAAATGCCGCAAAAAGTTAAGCTACAGTGGCGTTTTTGTAAAAAAGCCATAAAAAATTCCATCGAAATGGCGCTGTTTTATTTTCACCCCCTCCCCTAAATCCCCAATTTTACCCGAAATCCCTTATTTTTTTTCCCCATTTTATTTTCCCCAATTTTACTCAAAATCCCTAAAATTTTTTATATTCTTTTGCATCATCGTGCTGCATCTCCTTCAGCAACCCATCTCTATCGGTAGCCCATCTCCGTCGGCAGTCTCTTTCATTTCTTCAATTTGTTGTTTGTCCCATTTCTCCTTTTGCTTCCAACCAAAACGAAACTTAGTGACAGCATTTCTAACTTATTCTTCTTCTAGATTTCTTAGATTTGGTTGACATTTTCTTTAGATTGGTGAAGGCAGGCAATTCATTGTTTTCTTTCTTTTTTTGATTGTTGGATTCAAGCATAAAGTAAGTCTTGTTATTTTGGTTTTAATTTTCCTAATTTCCTTTCATCTTTTTTTTTTTTGAGTTTCAGTTTTCTTGCTTACTGTTTATATGTAATTCATACAACAACGATGAATTTAAGTTGTTTTTGGTCTTCTTTGCCGGTTTGAGATTATTGTTATTTTTATTTGTCCCATTGCTAGTTTGTCTAGAAAGAGGCTCGAGCTTGTTTAAACTTAAGAATATTTTTTTTCATTATTATTTTTGAATTTTAAATTATTAGGTGAAAACAATTTCTTAAAGTTGTTCTTAGGTTTTGACAAATTGACTAACTAATTTTGAGATCCTATAAATCCATATTATGATATTTATTTATGTCTAGGACAAAGCAAATTTTCAAAGTTGAAGTCCATCGGTGTTTGAGATTTGACTAGCTAATTTTAAGCCTCTTTAAATCCATCTTATGATATGCATTTTTGTTGAACCTTAGATAATGCTTATACTTATGTTAACTTATGTTACGTTGGTTAACGAAGGTACTTAGGTAACTAAATCAAATTTTCATGTGATAATAGATTGTCACTATCATCCAAAAGTAGTTAAATTCTTTGCTGTCCATGGCCTTAGATTAGTAGTATATTTAAGAATAATCATAAACTAATTCTAAATGAGCAGCAAGAGCTTAGAAGAAGCTCATGGTATAAGCATTATTCTTGTTCTTCTCCAGTGTACTTGCAGTAACTCCTTTCTTTTTGAAATTACAAAATAAAATTCCAAGTACGATTTAATTACTTAACTGTGGGATTGCCAATTACTTTAAGAGACATGTATATTTAATTTGTTAAATTATTACGATTATTATTAATTTAATGAGCCCATGAATGAAATCCAAAACTGATGTTAACCAAATTTAGTGTAGTTGAATTCACCACTTTGGTAGCTGATATAGCATTTTGTATATAAAGTTGGTTTTGGAGATGTCAGCTATATAAATTTTATTTATTTGGACTCTTTGTGAGATTGGCAATGAAAATAGGTTTATCACCCAAGGAGTCTGATATGTCTGAAAAAAAGGGGGGTGTTTCATTTTTTAAGTTGTTATAGATGGTTCTTTTCTTTCTAATAGGCATTTCACCAGCTTTTGTGCACAAGGCATCTACTTGTCTAATCACTTTTGAACTTACTGATGCAAATTTGTACTTAATCTACTACAGCAGAGGAAATTTAATATATTTTGTTACTTGGCACATACGGGTCATGTAGGCACATGTAGGCCCAACTACCATGTTTTTCGTTGTTATATCATACGCCAAGATGTTGGCTCTGTTTCAAATTGAATTCTTTAGAATCAATGGGTGGTATGCCAGTCATTTGCAATTAGGATTACGTATTACTATATCCTTCATGTTTAGGGTATCTCAAGGTTGCTAATAGTTCAATGCATCAGCATCATTTTTTTTAGGGATGAATCTGATGATGAATCTGATGAAAAGGATGATCCTAATGAGGCAAACTTGTGGAAAAAAATAAGTATTTTTTTTAGTTGCCTTATTGGGAACATCACATTTTACGACACAATCTTGATGTCATGCATATTGAGAAGAATGTTTACGAAAACATCACTGGGACAATTTTGAATATCGATGGAAAATCGAAAGATAATCTTCAGAGTCCACTTGATTTAGTTGACATGGGGATTCGGCATGATCTTCATCCCCAAGTACTTCCGAATGGGAAATATCGGTTGTCGCTTGTTATTTTTGCAATGTCGAAAGAAGATAAAGAAGTGTTCTACATGGTGTTGAATGATATAAAGGTCCCATATGCATATGCATCAAATATATCTCAATGTGTGAGTCTTAAAGATCAAAGACTATATTCCTTAAAATTACATAATTATCACATCTTGATGCAAGATTTGCTACCAGTTGTTTTACGGTGTTGTATGTCAAAAAAGGTGACATCCTGTATAACTGAAGTATCCAATATAATGAAAGCTATTTGTGGCAAAGTTTTGAATGTTAAAGAACTTGAGAAAGTACAAGATCGAGCCGCTTTGACTTTATGCAATTTGGAGAAGATCTTTCCACCTTCCTTCTTTATTATTATGGTGTACTTGCTAATCCATCTCCCTCATGAAGCAATACTTGGTAGACCGGTTTTCTATCGGTGAATGTATCCTATAGAAAGGTGCTAATTTATTTGTAAAGCATTCATTCATTCACCTCTATACCTTTAGTTACAACTTTTGATAATGTTGTATATCGTGTTTAGGTTCCTATGCAAATTAAAGTCTTATTGTCGTAATAAGCGTTATCCAAAAGGATCAATTGCTGTAGTTACTTGGCAGAGGAGTGTATGACTTTCTGTTCTAAATATTTAGAATATGTTGAAACAAGACTAAATAGACCAAGTAGAAATGTTGGGCTCACTGATCATAACTTGGCCGAAACTTATTTATTTCAAAGTTATGGAGAACCAATCGGTAAAGTTGAAATTGCAGAAATAGATGATAGATCTTAGGTACAAGCACATCGATGTGTTCTTTTTCACCATGGTTCAATTGAACTATTACGCAAGTAAGTTCTAGAATTTGATGAATATTCATCTTTTTTATTTGTTATCTTCTAACCAATTAAACCTCTTTTTAACATAGTGAGTACAAACAAATCTTGAGATCCCGTTCACGCTCCCGAAGATTACAACATTGAGAGATTAATAAGTTATTCACATAATTTTTTCATGAATGGTTAAGCTAAACGGTATGCAACTGAAGCTTTCATTGACAAATAATAATGTTTTCTCATAGCATTTATAATTACTAAATTTACTTTTGATTCAATAGGTTTGGAGTGAGAAGGACGTCAATGACGAAGTTAAATGGCTTTCCCAAGGTCCGAATAGTGCCTTCCTCATCAATAGATTCAAATTTCATACAAAATATCGTGAGAGATTGAGGAGAACTTAAAATTGTGTTATAGTTGTTAATTCTTCAATCACAAGTTATGCTAGTACTAGGGACAGTAACCTGTTGAGGGAAATATTGTAATGGCCTAAATTCAAAGTTATCGGAACAGTGGTTTCGTAACCACAAATCCGATTTAAAGAGAAATTTATTTTAATATTTTTTTTACATGAATATTGTTGTGATAGGAAAATCGTATGAAAATATTGATAGAAAAATTTTACCGAATTAGTAGTTAGTTAATAAAAAGAAATTATTGAAGAAATTAGGTAAAGACAAGTTATCGGGAGCTTGATCTCGTAAAACCGAGTCAAAAATATTTTTATAAATATTTTTGGAATGTTAGTAATATTGTATTAAAATTTCGTTAGAAAATTTTAACGTTTGGGCAGTCAATTAAATGAAAAGGACTAAATTGGAAAAGGAGTAAAAGTTGTTAGGATGATTAAATAGCTTAAGTGTTTAATTAGAAAGGATTTAAAAAGAAAATAGACCCAAAATTTATTTGGGCTGGACGGCAAGGGCATAAAATCAGCAGAAAAGTGGATGAATTAAGGGCAAAATTGGAATATTGCATTATTAACTAAATAAAACTAGGACTAATATGGAAATATCTAGATTTCTTGAGATTTCTCTTCATTCTCATCAGAAAAACGCCATAGGAGGGGTTATTTAAGCTGGTTTTTCATACTTTTTGCACCAAGTGAGTTAATCCTTGCTTTTTTCTTGTAATTTTTGTGTTTTTAAGACTTTTACAACTAGGTCCTACTATTAAATTCATTAGTTTTTGATTTTATGGATGAAATTGAAAGTCACCATGGTTGAGTTCTGTAAGTATATGAATATTTAGCATGGAATTTAAGCTTTAATCTTATTATATGATGATTTTATGGAATAAAATGTAAAGAAAGTGAATATTTAGGACCTATTTGTAAAAGAGTGTGAAATTGAAGTTTGCTTCTGAAATTCTTGTTCCCAAAGGTTACAAGGTAGTTTAAAATGATGGAATAAAGCATTAATTTAGAAAAATCAGCTCAATTGAGAGGTTAATTGAGTAGGGACGAAACTATCACTTATTAAAAGCTTGGGGGAAAAATGGTAATAAACCTCTTGCACTAAAACAGTTTTGGACAGCAGCAGTAGTCCAACTTTGAAAAATCACCATAAATTGTATAAATCGAATTAGAGGGTGAAAAAAATATGAAATTAAAGCTTATTGAGTCTAGTTTCTCATAGAAGAAAGAGAGTAAACAATAGAATTGTAAATCTTGAGATATAATGCATTTTGTGAGACAAGGTCAGAATGATTTCGGGTTCCCCTGTTTTGACTTTGGAAAATCACCAAAAATTGTATAAAAATAATTATGGAGTTAAATTTATATGTTTAAAATCCTTAATGAATCTATTTTCAAGAGGAACAAGCGGGAACATCATCCGAGTTCCGTATGAGGAGATAATTAATTTTTAGTGAAGAAAGGTCGGAACTGTCATATAGCAGAACAGGGGTAACTTTAAAGAATAAACTGTACTAAATGGCTAAACCAAAAATTCTGAAAATTTTATGGTTAGAATATATGTGAGTCTAGTTTCAGGAAAAATTTACGGATCTTAATTTGGAGTCCCGTAGCTCAAGATGAAAATAATTTAGTGACTATGACGCAAGTAGACAGCCTTGGATGAACTATAAATGGTAGTGGAATTGTAGAAAATGGTACATATGAACATGAAATGTTAATTTGATGAATAAATTTATTTATTTAGATCCTGAAGACTCAAACACGAAGCTAGATCGAGGAAAGGAAAAAGTTTGGGATTAGTAGATTTTTGTATACAAACAAGTATCGAGGTAAGTTCGTGTAACTTGAATTATATTCTTAAATACTTGAAATGCATGTTATTGATGTGAATATGAATTGAATGTTCATTATATGAAAATTGATGAAACATTGGTATATTTGATAAAAAGGGGAAGAAATCCCGGTTGAATGAAAGGAAAATTCGATGGATCTCTGAAAAGGAATTGACGGTAAAAAGGATCTAGCTCGGACGGGTGATCCTATCCTGATATAGCCCTCCCGAAGAATATGTGGAAAATAGATTTAGCCCGGACGGGTAATCCAAATTAGGGTCTGAATTTAGCCTGGACTGGTAATTCAGATCCAAGCTCATTAGAGTAATTGTCGTTGCAGGGGATTTAGCCTGGACTGGTAATCCCGCTGTAAGGATGAGGTTCGCGGGAGTGTGCTCTTTGAAATGAAAATATGCGCACATGAATATGAATTGACGGACCCGGATTTGTACACTAAAGTGTACCCCTAAAAATCCATCAAAATTCCGAGAAATTCAACGGGATAAATATGGGAAAATAATAATGGAATGGAAATCACGGTATTGATGAGCACATCAATCTCAGTATATATTATTGATACATTGAAATTATTGTACTAACTTGAATGTTGAGTTTGTGCATGTTAATGTAACAATGCATTAAATGGGTGTATGTATGTTTATTGTATTGCATTGAAAATATTAAGTAAGTATAATTCTTGTTACATGAGCTTACTAAGCACAATGTGCTTACCCTGTTTTCTTTTTCCCTGTTTTGTAGTATCAAGAGCTCGGAGGTCGGATTCAGTCGGAGATACATCACACTATCAACCTCAATATTTTGGTATATCTAGAACTTTATTTTAGAAATCAATGGCATGTATAAGTTAATAAAGTAAATGTTGATGTGAAATGAATGTAAAGTTAGCCATTGGTATGGCTAACAAACCTTAGTTTGATGTTTAATGTGATTATCTTATGAATGTGCATGAATCTATTATAAAGATATGCTGAATTGGATTGGTATCGGTTTAAGTTTTGCAGGGAAGGCTACATATTTATAAAGGGGATATATATTGAGTTTCAAAAAAAATATATATATACTATTGTTCGGTAAACTTCGGTAATGCCTCGTACCCTATTTCGGTGATGAATACGGGTAGGGGGTGTTACATTTGTTGGTATCAGAGCTACGGTTTAGCCGGTTCTCGGACCGACGTAGCAAATACGGTATTAGCTATACATGCCATTTAAATTATTGTTGATAGTGTGATATCTCCTGACCATTTAAATGTGTTTTTCTTATAGTAAATGTCTGCCGACCGAGCTCAATCCGAGGAAGCAGAGAGTCATGCTCCGGCCCCGGAAAGGGAACAAAGAGAAGTCGAAGCTACTAGTAGGAGAAGGTCCGAGACAAGGGACCAAAGTGAAGAGGCTAAAATGGCCCTCTATCAAATGATGAATGATTGGTTTACTCAGTATATAAGAACTAACCCTGTAGTGCAGCAAACTCAAGCTCCTCCTCCTCCTCCTCCACCGGTTCCCGTGACTACACAGGGTACAGGTATTGAATCTACCAGAAAAGGAAAAGCTCCTGTTGATAAAATTAGAAAGTATGGGGCTGAAGAATTCCGAGCTGCAGTTGATGATGATTCTGAAAGGGCTGAGTTTTGGTTAGAGAATACTACCCGGGTTTTAGAAGAATTATCATGCACACCAGAAGAATGTCTGAAATATGCTATTTCACTGTTAAAAGACACGGCTTATCATTGGTGGAAGACTAAAGCTTCGGTGGTTCCAAAAGAAGAGATTACTTGGGAGTTCTTTCAGAATGAATTTAAAAAGAAATATATCAGCCAGAGATTTCTTGATCAGAAAAGAAAAGAATTTCTTGAGCTGAAACAGGGCAATAGATCGGTATCTGAGTATGAAAGAGAATTTGTTCGGTTGAGTAAATATGCTCGGGAATGGGTACAATCAGAAGCCGAAATGTGTAAACGATTTGAAGAGGGGCTAAATGAAGACATTAAGTTGTTGATCGGAATTCTTGAAATTTGTGAGTTTGCTACACTGACAGAGCGAGCTTATAAAGCAGAAGAGCTGAGTAAAGAGAAGAAACAAGCTGAAAGGGAAGCTCGAATTGCTAGTAAGAGACCGGTAAGCAAATCACAGTTTTCTACTTCAAAGAAATTGAAAAAGTATCAAGATCGTTTCACTTCAGTCACTGGACATTCAAGTAGAGAACGAGGCTCTCAACGCTCTAATCCAAGACCATCTACTCCATCAGTGACCAGTGTGGGCAGTGTCGGTACTCCTAAGCCGAGATGTCAGTACTGTAATAAAGTTCATTTTGGAGAATGCCGACTGAGAAGTGGGGCTTGTTATCGATGCGGTTCATTTGATCATTTTCTCAGAGATTGTCCAGAAAGGGGTGAAAAAGAAGCTGAACAGATATCGAAGCCGAGTAATCCAGTTTCGAGAGGCAGACCACCACGACCAGTTGGTAATGTCAGTGGTAGCCGAGGAGCTACGAAAGAATTTGCAGGCAGGTCTGAGACACGAGCACCTGCTAGGACATATGCCATCCGTGCCAAAGAAGATGCCTCAGCACCCGATGTTATTACTGGTACATTTTCTTTGCTTGACACTAATATTACTGCATTAATTGATCCTGGTTCTACGCATTCATATATATGTATAAAGCTTGCATGTGTTAAAAATTTATCTGTTGAACCAACTGAATTTGCGGTTAAAGTCTCGAACCCCCTAGGCCAGTCTGTGTTGGTGGATAAAATTTGTAAAGATTGTCCACTAATGGTAAGAGGTTATTGTTTCTCGGCCGATTTGATGTTACTTCCTTTTGATGAGTTTGATGTGATATTGGGCATGGATTGGCTAACCCAGCATGATGCAGTAGTAAATTGTAGACAAAAATATATTTTGTTAAAATGTCAGAACGGTGAATTGCTTCGGGTTAAATCGGGTCAGACAGAGGGGTTATCTGATGTCATTTCAGTTATTACTGCTCAAAGGTATATCAAAAAGGGGTATGATGCTTTTCTTGCTTATGTATTAGACACTAAGGTATCTGAGTCGAAGATTCAGGCAGTGCCAGTGGTATGTGAATTTTCTGATGTGTTTCCAGAAGAATTACCAGGGTTGCCACCAGAAAGAGAAGTGGAATTCTCTATAGATTTGGTTCCAGGAACTACTCCAATTTCCATAGCTCCGTACCGGATGGCTCCTACAGAATTAAAAGAGTTAAAGATACAGTTACAGGAACTTGTTGATAAGGGTTTTGTTCGACCGAGTCATTCACCTTGGGGTGCCCCGGTTTTGTTTGTGAAAAAGAAAGACGGATCTTTGAGATTGTGTATCGACTACCGACAGATTAATAAAGTAACTATAAAGAATAAGTACCCGTTACCCCGGATTGATGATTTATTTGACCAGCTGAAAGGTGCTACAGTGTTTTCAAAGATTAATCTCCGATCGGGTTATTATCAGTTACGGGTAAAGGAATCAGATGTGCCAAAGACAGCTTTCAGAACCAGGTACGGGCATTATGAGTTTTTGGTTATGCCATTTGGGCTAACTAATGCACCTGCAGTATTTATGGATCTGATGAACCGGATATTCAAACCGTATTTAGACAGATTTGTGGTAGTATTCATTGATGATATTTTAGTCTATTCTCGAGATGAAAATGAACATGCAGAACATTTGAGAATAGTGTTGCAAATTTTACGTGAAAAACAGCTTTATGCTAAATTCAGTAAATGTGAATTCTGGCTTCGAGAAGTGGGTTTTCTTGGACATATTGTATCTGCTGAAGGCATTAGGGTAGACCCGAATAAAATCTCAGCTATTGTAAATTGGAACCCACCGAAAAATGTATCTGAAGTTAGAAGTTTCTTGGGCTTAGCTGGGTATTATCGGAGATTTGTACAGGGGTTCTCTATGATAGCTTCTCCAATGACTCGTCTACTGCAGAAAGATGTAAAGTTTGAGTGGACCGATGAATGCCAGCGGAGTTTCGACCGATTGAAAGATCTGTTAACGAAAGCACCTGTACTAGTGCAGCCTGAACCGGGTAAGGAATTTGTTATTTACAGTGATGCCTCATTAAATGGTTTAGGTTGTGTTTTGATGCAAGAAGGTAAAGTTATAGCCTATGCTTCAAGACAACTTAAACCTCATGAAAGAAATTACCCAGTACATGATCTGGAATTAGCTGCTATTGTATTTGCATTGAAGATATGGCGGCATTACTTGTACGGTGAGAAATGTTATGTTTATACTGATCATAAAAGCTTGAAATATTTGATGACACAGAAAGATTTGAATTTAAGACAGCGCAGGTGGCTCGAACTGATAAAGGATTATGATTTGACTATTGATTACCATCCGGGTAAAGCTAATGTTGTAGCTGATGCTTTGAGCCGGAAATCTTTATTTGCTTTGCAAGCTATGAATACCCGGTTATCATTATCTGGAGATGGTTCAGGCTACATGGAGTGCCTGTCTCTATTATATCAGATAGGGATCCCCGATTTACATCTCGTTTCTGGAACAAATTGCAAGAAGCTTTAGGTACTCAATTATCTTTCAGCACTGCATTTCATCCTCAAACAGATGGCCAATCTGAACGTGTAATTCAGGTATTGGAAGATATGCTCCGATGTTGTATATTAGAATTTGAAGGTAATTGGGAGAGGTATCTACCTTTGATTGAATTTGCTTACAATAACAGTTATCAGTCCAGTATTAAAATGGCTCCGTATGAAGCTTTGTATGGTAGAAAATGTAGAACACCGTTATATTGGGCAGAGATTAGTGAAAAGAAGATACATGGAGTTGATTTGATTCGGGAAACAGAAGAAAAAGTAAAGGTGATTCGGGATAGTCTAAAAGCAGCTTCCGATCGTCAAAAGTCATATGCTGATCTTAAACGAAAAGAGATTGAATTTCAGGTTGGTGACAAGGTATTCTTAAAAGTGTCTCCGTGGAAGAAAGTTCTCCGGTTCGGTCGAAAGGGTAAATTGAGTCCAAGATTTATCGGGCCATATGAAATCCTAGAAAGAATTGGACCGGTAGCTTATCGATTGGCATTACCACCAGAACTTGATAGAATCCATAATGTTTTTCATGTGTCTATGCTACGACGGTATCGGTCGGATCCTTCACATGTTATTTCTCCGACAGAAGTGGAGATTCAGCCAGATATGAGTTACAGTGAAGAACCAATTAAGATTTTGGCACGAGAGACAAAGGAGCTCAGAAATAAAAAGATAAATTTGGTAAAAGTATTATGGCAAAAGCACGGGATTGAGGAAGTGACATGGGAACCGGAGGAGGCAATGAGGAAACAATATCCGAACCTCTTTACTGGTAAGATTTTCGAGGACGAAAATCCTTAAAGGGGGGAGAGTTGTAATGGCCTAAATTCAAAGTTATCGGAACAGTGGTTTCGTAACCACAAATCCGATTTAAAGAGAAATTTATTTTAATATTTTTTTACATGAATATTGTTGTGATAGGAAAATCGTATGAAAATATTGATAGAAAAATTTTACCGAATTAGTAGTTAGTTAATAAAAAGAAATTATTGAAGAAATTAGGTAAAGACAAGTTATCGGGAGCTTGATCTCGTAAAACCGAGTCAAAAATATTTTTATAAATATTTGTGGAATGTTAGTAATATTGTATTAAAATTTCGTTAGAAAATTTTAACGTTTGGGCAGTCAATTAAATGAAAAGGACTAAATTGGAAAAGGAGTAAAAGTTGTTAGGATGATTAAATAGCTTAAGTGTTTAATTAGAAAGGATTTAAAAAGAAAATAGACCCAAAATTTATTTGGGCTGGACGGCAAGGGCATAAAATCAGCAGAAAAGTGGATGAATTAAGGGCAAAATTGGAATATTGCATTATTAACTAAATAAAACTAGGACTAATATGGAAATATCTAGATTTCTTGAGATTTCTCTTCATTCTCATCAGAAAAACGCCATAGGAGGGGTTATTTAAGCTGGTTTTTCATACTTTTTGCACCAAGTGAGTTAATCCTTGCCTTTTTCTTGTAATTTTTGTGTTTTTAAGACTTTTACAACTAGGTCCTACTATTAAATTCATTAGTTTTTGATTTTATGGATGAAATTGAAAGTCACCATGGTTGAGTTCTGTAAGTATATAAATATTTAGCATGGAATTTAAGCTTTAATCTTATTATATGATGATTTTATGGAATAAAATGTAAAGAAAGTGAATATTTAGGACCTATTTGTAAAAGAGTGTGAAATTGAAGTTTGCTTCTGAAATTCTTGTTCCCAAAGGTTACAAGGTAGTTTAAAATGATGGAATAAAGTATTAATTGAGAAAAATCAGCTCAATTGAGAGGTTAATTGAGTAGGGATGAAACTATCACTTATTAAAAGCTTGGGGGAAAAATGGTAATAAACCTCTTGCACTAAAACAGTTTTGGACAGCAGCAGTAGTCCAACTTTGAAAAATCACCATAAATTGTATAAATCGAATTAGAGGGTGAACAAAATATGGAATTAAATCTTATTGAGTCTAGTTTCTCATAGAAGAAAGAGAGTAAACAATAGAATTGTAAATCTTGAGATATAATGCATTTTGTGAGACAAGGTCAGAATGATTTCGGGTTCCCCTGTTTTGACTTTGGAAAATCACCAAAAATTGTATAAAAATAATTATGGAGTTAAATTTATATGTTTAAAATCCTTAATGAATCTATTTTCAATAGAAACAAGAGGGAACATCATCCGAGTTCCGTATGAGGAGATAATTAATTTTTAGTGAAGAAAGGTCGGAACTGTCATATAGCAGAACAGGGGTAACTTTAAAGAATAAACTGTACTAAATGGCTAAACCAAAAATTCTGAAAATTTTATGGTTAGAATATATGTGAGTCTAGTTTCAGGGAAAATTTACAGATCTTAATTTGGAGTCCCGTAGCTCAAGATGAAAATAATTTAGTGACTATGACGCAAGTAGACAGCCTTGGATGAACTATAAATGGTAGTGGAATTGTAGAAAATGGTACATATGAACATGAAATGTTAATTTGATGAATAAATTTATTTATTTAGATCCTGAAGACTCAAACACGAAGCTAGATCGAGGAAAGGAAAAAGTTTGGGATTAGTAGATTTTTGTATACAAACAAGTATCGAGGTAAGTTCGTGTAACTTGAATTATATTCTTAAATACTTGAAATGCATGTTATTGATGTGAATATGAATTGAATGTTCATTATATGAAAATTGATGAAACATTGGTATATTTGATAAAAAGGGGAAGAAATCCCGGTTGAATGAAAGGAAAATTCGATGGATCTCTGAAAAGGAATTGACGGTAAAAAGGATCTAGCCCGGACGGGTGATCCTATCCTGATATAGCCCTCCCGAAGAATATGTGGAAAATGGATTTAGCCCAGACGGGTAATCCAAATTAGGGTCTGAATTTAGCCTGGACTGGTAATTCAGATCCAAGCTCATTAGAGTAATTGTCGTTGCAGGGGATTTAGCCTGGACTGGTAATCCCGCTATAAGGATGAGGTTCGCGGGAGTGTGCTCTCTGAAATGAAAATATGCGCACATGAATATGAATTGACGGACCCGGATTTGTACACTAAAGTGTACCCCTAAAAATCCATCAAAATTCCGAGAAATTCAACGGGATAAATATGGAAAAATAATAATGGAATGGAAATCACGGTATTGATGAGCACATCAATCTCAGTATATATTATTGATACATTGAAATTATTGTACTAACTTGAATGTTGAGTTTGTGCATGTTAATGTAACAATGCATTAAATGGATGTATGTATGTTTATTGTATTGCATTGAAAATATTAGGTAAGTATAATTCTTGTTACATGAGCTTACTAAGCACAATGTGCTTACCCTGTTTTCTTTTTCCCTGTTTTGTAGTATCAATAGCTCGGAGGTCGGATTCAGTCGGAGATACATCACAGTATCAACCTCAATATTTTGGTATATCTAGAACTTTATTTTAGAAATCAATGGCATGTATAAGTTAATAAAGTAAATGTTGATGTGAAATGAATGTAAAGTTAGCCATTGGTATGGCTAACAAACCTTAGTTTGATGTTTAATGTGATTATCTTATGAATGTGCATGAATCTATTATAAAGATATGCTGAATTGGATTGGTATCGGTTTAAGTTTTGCAGGGAAGGCTACATATTTATAAAGGGGATATATATTGAGTTTCAAAAAAAATATATATATACTATTGTTCGGTAAACTTCGGTAATGCCTCGTACCCTATTTCGGTGATGAATACGGGTAGGGGGTGTTACAAATATGGAGTATTACAGACTTCTTATTGACATTATTGAGTTGGATTACTATGGCAAATGGAAAGTTGTCTTATTTCGATGTGATTGGGCTGATGTTAATACTGCTCGCGGAATTAAAAAATATCAATTTGGTTTTACAATGGTTAATTTTAGTCGATTGATTCATACTAGACAACAATTGATAGACGAGTCGTATGTATTTTCTTCTCAAGTGAAACAAGTTTTTACTCGAAAGATCCAACTGATTAGGGCTGGTATGTTGTACTCCGAAACACCCCTAGAGACTTGTTTGACATGGGCAATGGAAGTAGAGATGACATCATCGAAAGATCAGAAACTTTTCCTTTTCCAGAACAAAACTTAAATGAAAATATCCCTAGTACTAGTACATAATTTCAATGGGTTCGCCAGGATGTGGATGAAGATATTTACGAATTATAATGAAGTAAGATTTTACAATTTTTAATTATATGTAATATTATAATTTAAATCTTAACGTTGTTAAATATTTCAACTATTTTATATGTACTATTATTGTTACTATTATTGTTGTAATTTGTAACACCCTCTAACCCCAAATCGTTGTCGGAACAGGGTTACGAGGCATTTTAGAACATATCAGTCAATTTATGAACAATTGACGAATAAACAACAAACATATTAAAATTAAATCATTAAGTCCTTTTAATGGACCCTCGAGGCCTAAATCACGTTTTATAAGTGAATAGGGACTTATTCGAGTACTCCGAAAATTTTTCGTAAATTTTTTTTGAAACTCAATATAACCCCTTTATAAACATCTAATCTTTCCTACAATTTTCAAATCGTAACCAATTCAACACAAACAATAATTCAATAGATACAATATTCATCCAAATTACATTTATTTCATAACAATATCATCTGTAACACCCCTAACCCTAAACTGTCGCCGGAATAGGGTTACAAGGTATTACCGGACTTATACATTAGTAAACGAACAAAAACAAGTTATAAATCTAAGTTTTAATCTAAAACCTTTTAATTTCCATCAAAAAGTCCTTAATATAGGCCTACAAGGCCCAAAATATGTTTAGGAAGTGATTTGGGATTAAACCGGGAACTTTGGAAACTTTTCTTTAAAAATAGGGGCACACGCCCGTGTGGCCTGGGACATGCCCGTGTGGCCTACCCGTGGGGCTCCCATCATCACCGATACTAAGCTGTGCAAACATTGCTCTCAACTCAATTGCAGTTTTTCTACTTAATGCATCAGTTACTACATTAGCTTTTCCCGGATGGTAGTCTATAACACAATCGTAGTATTTCAGAAGTTCGATCCACCGTCATTGTCTTAAATTCAATTCTTTTTTAGAAAGAAGATACTTCAAACTTTTATGATCTATATAAATGTAGCATTTTTCACCATAAAGATAATGTCTCCAAATCTTCAATGCAAAAATCATAGCTGCAAGCTCCAAATCATGAGTCGGATAGTTACGCTCATGTGGTTTCAACTGACGAGATGCATAAGCTATTACTTTCTCATCTTGCATAAATACACAACCTAAACCACTCAAAGAAGCATCGCTATATACAATAAAATTTTTTCCCGACTCTGCTAAAGTCAAAACTAGTGCTTCTGTTAGCATTTGCTTCAACATCTCAAAGCTTTTCTGACATTGATCATCCCAAATAAAAGAAACATTCTTCTGTGGCAGCTTAGTCATTGGCAAGGCTATTTTCGAAAATCCATTTACGAATTTTCTATAATACCCAGCCAAACCAAGGAAACTACGTACCTCAGATACATTATTTGGAGCTTTCCATTGAACAATAGCTTCCATCTTTTTCGGATCAACTCTGATTCCATTTGCTGATACCACGTCCCAGAAATACGACTTCTGACAACCAAAATTCACATTTACTCAATTTCCTATACAATAGTTTTTCCGCAAAATCTGTAACACTATTCTGAGATGTTGATCATGTTCTGCCTCTATCTTCGAATAAACTAATATGTCATCAATAAAAACCACAACAAATTGATCTAAATATGGTTGAAATATACAGTTCATCAGATCCATGAAAGCAGCTGGTGCGTTAGTCAACCCAAATGACATTACAAAAAATTCATAATGGCCATACCTGGTACGAAAAGCTGTCTTTGGTACATCACTCTCTTTCACATTCAGTTGATAATACTCGGATCTTAAGTCAATCTTTGAAAATACCGAAGCTCCTTTTAGCTGATCAAATAAATCATCAATGCGAGGAAGTGGATACTTATTCTTGATTGTCACCTTATTCAACTGTCTCTAGTCAATACAGAGTCGCATCGAGCCGTCTTTCTTTTTAACAAATAATACTGGAGCTCCTTACGGTGAAATACTAGGACGAAGAAAACCACGGTCTAACAAATCTTACAACTGTACCTTTAACTCCTTCAGTTTAGTAGGCGACATACGGTATGGAGGTATAGAAATTAGAGCCATACCCGGATAAACCTCTATAGCAAATTCAACTTCTCTGTCTGGCAGTAAACCCGGTAATTCTTCATGAAATAAATCAGAAAACTCGCAAACTGTCCAGATTTTACTGCATTGACTACCAACTGTATCTGAGTTGATAACATAAGCCAAGTATGTTGTACAACCCTGTTGTAACAACTTATTAGCCTTCATTGCTGAAATAACACGTGTTGGCCCACTGTTTTGAATCCCTTTTATCTTAATACTGTCTCCATCAATAGTTTGAATATTGAACTTCTTTTCATAGCAATCCAAAATTACACCATGTTTAGACAACCAATCCATGCCCAATATTACATCAGAATCTCTAAATGGCGTAATCAACAAATCAACTGGAAAAGTCTTATTCTGAATTTTCAATAGGCATCTCGGATAAACTTGATTTACTAACACCGTCTGTCCTAACAGACTCGACACCTCTATAGTTACTCTAGATATCTTAGAGTCTAATTTTCCCAACTTAACTAATTTTGAATTAATATATGAGTGCGAAGATCCAGGATCAATTAAAACATAAACAGGCTCAGAATATAATAAAAATATACCTGTTACAACATCATGCGCATCGCCTTCTTCACGGGTTCTGACCACATATGCTCTAGCTGGTACTCAGTATCAGATTGCTGAGTAACAATGTCGCTCCCTCTTCTCGTACCTTCTCCTTTAGATACTGATCCACCTCTGCTCGATCCTCTACCTCTAGTAGTAGATGTTGCTCTCTGTGATGTTGCAGGTGCAGTATTATCAGGTTTCGGACAATCTTTAATAAAATGATCTATAAATCCACATCTAAAACACCCTCTAGTCAATCGCCAACATTTACATCTATGTTTTTTCCCGCAATGTTCACGTTCTGGAATATTAACATCTCGGGGTGGACCTCTTACACTACTGGTGGACACTATAGTTTGTTTCTCTTGACTCTTTTCTCTTCTATCTGATCTGAAACTAGATCTCCATCCACTTCGAGAATCTCTGGATCTTTTCGGTAAAGGATTCAAGCTTGTAGTTCCCATACGTTTCCCAACTGATTTAGAAGGTTCAAACTTTTTATCAAGTCCTAGGACTTGCTCTACCATATTGGCCCGCTCTATCAAATCAACAAATTCAGTGATTTGCTGAGATATTAATAGCAGTTTTATTTCATCTCTTAATCCCCGTAAGAATCTTTTACAGCTATCAGCTTCAGTTGGTACGAACTCTGATGCATATCTACCAAGTCTTGAGAATTCCCGTTTGTAATCCATTACTGTCATTTCACCTTGTTTTAGCATTAAAAATGTTTGTTTCTTGTCTTCTATATACATATCCCCAATATACTTCTTTTGAAATTCTTTTTAGAATAGATCCCATGTTACTTGATCAGTCGGTAAATGTCGGATCACGGATTCCCACCATAAGTATGCTTCACCCTGTAACAACGATACAGCATATAACAGACTTTCTCGTGGAGTATACTCCAACTGCTGTAAAATTCTTTTTGTTGCCTCCATCTAGTTTTCAGCTATCGACGGATCAACTCCTTTTAGACCCAAGAATATCGTGGCACCGTATTTTCTTAGTTCCTTAATAGGGGCCCTTCTAGGAATAGATACAGTCGTGGTAGCAGGTACAGTTCCTACTAATCGTTGGAGAGCATCAGCTAAAACCCTTAATAATTCAAAATCATTTCTACATTTTTCATCACTCTCTCTAATATTTTCTCTTTCTACATTAGGAGGTTGGTTTCTAATCGGATTCACACTGGGTGCAGCTGATTTGGTTTCATCTAAATCATATGATTCTTCATCCCCAGTGAACATTTCTTCATTTATATCATCAATGTGTTCATCAGACATCTCTAATCTATAAAACAAAAACAATTAAATAGATCAGTATCCAAAAATCCCGACTCAGTTTTGACTTAACTGTGGCATGTACTTCTAGACTCACTTATGAGCTCGATTTAGTCGAGAATCGGGTAAACCTGATAGCTCTGATACCAAAAAATGTAACACCCCCTAACCCCAAACCATCGCCGGAACATGGTTACAAGGTATTATCAGACTTATACACTAGTAAACGAACAAAAACAAGTCATAAATCTAAGTTTTATTCTAAAACCTTCTAATTTCCATCAAAAAGTCCTTAATATGTGTAATACCCCGAAAATTTCTATCATTGATATAGTAAAATAAAGAAATAAAAAGAGAAATTTTGAGCTATGTCAACAAAATCTATGTAGGAAGTATATTATGATGTATTAATCCAAGAAATGACTAAATCATAAAAGTGCGAAAAGTCTTGAGGCCCAAGTGTAAATACTTAAAATTTAAGGGGTTGAAGTGTAAATATGGAAAAGTTAAAGGACCAATAGTGTAAATATTTTAAGGATAGAATGATCTAGAAACTAAGAAAAATGGATGAATTATGACCAAATTAAATAGGTGAAGAATTATGAGGGACTAAATTGTAATTTTACCAAATTAAGTGATGACTCAATAATGGAATTTTAAAAGATCACAAAAGGCAAAATGGTCAATTGAAAGAGTGAGAAATCTAGAAAGTAATGATGATGTTTTAATAAGATATTTTATTATTTTATTATTTTATTTAGTATATATATATATGTGTGTGTGGAAAAAAAAGGGGAAACCACTAGCCACCTCTTCCCATGCATCCCACGTTAGAAGAAGAAGAGAAGAATGAAATTTTCCTTTCTTTACAATTTAGTCCTTTCACAAAAAATTTATCATTTTCACCTAGAAATCAAAAGAATTTCCATAGCTACCGAAGGAAAAAAATGTTAAGGAGACTATGGGGAGTTAGAATGTCAAGTTGGACTCAAGAAATAGAAGCTGGAAGAGAGAGAATATCAGGTTAAAGATTGAAACCAAGGGGACAAGGTAAGAACATCAAGATTTCCATATATTTTTAAGTTTGATATTATTGAAAAAGCATGGAAATGATGTTAATGTAGAGTTTTCTTATATATGGTTCTATGTTCTTGATATATTAATGAAGAGAAATAAGAGAAAGTGATGGGAAATATTGTAGAGAAAGGAAATAAGGGTGTTATAAACTTAGTCATTAATATCTTGCACTAAACCAGTTTTGGACAGCAGCAGTAAGCTAACTTTGAAAAATAACCAAAAATGGTAGAAACTGAATTAGAAGTTGAGTGAGATATGGAATTAAATCTTGTTGAGTTTATTTTCATATGAAAGAAATAGAACAAGTAAAGGGATTCTGTATTCTGAGATATTTATATTTTTGTGAGACTGATTCAGAATGATTTTGGGATCCTCTGTTTTGATTTGGAGAAATCATTAAAATTTGTATAAAAATAATTATGGAACATAATTTATATGGTTAGATTCTTTAATGAGTCAATTTTTATAAGAAACAAACTATAACACCATTTGAATTCTGTACAAAGAGATAATTAAATTTTACCAAAGAGTGGTTAGAACTGTCAAACAGCAAAACAAGGGAGATTTTAATGAATAAACTGTACTAATTGGTTAAACCAAAAATTTTAAAAATTTTATGGTAAGAAGATATGTGAGTCTAGTTTTAGGGAAAATTAGCGGATCTTAATTTGGAGCTCTGTATCTTAAGATATAAATAATTTAGTGACTATGACTCAAATGGACAATTTTGAATATCCACATAAGTAAATAGTGAAATTATTGATAATGTTACTTATAAGCATGTTATATAAATTAAGGGTGTGGAATAGAGAGGATGAGGAAAATATGTATGAATATTCAGCTAGCATGGCTAATTTGCATGTTTTAGGCTCAGGGACTAAATTAAATAAAAGTAAAACTTTATGCTCAATTTTGTAAAAATGTTAGAAATGATCAAATTACATGAAAAGGAGTATTTTATTATTTAAATTGCAAAATTTAAATGAAATTATTAATTTAGTTCAAGATCGGGGAAAAACATGTTTTAGGGATTAAATTAAAAAGTGTTGAAATTATGGAAAGTTCTGATATTTATAGAATTTATGGGCTGTTATCAAAATGTATGATGATAATGGCTGGAAATAAGGATTAAATTGCAAGAATTTTATTTTCTGAGCCTAAGGGTGAAATCGTCATTAATTAAAAGTTTATGGGTAAAATGATACTTTTGCCTAGAGTATTAATTGAATGTATTAGAATATGGAATGAATGAAAACAATGGTCAAATTTATTTATAAAGATCCGAACGACTCAAATGCGAGACTTGAACGTGAAAAAGAAAAGATATCGAATTAATGAATTTATAAACATGAACAAGCAACGAGGTAAGTTCGTGTAACTTGAATTGTATTTTTAAATGCTTCAAATATGTGGTTATATGATGAAAATATGATTTGAATGATCAATGCATAATAATTGATGAAATATTGATAATACTCGATATAAAGGGAAAGTAAATCCCGGTTGAATGGAATAGAATTCGATGGATCATTGGAAAATGAATTGATGGTAAAAAAGATCTAGCCCGGACGGGTGATCCTATCTTGATATAGCCCTCCCGAAGAATATGTGTGAAAAGGATCTAGCCTGGACAGGTGATCCTGATATAGCCCTCCTGAAGAATATGTGGAAAATGGATTTAGCCCGGACGGGTAATCCGAATTAGGGTCTGAATTTAGCCTGGACTGGTAATTCAAATCCAAGCTCATTAGAGTAATTGTCGTTGCAGGGGATTTAACCTGGACTGGTAATCCCAACAATACTCTATGAGTTTATATTACAGGGGATTTAGCTTAGACTGGTAATCCCGCTGTAAGAAATAAGGTTCGCGGGAATGTGCTCTCTTACAGGGGATTTAGCCTGGACTGGCAATCCCGCTGTAAGAAATAAGGTTCGCGGGAGTGTGCTTTCTGAAATGGAAATGTGCACACATGTATATGAATTGACGGACCCGGAATTGTACACTAAAAGTGTACCCCTGTATGAATTGACGGTTAATGAGATTGTATACCAATAGTGTACTACTGAAAATCCATGAAATTCTGAGAAATTCAACGGGATAAATATAAAAGATGGTAAACACATAGCTAAAAAAGGTAAATATGAATTATTGGATTATGGATTTGTATAATTTAAGTGTGCTATATGATTTTAAATATCGATATTCCGATAAATTCAGTAAGTAAAAATCCTGAACAGAAAAATAATATGTACATAAAAAGATTCGTACATATATCTACCAGAAGCACATGAAAAATGATAATGAAACTGGATATATGGAAATTTAAGATGGTGATATTTGTACATGAAATTTATTGATGGATATATATATCTATAACTATAGATTTGTATACCTTAAATATATTATTTGTATGATGATGATATTTTGAATAATTTAATGAATAAAATCCTGACATGGAATAATTCGAGCATGAAACAAATAATTATGAAATTAAACTTGAAATACACGAAAATATATTTATTTGATATTTTAAAATATGACATGAAAAATACATGTATGTGAAACTTACCTAATAATTATGCATATTCGAGATTATGAATTGTCCCGGAATAAATATATGCAAAATTCATGAAAACAATGATACATGAAATTTTGGTATAATGAATGATTTATATTTTTGAAGAAATAACAAGAATAATATGTATCATGATACATGAATATGTGGCTATTAAGCCGTGATGAGTAATAATCTCAAGTATGATATGTTGATAAAATGAGGTTATCGATTCTAAAATTATATGAAATATGTTCAAGTATGCTAACAACTGTTGTTGTTGACGCTTAGACAAGTGCCAAGTTATTGGTTAAATGGTAATATATTTATTATATGATACGTCGAAAAGGGTAAATGATCAAATGAAAATATACTTGTGCGTATGGAAGAGTGGTAAAATTTAAGTTGTACAATTTATTATAAAATGAGTTATCGTGTGATTAATTGGAAAAAGGTTCTATAAACTCCGGTAATACCTCGTGACCCTATTCCGGTGATGGATACGGGTTGGGGGCGTTACAATATAGGCCTACGAGGCCCAAAATATGTTTAGGAAGTGATTTGGGATTAAACCGGGAACTTTGGAAACTTTTCTTTGAAAATAGGGGCACACACCCGTATGGCCTGGGACATGCCCATGTGGCCTGCCCGTAGGGCTCCCATGGCCGTGGGGCCAGCCCGTGGGTAGATTTGACTTGTTACACACGGCCGTGGGACTAGCCTGTGGGCAATTCTGACTTTGCCACATGGCCTGGGCACACGCCCATGTGACTTGGCCGTGTGAAAACATGATTTTTCATCATTTTTAAGCTACTTTCACCTACTAAACATACCTAATTCATGCCCAAATCATTAACTTATAAATATTGATAAAATAACATCATCATACCTTTCAAACTTAGCTAATATTCATACATTCATACCAAAAACTTCTTAAGGATTATGTACCACACTTACAATCAAAATATAAAATATTTACAAGTGACAAACACCAAACCTAGTACATGCCACAATTACCAAAAGATTAATTCATCAACAAAATTGAGCTAAAGCCGGGATTGATTCGGATGCTGAACTGGACTTTAACTTGACCTAACCTGCGCACGGAAAACAACCGTACGCTGAGTATTGAAAATACTCAGTGGTATTATCATAATTCAAATTTATAACGACAATCAAATATCATAAACATACATAGATAATTACAAATCATACATATAATCTCATACTAAGTTATCATTTTTCCATTGCATCATTTCCAATATTTGAATCAATATCTCATTAATAGGAGTTCCAAAAATTCATGAACCTTTGGCTCATCTCTCAACCACATATAATTACTCAATTCACATTTCCAATATGAATACTTCATGAACCTTTGGTTCATGCCTTCAATCTCATAGCACAAATTTCATTTCACATTTCATATCACAAAATTCCTTCCACCTTTCATTCAATAATTCAAGTAATCAAATTCAGATAACTTACTCATTTCGCTTATTTATCCCTATTAACATGACTCGGACTTTGGCGGATACACGGATCCAACCAAACACACCAGAGTGGCGACCAACGCCTCATCGAATAGTTCGAAGCAAATAAATGACGACCAACGTCTCATCGGCTAAGCCGAAGTAAAGTGGCGACCAACGCCTCATCGAATCTATCCGAAGCAATATAATGACACACCAAGTGTCTCATCGACTCGAGGTCGAAGAATCCCTGAACTCTTCCAATCCTATGGCATGCCAACTATATCCATTAAGCCCGACTAGTTAATAGGGTATCAGATTTCTTTCTCTATTTTAGTCAAATTCACATCAATTGCACTTTGGCCACATTTTCTCACATATTTCTCAATTCAAGCACAACTTGTTTGAGATTCACATTATCACATATTCTCACTTCATTTCCATTTTCAATTGATCAAAATCATTCAAATTCAATTCAATCACATTAACAGTTCAATCTCAAATTTCAAATTCATATGCATACCAACATTACTCAATTCAATCATACAATTCAATTTCACATGCATATCTTTATTCATCAAATAAATCTAATTCACATTCAACTCAATATCAATATTTACCTCACATTCAAATTCCATACATATATATTAAAATTAAACATTTAATAAGAAATAACTTGAATTATGATAATACAAATCCGAATTTGTCGTATTTACTCCCCGTTTATTTTCTCCTTATCCTTCGATGCTGATGCTTCAATTTGTTTGTTAGCTATGCAAATATAAATAAATATTTTATTAATTACAGCTTTATTTATAAGAATTAATAATAATAGAATTTTCCATCCAATTTATAATCTATTTTCAATTTTAATCCAAATTGACTTATTTACTTTTCTAGCTTAATTACTACTTTATTTCTACTCAAATTCCTTCCAAATTCCTATTAACTATCAAATGTTCATATTAGAACCTTAATGCAAGCTTTCTTTCAACTTAGTCCCTCAAACACAAAACTTATAACCTCTTTTACGATTTAATCCTTTAACCACTTCTAATCAATAATTCTATCAATTAAGCCCTTAATTCAACTATTTATCCAACATAAACTTTACTCAAAAACTTAAAAACCTCCATAACTTCCACTTAGTTTCAACAAAACTCAATTCTAAAGCTACTAAAACATTTAAATTAAAGGATAAGTGCTTAATTGACTTACCAAAATAAATTTCAAGCTTCAATTCTCTAATTTCTCCTTTTCTTCCTTCTTTCTTCTTTTCTTCTTCTATTTCTTTGGTTCTCTGCTACTTTTCTTGTTCTTTTGTTTCTTTCTTTTTATTTCTTTTACTTAATAACTTTATTAAATAATATTTAAAAAAATATTTTTTAATAACAAATACATACATAACATTTGTACATACACATATTATCACACGTGGATTTCATCAAGACCATACACTTGTTTTAATTTAAATTGTTCTCATAATATAATTAATATAATAATTATTTTAACAACAACAATAATAATACTACAAAATATCTTTTACTTAAATTATAAGTAAATATATATCTATTATACATTTGTACTAATAATTTAAATACACATGTATTTATTCTCTATCTTACACATGTCATTAATTTAGTTTAATTACTAATTTAATCCTTTAACCTTTCTCTATTCTATAATTAAGCTTTCATATTCTATTCAATTTAGTCCTTTCTACTAATTATTTCTCATTAAACTAAATTCACTTATCAAAAATCTAATTCAACTCATAACTAGATTCATAAATATTTTTAATAATTATTTACGGACTCGTTTTTTCCTAAGACGGAGGCCCTAAACTCACTTTTCCGGTGCCCGTGGAATTTGGGTCGTTACATCATCGGTCCTTATTTTATCTAATATTATATCCATTCATATTCTCAAGTAATATTTAAACATTTTAGGTAATTTCCATTCATATCATATACCAAACTTATTTTAACTTAACTAACATATTCATGGGTTAATACAAAACATAGTCATATAAGTTCCTATACATGCCATATAAATCATTTAAAGTATTTATAACAAAGTCTACTGGAAAATTGAGATAGTGTGACTTGAGCGTGATGATCCAATCATCCGACACTCCCGTTAATCTACAAAGAGCAATAAACATCACAAGTAAGCTGACTATAGCATAGTAAGTTCGTCGGCTTTAACATAAATCTTACCGAATATTAATATTCCAAAATTCAAATCATATGAACATTTCAAGTAAGTTACTTTCATCCTGTAAACCATAATCTCATTTAATAAAATTACTTATTTGAGCTCAATAAAGACAATAATAACATTACTCACATTTTTTTTTCACATGTTACACTTACTACTTACCAACTTGTCCATTCAAGGAACGACTTACGGATTTGAGTATATCGTAATCTGGAGCCCGAAGTCTAACTGAAGCACATAAGTGCTAGACTGAAGCCCAAAGGCTAACTGAAGCACATAAGTGCTAAACTGAAACCCAGAAGGGTTAAATGAAACTCATATGAGTTAACGGAAGCTCTCGTAAAAGCTAAATTGAAAGAAAACACGAGAATTCGCAACAATTGCTGAATCTCGGTTTACTTGGGTAATTTTCCGTCAATTCATCTTTTTCACTAAACAATCGTACCCATCTCCCGCGTTCCGTTCCTCCAAAATACTCAATTCAATTTCGTAACTTTTGTACAAAATTCACTTATTTTCAACAATTAACATACATTAATAATTTAACCATACGAACTTACCCGGAACAATTTGCATTAGTTGTAGAGATTTCGGGAACTATTCTGAAATTTTCTCTTTTCCTCGTTTATACTCGATTTCTTGATCTATAATATAAAATTTTCCATTCACTCATTAGTATTTATTTAAATTCTACTCTAATTTACAACTTATGCACTTTAATTTTTGAAATTTCACTTTTACCTCGAATTTTATAGTCTCTACAATTTAGTCCTTGCTTAATTAACCCCAAATTGAGCTAATTTTTCTCAATTAACACTTTGTTCTATTACTTTAAACTACTTCAGAATCTTTTTAAATAAAAATTTCAGCATTATACCTTAGTTCCAATTTTTTTCACAATTAGGTCCTAAAAATCAATTTCTACTAAAATTGCTTAATAAAATCATCCTATAATAAGATTAAAACTTTAAATCCATGCTAAATCATCATAAACTTACAACACTTATCCATGGAAACTTTCAATTCCACTCATAGAATAAAAAATAATGAATTTAATAGTAGGACCTAGTTGCAAAAGTCTTAAAAACACAAAAATTACAAAGAAAAAGCAAGAATTAAACTCACATGATGAATAAATATGAAAAACCAGCTTCTTTCAGGCCTCCTATGGCATTTTGGCTGATGAGAATGAAGAAAAATCAAAAGAAATTAGATATTTCCACTTTAGTCCCATTTTTATTTAGTTAATTTTGGCAATATTCCAATTTTTATTTTATTTCACTAATTTCCTGTTTTTTATCAGCTATTGCCGCCCAAAATACCTCCCTTGGGCAAATTTGCTCTTTAGGTCCTCCCTCATTAGACACTTAAGCTATTTAATCACTTTCAAAAGTTTTACACCTTTACAATTTAATCCTTTTTATTTAATTAACCACCCAAACGATAAAATTTTGTAACAAAATTTTAACACCACATTACTAATGATCCATAAATATTTATAAAAATATTTTCGATTCAGTTTTACGAGATTGAGGTATTGATACCTCATTTTTTGACTTAATTTATTTAATAATTTCACTTTAAATTTAAATTTAACCTATTTAAAATATTTCTAACATCTCACTCACTTCTAAATATTATCTTATTTTAATTTCCTAATCTCAGTCGTCGGATTTAGTGATCTCGAATCACTGTTTCGACACCACTAAAATTTTAGGCTGTTACATAATTAAATTTCAACTATTTTATGTGTATTACAAAAAAATGCCTAGAAGAAGATTACGAGATCTAAGTATTGTTGAAAATAATCCAAATTCGAAAAAAACAAATAGTGAACAACAGACTGTAGTTGGATCTTCGAATGTTCCGGAAACATCTAACGAACCTGCAGAAATTCAAAGTGATGTTAAATTTAATTTACATGCGTGTTGACTTTTATTATTGATTTATTTTTTAAATTCTTATATTATGATATACCATTTGTAACACTCATAACCCAAATCCGTCACCGGAGTGGGTTACAATGCATTACAGACAATACTCAACATTTATATGATCACGTACTAATCAGTTAAAATTTTAATAACCAATCAAATGAAATTCTATATAATAAAAAAATAGAGAAAAAAATCGCTATTTAAAAGTATAACATTCACAGTAATATATAATTATAACATCTCTCTCTCTAATAACCTATGCACATATCAACTACTTTACAAATAGATTAATCAAATCACGTTTTATGAATTATAAAAGAGCCCATATTTCAAATGCATATCAATACTGTCATGCATTTGAGCATATGATATAAACATAACATAAATCATATAACTGACTTTAACCAATTTCAAAGAGCATGAAATGGTACATTTCCAAAATTTCTACTTTAAAATGCATATCCCAAATACACTATTCATTTGGTCATTTTAATAAGTTTAACCGAATATAAACATACTTAGTACACATAATTCATTTAATAACCATTTCACTAATAATCTAAATTTTATTCATATTAAATGTAACGACCCAAATTCCACGGGCACCGAAAAAGTGAGTTTAGGGCCTCCGTCTTAGGAAAAACGAGTCGTAGGGCCTTTGTCTTAGTAAATCGAGTTAGTAAATAATTATTAGAAATACTTGAGTGTTTGGTTGTGTGTTTAATTAAGTTTTGAATAAGGGAATTTAATTTGATTAGAAGTAATTAGTAGTAAGGACTAAATCGAATAGAGTATTTAATTATAGAATAGAAAAATATTAAGGGATTAAATTAGTAAATAAACCATAAAAGTGACATGTGTTTGATAAAAATAATTTACATGTGTAATAAAATAAATATGTACAAATGTATAAAATTAATTGGTTTACTTAATATTTAAGTAAAAGATATTTTTTATAATAATTATTATTGTGTAATATTTTATTTTATTTTATTTTATTAATTAGTTATGTTAATGACAAATGTATGGTGGTGATGAATGACATGTGTAATAACATGTATGTGTACAAATATATGTATATAATTACCTATAATTAGATATTTTATTATTATTAATAAATTAGTAAATAAAAGAATAAAAGAAATAAAGAAAGAAAAAAAAAAGAAAAACAAAAGAAACATACCAGAGAAAGCAACGAAAATTTGGGGAGAAAGAAAGGAAAGAAAGGAAAAAAGGAAAATTGACGAATTGAAGCTTAGAAGTTTGAAAAGTAAGTTAATTAAGCCCTTATTCTTTAATTTAAATGTTTTAGAAGCTTTAGAATTGAGTTTTGTTGAAACTAGGTGGAAGTTATGGAAGTTGGTAGATATTTGAGTAGGGTTTATGTTGAGTAAATGATAGAATAAGGAATTAATTTGATAAAATTATTGATTTGAATTTATTTAAGGACTAATTTGTGAAATAGGTTATAAGTTTTGTGTTTTAGGGATTAAAATGGAAGAAATTTGAAATTATGGAAAAATGATGAAAATTTGATAGTTATATAGGAGTTTTGATGGAAATTGAATAAGGAAATGAAAGGATTTGTAAAAAAGGAAGAAGATGAATGTGTTTAGGACAAATTTGGTATTTAGGTAAAAGTTGCATAGAAAAAATTATTATTTAGTATAAAATATGTGTATTATTAATTAATTATAATTATGCTAATTTTCGTAGCAAACAAGGAAACGGAGACGCCCAATACAAAAGGGAAGGAAAAAGTGATCGAGGAGTAGCTCGAGAGAGAAATCGGTTTGTATTATCATAATTTAAGTATTTCTTATTAAATGTTTAATTTTAATAAATGTGTATGGAATTTGAATGTGGGGTAAATATTGATGTTGAATTGAAAGTGTATTGGATTTATTTGATGAACAAATATATGCATGTGAGATAGAATTATATGATTGAAATGAGTAATGTTGGTATGCATATGAATTTGAGATTTGAAGTCGAACTATTAATGTGAATGAATTGATTTTAAATGATTTTGATCAATTGAGAATGGAAATGAAGTAAAATTATATGATAATGTTAATTGGAAGAAGTTGTGCTTGAATTGAGAAATATGTGAGAAAATGTGGCTAAAGTGCAATTGATGTGAATTTGATCAAAAAGAGAAAGAAATTTGATACCCTATTAACTAGTCGGGCTTAGTGGATATAGTTGGCATGCCATAGGATTGAAAGAGTTCAGGGTTACTTCGACCTCGAGTCGATGAGACACTTGGAGTGTCATATTGCTTCAGATAGATTCGATGAGGTACTGGGTACCAGTTTACTTCGGCTAGGCCGATGAGACACTGGGTGTCAACTTTGCTTCGAACTATCCGATGAGGTACTGGGTGCCAATATGGTATGTTTGGTTGGATCCGTGTATCCGCCAAAGTCCGAGTCATGTTAATAGGGGTAATTATGTGAAATGAGAAAATCTATTGAATTTGATTATTTGAACCATTGAATGAACAATGAAAGCTATATTGAGAATTGAAATGAGAAATGATATTATGTTATGAGATTAAAGGTTCATGAATGGTTCCTATTGAAATGTGAATTAGATATGTATATGTGATAGAGAGATGAACTTAAGGTTCATGAATGATTGGAACTCTATTGTTGGGATATTGATTCGAATGTTGGAATGGCACATTGATAATATGATGAATTGGCATGAAATTATATGTTTGATGTACTTTTTATCCAAGTATGTTATGATATTTGATTGTAGTTATATATTTGAATTATGATAATACCACTGAGTATTTCCAATACTCAGCGTACGGTTGTTTTCCGTGCGCAGGTTAGGTAAAGTTAAGGTCAGGCTCAGTATCCGAATCAATCCCGGCTTCAGCTCAAATTTTAGTGATGTATATATAACTTTTAGAAAGGTGGCACGTACTAGGTTTAATGTTTGTCACTTATAAATGTTTAATATTTTGAATGTGAATATGGTTTATAAACCTTAAGAAGTTTTTGGAATGAATGAATGAGTTTTTACTAAGTTTGAAATTGAAATGAATGGTATTTGATTAATATTTATAAGTCAATAATATAGGCATGTATCGAGTATGTTTAGTAGGTGAAAGAGGCTTTAAAATGGTGAAAAATCATGTTTTCACACGGCCAAGACACATGGGCGTGTGCCCAGGCCATGTGGCAAAGTCAGTGTTGCACACGGGCTGGCCACATGGCCATGTCTTAGGCCACACGGGGGTGTGCCCAAGCCACACGGGGGTGTGCCCAAGCCACACGGGGGTGTCCCCAGGCCACACGGCCATGTGCCCCTGTCTTCTAAGAAAATTTTTAAAGTTCCCGTTTTAATCCCAAATCACTTTCTAAACCTATTTTGGGCCCCATAGGCCTATATTAAGAACTATTTGATGGAAATTAGATGGTTTTAGATTGATACTCAAATTTATGTCTCGTTTTTATTCGTTTGTTAGTGTATAAGTCTGGTAATACCTCGTAACCCTGTTCCAGCGACGGTTTGGGGTTAGGGGGTGTTACATTAAAATTCATAGCTTTATAAATAAACCACTAATTTATTTTATAAACACCTAATTCGATAAACCCATATGTAAAATATTTCAAACTTTAATTATGACATGTTATAAAATGAAATTAATCTTTCATTCGTTGGCCAAATATGCAACCATACATATTTATGAGTATACAATTCAGCATAGTTCAAATATATACAATTTTGCTCAATAGTGACCTACTTCACATCAATTCTTCATTTTATCATAACTGAATACACATAAACTCCAACCATATGAAATACCAACTCAATTTATCACTAAATCATACCATATGAAATACCAACTCAATTTATCACTAAATCATACCACACATTAATCACATATAAAAATATCATAACTAATTCATCCATCCAAGCATTATAATATGATCTCACATATTTATCAAAATAATAAGCCATTTTCGCATGGCTCACTATATACAACTCAACCAAAAGAAATGATTCAAAAGATATCCTAGCTTATACATGCCATAAGTTTAAAGATTCAACTTTAACAGTACCCAAAGATAGATGATAGGTGAATGACTTCAACGATGATCTCAAGCCTGTAGCAAACTTCCAAAATCTATAAAACAAAGACAAGTAAACACACACAGGGTAAGCTAATTTAGCTTAGTAAGTTATAAGCAATTTTAACATTTAATTTGCTTGCTAACTCAATGTAAGAAACTAAATTCGATTTAACTAAATCATACTACTAAATCTCATAATGTTAATTTACTAAATCAAGGACATTTTATTCATCAAAAATCCGATAATTCAACTAGATTAATAATTATTTACTCACTCCCAAAGTACCTCTTATCATCAAACATAAGACCGAATACATATTTTAACATGGAATCCTCATAAAACATCAATATGCTTAACACCAAGCTATCAAACATTTCTACTCTTGAAATTATCTCAATTTACCGAATCTCCTAGAGCCTTTTCTTATAACATATCTAAATATTATATGCACTTTCACATATCATATCGTTTAATTTTAAACATATATCCAGCTAATATTTTATCCTCACAAAGAGTAGCCACATACAATTATATTCAATTACACTCACCACATAGGTTCAAGACTTACCATTCATAAATTTGAGCACATGGGTAACAATTACTCTATACGGAACTCCAAGCATATATTCATTCGAATATCCGTAATTACTCGATAAAATTGCACACTTAGTGCTTATAGTCATTAAATGATATGTATATAAACTGCACACTTAGTGCTAAATGATTAAGCTCGCACATAGACCTGCTCATGGGTCGGGCGGCCCGGCCCGGCCCGAAGGCCCGCCCGAAATGTGGGAGGGTTTGGGCAAAAATATAGTCTCGAAAAATGGGCTTGGGCAAAAAAATAAGGCCCGATTTACAAATGGGCCGGGCCTCGGGTAAGGTATTTTTTGGCCCGGGCCCGGCCCGGCCTGGCTCGAATTTACTAAATGAAAAAAAAACTGCTATTTTTTTTGTTTTTAAATGTTATTTTATTGATGTTTTCTCCCTATTTTGATATCATATTACTATTATGTTGCTACTATTTTTTTGTTATTGTTTGGATATTGTATAAAACTTATTTTATTGTTAATTTTGTTATTATTTTAAAGACATTTGTTAATTTTATTATTATTTTAGAGGTATTTGCTTGTTACATTGCATCTATCTTAGTGTTATTTAAGTCTACATATTTTTTAAAATTAAATTTCAATTTGTTGGGAAATATTTATTTTAATTTTTTAGTATTTTTGATGTATTATATATATATTTAAAAATTATATAAAAAATTAATACGGGCGGGCCGGGCCGGGCCGGGCCCGGGTTTTAGCATTTTTATATGGGTCGGGCTTGGACAAAATTTTAAGCTCATTTTTTAGGCCCGGCCCGGCCCGAGCCCGATGAATGGGCCTAGATTTTTAGTTGAGCCCGGCCCGAACCGGGCCCGGCCCAGCCCATGAGCACCTCTACTCGCACACTTAGTGCAAATCTATAATCGAATGATTTATACTCGCGCACTCAGTGCCGAAATTCATCAACTCAATACATCTTATTTTCTTTTATTCATTCGGCAATTGTACTACTATATATTTATTACATTCAAACCGACATAAACATATACACATTATAGTTATTCAAATCAATCACAACTAATTTGCTTAATAACTTACCTCGAATATCGACAGACAATATATTTTGACTATTCGTCAATTTTTGCTTTTCCCTGATCCAAACCCGATCCTTTTTGCTCTTGATCTAATCAAATTCAAATTAAGCTCATTTAAATAAAATTCCATTCGATTTAACCTCAAAACACCTTAACAAGTAAATTTAGATTTTTCCCCTTAATTTTCACAATTTTACATTATAATCCAATAATTCACAAAACATCAATTACACAAAATTTCTAAGCAACTAATTCTAGCCGAATACTCCTCATGATTATAAAAGCCCTCACATTTCACTTATTTTACAAATTATCCCTTCAATTTAATATTTTTGAAATTTAACCCTAACCATTTGATTTCATGAAAAATCTTCAATACTAAGTTTGTTAATCTACTTATATCCTTGACTTTCTACCATCAAATACAAAATCTATCAAGCTATTAACAATGGCAATTCGTGAATACATCATCAAATTAAAAAATTCAAGCATGGGTCTTAGAGTATTTGAAGCAAAGATCTCAAAAACGTAAAAATTATCAAGAACTGAATAAATTTCATACCTTAAATGAGCTTGGTAAAGGCCGAATGTTTCAAAAGCTCAACCCTTTCTTCTTTCTTTAGTTTCGGCAGTAGAGAAATAAGAAAGATGAACATGCCACTTTGTTTATGTTTTATTATTATTATATTATTATAAGTTAACAAAATAAAAAAAATCATTACTAAAATAATTTAATAGTCCATTTACTATTACATGCATACCAAGCCGTCCACTATGTTAATTTATGGATAAATTAAACTATCAACACTTTAATTTATAAAACAATCATCAATTTGGCACTTAAACATTTAACCATCAAATTTTCATTTTATGCGATTAAGCCCTTTTTCACAATTAAGCATCCAAACGATCAAAATTTTATACGAAAATTTCACACACATAAATTCACACATAATGAACATAGAAAATAATATTTAAATATCTTTCTGACTCGGATTCGTGGTCCCGAAACCACCGTTCCAAATAGGGTCTAAATCGGGCTGTTACACCATTTTTCAACTGAAAGTGGTGGGACGCGCAGAGGTTGAGGATGTACGCTACTTAAAGACTTATACGAGTTAAATCCTATCGAGCGTGTCAGAGTATCTAGAAACAATCTTGGTCAGCCTGTTGGATCAGAAGCTCGACTTTTAGCAGGATATTTGGGCATTGTAGCGCGAATTGCTAATATGTTGCCTATCAACTACGAGTCATGGCATCAAATGCCTGATAGTAACAAAAATCAAGCTTTCGATAATATTAAGGTAACAAAACGTGAATGTAATTTATAATACTTTGGTTTAAGTTTCATTTATATTTACTTTCTAAACTTGTGTTTTTTTGTAGGAGAGATTTGCTTTAGAGGTATCGGATACTTATGTTAAGAAGGCATTGGGAAAAAATGGAGAGATCATAAAAGCAGTTTAAAGAAAGAATATTTTAAGAAAAATATAAGCCTCAAAGAGAAATTGCGAAATGTCCCGTCGGGAATGCTGAGGTACCAATGGGAAGATGCAGTTTGATTTTGGAATTTAAAGAAAGGAAAGGTATTACGTACTTCCAAACTCTTATAATTATTTCGGTTTATAGTATTTACTATATGCGTAATAATAATTTCATAATGTAGGACCGTGAGGGAGTTGGAACAAGCAGCAGGAAAAAAAAATTCACGCACACAACAGGGTCGAAAAGTTTTGCTTGTGTAGCTGAGGCCGAGGTATTTTAAGTTTATTAATTGTGTCTAATATTAGTTACTTTCTATTAAATAATATTTTTACTACTATATTGTAGGAACTCTCGTCTAGTCAAAAAGTTGGACGTCTTCAGCTTTTTGAAATTACACATAGGAAGAAAGATGAATCTCCTATGACTTTTGGAGTTGTAGAAATTATGGTATATTTACTTAATAAAATTTGATTTATTTTAAATATTTATAATGTTTAATTATAATGGTTTAATTGTCGTTAGTAGTTTTAAATAATGTTACGTTATATTGCATTTGTTTTTATTATATATTTCGTTTCTAACTCTTTGATTGATTTATTATGAGAAATTAAAGGATAAAAAGGCGGAGTATGAAGCGATTGCTTCGAGTGATAGTTCTGTTAATCTTGATGGCATTGATAACAGAATTATTACTGAAGTTTTGGGTCCTGAAAGGTATGGTCAGGTTCGATTTCAAGGATCTGGTGTTAACCCAACCTAATATTTTTGATCCAGTTTACAGCAATACATGCCTTCGGGGAGCCAGGCTCAAGCTGAAGTTCTGAGGTTAAGAGACCAAATGGCTCAGATGCAAGCGAGCACAGTTGAGCAAATTGCTCAACTTAAAGCGAATGCAGCATTGAGAGAAGTTGAGATTCAAAAAAAATATGAAGAACTCCAGCTACAACTTAAAGCGGAGGCAGTAGTAAGGGAAGCAGAGACAGCAGCGAGGGAAGCAGAGCAGAGCAGAAAGTACGACGAACTCCAGCTACAGCTTCAGAATATGATGAAGATGTTTCAGTAGTCACAAAATCTGCCATCTTAGATATTTATTTTCTTATTGTAAGAATATTTTTAACATTGTAACTTTTAACATTATTGTAAGAATATTTTGAATTATACTTCATTTATTAATTTATATCATATATCTTTCGTTGAATTGGATTTGCTGTTTTTGGTTGGATTTTATGCTGCAGGAAGGGTTGGATATGGGTGAAAATGGGATGTTGCAAATCTGCCAAAGTTAGTGGCATTTTTCGTAAAAACGCAGCTAAAGAATGGTACTTTTAGCGGCGTTTGTGATAAAAGCACCACTAAAGGTCATGTTCTTTAGGGCGTTCGTGGGCAAAGCGTCGCTAAAGGTCATGTCATTTAGCGGCGTTTTTGGGTAAAGCGCCGCTAAATGTCATGTTCTTTAGCGGTGTTTTTTTCATATAAACGCCGCAAAATTTAGCGGCATTGTCTATAGCGGCGTTTTTTGCGGCGCTTGTAAAAATGTAGCAAATACTTTTAGCGGCGCTTAAAAGCACCACTATAGGCCTAAAAAAGTCGCTAAAAGTCTGTTTTGCTGCAGTGATATCGTCATATTTGTCAAGAAATTCAAAAGCCTCTCAAGTTTTAAAGGGTTAAGTTAAAAAAATTGCATGTCGCATTGGCAAAAAACCAAATCATATCAAATATGAAGTAGACAAGTCAAGAAGAAAATTACTATAATCGCTTGGAATGGAATAATACTTCCGATTGATGAAGCCTTTCACAATATTTGCTTCCTAGCTTTTGAAGACTTTAAGGTGTCATCTACCTTTAGTGAAAAATATGCATTTGATGTGTTAGTTTTAAAATTTTGAGATGATGAATTCTAAAGGTAGTAAAATGAGATAATATTTTTCTTTTCGAAAATAAAAAAATTTGTAGGGGACAAAATTAAATTATAATTTTTACAATAGTAAAAATATAATTCTACTATTTTAATAGTCTATATATTTATAATTTTTAAAATATTAAATCAAATTTTTATTATTTTTAAAGACTAAAATGTAATTTTATTTTTACTAATTTAAAATTTTAAAAATTTTAAAAGACGTAAATAAAAAAAATATTTTAAGGGGCTAGGCCGCTACCAACCCCTAACTACACCCCTGCACATTGTTATTCATGGTCACACATCATATACTTGTCCCAGTAAAAGAACTTCGTATAAAATTAAAAATGTATGGGTTTCTAAAAAAACAAGAGACGCTACGATTAGTCTTCAAATACTCAATTTAGGTACAAAAATTCAAGTGATTGTCGTGTATTAGAATATTGAGACGTAAAATGCATTGCTTTGGACGCTTTAGACAAATAAAAAATGATGGGTAACTTTTAAACCATATATCTTATTGAATGTTAGTTGTCGATGTCCATTAATGCTTTGTTTTATTTTAAGCTTTAATGGTCTTATATTTATGTTTTAAAATGTTTTCTCGATATTTGAGGAAGACATGTAATTGAATGCATTTAATATTAGTTAATTAGTGAGAAAATTGAGATTAATGATATGTGATAATCTCAAGTTTGTTTCTGGTTTGGTTGATTGATTTTAGAATCCTGGTTAAACATGCTTATGGATAATAAGGAAAGTTATAAGAATCTACCTTGTCCTTACTTTCTTACATGTTTTTTTACGAATATCTAGGCCATACAATGTAGTTTCAAGAGATATATTGCTTATTACATGATTAATATGCATGCACGTCGAGTTGCACATGTTTTTTTAATAACCTATGGTTTTGCTGTGTTATGTTTTGTGATCTTTTCATCTCAAATGTGTTTTGATTGGTTTTTGATGAAACTTTAAGGGGGAGAAGAAGAGAGAACAACTACACGTGCTTTGATGTGTATATATTTTTTAAGGGTAAATTACACTAATTATTATTATTTTTTTATCATTCAATTATAAAAATTATAAAATAGTTGTTAAAAATAATTATTGTATTTTAGGTCTGAAAGAGAAGTTACTGAAGTGTTTTGCCTGCTTAGCTGTATAGTTCTTAGAGCAGTCAAACCTTATAATAGTTTTCATGCAGCAAGATAATCCATATCCTCCATCTTTAACGAGCCACACAAGTCAATCCATATCCTCCATCTTTAACGAGCCACACAAGTCAAGTGCCTATGCGGGGAAAAAATAGCAATTTATTATGCTTAATATTTAGAACAGGATCGTTTGTCTTCATACTATGCAGCTAGATTTGTCCAGTTGGATGTGGATTTGGCAATTGAAGTTGAATTATATTCCAAAACAGTGAAATACAGTGGCTAACTTGGTGGCAAAACATACTCTTGTCCTAGATTTATGGTTGGTTAAGCAGTTTACTAGTTGCCTTCAATCATCTTACTTCAAGGGATAAATAGTTGGGTGTGGGACACTGGTTTTCAGTTGCATATATAATGTCATTTCCATGGTGACATATTCTTTCTGTTATTTTTGGTGCATGTTTCATTCCCCGTCAATATTATTAACGAGTTTTTGCAAGCTTTTTCATGCTGAGGGCATTATATCAATATGGATCCACAAGTCTGCTTAACCTTTTCAATATTATTTGATGTTGCAGCTGCAAGATTTACAGAGTATTTATTTAAATGAAAACAACAAGAACCATTGATAAATGGAGAACATGGAACAAGCTTATTTTGGACTTGATATGCAAAATCTGCTATTGTACAGTAATAATATTCAAGTTATTTGGACAGGCAAACTAAGTAACTCGACCATTATTACACTTTTTCTTTTCTTTCTTTCGTGTAATAACTAATGAGACAAGGGAAAGAAGACAAGAAGCCTGGTTGGAACATGCATATTATGCAATATTGACATTATTGTTGATTGTTATGTTTTTTTTGGGTGGGGGGAGTAAAAGTCCAAACATTAGGGTTTATGTCGTTGCAATAATTGTGCGAGCTTTCAATCTACTCTACATGTAACGACAGTGCTTAAAAAAATATTTCTGGCTTTAAAAGTATTTTTAGAAGAAAAGCTGTGTTATATAGGCTGTTAATTTTGGTTGAAATTAATTTTTAGTTTTTCAGAAGTACTTTTTAAAAGCGCTTCTGAAAAGAAAAAGCTAAAATTTTTAACTTTTTCTCTCCCAAAAGCACTTTTAGTGCTTAATTACTTTTTCACCACTTCAATAACATAGTACTTTTCTTTTTTTTTCTTGGTGCTTAATTACAAATGTGTTAAAATCATTAATTAAAAATAAAAAATATTTTTTAAAATACTAATTACAAATATTTAGTGGATATATTTAAATATTTAAAATATAATTTATATATTCTAATTAAATTTTATAAATAATTAATATTTATTGCTTAAAAATATTTAAAATTTATATTTCATATATTAAAATATTAACAACAAGTTATAATAATTTTTTATATTATTACTAAAATATAATAATATTAACTAATTTAAATATTATTTAAATGCATATTTGTTACTTGATAATAATATGTCTAAAATAGATATTTTATTTCTCAAAAACACATTTTAACAATAATGTTAAACACTCAAATTTTAAATCAAACTTTTTAAAAGTACTTCTTAAAAAAAAATTCTATAGCATTTTTTAAAAGCATTTCCAAACTAGTCAAATTGGGTGGTAGCTAATACTGTTATGCTTAAAAGGCATGTCTGCCAGAGTAGATTCGGTCCATTTTCATCCAAGATGGGAAAAACTGGATTATGACCCATAACTAGTAGACAATGAATGGATTTATTCTTTTATGTTACAATTATATTTAAAATGATTTATATAAATTTTAATACATTAATAATTTATTTTATATAATTTCTATCAGGGAACGCTCGATTATGAAAAATTATAATTTAGTAATTTAATTATTTAAAATTTATCATTTAAATTATTCTTTTGTTAATTTGCTAATGAATGCTATTGTGGGTCATTATGCTTCTATTGACCTCGAATATATCATTAGTTATCTAATACTAATAAATTTGTGTTTTGATCACACAATTATGAAAAGCTATTAAATAATCATCGATATTATTGATATATAATGTTTTAGTCACCCATTACTTCAAAATGGACTCAAGATGTGGCGCATTAACTTATAGGTATAATAATTAATTTGGTCCTTAACTTATAATTAAAATATCAATTTGATGCTTTTAGATATTTTCAATGTTAAAACCAAAACACATAAAAAAACTTAAAATGTAAAAATTCATAATTTATTTTCTAGAATTATAAAAAAAATATAATCATATAAATTTTCTCAAAAAATTAAAATATTTGTAAAATTATAAAAAGAACAAATTGCCTAAATTTTAAAAAAGTCAAAAAAATTTGAATTTTTTTTATTAACTGCTACAATTTACTCCGCAATTTATCCATGTTTGAGAATTGTTTGTAAAAATCAATTCACAGTCTAAATTATTGACATCATTTTTTCCCCTTTTTGATGTACTTTGTATTAGTAAGTTAACAACTCACGTTAAAGTCTGTTATCAAGTTAAAAGGGGGGTGATTTAAATGAACAAATTGAAGAGTTTGAGTGATGAAATTGTAATTTTATATAATTAGATGACTTAAATGTAACATATTGATAGTTGAAGGAGCATGGTTTGGATTTGGAGTTTACTTATTTTTTCAGATCATAAAACGGATAATCGTAGTCGGGTCGAACGCGGGTTTTAAAAACCGTACCCGTCTAAGACCATTTAAATATCGAAGAGACTAGGGCCGTAGTGAAACCCCTTCTATCTTTTTCTATCTCGATTTCGCTGTCTGGATTCTGAATTCTTCATCGATACGACATGGAGTTTCCGTACATGGAAGCTGTTGTTGGTACGCTCTTCTCTCCTTTCATTTCTTCGTATTGTTTTAGCTTGAATCTCTTCACTTTCCAGATTTATTCTTGTTTTTCCTTGCGCACATATGTTGATTTTTCCACCCTATTTCTCACGATATTATTTATTTGTTTATTTTTAAATCTGGTTCGGATTGAAATTATTAAAATCTTTTTACGTTTTCATCGGGACTTTTTTTGTTCCTTTTATTTTCTTGTCCGTTCCTATTTATTAGTTTCCACTGTGGTTCCTGAAATGAAATACGAAGCGCTTCTCTCTCTCTCTCTTTTTCTTTCCTTTTTAAATTTTCATAGATTAGTTGGAATATATTTTTTCCCTAGTTTCAATTTGTATTCGTGCATATGAATATGTTTTCTTTGATTGCTAGTGATTGGAAATTCTAGGTTTTGGAGCTAGCTTTCAAGCATATTTCGAGTCCTTTTTTCCTTCTTATATCAATGAAATATAAAGAAATTCGCGGAAATGAGCTAAATTATGTTAGTAGTTTCTTCAAGTGTCCTGTTTAGTGATTGTCGGAAGGGGACGGGGGTTGATCTACTAATTAAGTAGCTTACAAGTTGCAGGAAATTGGGCAATCATGATAATGAAACTTTTCACTCGAAAGAACCAAAACTTGTGCTTGCATTTATGCCACGTTGAGGCGTTTTATGTTTTGTGTTTTTGCGCATGTGGGTACTTTCAGAGATGATCGCATGAGTATGTTTCATCATGCTTAAATGGTTTGTATCTAGTTCTTTGGGGTTTATTTTCCTGTTGGTTGCTTACAAAACACTGGGAACAGAAGTAAAAGGACAATTCCAAATATTTAGACAGTCCTTGTTGCTGTAAAATGTTAATTGAACTGAATATACCTTATTGGTTTTGGGGTTCCAATGATTTGTAAGATAATTTTAGCCTGTTTATAAGTTTTATCTTTTGCATTTCAACCTCTTTGGCTTTTAGCTTTTTTCTGTTTATTGAGGGATGTGTTGTGCAAAGTACATGACACAGATTGTGGGACTTGTTAATCACTCGGTTACTTATGTTCTTAAAGAAGTTTGTTTTTCATTCTTGTACTAATTTGATGGTTATTTATGAGTTTGTAAGTGCTCTGTTCTTTTTCTCTTCCAACTTACCCTCTATTATTTACAGGTTTTATGATATTAATGTACTTATTTGAAACTTATCTGGACTTACGGCAACATGCTGCTCTCAAATTGCCAACTCTTCCAAAAACATTGGAAGGAGTAATCAGCCAAGAGAAATTTGAAAAGTCTCGAGCCTATAGTCTCGAGAAGAGGTTGGTTTGTTGTTTCTATTGATCATTTACTAGATTACATTGTTCCATCAGGGAATAATCAAGCTTCCTTTTAACTTGATTTGACATAGTCCTTCATGCATATCTCTTATTCGCAGTCACTTCCATTTTGTTCATGAGTTTGTGACGATCCTGATAGATTCTGCAATTTTGTTCTTTGGCATATTGCCTTGGTTTTGGAAGGTGAGTTGTTTGCTGTTTAATAAATGGATCCTCCCTTTTGTTGATTGTCACTATCTTGTAAATTAATTGTTATTTATTGCAGAAATCAGGAACTTTCTTGCCTTCACTTGGTCTAAATGAAGAGAATGAAATATTGCACACCCTTTCATTTTTGGCTGGTGTTATGATATGGTCACAAGTGAGTTCATGATCTTTTCTTTGTCTTCTGCATCCCTTAATACAATTATCATTTTGTGTAAGTTAACACAGACCATTTATTTCTGGTTTTATATTGCAGATCACTGACCTACCCTTTTCTCTTTATTCAACTTTCGTAATCGAGGCCCGCCATGGTTTCAATAAAGTTCGTATTTTTAATTGCTAAATCTCTTTCTTGTTTCTTTGTTTACTGCTATTTTTGGAACTTTTTTTTTTCTTAATTTTAAGATCACACTTATCTTGCTGTTCCTAATTATTTTCTCATATGTTTGGCAGCAAACAATATGGTTATTCTTTAGGGACCTTATCAAAGGAATATGTCTTGCTATTGTACTTGGTCCACCGATTGTTTCTGCTATTATTGTCATAGTACAGGTAAAATTGTGTACATTTCTAGCATTTGGTCTCTCTGGTCAAATATTACCGGTCCTTTCTATTATAATCAGACAATTGTTAGCTTAACAACAAGATTTTATGGTCTTAATTACTCTGTAGTCTTTTTGCTATTATTGTTATCCTTCTCTGACTATGGTGAATCTTAATTTTGTGATCTCAGAATGGAGGTCCATATCTGGCTATCTATCTTTGGGCATTTATGTTTGTACTTTCTCTTGTAATGATGACAATTTACCCAGTTCTGATAGCTCCACTTTTTAATAAGTTCACCCCTGTGAGTATTTCTTAACCATTGTGTCATAGTTTCATTCAAGCTTCCTCGTTTCCCCTAAGTCTAATTAGTTTTGTTTTGCCTTGGATGGCACTGTGGGAAATAGCTTCCTGAAGGAGAGCTCAGACTTAAGATTGAGAAACTTGCTTCCTCCCTCAAATTTCCTTTGAAGAAACTATTTGTTGTTGATGGATCCACAAGATCAAGTCATAGCAATGTAAGTATTATCATTTGTAGTTTTTTAATATTCTATCATTTAAGACAACACTATGTCTTTCTTTTGTAAAACCATTTATGTAAAAGTTTGAACTGATATTCTAATAGTGATTACTTCAATCATCTTACTTTATAGACTCGTGGCTGCTAAATATATTATTTACACACTCTAGGGGCATTATTGTCATGAATTGTGTGATGCAGTGGATGGCATTGAGGAAAAGCAAACTAAGTCTATTTCTTTTTCTTTTGGCCAGAAAACTAATTCTATTTCAATTTGATAAATATTTGTCCCTTATTCACAGAGAGATTGATTGCAGAAGTGCTTTTTCATCCCACTTATGGTTCAATGTTTTCAACATCATGCAGGCCTATATGTATGGTTTCTTTAAGAACAAGCGTATTGTCCTTTATGACACATTGATTCAGCAGGTATGGATCTAATACTAAGTAAAAGTTTCTTTGCCTCTTATGTCTGCCCTTTCCTATCTTAAGATTTTTGTATTGAGCAAAGGATAGGTGCAAAATGCCTGTGTTGTTCTTCAGTAGAGGGGTTAATATTATCGCTTTGTGCTAGGATCATCTTCCTTCATTGTGAGGCATACAGGACCTTCCAGTAAAATGTCTTAGGTCTTCATTTTAAATCTATTGATGATGATTTTTTGTTGAAGCTATTCTGAGTAATTATAAAGTTCCAGTCTTCTAATATTTAATTCAGACTCAATATATTTTTTCCTTCAACCTTGTTTCCTACTGTTGAGCATATTAGCTGTTATGTACATTTACTTGTAAACTGGGAACATTGTCTGCCAATCTCAGGAGACTTGAGTTTGTGGCAAATATAGTCTACTGTTATGCCAGTAGATTTCTCTCCTAGCAAACAATCTTATTTCTTATATAGGAACTTATATGTAAGCCCACTCGGTTTATCTTGATTCTGAGGATGCACTTTGACTTAAAGTGAAAATTGCCGAATACATGATTTTTTCTTTTTCCAGTTTATGGAAGAAGTTGGAAAGAATGATTAAATGATCTCGTCATTGTCTGTATAGTGAAGGCTTCCTTAACAGTCGGGAAATATCTTATTTATTTAGATTCTTTTTGCAGTGCAAAAATGACGAGGAAATTGTTGCTGTTATTGCTCATGAATTGGGGCATTGGAAGCTAAATCATACCATGTACTCATTTATTGCTGTGCAGGTATGCTGTGGTTGTTCTCTTGCAATCTTCTTTTTTTCTCTGAAGAAAAAAAATCTCACCCCCGTTTTATTTATCCTTGGATAAATGAGCACCATGTTATGACTATATTATGGTTCATGACTCTTCATTTATGTTGTGGTGGAATAGCAGTGATCCTGTTAAAATTGATCTGAAAATAATTGTTCATTGAGGTGATTTGCCTGCTTAGCAATATAGTTCTTAGGGCAGTCACACCTTATGATAGTGTTCATGCAGCAAGATAATCCCATATCCTCCATCTGGCACTACAAAATATTATGAGTTAGATAAACCAAAAGCATGTTAATGAGCCATACAAGTCAAGTGCCTATGCTGTAAAAAAATAGCAATTTATTCTGCTTAATATTTAGAACATGAGCTGTTTATGTCTTTATACTATGCTTGCTAGATTTGTCAAGGTGTATGTGGATATATCTATAATTTCTTGCTCCAGTAACCAGTTCCATTCCTTTGTTTTGATGTTTGTTTGTTTTTCCCTTCCTTCCAAATGCAGATTCTTACTTTTTTGCAATTTGGAGGTTATACACTGGTCAGGAACTCAACTGATCTTTTCCGAAGCTTTGGGTTTGACACACAGCCGGTACTAATTGGTCTTATTATATTTCAGGTACGAAAATACCTAAACAATGTACTCGTAGTTGAGATACCTAGCCTAATAATGAGATGTACTCTATAAGCATAACTGAGCTCTTAACAGGGCAGCAGAGACATTGTTTAATTTGTTTGTGTATAGATAGGATTGAAGGTTATGAATCATTGCTCGTTATGGTGGAATGGAAAAAGAATCAGTTGCCATACTAACCATTCTCTGACCTTATCATATGCAGCATACTGTAATACCACTCCAACACCTTGTAAGCTTTGGTCTCAATCTTGTAAGCAGATCATTTGAATTTCAGGTAACTTCTTTTTTGCAGCAAATGCTGATTTTGAGTTTTGGTGCTTTTCTCATAGGCTTTGACTGGCATGAAGGATAGAAATGAGTGAGGGTGGAAATTTTGTTAATTAAACGAATTTAGATTCATAACCACTTTCCTACTATGAAGCTTAACCATTAAATTAACAAAATTTACATCCTTGCTCATTTCCATCTCCTTCTCATCAATCTTTGGATTTAATAATGTATGGTATTTATTGTTTTATGTAGGCTGATGCCTTTGCTAAGAAGCTTGGGTATGGATCTGCTTTACGTGCTGGTCTAGTGAAGCTACAGGTGAATTTCTAGTCATTTTGTTTTCCTATGTTGTTTAAACCGGAATCTACTATATCGTTTCAAATATGAAGTCTGCTTCATTGTTGTTACCTTCATGCAAAGTCCATCCAATGATAATATCTGCATGTAGCTTATATTAAGAGAAAAAAAGAAAGGTTAATGAAGTTGAAATAAAATACTAGTTACATGTTAATGAGGAGTTGTTGGTGCAATTTTTTCAGGAAGAAAATCTGTCGGCTATGAATACAGATCCGTGGTACTCAGCTTATCACTATTCTCATCCTCCTCTTGTTGAAAGATTGGCGGCAATTGATGCAGCTGACAAAAAGGAAGAGTGATAGGGATGACATAATATTAAGAACTGGGTTCGAATTATTTCATTTCATTGTAATATTTTTGTTTGATGATCTGTATCTTGAGTTGCATGGCGTCCTCACGTTGTCACTAGTTCAGGCACACTTATTAGTCAGAAAGCTAGTTAAAATGGAAGTAACTAAGCAGAAAAGAGGGAAGAATAGACTAGACAAATGATCGGAGAAACATCGAATGCAATGAAACTTTGATTAAATATGTTCTGTCCTTTTACTGCACTCCTTTTATTTTGCCACATTTGCAGTTCTATTTTAAGGTAAGGAAAAAAACCCCAAAAATAAGTTTTGAGTATTTTATGTTTTTCTTAAAATGTTTTTATTAGTTGGTGTGTTGTTCTTGTCAAATACAAAAGGGGGGGGGGGATAATAACGTAATATTATTGTAAATAGAACGTGGCTAGGATTTGTGAAGCAACTAAGCATAATGTTGTTATGTTTTGTCAAATTAGCTGCGGTTTCAATTTTAATGGCTCTTTTTATATGTTTGAAGCTGAATGGAAAATTTAAAAAACTATGAAAATTTCTAAATGTCGAAGTGATTAGGGTCACAGCTTGCTCACTACTCACAAATTGGAAAGAGAGACATTGCTTGTTGGTTGCATAATTAGATTTTCTATAATTTACTTACCAACATTAAAATAGATAAATAAAGTAAATGTTAGTAGGAAGTTGTTGAGATATATAAGTGTCATTCTTTTTCTCTACCTTTCGATAAAATAATTTACTACCATTTGCGTCGAATGTTTGAAAGAATGTACGAGGAGTCACCCACCACCTCTCTCACCTCACCTCACCTCACCTCACCATCTCATCACATCTCAAGTGGACTGCGGACGTCGCTACGCAATCTCATTCAGTCCTCCTAATCACTTATTCTTTTTCACCTCTCTCTCTCAAACCATAGCCTACGTACTGCTCCTTGTCCCCATAATCAGCAGGCAGGCCTTGCTATTAAATGGAAAAAAAATGCTTTTCAATCTCAGATTTGACCAGTCTCGAAGATTTATAACTTAAGCACTCTTAATTAAATAAAAAATTACGCATTTTACCGTTCTCAAAGATTCATAGTTTAATCTAAAATTGGAAATAGAATGAATTAAAAGGACCATGTAGTCTTTTTAGTTTCAGTCACTGAAGCTACAAGATAAAAAGAACCAGACGCACACTATCATTTTCAGTTTCCCTTGTTCGCAAGGAAAAAACGATACAGTGCACAGACAACCAGTAAAAATACAGGCTGAGTTGCATTTCAGTCCCTTTATTAAAAAAAATTAATCTTTATATATCTCAAAACATGTAAATTAGTCTCTTTTTTTTTTTTCTGTTAAATAATGACCTGAAACATGCTGAAAGTTATTTTTTATGGGTAAACTATAAAAATGGCCACTCAATTATACCTTTCGTTTTATTTAGCCACCTAACTATTAGTTTTTTTGATTTAGTCACTAAGTTTTTTGAAAGTTAATGTGGGTTTTCTTATTGGTTCAGTAACAAAATTAGTCTTCTAAAATTTACACATTTTATAAATTTGGTTTAAAATATAAAAAATTCAATAAATCTAGCCATCAATATTTACAGAATTTATCATTTTAGTTCTAATTCTAAAAATTAAATTTGGTTCTTAACATTTACAAAATCTATCAATTTAATCCTAACTCTAAAAATTAAAAAATATATATTAAAAAAATCATTTTTAGCCATTATAACCTATCGGCTAGCCCACCTAAAATACTAAAATAAGAAAAAGAGCACCCTCTTTTTTTCAAGTCACTTGCAACATATTTTTTTTTATTATAGTGTAGGCTTCATACTAGATCAAACCAATTGATTTGGAACCTATCTGGAATAATTGGTTACATTACTACTTAAACATATAATATTTTTAATGCCTTTAATTTCTTTTGGATCTTAAATTTTTTTGTGTTTTATCCCAACTCTTTAAAATTTTTATGCAAGTGACTTAAAAGAGAGCATTTTTTTTCTTACTTTAATATCTCATATGTGTTAGCCGTAAGGATGGCAAAAAACTCGAAATTGACCCGATAGGGTTGGGTTTTTTTTTATTAAAGTTGGGGGAGAGGGTGGGGCAAGTTAATTTTTAAAAATAGCTTGGTTGGGTCAAGGTCGGGTTTAGAATGAAACCACCCACCCCTCCCCAAGATATTTACGAAATTGCCATATATACATATTTAATATTAATTAAATTAAAATTTTATAAAATTTATCACTACTAGTCTCGTCGTTCTAGAGTCTATACTAGTCCCATTTCACCCTTATAAGGTTATTTCTCTCATTTTCTATCCTTTCAATTTAATAATTTATTAAAGAAATCTTTGTTCTTTTTTTTTGTGTGTGTGTTGTAATCACACTATTTGTGTAAATATATATTAGCACACAACTCAAGAGATAAATCATTTAGCAAATCTAATAAGAAATTGTGCCAAAGCCTTTCATATTTTTTATTTTTTAATTAATCATAATTTTACAAAAAAATTAAAAATATAAAAATTAAACTCGGGTAAGATTGGATCGAAGTCAGGTATACTATTAATTTTCTGGTTCAAGTTTGAGGTGGGTTAAATGTTTTTAAGTTGAGGTCAAAGGATGGCGGTAGAGCATCGGGGCAAATCCAGGTGGGCAAAAATATGCCACGTCTCGTCTCGTTACCATCACTAGTTAGCTGATAGATTATAAAGGACTAGAAATGATTCTTTAAAAAAGAATTAAAAAATTTTAGAATTAGGACTAAATTGACAGATTTTATAAAGATTAAGGGCCAAATTTATTAAATCTTTTAGAATTGAAATTAAAATGACAAATTTTGTAAACAATGAGGACTAAATTTGTTGAAATTTTTTACATTTAGGATCAAACTGATAGGATGTGTAAACATAGAGAGTTAACTTTGTTATTAGATCAATTAAAAACCCACATCAACCCGTAATAATTAAATTATTTAATTTCGAAAAATTTAATGATTAAATCGAAAAAATTAATAGTTGAGTGATAGAAAATAGAAAAAAAAATATAAGTGAGAAGCCATTTTTATGATTTAGCATAAAAACAAATTTCAGCGCGTTGATATCATTATTGAACATAAAATTTTAGTGAAGAGAGTAAATTGTATAAGGATTAAAATAAGTAAAAAATTTTAAAATGATATGATACGACAAGCTTATTTAAAAAGTAGGTAAGAAGATAAATTAATTATAAGATAAACAAATCATTCTCTTCTTCTGTGTCTCTCCTTTTCTTTCTTTAAACTTTCGTATTTGTTTCTTACTTTTTCTTCCATTCAATTTAAAACGTTATTCCCCAGTAGTGGAGCTAATGCTGGCCGGATTTTTCAACAAAGTATAAAGATAATGTCTGTGTACGACGTCGCTTTCCTTAACGCCGAGCTATCAAAGCCGACGCCGATTTTCGGGGTAAGACTATGGGTACTCGTCGGCCTTCTTTTCGCTTCATTCATTCTCTTCATTTTGTTTCTTCTCTCACTTTGCCTCACTGCCCGCCGCAAATCCAATAGACACCCCCACCTGCACCCTTCCCCATCAATCTCCAAAGAGGTTCAACAAATACTCCATCACGCATCCGCTGCCGATCACCACCCTATCTCGCCGTCCGCGGAGTTGGGAAAAATGGAGCACGGAATGGCGTTCTCGAGTGAGGAAAGTAGAGGGCCGACGAGTGCTGGTGCCACTGACACGGCATCATTGGGGAGTGGAAGTACGGGGCCGGAAGTGTCTCATCTTGGCTGGGGAAAATGGTATACTTTGAGGGAACTAGAACTAGCTACGAATGGATTGTGTGAAGAGAATGTGATTGGTGAAGGTGGCTATGGAATTGTTTACATTGGCGTTTTAACTGATGGAGCTAAAGTAGCTGTTAAAAACTTGCTTAATAACAGGTATCTCTGGTTAATAAACTTAATTTGATTGCTAAGAGAAAATGATGTTTGTTTTTCCTATTATTCAGTCCATGCAATAGTTAGCTTCTGATCAAAATGATGTTCATCTTCTTCTTTGTTTACTTGTTTTTATAGATATATACAAATTAGCTAATCAAAATATTCTATCAACCCTTCAGGGGCCAAGCTGAGAAGGAATTTAAGGTGGAGGTGGACGCAATCGGGCGAGCACGACACAAGAATCTCGTGAGACTGCATGGATACTGTGTTGAAGGTGCATATAGGTAGTGTCATTCTCTGAAATTAAAGGCTTTTCTTCCCCTTTTTTACTGTTGGTACAAGTGACTTATTACCTGGTTTTGCTGTACAGGATGCTTGTGTATGAGTATGTTGACAATGGCAATTTGGAACAATGGCTCCATGGGGATGTTGGGGATGCCAGTCCTCTTACATGGGAAATCCGGATGAATATCATATTGGGAATGGCAAAAGGGTATATCAGCTAGAATTGTTTTCTTCGGTTCATGTATACTATTTGTCGTGGTTCGTGTTCTGAGTGTTTAATGCATTGTTTTTGCAGTTTGGCCTACCTTCATGAGGGTCTTGAACCCAAGGTTGTCCATCGGGATGTAAAATCTAGCAACATCCTACTTGATCGCCTGTGGAACCCCAAGGTTTCTGATTTTGGGCTTGCTAAACTCTTGCGTTCTGAAAGGACTTACGTGACAACTCGAGTGATGGGAACATTTGGGTTGGTTGATTTCCTTTTGCAGTTTTACTAAAAATTAAGATTATATGTTATGAATGCATGCATGCATCATAAGAAAAATGTTTGTGTGGTTCATTAATCTAAAACATGAAAATCTTTTCTTCCTTCAGCTATGTTGCTCCGGAGTATGCTTGTACTGGAATGCTGAATGAGAAGAGTGATGTCTACAGCTTTGGAGTGCTTATTATGGAGATTATCTCTGGGAGAAGTCCCGTTGACTATAGCCGACCGCAAGGGGAGGTTAGACTTATTAAATTTCATCCTTGGCTAGTCTGGTGTCACAGCTCCTAATGTTGCTAAGTTGGAAATGGTTTAATAATTGCAGGTGAATTTGGTGGAATGGTTAAAAATCATGGTTGGGGATCGAAAATCCAAGGAAGTAGTTGATCCTAAACTACCTGAGATGCCTGCTTCAAAAGCACTTAAACGTGTACTATTGGTTGCTCTTCGATGTGTTGATCCTGATGCAACAAAGAGACCGAAAATGGGACATGTTATCCACATGCTTGAGTCTGATGACCTGCTATTCCATGATGTAGGCACCATTTTTTTGCAAACTACGAAGATATTAGCATTTATGGCACCTGAAGAGGGAGGCTTCATGTTATTTTCTTTGTGGACTGTCTCTTGTTTTGCAGGAACGGCGGAATGCAAGAGAGCATTCAAATGACCAGCAAACGAATAGCAATGCCACAAAGTTAGGTGGCAGCCGATTTGACAGGGCCTCTGCTTCTCATACATATGAAGGCAATAGCGAAAGGAACCATCACCAGCCAACTAGGTGGAGATAATGCTATCAATGACTAGGTAACTAGCAAATTTAAGCCTCTCATGAAGCATTTTCTTTCTTTCTTTATTTATCTGTGTATTAGTTCCCCAGTGTTTTGATTGTATATGCTCCATTTAAGCAAACAATAATCTGCATTTATCTATGCCTTCTATACAATATGCATTTGTAAAAAAAAAAAAAATGGATGAAGTCATAATTGTTATACCATTTGTAATTGATTGTCTTCATTTATTTATAAGAAAAAAAAAAGGGTTTCTGTTTTGGTATTTGCTTTTGTGTGAAGATGAGTTAGTTTGAATGGATGTGCAAATTACTTGCAATGCCTGAAATGAGATGAGGAATTGGTGGCGGACCATTTATTCTGACAGAAATAATATAATATATAGATTAACCATCAACATCAGTGAGAAATGGACCCAACAACCAGCTAATTTGATGGAAAAACGACCATATGGGTTTTGTTGCATTATTGGAACTGCCCAAGAAACAGTAAGGGATGACTATGTCCTTTGTTTTCACCATGAACGGCAAAGCATCCTAATAACGACACTAGGTCTGATAGAATTTTAACTTGGACTTGAGCAAAAATGTTGTGTTTTGGACGTAGTCTTAGCCAGCCATCGGCCTATGACCTTTTTAATATTATCTACCAATCACGCGATGTTCTAATATTTGGGCGGAATTAGACCGGCGAATTAATTATTAGATGGGGAGGCGATGATTTCATACGTTAAAACGACATAGTAACGAAGAAAACGATGCATAATAATATAAGACAATCTGACGGTGGAATTGTTTTTAAGGATTAATGAGATTAGAAAAAGAAAAAAATGCAATAATGTAATAATTCACAAATTTTAAAAGAGATAATTATAAAAAATACGATTTCATAAAAAAAATATATCATAAATACCATGGTGTTATTTTTAATATATTAAATAAAATTTATACATATGTCATATAAAAAAAAGACATAAAGATATTTTTGGTTTTCCAACTTTACAAAAAAATTATTTTAGCTCTTCATTTATTTTTTTGTCCTCTTTTAACTCTTAAACTTGCATTGTTTGTCAAATCACCTAAAAATAGATAGAAAAATTAAGGTTTATTAACTTTACTAACATGGTATATACATGCATTATCACGTAAATGATATGCCAACTTTTAATTTAATTTTTAAAATTTAAAAAATATTGTTTATATTTCTATACTTTTTTTAATTATTTTTAGTTTTAAAAATAATTTTATAATTTTTTGAATTTTTAAACTTTTAAAAAATTAATTAACTGCTAACGTGTATGTTACATCAGCAAAATGAAAAAAAACTTTTACTTTTCCTTCAATTTTGGGGTTATTTAACAAAAATGCATGTTTAAGAGCTAGAAAAAGTTGAAAAAAATAGGGTTGAAATGACTTTTTTTTATAAAGTTAGAGGGTAAAAAAATCATTATACCTAAAAAAAAAAAGAGAATGGATTGGTATAGGTTGCATTTTATATTAAATTTTAGATTTGAATTTTAAACTTGTTAAATTAATCAATTAAAATGAAGTGATTTCGAGCGTATATTATACAAAAATAATAAATAGACATAGAATTATTATATATGTGATATCACATAAGATTTTAAAAATAACATAATTTAATAATTTATTGTTTCAAAAAGTATACGAATTATATTTTGTTATCGAGTTAGTTAAATTTTACAATCTGAAAATTTGACATTAGTTTAAGTTTAAGCTTTAACATCTTGAGACTATGTTATGGATACTTATATTTGATGAGTTTTTGATGGGTGTGGCTTCACTTAGGTCAAACATTTTGCTTATTTTGGACATCATACTTGTTTGTATTAAGATATTTTTAACTACTCACTCTATGCGTGCAATGGTTGGTTGCCCAAGAAATGATCTTTTTCCTTCACTTGAATTTAAAGACGATTAATTTAAGGAAAGTAAACATGATAAATGAGTGTGAGATATATTATACATAAATTCTCTACAACATTCGATGTGCGCGGTAACATAAAGCATGCATACTAATCAGCGGAACCGTAGGGATTTAGCGAACCAACGTGTGGCACTGCTGACCATTTCCTCCTCCCTTTACATTGCCGTGTTTTAATAGTCATGTTATGTTTTGGAATAAAGAAGCGTATTCCACCCGTCAAGCTTCGCTTTTCATGTTGACTCTAGTTTCTGGAAAGCAATCTTTTGCCGTGCTTTAATGGTTCCCCCCCCCCCCCTTTTTCTTTTTATAGCACGATTTCATTACCTAACTGTAAAAATAAAACCATTTATATAACTTCTTATTTTTACAGAAATTGATATCAAATCTAAAAATTATTTCCACATAATAAAAACATATATTCAAAAGATTATAAAAATATAAAAAGAGATAAATTTCAAAAGTTTTGAGTTACTTTTTATCTTACAACAATTATGAACGAAATTAGGAGACCGCCATGGGTCCAACCCCTTAAAATGAATAGAGATAAAATTATATTTTAATTTTTTTAAAAATTAAAAAAATTAATTTAATTATTTAAAAATATAAATTATTAAAATGATGAAATTATATTTTTATTATTATAAAAATTAAAATTTAATTTTGAATCCCTAAAAAATTTCCTCATTTCACACATGAGAACAACGGAAAATGAATCAATTTATTAAAAATAAAAAAGATACTTAATTAAGACATCTCATTTTCGTGATGAGGCAAATCATAGACTAAAATACAGAAATCGCTAGGAAACATGCAAGTGGCATGGCCGCCCATTTTTACCTGTTGATTTTGTTTGGTACTAATTCCAAACGGCTTTGTGGGTAGCTAGGGCTGACGTGTGGGTATGAGAATTCAATTCCAGCCGACAGTCTTTTTATAATCAAATACGACAATATCCAGTTCTGCTATTCGTAATATAATATCTCTATTTCCCCTCAAATCGTTGTCCTCCACGTACGTGTTCTGTCACGGAATACTCGTGACAGGCAGTGGTTTAATCAACACTCTAATCTACAACTACCACACAAAATAAAATAAGAGATAAAACCCACTTATTCCAAAGATGAAATTTCAACGAAGATCAAATACACCACGCGTTTGAAGCTTTCATAGAATTTTCCCGATTACCGACTTGTAAATCAGGTATACGTCTCTCTTTTCTTTTGTGTTTCGTTTTCTTAATTTCTTGCGATCGTTTTAATTCGCGCTTCTTAGTGCTATTTTCAAGAAACCAAAATTCCCCCCTTTCTTTTGTTTCTTTTTCTTTAGATCTTTTCGATTTGCCAATCTTTACAAACTTTTTTTTTTTGAATTTTTTTGTTGTTGAAGATTATTAGGTTGGCTTATGATTCTTTAAGCTTCAGTTCTTAACAAAGCACTATCTATCTGTGTAAAATTTTTGCTTCTACCCGATCTAGCGGTATTTTGATTTAAGGATCTAATACTGTAAGTTTTTTTTTTTTTTCCTGCTTGTTTGACTTCATATTTCTGGGTATCTCTGTGATATATATGTGCTTGATTCATTAGATCTGGATCTAGTTTACGTGTTTATGACTTTGAATGTTAAAGCTGTGTTTAAAGATGTGATTTTAGTGTTATATTGAAATTTCAGGTTCAGAATAATTTTATTTTATTTTTATGTATAAATAACGTAGATGTGGATAACCATAAAGGAAATGAAGGCAACCAAGCTGATCTTTGTTTGCTGCACCATATTTTTTGCACGTATTAGTCATGCTTTTGGTGTTGAATCATTGGTCTTCTCTGTGGTCAATTGTTTGTCTTAATCTACAAAATTCAGCTAATCTAATTGGTTTTGAAGTTTGATATTTATGACATATTGTGGTGATTAGATCTAGTGGGTATGGTTTCGGAGAAGGGTTTCAGGAGGAACACCCTTACCTTATTGTTGTGTCCTGGTACTAATGGTTTGTTATTTTTATGGAGATTATTATGGCTTTAAAACTTTGCCTGCGGTTGTAAATATAAAGATGGTTGCTTCTGGAAACTTCCAGGTTTTTTTTTTCATGATCCGTGGAATTATTAATGTTAATTGAGTTTTGAGATCTTGTTTCTATGATGATGTTTTGATTTGTTTTCCTATATTTTGCAGCAAATATCAAGATGAGTCGTCCTCAGGAACCACATCGCCCTATCTTCCATTTTGCAAATCCTTTCCGTAAGAATTCACATAAGGGTTCTCAGTTTAATCCAAAACTGCGTTCTTTATTGAATGATTTTGAAACCGCCTTATCAAAGAAGCTGCAAAAACTTGTGCCAAATGACAAGGGTGACATCCTTAGCCTGTCATGGATGAAACTAGCAATGGAGTCACTTTCTGAGATTCATTGTGACATAAAAAACCTGATAACTGAACTTAACCTCCCTGTGAGCGAGTGGGATGAAAAATGGATGGATGTGTACCTGGATATCAGTGTGAAGTTGCTTGATATTAGTATTGTTTTTACCTCCGAGCTTACAAGGCTTAACCAAGGCCATCTATTACTTCAATATGGTCTGCATAAGTTGGAGTCTGATTCCCCAGAACTGTTCAGTCGGGCCTCTTCCTCACTTGATAGCTGGAAACAGCATATTGGCTCCAAAAATCCCAGAGTTGAAACTTGTCGACCTATCTTGGACAACCTTCATGAGTCACTAAACTTGCCTAAGGCCAAGAACTCTTCCAAAGGAAAGGTATTGATGCATGCTATGTATGGAGCTAAGGTGGCAACTACTTATATATGTAGTGTCTTTGCTGCAGCTTTCTCTGGTTCTTCCAAGAATTTATTAGACTTAACTGTTCCTAACACGCTACCATGGGCACAAGTTTTTTCTGATGTCCAAAATACTGTGAATGTAGAGATTAGAAATATATTTTCTTGCGGAAAATTTACAGTTCTAAGGGAACTGGATGCTGTTGATGCATGCGTCAAGGAATTGTCAACTTTGCTCCAAGATGGGGTGGGGACAAGTGAAAGGGAGTCATTCAAGAATTCTGTTTCAGATTTGAGAAAGACGGAAGAGAAATTATCCCAAGGGCTAGATAATCTTTTGAAGGCGGTAGATAGCTTTTTCAAAATAGTTTTGATGGGGCGTGATGCTTTGCTTTGTAATCTAAGGCAGGCTGGTGGTGCCGTCCCAGATTCAGTGATAGGGAAAAATGTATAAGAGAAGTGTGAGGTGAATCACGAATGTAATGCTAAACCTTTCTGTATACAGATGGTTTAGGTGTGAGGCCTTGTGTTTTCTGACTAGTAGGCGTATACAGCCATGGGGTCATGCTAGTATGAGTGGTGTCTTATGATAGTAATTACTTTGGTTGTACATGTAATCTTATATATCAAAAATTATTTACAACTATCATATTTTGGTTGCAAATGTTCGGTACTTGTTGCTCTGAATTTCCATTCCCCTCTGATATCATTGCTTAATGTGTTTTTTCAGTTCAGGCAAGGCAATTCTTTGACGGATTTGGATTCCCCTGTTTATTATTATCCACTTTCCATGTCAACCGTTATGCCATCATTAATCAGCACTTTAACATGCGAAGGGTTCTGACAGTAAAATGAATTCAATGGTCTCAATTAAGTACAAATCATGATTCAAAGGACTCAATAGATACACTTTCTAATGCAAAGATTAACTGATTTTTTAATTATTTTCTAAGGGTTTTTTTTGATATTTTAGCTAAATAAAATGTATGAGTTGAATATATATTAATGAAGCTTTATGTAAAAGAATTGATTATAAATATTAATGAGAAGTGTAGACATTTTCATTTACACGAGTGTTCTAAAATAATATATATATATTTTTTATTATGTTCTTGTATTTTTTTTAATATTTTATCATTATGTTCATATCATGTCGTATTTATATAATTTTGTTTATGTTTATACTTTATAATTTATTTGTACGGTGTTCACAATGTAAGGAGAATTATAAATTATAATTTTTATAATGTAAGTCTTACATGTTTGAACGATGATTAGTCTGTTGGAAAACGGGATGCGAAGGAATCCCATTTTTAACATGCATGCTTTGTAAACATAGATGGCTTGTAAATTCTTTGTGTAGTTCTTTTCTAAATTTGTAATGGCTTATGATCTTTGCAAGAATTGACATTGAATGTTGAAAACATACTCTCTTAGGGATATGACGCGGGAATGGAATGGGATGGGGGCAGTTTTAAATTTTTATGTTTGTGAGAAGTCGTCAGAATGGCAATACAAACAACAACTGTGGTAATGAAGTCCTTGGTATTTCCAAATTCACATATGGTGTTCAATCTGAGATTAGATATTACCGTGGCAGGTGAAGCCACAAGCTATTTCCCTGCTACTGGTACCGCTAGTGTTCTTTTTTCTTAATCACACAGACGTGTCCATGGACTGGACTCTAATATACTACAGTTCCTCTGATCTTTACTTGTTATGAAGGCTTTTGTATGCTGGAACTGCTGATCCTAAGACTTGTTCGATCTTTACTTGTTATGGAACTACCTAAAAGATTTGTACATGTTGCTGAAATCAAAAAGATACTTCCGACATGTATTTTAGAAGCAGTTTCTTTCATGGATGACAGTGCGTTGGCTTTATATATTTATATATAATGTAACACTTGATAAGATAATTATGAAACAGAACCCATAAGATCCCAACTACGAGAGCTCTAGCTACATCTAGCTACCGAACTTGGTTTTACTTTGCTACTATCAGTCACATGTATTTCATCCTATAGGTACAACTTTTGAGCACCACTCTATCAATGGACAAAGGCTCTGCAGGAAAGTCACAAGCCGTGATTTTCTCCGGCCCTTGATCTGGTAGTTGGTCACATGGCCGAGGACTTACTCCACTCGTGATCCCCTCGACGTCTGTGCAAGTCCATGGCACCTTCTTCGCCTTAGCTGCCATTCCAATCGTGACATTGGATATGCAGATTTGAGTAAAAGGATCACCTTCAATCCCTTCCAACCTGGCAGCCATCGACACATTATCCGCCATGATCTCTCTGTAATTAATCCCCTGAATCACCGGCAATGCATTGGGATCATAGTGATTATCAGCATGTGCTTTATAGTTCCCTGTCATCCAGAACACCCATTTCATGGTGTGCAAAGTCATTCCTTTGACGTATATGTCTTTCACGAATCCCCCTCTTCCTCTAGCAGTCTTGATCCTGACCCCGGATTCCGTATGGATGGCCGTGATGTCTTCGGCCCTCACGTCCTCGATTCCGCCCGACATCTCGCTCCCCAGCGCAATGGCTGCGCTGTAAGGAGAAATGCATGTCAGCCTCCTAATGACTAATTGTTTGGTGGGCATCCCAAATGAGATCCCATATTCATCCCAACCGCTCTTCACTGCGATACAGTCATCTCCCGAAACAATGTAACTGTCCTCAATTCTAACATTCGTGCAAGAATCTGATCATCAAATTAAACACAAACAGTGATCAGAGCTGAACAACTTATCAGTTTTTGAAAATTACTATTGGCTTGAAACTTATAAACACTATACCTGGATTGATACCATCTGTGTTTGGAGATGTGATAGGAGCAATAATGGTGATGCCTTGTACGAGAATGTTACTGCATCATATAAATGGAAAAACCCCAGAATTCAATTAATCAATGTCATTTCCCACGTGGACGGATGTGATTGAAGAAAGCATATATGATGCTTTTTACCTACTATAAACTGGATGAACATTCCATGATGGAGAGTTGAGAAGGGTTAGGTTGGAAATTTGGATATTGTCCGAGTACATGAATTCGATTAGGTAAGGTCGGGTGTATTTCAATTTGCCCTTGTGGAAATTTTGCCACCAGAATGCACCTTGACCGTCGATTGTACCATTGGCCCCTGATAATTAACACATAAACAGGCTCATTATTGTCTTGAAAATGAATGTTGATATATAAACAGCGTTCATGAACCTACCTGTAACAACGACATCAGTGAGATTAGTTCCAAATATAAGGCTGGCAAACCTTCCACCAGCTGCATCCCTTCCTCGACCATACGACGGTAAAGCCTTCAAAACAGGCCATTCGCTCATATCCTGAATCACTTAATCAAGCAACGAGAGTCAGTAGCTGGGTCTGGGATACCTAAGACTATACTAACAATATATTTGTTCAAAAATCACCTACTATACTACGCTATACTAACAATTGCTAGTTGATGCAACGAATCAAACCTGAGAAGCAAGGAGAACAGCATCTTTGTGAAGATAGAGAGTGAAATGGCTGGTGAGGCTAAAGCTCCCAGTCAGCCATCGTCCAGCAGGAACATATAACTGAGCCCCGCCATCATTTGCATACTGGCTCAGATGATTAACTGCATCTTGAAATGCTTTAGTATTTGATGTTTTCCCATCACCTATTCCTCCAAAATCAGTTATTGATGCAGAGTGCGCTCTGCAACTCATAGCCATGTACTCAAACGACTCCAATATCCTTCCTTTCCTGGCCTCGGCTCCTTTTTGACCCAAAATTAATGCCACCAACACAAGGAGTGTGGCTATCCTAGTCACCTGCAAGGTCAACAAGGCAAAGTAAGTACACATTTTAGGTGTTTTATTATTAAGGTGAAGTTAGAAGCTTGGTTATAAACAGAAGGACAAATAAGAGTGCAGAAGGGAGCAAGTATGTCAAGGAACAATGGGCGTTTTAGATTGACACAAACCAGGTGCAAAGACCCAAAACAGCTTTCTTTTGATTCAAACCAAGTGCGTATATGCATTATTTGTTTTGTTTGTAAGTGAAGGAAAGAAAGCTGGGGAACAAAAGGTGTAAAGGAAATTTACTTGAATTCTCATGGGAATCATCCTTGCCAACTCCATTGTTGGTAGACTTGCTTTGTGATATGGTAGAGAGACAAATGGTGTCTTATATATAAGGTGAGAGCTCCACTGTTCAAATTGGACAGTAATATAAATTCAAGTAGGATTCTAAGTGTTATGCTAAGTTTACAACTCTTAGGAGTTTTACATTTAAGTAGAGATATATTGTATTTCTTTTTTTAAAGTGTGGCTTGATAGGGTTTAGTTAAAGTTTTATATTATTTAGAAATATATTAAATATTTATTTAATTAGGTATATATATCTATATATATAGATAGATATATATACACAGAGTTGAAAAATCCGATATTTTTAATAGGGTTCTTTTTCCTGCTTCATAGACCATATTGAAGTATTGTTTATACTTTAACATTCAATATTTTCTTCAACTTAAAATAATTTAGCTATTTTTAATTATTTTCAATTTATTATTATTATTTTTTCTTTATATAAATATATTTTTTTAAGTTTAATAAAATAAACATATTTCATAAAAAATTATTTTTACACGATGTGGTAGAAAGCAACATGCGACTTGAAGGACATGACCAACTGTGAATGTCAAAATCTGCCACTTTCTATTATGTAAAAATGAATGTGCTTTTTGCCCGGTATCATTTTTTCTATTATAATTCATCCTTTTGTTGGGTTGTAATACATGATAGAGCTCGAAGAGAAACATCCATTTTTCAAGGGCAAGGATCTAGGGTTAGTTAATGGAATTCAATAAGTTAAAACAACTTCGTAAGTCTATTTGTGATATAGAAATTGAAAGAATCCGATTCAAACTATTTTCAAATTAAAAAGAAAAATTGTTGGAATTGGTATAACTTTTTCGATCAAAAGTGTATCACGATAGAATTAATCGTTCATATAATTCTTTGATAGAAAAGAAAAAAAAAAAAGATAAAAATGACATTTTACTGCCATTTTTGAAATGATTAAATATCGCCAAAGTAATGTCTAAACTCAATGATTCTCAGAAAAACTCTAATAGAAATAGTTGCATTTTCTCTTTCTTAAAGATGTGTATTTGTCTCTCTTGTGATTTTGCATTTTTTATTTCAAAATTTGTGGCTAGTATTACATTCTCAACTGAATCGATAAGGAAGAGCACCATTTTCATTGTCTGATTTTGTAGTTAATGGGAGAAACGTGGAGTTAGCACTTAGCACTCTGAGTAGCCTGGGAGTGAGGTATGGAACTTTATCATCATATATTATTTCCATTTACCAACCAAAAACACCAGCTAGTGGCAATAATGATGATGGATCCCTGGAGGAAAGCAAGGCTGCAATTAGGGGTGGCTGATTTATTATTTAAAAAAAGTGCTAGATAGGCTTGTGACTTTAGTTGAGACCTTTTTATGTTGTGGACAAAAATAGGATTTGGGTTTTTTTATTTATTTTATTTTAATCTTTTGCTGCTTGGCCGGTTCTGCTAGAAAATAGGAATGGGTCCCCATTATAGACTCATTGAGGTCACTTTCTTGGAGTTAGCTTAAAAAGTTTTCGTCTCGTGAGGCCCTTGCACTCTTGCCTCCAATCCACCCCCACCACCATGCCGACCCATTTCACGGGTGAGTATATTGGTAGGTCCCTTTCCCTCCATTCTCTTCATCATTACTGACCTCCTCACCTAGAATATACCACCTTTCTAGCTTCTACTACTGTTTGAGAACCAAACTTTATATTTACATTACAATTTGGAAAAAGAGATGTATTGACAGGGTTTAATCTTTCTTCCAAATTGACAAATTTCAACCCATTTGCTCTCAAAAAGTTTTTGATCATTGCATTGGCATTAAAGAAAAATGAGTTTGTCTTCTAGATTATAATGAATGTTGTTAAACATGTTAATGTGAATGCCACTCCCCTTAAACGAGAAATCCAGAGAGTGGGGGCTTTTATGGTTGAAAACAATAGCTTTTTGGCCTCTTCTTAAATCATGTAGCAATTCAAAAAAGTTTCACATGAGTCCCATTCCTGTGTGAAAAACACAGTTTGTCTCACTAAATCCATTCTGGTCCAATGGGACTCTTCAAAATTGTGAACTATATTATCCCTAACCCATGCCTTCTCTTACATCAATATTGGTTTTTTAATAATATCCATTTCGACAGAATTGCACATAAAATATCAGTTAGACACTTGGTTGTAAAAATATGTGATTCTTGTGACTACCGCCGGCGGGAAAATAGGTTTCATCTTATATGATATCACATGTATTTGCACTTGACGCATATCATCAGTGTTTAATATTTATATACCAGTTTCTAAACTTTAAATATGATAAGAATAGAGTAAAGAGTAGCAATATCCAAATTCAGTTCACGTGAGTGGCAATAGTCAGTCTCCTCATCAGGTTCGGAGTTTGGAGTCTTCTTAATACCAATTGAGAAACGAGAGATTAGGAAGCATTTGCATGTGTGGCAACCCCCACCACTAAACAGGACACACCATCCTTTTTAACTTATTAACCATGACAGCCGCTTGTTGATTATTTTTGTGTGTTTGTATTTGAAAGAAGTTAATTTTCTTATTTATATGATACGGTTTTTTAGATAAGACGTCTTAGGTAGACCGGTACCCTATGCATGACGACACGTATTCTATCCTAAGATTAACATGTGTTCTCCAAATGTAGGTTCGCTTACATGATGATGCGAACATCCCACGTGCAAACCTATACGGAGATGCAAACTATACATACTGTTATTGTTAGAGTAAATAGGATCGGGTCGATCTTAGTTGAGTAGATGGGTAATAGGTTGATAATAGCGAACATCGTAACAAAACTATAATAGATTTGAATTTTGTAATGTTATCACGGCCAATATTTTAAAGTTTTGTCTGTCGAAAATGCATTTTGTAAGTACAAATTTAAAACCTGCTTGTAGTCTTTTCACACACATGATTGTGAGAATGATTTCTAGTGATCTAAATTCAAGTGAACCTTTTAATAACAAAGCTTAACAAGGATTAATCAAATTTCCAAAGAGGCTTATACGCCTATAACGACACAAAAAATAATTATATTACCTTAGTTGATTACGACCAGCACAATTCTTTAAACTCAAAAAAAAAAGATTGACGTCAGAATAATTGAGATATGAAGTAAGACAATAACTTTTGAGTGTGATTAGTAAGGAAAAAAAGTGAGGAAAAAAAAGTGATGAGATGATCATTTTTCATTCCAATGCATAAAAATCAGTCATTTGATGAGAGAAAATAAGTGAAATATGTAATATTAATTTAAAATTATTCCTTTTTCAATTTTTTTTTTCCTTCTATTTTTCCATCTTTCTTATTGAGTACACTTACAAAATGAAAAAAAATATATTTTTCATCATTCTAATTTTCTATCCCTTCAATTTTTCTTTCTACTCTACCAAGTAAGCAAGTAAACATGGTCTAAAATACGTGCATTAAATTTAAAATTGTTTAGGCATACTTTCGACCAATAAAACTGACCCACTTGCAATTACAACCCAACCTAATTAAAGGGAAAAGGGGCTAACTAAACTTTGGTGCCATAGACCCAAATAGCATATTTAGATGGGTCAAGTCCAGGAATATTTAACTTAAAATTGGGATTAGACTCAAAAGGCCCATTTATGGGTTTACTGCCTACATTCAACAGATCTATCTCAACGTTTAATTATTCTTGGCCCACACTTCACATTATATAGTTGTGTAAAATTATATATTAAATTTTGAATGTTAAAATATATTCTAAATACTTATTCACTTCGTATATTTAAAATTTAATCTTATTTTAGTTTCTTTATATTTTTCATTTATAATCTTATTACAATTTCTTTATATTTTTCTTTATAAGTCTAGTTATTATCGCTATTAAAATTCTACTATTAAATTTAATGTTTTGAAATTAAAAAAAAAAACTTATTCGAATTTGTTTTGATAAAATATTTCCTTTGTGGAAATAGTATTCTTTAAAAAAAAATTAACACCGTCATGTTAATTTCTGTTGATTATTTATACTAACTAATGACATTACAAAGTAGCGGAACTAAATTATGTTGATTATTTATTCTATTTACTGCTAGAAGAATTAAAAAAAAAAAACTCTATAAACGAGTTTAAGAAAATGTCAAATATATTTTTTAATTATTTAATTATTATTTTATTATACCTTAAAAATAAATAACATAAACCCAACTACTTACTATATAGGATAATTATATTAAAATTCCCAAACATTTGAAGATCTGCTCATTCCCACTAAGTTAAGATATGGTTAACTAATTAAGGTGATTTTAATCTGATTGATTAATTCCTTTTATAACCTCAAATTTCTTTCTTAAGCTTCTTTTAGATGACCAGTTAGCTTCATTTCTTTCCCTTTTAACGTCTAAAGTTGAAAAGCCCAAACAATTTATTTCTAGATTAGGTTGGATAAATACTCATATTATATAATAAATTAATAAATATTATAATTTATAGGATAATAAGTAAATAACAATTGAGGTGTTTTAATGTTACAATTATCATTTAAATAAATACAAATATGATATTTATAAGATAATAAATAAAATATTAAAAGATACATTTTAATATTTTATTAAAAGAATTTATAAATTCACATATTTTAATAATTTTATAAAAGTAAAATAATTTTGAAAACTTTTGATATATATCAATTTTAATATGATGTCTTTAAAAGTCATTTTCTATTCTCACCTCATCGCTACAGCTGTGTTTGAATCCAAACACACACTTCACCACTGTTTTTAATCTCATCGTTATAGTATCTAATCTCACTACTACAGTAACTAATCTTACCGCCACAACTGTTTTTAACTTCACCAAAACTAAACATACCACCAATCCAAACCAAACCTTAGTCTAATGCCCAATATTAATATATTCTAATTCCAATGTTGTTAAAGAAACTAACAGTGAGGGGTTTATGGACAAAAGCGCCACTGCCATACTAGTTATTATATTTTTTAAATTTAATTCTAGTTATTATCATAAAAATATAATTTTAAATTTATGCATCTCATAATATTCATAATTATCAATTACTAATAACAACGATTTAATCTGTCAAACAGTTCGCTTGAGCCTATTTATGTATTTTTCAATTTTCATTAATTGATCATACTTTCAAAAAATATATATATGTTTTAGAAAATTAAAGAACGTAAAAAGAATTTGTTTTGGAGTGGAAAGAAAACAAAATAAATATTTTTTTAATTTATTTTTTTATTTAAATTTGACTTTCAACTTAAAAAAAAAGTTAAATTTAACCATCAACCTTTTAAAAATAATCAAATAGTTGGTTTTCTAAGGAAATATTGATTAAAACATTTAAATTTTAAATATTGTAGACTGTATGACAATCTGCATGCAGAGGTGTTTATAGGTCAGGTCGGGCCTAAACATGATATTAGCTTACTTTATATTAGCCCAAGCTTTGCTCGACTCGAAATATAAGTTTAAAATTTTATCTAAACCTACCCAGATTTGTAAATAGTTAACCAAAACCTATTTTAGATCTATTTATATTATTTTTAAAAAAATTAAAATTAAAAATATATATTTATATTTATATTTTTTATTTATTAATTTTATATATAGTGATCTTAACATTTTTTTTTGTTTTTACATTACAGTAATATATAAAAATAAATAATAAAAACATTACATACTTACAAAAACAGGTTGATGCTCAAGCTTTAACAATCAATATTTTAATCGAACTTAATTTTTTACTCAAGCTCATTTTTCAAGCCTAATATTATTGTCAAAACCCTCTCAAATTTCAAACGAACCCTGAAGTTATATCTGCATGTACTCTATTATTATTTATAATATTTTCAATTTTTTATAATTTTTTAAAATTATTATTTTTATAATTTTTATATCAATATAAAATATATATGAATTGTTAGGTGAGTTATCAAGCCAACATTACAAAAAATTAATATTTTAATGAATATTTTTATTAAAAAATTATTCAATTCTTTTTTAATGTTGGTAATTAAATTTAATTAAAAAATAAAAGCTAAATTTGCAAAATTAAGGCCTGAATTTCATTATGCCAAACAAAATACTAAGAAAATCGTATTGAACCGAGAGACGTCTTTTTTTGATAAAACGCTACCATTTTGGCTTTGATCAGCTAGTTCAGCGTCTACTTCTTTTCACCTCTCTTCAATTCCTTTGCACAGATTTCAGATGTGCAAAAAAAATTCCTTCTTCACATCCAACATCAGATCAAAGTTAGAACTAGGAATCTAGGATTACAATTGCTGAGCCAGCCTTCAACACCAAATCTCTAATTAAGCTCTTAGTCAGTAGAGTCCTTTTTGTTTCTGGGTTTTCATGAGTCCTGAATCCAGACCATGAAAAGCAATCGAAAAGTTGAAGAAAACTTTCTATGGGATCTAATCATGAAAAAACATTTTACTATTGCTTGGACCTTCCCCAAGTTGGTAGTTTCTTCCATTCTTTTGATTTCTATCATCTGCATCTTCTACAATCTAAGCTTCTCCAATGCCTCAAACCCGTCTAATCACAGATCCAATATCATCAACACCCTTCATGTTGTTGGCCAAGCGATGCCGCCACCTGTTTCTTCCCCACCAAAACTCAGTCCCCCAGAAAAAACTACCCTTCACCACTTAGTTTTCGGCATTGCCGCCTCGGCTCGGCTATGGGAGCACCGGAAAAATTACATAAAACTCTGGTGGAAGCCCCAAGAAATGCGTGGCACCGTCTGGTTAGACAAGGCCGTCGCAAATAGGTCCGACGATTATCTTTTGCCGCCGGTAAAGATCTCAGGCGACACTTCCAAGTTCAAGTACAAGAACCTGAAAGGCCACCGTTCTGCCATTAGGATATCCCGCATAGTGTCCGAGACTCTACGGCTTGGCTTTGAAGATGTGAGATGGTTCGTGATGGGAGACGATGATACATATTTTGTGCCGGAGAATTTGGTTAGAGTTTTGTCAAAGTACGATCATAATCAGTTGTATTACATTGGGAGCTTGTCGGAGAGTCATTTGCAGAACATACATTTTTCTTATGGGATGGCTTATGGCGGTGGAGGCTTCGCCATCAGTTACCCTTTGGCTAAAGCTCTTGCCAAAATGCAAGATAAGTGTATACAGAGATACCCCGGATTGTACGGTTCCGATGACCGGATACACGCTTGCATGGCGGAGCTTGGAATTCCCCTCAGCAAGGAACCCGGATTTCACCAGGTTTGTCTGTTTATTTATTTATTTACTTTTTACTTTTTCTTTATCAGTCATTTTGCTGAAATTTAACGAAGACCAAGAAATTGAACAATTCAAATATTGGAAGATTTTGGTTCCTTTCTGGGACCAAACTCCAAAAATCTTGATGGTTTTTGTTTGATTCTTCCAGTCTTTAGGGTCAAAACCCTTGAATATATTTAAAAAAAAAAGAGAGAAGAAAATTAAGCATAATCAAGCTTTTTAGAAATTTCCTTAAAAGTTGAAAATTTGTTTTTAGACAAATCTAGTACTTGGGGTTTGTTCCTTATTCCTACTCGAATTAATTAAAATAAAAATTCAAATCAAATAATAATATAATCGGACATTTTCTGTGGGTTTATCATGATTTTTGAAATTTATTTTAAAAAGTAGATGAAATTATTTCCTTTTAAAAAAAAATTACAAATAGCTAATGCACCATTTGCGGGTTATTCCCTATTATCTAGGAATAATATATGTAAACCCTAATCCACCCATAAAGTTGAATTTAGAGTTGCCGGATTTGGTTTGTTAAAAGTACCTAATATAATCCTACTTCTTTTTATGTTTTATTATCATCATGGCCTTTAGGTTTTAATAACGACGGTCTATACAAATTCAAATTATTGGGTATTTTCATTATGACGCATATCACGGCATGAATAGAGGCATAGTTCAAACAAGCCGGTGGTCTTTTGGTTCTAATGTTGCAGCGCTTTGCAATCAATCCATTGACTGTGGAACCAAAGCCAATGCTCTGCTCCACAGTTTTTTGTACCTAGATGTTTGTGCAAACACACATTGGACCCCATCGTTGCAATCTTGACGCATCTCCGTTTTATCGTTTTCGATCTTCTTCTGTCTGTCGTAATAAGTCTTTTCTCCTTTCTTTAATACCCTAATTATCTCTAACACACGTGGACGACAAGATCTCGATCTCAGTTTAACTAATGACTTCGATGTCGACACGCGTTTCACTGGAAAAAAAGTGCTTTGACTTGGTTGATGACCCATTTCAACATCTTCACAACTGATTGATGGGAACTTTTGCTTTTTGTCGGTTTTTATACGTCACTGTTTTTTTTTTTGAAAAAATCTGGTTTCAAATTTCAAAATTCAAATACGGCTTTTCTTTTGATTTTATTCAATCCTTTTCGGTTTTTAGTCTAAATTTATTCTTTCTCATTTATTAATAATTATTCGAATTACAATCTTAAAAAACTAATCCATGGTTATGATTGGTTTTATATCAGTACGATGTTTATGGGAGCTTATTGGGCCTACTATCGGCGCACCCTGTAGCTCCTCTAATCTCTATCCACCACCTTGACGTGGTTGAGCCCATATTCCCAAACGTTAACAGGGTCCAAGCCCTTCAACGTCTAGGGGTTCCAATAAAACTGGACTCGGCCGCAATCATGCAGCAATCGGTTTGCTACGACAAAACCCGAAGCTGGACAATCTCGGTCTCTTGGGGCTACACCGTTCAAATATACCGAGGCATATTTTCAGTTAGAGAGATGGAAATGCCGGCCAGAACTTTCTTGAACTGGTATAAGAGAGCTGATTACACTGGCTTCTCTTTTAACACCCGCCCTTTTGCAAGACATGCTTGCCAGAAACCGTTTGTGTTTTACTTGTCTAATGCTTTGTACAACAAGAACACGAACCAGACAGCTAGCGAGTATGTTCAGCACCGGCTTCCAAGCTCTGAGTGTAAATGGAACATGGCGGATCCTTCACGGATTGAGAGAGTCCAGGTTTATAAAAAACCTGATCCCCATTTATGGGACAAGGTAAGTTTGTTGTTTCATGGTTTTGCTTGGTCGAATGTGACCGTAGAGTTATAAGATGGCCTGACAACTCTGTTTTGTGTTTGTTTTTTAACAGGCTCCGCGAAGGAATTGTTGCAGGGTCTTGCCAAGGAAAAAGAAAGGCACCATGGTTATTGATGTCGGAGTTTGCGGAGAAGATGATGTCATTGAATTGCGATGAGCAGTTTCAGTCATAATTTGATTAATCCGTCTCTTTTGTGAAATTTAGACGATATAATAGCCTTAGCAATGGACGTTGAATAGCTTGTTATAGAAAATCGTTATAGCAAAAAGGCGTTTTACATGATTTACGTCTTACGTATTTATAACCTTAAAAGTCTTCATTGAGGACTCGCTCAGAGACTTTAATTAAAGTAATGAGGAATTTGGGGTATCTTCCCCACCGCAAGCAGAGCTGTGGGCTACGTTTGATGGCCTCTCGTTAGCTTCGAATGAAGGCCATCGGAATGTGATTCGATGGACGACTTGCAAGTGGTTAATATGCTGAACCATGTTGATGTTGTGGAGAGTAGCTGCACTGTTATTACGAGCATCAGAGGACTATTGGACTGTCAGTGGAATGTTAAGATTGAACGTGTAGCTGCAGACTGCTTGGCGCATATGCATTCTACCGCTAGTTATGGTTTATGCATTCTAAGGGATGTCCCTTCTAGGCTAGCTTCTATTTTGTCTGAAGATTAATCTTTTTGCTCGAGGGCAACTTTGCACTTCAGTTTCATCATTTGTTAGATAAGGCTGTTTAGCCTCTTTTATTTATATAAAAAGCATGAATTGCAATTTTGCGTATGAATTGTTTTGTTTTAGCTATGGCGGGTTTTGATTATTTAGATGTATTTCTGCTAGTTTCAGTCAATACTAACTTAGTACTAGTTTGTACCAATTTTGGTACAAAATTTTGATATTTTTATTCAAATTTTAATTTTTTTATTTTACCCATTTTATTTTTTGTAATATTACATTTAAAATTGATAGCTATTAAATTAAATTATTGAATATAATAAATAATTTTAAAATTTATATTTAAATGGATGTAATTGAAATATATTTACAAATATATAATATATAATTTTACCAAAATAATGTATAATTTATTAAGATACTAAAGGTTAGACTACAAATATATAAATAAAAAAATATTTATATGTATATATAATTCATAAATAAACTAAAAATTAGACTATAAATATATATAATAATTAAAAATATCAATAAACTCAAAATAATATACTGAAACATGTTGGTATTGGTACATACCAATACTAGGACAAAAACAATACGCCCACACTAATATAGGATTAATTACCTTGATTTATACCATCGGGCGAGATTTGGTAAGGAGAATGCCTAGATATCTTAGGTCAAGGAATAGACCTATTTTACGTTTGCTTTTCGCGGCGAATCTAATTCTTTTTTGTGAGGTGAATTTAGGATAGGTACTGATAATTAAGAGTATTTTAGATCAATTTATTATTTTTAGGCAATCGAAAAAATAGTTGGAAAATTAAGAAAAAAAAATTCTAAAGATGTGGGTGATGAAATTGCTTGCTCCATAAATGGAATGTTGGAATTTCAAAGAGTTTTAGGTGTTTATCTGGAAGTAGTTTTCTTTCCTAACATATAAATTTATTATCGATAAGGTTAAAAGATATTAACTAGGTGGAATGTAAATTTGTTGTCTTTGGCGGAACATGTTACATGCGAGATCTATCCTTACGGCTATTCAAAATTCAGTGAGCCTTAATTTGGCGTGGGGTATATGGAGAAAATGGTTAGATGCTTTGTTTAGAGGCCGACTGGCACACGTCAAAAACCAACCTTGATAGCAAATTCTATTGTTTGGAAGTCTCTTACTACTAAGATTTGGGGAGAAATAAAAGAAATCGAATGGTGGACAATAGGTGAGGGGAAAAGTGTTAAATTTTGGTTGGGTGCCTGGGTATCTAATGTTGGTCAATTGTGGGATCATTGTACTGATAAGTCCATAGACGTTGATGCGTTAGGTGTTAGATTTATAAAATAATTCTATAATAAAACTGAACTTAATAAACCAGGATCTATCATGTTAAATCATCAAGAATAAATCAAGAATAAAATTAAATGCTGAAGCGTACCTGAATCCATGAATCCCTTGAAGTTTTACCGGATTTTGGGGATTTGATCTTCTAAATTAGCACACAAGAAATTTAGAGAATATATGCTCTCTTTCCTAATGATGGGATATTAGAAAAGATATCTTGTGTATAATTTGGGGACCATAACTCTAATATTTACAACCTTAGCATATTAGTTCTAATCAAATTCTAATTAGCCCATCATTAATTAGAATTTGATTAGAAGAGTATCTACACATATTTTACCCATACTTTATTTAATAATTAAAGCCCAATAGAATTCTAACCAAATTAGATCACTTTTAATTTAGGCTATCCTTATCATGATAGTAAATAATAATATGTAATTATCCTTATTATATATGTGATGTCCATATTTTCCAACAATCTCCCACTTGGACCACATATATATACTAATTACATGTCATTACATAACCTTATGAGCTCAAAATTTTACTATCATATCCAAAAGGTATTCCGAACAATCTCGTCCATTAATTATGTTAACATAGAACCAAAGCGACTTTCATTACATATATCATAACTAAATCCATCCATGATTACGTATATTAACACAACCAAATGACATAAATCAAGTATGGATGTGTAGCATGGAAATTACATGCAATATGATCTAAACATGTCTATTTCTAACTGGTCCTCTTAAGTGAGATCAAAATAATAAATAGAGTGAATAAACTGAATACTTCATTTCTGATCAGAAAATAACCAAATACATAAATGTAATATATATATATATATATATATAAACTCCCACTAAATCATAATATCCTCAAATAATGTAACACCCATGTGAGTAGTGTGCTCATGAAAGACCTTGGGTGGTAATCCTTTTGTGAGCGGATCCGCTATCATAGAGTTTGTCCCAATGTGCTCTATGGATATTTGACCATTTTGCACTCTTTCTTTTACAACTAGGAACTTTATGTCAATATGCTTTGACTTAGATGAACTCCTGTTGTTATTAGAATATAGCACTGCTGACTTATTGTCACATAATAATTTGAGTGGTCTTTCTACATTTTCCAAAATGCGCAGCCCTGTGACAAAGTTTCGCAACCATATTCCATGGTTTGATGCCTCATAGCATGCTACAAACTCTGCTGCCATAGTGGATGAAGCTATAAGTGTTTGTTTGACACTTTTCCAAGATATAGCTCCTCCATCTAACAGGTAAATATAGCCTGATGTAGATTTCCTACTATCTTGGCATCCAGCGAAATCAGAATCAGAATACCCAATGACCTCCAAAAGATTTGATCTCTTATAAGTAAGCATGTAATTTTTTGTTCTCTGAAGATATCTCATAACCCTTTTGGCTGCTATTCAATGGTCCATACCAGGGTTGCTTAAATATCTGCCTAACATCCTAACAATATACGCAATGTCTGGACGTGTACAAACTTAAACATACATTAAGCTCCCAACAGCTGATGCATAGGGAATCTTTTGCATTTCCTGAATTTCAAGGTTGCTTTTAGGGCATTGAGTAAGACTAAATTTGTCTCATTTCGCGACAGGGGTGTCACCTGGTCTATAATTCTGCATGCCAAACGTTTTGAGTACTTTATCGATATAGCTCTTTTGTGATAATCCAAGAATACCTCGAGATTGATTTTGATGTATCTGGATTCCTAAAACAAAAGAGGCATCCCTAAGATCTTTCATCTCAAAATACTTAGATAAAAACTTCTTGGTTTTGTGCAATAAGCCTATATCATTAGCGGCAAGCAAAATGTCATCAACGTATAGAACCAGAAATATGTACTTACTCCCATTGAATTTATGATACACACAATCATCAACAATATTTATCTCAAAACCAAATGAAATAATTATTAGAGGAAAATTTATGGTACCACTGACGGAAAGCTTGTTTGAGTCCATAGATGAATTTGAGTCTTCTGATTCAAAATTTTTTGGTTGCACCATATAAATTGTTTCTTCAATGTCGCTGTTAAGAAACGCAATCTTAACATCCATCTGATGTAACTCAAGATCAAAATGAGCAACAAGCACCATGATTATCCTAAAGGAATCTTTCGGTGAAACTGGAGAGAAAGTCTCTATAAAATCAATACATTCTTTCTGAGTATATCCTTTTGCTACAAGACGCGCCTTATACTTCTCCACATTACCATTTGCATCCCTTTTGGTTTTAAATATCCATTTACAACCAATCGGTTTTGCACCTTCAGGTAATGGGACAAGTTCCCAAACTTTATTGTCTTGCATAGACTTATACTCATATTTCATGGCATCAATCCACTTTTGAAAATTAGAACTTTTCATAGCTTGATGAAAGTTGATTGGATCATCTTCCATCATTCCATTGTCATCCTCATGTTCTTGGAGAAATACAATATAATCATTTGGAATAGCATTTCTCCTTTCTCTTGTGGACCTCCTTAATGGCACTTGTTCTTGAGGTTGTTGAGTTTGTTCTTCTAGAATAATTACCTCACTTTGAATGGGGAGTTGTTCAACATTGTCTTGTAGAGGTTCTGGATTCACTTCTTGATCAATGATAGGTATAAGAGCATGAACATTGTCAAAAGTGATAGTAGGAATTGAGTTAGAATGCAATTCCTCCTCAAAAGCAATATCTCTAACCTTATTTCTCCCCCCAAACTCAACATCCTCAAAAAATATTGCAATTCCCGTCTCAAAAATATTTCTTATTGTGGGATCATAAAATTTATAGCCCCTAGATCGCTCAGAATAACCAATAAAGTAGCTGCTTACTGTTTTGGAGTCCAATTTCTTTTCATGTAGCCTATAAAGCCTTACCTCAGCTGGACATCCCCAAATGTGAAAGTGCTTTAGACTAGGCTTTTTACCTGTCCAAAGCTCATAAGGTGTTTTTGCAACTGCTTTATTGGGTACTCTATTCAGAATGTAAGCTGCTGTCTTTAATGCTTCTCCCCAGAGGGACTCAAGTAAGGTAGAATGAGCAATCATGCTCCTTACCATATCCTTAAGAGTTCTGTTTCGTCTTTCAGCTACACCATTCATACTAGGTGATCCTGGCATGGTGTACTGTGGGAGAATACCACATTCCTCTAGGAATTTCGCAAATGGTCCTGGACATTGTTCACCTGAGCCATCATATCTATCGTAGTACTCACCACCACGGTCAGATCTAATGTTTTTAATCTTTTTGTTGAGTTGATTCTCAACTTCAGCTTTATAAGCTTTAAACACGTCCAAAGACTGAGATTTCTCATGAATAAGATATAGGTACCCATACCGTGAGTAATCGTCTATGAATGTTATGAAATATTGTTGACCATTCCAGGATGTCGTAGGGAATGGTCCACAAATATCTGTATGAATTAATTCTAAGACGTCTGAAGATCTGTTGGCACCCAATCTCTTGGTTTTGGTCTGTTTTCCCTTAATGCAATTGACACAGACATCAAAGTCTGTGAAGTCAAGGGACTCTAAAATACCATCAGACACAAGGCGTTCAACTCTAACTTTTGAGATATGACCTAAACGCCTATGCCATAATGATGCTGAATTTTCCTTATTTAATTTGCGTTTAATACCACGTGATTCCACATGCAAGGTTTCATGATAGGATGCAACAGTTTCTAGCAAATAAAGGTTGTCATAAGTATTTAAATAACTAGTTCCAATAATATTTGAATTTAAAGACAAATTAAATTGATTGTTTCCAAATGAAAAATAATATCCAAATTTGTCCAATGAAGAAACAAAAATTAAATTCCGTCTAAATGACGGTACAATAAAAGTGTCTTTTAAATCCAAATAAAAACCAGTTTCTAATAACAACATAAAATGCCCAATTGCTTCCACTTCTACTGATTTTCCATCGCCCATAAAGATGTGTCTTTCACCATCACTTGGCTTTCGGTAACTCAGGCAACCCTGCATAGAAACACTTATGTGAGTAGTAACACCAGAATCTATCCACCAAGTGTTTCTAGGTACTGAAGCTAAATTAATCTCAGAACAGACCAAATTAAGAATTATACCTTTCTTTGCACGCCAAGTGTGATATTTGGTACAATCTTTCTTTACGTGTCCAGACTTGTTACAAAAGAAACAACTCTCTGTAACTGCTTGTTGTTTCTTTTGAGCTGGACCCTTAGCAGCTTCATTCTGATATTTTCTTTTCTTGCCATTGTCTTTAGGGGCATTGGCCAAATGAGCACTTTCGGACTTATCACGCTTCAACCTTTCTTCCTCTTGCACACAATGAGAAATGAGCTCATTTAGGGTCCATTTCTCCTTTTGACAGTTATAACTAATTTTAAATTGATTAAACTGTTCAGGAAGCGATACTAAAACCATAAGAACAAGCAATTCCTCAGAAAGCTCAATCTTAAGTGCCTTAAGTCTTGAAGCAGTATGAAACATCTCCATAATGTACTCCCTTACGTTTCCTTGACCCTTATACTTCATAGACATCAAAGAAGTCAGAAGTGATGTCATCTCAACCTTATCGTTTTTAGCAAAACGTTTCTCAATTTCATCAAGGAAACACTTGGCCTGAATAATCTCTTCAGATTCTATGCCCTTAAAGGCTTCTAGAATGTTTTGTTTCATGATCATTAGACTCATGCGATTTGAACGATCCCACCTCTCAAAATCCCTCTTAGCATCAGGGGTGCTTTCCATAGTGAGAGGTGCAGGTTGTTCTTCCCTTAGTGCAAGGTCTATGTCCATACAGCCAAGCACTATAAGTAAGTGCCTTTTCCATTCCTTAAAATTAGTCCCATTAAGCGTGGGTATAGAATTTATATTAGCATATATTGTGGCAGCAGAAGATGAATTAGCTGAATATAGAACAAAAAATACAAGCTTAAATCAATATTCATAAGTAAACAATAAATTCAAGATAATGGCTAATCCCATCTCAAGATATCAAACACAACATTAATATCAAGTCTTTGGACAGTAATATTAATTGTAAGCGGTACTCTTGTTGTAGCAATCAAACATTGACAACAAATCATGTCAAACAATGAATTAATCTTTGGACTAACTTATTGCTCACATAAAATACCTTACAATTGTCACACATTTATTGTAACATCTCGACTTTAGGCCTGGTCAGAATAGTGGTTTCGAGGCCACAAAATTCGATTAGGAAAATATTATTTTTATTATATTATTATGATCTACGATTTCATGAAAAACTTTCATGAAAAATTCGTTCGAAAATTTCGACGTTTGGGCACTCAATTTAGTCAAAAGGACAAAATTGTAAATAGTGTAAAAGTTGAGTTCTATATTTATAAGGTGTCTAATTTTTATGTGTTTTAAATTGAAAGTCCTTATGTGATAATTAGCCCATTAATAACTTTGAGATATTTGTTTCGTACTATTGAAATTGGGTAGAAATTAAAAGGGTAATTAGGTAATTAAGTAAATAAGTTATAATAAGACAAAAATTTTAAAGCTATCATCTTTAATTTTCTTTCTTCCACCGAAATGAAGAACCAAAATAGCAGCCATGGGAGTTTGAAGGTTCGGCCAACCTTGTTTGGTCTATATAGGTATGGTTTTTGCTCCGTTTTTAATAATTTCTACGTTTTCGGAGTCGTGACAGCTTAATCTAGCTAGCCCGTATCTTCGATTTCAAAACTGTTAAAGTTTGTGAATTTTGCCATTGTTGATTAAGTGTGTATTTTGATGAATTATGATAGATTATGCATGTCAAGGTTAGAGAAACGGTTTTTACCCAGTGATTTTCGACGAAAATGTCCGGAAGGACTAATTCATAAACGTAGTAAAATTGGTCATAAGTGTGTATTTTAATGAGAATTATGGGTTGCTATATTCATGATATGGTTTGGTTAGGCCTAAAATGCAAAGAAAGTGAATAAAATTTATCGTACGAGCCTAGGGGCAAAAGTGTAATTTTGATAAACTTTAGGGGGCAAAATTGTAAAATTTTAAAAGTGTGATTTTTGGACTAATTTAAATAATGTGAGTGTTAAATGAGTGTTATTTGATATGTTAGATCAAGAAAATACAAAAATTCGGGCTTAGATTGAGGAACAACGAGACTTTGAGCTAAGACAGAAAATTTACCGCTATTGCATTTGAGGTAAGTTTATGTGTAAATAAAGCACTATTTTGTTTAAATAAATTTATGTATTGTTAAATTGATGTATATGTGCCATTATAATTTTCATTACGAATATTTAATAATCGCAAAAATATTAGTATGTGAAATGTGTATTGATTTGAAAATGAGAAAATGTATTTGATTTTGAATCGAAATTGTGATAGAAAGATTGAATTGAAAATGAAATTTAGGTAAGTAATGATGTATGAATTGAATTGAATATGAATGTGATTTAATTGTTGAATATATTTATATTTATATATATGTGAAATTGAGATATATATATATATATTGATTGGTAGTGAATCTGAATAGAGAATGTGCATTTGAGTTGTGTATGGTAAGTAAATATTAAGGTAAGTAATTTTATTGAATTAAATTTTGAAAAGTGAATTGAATGAAAATTTTGTATTAGAATGAAATTGTATTTATGAATGATGTATGGAAAAGTGTATTGAATTGAATTTGATATAAGAGTGGAATTGAGTTGAGAAATAGATTGTATACCCTATTAACTAATCGGTCTAGCTCGGATACAATGGGCATACCATAGGGTTTAAAAGAGTACGGGATTATCGGCCTTACTGATCAGGCACCTTGTGTGTCGTATTCAGGCACTTTATGTGTCGTATTCAGGCACTTTATGTGTCGTTTCAGGCACCTCGTGTGTCGTAATTCAGGCACCTCGTGTGTTGTATTTCAGGCACCTCGTGTGTCGTATTCAGGCACCTCATGTGTAGTTCCAGGCACTATATGTGTCGTATATTGATCAGGTACTATGTACCGTTTAGGCACAATGTGCCGTATTGGTGTGTTGGGTTGGAACCCGAGTATCCGTCAAAGTCCGGAGTGTTAATAGGGTGTACAATTGAAAATGAGAAGTTTATATTAGTTTGATTGATCATTGAACTATTGATTACTGAAATGAACAAGAAATTAAAATGAGAATCAAAAGTGAGATTGGAAAGGGAAAATGTGAATTAAATGTTTATGTGGTGAATGTAGTTGATGTTATGATTTATGGATGAAATTGATGCATAGCTAAAGTTGATACTGTTGTTAATATAGTTTAAATGGTAAAGTATGTATGTGTAAATTATGAGCAATGTGCTTGTTTTATAAACGAATCATGGTACGGTTGATAAGAGGTAAGTATATTATAAACGCTAATTTATACATATTTTTACCTCATGCTCAGCCTATATTTTGGATGAATTATTATCAATTTAGTGAGAATTGGTGCTCTTAATCCTTCTTTTCATATGTTATACTCAGGAGAGCATAGGGAAGAGAAAAGAATAGGAAATGGACTGAAAATGAGGAAAATGGGCCAAAAATGACATAACATACGGCCTAAGGAATCACCACACGGCCGTGCCACACGGCCGTGCCACATGAAGATCATACAGTCCAGCTCTCGACAAGCACGGGCAGGCCACACGGCCGTGCCAAATCACACGGCCTTTGTCGAAGTCACACGGGCGTGGCACACGGGCGTGTTCTAGTCGTGAGAAAGAGGAATTTTACTCGAATTGAGATACTTGGAGGCTAAGAAAGGCTCTCCAAAGCTCTATATAAAGACCCTAGGAGGCAAATCTAAGGGTGTGCTTATTTCTCTCAAAAGGGATGTATTCTTTGCTGCCAACACAGAGAGTGGAAGTAGGGATTACTCGCAGGGAAGCTGATTGATTCATCCCAGAAGCCGAAATTCTGCAGCAATATAGAGGATCTCCCTAAATTCCTTCAGGAGTTTTCAGGTTCTTTTATGTTTTGTTGTTTTATTTCTTCTGAGATGTTTTCTTTCTTTATTATGAACTAAACCCCTCAAATACTTGAGGGGGATGAAACCTAAGACGAATCTTGTTATTATTTATTCTTGAGTTATATGATAAATACTTCAATTGTTCTTAATTATGTGTTCTTCATTCTTGATTTAATAGTCCTAGGTATTATTTCAAGAATTGGATGTGCTTAGAGCAGATGAGCAAAAGTCCCTGTGATAAGAGTAGATCTACCATAATTAAGCGGAGTTGCATGCAACCCTAGACATAGGGCGACATAAATCTGCCGAATTAGGGTCAAACCTAATATGGGGAACCATAGATCGAATTAATGCAACCTAAGGAGTTAATTAATAAGGGAACTTTAATTAACAACTTAGGCCTAGTTGCTCTACGCCTCGACGGAGGGTTTAGCATAAATTAGGGATCTCTACGGATCAAGTCAAGTGAATAAATCGTCTAGCTCAAGAACCAATAGCAAGTGAAGTCTAGGTGGATTCCCCCTTAAGTATTGTCCATATCAATCAAGCTTTTCCCTAAAAGTTTTCCCAATTTTACTCTTTGTGCTTTTCTTAGTTAGTTTTAGAATTAGTTTAAGCAAACCCCTCTTTTATTCTTAGGCTAGATAATAGAAAGGAAGTAAGTAATAGTACTTTTGGTTCCCTTGGGTACGATAACTCGATCTTGCCACTAAGCTATACTACTGTTCGATAGGTGCGCTTGCCTTAAACGTCGTGATATTAGTTAGTTTTGGTGTGATCAAGTTCTTTATAAATTTTATTACTTCATATCACGCGGATATCAAGTTTTTGGCGCCGTTGCCGGGGAACTAAAATATTACGAACACTCGATTTCTATTATTTTAGCCATTAATATATTTATTTATTTATTTATTTATTTTTATTTTTATTTTTATTTTTCTTTTCTTCTTATTTTTTTTCCTAGGTTTTTCTAAATTTTTTTATTATTTTATTTTCGTTTCTTTTTTATTATTTTTTATTTTTTTAGGTTTTTCTAGTTTATGACTAGAAACAACCCAACAGGACCATTACTTTTTGACGAAGATTTAGAAGCTACAGTTCGCAGAAATCGCAGAGAGATGAGACGAAGCCTACAATATCCAGAGCAAGAACCTGAGCACGAGCCAGAACCTACAGAAGAGATGGAAGCAAATCAAAATGTTCCACCACATCTAGCGCTACAAGCAGAACTAGTAAACCAGGATGAAGCTCCTCGAACTATGTATGATTATGCTAAACCTAGTTTGATTGGTACTCAAACTAGCATTGTTAGACCTGCTATTGCTGCTAATAATTTTGAACTAAAACCTAACACTATTCAGATGATTCAGCAGTTTGTGCAGTTTGATGGTTTATAGGATGAAGATCCCAACGCTTATTTAGCAAACTTTTTAGAATTGTGCGATACTTTTAAAATTAATGGCGTTTCTGATGATGCTATTCGACTAAGGCTATTTCCATTCTCTCTGAGAAACAAAGCCAAACAGTGGTTAAATTCTCTACCACGAGGCTCAATCACCACATGGGAACAGATGACAGAAAAATTTTTACTTAAATATTTTCCTCCTGCTAAAACAGCTAAATTACAAAACGATATTTCTTCTTTTGTGCAGATGGATTTAGAAACACTCTACGATGCCTGGGAGAGATACAAGGATCTTTTGAGAAGATGTCCTCATCATGGACTACCTTTATGGCTACAAGTTCAAACCTTCCACAATGGTTTGAATCCATCCACACGACAAATGGTTGATGCAGCTGCAGGAGGAACAATTAATAATAAAACGCCAGAAGCAGCTTATGAATTTATTGAAGAAATGTCATTGAATAATTATCAGTGGCAAATCATGAGGACAAAGCCGACAAAAGCTGCAGGAGTTTATAATATTGATGCTGTTACTATGCTTACTAATCAGGTAGAACTTTTAAATAAAAAGTTTGATAATTTTGTTGGTTCTATGCAGGTACAGCCAGTTATGCAATGCGACGCAACTCCAGGAAATATGTTCAATCCAGATTACTCCTCTTATGGACATGGCATGGAAACTCAGCAAGCCAACTATATGGGTAACAATTCTAGACTTCAAAATAACCCTTATAGTAATACTTATAATGCAGGTTGGCAGAATCACCCTAATTTTCATGGGGAGGACAAGGGAATCAAAGACAACAACCCCCTGAGGGATTTCAGCAGTTACCACCACAGCAAGAGAAAAAGCCCAATCTCGAAAAATTATTTACCAAATTCATGGCCATGTCAGAAAACCGTTTCCAAAATACCGAAACGGCACTAAGGAACCAGCAAGCATCTATTCAAGGACTTGAAACTCAAATAGGCCAGCTTGCTAAGCTAATCTCTAAAAGACCGCAAGGTGGGTTACCAAGCAATATTGAGGCTAACCCTAAGGAGCAACTCAATGCCGTGGATACGATAGATGATGAGGGGTTAACCAAAACCAACCTAAAGCCATGCAAGGAGCCTGTGGTAAGTAAAGAAAAGGATGAGGTAAGTTCTAAAGATGAAATTGTCAAAGAATTCAAACCTCGTATCCCATACCCAAACGCGCTAAAGAAGGACCGCACAGATCAGCAATTCGATAAGTTTCTTAAACTGTTAAAGAAATTACATATTAACTTACCTTTTGTTGAAGCAATTATGCAGATGCCGGAGTACGCAAAATTTTTAAAGGAACTCCTCACAAATAAAAGGAAGTTAGAAGAATTGTCCACAGTGGAACTCAACGAGGAATGCTCAGCTATTCTCCAAAATAAACTGCCAACCAAACTAAAAGATCCAGGGAGTTTTACTATTCCTTGTTTATTTGGTAGCCTAGACACCAAAAATGCTTTAGCTGATTTAGGGGCTAGTATAAATGTCATGCCTTATAAACTGTTTAAACAACTAGGTCTTGGAAAACCTAAGCAAACTAAGATGAGCATTCAACTGGCTGATAAAACTGTTAGGTCTCCCAAGGGAATAATTGAAGATGTGCTCGTCAAAATTGATAAGTTTATATTCCCAGTTGACTTTGTTGTTTTAGAAATTGATGAGGATAGCAATATACCCTTAATTCTAGGGCGACCCTTTTTAGCAACTGCCAGAACAATAATTGATCTAGGAACAGATGAACTTACACTACGTGTAGGTGATGACAAAGTTACTTTACAAGCTCAAAACGCAATTAAAACTGTTGAGAATAATATAGTTACGAGTCTTTGTAAAAACATTAAACTCACCACTCAACCTTCTGTGCAGGATACACTTCACATAAAGGTAACCCAATCACAGACAAGTCCATCCAATGGAGATGCACCTGAAAAGCGAACGCTTCAGATTGAGGAACTAGATGAGTGGCTGAACTATCATGAAAAACCCAAAACACGTCACACCAACCCAGAGCATCACCAAGACGACCCTCAGGTAAAAACGTGTCAAATCAAGGTAGGGGATAAGGTACTTCTAGGGGAAGACGACCCTCAAATGTTGAATTCGAAAGAACATACAAGTGACATACCATACTTCACGGTAGTGAAAATCTTCCCTTATGGTACAGTAGAAATAAAACATGAGTCACTCAGCACTTTCAAGGTAAATCATACTCAACTCAAATCATATGTTAATAATAAAATTGCAAGCAGGATAGAAGAGTATCAACTCTTCAAACCACCGTGAATGAACAAGCTTAAGAAAAGTCGAGCTTAGACTATAAACAAGCGCTTCTCGGGAGGCAACCCGAGCAATAACTTAGTAACTTTTCTTTGTTTAAAATTTTTCTAGTATTTTTATGCAGCAACTAACATTTTTTTATACAGAAATTTAGGCCACACGGCCAGAAACACGGGCGTGCCTAAGGCCGTGTGACATCTTAAAATAGAGACACGGTCGTGCACCCAGACCGTGTACAAACAGAGCAGAAGTTTCCCAAAAGCACGGGAGGTCGACAAATCACCACAGCCATGTGATATGGCCGCGGCAACATTACGAATTCAGTACGGGCTAACCCCGAGACACACGGGCGTGTGCCTCTATTCTCTCATTCGGTTCTATTTTTTCTCATTTTTTTTCCTTTATTAGTTTCCTTTTTATTTCAAAATTTATTTTTATGTTTAATCCTTTTAATCATTACAGTATTAGTATTTTTTAGAACTTAGTTTATTATTTTTCTGTTATTTAATTGTCTATCTTTCATATCGGCCAATCCCTAACGAGTAATCTCTATTAATCCAAAATTTTCACGACTAATTAAATATTTTCGCAGTCTCAAAAAGGAGCTCTTCCTCACAAATTCATCCTAAATTCAGGAAGTTTCAATTCTCTCCTCATCTTATGATATTATACTTCTCTTGCTATTTATGTATCTTTGTACATTGAGGGCAATGTACATCTTAAGTGTAGGGGGAAGCTTACTTTAAATTTCTACATTATCTGACAAATCCCTGATTTTTTTTCCTTATGCTTTGTTCTCAAATAATTCTCAGTCTCTTATTAGGAATTAATTCTGATTGATTTATGATTTCTATTGATATGTTGAGAATTAAGATATAGGTACTTGTACTTTGATTATTCAAACTTTAAAACATTAGGGAATCAAGCATGATAAGTTGAAATTTTTGAGAACTCCCAATTTTTGCATAAGTTATTTTCCCTAATTTTAAGTATTATCTTGAGATTTAAAATTCGCAGGATTGACATCAAAAGCCATAATTCTGGTGAGATTTTTGAGCCTTTTTGAGCATACATTTTCTTCGTGCTCACTTTTATTATTGCTTTGAGTGAGTCAATACTGAATTGTTATTCTAGAACTTGCTTTGATTATACATGTCGAGACCACATCATTGATTTGATATACTGAAATGATAAAGGCACTTAGGATTTAACCCACTTACTCCACAAAAAGCCTACCTCCATACATCTAACCCCTAGTAAACCCCGTTGAGCCTAACAACCCATTCTTTGACTCACCTTCTAATTATTAACCAAAAACCCATTTTTTGTTGAATCCCTTCAATTACTTTAACCCCTATTTTTGTTGAGATTTGAAGTGAATTTTTATCTAGCTTTACTCTCCTCTCTAGTTGTAAAATTGTAAAGTTCCAAGTTATCATATTTGATTTAATCGTTCCTAAAAAAAAAAAAAGAAAGAAAGAAAAAAAAGAAAAAAGAAAAAAGAAAAAAGAAAAAAGAAAAAATGAATGAGTACATACAGTCAAATTCAATTGTAACTTGTAATAGTTGAACAAGTTTTTGCATATTTCTATTTTAAGGCTACCAAGGCAGAAATGATAGTATCACAAGAATTAGCTGAGAAATATGTTCCAGTAATAGAGGTTTTTCTAGCTAGATAATTTTTCAGTTCAACCTCGATTCTAACCTTCTTTTTGCAGCCTGTGACAACACCCCTAACCAAGCCCCGTTACAACCATCAAAAGACCTTTTGATCGATGTATCATATCAAACTATAGTGGTGGAGATTTGATTTTCTTGCAAGCTTATGGTAATAACTTTTCAGGTTGACTAAGGAGTGCTTAAATTTTGAACCCTAAACACTTCGAGTGGATAAAGTGAACCTTTAGTGAAGATGTCAACTCCTGTTAATTAAGATGGAGAGATAACTACTTAGAAGAAAGGAAGAGACTTGTGTTTTCAATGATAAAATTCTCAACTTAGAGTGATTGAGTCTTTAATGTTCTTCTGATTGAATTACTCATTGTATGATTACCTGTGGACTAGTTTGAAACATTATTGATAAAGATTGTAGGTTGAGAGGAATAATTCTTATTTAGGGATTGAGATTTTGCTTGAGGACAAGCAAAGGCTTAAGTGTGGGGGTATTTGATAAACGCTAATTTATACATATTTTAACCTCATGCTCAGCCTATATTTTGGATGAATTATTATCAATTTAGTGAGAATTGGTGCTCTTAATCCTTCTTTTCATATCTTATACTCAGGAGAGCATAGGGAAGAGAAAAGAATAGGAAATTGACTGAAAATGAAGAAAATGGGCCAAAAATGACATAACACACGGCCTAAGGAATCACCACACGGCCGTGCCACACGACCGTGCCACATGAAGATCACACGGTCCAGCTCTCGACAAGCACGGGCAGGCCACACGGCCGTGCCAAATCACACGGCCTTTGTCAAAGTCACACGGGCGTGGCACACGGGCGTGTTCTAGTCGTGAGAAAGAGGAATTTCACTCGAATTAAGATACTTGGAGGCTAAGAAAGGCTCCCCAAAGCTCTATATAAATACCTTAGGAGGCAACTCTAAGGGTGTGCTTATTTCCCTCAAAAGGGATGTATTCTTTGCTGCCAACACAGAGAGTGGAAGTAGGGATTACTCGCAGGGAAGCTGATTGATTCATCCCAGAAGCCGAAATTCTGCAGCAATATAGAGGATCTCCCTAAATTCCTTCAGGGGTTTTCGGGTTCTTTTATGTTTTGTTATTTTATTTCTTCTGAGGTGTTTTCTTTCTTTATTATGAACTAAACCCCTCAAATACTTGAGGGGGATGAAACCTAAGACGAATCTTGTTATTATTTATTCTTGAGTTATATGATAAATACTTCAATTGTTCTTAATTATGTGTTCTTCATTCTTGATTTAATAGTCCTAGGTATTATTTCAAGAATTGGATGTGCTTAGAGCAGAGGAGCAAAAGTCCCTGTGATAAGAGTAGATCTACCATAATTAAGCGGAGTTGCATGCAACCCTAGACATAGGGCGATATAAATCTGCCGGATTAGGGTCAAACCTAATATGGGGAACCATAGATCGAATTAATGCAACCTAAGGAGTTAATTAATAAGGGAACTTTAATTAACAACTTAGGCCTAGTTGCTCTACGCCTCGACGGAGGGTTTAGCATAAATTAGGGATCTCTACGGATCAAGTCAAGTGAATAAATCGTCTAGCTCAAGAACCAATAACAAGTGAAGTCTAGGTGGATTCCCCCTTAAGTATTGTCCATATCAATCAAGCTTTTCCCTAAAAGTTTTCCCAATTTTACTCTTTGTGCTTTTCTTAGTTAGTTTTAGAATTAGTTTAAACAAACCCCTCTTTTATTCTTAGGCTAGATAATAGAAAGGAAGTAAGTAATAGTACCTTTGGTTCCCTTGGGTACGATAACTCGGTCTTGCCACAAGCTATACTACTGTTCGATAGGTGCGCTTGCCTTAAACGTCGTGATATTAGTTAGTTTTGGTGTGATCAAGTTCTTTATAAATTTTATTACTTCATATCACGCGGATATCATATATACAATTAAAGCTATTGATAAGAAATCATGGGAAAGTGAAATTTATAAATAAAACAGACTTAGACAGCAACAGTGTAGTGATTTTGAAAATTCACCATAAATGGTAGAAATAGAATTAGAAATTGAATTAAATATGAAATTTAAGCTCAATGAGTCTATTTTCACATAAAAGAAGTAGAGTAAGCAAATGATTCTCAATTTGTGAGATATCTGTATTGTTGTGAGGCAAGGTCAGGTGGATTACGGGATCCCCTATTCCGACTTCGGAAAATCACTAGAAATTTTATAAAATTGGTTTTGGTGTGTAATTTACATGTCTGAATTCCTTAGTGAGTCTATTTTCAAAAGAAACAAACAAGAACCTAATCCGAGTTCTATACAGTGAGATAATCGACTTTTAGTAGAGGGAGGTCAGAACTGTCAGACAACGAAATAGGGGAAACTTTAATAAGTAAACTGTACTAACTGGCCCAACCAAAAATTCTGAAAATTTTATGGCAAGAAGATATATGAGTCTAGTTTCAGGAAAAATTTACAGAACTTAATTTTGAGTTCTGTAGCTTAAGATATAATTAATTTAGTGACTGTGACTCAGAAAATAGCTTAAGCTGAATATGAGCAGAAAGTGAAATCATATGAATAATGATTTTATTTCCTAAGAATACCTTTTGAGAAATGGAAGCATAATTTTAATTTAATTACTTATTATTATATGCTAACTTACTAAGCTTTAAGCTTACATCCTTCTTTCCATTTCTCTTAGTGTTGTCAGGTTGGCTCGTGGTTGGAGACCGTCGGAAGTAGCATCACACTATTGATTTGTAAAGGTGAGTTAACAACAATTTTTATTGCTTACAAGTGAGTGGCATGTATAGAGATTTAGTTATTGGTAGTATGTATATTTGTGAATTGGCCAAATGTATTGGTCTATGTTATTTATATATATATATAGCCATGAAATGTGGTTTATAATAGTTATGGGTATATAAGTCTATTCTTATGCATATATTGTGGAAAATGTTTAATGAGGTTAGGTATATTTCATGTGTTTGATGGTCAAGATAAGAGTAGGTAAATGTACAATATACGTTTATGTATTGTATACGAGTGTGAAGAGTTAAGAGCACATTAAGGGCTTACGAAATAGCCTAAGTGATCGGTCATACAGGCAGAGACACGGCCGTGTATCTCAATCGTGTGAAGGACATGGCCTAGTACACGGGCGTGTGCCATGACTGTGGGAAAGAAACAGAATACTCGATGTTTTTAACATGGGCATGTCCTAAGTCACACGAGCGTGTGACACTATTTTGGGTCAAATTTCCATAAGTGTTCAAAAAGCTCTGGTTTGGTCCCGGGTCGTACCCAATGTATCATTTGGGCCTCGTAGGCCCATAATGTCAAAATTATGTGTATTATTAAAAAAGTTTTAAATTTTACACGAAAATTATGTTTTGGAATCAATTGATCGAGCGAGTGTTTGTTTGGTAACACCTCGTACTCGTATCTGGCGACGGTTATGGGTAAGGGGTGTTACATTTATTGCCACGAATGTCTTTGAAATTCTGCCAAATATTAACTTGCCTTTGGGTCAATCAATAAATGCATGAATCACAAAAACATATAATCATCTTAATATTTCAAATAAACTAATCTACACAAAAGAGGTCACTTTGGCGGCATTTTGTTTCAACTAATTTATTTAAAATATCAGACATCTTTAAAAGCCAAAATCTGAATTTATTTGTTCAAAATATTAACCTTAATTTTATCTTTCAATCAGATAAAAATATAACCATATATATATTATCCCAAAACAATATGCATTAAATCAATCAAGGCATGCATATATTTTATATATATAAATGAAACATATATATAAAACAATTTCTCTAGTTTTTTTTTAATTAAAACTGTAAATCTTTCCACAAAAAATTAAAACCTTAAAACTTTATTAAAAAACCTTAAAATTTTATTTAAAGAATCAAAACCCCCAAAAAAAATTTATCAAGAATCTTGAAAATTCAATATAATATATAATTAAAATATCAAATCCATAAGATCTGAAAAATGAATCAATTCAAAAAAAATAATAGAGAATCAATTCATTCTCAATGATTCAACATGACAAAAGCTCTGATACCACTTGTTAGATTTATAAAATAATTCTACAATAAAACTGAACTAAATAAACCAGGATCTATCATGTTAAATCATCAAGAATAAATCAAGAATAAAATTAAATGCGGAAGCATACCTGAATCCATGAATTCCTTGAAGTTTTACCGGATTTTGGGGATTTGATCTTCCAAATTAGCACACAAGAAATTTAGAGAATATATGCTCTCTCTTTCCTAATGATAGGATATTAGAAAAGATATCTTGTGCATAATTTGGGGACCATAACTCTAATATTTATAACTTTAACATATTAGTCCTAATCAAATTCTAATTAGTCCATCATTAATTAGAATTTGATTAGAAGAGTATCTACACATATTTTACTGATACTTTATTTAATAATTAAAGCCCAATAGAATTCTAACCAAATTAGATCACTTTTAATTTAGACTATTCTTATCATGATAGTAAATAATAAAATGTAATTATCCTTATTATATATGTGATGTCCATATTTTCCAACATTAGGATGTTGGAAGTGGAGCTAATTCACGCCTTTTCTTGATCACTCGATTTATTGAGGATTGCAACTGTATTTCCTCCAAGTGAAGTTGCTCGACCCAATAGTTGCATGTGGAATTGGTCTAAAATTGGTAAATTCTGTGTCTAAAAGTTATATGAGTTTAACGAAGGGAAGATGGGCGCCAATGGGCAAGAGATGGATTATAATATGGACACTCAAATACTCGCAAAGGGTCCAGTTTTAATTATGGCTAATGTTAAATGATAGATTGTTAACGAACTCCGAAAGGTGTAAACGTGGAATGGCTACAGATGCCTCATGCTTAATTTGTGAATGTTGCCGAGAGACGACCTTGCATGTGATCAGAGATTGTGTGCAGCTTCGCATTCGACATGGATTTACTTTGTGTCGCAGCAAATTAGAGGTAACTTCTTCAGATTACCACTTTCTTAATATTCAGCATGATACAATATTTCATTTAGAAAAGGTGGATTGGAGTACCTTGTTTGGAGTGGTCTATTGAAAATTATGGAAACAGATGAACTTTGGGTATTTGCAAATCATATTTTTTGTGCTGTTGCGGTACAAAACCAAAGAATTAGCTGGGCAAGAAGTATCAAACAAGTTGAATAAAAAGATCTTATGATCAGCAACAGCTACTGAGCACTGGTTGTGTAACGCCCCCACGCCCAAGACCGTCGCCGGAGTCGAGTTTGAGGTGTTACTGAACATAATTTTCCATTTTAAGAACTTTGAAACATTTAATTCTACATTCATAGCATACTGTCTACCTGCATTACGGTTACAAAAAAAATCATATCTCGAGTTACGAAACTCAAAATCAAGATCCGTAAATTTTCCCTGAAACTAGACTCATATATCTATATATAATTTTTTTCTAGAATTTTTGGTCAGGCCAATTAGTACAGTTTATTAGTTAAAATTACCCCTATTTCAGGACTCGATTGCACTAACCTCTGCTTACTACGAACCACTTTTCTCTCTCTACAGAACTCATATGACTATGCCGTTTGTTTCTATTAAAACTAGACTCAATAAGGATTCTGAGCATATAAATTACATCTCCTAATTATTTTTTTTCAATTTATAATGAATTTTCAAAGTTGGAACAGGGGATCCAGAAATCGCTCTGGCCCTGTTTCACTAAAACTCAAATATCTTATAACATATAACTCCTTTACCTATTTCACTTCCTCCATTTGAAAGTAGACACAATAAGCTTCAATTTCATAGTTAATTCTTCACCTAATTCGTTTTCTACTATTTTTGGTGATTTTTCAAACTCACGTCATTGTTGCTGTAGTGTTCTGTTTTATGGCAAGTTTCATCTTTTTATGAATTCTCATGAGCTATATAACATATTAAACTCACAAGGCATCCAACATTATCTAGGCTAGCCATACCAATGTCTAATCATTATCAAGCATTTTCTCAACCAAACCACAACCATATCACAAGATTATTTACACAAAACAAGTATATTGCTATACATGCCTTACATCAAAACATACAAACCAATATACCAATTCTTCCTCGGATAGTGTAAACGTTTCTTCGACCTTCCCGATATCCAAGTTGGCTCGCTAAAAACTACAAAGAATGTAAAGGAGGGAGTAAGCATAAATGCTTAGTAAGTTCACATGCAAATAACAAGTAACATAACAAAGCAATTATATCAACAACAATAGCATGATATCACCAAGATACAAACCACATTTCTAGCTATCGTGTATCATCTTACCACCTTATTTCTGTTATATCAAGTTTCAACCCGAGGGTTAAGTACATACCTGTCCAAATTGTCCATTTCACAAAACTTACCAAAATATCATTTTCATCTTGAGTATTCTTCCATTCCGCTAGAATTTTACCCGTTGAACACATCGGAATATAACTCGGATACACGGATCATTTGTACATAAGTGCCACATATGTAATCAATCAATCATGTAACCCGCCCATAAGCGAACTCGGACTCAACTCAACGAGCTCGGGCGTTCGCATCCATAAGTGAACTCGGACCCAACTCAACGAGCTCGGATGCCTAGTTACATCTCACGAACTCGGACTCAACTCAACGAGTTCGGACATTTGCATCCATAAGTGAACTCGGACTCAACTCAACGAGTTCGGATGCCCAACCATCCTAGTGACATGTCACTTGTATCCTAATCTATTCCCAAGGTTCAAATGGGATTTTCCTCAGTCACACATTTCTCAGTCGTTCTCCTCGGAATATTGGAACCAATACGTTGCTTGCATCTCATACTTATCAATTTAATCACATACTTTTCATACCAATACATAATATTTCACAAAGTATAATATTCATAATAACAAGTATCATATCGTATAAATAGCATTAAATCACTTAAAATAGCAATCATGTTACATTATTTACACATGAACTTACCTCGGTACAAAATATAGCAATTTTGCGATTTAGTTCAAAATCTTTTCTTTTCCTCGATCAAGGTTGATTCCACGTCTTTCTTGATCTAAAATAACACATTTAGCTTATTTAATACTCACATTATCAAAATAGTCCTAAATTCAAATTTTGGCAAAATTACAATTTTGCCCCTAAACTTTTGCATATTTACACTTTTGCCCCAAAGTTCGGAAATTTAATTTTATCACAAATTCTTATGTTTTAGGACATGCTGATCATTTATTTACCATTAGCAAGCTCAAATTCCCACTAAAACACATACTTATGAACAATATGTACTTTTACCGATTAAGCCGTTTTACTCGTTTTTACTTAAAACCGAGTAGCACAAGTTGTCTAACATAATTTAAAATCTCATATTCTATCATAAAACATCAAAATACACAAATTTCACCTATGGGTATTTTTCCAAATATCAACCCTAACTTAAATTATTGCTAACATAAGCTTTATCGAGTTACCGGGACTACGAAAACGTAAAGAACATTAAAAACGGGGCTTGGAATCACTTACTATGGAGCTTGGAAGCTTGAAAAAAAACCCTAGCTATGGAGAACCCTTGAAATTTCGTGGTAATGAAGAAAATGATCAATTTTGTGTTATTTTTCCCTTTTTATTTCATGTTAATATCCAAATGATCAAAATGCCCCTCCTTACTAAACTTTCAAAAATTCCATCCATGTCCAAATTTTGTCCATGAACTTAAAATTGGCCAAATTACTATTTAAGACCTCCTAATTAATATTCCAAAGCAATTTCATACTAAAAACTTCTAGAATGCAAATTTTGCAACTTATTCGATTTAGCCCTTAATTTCAAATTAAGCACTTTATGCATGGAATTTCTTCACGAAATTTTCACACAATCATGCAATCATATCATAAACCTCAAAATAATTATAAAATAATTATTTCTACCTCGGATTTGTGGTCACGAAACCACTATTCCGATTAGGCCCTAATTCGGGATATTACAGGTTGGATCAAAGTGAACACGAATGGCGCTGTTAATATAACAACGGAGATGGCAATAGTTGGGGATTTGATTCGAGATGAGAAGGGAGAACGGTTGTTGGGCTTTAATAGACATAATCCAAGCAGAATTATGGTCCATTTATGTTGCTTGGACAAAGGGGTTGAAGAAGGTAGTCATTGAAAATGACAATGCAATGGTGGTGGATATGATTAACAAGGCTGATTTGGATGAAGTTTTATCAAATACTTGTGTTGCAGACAATGGAATGTTAAAGTGGTTCGTCATGTGTTCCCAGAAGTAAATTCTACAGCGAATTTTGTTGCGGCCTTTTAAGGGCCTAGCCCTTCTATTTTACCCCCCTCCCCCCAAAAAAATTACCCTTTTAAATTTCAAATTTCTAAAAATTCTTCTGTGTCATGAATATTTAATATTTTATCTTTACGTCATATGATGTATATTTAAAGGTGTTCATTAATCGAGTTGAGTTAAATTTGGACGAATTCATGTAAAGTATTCAGATTAATTTTCTAAATTCGAGCTTGGCTCAACCTAAAAAATGAACTTATTTTTTTTCCCACGCCTAGCCCAATTTAGAAAAAGTAAATTTGGGCTCGATCGGGTCCACTCATATTTAACTTTTTTTTTAGATTAATTTTTATTTAAAAATATTTTTTTAAAAATATAATACACTAAATACACTAAAAATATTTTAATAAATTTTTTATTATATTAAAAAATGTAAATAAATATAATAAATATATTTATTAAATATAATTTTAAAGTTTTATATTTTGGGTTGGATGACTTAATTGGATAATTTTTTTTTTTAAGTTTTTAGATAACAAATTTAATTACTGTTGAATTAATGATTTAATATAAATATAAATATATATAATTATTATTTAATATATAAATTAATATAAAATTATTTTACAATATTCAGATTGACTCAAGTCAAAAAATTTACTCAAAGACCAATAAAAACATAAACAACACGTTGAAATGAAAGTAAAACGTCCAAGTGGAGTAAATTATAAACATAAAATTAAAACTGGTATGTGAAGGTTATTATTATTAATATGTTTTCAAATGAAGATTGATTGGGTGGTGCGGTGTTAAGTTTCATACGCACGTTGCTTACCCCAGCGGCAACGCGCATTTCTTACCTAAATCCCAAAAGATATAAGTAGAATCTCCCGCGTCCTGACAACTATCTTGACTCATAAATATTCGCGTTAACTCAGGTCGTCTCCTTTTTGACTCAGTCTCACAAAACCACGCTCAATCATATCTACTTCCCCATTTTTCCTTCACTTTCTGCATGTTCTTTGATCAGTTTTCTCCCATGGAAACTTTGCTTACGAGATTGGGTTTATCTTTCTTCCTTCTTTATTTCTTGGTCTCTTGCGATCTCTCTTTATCTTTCTCTCCGGTGGACAATTATCTCGTCAATTGTGGCGCCTTGCTGGATGCCACCGTAGATAATCGTCGCTTCGTCTCCGACTCGTCCGATTCTTCTCACTCGCATCTCTCTTCACCTCAGTCGTTCTCACTCTGTGCTGGAACTTTGCTGCCGGGTCTGCCTCCGATCTATCACACCGCCAGGGTTTTCAAGGCACCTTCTAAATATGTTTTCGATGTCAAGGATCCAGGGACACACATGTTACGTCTCCATTTTCACCGATTCAGTTCACCACAATTGAATCTCGCTGACTCTAAATTTCACGTTTTGGTTAATGGGTTGGTAGCTTTGACCAATTTTAGTGGTGGGGGTTCGGTGGGTCCTAAGGTTATCGAATATTTGCTTTGGTTTAACTCTGAAAAGGTTGAAATTAGTTTTCTTCCTGCTGAAAAATCGAAATTCGCTTTTGTTAGCGCAATTGAAGTGATATCTGCACCTAAAGATTTGATACTTGAAACTGCTCAGTCTGTGAATGGTGATAAAGTTGAGAATTTTGAGGGTTTAAATAAAAAGGCATTTGAAGTTATGTATAGGGTAACTATAGGAGGTCCTAAAGTCACTCCATTTAATGATTCTCTGTGGAGGACTTGGTTGCCTGATGACGACTACTTTAAATCGAAGGAAGTGTCAAATAGGGTGTGTTTTAGTGGTAGGATTAAGTACCAAGAAGGTGGTGCAAGTCGTCAAGTTGGTCCTGATAATGTATATAATTCGGCTCGATTAATCGAGAGCAAGAATGCTTCGATTCCTAATGTGAACCTTTCATGGGAGTTTCCGGTGATCGAGGGTTATCAGTATCTTGTTAGACTCCATTTCTGCGATATTGCTAGCATATCCCTTGGATTGTTGTTTTTCAATGTTTATGTTAATGGACATTTGGCATATAAAGATTTGGATCCTTCGGCTGTTACCAATTACTTGTTGGCTTCTCCGTTTTATGTGGACTTGGTAGTTGACGCTGATCATTCCGGGATAGTGAATGTAACTGTTGGACCTTCGAACAAGAGCATGGCATACGCGGTGGATGCTATCCTAAATGGAGTCGAGATCATGAAGATGAGTAACTGGATGGGTAGTTTCGACGGTACTCTGCCTGCAGAGTCAGTTTTGAAGTGTTTGCCAAGGAAAAGAAGAGTTGGTTTTCTGCTTCCTTTGATTGCTCTTGTGTGTTTATTGCTGAGCTTATCAGCAATCATACGTAGGAGGAATGAAAAGGTGGAGTCAGTGCTATGGTCAAAATTGCCAATGGGCGTCCATGAAATTTCTCCAAAGCAAGGTAAAACAATTATCAAGTGAAGTATAAATACATGGTTATGGATCCACTGGGTTTTGTGATATAATACCGCATACTATTGGTGGCTATCAGTTCCCATCATATTAAATGGTTTGTTTGAGTTTGAAGTTTGTGAAGGAGCTTGTGTCTGTAAACAGAATAGAATGTTTTTTTCCAGTTTATCTCATCACGTCTGTGATTGGATTGATCCTATTGGGATGGTTTATTTAATGTAATAAATATTTCACCATGAAATCCTAGTTATTTTTACTTAAACCAACCTGAAATCTCATCCTTTCTCTGAGGTCAGTGGACAGTTAAATGCTAAATTTCTTTATGTTACCCCAATTTACATATTAAAACATTGGTTATGGTGGCTGTTTGAATTTACCTAAAAAATGAGTTGTGCTACTCCTTGGATCATGGTTCATATCACCCACCATTACGGTCAGATTAAAATTAAAAATTATTAAGGATATTTACTTAAGAGTTAAAAATGGAAATAGAAAAAAAGAAAAAGAAATTTGAAGCTTAGTATTGTTAAATGAAGGGTCCAGTGCATCCACTAGAATCTCTTATCTTGCGCTCAAAATTGTATAGGGCATCTCCAAAGTTAATGGGTGATCAGCATGGACCTATATATTGTAACGGACATAAACATTTACTATTTAAGAAATAATATATAGAGAAAGCCCATATATCATGGTTTGCTTATGCAGCTTCCTCCCTGACCGTATACCTAACGTCGGCTTTTTTCATAAGCTATTTCTGCAAAATTTTGTACGAAAATTATCTGTTTTTTTTTATCGTATATGTTGCTGCTGGTGATCTCACTGCTGACACCATATTCCATCATCTCCTAATAATTGTTCAGTTTATAAAAATAATAATTTTTTTGTGTAGATATTGTATTAGTCAGTATTAATATGTATTTTTTAAAATATAAGTATTTCGAGATAAAAATATATATTTTTTAATAGCTGTTCGCATTCACGTTACCGGCACCAATTCAAATTTTAAAAAATTAATTCTTTTACTTTTTTGATACTGACGTTCTCTTTATCAACACCGATGTAGTTTTTTATTTTTATTTTTTATCGGTGTGTTTTGATTATCGGGACCAATAAAAAAGTAGAAAAAGAGATAAAGCTAAGAAATTAAGGACAAAGTCTTATAATTAAATTGTGGTGCATAAAATTACCGTAACTTTCCTGCATTAATTATAGTCCATATACAGCTTTCTACCATTTAAATGGTTTTTTATATTAAAAATCATATACAACTTTTTATTTGCATGAAAACTTTTTAATTGATAAAAAATCTTTTAAACATTCAAAAGAATTAAACATTTTAATTAATGTTTTTTAATTAATGCAATTAAATCATTTAAATGTTTAAAAAAATTGTATATGATTTTTATTATAAAGAAACTATTTGAATGGTAAAAAGTTGTACATGGACCGCAATTAATGTAGGAAAACATGCAAACAAGATAACAAGAAGCCAAGGAGAGAGTGTTAATAAACATTTGACTAAGGTGAGAAATAGTGTTAATAAACATTTGACTAAGGTGAGAAATATCAACCACCCCTGCTTAATTTTTATTACAATTTTTTATTAATTAAAAAATTCATTAATTAATTTTTATTATAATTATCTATGCAATTTAATTGATGCACCACAATTTAAGTAAAGGTTAAACTATAAAAATAGTCACTTTTATTTGTCTCAAATTATATTTTAGTCACGGTTAATTTACTTTAATAATCTAACAAAATTAATTTCTGAAATAGGTTGTCAATGGGATTAATTACAAAAATGAAATGTTTTTTGGGTGGAACCTTTCTCATAGGCATCACCACTTTTTTTATAATATATATTTTTTGTTTTTTTAAATATTATTTTATTAGTGGTGCCTTTTTCATATGCGCCACCACTTGCATTATTTTTTCCCGGTTCAGTACATGACCTGTGTATAGGTACAAGTATGTATGGGATAGGTGGCGCCTATCTGGTAGGTGCCACTAGTGACTCCTACCTGATAAGCGCCACTGGTGACTCCTACCAAATAGATGGCACCAGTGCTTAATTTTTCTCCTATTTAAACTCACCTAAAAATCAAATGAGTAGGAGATATCCAAAAAATTTAGTAGAACAGAAGTAAGAAGATATGGAGAAGAAAGAAAGAAGGGAAACAAAAATAAGGATAATGTATTTTACTTTATTTCTTTTTAAATAGAATATAGAGTTTTGTTAGTAATTTTGTTATTTGAAAGTTATTTTGTTAGGTTAGTAATTTTGTTAGCTTCTGAATAAAAAATTTTGCATTAAAAATTTTATGTAACTTTTTTGCTATTCGAAATTGTTTTAAGAATTTTGAATTTTTTAACAGATCTAGTAATGAATATGGAGAATCAATTTTTCATATGTGTTTATTTCGATGGAAAAATTTTGACAACAATCGTGGGATGTATATTTGAATGTCGGAAAAAAATAGCAATGAGATTTAATAGAAATATCTCGTTTAATGATATGAAGGAAAGGATTAGTGCAAAAATTGATAGATGTTGTGGGAGAAGGGTCTCGAAAATTTTCTACAATTTTTCAATCTCGACGAATCCAATAAAATTCACCAAAATGGAACTTGCATACGATGAAGATGTGGAGACAATGGTCACTCTTTATTGTGAGATTCGAAGTAATGAAAATGCACCTATTTAGTTATTTGTTGAGTTAGCTGGTGTGGAGCTAACTGAAGATCTCACTCCATTAGGTGAAAAACATGAAGCTTAAGAGTCGTATATGGTGGTTTCAATATAGTATGTTGATAGTCAATCAACTGTACGCGGGATCGACATTGATCTTCATGCTTCATCCGGGACTGATATGGTTGGTGATGATGTATACCGTAGTAGTGATTATTCTGATCACCAGGTCAATAGTGATAGTGATCCCAATGTGGATGAGGTTCCAAATTATATTGACGACGAAGGCGTGAATGATGAAGAAAATGTTAATGTGTCTTCAGTCAGGAACTAGATCCATCGTATTGTAATACACAACAATCCTAGGGCACACATGTCACAAATAAAGCCCGATGTGGCGCACACGGCCGAGTTCCCAGAGTACCCTGAAATATTACCTACTCATTGGCTGGCCGTATATTTCGATCCTGAGAAGTTATTCGAGGGCCAAAGATTCGAAAGTAAGGAAGAGTGCGTATTTCCCACTAAACGGTATAGCATGAATATATCGGTGGACTATAAAGTTGCTATATCTAAACTGACATTCTATATTGCGGAGTGTTAGAAGTTGGCAGAAGGCTGCAATTGGTGAATATTAGCTGCATTTATCCAGAAGTCGCAGGTGTGGGAGATACGAAAATTTGTTGAGCTTCACATATGCACTTCAACACGTATGACAGAAGATTATCGAAAACTTGATTTCAAAACTATCTGTACGTGCATCATGCCAATGGTGAAAGACATGCTGACCATTAAAGTTTCGATACTGATTGTTAAAATGCAGGCACAATTCCAGTATCGAGTATCATATAGCTAAATAGATAGTAATGAAGCAATTGTACAGAGATTTCGATGCGTTGTACAATGAGTTACAGGGATGGTAAGCCGCTATGCGGGAGTATGTACGCGGGACTGCCATTGAGTTGCAGACACGACCTTATTACAGCTCGGATGACCAACTACAACCAGAAAAAAAATCAACAGATGTTCTAGACGTTTGATCCATGCATGCGTGCATTTCCCCACTACAAGCCATTTGTGCAAGGAGGACATGGTTATATGGTAAATATACACAGATCCTACTTCTTGTGGTTACTCGATACGAGAACAAAAACGTGCTCTCGATAGCATTTGACATTTTAAATAATGAGAGCATGGAGTCGTGCAAATTCTTCTTTACAAACTTACGGAGGTATGTTATTAGTAACGATAATATTAGCATTATCTCCAATTGAGAGAAATGATTAATTGCCGCCATTAAGCATTCTAGTGTGCCATGGAAATCCATTTACTACATCCAGCACATCGCAACTAACTTCCACCGAGATTATAAGAATAGAGATTGGCTGAGACAAATTGTAAAAATGGTATAGAATAACCTTATCCTTTCAATATATAACCTAATGTTTTAGGGCGAGATCGTAACTTATATTTTCTTAATACATATACAGCACACAAACTAAAGCTACAAATTTTCCGGTAAATGATAACTCAACTTGAGAGTGACATAGAGGGTCACACGAACACATTTTTCTGACAATGGTTGAGTACCATTGAGCCGTGGCAATGGGCTCAAAGTTTCGACGATGGCTTTTGCTATAGTTATATGACCACAAATTTGGCGGAGGGTGTTAATTACGTATTATTGAAAACACGATATCTTCTGATTTCATCTATCTTCTCGGCTACATTCTACAGATTGGCTACCTTAATGTGAAGAATGGGGCAATACCAAGTCAACTAAATAAAAATGGGACACGTGTTTGTCGAATATTCAAGAATGCAATGGTTGTAAACCGGCGGATGATGAGGTCGATGAATGTAGAAGTATATTCATGACGTAATGAAACGTGTCGAGTTACAGAAATCATCGGTCTCGACCTGATATACCACTTAAGTCCTACGAAGTTGATCTCCAAAATAGATGGTACGATTGCAAGAGGTTCTAGACACTTCATTATCCATGTGCACATGTCGTGGCATCTTGTGCTAAAGTCTCGCTCAATGTTAAACAATTTATCGATGAAGTGTACACCTTCGAACGCATGTTGCTTGTATGGGAGAACGAGTTCCTCGTGCTTCTTGACTTATCTACATGGGAGGTGCCTCCGATAAATTTCGAACTTATTCCACACAAAGGGTTGCATAGAAATTTAAAAGGTTATCCGTAATTATCTAGAATCCATAACGAAAAGGACATTAGAGAGAAATCCGACGGGAAGCTATGTGGCATATGCAAATTAGTCAGCCATAATTGGAGTAAATGCCTACTCCGAAACTACCATATTGGACAATCGTCCCGATCAGGTAGAAATTGAGATGTTATTCACTACATGTAAAGAAGATTGAATCTAAAATTTGTTTAAAATTTGTTGCAATTAATCTAATTTGAATTACAAAATTAGTCTAAAGCTTGTTGCATTTATATTTTTGTTGAATTAAATAACTTTTTTACTAAATAATACAAAGTTTATTATTTAAATTGAAAAAACTCGTAAAATTAATAACTGAAATAGTGAAAAAGTCATTACATAAATACAAAGTTAACTATTTAAATTACAAAAAAAAAACTTATAAAATTAATAACTAAAATGACAAAAAAAGTCATTACATAAATACAAAGTTGAAAATTTAAATTGCAAAAAAAAAAACTTGTAAAATTAATAACTTAAATGGCAAAAAAGTCATTATATAAATATGAAGTTATTTAACTTACAAAACCCCTCTAAAATTGATGGTTTGATGGTATGGTTCTAGGGGTATATTTTTGTGGAGCTCGACGTTCACGTTGTGGGTGATTGCGGCAATCAATATTCTCTTCACTCGCATGTTGGAATGTGTGAAACATAGACGAAAAATCATGTCTCAAACACCATCGATGAACTTAACTCGAAAGTAATAAAGTACAACAATGGAAACGGATCGAGAGGAGTGGAGTATTGAGGTGGATACGAGCCGGGATTACTAGAGTATTAAGGCGGTAGTAGGCTGAAGATATAAAACTGTTAATTATATCTATGGCCTGATGAGCCCGGGAAATAGTCATCACCACCCAAATCTGGATGATAAGAACTATCCCCACAATATAGTTTTGACTCTGCCTCCGGCTCTGGTGCATGGTGCGGATCTGGAATGGGTTACCCAAGTCGTGTCATATGCGGGGGAACTACCACCGACCGCCCACCAAATAAAAATGGTTTCCCTATCTCAGAGTATCATTGTATGTACTCTAAAGAGGGCTGCAGATCCAAAGCATGATCCATCTAAGGTACCCTTCCTAACCGATCGTTCTACATTGTAATATATTCTTTATGCACTTCTCTCCGATAATTTTCATGTTTCTTCCTCTTGTTAATTCCATGAATCTCCCCTAATCGTACTAGCAGTGTCGGGATATACTGTATACAACCGAACTACCAGAGTACTCGATTACCGTAATACCACTCCACCGTCTGAAAATTGATAATGGGTGCGCTAATGCACCATAAGTTTGAATGGACGTGTGCAGACGAGGGAATAACCGTCATAATTTCTGGAATAGAATATGGCATCTAAATAAACTGCACAGTTAATGACATTATTATATTAACGCGGGTCGAGTGAGATAAAATAATATAATTAAGTTGGTATTGAAAAAACTTACCCCCTCTCCAACACAATTCTCGATCATCAGACGGTATATTGGAACCGTGTATGACCTCCCAATACCCAATTTAGTGCTCCATTTATGAAAACAAATTGTTAGAATAATATAATAAAAAAATAGTCAACTAATTGCTATAACGAGTAAAAATTCATCACCTATTAACAAGTGAAAATACATCTAATTGGTGACTAATGGATGCCAAGAATGGCATCCGGTAAAGCGCCCACGATTGCAGCAATATGAAGCATTCACTTATGTCCATCGCAGAAGGATCTGTCGTCTGACAAAGTTCGCGATACAACATGGCTAACACTACAAACCCCCAACTGTACAAATGGGTGTTATGTAAATTGGATAATAGGGGTAAGTACATCAAATGGACTTTGTTATCGTTTGCATCCAGCATGGGTACACCCACTATAAAGTGTATAATGTAAGCTCGAACAGCTTGCATCACCTCCCATTCACTGGCAGTACTCGGCAAATGCTTAAAATTGGTCTTTAGCCATGAAAACTTCAAACCCGTAAATTTTTTCTCACTAGGCAAGCGTCCAAGTAAGTCATAGCAAAAGACAACCGACTTAGAGATCGAACTTACGCCCATGACCGCATTCCCGTCGATAGGGAACTCGAGATGCAATGCAACATTTTGTAGAGTGATAGTGCACTCCCCGCACGACAAATGAAATGTGTAGGTCTCTGGACGTCATCGCTTGATTAAAGCTGAAATCAAGTTGTATAGGAGATCAAAGTTTCGGATCAATACTGCTGATCCAAATCCGACTAACTCCAAGTATGGCATTAGGAGTTTATTTGGCAGAAACCTTACACTATTAACACGGCCCCTCAATGTACGATACGGGCCTTGGCATTATTAAATTAGCAAAATAGTTAAAACAATCTAATTTAATTTTGCAAATGACGTGAGCATCAAATAACAATTTCATAACCATATCATTAATAGTAATTGATATATGATGGTTATTCTTAATCAAAGAATCCATTTATTGCAAATCTACAATTAAAATTTTTTTTTTATTTGTTGCAAAAAACATAGTAAATAATTTGAAATTTTAGAAACAGAAAAACACAGTAAATATCTCATAATTTCCCGTAATTCATGTAATATCCCGAAAATTTCTATCATTGATACAGTAAAATAAAGAAATAAAGAAATAAAAAGAGAAATTTTGAGCTCTATCAACAAAATCTATGTAGGAAGTGATTATGATGTATTAATCCAAGAAAGGACTAAATCGTAAAAGTGAGAAAAGTTTTGTGGCCCAAGAGTAAATACTTAAAATTTAAGGGGTTAAAGTGTAAATATGGAAAAGTTGAAGGACCAATAGTGAAAATATTTTAAGGATGGAATAATCTAGGAACTAAGGAAAATGGATGAATTAGGACCAAATTGAATAGGAGAAAGAATTATGAGGGACTAAATCGCAATTTTACCAAATTAGGTGATGACTCAAGGATGGAATTTTAAAAGATCATGAAGGGCAAAATGGTCAATTAGAAGGAGAGAGAAATCTAGAAGGTAATGATGGTGTGATGATATTTTATAATTATTTAATAAGATAAATATTACTTTATTAATATTTTAATAAGATATTTTATTATTTTATTATTTTATTTAGTATATATATATGTGTGTGTGGAAAAAAAAAAAAGGAGAAGAAACCCACCATTTCCATGCACCAACGTGAGAGGAAGAGAGAAAGAAAGAAAGTTTTACTTTCTTTACAATTTGGTCCTTCCACCAAAAATTCACCATTTTCACCTAGAAATCAAAAGAATTTCCATAGCTACCGAAGGAGAAAAATGTTAAGGAGACTATGAGGAGCTAGAATATCAAGTTGGATTCAAGAAATAGAAGCTGGAGGAGAGAGAAAATGAAGTTAAAGTTTGGAAACATTAAAACAAGGTAAGAACATCAAGATTTCCATGTATTTTTAAGTTTAATATTATTGAAAAAGCATGTAAATGATGTTAATGTAGAGTTTTCTTATATATGATTCTATGTTCTTGATATGGTAGTGAAGAGAAAATAAGATAAAGTGATGGGAAATGGTGTAGAGAAAGAAAATAAGGGTGATATAAACTTAGTAATTAATATCTTGCACTAAAACAGTTTTGGACAGCAGCAGTAAGCTAAATTTAAAAAATCACCAAAAATGGTAGAAACTGAATTAGGAGTTGAGTAAGATATGTAATTAAAGCTTGTTGAGTCTATTTTCATATAAAAGAAACAAAACAAGTAAATGAATTCTGTGTTCTGAGATATTTATATTTTTGTGAGACTGGTTCAGAATGATTTCGGGATCCTCTGTTCTAACTTGGAAAAATCATTAAAAATTGTATAAAAATAATTATGGGACATAAGTTATATGGTTAGAATATTTAATGAGTCTATTTTCAAGAGAAATAAGTGGGAACATCATCTGAGTCCCGTAAGAGGAGATAATTAAATTTTAATGAAGAAAGGTCGGAACAGTTATACAGCAGAACAGGGGTAACTTTAAAGAATAAACTGTACTTATTGGCTAAGCCAAAAATTCTAAAATTTTTATGGTAAGAAGATATGTGAGTCTAGTTTCAGGGAAAATTAACGGATCTTAATTTTTATTTCTGTAGCTCAAGATATAAATAATTTAGTGACTATGACGCAGGTGGACAGCTTGAATGTTCACATATAAGTAAATAGTGAAATTATTGATAATGTTACTTATAAGCATATTATATAAATTAAGGATGTGGAATGGAGAGGAGGAGGAGGAAAATATGTATGAATAATCAGTTAGCATGACTAATTTGTATGTTTTAAGCCCAAGGACTAAATCGAATAAAAGTAAAACTTTATGGGTAATTTTGTAAAAATGTTAGAAATGATCAAATTACATGAAATGGATTATTTTATTATTTAAATTGAAAATTTTAAATGAAAATTGTTAATTTAGTTCAAGATCGGGGGAAAATATGTTTTAAGGATTAAATTGAAAAGTGTTGAAATTATGGAAAATTTTGATATTTTATAGAATTTATGGAATGTTATTAATATGTATGATGATAACAGCTGGAAATAAGGATTAAATTGCAAGAATTTATTTTTCTGAGCCTAAGGGTAAAATCATCATTAATTAAAAGTTTGGGGGCCAAATGATAATTTCGCCTAGAGCATTAATTGAATGTATTAGAATATGGAATGAATGAAAACAATGGTCAAATTTATTTATAAAGATCCCAACGACTCAAATGCGAGACTCGAACGTGAAAAAGAAAAGATATCGGATTAATAAATTTATAAACACGAACAAGCAACGAGGTAAGTTCGTGTAACTTGAATTGTATTTTTTAAACACTTGAAATATGTGGCTATGTGATGAAATATGATTTGAATGATCAATGCATAATAATTGATGAAATATTGATAATACTCGATATAAAAAGAAAGTAAATCCCGGTTGAATGGAATGGATTTCGATGGATCATTGGAAAAGGAATTGACGGTAAAAAGATCTAGCCCGGACGGGTGATCCTATCCTAATGTAGCCCTCCCGAAGAATACAGGAAAAAGGATTAAGCCCGAAAGGGTAATCCTAATATCAGCCCTCCCGAAGAATATATGGGAAATGAGGTTCGCGGGAGTGTGCTGGTGGCTCTCCCGAAGAATACATGTGTATAGGCCCTTCCGAAGAATACATGGGAGCTGAGGTTCGCGGAAGTGTGCCAAGAATTGAGGTTCGCGGGAGAGTGAGGTTCGCGGGAGTGTGCTTACTGAAATGAAATGTGTAAGACCATGGTTGAAAGATACCATGGCAATGAATAAGACCATGGTTGAAAGATACCATGGCAACAAATTGAGAAAATGAATAAGACCATGGTTGAAAGATACCATGGCAATGAATAAGACCATGGTTGAAAGATACCATGGCAACAAATTGAGAAAATGAATAAGACCATGGTTGAAAGATACCATGGCAACGAATAAGACCATGGTTGAAAGATACCATGGCAACAAATTGAGAAAATGAATAAGATCATGGTTGAAAGATACTATGGCAATGAATAAGACCATGGTTGAAAGATACCATGGCAACACATGCATATGAATTGACGGACCCGGAATTGTACACTAAAAGTGTACTCCTGTATGAATTGACGGTTAATGAGATTGTACACCAGGAGTGTACTATCGGAAATCCATCGAAATTCTGAGAAATTCAACGGGATAAATATAGAAGATGGTAAACACATAGTTAAAAAGGGTAAATGTGAATTGATTGATTACGGACTTGCATATTTTAAGTATATTATATGATTTTAACTATCGATATTCCGATAAATTCAGTAAGTAAGAATCTTGACCAGAAAAAGAAATATGCATATAAAAAGATTTGTACATATATTCCTGAAGTACATGAAAAAAAAAATGACAGTGATACTGGATATATGGAAATATAAGATGATGATATTTGTACATGGAATTTATTGATGAATATATGCATCTATGATTATAGATTCGTATACTTTAATAATAATATTAATTATATGACGATAAAATTTCGAATGACTTAATGAATAAAGCCCTGACATGGAAATAATTTGAGCACGAAACAATAATCACGAAATTGAACTTGAAATACACGAAAACGATATTTATTCGATATTTTAAAAATATGACATGGAAAATACATATATATGAAAATTACCTGATAATTATGCATGTTCAAGATTATGAATTGTCTTGGAATAAATATATACAAAATCCGTGAAAACAATGATACATGAAATTTTTGTATAATGAATGATTTATGTTTTTTGAAGAAATGGCAAGAGAATAATATGTATCATATTATATGAATATGTGGCAATCTTTAATGTGCTGATACATGGAAATTGGGTAAGCCGTAATAAGTAATCATCTCAAGTCTGATATGTTGATACAATGAGTTTATCGATTCTAAAATTATATGAAATATATTCAAGTATACCAATGACTGTTGTTGTTGACGCTTAGACAAGTGCCAAGCTATTGGTTAAATGGTAATACGTTTATTATTTGATACATCGAAAGGGTAAATGATCAAATGAAAATATACATGTGTTTATGGAAGAATGGTAAAATTTAAGTTGTACAATTTCTTATAAAATAAATTATCATGTGAATAAAAAAAAAAAAGTTCTATAAACTCCGGTAATACCTCGTGACCCTATTCCAATGATGGATACGGGTTGGGGTGTTACAATTTACCTACAATAAAAAAAATTATGTCAGTTTACAATAATAATATAATTAAAATAAACATATACTATCTAAACATAAAAAACATACTAATCAAATAAAATAAAACTAGAAACATACATGTTTAGTTTCTTTCAAACAACCTATAAAATTATATAACAACAAATTTAATCAACATTTCAATAAATCAATAAAAAATTTCAAATAAATAAAAATCAAATAAAATTACATTATAAAAAATTTACATTAACAAAAAATCACAAAACAGTAAACTAAACACTAACAGTTTATATAACCTAATAAAAAATTAGTAACAAAATAACTATAAAATTATTTTTTTTAAATTACATTGCTAAAAAATCACAAAACCCTAAACTAAACTCTAACAATTTATAAGTTAATCATAAATTACTAACAAAATAACTATAACATTTTTTAAAAAAGAATTTACATTACTAATAAATCACAAAACACAAAACACTAACAAATTATATAACCTAATCATAAATTACTAACAAAATAACTATAAAATTATTATTTTTTAAATTACATGACTAAAAAAATCACCAAACCCTAAACTAAACACTAACAATTTCTAAACTAATCATAAATTACTAACAAAATAACTAAAACATTTTTTTAAAAAGAATTTACATTATTAATAAATCACAAAACACAAAACACTAATAATTTATAAACTAATCATAAATCACTAACAAAATAACTATAAATATATATTTTTTTAAAATATTTTACATTACTAAAAAATCAAAAAACACAAAACACAAGCATAAACACATTACTAACAAAATAATTTTACATTAATAAAAAATCACAAAATACTAAACTAAACACAACAATTTATAATATAATCTTAAATTACTAACAAAATAATTTTAAAACAATTATAAAAAATTACATTCATAAAAATTATTAAATCAAAACCATAAACACTAAATGTAAACAATTTATGTATAATAATTAATAACAAAAAAATTTTACATGTATCAATCAAACTCTTTAAATTAAAAGACAATTTATTTACTAAAATAATAGATACATTTTCTTTCTTTCTTTCTTTCTTCTTCTTCTTCTTATCTTCTCCTTTATTTCCTTCTTTTCTCCCCAGTGCATTCATATTATAGGAGACCATGTTGCTTATAGGTCCCCCATTCAAAAAAAATTTTCCCATCGAAGGGACACAACACTGCTTAGCAATGTGTACAGCAAGCAGGGGGAAGGCTGCCGTTCGGCGTAGCAACAGTGCAGGGGCGAGGCAGATGGGACTGGTCAGCACCAGTGCCACCTATCTGACAGGCGCGACTGGTGCCACCAGTTCAGGTGGCACCATACTCACGGGTATTTTCAACCCGTATTCTGACTTGTTGACCGTATTTTGACCAGTATAAATATATATTTATAAAAGTATTTCTTTATAAAAAATTATTATAAAAAAGGTGGTGGCGCCTATGAGAAAGGCTCCACCCAAAAGACATACCATTTTCGTAATTAATCCCCCTGACAATCCATTTCAGAAATTATTTTTTTATATTATTTATGTAAATTAACCTCACTTATATTTGAAATGTTACATTTTAGTCACTTATGTTATTGTTTTGTTACAAAGTAGTCACTCTGTTGTTAAGCTTCGTTACATCCCTAACAGTAGTCATATGTGGCAGTCCAATTGAGTTTTAAATGCCAACTTGGATGTCCTAAGTGGCAATCTAAATTAAATTTATTTAATTAAAAACCTATTTTCATCCTAGCAACTAGACATTCAATTTGGCATTTAAAACCCATTTGGACTGTCGTTAGGGAGGTAATAGAGTTTAACGATAGAGTGACCACTTCGTAACAATAACTTAAGTGACAAAAATGTAACATTTCACACATAAGTGACTAAAATGTAACATTTCACACATAAGTAACTTACCCTTAATTAAAACACTTCGTCTTCAATTTCTTAACTTCCTCTATTCTTCTCACCAGTCCTCGCAACCAAAAATAAGTAAAAAATCAATTGTTTAAATTTGAATCGGTGTCGGCAACGTAAACATCGGCATCAAAAAAATAAAAAATTATTTTTTTAAATTTGAATCGTTGCTGAAAATAAGAACATCGACACCTTTTAAAATATATTTTTTTAATCTTTGAGTATTTATATTTTTTAAATGTATTTAAAAAATACATACTAATGCTGACGAACACAGTGACGGCACTAAAATATTATTTTTTCATAAACAGAGCAATTATCGGATAATTATTAAAATATGATGGAGGGTAATGCTGACAGTAAAATGGTCGGTATCAGCCTGCACTATGAAAAACATGTTATTTTCATACAAAATTTTAAGTCTGAATCATTTTCATAAAAAATCAATTTATTTAAGTTAGTTATGAAAAAAAGCGGCTAAGGTGACAGAATCCCAGCTAATCAGGCAATTAAGGAAAGGGGTCCAGCTAATTCAAGGCAAGGTTACAGGTCAGCAACTGGGCACACCAATGACACGCAATAAACGCATCAACACCAATGTAGGGACACGAGGCTTGATGCATTATATTTGCATTTTCACTTCTTCACCACATCATCTAACCCTCAAATATTACCCTTTCTTTCCTTTTCTGTACCAAACTCATAGGATTGCACCGCCCTCTTCATTCTCTATCTTTCTCAATTTGGGTTCAAACCAAGATACTGAAATTAATGCATACACTCTTCATTACTCACTTTTTATAGATATAACATCAAACCTTTTTTAAGTACATAAAGAAAGGCAAACGAAATCTGTCTTTTCAACTGCTTCTCTTCCAAATCATTTCATATAATATTTTACTTAAAAAAGCGCAAAATTAAGTGTTAGTGATTTTGCATTAAGGAAAGGTAAATTATCGGTTCCTCATTCAATTTTTAGTATGTTTTTATTTTAGTCGTTTAAATTAAATTTTGCTCAATTTCATCATTTAATTTCTAGGGTATTTTTATTTTAATGGTTCAAACGTTAAATCTTTAAAGCAATTAACTTGTACACACCACATCATGTTCACACTTTTGTTTTAGTCACCAAACTTTTAAGTCAATTTCATTTTGATCACCCGAAAAATATTTTTTTTAATATTGATCAAGGTAAAAAACATTAATGATTAAAGTAAAAAAGTAGTAGAAACTAAAACAATGCTTTAAAAATTGTCAAATTGTACTTTTTTTCCTGTTTACTGAAAGCTCTAAATTTCTTTTTCAATATTGAAAATTTAAATTTCAATGTATCAAAATTAATTAAAATAAGTTATTGAAAATATTTTATCCCTTGACAGTGTCAACCAATTTGTTAATATAATATTTAAATTATTTAAATTAATTAATTTAGTCTCCTTTTATATCTTAAAATTTTATTTTATGTTTCTAATTTAAAATCAACTCAAATAAATTATCTTTAATAATTGTATATCAAAATCAAATTTCTTTTGATTATAAGATCCCTAATCTTTCACAGTAAGCTTAAAGCGAAGAAACATCCTTACAATTAATTTAATTAATTAATCTCCAAACAAAACCCATAATTTTTTCATAACTTTTTTACTCAAATGAAGAACAAGCAATTAATATATTAATTGCAATGATTTTTTTTCTTTTAGTTTAATATATATGAAAGATTAGAGATTATATAATCAAAATAAATTTAAGTTTTGTAGAAATTATTAAATATGAGTTGTCAAGTTGATTTCATTAAGAATAATATGGAAACATGAAATAAAATTTTAAAATTTAGAAGGAGATTAAATTATTTAACTTCAATATTACAATAACAAATCAGTTAATATTATCAAGTGATAAAAGAATTCCAACAATTTATTTAATTGATTTTTATGTTTTGAAATTTAAATTTTCAATATTGAAAAAAAAGGAATTTTCGGCAAAGTGATAAACAAGTACAATTTGATAATTTTTAATGATTTGTTTTAGTTTCTACCCTTTTTTTTCACTTTATCCTTAATTATTTTGCCCCAATAAATACTTTAGAAAAGGGTATTTTCTTAACCAAAATGAAAGTGACCTAAAAATTACATGATCAAAATAGAAGTATAAACATGATGTAGAGTGTACAGTTAACTGTCAATAGAGATTTAACGATTAGATGACTAAAATAAAAACATCATAAAAATTAAGTGAAGAATCTGAAAGGATTTACTTTTTATTTTAGATGACAAAAATAAAACTGACCTAAAAATTGAGTTACTAATTAAATAGATTAGGTGGTAGTGAAATAGGTAATAGTGGATGTTGCATGAAGCTTGCAATTGGAGGGACGTACATTCATCCACGTGCCTAAGAGTTGACTTTTGGATCTCCTCAAGGCTTCAACTTGCTACTCCCACCCTGATTTTTGCCACACATTGTTTTTTTTTTCTTAAAAATATCAATCGCAATCTTGAGTACAATTCCCAAGACGTGAATCATGCTTTTTATTTCTCACTTCTTTAAAGAATATTATATAGATATATCATTTTAGGAGAATTCTTTTCCTTATATTTAATATTCCCTAAGTCCAAATTGTAATCTAGATTGAGTATTTAATTATAAATATGTACTTCCCTATATATACATCATCATTCCTTTAACATTCTCCTCAGAGATTCTCTCATAGTATATCTCTTTCTCTCGAAAAAGCTACAAACTAATAATACCCCAGAAATCGAGCAATGGATTCCAGATTCGTAAGGGCAACAATAAGGCACCTCTTGACTGTCATCTTTCTTGGGATTTGTATGATGTGGATCATGGCACCCACAAACACTTACAAGCAAAAATGGAAACCTAGCATCTCCAAAAAGGTTGTTTCCACATATTTTGGAACCCAAGGTAATTTTGCTGATGATATATATATATATATTATCCATATATAACAAGTTAAGTTCCGAGGTTTACATTGTATTGTATTGTATTGTATCATCATGGTTACAGCTCCCAATATGCTGATTTGGACATTCCCCGTCCTCTTCGTTGCTTCTTTGGGCTCTTTGTACCTTCACTTGGGAAAGAACTCGAATCAAAATGCTTCACAAAGGTAGAACCGGGATATTCAGTTTGCTTGGTTACAGATATGTTAAACATATATATAAAAAGATCAAAAACCCAATTTTAATGGCTAATTATTTCTGATGAACAGCAATGAGAAAAAGCATAGGCAGGCGTTATGGAGGAAGCCCGTTTTAGTGAAAGGTCCCCTTGGGATAGTTTCGGGGATAGAGTTAGCCTTCTTGATCATGTTTATTGCACTCCTGGTTTGGTCACTGGTAACTTATTTACGCAGGTTACATACCATCACTCCAAAAGCAGCTGCAAAAGAAGGGGTCAAAGTGTAAGATCAAATTAATCAATTCATTGATACCACAAATGAACGTTAATTCATTCAAAAAAAGAGAAAACATTTGGAAATTCGAATATAATTTGGTGTTTCTTGGCAGATGGGAAATGAAGTTATTCGATGTAGCGTTGTGGATAGGGCTTACGGGGAATGTGTGTTTAGCATTTCTGTTCTACCCAGTGGCTCGTGGCTCATCGCTGCTGCCGCTGTTAGGTCTAACCTCGGAGGGCAGCATCAAGTACCATATATGGCTTGGACACATGACCATGGTTCTTTTCACAATTCACGGCATTTGCTATATCATTGATTGGGCCGTTACAGGCAACATATCTGAGGTAATTAATGTTCTTTATTACATAATAACTAGACAAAATTTGAAAGGGAATATTAGCTTTCTCTCTTTTTTCTTCATCTTTTTTTGGTCTTCTTTTTTCAGTCTTGTTCTAAGATTGCACGTAAGTATATGAAAAGAAGGTTTTAAGAAACTCTGTTATGAAGATGACGTAAAAGAGACTAAAATCAAGGATAAAACCCGGGTATTTAGTTCCATTAATAACTCTCCACTCATTTTATATGAAAAAAGAAAATGTTCATTGTCATGAAACGGTCCACACTACATACAAGAAGAACCATAAAATATGGGTGTCTTTATCAAAGGAATCTTTGAGATTGTAGGGTCTCAAACAATAGTTGTAGTTCAAATTTATTTTCGTCTTTTGGTTGTGGCATTTCGCCAACTTTTTTCTTCATTTATTCTGATTTTTCCCCTTTTTCTATTCAAATGACACCTGTTTTTCATGCACAAACAAAATTGGTTTCAACTTTCAAGCTATTAAGTACAAATACATTAATATGATTAGTACACTGAAATCAAAACTAAAACTTATTATCCTATGGGAATTACGTCTCCGCAATACAAATTGATTGGTGCACACTAACCGGTAGAGTCCAAAATTCTAGCGGTTAAGATAAGATTTTGATGGGCGATTTGACTTAAGAGTATAGGGATCTGATCTAGGTGAGACGTGTAGGGGTAACTGGACCTGACCCATTTGTCAACTACCCATGGGGTGCCTTTAACATCGATGCTGTTTTTGACCACGAAAAGCAAATGAAAAAATAAAGGTGAAAGAGATGTATCTAGCGTTTCCGTATTGTATGAGGCTATTAGTGGAGCACTTAAAGCTACTACCCTTCTTTCTGCTCTACGGATAGGACCCATCATAGTCAATGATAGATTACATTACCAAGGTGGTGAGAATCTTTTAAATATAATATGGTGAGAGTTTTATTTTTTGTTTGACTTGGATAGACAAATATATTATTAATACTAAAAACCAATCTAATACTACTTTTAACAATATGTACCCATCCCTTGTTTCTTGAAATCTTCAAACTTTAAGCTATAATGTTGATGTGAATAATTCAGATGCTAAAATGGAGTCATTCGGATATTTCAAACGTGGCTGGAGAAATAGCATTGCTGGGTGGCCTAGGCTTGTGGGCTGCAACCTTTCCTCAAATAAGGCGAAAAACCTTTGAGCTCTTCTTTTATGCCCATCATCTCTACATTATCTTTGTATTCTTCTTCATCCTCCATGTTGGCATTGCTTACACCTTCATTATGCTTCCTGGATTTTACCTCTTCATCGTCGACCGTTACCTCAGATTCTTGCAATCTCGAACCTCTGTTCGCTTACTTTCAGCTCGACTTTTACCTTGTAATGTTGTGGAGCTTAATTTCGCGAAAACCCATGGTAATCATTAACCCAATAACTTAGTCGAGGTTTTTTTTTTTTTTCATATAAAGTTTAGTTTAATCCTTTTTTTTACCCCACTTGATTTGTTAATATCTTTGTTTAAAACTAGGTTTGACCTATAATCCGACAAGTATTATGTTCGTGAACGTGCCAGGCATTTCAAAGTTGCAATGGCATCCATTTACAGTTAGTTCGAACAGTAATATGGAGCCTGATAAACTTAGTGTGATCATTAAAGGCGAAGGAAGTTGGTCGACCAAGCTCTATCAAATGCTTTCATCTCCAATTGAACGTCTTGATGTTTCCATTGAAGGACCTTACGGACCTCAATCTAACCATTTCCTAAGGTTTGCAAACAAATCCTACCAACTAAAAACATTGTTTCTTCTAAGTTTGTTAAAAAACTATATAAATGTACAAATATTTTTCAGGCATGACACGATTGTGATGGTGAGTGGAGGCAGTGGAATTACTCCTTTTATATCCATAATCCGAGAGCTCATTTTCAGGAGCAAAAGATCTCAATGTAAGACACCAGATATGATCCTAATTGCTGTATTCAAAAGCTCTTTGGATCTCACTATGCTAGACCTGTTGCTACCTATAACTGGTTCCCCATCTGAACTTTCTAACCTGAAGCTCCACATTGAAGCTTACGTGACCAAGGAAAAAGAACCAACAACTGATAACTCAAAACGAGTTTGTTCCATATTGTTCAAGCCCCTTCCAACAGATAAACCTATGGCACCCATTTTAGGCCCCAACAGCTGGTTCTGGCTTGCCGCCATAATATCATCTTCCTTCATCATGTTCCTTATCTTAATTGGGATCATCACCCGGTTCTATATTTACCCAAGGGATCATAACAAAAACGAATTCTCAGCCTCCACAAAAGCTGTGTTGAATGTTTTGGCTATATGTGTCTCCATAGCTGCAACAGCTAGTGCAGCTGTTTTTTGGAACAAGAGACAGTATTCCAGGGAAGCGACGCAGGTACAAAACATTGAAGGACAAATCCCATCAGGATCACCAAACTTGAGGGCTTATAATGGTGATAGAGAATTGGAAAGCCTCCCTCACCAATCTCTTGCACAAGCTATCAAAGTTCACTATGGAGGGAGACCTGACTTGAAGAGTAAGTTACTTTCAATTTTTCTAATGGCTTAACTAAGTGCCTGTTTTGCAGCAACTAGAATTCACCTCAAACTTTTTCTTTTTTTTTTTCTTTTTTGATGGTTTGGGGGTGCAGGAATGCTTTTTGAACGTAAAGAAGAAAGCGTGGGGGTTCTTGTTTGCGGTCCAAAGAAATTGAGGCATGATGTTGCAGCAATTTGTTCTTCTGGTCTGGCAGATAATCTGCATTTTGAGTCTATCAGTTTCAGCTGGTGATTACTGTTTAGAAAGCAGAGGAAAAAAGAAGTGCGTGGAGTGGCAGAGTGGTTTTGGCACCCATCATTTGTTCAAGTGCGCAGTTTCTGCTGTTTATGTTTGATATTTCATGCAAATTATGTACCTTCATAACAGTACGAGATCCTAATATAATTAAATAAACCGATGAATATAGCTTGTAAATTTTCCCCTTTGTATGGTGACGGTTTAAAAGTACGCAATTCTGTCATCTTCTCCACTTACTCGAAAACCATCACGTGTTTTCCTGTAGTCCCACAGAATAGGCTGAACTGTAACATCTAAAAACTCCGGATTTGGGTTTTTTTTCTTCTAGGTTAACGAATCATTTTCACTTTAACTGAAGATGTATAGAAATTACACTTGCTATTTTCTAAAGAAGGGTTATAACTTATTAAATGATGAGACTCGTATCTTACGACCCATCTTCAAAGAGGGACACATCAGTGATGCTAAAATTCAAACAATCATCAGTGATGCAAAGAAATTTATATACCTCGGATCGTCTTAAAAGAGTAGCAAGGACTACTATTCACTCCTTCAACTTGACAGAGTACATATGAGCCAAGAGGAATTCAGCACCCAGGAATTCAGCACCCAACCTGATACTTACCTCGGGATGGATGGAAGAAGAATACTGGCATACAACACAGAAAGACCTCATCAAGAAAGAGATGAAGAGTCTATGCAGTTACTAAAAAAGATAGCTGATATGGAAATTGATGATTATCCATTAACGATGGAAATCAAGGACACGTGGGAAAGTTAGAATACACCAGCACCCTCACCAGAATCATTACACCTGGACGAGATTGAGGAAATGAATCTGACAAATATCCAGGAAGGATAAAGACAAAACACGACATCCAAAAAGGAGCATTTAATTATTGATGGCGACTTGCCAAAAAGGAAAAATCATCATAAATGTCTCATTAAACAAATAAGACAAGGATGATGATGGAAGATGATGAAAGCAATGATGCAAGATGATGGAAGCAACCATTAATGCATGGATATGTAGAAACAACCACCAAGAAAACGACAAAAAATAAAAAGACTACGTGGAAGCAACCATCAAGTCAGCAATTATTACGTCCTTATCAGGATACTGTTCGGATTTGAATTGTAAATGAATTAGTGTTAAATTTTACACTATAAATAGGCATTGTTATAGCCTAAACAAATCATCGAATCTGAGAATACTTTCTTTGTAATCGGTTTTGAAAATAGTTTTTTTAGTTTGCCTTTAGTATACTTTTCTTTCATTAGCCTTTTGTAAAAATTTCTTTTACTAAATAATAAAACTATCTTTGTATAGTATCTTCCGCTGCCTTGAGCTATCATAGTCCCCCGTTATTGGTATCAGAGGGCCGGAGTGACGATACTTGGAGCAATATTATCGTAGTATCATTGTAAGTTTCTATCTTTTGTTCACAGTTCTGTTTATTTCATAGTTATTTATCTTGAAACCCATATATCCGTTGTTGTGTCCTTGTTTGCCTGTTGAAGTCCAGGGAGTACGTGTTTAAGGCTTTTGGTAAAGACATATTAAGATAACAGACGGTTTTAGGTACCAAAGATAAATAATATGGAAGAAATGGATTGTTTATATAAAGATAAAACTTGTAATCATACTATGCATATAGAACCTAAAAATGAAAACAATATTTCAGCTCTCAGTAAATGTATCAATAGTCTTGTGGATATAACCTATGTATATTTTAATAAGTTATATAATAAGGTTAGTAATATTGAACATAAAGTTGAAAATATGAGTAAAGTAACAGAATTAGACTTGAACAACGAGTCTAAAGTACTTTTATCAAACATTAATAATAAATTAGATAATGTTCTTACTAATAAATGTGAAGAACAAGAAATGGATTTAGGTCCTTTATACTATGGTAATAGTAATGTAATATTAGTTTTATCTGAGGAAGATCAAACTTCTTCGGACGAGTCAGATACTAATATTAGTATTAAAAAAGAAAAACAAAAAAGAGAATATTCAAAACAACAAAAATATGATTTCCAGTGTTATAAAGAACTTATAGAACATTGGAAAGATAGATTTTCTACCACAGAAGATCAGTATGAAAGAGTAGAATATTTAAAGTTAATAGAAGAACTTTATGAAAAACATAAAGGTTTATTTAAAATATTTAATTATCACTATATGTTAAATAATGATATTACAGACAGTAGTAGTAGTTCTAATAATGATACTAAATCAGATGATAATAATTCTATAATTTCGGAAGAAATTAATGCTACTAGTTATAATTCTGATGAAGAAAACACTTCAACAGAAGAAAACATAGAAATACCGGAACTTATGGATACTAACAACACAGATCCTTATATTCCTAAACCTAAAGAAAAGGATAAAAAAGATCCTTATGGTAAAAGGAAAATAGAATCGGATATTCAAAAAGATGATTATCTGAGATCTTTTAATAAAGATAATGAACAAGTTGAAGAAACAACTAGAATTTTTGAAACAATAGCTACAAATGATGTAAAGCCTGAAAATCCAGGAGAATCATCTAGTCAACCTATACCCTATAAGATTGATGATTTAAATAAAAGAAATGTTGCTCAGGGTGGTATATATTTAGACCTAACTAAAATCCCTTTGTCAGACTATGAAAAAACTATAGATGACTGGGCACAATCAATGACTATTGTTGTTAATAATAATAGTAATAGTTGGACAAAAGAAAAAAATTTAAATTATTTTGTAGGAACATTTCAAGGAGATTAGTTACAATTTCTCCGAAGATGAGAAGAATCTGAAAAAGGTAAACAACAAAAGGAACAACTTATTAATCAAATAGGTACTCCTAAAGAACTATTAAAAGGATTAACTTTAATTTTAAAAACAGAATTTTGTGGTTATATTGACAAAAAAGATCAAGATGGCCAATCTAGTTATATTTTATCAAAAATAAAATTATGTGATATTAGATATTTAGAAGAATTCTCTAAAAAATTTCTTAATGAATATCAAAAGTTAAAAAATAGTAATATAGAATTTTGGAAAAACTAATATTTTCATAAATTACCACCACCATGAGATGAAATTTGTATAAACAAATATACATCTTATTTAGAAAAACACAGTAAAGCAACTGGTCTAGATATAGAAAATATAGATAGTATAGGAAATAGGATTAATTTTGCTAGAGAAATAATCACTTTACATTGCTTACAAAGTAAAGCTGCTAAACAAGTTAAAAATAAATTAAGTCATAAATATTGTACAAAATTATTAGAAGGTGAATGGGAATTTGGTTGTAAACCTATACAACCTAAGACTTATAAAAATTATAAAAATAAAAGATATAAGATGGTAAAATGGAAACCAGGAAATAAAAATATACTGGTAATAATAATAATAACAAAAAGAAAAAATTTGTAAGAAGAAAAACTTCTAAAAAACCTATAAAACAAATTTGTAAATGTTTTATATGTGATGAAGAAGGTCACATAGCTACAAACTGTCCTATTAAAGGGAAAAATGCCAGAAAAATGATTAAAAGTCTTGAAGAACAAGATTTAGAAATATGTTTTAGTGAGGAAATAAATCCTACAGAAATATTATATGAATTAATATCAGAAACAGATTCTGATACTGATAATGAAGAATATATCTTTATGTTAGGACATACTAATCAATTAAAAGAAATTCCTAAAACTGAACAACAGGAAATAAAATTAGGAAATTTAATTGGAGAGGAAAAAGACTTCTCAAAAGAGATGATAGAAAAAATTAATAAAAATCATATTTCTAAAGAAGAAATATATAAAATATCTAAGTTTAAAATATGGTCACAAAGACATATAGAAAAGATAAGCGGTAATACAGTCGCTAAGGATACTAAAGGAGGATTAACTGAAATTCCTCTATTTACTAAAGAAAAAATAAAGAGGATTAGGAAAAAAATCCTCAGGTTAGATATATACATTTAGGTATAATTATGATCACAATAAGAGCTTTATTTAGAAGAGGTCATGATGTACCTATTATAGCTGTCTTATTAGATAAAAGATTTGAAAATCCAATAAAAGCACTTATTGGAGGAATTCAATCAAATTTATATAATGGTGTAATAGGATTTAAGGTAAAACCAAATTACTTTATATCTATTACAGACCCTCTAATAGAAGAGTGTCTATGTTTAAGAATTCAGACAAAAAATTCTGATATTAAAGATTTAGCAGAAGATCTTACAATAAGCTGGACTGCTATTAATGAATATACTAATACGGCAGAAGTAGAAATAAAAGAAGTCAAGAATAAAATTATTGAACTTTTATTGAACTTTTTGAACCTAATAAAATTACTACGGAAATACAGCCAAAATTATTACACTTAAAAGATCTTTCTATTCCAAAAGATTCGATAATAGGAGATATAAATAATGCAAGTACTTCAAAACCAGTAAGTACTATAGAATATATGGCATCAGGTGATAAATTATACTTTAAAAATAATATGTTAACAAATACAGATGATAATCTAGTTTTACCCTCGAATTCTCAAATAGAAGAAGAAGAGGATAATAGAAGTACAACATCTTCTACACCAATAGGAATGAAAACAGTTCATATTCCTATTTTTCCTACCGAACCAAGTAGAAATTCTAGAAATACTAGAATTGAAGATATACAAACTTCGGTACAAAATACAAAAAATTGTATATATATTGAAATAACAATTAGGGATAAAAATCCTTTGTGTGCTTTATTAGATACAAGTGCTACAACATGTAGTTGTAAAATGGATGTAATTCCTATAGAATATTGGCAACTTGTAAAAATACCAATAAAGGTCAGTGGAATAAATGGTAACAAAACTTTAATATATTATAAGGCAAGGAATATACCAATTTACATAAATAACGTAAGATTTATAATTCCTAAAATATTATGTTTTCCTGATATGAAAGGTGATATATTATTAGGAAATAATTTTATAAAACAATATTTACTATTTTCTATTTATGAAGAATCGATTATGCTGTCTATAGGAAAAACTTTTATAAAAATACCGATTGTTAAAAATCCTAAATTTACTTGTTGATTTTCTTAGCAGGCCTTATGGATAGAGGTAAAAAACATCTAATGGGAGAATGGAATGCAGTCCATAAAAAACTCAACAAAGGGAAGATAACAAAATCCAACTAAGGATTTGTTCCTATACTTGCACAAGTACCATTTTATCCTAATCAAGGATATTATGTACAATATCCAATGGTAAGATCACCAATTGGATCACAGTTTTCATTGACACCAAACCTGGTAAGTCAATCTCAATGGTCCCAAGATCCTAACTCGGCATTTCAAGCCAGTTATGCTGAAGTTATTCAGGGAGCAGAAAACTTTTTATCACAACAATCGCTTGTTGAGGTAAATGATTTTTATAATCCAGGATTACCACTGGAATATTATAATTTTATTAACAAAATATGGAAAACCCATATTTTAGAACAAAGAGCAAACTTTCGGCGAGCTCTTACTAATTTTTCTCAATTTTTAGTTGAAAAAACAACTAAAGATAATAAAGCCCAGGATCTTTTATTAAAATCTATTTTATATAGAGATTGGGATGAATGTTATATAGAATATACGGATATTAAGGAGATAAATAATCTTCTTGATATATTTCAATATTTTATTGATAATGGGATAAACAGTCCTATTATAAATAAAATGTTTAGGAAATGTTTATTCAACAAATCAAGAAGAAAAGGAAATTGCAGAAAAAAAATGGTCGTTATTTTTAGTCTTAATTCACTATTTGGCTCCTAAGTATACCAATTTTCTCATTTGATATTTAAATTCTTTTTTTTTCAATTTAATACTTAAAATATTAACAGTTTCTTAATTTGGCACCTAATGTCCATTTTCTGGCAGATGTTAAAAAAAAACCTTATAGCCAATGACAAAGCACCAATGTCTTTATTTAAAAAAACAAAATTTTTTATTAAATATATATACACATTAAAAATATAAAAAATAAAAATAAATATATAACAATTCAGTAATATATATAATCAATAAAAAATAGATAAATTATTGAAAAAAGTACAAAAATTAAATTTACAAAAAAATTATAAATGAAAATAAATTAGTTTAAATTAATAATATTATAAAAATTGTAAAAATTATGAAAAATCGTAATTTTTTTAAAAAGTTCAAAAATAATTTTTTTTATAAAATTCTAAAATATATAATTATAAGTTTTTAAGAAAGTATTTAAATTTCAATTTTTTTTGCAATTACTTGAATTTTAAATACTTTTTTTAATTTTTATAAAATTTTCCAATTTTTATATATCATTTTGAATTTTGAATTTTATAATTATATGTAAGAATTTTATAAATTTTTTTATTTTTATATATTATCTAATTTTTTTTACATTTTTAATCAATATAATATTAAAAAAAGACATATTGTGTATTTTAATAGTGCCACGTGGCTGGTCAATGCTAGTCAACGTTTGGCCACTGATGTTGACCAACCACGTGGCACTATTAGAATACACCACGTGTCTTTTTTTTAGTTTTTAATATTATATTGATTAAAAATGTAAAAAAAATATAATATATAATATATAAAAATAATTTAAAATAATTTTTTTATAAATTTATAAAATATATAATTTTAAATTTTAAAAAGCCAAAAAAATATATAAAAGATCAAAACGGTTATAAATTTTTTTATAATATATATTTTAAAATTTTATAAAAAAATCATTTTTTAAACTTTCTGAAATTAATTTTTTTATATTTTTTATATTTTTTAATAATATTATTAATTTCAACTAATTTATTTTCAATTATCATATTTTTTGCCAAATTTAATTTTATGATTTATATTTTTTTAATTATATATATTTTTCTGAATTTTGTATATATTTATTTTCATTTTTTATATTTTTAATGTGGATACATTTAATAAAAGAAAATGTTTTTTTATATAAAGATGCCATGTGGTGCTTTGTGATTGGCTATACGATTTTTTTACATTTGTTAACAAGTGAACTAAAAAATATAATAGAAACATACTTTAGGTATCAATTTAGGAAATGATTGATACTTTAAATACTAAATTGGAAAAAAAAAATTTAACTTACCAAAATGAAAAAAATAAGTATACTTTAAACGCTTAATTGTGAATTAAACCTTATTTTTATGATATAAAATTGATGCTTTCGAATTAATATTAAAATTTTTATAATCATTTCTTTGGTATTCAATTTTCCCTTCATCAATAATATTATGACATGTTATACAATATTTTTAATTTCATATATTTACCTATTTAACTTTTTATTTATTCATGATTTAAATTTAAATTTTCATTTTAATTTCATACATGTTGTTATTATTAATTTTAAATTATATATATTTTTAAGTACGTGATTTCTACACACATACATATGCAATATAGTTTCTATTTTCATTTTATGAGCTTTGCAAAACAATTGATTGATTTCATTTCATTTTTTAAAACAAAATAAATTACTAACATTCTAAGATTGAGTACTAGTTTAATTGACATTATTGTTGTTAAATTAATTTAAAATTACTTTAATGCATTTAACTATGTACTTTTTTTTATTTAATTATATTTCTAAAAATAAAGTTAACTGCAAATTAATTAGTTTAGGAATTGAAAGGTTTCTGAAGGATAAATCAACTTACATTAATGTAAAATGAAAGTAGTTGTACTCTCTTTCATATCTCTTTGTATGATTATTTAATGATTCAACTGTTAAATTTATCGATATAGTTATGCTTGACATGCATGTACAATTTCGAAGGGTCTAATATCTCTATCACATCGATCTAAAATACTATATATATATACTGAACATTTGAAAATCTTTTACATAAAAGAAATAGATAAAAGTTTTTAGTTTAAATCAAATTTGACTTGTATGATTATATTAATGAAATATAACATATAAAGATTGAATTATTAAAATATTAATCGTATAAAAAATATTAAAGGAGTTAAAATTATTTTAATTTTATATTTTTATAAGTGAATTTCTCCCCATTTAAAAAATATGTAAAAAGTATTTTCTTCTTCTAAAACGCCCACAGGCCGGATAAAAGAGCAAAATATTATGTGGATAATAGGCTTGAAGGAAGAGAAGTTGCATGATCGACATCGCTATATGATAGTGATACATGTTTTGAGCTAGATTTTCTGAGTGCCAAAAGGACCGACACTTGGGTTTTATATGACCCGTAAATGAAAAGGATTATTATTATGTTTACTAAAAATTCTATTACGCGTGTGTATATATGTAGAAACTATAAATTTAGAATATAATGTATATTTAAAATTAATATATAATAATGAAATGAATGGTTTGAACATATAAAATATGTACGATATTTAAATAAAAATTTTGATTAAATTGTTTATCATAATGTTATTATTAATCTTGAATCGGTATCGAGCTAACTTATGATACCAACTCAATCAAATACATTATTAATAAAAAATCCTATCAACACGCATATATGTGTGGAAACCATAAATTTTGAATACAAATGTGTACTTAACGTACAGTAAATAAATAATGAAATGTATGATTTGAAATTATTTAATAGTAATAATAACACATAAAATATGTATGATATTAAAATGAAAAAAATAGTTTAAATTTTTTATCATGTTGTTGTCATTAATCTTGAGCCGGTATCAAGTTAATTTGTGACACCAACTCAATCAAATACATTATTAGTAACAAAGTGTGCATAATAAAATTAAAATATATGAAAATAGTAATAAAAAAAAGTTGATGTGGATTCAAATTCTATCGTATGCATATTTTTATTTTTTAATAAAAGGAATAAAAGATCATCGAATAATATAACTTGTTTAAAAAACGAACGACCATTTTTTCAATTTTCTAACTGAGTTGGTGCCTAGTTGAATCGCGATACCAACTCAGTCAAAGATTTTGTTAATAGTATATATATTGATTTTTTTTCATATATTATGTAGGGTATAAATCAACCGAGCTTGATCAAATGAACCTCAGTTCATGTTTCTTTATTTATTTTTAAGCTCGTTCGTGTTTGTTAAAAATTTTAAAATTTTTGTTCATGTTATATTATTTAAACTTATGTGTGTACATGTTCATTCATTTAAGTTAAACAAACATATTCATGAACATATAATTGAACATTTTCACGAGTAATGTTCATGAATAATAACCAAATAAAAAATAAATAAACATATATATTATTTTTTAATATAAAATAGTCAAATATAAATATTAATAATTAAGTATATTATAACTAAAAAAAATAAGCACACGAACCATAATAATTTTATTTATATTAATTGAACAATAAACGAACTTTAAATTCTTTATTAAACAAGCTTTAAACGAACATAAACGAGTCTCAAAATTATGTTCATGTTCGTTTATTTAGCTTAATAAACGAACAAAAATTGAACTGCATGAACTGTTCATCAAACGCTTTGTCCATTTTCAGTCCTAATATTATATGTAAGCTGTTTTGTGTCTTTAATTTATTGATTTTTTTTAATGTGATGATAAACTATATTGAAAGTTACTAAATTATTAAAAAATTTATGTTTTGATTATTCAACTTTAAAAAATTACAAATTGGTTACTAAACTATTTGAAAGTTTGCTGATTAATGTATTAAGTTCCTAAGGCACATTAGATGTAGGGACGGATTTGTTAATTTCTTTCAACTATTTCTATATAATATTTAGGGCTATATTATATTAGTTAACACCCTATTGAGCACGGGTGAAACTAGCAGGGCTGGCAGGGGTACCAGCCCCTCCTAAAATGGAAAAAATTTCCATTTAGGTTCTTTTAAAATTTTAAAATTTTAAACTAATAAAGGTAAAATTGTACTTTGGACCCCTTAAAAATGATAAAAATTTGATTTAATCATTTAAAAATTATAAAGATAGATGCTATTAAAATTGTGAAATTGTACTTATACTATCGTAAAAATTTAATTTAATTTCTATAACAGCTCAATTTTTCAATGGTGTCTGAAATAGTGGTTCGAGGCCACCAAATTCGACGAGTAAGCTCGTAAGTATTATTATATATTTACGAGTTAAATATGAATTTTAAAATGGTTTTTGAATTGATAATTTGTGTTTTATAATAATTTATTAGGTCAAGTGGTTTTAGAAAATGAGGTATTGAGACCTCGTTTCTATAAACCTAGTCGTAAATATTTTTATAAATATTTACGGTGTGGAATTAAGGTGGTATTAAAGTTTTGTTGAAAATTTTAAACTTTTTTATAATTAATTAATTAAAAAGGACTAAATTAAAAAAGGTGCAAAATTTGATAATTATAATAATTAAGTGATTAAATGGCATGAGTAATAAATAAAGGACCTAAATAGCAATTATGCCTAAATGAAAAGTTGAGCCGGCATATGAAAATAAAATAAAGCCATTAATGGCAAAATTGTAATTAATTGAAATTAAAGTAAAATAAATGTGAAATTAGAAAGTTTCTAGGCATTTCTTCTCTCATTTTCGGTTCAAACAGACATGGGGAGAGCTCCTTGAGCTGGTTTTGCATATTTGCTTCATGATTCTTACTTGTTTCTTATAATTTTTATATTTTTAATATCGTTACAATTGAGTCTAATTAAATCTTACTTTAGTTTCTTATTTTATTAAAGATTTTGGATGTTGCCATTAATGAATCTATATGATTTTTTATACTAAATGATGAATTTGAGATATTAGTTGTTATTTAAAAGTATTTTGTTAAGTGATTTTAATGAATTTTTTGATTTTAGGATTAAATTGTTGAAATAATAAAAATACAAGGTTTGTTGTGAAATTATTGCAAAAATGGGCTGAATTAAATTCCATGAATATTCAGCTAGCATGGGTTTGCATTAAAAATGATTAATTTGCATGTTTTAAGCTCAAAGACTAAATTGAATAAAAGTAAAATTTTAGGGGCAAATTTGTAAAAATATAAAAAAGACCAAATTGCATGAAATGAATTTTTTTATTGTCTAAATTAATATATTGAATGAAATTATTAATTTATATTAAGGTCGAGTGAAAAATCGAGGAAAATGGAAAATTTCCAAAATGCCTTTTAATATTGGTATTTCTGCAATTTATCCAGGTAAGTTCGTACGGTTAAGCTTTAGTATTTATATTGATTTGATGAATGGTATTATGTATTTATTCTATTATTTAAAATGAATTATTGTTGGAGATATAATTTTGAATCGAATATTCAGGTTAAATGGAATGCATGATTTGAGTATATTCGTTTTGTGGTGCATGACGGCATTGGAAGAAAATGACGGTAAATTACCCAAGTAAACCGAGGTTCATCATTTTTTGTGAACTCTCTTGTTTTCCTTTCCGTTTAGCTCTTACAACTTCTGTTCAACTCATATGAGTTTCTGTTCAGCTCTTTCGAGCTTCTGTTAAACTCTTATGAGTTTATGTTCAGCTCTTATGAGCTTCTGATTAACTCATATGAGTTTCTGTTCAGCTCTTACAAGCTTCTGTTTAGCTTTCGAGCTTCTGTTAACGATGTACTCATATCAGTAAGTCATTTTTCGAATGGTAAGATATCGGGAGTTGTCTTGTATGATATATGTATATGAAGAAACAATAAAAGAATGATATATATCATGATTTGTATATATATCAATATCTTGATATGTTGATACATGGAAATTATGTAAGTTGTGATGAGTAATAAACTTAAGTGCGATATGTTGAGAAAATAAGTTTATCAACGTTTAATTTATATGAAATTTGTTCAACATTAATAAGTGTTGTTGTTTGATGCTTAGGCAAGTGCCAAACTATTGGTTGAATGATAATATGTTTATTTATAAGATGTATTAAAAGGGTAAGTACTCAATAAAAATATGCTAGTGCTCATGAAAGAGTGGTAAGTTATGCAATTTATTATGAAATGATTTATTATGTGATTAATTTGAAAAAGGCTATGTTTAAATGCATTAGCTTGTAACTATGGTTGAATGATATGTTTATGACCGATGTGTTATACATATGGAATGAGTGAGGAAAGTAAAGAAATGCAAATGAAAATAAAGAAATTTGGAATAGTTAAAGTTGTTTAAAATCCTACTATGCTAGGCATAATATGTATAATTGATATTGTAGATTTATTCATCTTGTGAGTTGTTGAATAAAACTTTATGAGTACTGTGGTATCAATATTGGATTATTCTTGATATGTATAAATTTTATATTTGAAATGAATTGATATGATTAAAGTTTATACGAGCTTACTAAGCATTCATTGCTTACATAGTTGTTTTCCTTTACTTTTCAAATTATCGAAAACTCGATTGGGTTGGAAGCTTATCGGAGTTATATCACACTATCTATTAGTTTTATCGGTACTTTCGAATGTTTTGATTTTGGTTATAATGTCATGTAGAGATATTTTGTTTAATATTGACCTATATGTAATTTGTTGAGATTAGCCACTTATTTTGGCTTGTTTTGGATGCTTAATTATGGTTTGTTGATATGTATATGTTGATTGTAGGTTGACACAAAATTGGGTGAGAAATATTGTAACACCCCCTACCCGTATTCGTCGCCAGAATAGGGTACAAGGCATTACAGAAGTTTACCGAATTAATTTTTCAGTTATTACGAGTTAAATACTATTCATTTATCAAAACATTATTATGACGTCCCTTAGATGGGCCTCCGAAGCCCAAAACATACATTGGGACCAAACCGGTATTAAATCAAAACTATATGGAATTTTTTTTAATTCAATATAACCCCTTTATAAATATCTAACCTTCCCTGCAAAATTTAAACCGAGACCAATCCAATCAACCAATCCTGTAACACCCTATACCTGAGACCGTCACCGGAATCGAGTACAGAGCGTTACCGGACTTAATGGACCTTTACAGAACTTAATCGGCCTCAAATCAGAACATTTCATGTCAATAATCACAAACAGGTTCATGTAAGATATTTTTGGGTTAAAACATTCATTTCGGATGGTTAGGATTCGAATCCTACTGACTCGGAAGCTCAGAAAAAAATTTTCATTTTTGAAACAACGTCACACGCCCGTGTGACTCAAAGCACGGCCGTGTTGTCAAACCGTGTGGCTTTCACACGCCCGTGTTAAGCACCCGTGGAACCTACTGACTTACACAACACGGTTGGAAGTTAATTTCACATGCCCATGGAGTAGGGCCGTGTGCTTACCACGGCCAAGGCACGCCCGTGTGCTCAGCCGGTGGTCGAAACTGTCCAAAACATTTAAGGTGCAGGGGACGCACGGTCGAGGCACACGCCCGTGTCCCCTGGCCGTGCGGCACAATGTAGGCTTGGTTTAAGCCAAATTGCCACCCAACAAAGGTCATTTATCACCAGCCAATAACATACAACATTTCCAAGCAAATTTTACCAATTACAACATATCAAAGAACGAATCAAATACTTCATTATAAACATATATGACCCAAGCCACATCCCATGGCTTGAATACTTACAAAATACATCATGTACACAAAATAACTAGCCTATACATGCCATGACCATTTCATTTACAAAAGATTCAAAAATACCAAAGCTGGATGGATAGTGTGATGATGATCTCCGACACGTCCGATGATCAAGCTAGCTTCCGAATCTATAAGACATTGACAGAAATAAACGGAGTAAGCTTCTAAAGCTTAGTAAGTCCGTAGTACAGAAATTAAACCTTACCGAATCAATGCGGTAATTACAAATACATAGCCAATTCAATTCATATACTCAAGTCGCCTATTTCACAAGTATAAACTTGTTAGTCCATGTAACATATAATGTCATTCATGTACCAATCATAACATTCATGTATCATCTCATTGCATAAATACTCGTACATGTAATTCATGTAACGTATACCATGTAATTCATATAAATCTCAATAACATGTATCCATATAATTCGTATAATTCTCATATAACATATACCATGTAATCCATGTAAAGCTCATATAACATATAACATGTAATTCATATAATTCTTTCACTTTTCATGTAACGTGTATCGGTAATTGCCCGTTGAACCTTTAAGAACATCGAGGGATACTCGGGTGATACACACACAGTGTATATTCATATAACCTGAAAATCCGTCAATGCATCGTGTATGCTCTTTCGAGCCTGTATCGGTAAGCCCGAAGGCTGATCAGTAATCCCGAAGGATGAACAGTAAGCCCGAAGGCTGAACAGAGAGCCCGAAGGCTAATCAGAGAGTCCGAAGACTTATCAGGTAATCCCGAAAGATAAACCTGTAGCTCATGAGCATGTGGTGAGTCCGCAACAAATGCAGGAGCTCAAACCACCGGTAGCCCTAGTGACATGTCACTTGTATCCTATCGACTTCTATGGTTCTAACGGGGCTCGGTATTCATTTCTCACTTATACAATTTTCCTTTCAATTTTCATATGTATATATCCTAATAGGATATTAAATTAAATAATACTTCATACATTAAATTTAACAACAATTATAAGCATATATACATTCAATTTCATCATACGGACTTACCTCAAAATTCCGTATCTATTCGTCTACTTTTCTTTTTCCTCGATCAAGTTCCGAAATTCGGTCGTCTTTATCTATATTAATACAAATTTAGCTATTTAATCACTAATTTGTTCAATTTAGTCCAAAACATGTATTTTGGCATATTAGCAATTTAGCCCCTATTTTTTTAACACATCGCAATTTAGTCCATTTTATCACAAAACGACAAATTGCACAATAAATCCTTCAATTCACCTTAGCCGAACATGTAGAGGACTTATACAAGCACATATAATTCATCTTATCACATTTCTAACCACAAAAATTCTACCTTTTTACAAATAAATCCTTAAAACTCATTTTCTTTAAAAATCATTTCAAAATTCTTGTATATTCTCACTTAATATACAATAATTCATCAAAATCTATCAATATATCAAGGATTCATCAATGGCACTTTTCAAAGACATGTTCAAAATCAGAAATTGAGGTATGGATTAGCTAGTATTCAAAGCAACCACCTCAAAAACGTAAAAATTATCGAAAACGGGACAAAAACGAACCTCCAATCGAAGTTTGAAGTAGCCAACGTTAAAAGCTTGTAAACCCTTCCTTTTCTTTGCATAAACAGTGAATAAGATGATGAAAATGAAAGCATTTTCCTTGTTTTAATTAAACATATAACATATAATAAACCAATGACCATTTTGCCCTTATTACTAAAACCATAAAAAAAAATATCATCAAGGGCATAATTGTCCACTAGCATAGGGAATGGTAAAATAACCATTTAAGACCTTCCACTTTAAAAGCCATCATCTAATAAGCCATTTATGAAATAGGACTCTAATTTATCGCTTTATGCGATTTAGTCATTTTTCTCAAATTTACCGGTTAAACAATAAAATTTCTAAGCGGAACTGTCACACAGAAATTTCTATCATGCTGTAAAACATTTTAAAGCAATAAAATTAATAATTTGACTCGGTTAAGTGGTCCCGAAACCACTCGTTCCGACTAGGGTCAAAAGTGGGCTGTTACAAATCCAATTCAACATATTTTCAAAATAGATTCGTGCATATCCATAAGACAATCTCATCACATACCAAAACTAAGATTTGTTAGCCACACCAATGGCTAACTTTACATTCATTTCATATTAATGTTTACTTTATTAACTTATACATGCCATTGATTTTCGAAATAAAGTTTCTTGATATACCAAAATGTTGAGGTTGATAATGTGAAGTGTCTCCGACCGAATCTGACCGCCGAGCTTTTAATACTACAATATAGGGAAAAAGGAAAAAGGGTAAGCACATTGTGCTTAGTAAGCTCATGTAACAAGAATTATTCTTACCTAATATTTTCAATACAATACAATAAACATTCATACATCTATTCAATGCATTGTTACCCTAACATGCACAAACTCAACATTCAAGTTAGTCCAATAATTTCAATGTATCAATAATATATACCGTGATTGATGAGCTCATCAATACCATGATTTCCATTCTATTATTATTTTCCCATCTTTATCCCGTTAAATTTCTCGAAATTTCGATAGATTTTCAAGGGCACACTTTAGTGTACAAATCCGGGTTCGTCAATTCATATTCATGTGCGCACATTTTCATTTCAGAGAGCACACTCCCGGGAACCTCATCCTTACAACAGAATTACCAGTCCAGGCTAAATCCCCTGTAATATAAACTTATAGAGTATTGTCGGGATCACCAGTCCTGGCTAAATCCCTTGCAACGACAATTACTCTAATGAGCTTGAATCTGAATTACCAGTCCAGGTTAGATTCAGACCCTAATTTGGATTACCCGTCCGGGCTAAATCCATTTTACATATATTCTTCGGGAGGGCTATATCAGGATAAGATCACCCGTTCGGGCTGGATCCTTTTCACCGTCAAATCCTTTTTAGAGATCCATCGAATTTTTCGTTCATTCAACCGGGATTTTTCCCTTTTTATCAAATATATCAATGTTTCATCAATTTTTATACAATGAACATTCAATTTATATTCACATCAATAACATACATTTCAAGCATTTAAGAATATAATTCAAGTTACACGCTTACCTCGATATTTATTTGTATATAAAAATCTACTAATTCTGAACTTTTTCCTTTCCTCGATCTAGCTTCATATTTGAGTCTTTGGGATTTAAATAAATAAATTTAATCATCAATTTAACATTTCATGTTCATATGTATCATTCTCTACAATTCCACTATTATTTATAGTTCATTCAAAGTCGTCTACTTGGGTCATAGTCACTAAATTATTTTTATCTTGAGCTACTGAACTCAAAATTAAGATCTGATAATTTTTCCTGGAACTAGACTCACATATATTCTTACCATAAAATTTTCAGAAATTTTGGTTTAGCCAATATGTACAGTTTATTCTTTAAAATCACCCATGTTCTGTTGTATGACAGTTCCAACCTTTCTTCACTAAAAATTAATTATCTCCTTTTACGGTATTCAGATAATGTTATCATTTGTTTCTCTTGAACATAGACTTATTAAGGATTTCAAACATATAAATTTAAGCCCCTAATTATTTTTCTTAAATTTTTGGTGATTTTCCAAAGTTAGAACAGGGGAACCCGAAATCATTCTGATCTTGTCTTACAAAATTTATTATATCTCATGATTGACAATTCCATTACTTACACCGTTTCTTTTATGAGAAACTAGAATCAATAAGCTTTAATTGCATATTTTTTTCATCCTATAATTTTTTTTCTAAAATTTATGGTGATTTTTCAAAGTTAGCTTACTGCTACTGTCCAAAACTGTTTTAGTGCAAGGGGTTTATTACATTATTCCTCTAAGCTTTTAATAAATGATAAGTTCATCCCTCCTCAGTTAACCTCTCAATTGAGCTGATTTTTCTCAATTAATACTTTATTATATATTTTAAACTACTTTGTAGCCTTTGGAAATAAGAATTTCAGCAATAGACTTCAATTTCATACTCTTTTACAAATAGGTCCTAAATATTCATTTTCTATTCATTTCATTCAATAAAATCATCATAAAATATGATTAAAGCTTCAATTACATTCTAAATCTTCATATACTTACAACACTCAACCATGGTGACTTTCAATTTCATCCATGAAATCAAAAACTAATGAATTTAATAGTAGGATCTAGTTGTAAAAGTCTTAAAAACACAAAAATTACAAGAAAAAGGCAAGGATTAACTCAATTTGCGCAAAAATTATGAAATACCAGCTTAAAGAACCCCTCCTATGGCGTTTTGGCTGATGAGAACGAAGAGAAATCACAAGAAATCTAGATATTTCTAAATTAGTCCTAGTTTTATTTAGTTGATAATGCAATATTCCAATTTTGCCTTTAAATCACCCATTTTCTTGCTGATTTCATGCCCTTGCCGTCCAACCCAAATAACGTTTGGGTCTATTTTCCTTTAAATCCTTTTTCATTAAACACTTAAGTTATTTAATCATCCTAACCACTTTTACACCTTTTCTAATTTAGTCCTTTTCATTTAATTGATTGCTCAAACGTTAAAATTTTCTAACGAAATTTTAATACTATATTACTAACATTTCATAAATATTTATAAAAATATTTTAGACTCGGTTTTATGAGATCGATGTCTCGATACCTTGTTTTTACCCAATTTCTTCAATAATTTTTTTCTAACTAACCACTAAATATCGGTAAAATTTTTCTATCGATATTTTCATACAATTTTCCTATTATATCAATATTCATGCAAAAAATATTAAAATAAATTTCTCTTTAAATCGGATTTCTGGTTACGAAACCACTGTTCCGATAACCTTGAATTTAGGCCATTACAAATATGACTTGTAAAATGGCTTATTTTCGTCCACACCGGTAGAGACACGGACGTGTGTCATGTGTTTCAATCGTGTGTGACACATGGCCAGGTGACACGACTATGTGTCCCCTGTATCTTAAATTTACACAAAACAGAATGCTCACATAGCCTAACAGACGAGCGTGTGGCTTGGCTGTGTGGCTTAAGTCAGTATGCTCAAATTGTTCACACGGCTTAACACACAGGCGTGTGACTTGGCCGTGTGACATAAGTCAAAGAGATCCTAAGTTTGGACACGGGCTGGGATACAGCCGTTTACCCCTATTTCAAAAGCCCACACGGCCTGACCACACGGGCATGTGTCCTCTGCACCTTAGAAAAATTTTGATGTTTTTTAAAAAAAAATTTGAGTTTCCGATTTAGTCCCAACTTATTTCTAATGTGTATTTTGAGCCTACAGGGCTCACCTAAGGGACAATATAATTGATTTTGATTGGTTTTTTATATGAATGCTAGATTAAATGAAATGTTTGATATTTAATCTGTAATCTCTGGTAATGCTCCATATCCTTGTTTCGGTGATGAATATGAGTTAGGAGTGTTACAATTTCGGCCTCCTAAAAAAGTTTTTTTGGCTTCGCCCTTTCTATTGAGTATGATAATTTTTTTTTGTTTAGTTGGATAGAATTTAAAGATAATGCTACGAGAGAATATAAAATAATTTAATAGTATTTTTTTATTTAATTGCTTCGACTTAAAAATATTAAGTATCTCGAGAGTGATTAATGTGTAAATTTATTAATAATTGAGTGATCAAATTATAAATTTATCCACTTTTGCATCTAACATCCATTAAGAGCTAAACAGGTTAGTGATAACTTTCGAATAATTTAACAATCAATTTATAACTTTTTGAAATTGAATGATAAAATGTAATTTTTTAATATAATTTATTAATTTTCAATTACAACTGCTTTGTATAACTATTCTTTTTTAATAATGTTTTTAAAAAGCCTGGCCATATAAAAAGAGATTAGTCCAAATGTGACGTGAAATTAAAGATGAATATGTTTTAAATTTCATAAGTAAAAGAAAGCATCACATGGTAATTGATATTTAAAATTAAAATATAAAAAATTATGAGACATAATAAAATTTTAACTTGGGTTATAAAATTAATTCTTTATTTAAAAAAAATTTGATATAGCTAATTGAGTCTTAATTCGATTAGCACGAGTGTTGTTGTCAATATAAAAAAAAGTTACAAGTAATTCTAGATATTGTATAAAAAAATCAAATATAATCAAAATTTATAATAAAATTATTTAAAAATAAAAACTCAGTATAATTAAGTTGAAGTGTATGCAAGAGAAGAGGGAGCAAGCGTGCGGTGTTGTTGAAAGGATGCATAAACAGAGACATGTTGAAATCGAAAAACAAAACGGCATGTGGATATATTGTCAAGAAAAGAAAAGGAAAGAGAGACGGAGACAGAAGAGCGGATGAAAACCACCGAAAGTGGCATTGCAGTTGCGGATTGGGGACAAATCCAAATGAAGAGTCAAAAGCAAATGGAAAGCCCACAAGATAAGATTTATAATTGAGGTCCCCTTTAATTCCTATGCTTATTGTCGCTTCTAACATCTCCATAGGTGGTGACCCAAACATAGATCCAACATTTTGGGCTTTCCTTTGGGTCCCTTGACAACATGTTTGCTTAACCTTTTAACCATTGCTTTACCCTTCGTTTTTGTCCCTTTTATCTGTGTTTCAACGACATCGTTTACTGTTCTCAATTAATTATTTAGTCTCCCTTGTATTTATGTTCATACTTTCAACTTCCAATCTTATCTGTATCTATAATTTCCTCCCCCATCACCATCCCCATCTACTTTCCTTTAATAAATCAACCTATATTTGAATTTCTCAATGTAATCTATGGATATTATTGCTCTATATACTTTTTTTTTTTAAATTTTTTATCTATACTTTTTATTTTTATACTTATTAATTCAAATATTTTTAAATTATGCTTACAATAAAATATTTCTGAGTGAAGTCTATCATTAGCTTCGTGTTTGAATTGCACTAAAATAAAAAGAAATGAAAAGAAAATAAACATTTTTCATTGTTTTGATAGTTTTCTTTTTCAATGTATCCATTAGAACGAGTTTAGTAATTAATCTTTTATATTTTGTAGGTCCATCAAAAGGATAAATCTGACTAGGAGTTTTAAAGTTACTCCATACCCAAAGCAATGATTGAATCCTCGACCACTAATTAAGGTAGGAAAAACCATTATCATCTCACCCAACTCTCATAATTTTAATAATTTTTTTTATTTAAGCAAGAAAAAGTAAAGAGAGTTGAACTACTTAATTTTTATTTACACTAATTTAGAGTAAATTTAGAAAAATTAAAGTGAGGTTTCTCGTCTTTATTCTATTAAAAATTATTATAATCACTTTTTTTTTTTAGTATATTCAAACAAACATCGATTTACTTATCTTTCATTTACTAATCTTATCTATCAAAACAAAATAAATCCACATCCCCAAACACTATGTAAGATTTAATTCGTTGAAAAAAATGAGTTTTATGAGAAGAACTCGGTTTTTAATATATGTAATGTAGTCATAATAAATCTTTCGTGTGTATTTTTTTATATAATCGTTTTTTTTATTCATTACTCGTCACTAACCTTTAAATTAAAGAAAATATATATATAAACACATTTAATCTTATATCCTCCTTATTACTGCATTAACAATAATTTCAAATTAACTAAAACCCAACCAATTAATCCTTAAATTAATATTGAAGTGTCAACTAACCAAAGAGTTGAAGTATAGAGGGGCACATTTTTCTTATAATGTATCATTTTTACGTTATTTAAAACTGAATAAAAAATTTTTAACCATGAAACTAACAAGTATATCACATTGCAAACACAGTCTAACAATCTTTACATCAACAAGGATCTGGTCCATGCAAACTTTTTATGAATCGTCCTCATCTAAATGTCGTGAATATATATATTTATATCATTCATATTGGTAGTTTATAATTGCATCATATTCAAAGTTTTTTTTTAGCCCAAAGAATGGAGAGGTGTGAAGGAGACAGTTGGGCCATGGATGTCTCGTTCACTGCAGACGAGAAGGTACACCTAAGAGTTGGGCATTGCAATCAGACGTTGGGAGGTCTTCACGTTAATGGCCGCACCCTTGTATTGATTTCACTTTCGAAAGGACGCTCTTCTAAACCAGCCATGGTCTCTTGTTGGTTGGTCAGGGTTCGCAACCTGCCTCCCACTATTTTTGTTTCGTATCTCCTTCATTTCACTGCCGCCCCTACCACCACCACCCACGTCTAAAGCTTCCCTGGACCAACCTCTTGTAAAATTAATCAATCTCATCTAATTTTTTAATTTTTAATTAATATCTTCAAAACACTTCATTTGAATATAAGTGTTTTAACGTAATTAAAATATTTTTTTCTATAATTTATTAATGTTATTATTAATAAAAACTTCAGATTAAATTGATTTTGTTTTGATTTACATGTATTTTATGATTATATAAAATATAATAATTAATTAATTTTGTCCATTCAAAACAATCTTAAGTTTATATTATATATATTTGATACAATGCCTAAAATTATTCGTATCCCTCATAACCATTAAATAAGAAGATAAATGTGATTCTACGTGCTCTAATTCATATTCTCTTACATTAACAATAATATCGATACTAATCAAGCTAAAATTCAATTGGCCATGATTTTGTATTTTTTTTTTTTGGTGAATAAAAAAAAATAGACTCAGATAATTAGACCCTCAAAGGAGGACCCTTAAACAATCTTAAACCTGGACTTCTGTCTCGAACCTTATTGACTAGACTATCCACAACAGTAATCTCCTCGCGGGGAATATGTTGAATCCTCCACTGTTTTACCTTTGTCAGGATCTGTTCAATTCTTCTAAGTAGAGTTGAGTTTGCAATTCTAGAGGCTCACTCCTTAATAGCAATAGCAACCTCAAGACTATCTATTTGAATTAAGACCATTTCGAATCCTCTGTCTAATATCAGTTTTAACTTATCCAAGATGTTCCAAAGCTCAGTCTCTATTACTGTACAACTACCCAAATATCTGCTAAACTCAATAATCCATTTACTATTTTGGTCACACACTAATCTTCCTGCTGCAACAAATTCATCATCCTGCCTCACTAAACTATCCATATTTAAGTACACCCAACTTCCATCCATGAGGTAACTATCCAACTATCTTTAGATTTTGTGAGCCAAAAACTTGAAAGCGTATAAAGCATTTTTAAGTTAACACACTTTATTACTTTAATAAGCATTTACTAAAATGCTCAAAAGTGAAAATGGTTAATAATATTATATTATGCAGTGCCATTTTAACATGGATGAATGAAAACGTTTTATATAAGTTTTTAATAAAAATTATTTAACAATGATTATAGGTAAAGTGATTAAAAAGGTTTATATAAATTTTATTAAATATGTATTCAAATTTTGAATATATTGTTTATTTAAATATTATAATAAAATATGAATAGGAAAAAGTATTATTATAATAATATTAGTCATTATTTAAAAGAAATGGTATATTAAAATTTTCTCAATTGAGTTTGTATCCGATTAATCTATGACACTAATTCGATTATGAATTTTATAATAAGCATAGATATATAATTAGTAATATAGGCTCGCTATACAGGTTTTTCTTTTTAATTATACCATGTTTAATTATAAATAATTAATTTGAAACTCATTTGTTTAATAATTGAAAATATAAATTTAATGTTTAGTTTTTTTTTTCAATTGAAATATAAATCTAATTAAAAACAAAAGACTCTTCTTTCGTTTAATAGTGAAAGAGTAGATGTGCTTAAATGTGTATTTATCCAATATAAAAATAAATTGATGTATTTATTTATTTATTTAAATGTGTATGGTTAAAACAAAATTAAATTTTCAAAATACATTTGAACCACAATTAGAGTTTCACGTGTATAATTGCACAAAAATTAAAGTTCATGTATAAAATTGCAAATTAAATCAAAGTTCATGCATAATTTTGAGATTTATCCCTTTAATGAAATGTGCTTCTAGATAATTTTACATTCTGTCAACAAAGCACCAAAATTTTACATTCGTGCTAAATGAACAAAACTAAAATATCGTAATGTATTATAGCTTTGAATCGAACATCCCTATATCTTGTAAACAACTGATTCGAATATGTTAATCTGAATGTGCAATCTTGATATAGATTCGAAATTCAAATTTGGATTCCTAAATATGCTATTCAAATAAGCAATATAGATTCTAATAATAGATATAAAAAATGTCTATCTATAACTACTCTTCACCGTCACGAATAATAATTTTAATATTTAAATTTAAATATTAACAGAATTTATAAGAGTTTGATTTCTATAAATATTAAAATTCGTAATCTAAATTTCATAGTTGGCATTTAAATATGGGATTATGCAATGATTTAACAATGACAACGCTTCTTAAATAATTGTGAGATCAATAGGCATATTTGTATTTCTCTTCTCTTTTGAAATATGAAGGAAAGCGGTGCAAAAATAAGAGAAATGATTGATACTCTTATAAAATAAGAGTAATCTACGTTGAAAATATGTACATCATGGAGTTTGGTATTATTTAAATAAGATATCATTGTTTAAACAAAAAAAAATATCGTATTTAAGTTTTGTATGTATAGAAATAAAGATTTTTTTTGTCGGTTTTAAATTATTTGATTTCGAATTTAATTAAAATATGACATTATTACTTGTTATAAAATATGATTGTAAAACAATAAGAAAAAAAAAGTAATAACACATATATTTTACGCGAAAAACCTTTATCAAGAAAAAACCATGTAGAGAGGAGGAGAAATTCACTATGTGGAAAAACATACAATACAATAAGAGTTCGATTACATCTATTTAATGGTTAAAAAACATGTTATAATGAATATCTAATAAAAGAAGTATAGTCTTCTACGGATTCAACTTGTACGGCGGTAGTTCGCTTCCATCGATTATTTTGCCCCTCTATTTTGCTTAACTAATGTTTATAGTGAATAATTACATATATTTATTGTTGTTTATTTAAATTAAATTAAAATTTAAAACATTACTTTCTTTAAATTTTAAAAATAAGTTTATAAATTAATTTTTATGAATCATTTTCATCAACATTGAAATTTTTTTCAATTTATTGATTGTTTTAATTTGATATCTCAACTGATGTTTCAATATAGGTTGGTAACATAATTCGGATCAACAATCTTACGTTTGTGGAGTCTCGTTTAAAGAATAATTTTACTCAACATTTTATCTGGTACAACTTCGACGTAAACCCAAACTATACTTACACTGATAGATATTAGCATCCCCAAAGTTGAACCAAATTATCATAGACCACTCTCGCAAATATCTTCACATGCAAATAATAAAAATCTCCCCAACAAATGCCTAAAAAGGTAAAAAATACACAACTAGAATAACAAATCAATAAGTCAATAAGACATTAAAAAAAATACTTTCAGAGTGACACCAAACAACAACCTTTTTTCTAAGCTCCATTCAATTAAACATTAACTTGACATGTTAAAAACTTATCTTTGAATGGGTGGCTTTTAATAGAATAATCATTTTGAATAATTATCTCATAAAATCCTTAATAAATTTGTCTCACATCAGCTTTAAATACACTAAAAAAGATTAGATAAGAATAAAGTTTGCTTTGAATTAACCTCTCCTCTTTCTTCTTTCATTCGAAAATAAGCTCTCTAACTATATTAAATAAACAAAAATAAGAGGTAATTTATTGATAGAAAGTCGATAAAAATTGCCAAAAAGTTTACTACACTTGTATCCATCTTTATCCCAAATGCTATCATAACTTAATTTTTTTTGGGTGAAAATTACAAAGATTATAGAGAATTAAGCTACATTAACAATGTCAAGGCATCATTAGCCTTATCATTATAGAGGGTTTCAAGAAAATCCATACGAACTTTTTCCAAAATTTGTACCCCTTCCAAATCAGTAGAAATCATCTTGGTAATTTGATCAACAATATGATTAGTCTCTCTGAGAATGTGTCCTATCCTTCAATACTCTTTGTTATGTAATAGCTTCGAATCCGCTTAATCAAAGCTAAGTTCAAATTTACTGAAATTTTCCTTTGAATAACTTAAATTATCTTTAGATCGTCAATTTAAATCAAAATCCTATTCAGTTTCTAATATATAAAACGGTTTACGACAAATAAAACAATGATTGCAACCCATAATTCATTCCTTTGGCACCACTTCTCGTGCAAACGCAAATCGTGCATGATTTGAAATATTGTTTGAAAAAAAATGAAACAATGCAGCACAGAGGATCACTAAATACGCATTAATATTTTAAGCACAAGTGTGAGAGAAATGGTTATAATTAAGAGGTGATGCGCGGAAACATTAATGATGGGTAATGGGGATGAACAGTGTCCAACTGATAAAAGAAAAAAAGGTAGTAAAGTACCTGTGCTTTTCAGCTTTAAACATTAAATCCTATATTCCAACAAAACATTAAATCTTTGTTGCTTTAGCAATATTTTAAGTTCTGGACCTCCGCTGGATTTCTATTCTTGTTTTAAATAGACACGAAAAACAAAAATTAAATTATGTGAGTTGAGACCGGAAACCATATTCATTTATAATTGAAGGCTCCACTACATTTAATACTTCAATCATTCCAACTTAACATCTGTTATCAATAAATTGTTGATCCGGGTTGTATTACTCTAATTTTCATAAATTCAGATCCCACAAATAATATTTATTCAAAATTTTGTCGATTGAGTTATTGGCATGTATATTGTTATCAATGTAGGAGGAGGATGTGAGTTTAAGTGCATTTATATTCATTTATACTCCTATTTAGAGATAGTTTTAGGTATTGTATAAAAAAGAACTTATATAATTAAAATTTATAATGAGATTATTAAAAAAAATAAAGGTTTTTTTAACTTTTCAATTTTATAAAAAAATCATTTTAGCCATTCATTTAATTTTTAATCTTTTTTAGCTCTTGACCTTGCATTTTTTGTCAAATCACTCAAAATTTGATGAAAAATTAATGTTTGTTAACTTTGCTACATGATATACACATGAGTTGCCACATATATAACATGTCAGCATTTTTAATATTTTTTATAATTATTTTTAATTTTTAAAATTAAAAAAATAATTAAATGTTTACGTGTTATCCATGTGATTATTCATATGTATGTCACATCAATAAATTTTTAAAAAAAAGTTAATTTTTTCATCCATTTTAGGGTGATTTGAAAAAAACACAAATTCAAAGACTAAAAAAGATGAAAATTTAAATAAATAATTAACATATATTTATCTTGATCATGATAGACATCTACTTAATAAAATATTAATAACAATAAAATATTTTTTAATGAAATTAGAGAGTCAAATAAATTATTATCTCAGTGACTTGAATGTTTCTTTGAGTTATTTCAAATAAAAATTATATTTTAAAAACAATTAAGTATTAATTCGGTTAAAAATATATGTAATAGTTTTTATAACGCTCGAGCTATGGCTCCCATGCAGTTCCCTTAGGCCTAGGGTGTGTTACCCAATCTACGACTATAGGTCAAAGCAGGCATAAGAATGTCAAACTACCTATGGGTTTTAGAATTTACCAAGAGTTTGAGAAATACAAAAAAAAAAAAAGAAAATAAATTATCATAGATATAGGTGTGGAAATCATAAATTCGATTAAAGAAAATATTTTATATTAAAACCAATTTTTTTAAATAAATAAGCGGTGAGATGATATAAAAGGAAACTATGATACAAAAATTGTAAATAAAGAGAAAATATTTTCTCTTTTTCACAACATGATAATTTTTTCATTGATTATTATCATTTTAAATAAATTTAATTGTTTAATTAATAGTTGAAAAAATAGAGGTATTAATTCGAGAAAAAAATAATTTACGTTTCACTTGTAATAAAAAAAATTTTAGACAACAAAATTAAAAAATAAATTGATATAGCTTAGGTAGCAATTTGTAAGTTAAGCTTTTTCTTTTGGCTTAATTCAAGATTTGATTTTTAAAGTATACTCATTTTCCCATTTTGGTATCTAATCGTTTTTTTGTCCTAATTTGATACTTAAAGTACACTTAAATTCTCAATTTGATATTTAATTTTAATGTATGCCTCTGTTATATTAAAAAAATTCTTATAGCCAATCACAAAGCACCACATGGCATCTTCATGTAAAAGAAATTATTTTATTAAAAATATATAAAAATGAAAAAATATATAAAAATTCAAAATATATATAATCTAGAAAGAAAACATATAAATTAAAAAAATAAAATTTAGAGAAGAATACGATAATTAAAAAAATTAGTTGAAATTAATAATATTAATAAAAAATGTAAAAGAAATTGTAAAAATATAAAAAATAAAAAAAGGTTTAAAAATATTTTTTTGTACAATTCTAAAATATATAATTCTAAAATTTTAAAATATTTAAATTTCAAGTTTTCTACAATTACTTGAAATTTAAATAAAATTTTATTTTTTATATATTAAATTGAATTTTTTAAAATTAATAATTATAAATTTTAGAGTTTTAGAATTTTATAAAAATATATATTGTATATGATTTTTTACATTTTTATTCAATATATAATACTAAAAAAATAATGAAGGGACACGTGGCTTGTTCTAATAGTGTCATATGATTGATCAGTGTCGGTCAATGATCGATAAACAGCTATCAAAGTCAAAATTATTTTTTAATATTTAAATATATAATATTCCGATTATTATTTTTTTAAATTTAAATTTAATAATTTTATTTTAAATAAACCTAATTATCATGTGACATTTTTTCATTAGTCAAAACATGTTACATGATTCTTTTTTATTGGTTAAAAGTGCCTAATAATTTTTCTTAATGTCTTATACAAAATGTACTAAGAATAGGTAAAATTGATACTTAAAGTATCAAATTGAGATAAAAAAAATTGAAGCATTAAAATGAAAAATGAGTATACTTTAAAAGTTAAACTATGAATAAATTTTTTTTGGTTTATAACTAAAAAAATAATTCACATACCAAAAAAAAAAAAATATGGGTGAAGCTAAATAAATGTAATAGATTATTTTTAAAAATTAATAAAAAGCAGTATAAAAAGAGTAAAAAAGCTTGTAATGATAGTGGATTAATATTTGGAAGTATGAGTTAACCAAATCTATAAAATAAATAAATAAACTGTCCTAAAATCTAGTGGCTCTATTGGAGATAATTAAGAATAGAAATGATGGAGAATTGAATACTGAATTTGCCAATGATGATCAGCGGTTCACTCAGACTTCCATTCACGCCTAATTTTAATTTCACCCACACCCCTTACCTCACCCTCCAATCACAACCATCCCTCCATGTCACAGTCAGTCACCCAATCACTCGCAATTTACAGACTACTACTATATTAATTTCCAATTTCCCATAAGCCAACCCTCAATAGCTGAAACTACAAACCTTCCTCTTCTCCCTCACTCCTCACACACACACACACACAGAGTCTGTACAATCACGTAAACAAAACCTTTCTCTTTAATTATAATTCATTTTCATCTTAATTTCTTCATGGGGTTTCCAGTTGGTTACACCGAAGTTTTCTTACCGAAACTCTTCGTCCACATGCTTTGGTTTCTGGGTTTCATCCGATGTCTAATTGTTACTCTTTTTAGCTACCTCGGACTCTCCGATTTCCTCGAACCAGACACTGTCTGGCAGGATAACCGGACCCGAATTACACCCGAGAACCCGCCCGTATCAGCTCTTCTAATCCGTGAAATCCTTCCCGTCATAAAGTTCGAGGAGCTCGTCGTCGTGGGGGATCCACCGGAGAGTTGTGCCGTTTGCTTGTACGAGTTCGAAGGAGGTGAAGAGATCAGGTGGTTGAGGAACTGTAGGCACGTTTTCCATCGGGCGTGTTTGGACCGTTGGATGGACCATGATCAGAAAACATGTCCGCTCTGTAGGACACCGTTTGTGCCCGACGAGTTGCAGGATGAGTTCAATCAACGACTCTGGGCTGCTTCCGGTGTCGGTGATTTACACAGTGAGTACATTTCGGTTCCGGGATTGTAGGAATTTTTTTTTAAAAAAGAGGGGGCACTTGATGTTTCTTACCCGATGGCTTCTTTTGTAACGAGCTTGGTGCAAATTGTATATATTAAACATCAGTACATCACAATTTGGTGCATAATTAAGTCAGAAAAAGATTAAAAAAAAAATGGAAAAGTTTTCCATATGAAGTTCTTATAGTTTGAATGTTGCATAACATGCTTTGTTTTAATTGTTTCTCAAATCGAGTAATGGGTATTATTCAATCTACAGTCAAATTTCAATTTTGTTTCAAGGAGTTAAGTTTGTGAGGCTATTTTAGTAAACATGAATGGACTGCCTTGTTACTGAACAGTGAACACGAAACAGATAAATCCAGGTTTTAGTTTAGGGCATTTTTGAACAAGTTGTTAATTGCAGAAAGTTTTGGTGGGGGCGCATTGATTTTATTTTTTTCTTGCTTTCTCATTGCCTCTTCAAATGGTGGTATTAATGAACTTGGATTCTGTGCTTGATCCATCTCTATTTTCAGACGCTGTGTTAGCCCAGAGCTTTAAATCACAAGCTAGCTCTCAAACGCTAAAAAGAAGTTTACATTGGTAATTTAGCAATGAAATCTGAAAATTCTACCAAAGTCCCCTTGCTGCCTCACCTTTCTGTTTCAACTTTTTAAGGGGACAAAAAGGATCCTAAGTGAAATGGTTAACTTTCTTTTATCTATAACCCCAAAGCTCAGTCCCAGTGCCTAAACATCAATGCGATAGCGATTCTGATTGTCTACTTTTTATTTGTTTTTTGCTTATCCTATTCCTAGTTCCTAGTTCCTACCGCCTACCTAGTGGTTCTCTGCTTTTCTAAATGTTGAAACCAATAAAAGCAGCTGCGTATTTGCTCTTGGGCTTCCCATAAGCTGGGAAATGTTGGGCTCCCAATATTATGTCGGCTGCAAACCCGGTTAAGTTGAAGTGTTGTGATTTTGCATACTTCCACGCTACAGCCATACATTCTTGGACTTCCCAAGGGTTGGGTATCAGAGTGACCAACAAAAACTTCAACATAATTTAACTAATTCTATGTGAATAAAATGATGATACATGAATTTAATCTTAAAATTTTGAATGATATGTCGTCGTCGTCATCTGACTTGAGATTGCATCTAATTAATTACTAATGATGTGTTAATTTCAGAACCAAAGTTTTCATGGAAGAACAAGGACACGAACCCAACGTATGTAGTTTTTCAGTCAACACTTGGTAATGGTAGTTTCAACTCCCTACCTCATGCCCTAATTGCTTAAACCCAGAGGCTCTTCCACGATTCTCCACATTACTTGAAAACGAAGAAACTGAATGTGACGTCAACTAAACATAGTCTGTTCCTCTTTCCATCTCTTGATAACTGTGGAATATAAGTTTCTATCTACCGTTCCTAGCCATCTCTTTGTTGTTTGGGTCATATTCCAACAAAAAAACGCAACACCTCAACTTTCAACTTTCATCTTTCATCCTACCCTTTTTCATTTTCATTTGATTCTCTTTCCGTTTATTTATTGTAAACAAGACCTGCCAGTTAATGTAAGGAAAGTTTCAGGTTGCATCTCTTTATAATTGAAACATACAGGGGCATCGACATTTGACAACCTAATAATAAGGGTACAGGGGATTCAGTCTCCCGTTAATTATATACGAGAAGACTATGATTCTGTAGTTGAAAAAACAAAGCTGGTTGATAGAAGTATCTGTTTGCCAATGTGTTGTTACACTTTACAAGAAGAAGAAAAAAAGAAGTACAAATCATTGCAGATTCGAATACCTCATCGGGGAAGCAGTAATGTTAGTACGAATGTGACAGTGGGTTGTAGTGGGTGTGTCCATTTCGTTTTCAACCGGAGCAGTAGCAGGGGCCGGCACCCATATATGCCAATGTCCTGGTTCCAACCCGCTTTACTTCACACAAAACAACTTCCCACCACTGAAACAATGGTCCTCCAGTTTCAGATATTATATACACTTCCGTTGATCTAAAGTTTTAGATTGATTTTTCAAGAATATGGAAAGTGTATTTCAATCTTAAAAATTACAATAAATATAAGATAAATCAACATTTATTGAATTGCAAAAAAGAAAAAAGAAAAAAAAGAATCCTATAAAAATTACAAATTTGGTCAGCTTAATTTAGAAGAATGTGTGGTAGTAGTGAAAACAATAGAAATGCACAAAACTCGTCGTTTAGCCACGTCAACCAGTAAGCAAGCCCGTTGAAAATAGAAAAAAGATAAAGATAAAAAGAGTTGAAATTACAAAAAACCGCATTGAGTTTTGCAACATTGACTAACCTACCCTCCATTTGGTCCACGCGAGTCACACCGTACAATATCTCCTCTACTGACAAGTTGGCAGAGCAAATTCTAGTCTTACCCGCGACAAAACCCAACATCATATGAAACAACCCAAAAGTAAAATAAAATCTTTAAAATTTAAATTTACTTAATAATAAATAAAACCCTAGAAGCAAAAAAAATAAAGACAAAAAACATACCCATTAAAAAGAGAAACGCAAATGAAAAAAAGTACAACAATTTTCAACACATTTAAGCCAAAAAAAGGCCAAAACCCTTTTTTTTTTTATATATATATTTTTATGTGATGGTCTTCACATTAAGGACTTTAATGATCTTGCTTTAATAGGTTTCCTCATCCGTTTCTTGCCACTATCTACGTTCTCGTCCTCCTCGTCATCATCATATTCATCATCCTCATCATCCACATAATCAAATTCTTCATTATTATCGAATTGCGAAGACGACGACGGCGTCGTATTGTTTTGAGCGGTGACAGCGCTGCTGTTGTTTTCAACTTCTTTACCCTCGATAATATTCTTCCTCATTTCGCTGCCTCTTCTCCTTCCCCACGACGGCCCGAACCCCGAATAATAGTAAAATTCGTACGGGTTCGACGCTGACGACGACCCTTTCTTGGCGGCTCGGGCTCGTCCGCGGCGGTTACCGGTTAGCTGGTAATTATTCTTGTCCGATTTCTTGCTGGGATTATTTCCGCTATCGTTGCTGCAAGATTTCAGCACACGCTCTTGCTTGGATCCCTCTTCTTCCTCTTCGCATTGGGTCTGCAACCCAAATTTCACCTCGTCGTTATCGTCGATAACCATGCCTTCCACTTTCATTATCGCTTTATCTTCACTCTCCATCATCGACGCTACGCTGCGTTTCGAGTAATAACCGCAACATTTTTCAACACCCGCGGAATAACACAAACTGGGTTTTTCATTAACTCGCCAACCCATCATCAAATTTTTGGATAATTATTCCCATTATTTAAGAGACGAATAGCAAAAAACCCTAATAGAATACCACGACAGCAATTGATAAAAAACAATCGGATCGAACAAGTAGGGAGTGTATTACCTCTCGACAGCACCAATAGAATCGCCTAAGCTCCCATTTCCATTAAAACTATCTTCTGCTTCGAACTGGGTTTTTTTTAAAGAAAGAAAGAAAACAATAAACGAAGCTAGCAAACGACTGAAAACTCGAACCAGAAAATAATACGCAGAAATGACAAACACCCATTAACCTAAATCGACTATTTCGAAGAAAATACACGATAACAAGGAGATAATTTAGGGTTTTGTCGAAACCCTAAAACGGGAAAAACCCTAAAAGAAATGAGGGATGTGTAGATGAAATGTCAGACAAAGAAATACAAAATGGAGGCAAGTGTGAAGGAGGAGTTAGTAGATCTGCCTTAAGGAACGAACCAATTTATTTCGGAAGGAAGCAAAGAAGGAATAAAGAGGGAGCAAAAGAGTTGGTTACCTGGTGATGAAGATACGATGGGTATGGGTCTTGAGCGAAGGAAATCACATCCCATGGCGACTGGTTCAGCTCGCACACGTGCACACTCTCAGCCCTTGAACCCTCGGAGTGTATCAGCGACGATAGCTTCGCGTTCTTCCGAATCCTCATGTTGTTGTATCGGGTATTAATTAAAAATAAGCGAACAAATACGAGAAAAAAAAAAAAAAAGAGACAGCAAATTATAGGTGATGGAGGAGGGAACTGAAAAGATAAAATACCAAGTGAGAGAGCCAAGAAAAGAAACGAGAAATATTATTTAGATCCAAAAAGGGTGTGTTTATTTATCCCTTGTTTTGTTTGTCTCTTGAGAAAGAGAAGGGGGGGCTTTGGTTTGGTGGTGCTATGGTGTTTTTTTGCAGATCTCACAGAACTCGATAATCAGGGTTTTCTTAACTTTCTGTTGCTTTCTCGGCCCTTCATATGTTTCGATTTTATTTTTCCTTTCTCCATTTTGTCCTTAGGTTTTTTATTTATTTTCTGAACGCCTTCCGCAGGAAAAAAAGCTGCCGCTATTACACGTCATGATAGTTGTCCAAAGTTTATTTTTTATTCTAGTATATTGGGAGGACGTTAATTATCGTGTACAGTTTATTCCACATTTGTCTCCCGTGGGGTCTCTACCATTTAACTAATACTTTCGCAAATTCTATTAAAATATAATTAAAACAGTGCATTTAGCACTTGCCTCATTACATGATTAGTACTTCAACCCTTGGGGCTATTTCCGTCTTTTAAGATCTTTTCTTATAAAAAAAGGTGATTAAACAGATAAAAACCATACATCTTTTTAGTTACTAAAACAGAGACCGAGATAGGGAGACAATGTTGAGCGAGCGTGAATCAAACGCGCTCCAATCGACGTGCGGGTGTGAGAAGTGGCAAACACGTGTGGCCCAGGAGAAATTTGGATTTGATGATTGTACTTTAGGGGGTCCCGCTCTAGATTGGAGGGCTGTGATTCAAGAGGCCAAAACTCTTCAAGGAAAGTGAAAAGCAGAGGATGTGATGCCCCATAAATTCTTAGTATTTAGTGGTAGGTTTTATAATTATATAAAAAAACTATAAATAACAGCCACAGTTAATTGGAAAGACCTAACTCCCAGCCCTACGTGTCAGTTTGCTGCTTATTTTCAATGGAGAAATTAATTAACTTACCTTAATTACCTGATTCATTAGGATTTACACACATTAAACCATTTCTTCTTCTTCTTTCAATTTCGCCTTAAATTATCTTTAAGAAAAAAGCAAAAAAATATTTCCTCGATTGTTTTAATCATGCTAAATCTTCTCTTAACAATAAATAGTAATGACTATTGAATTATATTATCGATGATGCGATAAAATATTTCTGTTGGTATCAATAGGGACGAAGTTAAAAAATTTTGTTAGAGGAGCCAAAATTAAATTATAATTTTTACTATAGTAAAAATATAATTTTAAAGGATTAAATCAAAGTTTTATTATTTTTAGGAGGGCAAAGTATAATTTTATTTTTACTAATTGAAAATTTTAAAGGACCAAGGCCCCTACCACCCCCAAGATCTGCCCTATATATTAATTTTATATTTTATCTTTAAAAATCATATTTTTTATATTTAATATATTTTTAATTTCAAACAAGAATAAAAAAATTAATCTATATGTAAAAATTAATAAACAAATTATAAAATGATGAAATTAATAACAAATTTGATTACATAGTGAATAACAGTGGCTGGATATATCCACTCCCCCGCCCAACAGACACATGATGCGTTACAACTGGTCTACCCATTTTAAACATGCTCATACCAGATTTAAACAAAGTTACAACACATTTTTTTTTCACTTATCATTAAAAATTAAAAAAATATATAATAAAAAAAACTATAGAAACAGGGGCTGGCTCTATTTGCATGATAAAAAAACAATGTATAAAAATGACTAAACACGAATATTGATGTGGGGCAGCCATTTTTTTTCTTGTAATTAAAAAGAAAGCAGAAATGTTGATGAAAGGCAAAGCATCTCTTGCTTTCCCCCCTCCCTCTTTGGCAAAGCCATTATGTAATTATATTTTCTAACTCTGGGGTCATTTTCAATCGCCCACACTTTCCTCACACACATCCGTATAATCCAAATTTCATGCAAATACGGTGCGTTTACTTTAAAACAAGATTAAAAATAAAATAAAAATATTTAAAAAGTCTTATCCGCTTGTGATACTTGCTAGGTGATTTTGTAGCTGTAGATAGCTAATAGGTTTCCAAGAGCTCAAAAGCATAAAACTTGACAAAAGTTTGTAAAAAAATTATTTGGGGTTTGCAATGACAAATGAAACGGCAGTTGAAAAAAAAAAGGGCTTGAGGTTAAGCATTTTCTGTCAAATTACTTTATGGTGTGGGATATGGCATGCATGATTGTGTATTATTAATTTGAATGAAATGGGGAGATGTTTCTAAATAAAATAATAAAATTAAAATGTTGGGTAATGCCTTTGTCGACATATCTACCAGACTATTTTCTTTTCCGCCATTATCAACCTCCCTAATCACTGCATTTAACTTTATTAATTAACTTTACCGTTTGTGTATTAAAGTTGATAAGCAGATATATGAATGGAAGTAGGCCGCGAAGGACCCATAGCTACAGGAAACCCTAAATAATATATGTATGTATATATCTTTATCATCACATATAATCTGTGGATCATACAAACCAATATTTAAAAGATTGAAGCACTTGTTTAAGTAAATAATATTAATGACCAAATTAATTAAAAATGGAGTTGACTCTTTAATTCTAAACCTAGAAACGGTGAGATAATTCTACCAACAAGTGGGAAAAAAAAGGATATGGAGAAGAAGAAGATCTGTGACGAAGTTCCATTATCAGCTAAAAATCCGAAACAAAAATTGAACTGAAACTGGGAAAAAGGGAGAAAATGAACAACACAATGAAATCAAGCATTATCATATGCTTCTTCAGCTGCAAAGTCTTTCTTGTTTGAGTTGATATACCGTTTCCAGCCACTCTAAGCTTGCGGCGGTGTGGAGTTCGAGTACGGTCAAGAATAACCACATACATACACCTCTACCATTATTCAGACCAAAGGATATATATATATATATTTATGGGATGCAAGTGGTGAAAAAACAGAAGAAGAGAAAAGCATTTAGAAGTGAAAGAAACAGTAAAACTTTATGTGTTTGAAACTGACCTTATCTGATTTTATGCCTCTTTTAAACTGGAGCCACCATTGCTGCACCTCTACCACTTTTTCTTGCTTAACATTCTCAGCATTTTTATTGTCCTCAAAATGATTTTCAGAGTTAGAAAGACAGGAAGGTAAAATGGAAAGAAGCATTTGTTATACATATTATATAAATATAATATTAAAATGGGCTGGTTGTAGAACGATTGAACTGAACATGGAGTAGTGATCGCACAACCGACGAGGGAGCGCTAGTTTTTATGACCCTTTGGTCGTATGCCCTGAGAGACACTCTTATTCTGACACTTAATGGATCTCTCTCTCTCTCTCTCTCATATTATTATTATTATTATTATTGCTCTTCTAGAGCTTTTAGGATTATATATTTATGGCACTCATGATTCATTGAAAATCAACGAATTATGATTTTATTTTTATTTACTTCATTTTCATGTCCAGAGAAGGAGAATAATATTAATAATCTGATTTGTGTAGTGAGTTTTGTTTTAAGAATGTGAAGCGTATCACTGTGATTTTTTATTTAAAAAAATGGGGTAATCATAACGTAAAAGTACTTATTGGGTATTCTTTTTAAGCCAAACAAGTGATTTATTAAAATAGGAATTTTGATGTGACAATTACAGCAACATCCGACTTGCTTAGCAATTTCAATACATCTGTATGGCTTTACTGCTGCAAGTGGAGCATATATTTATTTTTGGACTTACAGGTATTTGATAATGACAGTACATTTTAATTAAATTCAAATTTGGGGGTTGGGTTATATCATTTCCTTTATTCACATATTTTTACTGAGTAGAGATGATAAGTAAATGGAGTATCAACTTTGCTCTAGCATCTAATTATTTAAATACATTCCTTCTCATTACTAAGGATACGAGAATGGAGTAAAATAATAAAAGATCCTTTTGACTTTGGAGTATTCATGACATGAGCCCCGTTATGAATGGCAGTACAGTAGACACAATTATTTTTATTTTTAATTACTTGGAATAAATAGAGGTAGACATCAACATCACAGAACACTCGCAAACAACAGTTGGGTCACTTCCGTTGTACCACTTCATGGAACTACGTTTGTTAATACTCGTATTTAACACTGGAAAGTACAATACATAGCTACAAACATTACGTACAAATATATATATAATTACGTACAACAAATATTTGTCTCGTAATCCGTACACTCTTAAAGAGGAGAGTTTATTCAAACCCCATACAAACTCCTACCCTATGCCATAATAGAAGAGCATAATCCTTGTGGTTATTTGGAACTATTTGTCTCATTTCAACGCACTGCACCAGAGAACAGTGAATCTCAAAATTTATTGCAAGAGTAATAATAGATGCTACACGAACTAGAATACAACTGTCGAATATGGGTATCCTCGAATTAGAAAAAAAAAATAATCCATAAATTTAAAGAGTGATAACCCATAGTCATGTCTGAGAACAAGGCAGCACAAGAAAAAGGAAATGGGTCGGAAAATCACAATTAAAGGACCAAAGGTGTAAATCATTTTGGTGAAGTTGAAGAATGGTAGGTATTGAGCTTCTGAATCATGTTTAGACCAAATAGAGTTCGAAAATGCACTAAAAGACATCGTAGTCAATCCCACATAGTTTGAAAGATTTTAGTTGAGCTTAGTAGGGATATACGAGAAGTATATTAGAAAACCATGTAAACGATACTATTTTACTTCCCTACATGCTCTGAGCCGACGTGCAACAATTTTCAGAACATAGAACTACAATACTCGAATACTAAATGTTTCATACCATAGAATTGAAGAAAATTAGGGAAACTTACTTGTATAAATAGGCAGCGATTCCAAGAATTATACATAGAAGGATGATATCAATGCAGAAGTTGCGACTTGACCTCAGCTAAACAATATTAAAATACACATTAATAGAAATTAAGATATAGAAAGCAGCTTCCATCCAAAAAAAGTCAATATAATTACCTTGTGTACAGTATCCTTAAGTCTCACATTCGTGCTTTTCAAATCAGAGGTTGCCCTGTCTACCTGGAAGATACCAAAAACAGTGTCGAGATTGAACTTCTAAGCTGCAGAAACTTTCAGATGGAAAAGGACGATGTTTCAAACTTACCTTTTTACCTCCCGATGACCAAACATTAATAACTAGTTCCTAAATTTCGGATATTTATAAAAAAAGAAGGGCCTTTCTGATGTAAATTGCCATGCTTTACAGTTCATCTCAAAATATATGATTAACTATTAAATGGTTCATATCTGAATTTAATATTTCCTAGAATGCAATGAGCAGACTAATAGAATTCTCCATGTCCATGACAAGCAAAGAAGGATAACTAAAATAGAGAATCACCTTGTCATCTATTTCATCCATTAGTGGCACTTGTCTGTCCAATTCCTGTCATAAGGCAAGACGGTAATTAAAGGACTTGAATAACTAAGGCACTGTTTAATATAATTTATACACAAGGAAAACCGTAATATTGTGCAAACTAACCTCATTCATATCATGAGCCATATCCTTCAAGGTGTCTAAACCTTCAGCTATAACCTCCAAACCTTGATCCTACACAAAAAAAAAAAAAACTAATGGTCTTGAATATTATTAAATTCAGGTAGAAAGGAAGATGAATTTACTATAATCCTCCAAAACATTACCACCATGAAAGTTATAAATGTTTAACATAATGGAACAAGAGACGGAGCAATGGAGTAGCAAACAAGTAAGGCGAAGCGGAAAATCTCATAGCATTGGTAAGGCAAACAATAACGTCAACAACAAGAAAAGGAATTACGACCTGTCTCATTCTGCGCATTTCATATTCTTGCTTGAAGCGGTCAGACTCTTCAGTTTGTTGAAAGTACTCACTTGTGAATCTGTCATCTGATCCAATCCAATTCCCGAACATTCACAACGTTTGATTATATTGATATCTTGAAAATAAAATATTCCAACAAATAAGTTACTATTACCTGAAGATGAATCAAATTTAATGCCAGTGGAGGAAGTTGAAGTTGCCCAACCACCAGTACTTTGCTTAGTTGCAGTTGATGATCCATCTGGTATTGAATCAATCCTATCTTTCAGTGAATAAACCAAATCGTTTCGAGCTTCAAGCTCTTCTTTTGAAATCCCCTTCACCTATAACCCCCACAAATTAATACTAACGGTTAACAAATTCTTAGTCTAATTACTATTAAGGTAAAACTTTGACAACTAATCAAGCATAAGAAAAAAAAAAAGAAAAGGAAAAGACCTTTTTGAGAGCGAGTCGTTGTAATTTGGGGAGTTCTTCAAGCAATCGAGCTTTCGTTCTTCTAATTTCCGCATTCATAGCAACCGCTGTAGCCCTATTCTTTTCCGTTGCAGCAGCTTCAGATTTCTACGGGATTTAAAAAAAAAATCATAAAACAAAAGGCAAAAGAAAGTAAGAAATTTTTTGTTTGAAGCAAAAAAAAAAGAAAAAGAGTTAGTTAAGAAAAGCCCTAGAGAAGAGGAAAGGAAGAAGATTACACCTGGAGAGCGGCATCGATTTCGGAGTCAACGACGCCGTAAAGGCGAGCGAAAGCGTCATCGCCGGCGACGTTAACCGCCTTTTGCTTATCGATGTCGTACTTGTCGTACTTCTTGCAAATCGCGTCAACTCTCGTGATCAAGTCTATCACCGTCATCTCCTTTTCCTTTCCCTTTTTTAAAACTACGCCGTTTCTCGCTGTTTTCTCTGGAAGTTCCTTTCCACGTTTTCAAGCGAAGAATCTGTTCCTTCAGTTTCTGTCTACGGAGTTTTGAACCTGAAGAATAGAGAGAGACAAATGGTGGACGGAGACAGCGAGCGACAGTCAAAAGCATAATTAAAATACTAAAAAGGAAGAGTGGGAAACGAATGCTGACGTTGGATCCTTGCCAACTGTAACTTATTTATATATTACGGTTAGGAGAGATAGATTGAAATGATCTCAGATGCAGGAGATTGCGTCTCCCTAATCTTCTCCAAAGAGTATATTACCAAAACATGTTCGCTTAAAGACCTAAAATAAATTTTATTCTATTCCTTTAAAGAAAGAGGCTTTTTCACATCAACAAACGTAAAATAAATAATAAAAACATTTGAATAACGTTAAAATTAGATGTTTTCTTAGGACAATGTATTTTTTTATATTTGAAATTTGGTGTTTATGTTTTTATTTACAATAATTTATTCTTTTTAGATTAAAAAAAACATAATAATTATCAGTTGTTTTAAAACTTTATTCATTTATTTAATATTTCATTTTTTAATTTTAAATTTACATTTTTTACAAATCATCTTAATATGGATTCAATTTAGTTGATATGATATACACCTAAATAATATGTTAGTATTTAAATAACTTTTTAAAATATTTATTTTTTAAATTAATTAAATGCTGACATGTCATCCATGTGATAATTCATATATCCTTTTATTAATTTTGTTGGCATAACATATTTATATTAAAAAACTATAATCATTGAACAGTCCTGTAACAAAAAATAATATTATTAATGAACTTAAATTTAACCGTAATTTTTTAGCCTAATGGTAAGAATATTATGTTGTGAGGCATAAGAGTTTGAATTCAATTCCAAATGATCAATATTCTAAAAAAAATCATGTTAATATTATTTAAAATATTTTTATTAACTAATAATATTATAAAAATTAAAATATTAAAATATAAACATTAAACGTCAAAATATAAACAGGAAAACTAAATTTGACTGCAGTTTTATAAGCTATAATCTCAAGAGAGAAAAAAAAAAAAAAAAAAAAAGCGGCAAAAGGATGAGTTATTGGTTAAGCAAGAAAATAGGATTTAACTCCGTTATTATTTAGTTGGAATTCGTATATTTTGAACTATTAAACGAACTGAGAGTAGTAGCTCCTGAGTTTAATTGAATTTATTTCAATTTTAGATTAAAATCGTTAAATAATTCGGAAATTATTTTAAATTAAGCTTGAATGCTAAAATCAGCATTAATTTTACTTTCAGTTAGATTAACAAATTTAATTGAGTAAATTTAACTAAAACTAAATTTGCATTAAGCTTTTTAAGTTCAACTCCACAGCTCAACTTTTTTATAGTCAAAAGTTAGATTCAATTTGTAGATTAAATCTTCGATTGGATTTTAATTCAATTGGTATAAATATTATTGTCAATATAAGAGGACGTGGATTTAGGTGCAGTGCAGCGCATTACTCTCCTATTTATGAGTCGAGAACAGACTATAAATAATTTTAAATATTGTATCAAAAAAAATTGTAGACTAAACCATATAAAAAAAGTTAGATTATATTTTATCTTTTTATTAAAAAGATTAGTAAAATAGTTCATTTGCATTAGATCAAAAACTAAATTAATTTTTATATTAAAAATTTTATCTATTTTTACAGTTAAAAATTAATATTTATATGTCAGTATGAGATAAATATAACATATTACATAGAACTATTTTATTATTTTGTTAACTACACTAATTTTTAATAATAAAAATAGATAAAATTTAAATATAAAAGATCAAATTACTTTTTAATTTATTTATTTTCCCATAAAAAAAATGTAATCTGAGATTTATTACGGGATTTTTAAAGTAGTTTTACCTTGTTCTTTCTTAAGAACGTCGGGGACGCGTTTCCTACACGCTCCTCTTGCGTGAGCGTGGCCTTGTTTTCATGTTTTCTACATCCTTTGCTTATGTTGACTCGCACTGTAGCAGCAGTCAACAAATAGCCATTTTAAGGATATTTATAAAAGATAATCCTCATTATCATCATAATAATTCAACACAGTCCACTGAATTAAGGACTTCAAAACAATCCGCAAATTAGATCTTTAATACGTTTTTAATCACCCACTAAACCAAAAACCTTTATGCTTTTAATTCCTTTATATATATATATATATATATTATCTCTTTCTTTATTACGATTAATTTTCTGTTGGCTCCTTCTTAGAATCACCTCCCAAAATGGCAGAAAATTCGATTCTTTGCTCGGTTTCCAGTTTGATTCTCAGCATTTTCATTCTCTTTTGTTGTTTATTTGGGCATTGTAATTCGGTGGAGCAACTTGGTGGATATGATACCTTTACTATTTCAAGCTTCAAATACCCAGAAACTCAGATCAGACCTTTTGACATGCGTTATATAAGAGGTAAGGAGAACTAATTTTATGGTTTTCAATTTGTCATTTCAGGTTTTTTTTATGAGTATTTAATTGTGGACTGCCTTAAGTAATGAGTGGTGGTAAAAAATTTAAACTTTACCAATTAATGCATGAAATATTTTCATGTGAATGGATCGTTGTTTCTGTTTTGTGCTTTTTTTTTTCCTTTCTATTAATTAATTTCGATTTCAAGACTAATTTTATTCTTTTTGTCTATTATAATAAGGAAAGCAGTTAGAATTTTTCCGAGACAAAGATTCATCGCTAGTTTAACTTCAAAAAAGAAAAAAAAAACCTTAAAGAATTACATTTAACACTGTTTCAGCTGCAGAATAAGGCAAATTAGTTACGGGAGACATCAAATTTGAAGCTGTTTCTCTCTGTCTTCATAATTATTAGATTGTTTCCTTTTGTGGAAGCTACTTCATTCCTGTTTTCCTGGAAATGAATTTCCCGCAAAACAGGAAGGTTAAAAGAAAATGGTAATTAGATTCGATGTATTAGTGTCTCACTGGGTTTACTATTTGCTTGTTCCAGTTGATTTACCCCCATGGTTTTCTTCAATGTCGATAGCATTGAAGTCGAGTGTCAATCTTGTAAGTATGCTTGTCCAAGTTAATTAGGCTTTTAGTTTATCACATTTTCTTACTATGCTGTTTCTTGAATTTCTCTTGTTTGCTCATACTATCAGTTAAACTTTTTATTGTTTGCTCATCTCTTTTGTTTATACTTGAAAATGCTTGCAGGACATTAAAAGTGCTGAAAAAGTTCCTAAAAGTGTGCTGCCGATGATATGCTTCAGAGATGGCAGCCTCCCATTGCCAGATGTCTCAAGCACTTCATTAGAAGGTATCCTGCTAGCAAATGTCAGATACTATTTCTTTCTTTCAATCACAGAATTCGTGAACCAGAATGAATGTTAGTAGTTTTAAGACGGTTTCTCTTGCTGGTGCCCTAGTTGCACTATCTAACAGATCTTTTGATGGAATACAAGTACTTCAAAATATGGAGCAGTGCTATCCTGTGCCAAGAAATATGACAATGAAGTTTACGAATGAGCAGGTTTGCTGTCTTTATCAAATGTTTTTATCTGGAAGACATGTCATGCTTTTGGTCTTAAAAAATTCATATTCGCATGTAGTTTGTTTAACTGAATTCTTAGGTGAGTATTACACTATATTATCCATTTGGCATTTTTTAACCCACAATCCGGGGTAAAATTTTTTAGCCCACAGCATCCTTTTATTTTCTTTTATGTTCTATTAGAAACTCAACTGTTGGCACTATAACTTGAAAATCTGTTCAGGTATCTGCCAGGGTTTTGTATTTTGGTCTTTTCAATGGTGTTGGGCCTACAAGAACACAGTCAAAGATGGTAAATTACTAGGTCTACTATTTTGCACCTTGTTCTCCACTTGCATTTAGGCTTGTGGATATCTGCTGGAAATCAAATCCTTGTTTAAAGAATGCTTGCTTTTGTTCCTATTCATCTCATTGTTGTTCTTCACTACTGCTATGTGTTGCAGATTGTTAGGAACCGTGCTTACTCCTTTGCAGCTAATATTAGCGTGGAAGGATGTACGACCTCAACAATGCAAGGACAGTACTGCAACCAAACTATTGAACTGCTTTCTTGTGCTCGATCTGGTAATAGTTCAGGAAATGGTTCAGTATCCGGGTTCTTCAATCAAAGCATGGTTTTGTGCAGGAACAATTTTGAGACCTCCTGCCATGGGGATGGAGAAATGAAAATATACTCCTTAGAGATACTACGGATAACTGAATCCTTAACAATTTCTGTACAAAATCTAAGGTTAAGACCTCTGGACAGCATTGGGAATAGTAGCAGAATTTATTTAATGTGCTTTGCTCGTTATGGTGCAATGCCATTGGCTACTCTGCATGATTATTCTGGTGATTTAAACCAATCCCCTTTGGTCATTCGCTTCCCAAAGGTTGGCCAGTGGTATATTTCTATTCTAGCCCTTCATCTTGCAAAGGAAATTGGTGGGGCCCTGAGTAATGTTTCAAAAGTTTGCTATTCCTTGGAAGTGCAAGAACTTGAATGTCCTCTGGGAAAGGCTGGGCCAAACTGTTCATCTGAAAGATACATGCTTCAGGTGGTCATTGTCAACTTACATGTTACATTTGTTTTCTGTATCGCTTACAACTTTATAAATTTCATCAATTCATTTTTATTTTTACATTATGCTTGGTGCATGTCAGTAAGTTTTAGTTTTAAAATTTGATGCTATTAGTAAATTATTTGCCTATTTGAAATTCAATGCCTTAAATAATATTTACACGTCCACATTTGCGAGGATAAAGCAGATATCAGGTGTAGGAGAAAGTGATTACTTGCTTGTTAGTTGTGGCTTAGAAACAGGCTTTTATAATTAAGGATGAGAAAATGACAGTGTGAACTTTATTTGTGGGTGACTGGACACCATGTCTTGAGAATCTTCTCCAGAGGACTGAGGAAAACCTGTAGAGATTCATTTTAAAAGATGTAATCGTTTTGAAGCAAATAGGGCCAAGTTTCAGTTTGGAAGATTTGGCTTCAAAATGTTCACTTACACTTTTTATTTATTTTAGTTTTAGTTCTTTTTTAAGTAGATTTGTGAACAACTTTATTCCCGTACTCCCTTTTCTTTCTGTTGATGCTTGAAGAAACTCATTCGCAGGAGTAATTTATTGATGAGCTGAGAATGGTTGTCTGCAGACGGTTCTCAGGAAATATTCAACCCCTTTTGAATCCTATTATTTGCCAGATGGTGGGGATGTGATATCAGATGCTGCTAATTTTCATCTTGGGCCCCTTTTAAGCAACTACTCAGGAGGACTGGACACCTGGACTTATTTTCTTCTGGATGTTCCTCGAGGAGCAGCTGGTGGAAATCTCCATGTCCGGCTAACGTCAGATAGAAAGATGAATTATGAAATATATGCTAGAAATGGTGGATTGCCATCACTTATTAGCTGGGACTATTATTATGTAAACAAGACAAGCAGCAGTGGTGACTCCGTGTTTTTTGTATTGTACAATTCAAGTGATGAAAAGGTCGATTTTTACATCTTATATGTTAAGGAAGGAATCTGGAATATTGCGCTAAGGCATCTAAACAGCACTGGTGACATTTCCGATGGCCAGACTACTATGTCTATTTCACTTGAAAGGTGCCCTAAAAGATGCTCCTATCATGGTGCTTGTAAATCTGCTCTTGATGCAAGTGGATTAACTTCATACAGGTATTATATTTTTCAGCTATTCTTTTCTTTTCTATAACTTTTTTTCTTCTGATTTCCTATTTTTATAATAATTTTATTTGTTATAGCTAAGCATATAGGATTGGATGAAGGTCTAAAATGCATTTTTTGCCTTGTCATTGTACTATTTCCTTTTTCTCAGCTTTTGTGCCTGTGATCGGAACCATGGAGGTTTTGACTGTAGCATTGAGATTGTATCCCATCAAGGTAAATTCCTTTCAGGAGTTGAATGCAAAAATATGGATGCCATTCCTGCCACTTGTTTTCATCAACAATAATTGTTGATGGTTCCAAAGTAGCCATTTCTTCCTTCCTTTTAGGCTAGCCTTCAGGTTTATTAGCATTTGAAATAAATTCCAGGACTTGGTATTATTATAATGCTACAAAACAAATTTAGCCTCTCGTCTGCTTGGAAACTGATGCAGGACACATATGGCAATCAATTGCACTAATCGCATCTAATGCTGCAGCTGTGCTTCCTGCTTTTTGGGCTCTCCGGCAGAAGGTAAATCTCCATTTATTTCGTGGACGCACTTGCAGATGTTTCTGATTTCTGATGGCAAAGAGTGTGAACCAAGGTTTCTCAAAATTTCCAGCCATGTCAATGACATACCTAACCATCACTCTTTGATATCTGTATTTTGTCAAAGACTAAATTACCTGTTTATATGCAGGCATTCGCGGAATGGGTGGTCTACACAGTGAGTGGAATTTCAAGTGGATTATATCATGCATGTGATGTGGGTACCTGGTGTGTATTGTCCTTTGGTGTTTTACAGGTACTTCTTGGTACGATTTCCTAAGAATGATTCATTATTCATCATGAAAAACTTGGAAAGATCATGGTTGAAATACATTTGGAAAACATGAATCTAACTTGCATAAAAGTTCACTATCCTATTTTAGTTACTGGTTTGAACTAATATTGACTGGTAACTTCGGAAATGTTTCAGTTTATGGACTTTTGGCTCTCTTTCATGGCTGTAGTGAGCACTTTTATATACCTCACAACAATTGATGAAGTCTTTAAAAGGGCAATCCACACAGCTGTGGCTATCCTTACTGCCCTGATGGCCATAACCAAGGCAACCAGGTATATGGATCTGGTGACATTTGTGTTAATTCCAATATATGACCTAGTTCTAGCAGCAATGGAAGGTGTTTGACTAAGCTAAGCTGTGCAGGTCATCCAATATTATCCTTGTAATGGGAATCGGAGCATTTGGTCTTCTTGTAGGGTGGTTGATAGAGTTCTCTACCAAGTATCGGTCACTTTCCTGTTCAATGGATTTATGTTTGAACAGACTTGAAAGGTGGGTTTCTTTTTTGTACCTTCATGAAGTACTACGCACAAACTGCATGAAATTAAAGTCGAGAGAGTAAAATGCATACTCAGGGTTCTGTACAGTAGCATATAAACTGCCTTTAGTTATTAGTAAACAGTACGTAGTACTGTGAGAATAGGATCTTTTTTTCTTTTTTCATTTTAAATTGTGCTATCGCTTGAGTTGGTCTAGGGACTCCATTACCATTATCGTGATTTAGCGTCTTAGTTCAGGATAGTATTCTTAAATACACAGGAAGCCATGCTTTGTCATTAGAGAAACATGATCCTATAGCTGTATTAACATTATAGAAGCACTACTTGGTAGATAGACAGTGTGGACTTACAAAACCCGAATATAATGCATTGCATTTACAAGATGAATTGTTAAACTGTAGATGGCCGAGCAGAGAATGGCTGCAGAATCTTGTAAACACTGTAATGAAACGATTTAGATGGGGATTTGTGCTTGCTGGTTTTATTGCACTAGCCATGGCAGCAATAAGCCGGAATCTTGAAAGCAGTCAAAGTTACTGGATTTGGCACAGGTTAGTTGTCTCCCTTCTTTTCGGTATATAAAATTGCTTAGATCTCTCTCACTCTCTCCCATGTTTGACTGTTTCCATGCAGTGTTTGGCATGTTGCCATATATTCATCTTCTTTCTTCTTCCTCTGTTCAAAAGTAATAACCATAAATAGTGGGAACAGAACACCCACTGACGCAAACTATCAGTTGACTCAGCAGGATTCTCTCTCTCAAGGTGCATAGGAAGAAGGAAGATTTTTCAGAGAATTAAAGTTAACATAAGGAAATAAGTTACTATCAAAACATGCAGGAAAAAAGTTTCATCTGGCAATATAGTAATTTGTAGACCCAAAATAGTATTCGACCTCTTCAATAGCTTTCCCTTTTTTTGGTAAATTGGCCTATTTACCACCTTTTTCCAGGATTATCTTCTCCTGTGTATATAATGTATACACCAATAGGTCGGGTAAAGAACTGAAGCAGCTTAGCAATGTGACCCAAAATCTTTTAGCCTTTGGGGAAAGCAAAGTGTGAGCAATAGATGCAGGTTTTTCTATCTTGCAACTGTAAAAAGTATTTGGATTTTTTTCAATATTTTTCATAATTAATTTTTATTTATCAATATGATAAAGTGCTTTAGATTTATCAATATTTTGTGTCCACGTGAGCTCAAAAACGAATAAGGGGTATATATATTTTCCCAATATATAAAAAAGAATTAAAAAAATTTAAGCGTACACATTACAGTGAATATACACACTTTTACACAAAGCCAAACCTCGAGATGCAATAATGTTGCAGTTACCTAGAAGATTTAGCTTTAAAAGCACTGGTACAAACAGTACAGAGGAAGTTTTGTACTAGGTTTGCAAGTAAATCATACCTTTTATTTATTGCTCTTTAACTGAAGCACTCCTTTGAGAGTTTGATGAAAGAGAGCGAAAGTCTAAAGCTGATTGTTCTCTAAAATCCTTACGGATGCTCCATAAGACCTCCCCACACCTCCTCATACTAGGCCGACTCTGCCTACGGGGAGCCAGGCATTGCAAGGCTAGTTCAAGAATCTTTTCGAGGGCTAAGTTAATCCCAGCAGTCAGTTCTAGCCTAGGGTCCAAAGTTGATATGGCATCACCGTCTGTAAACTTCTTCATTGCCTGGAATTACAAAAAAAATAAAAAAAAATGCATGAGTAACTTCATTCATGAAAAGGATGATTGAAGATATCAAGAGAGAAGGGAAAGGGTTTCAATGCACACCCATTTTGGTGTTATCCGCTCCTTGATTTCCCGTTTTGGTTCAATGGGGCGCCTGCCTGTGACTAGTTCAACTAATAAAACTCCAAATGAATAAACATCACTCTTTTCTGTAAGTTGATAGGTTCTTAGGTATTCTGGGTCCAGGTAGCCGGCAGTGCCTTTTACCTGGGTTGACACATGGGTTGCACCAGAGTCCGTATCTGCGGCCAGCCTAGCGAAGCCAAAGTCAGTGACCTTGGCTCGGAGCTTTTCGGTAAGGAGAATGTTGGAAGACTTTATATCTCTGTGGATAATTGGGTGATCTACATAGAATTCAATTCATGATCTAATTAATTCATCAAAGAAGATCAAAGCTCTTGTTTTTGAAACCCCAGAAATAAAAAAAAAAAAGCAAACCTGTATACATATGAAGATAGGTGATTGCATGGGCCACATCAATGGCTATATCAAGCCTCGAAGCAAAGTCAAGTTCTTTACCATTAACACCTGCAGCAAATTTTTTCTCATATTTTGATTATTTGAAGTCTGGAAATTCCAGAATAAAGAGGAAGAAGAAACAACAAGAACTCACCATCCAAGTGTTCCCTTAGAGTTCCATTGGGGACATACTCGACAACCACAACTCTTTCATCTCCATGCTCTAAGTACCCATAAAACCTAACCAAATTCAAATGTTCCACTTGTGCCAGTGTTGTTACTTCACTTTGGAATTCCACACCCAAATGCTTATCATATACACTCTACAAAACAATCAAAATGTTGATCCATTTCTTAGTTAAACTTGAACCCATAAATTTTAATCAAAGATAAGTAACCTCATCGTTCCAAATCCAAACCTTTTTAGCTCGTTTGATAGCGACCAAAGTTCCATCATCAAGTTTTCCCTTATAAACTGTTCCGAATCCACCCTGCCCGATCTTGAAAGCAGGGGAGAAGTTCCTTGTGGCCTTAAAAATTTCCTCAATCGTGAATTTCATGCTCCCAGGCGCTCTCTCCTTTGTTGAATTGGAATAAATCCCTCGATTCGGACCCCTCATTCTTGACGTTTCCGACGCAGCTACAAGATAAACAACCAAAACTTTATGCAATAGTTTAAACTCATCCAATTCCTTTTTTGTTTCTTGATTATTGGAAAGTTGATCGACAATGTGGGTTCTATGAATAAAATCTTGATTAACTTCTCTGAACTTAAACTTATGACTAGTTCAAAGTAACTATACATACTTTCCAAAATCGATCAAATAAAAAAATTTGGGTTCTTCCTTAAATTCTTTTAATACGAAGCTCTACCTTTAACAAGTAATTGGTAGCAGAGCCTGAGAGCAGGGAGGTTGTTTGGTTGCGGAGAAAATGTCAAAGCAGAAAAAAAATCAGTAAGGGTTTTTTTTTATCAGTAGGGGTTTTTTTTTTTTTTTAACTCTTCAGACTTTCAGATAACACGTAAAAACTGGATTTTTATCGTTTTCTAAGATCTGAGGATCTAACTCGGCAAAAGTTTTGTAGGGAAGTTAACGACTTGCTTAAATCCGGAAAATTAAAAAATATCTAAGACGTCATCATCGTTTAAACTAAAACGAGAAACAGGCATACCAGAAGGAGCTCCAAACTCATTGAACACTTTTAAATTATTGCTGTCGTCTGTCTCGGGAGGTGTAAAACACGCGACAAAAGCTCCAGCGATGGACCGGGCCGCAACCTTTACTGGATTCCGCCCTGAACGAGAGGCAGTTGATGCAGTGTAGGAAGAAAAGCTAGGAGAGTAAGTGGATCGGTCCGGTGTTGACCTTATGCCGGAACTAGGGTTCCGGCTTCTCGAACTGCTTGTGGAGCTGGTCATCACGAGAGAGAGAGGGAAAGGAAAATTATTTGTGTACGTAATGACCTTAGAAATGGCGGATAGTAGCGGGGAAGATAGTATTAAAGAGACGACTTTTGAATTAATTACTTTATAAAAGCGAATGGGGCTAACATGCGCCTTTTAGGTTCAACTTATTAAAACCGAAGTTTGTTGGCAACATTAAAACCATTACCCCGCCGTTTCGATAAAACAAAAACAAGATCTTTCTTTCTTAATTGCTAGCTGGATGAACGCGTCTTCTCCTCACTTGTTCGTTTGCTGCTTTTTTGTTTTTTTTTGTTTTTATAATATTTGAAAAAATTAATCAAAGTTTATGAGATTGTTTATCCTACTAATTTCCCAATAAATATAGTAATTATCACAACTCTCCTAATAATAAACTACTGTCAATTCCTGAATCTAAAATATTAAAAATAAAAATATATTACGACTAAATTCATCTTTAAATATAGTATTTTCATTTTGTATTCAAAATGATCCAACTTATATTAAAAGATGAATAAAGAATGTTAGCTTGAATAATTTAATTTACGTGATAATTTTAAAGACCATTCTGGGATTTTGTGATTGACTAATATTGTTTGTTCATATAACGGTCCCCTTTGTGGAAGATTATTTTCTATGGTCAAAGTCAAAGGCCAAATAAAACAAAGAAAGGGAACGGCCGAAAGGGGGAACTTGGATCTAACCTAACCTACTCTTGATTTTGATCAATTCAGATGTCTGAATCAAATTAACTACAAATCAAGTATAAGTGTGGGTTTCAACAGGATGCTTTCTTGCAAGCTACTACTACCTGAAAACAGCAACGTCTGAACAAAAATAGGGCTGGTACTTGACAAGTTAGCTCAAACTCCCCCACTACTTAGAACCCGGATTAACATTGATGGATCCACTTCATGTCTGCAGATATAAGACAACATTTAACACAAGCAACATCAAGAACCACCATTCTCATCCAACTGTGGACTGATTCAAAAGGATTTTGTAAATTCGGAAAGAGGAGTCGCATGTTCATCGAAATGGATCTTGATGTCCGAGACTAGATGGTAACAGCAATGGAATCAGGCATTTACGAAACTGGCCTCAGATCTTCCTGGTTCTTTTAAGCTCAGCAAATTGATCTCACCAGATGTCCTCTTATGCTCCACCCTTACACTTCATTTTCTGGATGGAGACCGTAAAGCTCTTCAGGCACCCCTCTAGCCATTTATACACCACACTTTTACCATGTGATTTAAATATATATATATATATATATATATATAATTATTATTAAATTAAAAAACCAACAACCACAACAGTCTAGAACTGATATGATAAATTCGATAATATAGTTTCCATACCCATTTGCAAGTAGCAATGCTTCCTCATTCATCAACATACAACGTAGAAGAGGAAAGTGTTCTTCCTAGATTCCACTAGGAGTAATTGTATTTGCCCTTAGATTAGAAGTCAATCAACTATCAAGTGCAGTGAGAATAAAAATTGTGTGGGTTTAAACCAATGATTTGTAGTATAGATGGAGAGAAAATTGACAAAGTTCTATAGTTACTTCAAAGTTGCCTGACTTTCAAGCAAACCTTCCAATCAGCTTAGAGGACACTTAAATAGACTAGTATTAGACCTATTGTTATTACTAAAACATTTAAAAGAAGTTAAAGAGATGTATTCATTCAATTCCATCATCATAAAAAAGCAATCGACATCTACCAATCAGCAAAAAATTGTTCATCAATTGGATAGAAAAATGCTATATAAAATGCATTTCAAGATAGATTATTCGAAATCATACCATAGTAAGAGTTTTACTCATTATCAAAAGACTTACCTCAGGGTTAATGGGGCATGCAGATTCAGTTAGCGCAGGCAAATCCTTACTAAAAACAACAAGAGAATTATTTTAAAGAGCACAGTCATAATATTGCTGAAGCACATGTCCTGACCAGCTGATGTGTTATATTCCTGCTTCATTGGAACAGGTAATATTGGTTACATGTCCAAAGTTTCAGGTGAGATTATCACTTGAGACAAACACATTAACATGAGCAGCAAGTTACACCCAGCTACAACCAGGAATTTTGTAATCACAACAGTCTGTCATCATTTTCCTAACACGTTCCACATCTAACCATCTTCCTTTAGAGGCATATATGTTAGAGATAAGAGTATAATTTATAGGTTTGTAAGGCTCCAAGACAACAAGCTTTTCTGCAGCCCACTTGGCCAATGTTATGTTGCCATGGATGCTACATGCCCCAATGAATGCTCCCAAGGTGTCTGGTGTACATGCAACGGGATGAGATGTTATAAAACTAAAAGCCTCATTGAGAAGGCCAGCTCGACCAAGCAGATCAACGAGGCAAGTATAGTGCTTTGAATCTGGAATAATTCGATAGTCATTCATCATTATATTGAAATAATGAAGCCCCTCATTTACTAGCCCCCCATGGCTACATGCAGAAAGAATAGCAAGAAAGGCAATTTGATCTGGCTTTACACCAGCAACCAACATTTTCTCAAAAGCTATAACACTTCCTTTTGAATGACCAAGGAACGAATAAGCACCTATAATCGACGTCCAAGTAACAAGATCAGGCTCTGAAACTGAAACAAAATATTGTAATGCACCATCAATGTTACCACACTTGGAGTACGCATGTATTAAAGCATTTGTAACAGATAAAAAGGACTCAAACCCATTTTTAATCACGTAAGTGTGGACTTGCAACAATTCAGCAGAGCTGGATGAAACACCACAAGATTGAAGTATGCTAGCCATAGTTAATTCATCTGGACAGAAATTCTGTAACCTCATTTCTCTAAGAAGCTCCATAACCTTCTCCATATCTCCCCTCTGTGCATAACCCACGATCAGAGTGTTCCAAGACACAACATTTCTAGCAGTCATTCCATCAAAGGCTTTTTGAGCATCATACAAATTTCCATTCGTTATGTACATATCGACAAGTGCACTCGCCACAGGAACATCTAAATCAAAACAAAGTTTAATGATGAGACCATGAACCTGCCTTCCAAGTTCATAAAATCCCCAGATACAGCAAGATTTAAGCAAAGAACAAAACGTATAACCATCCCCTTTAATACCTTCCTTCTTCATCAAATCGAAAACCTCAAAAGCCTCTTTTGTTAAAGAATTCAAAGCATAACAAGAAACCATCACATTCCACAACACCAAATCTCTACAAAATACTTGATCGAAAACCCACCTCGCTTCTTCAACCAGACCACATTCCCCATATAAATGAACAAGAGCACTGCTCACAAAAGAATCATACAAAAACCCACATTTCACTATAAAGCAATGCAATTCTCTACCAAAAACAACGCCCTTTACCTCAGAGGAAGCATTGAGCAAAGTATTCAAAGTTATATGATCAAAACCTACCTTGTTTATCAACATTTTCTTGAAATAAGAAAAACCCAAACAAAGATTCGACGTACAAATCATAGTGTTCCACGTCACCAAGTTTCGAACACGCATTTGATCGAACAATTTCTCCGCGTCGGAAAATTGTTTGCATTTAACGTATAAATTAAGCATTTGAGTTTGCAGAGGCAGTACATTATTGAACCCCAGTTTTATCATGCGTGAATGGAGTTGTTTCCCTTCCTTAAGGAGACCCAATTTGGCTGAGATTTTAAGGGCGTGGGGGTAGAAGCCGGTCGAACCGGGATGCAGCGCCGACACCGTGTTTCCGAGTGTACTCAACGAGAGAGGGTGATTGGGTTTCAACTTCAGCGCGCGTAATTGGGTAGTTTCTCGAGGGAGTGTCGGTGAAGAAGATAACTGTCGTTTGAAATGGACGGTGGAGATAAAAGGAGTACGGCATTTCGAATGCATAGGATCAGAGACTGCGGGGAAGACCGTTATAGGAGACCAAAGCCGACATAGAATGAAATGAACGGTAGAAATTAAGCCGAATAAACTATATATTATTAAAATTTTAATTAAAACAAATTTGGTGATATTTAGACTAGAGGTGTGCATGGGCCGGGCTACCCGGCTCGCCCGAAAAATGGAAGGATTCGGGTAAAATTATAGGTCTGAAATATGGGTTTGGGCAAAAAAAAGAGACCCGTTTAGAAAACGGGCATAGAAAACGGGCCTAAAATTTTATTTGGACCCGGCCCGAACCCGGCCCGGCCCATGCACACCTCTAATTTAGACGGTGCGATGGACTTACAATTTATACAATTTCTCTTTATTTCCTTCACCATATTTTGCTTTAACTATAATATAGTGGATTTAGATGGACTGCATGTAATATGATGCGTTTAATTTAATTTTTATATCACGTTACAGTATTACTATAATATCGCTATAATATTTAATCTCATCATCATTACTGTTTTTATTCACCCTAAATTAATTAAAATTTATTATTTTTTATTATTTTATAAAAAGATTATTCATACCCTATAACAGATTTTCTTTCTCTAAAAATTACCCTTTGAGGAAAAAATTTTATCTAAATATATAAAATAATACAAAGGTTTGAAAATTGAAACCCGCTCCAAAGAAACATAAATATCTCAATTTAATTCTTCCAATTCTTTAAACTTATTTAATTAAAAATTAAAATTATTTTTTAAAACTATAATTTAAACTCTTATCAAATATTTGTGTAATAAAAAATTTTAATTTTATCATTTTAATTTGATCCGTATCAAAATTAATAAAATTATTAAAAAATATAATGCATTTATAATAATTTTTTAATTAAATTGATATTAACGTACTCACAACTTGTGTTGAAAGTTTAACATTGTTTCTCAAAAATACTTTTGAGTTAAACATTTTTTATTTTTACTTTTTGCTAAAAATACTTTTTTTAATCTTGAAAGTACATTTGAAAAACTTAAAAATATCTTGTTTAATAAATTTTTTATTTTAAAAATATTTCTTAAAAAATTGTTTAACTTGTTGAAAGTTTTAAAATAGTTTTTGTTAAGTATTAAAAATGCTGGATTATTTAGTTTATGCTAAAAATATTTATTTTAACAAGTTTTTTTAAATAATAATTAATTTGTGTTAAGAAGCTTCTGTAAAAATATTATTTAGTCAAATTAGAAATGTTGTATGTATATATATATCGAATAAAGAAAATTTATACTTTTCATTAAATTTAGCAAAGGCTTTTTCTTCCTCCTCTGTGATCATGAAATTCATTCCAGTGTAATAACCCCGGATTTGGCTTTATTTACGTTAGAAAGAATATCTTTGTGCGGTATTGCCGCCAATGAAATCATTTTACCCAATTAATAAAAATAAATAAATCATGAAAGAGAGCTAAGTGCAGCGCAGACTGTCGAAGAAACTACATAACAACAGACAAAAATTAAAATACAAGAAAAAGTGAAAAGAAGAAGAAAAACCTTAAGTGTTTTTTTCTTTTTCTTTTTCTTTTTCTTTTTTCCTCTGAAAGAGATCTCTTCTTCAATTTCTTATAAACGCTTCCAAGTTGGAATTTTTGGCTGGAAATTCTTCGCCTCTTTCTCTCCGCCGCCGCTTCAAAAGGTAAAATTCTCTTCTTCTTTTTTTCCCCCTAATCGTTTAACTTTATTTTTGTTCATTAAAACTTTTTCCTTTCGGTTACATGTCACTTTCCCCCTTGTCTCTTCCATATTTCTCAAATTAGGGTTTATGAAATTGGTATGACTTCCAGTTTTTTTTGGTTATTATATGGATAGTTTCGTCGTTTGTTGGTATTCCAGTTAATTAGTGATTAATCTCGAATTTTTTTAATATGAACTGTATTGCGATGTAAGTTTAACTTTAAGGTTTCGGTGTTAGCTTCTATAGTTATGAGTTGGATTGCCTTTATAGAAGATTTCAAAAATATGAAATTTGCTAATTTGAGTTCTTTGGTGTCTGCTTTTGGGGGATTTTCAAGGCTTTTTATATTCCATTTTTGGGTAATCAGAGCATGTGGGGCTTTAAGCGGTTGGATCTCATTTTCCAGCTTATTTCATAAAAGGAAATTCCTTTCAAAGGCTAAACACTTTGGATGACATGGCCACTTGAGTCATGCTGTATGCATGTCATCATTTCTTATATTTTGTTTTCCTTCTTTAGTCGTGCATGGTGTGCTAGTGGATACACCTATCATTTTGAGCTGTATGGTTGTAATGTATACACCAGAAGCTGTTAACTTGTTATCCCCAGCTAAACGAAGAATTGGTATGTATTGAAATGATGATGTCTCAAGTATTTTACTTCTCAGCATGATCTACGTATTATATTTGTCAGATAACTTAGTCTACAGCTTTGTTCTTTCTAGAAAAGAGGATAATCACCTTGACAACATATTTATGAAGTTTTATACTGAGCCTCATTATGATCATGGTCTTATTAATGTTTTAGTGTATTTGTATATAATTTGTCTATATATGGGGATGATTTTTTTTTTTATATTCCCAATTCTGTTTAGCATGATTAGTAAGGATTTATTTACTTTGTTTGTTCATGCTTCTCAAAGCTTGATTCTATTTTCTAGTATGTTACATGTTTTTCCCCGGCTTGTAAATTGGTTTTTTCCCTCTCCTTGTGTTTGAAACTATTATATTCTACTTGTCCTTTGATGTCGAATAACAGGGGAAAATGCACCAAACTACCTTTGTATTGAGTGGATAACAAAACTGTGGGATATGGGAGGCTGCTGTTGTTCTTCCCGGAAACCTCATCTGCATGGGACACCTGTATATTATTATGTTAGTAATATGCTCATCTTATGAATATGTCTGATGCCTTTATTATCATATAGGACTTTTTCTTATTTCATACTTAAGAAATGGACATGTTTGTTTGGAATATTGGGAGTATTCACTCACAATAATCCACAATAACAGGTTGGAAAACGAATGGAAAGGGAAGAAGCAAATGAGAATGAAAAGAAGAATATTTTTAATACCATTAGTTCACTCTTTTTGTAATCGGTTATTCCGTGAAATTGACATTCTTTTTAATCCCTTTTGTTCCTTCTTTCACTTGAACCAGTTTTAGAACCTGTGATCTGCAACTGATTTTTTTATCTGATTAATGTTGGAAATTTTTACTGACCCCAGGGTCTTCTTTAATCATCTGAATAAGATGTCTGTTTGTATGCATGCCCAGATTTGTGGAAACTGTTTTTATTGTGATTTCCTGCTTCAGCTTGTCTGTTTCTTCATTGTTTTTTGCTATTTCTTTCTTTCTTTTTAATATTGATGAAGAGCAAAAGGGAAAACAAAACTAGAGGTTTGGTATATGAATCCATCGATTCCCCTAACATGAGAATCTCCTCCAAATACACTATAAAAAAATTAACAGGAGATTGAGTGTTTATATGTATGTGAAGGATGAGGCCCTTGTGTTGTTTGTTTTGGCCATTGTGCTAATATAGTAGCTTACCTGGTGATTTCTAATTTCTTTAGGTGGAGATATCCCTTTAACTGCTACCTTGATAAAAGGGTTCTTGAGAATCCCTGTCTTTTATGTATTATTCTTTGAATTTTAAAATCCCTTTCCACAGTGTCCACCAGCTTTGGAAGATGAGTCTTTAACACCTCATGGTGGATCAGCCTCTGCAATGACTGCTGTTCTGGTTAATTTGGATCTAGAAGTACCTGATACATTTAGGCCACCTCCAGCACCTTTGCCATATGATGTGGTCTTTGGATGTCCACATTCAGCTGATTCAGAGTCTTTCAGGGAAACTGTCAGTGGGGGAAGTTTTGAGACCCTGCCTACATTTGAAGATCTTGAGGAGTCAGACTCCAGAACACAGTCTAGTTCTTTGCTTCTTTCGCCAAGAAAACCAGAGGTCACAAACTTAATTGAATCTAAGAAATCAGCAACAGAGGAAGCGGATGCCTGTCCTATTTGTCTTGAAGGTAGGTCTATTCTTATTGCCAGAGGCATTAATTGCTAGTGTAAGCTCTAAAAGCTGTGTTTTCTGCAACCTGATCACTTACGTTGAAAACAATCTCGATTCCCTTGTTAATTTAATATCTTTAGCAGCTCATAAGTGATGGCTTGTATATGGTACTTGGGCATGCAGAGTATGACGCAGAGAATCCAAAACTTTTAACAAAATGTGAACATCATTTTCACCTATCTTGCATTTTGGAATGGATGGAAAGAAGTGACACCTGCCCTATATGCGATCAGGTTTTGCCTCCTTCAGATTCCTATCAACTTTAGACTAATGGTTGATTACCTGCATAAGATTAGCCTGGTTGTGGTCTTGTAGAGGGATTAATTTGGGACAAGGCTTACTGTCATGCTTGTTGGATGCAATTTACCCTGCCAACAAATGAATTCAAGTTTTGTCTATCTCGTGGATGGTGCAGGAAAAGAAAAGGAAATTATAGTGTAGTATTTTAATAGTAACTCGCACAGATCTGCAGTCTTCTAATTCCCTATGTCAAATCCTGCACTTGGCATAACCTTGCAGGTATATGTTTACGACTATGTCTACAAACTAGTGATATGTTGTACTATTTTAATATTACAGGAAATGATATTCAAGCAGACTTTTGATCAGTAACTCTTGATTCAAGATGGAATTTCTTTGTTGTTTGAGAGTAAAGCTTTCCACTCAGGATGCTGCAGATACATATTAGTTTTTGGTTCTGCAGCTGGTCAGACGGTGTTAGCTGGAAGATTGAATTTTACCTTTGATATGTAAAAGGTTGCATGTATTTATGCTGTGAATATTTTCATCAATTCTTCAAGTTTGTGACTTATGAGAGCAAAGAATCAAGTTGACTGAGTGTTATAGCACAACTTGGGATGTTGGTGCTCCTCTTCTATATGGTTGAATACTGTGTTAACTTTTAGATCAGCGGGGGGAAGGATGGTGTAAGCTACGAGGTAATTGAAGCGATCAGAATCAGTTTTTATGGAGCTTTGTTTGCAGAACAGAATGATTCTACTTGTTCATATTTTCTGTCATCTCCTCTTTTTTTGTTTTATTTTTAAATTGAATGCTTTATGCTTCCTCTCTTTTGCAATGGTATTGTAAATATGTATATGTTTTTCCTATTTAAATGGATTTATGATGGAGGATGTGCAATGTGTTAATAGAAATGTACACATCACATGAATTTAGAATTTTAGATCAAGCGAGTTCTCTAGTCTTTATTCCTGTACCTGTGTTTTTCCTATTGGGAGCCTGTTGTGCTTGTTACCTTTGTGGCCCCACAATCCTATAACTCCTTGCTCAAGAAAGAGCCTGATATTATTCTTGCAGACAGTGCTGGCAGAATATACCATGCAAGTTATACCTCAAATGTTCTCTTTTTCTCCTTTTCTTCCTCTTTTTAGATAGAATCAAATGTTGTCATTTTCTATCAAGTAGACGCTGAAAAAGGTTGGAGTCTTAGCATGAATCGGCCCAGTAGAAAAAGATCAAATGTTCTCATTTTTTTCTCTGTCGAAAAGAGAATTCATTCAAAGGCCATCAGGCCGAAGTACCAAGGACAGTAGAACAGTCTCATGGCCCGGTTAAAAATCCAGCTCGATAAACTAGACTTTTTCAAAAACAAGCATTAATGCCCGTCTATATCTAAGAGTGGAGTGATTGTCATCATTACAAAATTGTCTACCAAATATATACAATGAAATCAAGGAACTAGCACCAGACTATTGGGGTTCAAGAAATAGAAAGTTTACATTTAGTGGTATCAGAGCTACAAGGTTTAATCGATTCTTGACCTAAATCGGGCTCAAAAGTGAGTTTAGAAGTACATGCCACTATTGAGTTAAAACTGAGTCGGGATTACTCAGCTACTCCTAGTGTGAATTCAATTAGGAATCAACCTCCCATTGTGGAAGGAGGAAACAATAGGGAGAGAGATGAAAAAGGTAGGAATGATTCTGATATATTAAGAATTATTGCCGATGCCCTACAAAGAGTGGCAGGGACTGCTCCTGCTACGACTTCCGCACCAACTTAAAGACGGGCCCTGATAAAAGAGTTAAGGAAATATGGTGCCACTGAATTTTTGGGTTTAAAGGGAGTTGATCCAACCACTGCAGAGAATTGGATAGAATCAACTAAACGAGTTCTGCAGCAGTTAGAATGTACCCCCCGAGAGTGTTTGATCTGTGCTGTTTCTCTGTTGCATGGTGAAGCTTATTTGTGGTGGGAATCTGTAATACGACATTTGCCCACAGAACAAGTGACATGGGACTTATTTCAGAAGGAATTTCAAAAGAAATATGTTGAGGAGCTGTATATCAAAGACAAGAGGCAAGAATTTCTGATGCTGCAACAAGGTAATATGTCAGTTGTAGATTATGAACGTGAATTTTCTAGACTCAGCCGATATGCTTCTGAATTCATACCGACAGAGGCTGATAGTTGTAAAAGGTTTCTTCGGGGTTTGAGAGATGAGATCAGAGTACAGCTAGTGTCACACTGAATTACAGATTTTGTAGATTTGGTTGAGAGAGCTAAGATGGTGGAGCAGGTTTTGGGTTTAGATAAAAAGCCAGAGATAGCTAGATCAACCGGAAAACGAGCTGGCACTACTAATTCAAATCCTTTACCGAAGAGATTTCGAGAATCCAAAGGTGGTTGGAAGTCAAATTTTAGATCTGATCGAAGAGATAGAAGCCGGGGAAGACAAACGACGGTATCTACTGACAGTGTAAGAGGTCCACCTCGGGATGTGGGAATTTTAGAATGTGAACATTGCGGAAAGAGACATTTGGGATAATGTTGGAAAATGACTGGAGGCTGCTTCCGTTGCGGGTCGACAGAGTATTTTGTTAAAGACTGTCCAAAAACTAAAACTGATAATCCTGCCACATTACAAAGATCAGTATCTACTGCTCGAGGCAGAGGTTCAGGAAGAGGTGGTTCAGTATCAAGAGGTGGAGGTGTTCGTAGGGGTAATGACATAGTTTCACAACAGTCAGAGGTAAGAGCACCGGCCAGGGCTTATGTGGTTCGAACAAAAGAAGGGGGCGATGCACATGATGTTGTGACAGGTATATTTTCACTGTATTCTGAACCTATTTATATTTTAATTGATCCAGGGTCGTCACATTCATATATTAATTCAAAACTGGTTGAGTCGGGAAAATTAAAATCTGAAATGTCTAAAGTTTTAATAGAAGTGTCTAGCCCTTTGGGACAAACTGTATCCGTAGATCAAGTATGTCGGAGATGCCCGTTAATGATACATGATAAAATGTTTTCAGTTGACTTGTTGATTATGCCTTTTGGCGACTTTGATATAATTTTGGGTATGGATTGGTTATCTGAATACGGGGTGATTTTAAATTGTTACAAAAAGAGGTTCAGTATTCAGACAGAGGAGGGAGACAAAATTGAGGTGAATGGTATTTGTACTGGCGGCTTGACACGTATTGTTTCAACAATAAAAGCTAATAAATTAATGCAGCAGGGTTGTTCAGCATATTTGGCATATGTTATTAATTCTGATTCAGTTAAGAGTCAGTGTAGTCAGATCAGGACCGTATGTGAGTTTACAGATGTATTTCCAGAAGAATTATCAGGTTTACCACCTGATAGAGAGGTTGAATTTGCTATTGAGGTATATCCAGGTACAACACCGATTTTTATACCTCCGTATCGAATGTCGCCTACTGAATTGAAAGAGTTGAAAGTACAGTTGCAAGATTTACTAGATCGAGGTTTCATTCGACCGAGTATTTCACCTTGGGGAGCTCTAGTGTTGTTTGTTAAAAAGAAAGATGGTTCTATACGGTTATGCATTGATTATCGACAGTTGAATAAAGTGACAATCAAGAATCGGTATCCCTTACCTCGTATAGATGACTTGTTTGATCAGCTAAAGGGAGCTTCAGTATTTTCTAAGATTGATTTGAGATCCGGATATTATCAGTTGAAGGTGAAGGAAAGTGATGTGCTTAAAACCGCCTTTCGTACTCGTTATGGCCATTATGAATTTTTGGTGATGCCGTTTGGGTTGACCAACGCCCCAGTTGCTTTTATGGATTTGATGAATCGTATTTTCCAGCCATATTTAGATCAGTTTGTGGTGGTTTTTATTGATGATATATTGGTATATTCGAAGACAGAGGCAGAACATGATCAACATCTTAGAAAAGTTCTACAGATTCTGCAGGAAAAACAGTTGTATGGAAAGTTAAGTAAATGTGAATTCTGGTTGTCAGAAGTTGTATTTCTGGGACATGTGGTATCTGCTGATGGAATTAGAGTTGACCCGAAGAAGATCGAAGCAATTGTTCAGTGGAAGGCGCCAAAGAATGTATCAGAGGTGCGCAGTTTTCTCGGTTTAGCTGGATATTATCGGAGATTTGTAAATGGATTCTCGAAGATAGCTTTGCCGATGACTAAGCTACTACAGAAAAATGTTCCTTTTATCTGGGATGATCAGTGCCAAAAGAGTTTTGAGACTTTGAAGCAAATGTTAACAGAGGCACCTGTATTGACATTACCGGAGTCGGGAAAGGAGTTTGTTGTGTATAGTGATGCTTCTCTAAGTGGTTTAGGTTGTGTATTGATGCAGGACGGAAAAGTAATAGCCTATGCTTCTCGACAGTTGAAGCCACATGAACGTAATTATCCGACTCATGATTTGGAGCTTGCAGCGGTAATTTTTGCTTTAAAAATCTGGAGACATTACTTGTATGGTGAAAAATGCTACATTTACACAGATCATAAAAGCCTTAAATATCTTGTGTCGCAAAAGGAGTTGAATTTAAGACAAAGACGGTGGATTGAACTTCTGAAAGATTATGATTGTGTCATAGATTACCACCTGGGAAAAGCAAATGTGGTAGCAGATGCATTGAGCAGAAAAGCTGCGGTTGAATTAAGGGTAATGTTTGCTCGACTCAGTATTAGTAACGATGGTAGTTTGCTAGCTGAATTAAGAGTTAAGCCAGTGATGTTTGACCAGATTAGAGTAGCTCAGATGGAATATGATAAATTATTGAAGAAGAGAGAGATGGTACGGAGTGGCTTAATAGAAAATTTTAGTATTGATGATCAAGGTTGTTTGAGATTCCAAAACCGGATATGTGTTCTAGCTACTTCTAAGCTTAAAGAGTTGATTCTACAGGAAGCTCATGATAGTTCATTTGCTATGCACCCCGGAGGCATGAAGATGTACCGTGATTTACGCGAATTATACTGGTGGCCTGGAATGAAAAGGGACATAGTTGAATATGTTAGTAAATGTTTGACATGTCAGCGAGTAAAGGCAGAACATCAAGTTCCTACTGGATTACTTCAGCCTATTAATATTCCCGAATGGAAATGGGATCGTATCACGATGGATTTTGTTACGGGATTACCACTATCAGCAAGCAAAAAGAATACCATTTGGGTGATAGTTGATAGACTTACAAAGTCAGCACATTTCACAGCAGTCAGAACAGATTGGCCATTGCAGAAGCTTGCAGAAGTGTATATCCGGGAAATTGTTAGATTACACGGTATTCCGGTGTCAATAATTTCAGATCGAGATCCTCGATTCACATCGAGATTTTGGAGATAATTACATAAGTCGTTAGGTACTAAACTTAGTTTCAGTACAGCCTTTCATCCGCAAACTGATGGACAGTCCGAACGGGTAATTCAGATTTTGGAAGACATGTTGAGAGCTTGTATCATCGATTTTGAGTCAGGTTGGGAACGATATTTGCCACTAGCAGAATTTGTTTATAATAATAGTTTCCAATCTAGTATTCAGATGGCTCCGTATGAAGCATTATATGGTCGAAGATGTCGATCACCGGTATGTTGGACAGAGTTGAATGAGAAAAAGATAGTCGGACCAGAATTAATTCAGGAGACAGAAGAAACGGTTAAAAAGATCAGAGATAGATTGAAAGTAGCTTTTGATAGACAAAAATCTTATGCAGATTTGAAGCGACGGAATATAGAGTATTTTGTGGGTGATAAAGTGTTTTTAAAGGTATCACCTTGGAAGAAAGTTTTGAGGTTTGGTCGCAAAGGAAAATTAAGTCCTCGTTACATTGGGCCGTACGAAGTAGTCGAAAGAATCGGACCGGTTGCCTATTGACTAGCTTTACCTCCGGAGCTACAGAAGATTCACGATGTTTTTCATGTTTCTATGCTTCGAAGATATAGATCAGATCCTTCTCATATTATTCCCATTGAAAACATTAAGATTCAGTTTGATTTGACTTACGAAGAAGAACCGGTTCAGATATTGGCTCGAGAAGTAAAAGAGCTGAGAAATAAACGGGTTCCTTTAGTGAAAGTGTTATGGAGAAGTCATAAGGTAGAGGAAGCGACTTGGGAACCGGAAGAAACAATGAGAGCACAGTATCCTCATCTTTTCTCAGGTAAATTTCGAGGACGAAATTTATTAAGGGGGGAAGAAATGTAATGACCCAAAATTCACGGGTATCAAAAAAGTACATTATCGGGCATCCGTCTTAGCAAATCAAGTTCGTAAATAATTATTGGGGATAATTATGAATCTAGTAGTGTGTTTAATTAGGTTTTAATTAAGTAAATTTAGCTTAATTCAGAGTAATTAGTAAAAAAGAACTAAATTGAATAAAGGGTAAAAGTTTAATTATAGAACCATAGAAAATAAAAAGGACTAAATAGGGAATTATGCCAATTGAAAAAGTTGAGGCGGCATAACTAATAAAAATCATAGATTTTTATTAGATTTTATATATATATTCTATTATTATTTAATAATAAAGAATAATATTATTATATTATTATATTATTACATTATACATAAAAAAAAGTAAATAAATTAAAAAGAAAAGAAACAAAGTTAAAAAAAAAAGAAACAGAGAACATTTCGAAACAGGGAAAGGAAGGAATAGGAAAGAAAAGAAGAAGGGAAAAATAGAGATTTTGGGATTTCAAGTTAATTGGTAAGTTAATTTTAGTCCTTTTCTTTTAATTTTAATGTTTTTGAAATCCTAGAGTGAAATACTCTTGGATTTAAGTTGAAAATTTGAAAGTTAATAGATTTTTGAGTATGGTTTATGTTGAATAAATGATGGAATTGGGGTTTATTTGATAGAAATTTTGATTTGGAGTTGAATAAAGGATTGAATTGAAAACTAAGCTATAAATTTTGAGTTTTAGGGATTAAATTGAAATAAATTCAAAATTATGGAAATATGATAAAAATTTAATAGTTAAATTTGAGTTTGAAGGAAATTTGAATAGAAATAAGGTGTGAATTGGTGTTATAAATTTGGTTATTAACATTTTACATCAAAACAGGTTTGGGAAGTAGAAATGGTCTGACTTTGAAAATTCACTAAAAATTGTAGGAATTGAATTAGAGGATGAATAAGATATGAAATTAAAGCTTATTTAGTCTAGTTTCTTGTAGTAGAAATAGTGTAAACAATGAATTTATAAATCAAGAGATATTTGAAATTTTGTAAGACTGGTTCAGGGTAATTTCGAGATATTCTGTTTTGACTTTGGAAAATCATTAAAAATTGTACAAAAATTTTTATGGAGTGTAATTTATATGTGTGAACTCCTTAATGAATCTAGTTTCAAAAGAAATAAACATGGACCTTATTTGAGTTCTGTACAATGAGATAATTGAATTTTAGTAGAGAGAGGTCAGAATTGTCGAATGGAGTAATAGGGGAGACTTTAATGAATAAACTGTACTAATTGGCTAGGCTAGGCCAAAAATTATGAAAATTTTATGGTAAGAATATATATGAGTCTAGTTTCAAGGAAAATTTACGGATATTAATTTGAAGTTTCGTAGCTCAAGATATAAATAATTTAGTAACAATGTCGCAAGTAGACAGCTTAATGGTGAAATTTTATATACATTAAAAATGGTTAAATTTGCATGTTAGGCTCATGAATTAAATTGAATTGTGTTGTATTAATGATTATAAATTATTATTATTATTTTTGTAGTTAACAAAGAACCCGGGACATCGTCGCACAAAGGAAAGGAGAAAGCTATCGAGGATTAAAACGAAAAAAAATTCACGGTTTGTATTACTATAATTCAATTTACTTTTTATTAAATGTTTTATATAAATTTCATATTTAATAAGTGAGATATAATGTAAGTATTGATATTTGAGTTGAATGAGAATTGAATTGAATGGTGAATGTGTATGTATAATTAAATTATAAATTTATTTGAAGGTGAAATTGTAATTAAAAAGTGTTCTGGATTGGAAATGAAAGTAAATTGAGAACTGAAATACCCTATTAACTAGTCGGGCGGAGTCGGATATAATTGGCATGCCATAGGATCTGAAAATGTACGGGATTTGCCGGCTTTACCGATCAGGCACTTTATGTGTCGTATATCAGGCACTTTATGTGTCGTATATCAGGCACTTTATGTGTCGTATATCAGACACTTTATGTGTCGTATTTCAGGCACCTTGTGTGTCGTTTCAGGCACTTTATGTGTCGTATACTGATCAGGTACTATGTACCGTTTTAGGCACAATGTGCCGTACTGGTGTGTTTGGGTTGGAATCCGTGTATCCGTAAAAGTCTGAATTGTTAATAGGGTGAATGATTGAAATGAGAAGATCAAATAAACTTGATCAATTATACTAGTGAATATGAAAGAAATTGAAATTGTGGACTGAAAATTTAGATTGGAAATGAAATGCATGAAATTAATGTGAATGTGGTGATTAAAATTTTGATAAATGTAATTAGTGACTAAAATTGAAGAATAGTTGAAGATTGTTTTATTATTGTTATTTAATGAAAGTTTAAAAATGAATTGTTATTATATACCTAGTTTTTATATTTTATTATTATTGCTATTAAAGTTTGAATTATGGTAATACCACTGAGTATGGAATACTCAGCGTACGGTTGTTTCCGTGCGCAGGTTAAAAGGAGTCAAGTGTCCTGGTTCAGCATCCGGACGATCCCGACTTCAGCAAAAGATTTTGGTGATGTTTTCTTTTCTTAATTGAAAGTGGCATGTACTAAGTATTATATAGGTTATTTAGGTATGCTTGTAATGTTGGTTGTAAGAATGATATACCATATTTTGTTATTAGCTTGATAAAATGGTAAAAATTATATTATATAATTAATCTTAAGTTAGAATGAAAAACAAATGAAGTTATTATTTTAGTTTTGATTAATATTATGAATGTTTAGTTATTAAATTACTATATTAATTAATTGATTATAATTTAGGTGTATTTAAGTTTTTAAATTGTTTTTGATTGTGCCATTGGTGTTGGAATGGTTTATTTCTGGATTGAATTTGCAGGGGGTTTTATGTAAAAATAAGCAGAAATGCTGCTGAAATTTTTTTTATAAAAAAAAAATGAACGAATAAAATCATGATTTTCTATTAATGGTACTTCCACATAGGTATTTTCCGTAGTTAATGTAATCATATTTTTATCTATAGAAAAAGGCAAATGTTGATATATAAAATTATTACCTAACAATATATCTCCATGCATGTCAGGGAAACATAATATTTTTGGAATTACAAATCTTACATTATTTATGTAGACAGGTATATTCCTGGCTTTGTGAGCGATTTCTTGAAACCCATATATCTGTTGTTGTGTCTTTGTTTGCCTGTTTAAGTCCAGGGAGGACGTGTTTAAGGCCTTGTTAAAGACATATTAAGATAACGGACGGTTTTAGGTACCAAAGATAAATAATATGGAAGAGATAGATTGTTTAGGAAAATTGTTGTATGCCGCTTGATACTAGTAGTCTTGGGCTAAAGAATATACAATAACAAAACAATGTTTTCCTAGTCAAACTTGGGTTTAATACCTTACCAATGTGGATGCTTTTTGGGTCCGTATTTTAAGAAACAAGTATAATGTTTGTGATGCTTGTCCAGAGACCAAATGCTCTTATCTTTGGAGATCCTTAATATTTGGCTTGCGGTGTGGTGATTGAACGTATTCGTTGATATATTGGAATTTTTCTCAAATTAGATTCGAACTCTTTTTAAAATGTTAAAGGTAAAATTTAGGTTAAAAAAATAAATATAAAAATTATACATGAATTTTGATCAAATGTGTAATATTATAAATAAATTTTGATTTTGTACGATTTTATACATGAAATTTTAATTTGATCCAGTTTTCATAAACCACTAACAACATTATCAAAGTAGCACAATTTTATGTATACACAAACAATAAAATTAATCCAATATGAAAATAAATGTATTTATTTATTCCTTTAAATGTGTACAATTAAATCAAAATCAAAATTTTATGTATACATATGAATCACATTTTAAGTTTCATGTGTATGATTGCGCCAAATCAAAGTTAACGTATAATTTTGATATTTATCCTAAAAAAAATAATGGTCAAACTGGCAAAAGATATAAACATCAAAGGCAAATTTTGAAATTATGCTTTTTATATCTTTATTAACAATCATTAGTTGTTCTAAAAGTAATCATTAATTGTCAACTGAGTCTTAGCTTTGATTGACATTGGCATTGTTGCCAGTGTAAGAAGACATGGGTTCGAATGCGCTGAAACACATTATTCTCCTATTTAAGGGTTGGGGTTAGAGATGAGCAATGGATAGTTCTAAGCATTGCATAAAAAAAATAGATATAATAATAACCTAAAATGAGATTAATGTTAAAAAAAGTAATTATTAATTAATATTGTCTTTTTTATTTTCCTTATTTTTATATTATTTTTATGTTTTTCTTACATGGCGAGCACGCATATGGTTATTTCATACTATACTTTTGTTCGTATCTAAATTGGCATCACAGGTGAATCAAATACCAACTCAATTGAGAAATTACTAAAAAATTAATTTTTTTTTACAAAATAACAATTATTGCCATGTCTTTTTTTTTCTATATTTTATAAAAATCAACTTAAACTAAAAATAATATATTGTGAAATTTAAATTTAAAACATTATAATTTTGCGTAAACTATGCTGGTAGTCACCAAACATATTAGTAATTTTTTTTTGTCACTTAACTATAAAAAGTTACAAAATAACCATTCAACAATTCGATTTTTTGTCACTAACCATTAAATGGTTGATGGAAAGATGATGCGAAAGTTTTTAAAGTTGAAATAATAACAACTCTAATGTAACACCCTTTAACCCTAAATCGTCGCCGAAACAGGGTTATGGAGCATTACCGAACTTTTCAGATCAATTACGAACATCACATAATTATTTAACAAACATATCATAATTTAATCATATTGTCCATCTTTTGAGCCCTCGAGGCCCAAAATACGAGTTAGAAACAAATCGGGTACTTTAGAAATTTTCATGAAATTTCCAAATTTTCCTAAGTGTAAGGCTCACACAACCGTATGGCTAAGGGACACGTCCGTGTGACCCTCTGACACACCCGTGTGGTCAAGCCATGTGGACTCAAAATGAGCCTTTTATGTCAAGTTTACCAACCCTGCAAATCTTGAACAACAAGCAACTTAAAATCCAATTATTCAACCAATCCAAAACACAACTAAACACCCTTAAAACTTATCAAAATAGACATCCTAAATTTCTAATCAATGAATTATCAGAGTTACCTTACTTATATTATCAAATCTATCGAACATATCATTAATCAAACCAAATTCTAATTCACATCAAATTTAGCTTAAATCTTTAAAATATTGCATACTCAATTTTATTAACTTAATCATACCATTTGATACATCAATATGTCATATATATATATATATATATATATATATTGTATATAAAGTGACTAATAACATCATGTAACATTATTTACAACCATTTTTCAAAATGACATATATATAACAATATAGGTATATGCCATTTACCAAAAAGAAACATACGTCACCAGGTTTTGAGTTTGGGATCAGCTTTGGATGCTGAATCGGCAATTCGACTTTAACCTAAACTTCGCATGAAATAAACTGTACGCTGAGTATAAACTCAGTGGTATTTTTATAATCTGAATACTTATTAAATAAGAATTTATAATTGTAACACCCCCTACCCGTATTCGTCGCCGAAATAGGGTACGAGGCATTACCGAAGTTTACCGAACAATAGTTTATTTTTTTAAACTCAATATATCCCCTTTATAAACATGTAACCTTCCCTGCAAAACTCAAACCGAGACCAATCCAAATCAACCAATCCAATTCAGCACATTTTTAAAATAGATTCATGCACATTTATAAGATAACCTCATCACATACCAAACCAAGTTTTGTTAGCCACACCAATGGCTAACTTTACAATCATTCCACATTAACATTTACTTTATTAACTTATACATGCCATTGATTTCTAAAATAAAGTTTCTAGATATACCAAAATATTGAGGTTGATAGTATGATGTATCTCCAACTGAATCCGACCTACGAGCTCTTAATACTATAAAACAGGGAAAAAGAAAACAGGGTAAGCACATTGTGCTTAGTAAGCTCATGTAACAAGAATTATACTTACCTAATATTTTCAATGCAATACAATGAACATACATACATCCATTCAATGCATTGTTGCCTTAACATGCACAAACTCAACATTCAAATTAGTACAATAATTTCAATGTATCAATAATATATACTGAGATTGATGAGCTCATCAATACCGTGGTTTCCATTCCATTATTATTTTCCCATATTTATCCCGTTGAATTTCTTAGAATTTCGATGGATTTTCAGGGGTACACTATAGTGTACAAATCCGGGTCCGTCAATTCATATTCATGTGCGCACATTTTCATTTCAGAGAGCACACTCCCGCGAACCTCATCCTTACAGCGGGATTACCAGTCCAGGCTAAATCCCCTGTAATATAAACTCATAGAATATTGTCCGGATTACCAGTCCAGGCTAAATCCCCTGCAACGACAATTACTCTAATGAGCTTGGGTCTGAATTTGGATCTGAATTACCAGTCCAGGCTAAATTCAGACCCTAATTTGGATTACCCGTCCGGGCTAAATCCATTTTCCACATATTCTTCGGGAGGGCTATATCAGGATAGGATCACCCGTCCGGGCTAGATCCATTTTTACCGTCAATTCCTTTTCAGAGATCCATCGAATTTTCCTTCCATTCAACCGGGATTTCTTCCACTTTTCACCAAATATATCAATTTTCCATAAATTTTCATACAATGACATTCAATTCATGTTCACATCCATAACATACATTTCAAGCATTTAAGAATATAATTCAAGTTACACGAACTTACCTCGATACTTGTTTGTATATAAAAATCTACTAATCCCAAACTTTTTCCTTTCCTCGATCTAGCTTCTTGTTTGAGTCTTCCGGATCTAAATAAATAAATTTAATTATCAATTTAACATTTCATGTCCATATGTATCATTCTCTACCATTCTACTATTATTTATAGTTCATTCAAAGCTGTCTACTTGAGTTGTAGTCACTAAATTATTTTTATATTGAGCTACAGGACTCCAAATTAAGATCCGTAAATTTTCCCTGAAACTAGACTCACATATATTCTAACTATAAAATTTTAAGAATTTTTGGTTTAGCCATTTAGTACAGTTTATTCTTTAAAGTTACCCCTGTTCTGCTATATGACAGTTCCAACCTCTCTTCACTAAAAATTAATTATCTCCTCATACGGAACTCGGATGATGTTCCCGCTTGTTTCTCTTGAAAATAGACTCATTAAGGATTTTAAACATATGAATTTAAGTCCCTAATTATTTTTTTACAAATTTTGGTGATTTTCCAAAGTCAAAACAGGGGAACCCGAAATCATTCTGACCTTGTCTCACAAAATGCATTATATCTCAAGATTTACAATTCTATTGCTTACACCGTTTCTTCTATCAGAAACTAGACTCAATAAGCTTTAATTCAATATTTTTTTCACCCTCTAATTTGATTTCTACAATTTATGGTGATTTTTCAAAGTTGGACTACTGCTACTGTCCAAAACTGTTTTAGTGCAAGAGGTTTATTACCATTTTTCCCCCAAGCTTTTAATAAGTGATAGTTTCGTCCCTACTCAATTAACCTCTCAATTGAGCTGATTTTTCTCAATTAATACTTTATTATATCATTTTAAACTACCTTATAACCTTTGGGAATAATAATTTCAGAACTAAACTTCAATTTCACACTCTTTTACAAATAGGTCCTAAATATCCATTTTCTTTACATTTTATTCCATAAAATCATCATATAATAAGATTAAAGCTTAAATTCCATGCTAAATATTCATATACTTACAGCACTCAACCATGGTGACTTTAAATTTCATCCATAAAATCAAAAACTAATGAATTTAATAGTAGGACCTAGTTGTAAAAGTCTTAAAAACACAAAAATTACAAGAAAAAGGCAAGGATTAACTCACTTGGTGCAAAAATTATGAAAAACCAGCTTATAGAACCCCTCCTATGGCGTTTTTGCTGATGAGAATGAAGAGAAATCTCAAGGAATCTAGATATTTCCATATTAGTCCTAGTTTTATTTAGTTAATAATGCAATATTCCAATTTTACCCTTAATTCATCCACTTTTCTGCTAATTTTATGCCCTTGCCGTCCAGCCCAAATAAATTTTGGGTCTATTTGCTTTTTAAATCCTTTCTAATTAAACACTTAAGCTATTTAATCATCCTAACAACTTTTACTCCTTTTCCAATTTAGTCCTTTTCATTTAATTGACTACCCAAACGTTAAAATTTTCTAACGAAATTTTAATACAATATTACTAACATTTCACAAATATTTATAAAAATATTTTCTGACTCGGTTTTACGAGATTGAGGTCTCGATAACTTGTCTTTACCTAATTTCTTCAATAATTTCTTTTTCTTAACTAACCACTAAATCGGTAAATTTTTTTTTCGATATTTTCATACAAATTTTCCTATCATATCAATATTTATGCAAAAATTTTAAAATAAATTTCTCTTTAAATCGGATTTGTGGTTACGAAACCACTGTTCCGATAACCTTGAGTTTAGGCCATTACAACTCTTCCCCCCTTTAAAGATTTTCGTCCTCGAAAATCTTACCAGTAAAGAGGTTCGGGTATTGTTTCCTCATTGCCTCCTCTGATTCCCATGTCGCTTCCTCAATCCCGTGCTTCTGCCATAATACTTTTACCAAATTTATCTTTTTATTTCTGAGCTCCTTTGTCTCTCGTGCCAAAATCTTAATTGGTTCTTCATTGTAACTCATATCTGGCTGAATCTCCACTTCTGTCGGAGAAATAACATGTGAAGGATCCGACCGATGCCGTCGTAGCATAGACACATGAAAAGCGTTATCGATTCTATCAAGTTCCGGTGGTAATGCCAATCGATAAGCGACCGGTCTAATTCTTTCTAGGATTTCATATGGCCCGATAAATCTTGGACTCAATTTACCCTTTCGACCGAACCGGAGAACTTTCTTCCAAGGAGACACTTTTAGGAATACCTTGTCACCAACCTGAAATTCAATCTCTTTTCGTTTAAGGTCAGCATATGACTTTTGACGATCGGAAGCTGCTTTTAGACTATCCCGAATCACCTTTACTTTTTCTTCTGTTTCTCGAATCAAATCAACTCCATGTATCTTCTTTTCACTAAGTTCTGTCCAATATAACGGTGTTCTACATTTTCTACCATACAAGGCTTCATACGGAGCCATTTTAATACTGGACTGATAACTGTTATTGTAAGCAAATTCAATCAAAGATAGATACCTCTCCCAATTACCTTCAAACTCTAATATACAACATCGGAGCATATCTTCCAATACCTGAATTACACGTTCAGATTGACCATCTGTTTGAGGATGAAATGCAGTGCTGAAATATAATTGAGTACCTAAAGCTTCTTGCAATTTGTTCCAGAAACGAGATGTAAATCGAGGATCCCTATCTGATATAATAGAGACAGGCACTCCATGTAGCCTGACAATCTCAGATATATACAATTCAGCCAATTTATCTAAAGAATAATCCATACGTACTGGAATAAAGTGTGCTGACTTCGTCAATCGGTCAATGATCACCCAAATAGCATATTTCTTTCTCGGAGACAGCGGTAATCCAGATACAAAATCCATTGTAATTCTTTCCCATTTCCATTCTGGTATAGTGATTGGCTGAAGTAACCCCGAAGGTACCTGATGTTCAGCTTTAACTTGCTGACATACCAAACACCTTGATACAAACTCAGAGTTATCACGTTTCATACCTGGCCACCAGTACAACTTTTTCAAATCATTATACATTTTATTACTCCCTGGATGTACAGACATAGTACTGCTATGAGCCTCGTGTAGAATTTTCTGTATGAGCTCTGAATTCTGAGGTACACATACCCTGTCTCTGAATAACAAACAACCATCGATCCCAACCTGAAATTCAGAATCAGTACTCGACTCACATTGTGCCCGTTTAGCTTGTAACTTTTCATCATTTTTCTGGGCCTCACAGATCTGCTGTAGAAACACTGGTCTAGCTTTCATTTCAGCTATAATTGAACCATCTCTAGATAATGATAACCGGGTATTCATAGCTCGCAAAGTAAATAAAGATTTTCGGCTCAAAGCATCAGCTACAACATTAGCCTTACCCGGATGGTAATCAATAGTGAAATCATAATCCTTTATCAGTTCAAGCCACCTGCGTTGTCTTAAATTCAAATCTTTTTGCGTCATCAAATATTTCAAGCTTTTATGATAAGTATAAACATAACATTTCTCACCGTACAAGTAATGCCGCTATATCTTCAACGCAAAAACAATAGCAGCTAATTCAAGATCATGTACTGGGTAATTTCTTTCACGAGGTTTAAGTTGTCTTGAAGCATAGGCTATAACTTTACCTTCTTGCATCAAAACACAACCTAAACCATTTAATGAAGCATCACTGTAAATAACAAATTCCTTACCCGGTTCAGGCTGCACTAGTACAGGTGCTTTCGTTAACAAATTTTTCAATCGGTCGAAACTCTGCTGGCATTCATCGGTCCACTCAAACTTTACATCTTTCTGCAGTAGACGAGTCATTGGAGAAGCTATCATAGAGAACCCCTGTACAAATCTCCGATAATACCCAGCTAAGCCCAAGAAACTTCTAACTTCAGATACATTTTTCGGTGGATTCCAATTTACAATAGCTGAGATTTTATTCGGGTCTACCCTAATGCCTTCAGCAGATACAATATGTCCAAGAAAACCCACTTCTCGAAGCCAGAATTCACATTTACTGAATTTAGCATAAAGCTGTTTTGCACGTAAAATTTGCAACACTATTCTCAAATGTTCTGCATGTTCATTTTCATCTCGGGAATAAACTAAAATATCATCAATGAATACTACCACAAATCTGTCTAAATACGGTTTGAATATCCAGTTCATCAGATCCATAAATACTGCAGGTGCATTAGTTAGCCCAAACGGCATAACCAAAAACTCATAATGCCCGTACCTGGTTCTGAAAGCTGTCTTTGGCACATCTGATTCCTTTACCCGTAACTGATAATAACCCGATCGAAGATCAATCTTTGAAAACACTGTGGCACCTTTCAACTGATCAAATAAATCATCAATCCGGGGTAAGGGGTACTTATTCTTTATGGTTACCTTATTAAGCTGTCGGTAATCGATGCACAGTCTCAAAGATCCGTCTTTCTTTTTCACAAACAAAACCGGGGCACCCCAAGGTGAATGACTCGGTCGAACAAAACCCTTATCAACAAGTTCCTGTAACTGTGTCTTTAACTCCTTTAATTCTGTAAGAGCTATCCGATACGGAGCTATAGAAATTGGAGTAGTTCCTGGAACCAAATCTATAGAGAATTCCACTTCTCTTTCTGGTGGCAACCCTGGTAATTCCTCTGGAAACACATCAGAAAATTCACATACCACTGGCACTGCCTGAATCTTCGATTCAGATACCTTAGTGTCTAATACATAAGCAAGAAAAGCATCATACCCCTTTTTGATATACCTTTGAGCAGTAATAACTGAAATGACATCAGATAACCCCTCTGCCTGATCAGATTTAACCCGAAGCAATTCACTGTTCTGACATTTTAACAAAATATATTTCTGTCTACAATTTACTACCGCATCATGCTGGGTTAGCCAATCCATGCCCAATATCACATCGAACTCATCAAAAGGAAGTAACATCAAATCAGCCGAGAAATAATAACCTCTTACCATTAGTGGACAATCTTTACAAATTTTATCCACCAACACAGACTGGCCTAGGGGGTTCGAGACTTTAACCACAAATTCAGTTGGTTCAACAGATAAATTTTTAACACATGCAAGCTTTATACATATATATGAATGCGTAGAACCAGGATCAATTAATGCAGTAATATTAGTGTCAAGCAAAGAAAATGTACCAGTAATAACATCGGCTGCTGATGCATCTTCTTTGGCACAGATAGCATATGTTCTAGCTGGTGCTCGTGCCTCAGGTTTGCTTGTAGTATCTTTCGTAGCTCCGCGGCTACCACTGGCATTACCGGATGGCCGTGGTGGTCTGCCTCTCGAAATTGGATTACTCGGCTTCGATATTTGTTCAGCTTCTTTTTCACCCATTTCTGGACAATCTCTGAGAAAATGATCAAATGAACCACATCGATAACAAGCCCCACTTTTCAGCCGACATTCTCCAAAATGAGCTTTATTACAATATTGGCATCTCGACTTAGGAGTACCGACACTGCCCACACTGGTCACTGATGGAGTAGATGGTCTTGGATTAGAACGTTGAGAGCCTCGTTCTCTACTTGAATATCCAGTGACAGAAGTGAAATGATCTTGATACTTTTTCAATTTCTTTGAAGCAGAAAACTGTTATTTACTCACCGGTCTCTTACTAGCAATCCGAGCTTCCCTTTCGGCTTGTTTCTTCTCTTTACTCAGCTCTTCTGCTTTATAAGCTCGCTCTGTCAGTGTAGCAAACTCACGGATTTCAAGAATTCCAATCAACAATTTAATGTCTTCATTTAGCCCCTCTTCAAATCGTTTACACATTTCGGCTTCTGATTGTACCCATTCCCGAGCATATTTACTCAGCCGAACAAATTCTCTTTCATACTCAGATACCGATCTGTTACCCTGTTTCAGCTCAAGAAATTCTTTTCTTTTCTGATCAAGAAATCTCTGGCTGATATATTTCTTTTTAAATTCATTCTGAAAGAACTCCCAGGTAATATCTTCTTTCAGAACCACTGAAGCTTTAGTCTTCCACCAATGATAAGCCGTGTCTTTTAACAGTGAGATAGCACATTTCAGACATTCTTTTGGTATACATGATAATTCTTCTAAAACCCGGATAGTATTCTCTAACCAAAACTCAGCCCTTTCAGAATCATCATCAACTGCAGCTCGAAATTCTTCAGCCCCATACTTTCTAATTTTATCAACAGGAGCTTTTCTTTTTCTGGTAGATTCAGTACATGTACCCTGTGTAGTCTCGGGAACCGGTGGAGGAGGAGGAGGAGCTTGAGTTTGCTGCACTACAGGGTTAGTTCTTATATACTGGGTAAACCAATCACTCATCATTTGATAGAAGGCCATTTTAGCCTCTTCAATTTGGTCCCTTGTCTCGGACCTTCTACTACTAGCAGCTTCAACTTCTCTTTGTTCCCTATCCGGGGCCGGAGCATGACTCCCGGCTTCCTCGGATTAAGCTCGGTCGGCAGACACTTACTATAAAAAAACATATTTAAATGGTCGGGAGATATCACACTATCAACAATAATTTAAATGGCATGTATAGCTAATACCATATTTGCTACGTCGGTCCGAGAACTGGCTAAACCGTAACTTTGATACCAACAAATGTAACACCCCCTACCCGTATTCGTCGCCGAAATAGGGTACGAGGCATTACCGAAGTTTACCGAACAATAGTTTATTTTTTTAAACTCAATATATCCCCTTTATAAACATGTAACCTTCCCTGCAAAACTCAAACCGAGACCAATCCAAATCAACCAATCCAATTCAGCACATTTTTAAAATAGATTCATGCACATTTATAAGATAACCTCATCACATACCAAACCAAGTTTTGTTAGCCACACCAATGGCTAACTTTACAATCATTCCACATTAACATTTACTTTATTAACTTATACATGACATTGATTTCTAAAATAAAGTTTCTAGATATACCAAAATATTGAGGTTGATAGTATGATGTATCTCCAACTGAATCCGACCTCCGAGCTCTTAATACTATAAAACAGGGAAAAAGAAAACAGGGTAAGCACATTGTGCTTAGTAAGCTCATGTAACAAGAATTATACTTACCTAATATTTTCAATGCAATACAATGAACATACATACATCCATTCAATGCATTGTTGCCTTAACATGCACAAACTCAACATTCAAATTAGTACAATAATTTCAATGTATCAATAATATATACTGAGATTGATGAGCTCATCAATACCGTGATTTCCATTCCATTATTATTTTCCCATATTTATCCCGTTGAATTTCTTGGAATTTCGATGGATTTTCAGGGGTACACTATAGTGTACAAATCCGGGTCCGTCAATTCATATTCATGTGCGCACATTTTCATTTCAGAGAGCACACTCCCGCGAACCTCATCCTTACAGTGGGATTACCAGTCCAGGCTAAATCCCCTGTAATATAAACTCATAGAATATTGTCCGGATTACCAGTCCAGGCTAAATCCCCTGCAACGACAATTACTCTAATGAGCTTGGGTCTGAATTTGGATCTGAATTACCAGTCCAGGCTAAATTCAGACCCTAATTTGGATTACCCGTCCGGGCTAAATCCATTTTCCACATATTCTTCGGGAGGGCTATATCAGGATAGGATCACCCGTCCGGGCTAGATCCATTTTTACCGTCAATTCCTTTTCAGAGATCCATCGAATTTTCCTTCCATTCAACCAGGATTTCTTCCACTTTTCACCAAATATATCAATTTTCCATAAATTTTCATACAATGACATTCAATTCATGTTCACATCCATAACATACATTTCAAGCATTTAAGAATATAATTCAAGTTACACGAACTTACCTCGATACTTGTTTGTATATAAAAATCTACTAATCCCAAACTTTTTCCTTTCCTCGATCTAGCTTCGTGTTTGAGTCTTCCGGATCTAAATAAATAAATTTAATCATCAATTTAACATTTCATGTCCATATGTATCATTCTCTACCATTCTACTATTATTTATAGTTCATTCAAAGCTGTCTACTTGAGTTGTAGTCACTAAATTATTTTTATATTGAGCTACAGGACTCCAAATTAAGATCCGTAAATTTTCCCTGAAACTAGACTCACATATATTCTAACTATAAAATTTTAAGAATTTTTGGTTTAGCCATTTAGTACAGTTTATTCTTTAAAGTTACCCCTATTCTGCTATATGACAGTTCCGACCTCTCTTCACTAAAAATTAATTATCTCCTCATACGGAACTCAGATGATGTTCCCGCTTGTTTCTCTTAAAAATAGACTCATTAAGGATTTTAAACATATTAATTTAAGTCCCTAATTTATTTTTTACAAATTTTGGTGATTTTCCAAAGTCAAAACAGGGGAACCCGAAATCATTCTGACATTGTCTCATAAAATGCATTATATCTCAAGATTTACAATTCTATTGCTTACACCGTTTCTTCTATCAGAAACTAGACTCAATAAGCTTTAATTCATTTTTTTTTTCACCCTCTAATTCGATTTCTACAATTTATGGTGATTTTTCAAAGTTGGACTACTGCTACTGTCCAAAACTGTTTTAGTGCAAGAGGTTTATTACCATTTTTCCCCCAAGCTTTTAATAAGTGATAGTTTCGTCCCTACTCAATTAACCTCTCAATTGAGCTGATTTTTCTCAATTAATACTTTATTCTATCATTTTAAACTACCTTATAACCTTTGGGAATAATAATTTCAGAACTAAACTTCAATTTCACACTCTTTTACAAATAGGTCCTAAATATCCATTTTCTTTACATTTTATTCCATAAAATCATCATATAATAAGATTAAAGCTTAAATTCCATGCTAAATATTCATATACTTACAGCACTCAACCATGGTGACTTTAAATTTCATCCATAAAATCAAAAACTAATGAATTTAATAGTAGGGCCTAGTTGTAAAAGTCTTAAAAACACAAAAATTACGAGAAAAAGGCAAGGATTAACTCACTTGGTCCAAAAATTATGAAAAACCAGCTTATAGAACCCCTCCTATGGCGTTTTTGCTGATGAGAATGAAGAGAAATCTCAAGGAATCTAGATATTTCCATATTAGTCCTAGTTTTATTTAGTTAATAATGCAATATTCCAATTTTACCCTTAATTCATCCACTTTTCTGCTAATTTTATGCCCTTGCCGTCCAGCCCAAATAAATTTTGGGTCTATTTGCTTTTTAAATCCTTTCTAATTAAACACTTAAGCTATTTAATCATCCTAACAACTTTTACTCCTTTTCCAATTTAGTCCTTTTCATTTAATTGACTACCCAAACGTTAAAATTTTCTAACGAAATTTTAATACAATATTACTAACATTTCACAAATATTTATAAAAATATTTTCTGACTCGGTTTTACGAGATCGAGGTCTCGATAACTTGTCTTTACCTAATTTCTTCAATAATTTCTTTTTCTTAACTAACCACTAAATCGGTAAATTTTTTTTCGATATTTTCATACAAATTTTCCTATCATATCAATATTTATGCAAAAATTTTAAAATAAATTTCTCTTTGAATCGGATTTGTGGTTACGAAACCACTGTTCCGATAACCTTGAGTTTAGGCCATTACAATAATATTTATATATTTAAACACTAATAACAAAAATCATTCAAACAATTAATCAATTTCATAAAACATCATTTATAGCATTATCAACTCCCATCTCTTACTATTTCAATCTCATAATTGATATTCAAATAAATTTTCTCAATAGGATACACATATCATTTCAGCATTTCAATATCCATTTCATGAACCTGTTGATTCATACATTTTAATTTCATAACTCAATTTAATATCTCAATCCAATTTACGTTTAAAAGTCATCCAATATCATTCTTATTGCCCAATCATTTTTTTACCCCTATTAACAGGGCTCGGACTCAGACGGATACACAGATCCAACCAAAACACACCAGTTTGACACCCAATGCCTCATCGGATAATTTGAAGTAATAAGTTGACACCCAGTGTCTCATCGGCCATGCTGAAATAAGTTGATACCCAGTACCTCATCTACTCGAAGTAACAGTATGATAAAACAATAAAAATATTAGATTTTTATCATCAAATGCCGTCTCACTTTTGCTAAATGGCTTATTTTCCATTTTAGCCCTTTTTACTTTATTAATCTATAATTAAACTTTTACCCTTTATTCAATTTAGTCATTTTTCCTAATTACCCTTAATTAAACTAAATTCACCTAATCAAAGCTTAATTAATCACACAACTAGACTCACAAATATTCCTAATAATTATTTACTAACTCGATTTACTAACACGGAGGCCTTTTGACTCGTTTTCCGGTGCTCATGAATTTAGGTCATTACAAAAGTATCCCTGAACAGTTCCAATCCTATGGCATGCCAACTATATCCGACTCAGTCCGATACAATTAATAGGGTTTCAAATCACTTTTTAATTTTCAAACAGTATACATTTCAATTCAAATAATCACATATACTCATAATTCATTTCATTTCATTGCCACAATACCAATACTTACCTCAATTCTACTTATCATACATATTAAATAATAAATACAACAACAATTATTAAATTCAGATTATAGAAATACAAACCGTAATTCTCGAACTACTACTCGTTAATCTTGTCTTTTCATTTCTTAATCGAGGTCTCCGGCTCAACATTTGCTATGGAATTAAAACAATTAAAAATCATCAATACAACACAATTTAACATTAAATATTTTCAAATTATACACAACTTTTGCCCAAATTCCAATTTAATCCTTAATCAAATCTAACCTTACTTTCTTTACAATTTTATTCTTTATTTTCATTCAATTACCATTTAAAACTAAATTTTAACTCTCTAATTTCACCATAAACCCTAAATTTCAAAAAATTTCCAATTTAGTCCCTATTACTCAAAACTTATAGTTTATTTTACAATTCAATCCTTTACTCAATTCTAAATTGAAATTCTACCAATTTAACCCCTAATTCTTCAATTTATTCAACATGAACAACATCCAAAAATCTAATAACTTCTAAAATTTCAACATAAATCAAGTAGTATTTTGTTTTAGAATTCTAAAAACTCAAAAATTATAAAAAAAGGGATTAAATTGACTTACCAATCAAGCTTGGAACCTTAAAAACCCTATTTTCTCCCTTTCTTTTTCTTTCTTTCTTTTTCTTCTTTCTCCCTTCTCTGTTTCGTTGCCTATTCTTTTATAATAATATAATATAATATAATATAATATACTTTATTATTAAGTAAACATATTAATATATAATTTAACTATAAAATATCATGATATTTTTAAGTTATGCCGCCTCAATTTTAAGAAATGGTATAATTTCCTCTTTAGTCCCTTTAGTTTTTCTTTAATCTATAATTAAACTTTTACCCTTATTGCAATTTAATCCTTTTACCTAATTACTCTTAATTCAAGCTAATTCACCTATCCAAAACCTAATTAACTACACGACTAACTTCGTAAATATTTTTAATAAATATTTAAGAATCTATTTTATAAAAACGAAGACTCGAAAATAAGTTTTCCGATACCCGTGACTATCGGTCGTTACATTTAACTCTCAATATTCATACACTGTGTCAATTTAATATTGATTCTAAAAAAAATAGTGTAAATGTTGAAGGCTAATTATTTTAGAATCAAAACTAAATTAACACAGCGTATAAAATATTAAGGGCTAAAGTTACCATCATGCCAATTTTAAAAGTTGTCATGTCATCTTTCCATTAACCAATTAGATGGTTATTTTGTAACTTTTTAAAGTCTCAACCTTATTATTTCAACCAAAACTTTATTTATCTTTTACATAAATTTTGATATAAATATACTTTTTGCATGGTCATTTTTCTCTTATATTTAATGGATCTCATGTTGGGAAATGTACCAATATTGTAGTAAACATGTAATTATTTTCTATGTATTTGAACGATAAATAAATAAAGTTAATTTCACATTTCATTATTATATCTTTTGTGATTTTGTCTTTTAGGTTTTGCATATATAGCAAAATCGTCACAAACAAAATATTACCTCATTGATTTTTAAGTTTAAAATGATTATGAGTGGTACTGTAAGAACATTTATATTGCGAGAAAGATAACTTATTTTCGTAGATAATTTAAACGAGTCCGTAATCTCGTAAAAGAATCAAAGTGGACGTTTTATTCAAATACTTAGAAGGATTATTATGTTGTCTACAATTCCAATTGAGGAGATAGCTAATCTTGGTTATCAGAGCAGTTGACTTCACAGGTAGAGACATAGATGTACTCATTGGAAGAATAATACATTGGACTGGGCCCAAGTTGAATTAATTCTGAATCCGTTTGTGAATTAATTCACTTGTGACATTCATGGTGGTGACGTTCATGGTGTAATTTACCTAAATCCTAAGTTAGTTACTGACCATGCATATGTAACTCATGTGATTTGATATAAGTGGAGGCTTATTCTCTAAAGATGACTAAGCCAATAGTTGATATGTTGGGTACATGACTTGTGTATGACATGATTTTTTTAGCAACAATGGAATTCATAGCTCGATTAAAAAGGTTAATGATGTCCTCTCATTGGCATTGTGTGTATTAATAAATATGGAACGTGGTCACGAGTTACTTATTCTCGAACAAGCAATTTATCACAGTCATTTGTTGATAGTGATTATATTAATTATTAATCATTAAGAAGACACAGTGTTTATAATGAGAGAGAATAGGATTGTATTGAGTGAACGAATTTAACTCAAAGGAATCAATAATATCATATGATGGTAACACACACATGACAAGGTCATTGGATAAAATAGTTGGATAAATTGTTTTCATAAATAGTATAAAATAAGGAGTCAATCATGGTACTTCTTGTGACCTGACTCCATGATTAAGTAAATTGTGAATTATCATAACAATGTTTCTGAACATAATTGCAATTACTAGAGCTTAATTGTATATGTCCGACTAGTCCTTCTGCTAGTTCAACAAAAACTCGGTCGAATTACATTTAAATCATAAGAAAATTCTACGACTTTGGAAATAATTTAATCGAATCGATTTATTTAACGTGGAATTTAATTGGATGATAGTGAGAATTGTTCAATTAGAGAATTTAATTAAGTAATTTTCTTAAAAAAAATAATTTTGGAAAATCTTAGTGATTTTTTAGAAAATTAATTAAAATAAACTTGATACTTATGAAAATTAAATTTCAAGTTAGACACTTAGCCCAATAAGTAATTGAATTTGAAAATTGGACTTAAGATCAAATATTGGAAATGAGAACAAAAAATCAAGACTAAGACCCAAAACTAGTTGAATTGGGACCGGTATGTGAAATCAAACCGATGGTCCAATTGGTGGTTGGATCGGACCGTTCGGGCAGTCACTGGCTCGAATCAAACTAGTAGCAGCCAAATCGACTCGAGGTGCCGTGCCAACACCATCGAGCATGACAGTACTAACGACTGTGACAGTGGCAGTTCGGTGGCCGATGGATGGTTGTCGGTGTCGATTTTTCAGCGATTGAGCAGTGAAAGAATCACACTCCTACTAGAATTCTATCGGATAATTTAATTTTAGATTAACTAATAAAAAATAATATTATTTTAATAAATGTAATATTAATTTTAATTTAATACTTATTTTGATAGTATTTTATTAATTTAATAAATTTAATATTAAATTTAATTTAATATTAAATTGATTAAATTTTATTATAGTTGAACTCTCTAACCTCTTCCTATTTATAGAAACTTGGATTATTAGTTTTTACGACTACTTAGCCGAAGCGTTGGTTATAGACAATATGAATCGAAAAGGTAAAATTTTGATTAAATATTTATTACAAAGATATTATTTAAAAAAAAAAATTAAAACTCATAGTTTTTTAACTTATTTTCCGTTTGTTTTCTAAAGCGGTTTCTTCAACATGTCATAATCCAACATCTCACAAATGATTAAACTACACCTATGATACCCCAATATTTATCAACCATGGTTAATAAATAACCTAAGTTAACCCATCATGCCAACTAGCATAAATTAGAGGGTTTGGGGTATAGTTGGAAACCCTAGAAAAACATTTTCCTTCTCTTTTATATTTGTTCTTAGAAATCTCTCTCTTGCAAAGAGCCCATCAAAACGAGAGTGGGAAACCAAAAGGGGCTTAAAAGAAACCCTTAAACAGGTATCTTAAGGCAAAAACAAAAGGTACGGTCGAAAGAGAAAAGACAAGGAAATTCTCAAGAGGCAAATAGAGTCTCATCAAAACCTCATTCTATTACACAGTCAAAAAATTATTAAAAGGTATGTTTTTCTTTTCTTTCTCTCTTTTTTGTTCTTAGTATAAAAATTGAAAAGAAAAACCCATTGGAGTTATCTATGAATGTTTAGTTGCAGAGAACAACAATTTAAAATTTTGGATTTTGATTCTATTTGCTTAACTCTCGTGAATATATATATTAATTAAGATTCAACAAGATTATATATTTCAAAATTATGATTATTTATTAGGATTTTGAATTGATAAACATTTAACAAAATTAGGAATCTTAAAAACAATCGTAAAAGCTTATACTTATATGCATTTATCATATAAATTATCTTGTTTCTATGATTTAAATTTATTTTGTGAAATAGAAATTCATAGATGAAAACCTTAGGATTTTTTTTTATCATAAAAATTATAATTTAATTTTAGCTCCTAAAATAAGTAACTGACAAATGAAAAATGTTCTTTTTACTTTTCAATAATAATAAAAATAAAAACCCTTAGACTATAGCCTTTCCCGCCCAAAATCCATTTTCTAAAAACTCATATATTTAATCGGTTCTCTTGTGTGTTTAGAAGGTTAAATTTGAATTTAGATTTGTAATTTTTAAATTTATGGATTCAAAATTGTTTGTCTGGGAGAATTGAAAATTTTAAGTTCAAGCTTATGATTTGGGTTTGGAATTACATCAAATCTTTACCTTTTTATTTAATTTGTGATGTATTAAGCCAATATTCAATAATCTAAACACAACACCAAAAAAAATTAATGTCACTAATAGAAGTGAAAATCTATATAAATATATATTACTTTGAAGACAAAAAAAATATACAAATGCGATGATAGGCGACACAACATTTTTTTTAGTATAACATAATTATACAAATACAATATAGAAAAATAATTAAACTACAACAAATTAAAAAAAAAACACAATTACATGTAAAAATGATATCTTGAATTACACTAGAGCATGAAAAAAATATATATAACACAACACAAAAATACAAAATAATTGAATTAAGAGAAAATTCTTATAATATAAGGGATAAATTTGTGCTTTTCGACCATCATGTAGAATTAGAAAAAGAATAATAGATATTTAACTCAAATCTAAGTTTTGAAATGAAGAAATAAGTTTTTTTATTCTTATTTTAATTGTTTATCAATTTGGTCTCCGGTCTTCATTATTTGTTATGTCGAAGAATGAAAGATTATATAAATGTTTGTTTTTAAGTATTGAATTTGAAATCCATGAGAGGATGGCCAATGAGGGTTGATGGGTCTTTACTAGATTGCAAGAATTCCCCATAAAAGCTTGACCCAATTTGTTCTTTGATTATCCTTGAACCCATTTCAATGGTTTATTTTTTGAAATCTGAATCTAATAACCTTAGGTTATAGTTTAATAAGTTTCTCAATGTTGTTTTTAAAGGACACATGTGCTCAAGGTTGTTTTTGGCCTCTTCCTCCAAAGCTTGGAGATGGATAACTTGTGGATTTGTTTAAGTTTTCTTGGTTGTAAGAGTAAGGGGAATGCAATTTGCTTAGGAAAGTGGTTTATGGAATTTGGTTGCTAAATAGCTTGGGTTGGGTTTAGATGTAACCTCTTAGTTAAGTTGGTTTATATTAAGTACTTAGTTTCATTAGAGAGATGGTTGGAGAGAATTGTTTAAAGTAAGGACTCAAATATTGAAATGAATTTCAATGGTTTGGATTTGAAAGGTAAGCTTAAGGGGTGTTTTTTTTATTGGAACTAGGTAACAAGGATATAGAGTATTGCCATGTAGAAAGAAATGTGTAAAAGTTGAAAAAGCTAAGCATATTGATGAAGTTGAAAAGTTGAAAATTGCATAATGATGAAGATTTAAACAATATGATGGTTGGTTCATTTGGTGACAAAAGTGCATTGATGCTGATAAGTACAAAGACACACTTTTAGAGGAATGCCTTGAATGTAAAATGTGTATCAAGAGTGATGATATTGATGATGTTATGATTATGGATCTAAATAACATAAATGAAAAAAATATCATCGCGTAAGAGGAAATGATATCCATCATGAGGAATGCTTAATTAGGTTATTGGGATGGCAGAGAGGATTCATGTAACCTTAGGGTTGGTTAAATATCTAGGGAGTCAAAGTAGAGGTCTTGGAAGTGAGAAACTTTGGAAATAGGTTTTATTGTTTTGAGAGATTGCTTTTTGTAAAAATATGATCTTGCAAGTTCTATCCAATCCAATTGGTAGGCATATATATTCAATTGCAACATCTTATTCTACCTTTTGTCCTTCCAATTGGTAGGCATATATATTCAATTGCAACATCTTATTCTACTCTTTGTCCTTAAATCAAGGGATAAGTCTATATTAACTACTTTAAGCCTATGCAACTCTATTGTTAATATTAGGATTTGTTTGCTCAAATAAGTAATTTTCATTCTAATTAAGTTTATTGTAGCTATTGTAATGATTAAAATGTAAGTAAAATATTTTATGCTTCACTACTTCTAACACATCTTAGCTTAAGAAGTAAGATAATCTTGAAACTTTACTTATAATTTCTTATTGGTTATGTATTGAACTATTATTTGTTCCATAAACATCCATTTACTTTTTGATACCTTTGTTATATGTTTTAATTCCTTTCCTTATTTATGTTATAATGATTGCTTGATGTTCACACTTTGTAGAAAAATCAGAAGATGCATTCAAGCATGTATAATGATCACCCTAAATTTAGGTATAATCTCAGAGAAAGGTCGAGTAGCATGAAACAACTCCATTTAGGGAAAATGGCATCAAAGGGTTTTGATTGGTCACAGTCTTCTTCCTTTGGGAATCATAGCCACTTGGACAATTCTATATTAAGTGTTGACAAAAATTTGCATGAATGTAGTGACTTTACAACTTCAAGTCTAATGTTCAATTATAATGTTGACATACAAGTTCCTATTGGGCCACTTTTTCAAGCTGAAGTACTAGAGTGGACTGGGGTAGCTTTAGAAAGTGATGTGAAATGGTTGGGGACTCTTATTTGGCCATTAGATAAAAAGGAAAATAGTTTTTGTATTGAAGGGGGTCAAATTGGAAAAGGAAGACCAGATTCATGTGGTTGTCAAATTCGAAATTCTCTACAATGTGTAAAATTTCATGTTGCTGAGAAAAGGTTAGAAGTGAAGCATGAGTTGGGACCAGCTTTCAACCAATGGAAATTTGATAAGATGGGTGAAGAAGTTGCATTTGGTTGGAATGAGAAAGAAAAATATATGTTTTCATCAATAGTGAAGTCGAATCCTCCATTAGGAAAATGTTTTTGGGATGAGATATACAAGCATTTTTATGACAAGAGTAGGGAAGAACTTGTTGGCTATTATTTCAATGTCTTTCTTTTACAACATAGAGCATACCAGAATCGAATCGCTCCCAATAGCATTACTTATGATGATGAGGAAGTTGTATTAGGACCAGAATCAATTGGTAAAGGCATTGGGCCTAAATCTTACACTTCCATCTTAATTCCTTTAAGGAAGTCATAAAAGAAGTCAAAAAGATGCTCTTCCTTAACTTAGTACGGAGCACTTTGACAAAAGATGGAAAAATGGAAGTCCATTTAAAGAGATGTCTAGAAACAAATCTTCCAATGGTGAAGATTTTGTTTTATGCAACAACTTAAAAGGAAGAATCGAAAAATTGATCACACCTTTAATCTTTAGTAGTTTGGATGCGTTTGAAGTTTTTTGGTCCATGCTTTTTTGTTTTCAAGCGCTCTCTCTATGTCATGCCCTTTATCATTACTTACAAACTTCATATGTATATTTGTCATCTTTTTCTTCATTAAGCTTATAAACGAAAAGTTATGCCTTTTAGTGTGTGTTTAACATTGCTTTTAGTTACTCAAAAGTACTTATTGACAATAAAAGCAATGCTTATCAAAAGGTTTTTTTTTTCCATCAAGTGCATTTTAGAGCCAAACAAAGGAGTTAGGTGCTTATCAAAACAATTTTTCAATCTATTCCTAAGTAATTTTAAAGGTGCAGTTAGCATTGTTTTTGGTTGTTAATAAGTACTTTTTAATAGCAAAAACAATGCTAAATAGAGGGTTCTTGTTATTCAAAAGGTGCTTGGAACCAAACTAGGAAGTTGCCTATTGAGGCCCTTGTGTTTGGGATTCCAAAAGTGTTTTTTCACCATAGAAGCAATGAAGAACACCTGGTTTTTAAGGTTAAAATTGTAGTTGAAAAGTAAATTTTTCACCCAAATGCAAAAGCTTGAAATTAGGTGTTTTGACTTTTGTATTTGAGGTGTTTTTAACTTTGTATTTGGAAGTGAAAGTTATCAAAATACTCTTATTTATATTAACTATTTAAAAGATGTATAAAAATTAATTTTATAAATAATTGAAACATTTTAATACTTTGATAGGATTCGATTGTTCACCAGAGAAACAAACCTTATTTATGTGCTTCCATATCTATCGGATTGTGGTAACTTTTTTCCTCACAATATCCGGTTCATTTTGTTGGAATCTAGTTTAGTAACCCACTGTATGATCCATTCCATGAATTGTGGAATGATAATTCTATCAACTCGTATTCCATGATTCGACCCAAATTAGGTTGCAAGTGCAAATGTGCATGTGCGAAATAGATGGTCTATGGTTTCTTGCTCAACATGGCGTAGCGAGCATGTGTTGTCAATGTTCGGTATCTTTTGTATTATTTTTTATTTAATTGGAAGGAAATCAATAATATATTTATTCCATATTTGAATATCCAAGCCTCGAACGCATGTCTCGTCCTTACAAAATACTCTTCCAAGTCCAATAATCAGTTGATTTGGCTATTACTTACAAAATGTTTTGCTTCGTGTAGTCTTTTGCCAAAAGGATTAAATTGTATATTTTTATGATAGTAAAAAATGTAATTTTCTCATTTTAATAGTCTACATCTTTATGTTTTTTGACAGAGTTTGGGGGACAAAGTACAAATTTATCATTAATTAAAAATTTTATAAATTATAAAAGGTTTAAATGTAAAATTTTTCATTTTAGGGGGGTTGCAGCCCTTGCCAACCCCTTGATTCCACCATTGGTCCACTACATAAAACCTTGTGGGTTAGTAAGTCTTCACCATGCTTGCTTGCTCGGCTGAAAGGGTTTCATTCATTGTCTGAGAATGGTGAATTTTGAGACCATCTAGTTGCATAGGTCTACAAATTTTCTCCCACCTATAGAGGTGTAATCCTCGTTTAAGAGAATCATGGCCTCACCAGAAGGATCGTACCATTGTGTTAAATGGATTAAGTGTTGATTTTGGTGTCTAAACACGTGATAAAGAGTGGATGGGAAGTGATGTTAGTGATGATTTTACTAGAGTTGGACTAGGCTTTTTTCAAAAGTGATTCGGAAAATTTTATTATTTACAAAAATGATTTGAAATCTACAAAGCACATTGGTGCTTATCATGCCCTAACGATTACCCCCTTTAATAAAAAATAATTTTTGGTGCCGACATTGTATTCCTCGACATTTGTATGTATTTTTGTGAAATGCCTTTAGAAAATATGGTATACCATGATTTAAGAAAAAATAATATTTTAGTAAGTGTTAGTGTTTTAGTGGTTGACATTGATTCAAAATTTAAAAAAAAAATTATTTTTTGGTGCCAACGTTCCTTTTGTTGGCACGGGTGTAATTTCTGTTTTCTTTTGTCGGCGTGTTCTAGTTATCGAGACCGATAAAAAAATGAAAGGAATGCCAAAGCAAATGAAGCCATGGAAGTATACAAGAAACAAATGTAAGAATACAACAAATCTACAAAGGAGGACCAACAACAGTAAAAAGAACTTTTTTAATGTTGATGTTTAAGTGTTTTGTTTGAACATAAATCCTTTTGATGATGATTTAATTAACTTTTTCTCACCTTAATTTAAGATTTTTTTTAAGTTTTGATTCAATGTTTCTCTCTCCTTGAGTAAATCTAATGTGATTTCTCTCTTGTATTTAATGCACAACAATAAAGATTAAAGTAAATTACATTAAAAAAAGGGAAAATAAAATTTCAATAAAAATGTTTCCTATATTAAGAACTTGAAGTTAGATAGGGTAAAAGAATAAAGCATATTCAATAGGGGCAGAAAGTGTGTTTTTTTTCTCTTTTTTTTAATCAATTTACTTTGACGTTTTTGTTATAAAATGAAAAACAGAGGATAAAGAACAAAGAGAATGAGAGAGCAAATAGAGAGCGTATTTTATTGATTGATCATAATAATTTACAATGCTTTTTCAAAGTTTATATTTACTCCCCTCATAAAAACATCACATACTTTCTCATATTCTACGTATTCAACATTGATTGCCAGATTTTCAAATGACCATTTGAATGTATTTGTTAAGGGAAAAAAATCAAAGTGAAAGAAAAAGAGTACACATATATATAACATACATAATATGTTCTCTCATTAAAAATTTTACCAGAAAAACCTAATGGGACAAACATCGATTAAGAGAAAAAGAGTACAACGCATATTTATTCCCCCTCATAAAAACATCACATACTTTCTCATATTCTATGTATTCAATGTTAAATATCATATTTTCAAATGATTATTTGAATGTATTTGTTAAGCATTTATATCACCATTCTTTTGAAAGTAATGAGTGAAGAAAAATTTGGGGGAAATATATTTTGATCTCTTCAGGAGTTTCAATAATAATCGTAGCAAACTTTAATCGTGATTCTTTTATAAAAACACAAATAGATATTTTGGATCATTTTATAGTTTTCTTTCAACAACTATTCACTAAGTCAAATTATCACATGTTTAGATTATTTCAATTCATATAAATGAATAATTTCTTGAAAATTTCAATATGCTTTTAACATTTTAAATCTTTTAAGGATTTTGATATAAACTTTACTATATAGTGATTCATAAAAAAGTTGTGACAACAATCTTTAGATGCAAGTTAAATGTTTTATAAACTGTCAGTTTAATAATATATGTAAAGGTTATTGCATCCAACATAAAAGAGTATTATATCTTTTTATAATCAATGACAAACTTAGCGAAAAACTTTATATGTTTGTTTCGCTTTTGTAAAAATACTTCATTTGCATTCTCACTGACTTTATACATTTTGCTAGTCCAAAAAATTTATGAATATAATTGTACTTAAGTTGCGCCTTTTTATTTTGACCAATCTATTTTATATTTATATTTCTCAATAGATATATTTAAGATTTTTCTTTTTATTTCATTATTTCAACAATAATATTGCATGCAAAGTCATTGTCGATCATTTTTATTAATAGTTTGACATTTTTTTGAATTGACATAATGTATTGAGATTTATTTATTTTCACTATTTTAATCTTCAGTTTTAGGTATCTGAATCTCTTCTTGAGTTTTAATTTTGTCTTGAGTTTCTTCTGGAGTACTCGTTCCCATTATATAACCATCTAGAAGAATTTTCATTTTTGGAACCAGTTAATCTATCATTTATTCTAATTGTTTTACTAGGATTTTGATTCAAAAGATTAAATGGTATATAATGCTTGGTTATTCTCATTAAGTTTGTGAATACATTTAATAAAACAAGTTATCATTTTTAAATTTTTGGTTCAAATTACTCTCTACAAGGATCCAGATAATGATAACTTATTATAAGCAATAATTTTATTCAGTTATTATTTTTCTTTTCGTAATATTGATAAAATTATCAAATCAAAATATTAAACACAAATTGTCATAATTGAATCTTTAATACATTCAAGACATCTAATAATATAAGGAGACTTATAATTAATATATATTTCGAATTTTCTGAGAATTCACTTATTTTTATGCGTTGTGGTGGAATAATTAGAACATATATATACATACAAAAATTTAAAGATGAGAAATATTTAGCTCTTGAGTAAAAATCAATTATTATGGATAATATTTGTAACTTATTGACTTGATGCATACAACACGTAAATCAATATAATCTCATATTGAAATTGAAAGTTTAGTTATCATAAGTAATGATTTAAATATTAATTAGATGCGTTCAATCAATAATTTCTCTAATTCATTATGTGCATAACTAATAAGCTTTTATGAAAGTTTTTCAAACTCAATTAATAAAAGACTGAGAAATAAACTTATTAGCTTTAGCAATATGAATTGTCTTAATTGTATAATCTAAAATTAATTATTTAAATAAACAATCTTACAAATGACAGCCTACAAGTTGATAATACATATGTGATTATTTTGTAGATGTATCTATTAAGAATAAGATAATATCAAAATTATACACATGGTGGATGAATGTGTTTATATTCATTTAAAAATGCAAGACATTAAATTTCAACTTTAGCTAGTGAGTTTCTAATAAGCTATTTTCATTTAGAACAAGTAACAAATGAGAATTCTTTAAATTAAAGAATTTTCTAGTTGTTTAATGAATGTTCATATGTATTCTCAATTAATTTTCACATCATATATGATATAAGATGATCTAACTGGTCACGCCAAGTAGTAAATGCATTTATATCAGTAAACTTCTGGTTTACTTTAATATGAATTTCAATTGTACTAATAATATCAATATAAATTGTGATAAATTGATAATTTTACTATTTCCCCTTTTACTTTGTATCCACATATAAGCACTATTGTGACATTACTACTAAAAATGTCTAAATCAATGTATAATTTATGTCACTAAGTCAACAAAATAAATATAATTTCTAAATAAATTATATGTAATATTCGTTTAAGGGAATATGTCAAAATCTTCAAATATACAAAAAATGATTATAACTCGTTATTTTGTTTAATCATAATTAGATATGAGATCAATTCAAAATATTTCTAAAGCCTTTTTAAAAAAGAGTTATGCATAATTAATTAACTACCAAAATAATTGGCTAGGTCATATATAAAAACAAGCCTAAATTAAATATATTAATAGAAGTCACATCTTAAACATAAAAGTGACATAATGAAGAACTGACAAGTTTTTTCTTTCATAACCATCATCATAAATATGTATGAAATTTAATTCAAAATTTAACCATGCATGCTAATAAAATTTTTCATTTACAATCGTTAATGTCATTTCTTTAAATAATTAACACATAAAATAATATAAAACGTATGAATTACTATCTTTAACAATTTTTTGAATTAAATCAAATCTAAATAACCATAATATTCATTGATTTATTAACACAAATTTGCCTACTATATATGTTTCAATTAAATAACATATTTAAATATAAAATCTATTATAGCAGCATAAATAAGCAAGTTAATATTCATTTTCATGAATAAATGAGATGCTTATAATAATATATAACTCATGTAATAAAAACTTAAAAAGAAGACCGTTTCAAATATTTAAACCATATATTAAATCAACATTTTTTTTATGCGTTGAGTCTTGATGATTTTATCAAGAAGTAAGTAAATTAAATTCCAGTAGTAAACTTTGAATCGTTTACAATCCTTCTATAAAATTTATATTTATAGACATAATAAGTATAAATAAAATGGAACTCTACTTCTAATGGCTAATAGAATTTAAAATATATCAAAACATATATAAATTTTGATAGATATCTATTTAATAAAATATTCATAATAATTTTTATTTTTAAAAAAGAATATTTTTTTTCCTTTTTTAATGCAAATTACTGTTGTGCATTAAATGACGTTTCTTATATATTTTTGTGAAATTTGATTTTTTTTCCTTTTCGTATTAAATATGAGAGAGAAAAATCAAAATCGCATTAAATTTACTCGAGGAAAGGGAAACATTGATTTTCAAACAAAACACTTAAACATCAACATTAAAAGAAGTTTTTTTATTGTTGCTGCTGCTTTTCCTCTGCAGATTTGTTGTATTCTTCCATTTGTTTCTTATATACTTGCATGGCTTCACTTGCTTTCGAATTTCTCACTTATTTTCATCCGGCTCAGTAACCAGAGCATGTCGGTAATTTTTTTTGTTTAAATCGCACTAGTGTTATCAAAGAGAATGTCAATATCAAAAAATCAATTTTTTTTTAAATTCTGAATTGGTGTCTATTAAAATTTTATTTATTTAATCATGGAATATCTATATTTTTTAAATGTATTTAAAAAAATATACATACAAGTGTCGACAAATACAATGTTGACGCAAAAAAAATTTTTTTATTGAACGACACAAAAAAATAAATTTATGAAGTTTGCCCCTTTTATTTTGAAGTAATTGGAAAATTTTTTAAATTTTAGGTAAAAAAAATTTTCCGGTCTCTTTTAATATTAATATTAAGTAAATTGATATATTAAAGTAATTTATATTAATATTAAGTAAATTGATATATTAAAGTAATTTAACCTTGTCATACAATGGATAAAAGATATTTGCATGCTAATTAATTGTCTTTATTTGTTAAAATATTTTAAAAAAATTTAAAACAACCAACTTAGAGAAAAAATTATTTTTACCTTAATTTTTATAATAATTTATTAATTTTGATTAATATAGAAGTTTTATAAACAGCACAATTAATTTGGGGTGGTTGCTTTATAAATAAGTCTATTGGAGCTTGAGAATCAAAGCTTAAATCAGCTGGATTATATTTTATAAAGAACGAGTTTATCCCCATCTGGCTCGGATGAACTTCAAAAGATTTGACTTTACAGTTTGGGTTTTTTTTTTTTCTCTTTCCTTCAATATTTTAGTATCACTTGAGGCATGGATCCTTCATTACCTGAAAATTTGGAGGAATATTCCGCTTCTTCGACGACTATAAAATTCGACCACCCCCTCCCATTACTCCGTGGTCCAATCTCGGCCGGAACTTCCGACGACCCATCATTTGGTCCATACATCCTTGCCTTCAAAGACCTTCCTTCCTGGGCCGCTGCTTACAAATTCTGCGAATCCAAAATCATATCTCAATGCGAGGAAGGTGCACGAATTGGGTGCGCCATCACTGCTTCCAACAAGTGCAAACCCCCTTGGTGGCAGTCCCTGATTGGTTGGAAATCAATGGACTTAAAGGAAAGAGAGCGCTGCGAAGATATTGAAATGGAAGGTTGTTTGGTTGCCGCTAAGGAAAAATGCATCGGCTTCGCCAAGGAAAAGTGTACGACGCCGTTTCTGAATGCGAGAATCGCAGTGGGGGAGAAAGAGATAATGAATAAACGGGTTGAGAGGATGGTACATGCAGCGTCGTTGCCAGAGGAAAGCAAATGGGTCTATTTTATAGGGTCGGATAATTTGGGAGGATCCGAGCCAAGGGTGACTAATTACAGAGCTAGTCAGTATTTGGGCACCGATTCTCAACTTCAAACGTGAACCGTCACATGGTTCCGGAATTTCAGTCGGTTTTTTTTTGAAGCAATGGCAATTCTAAAGTAGACAATTAGGTAGTCATAAGCAAAACACCAAGCCAAGGTATGTTAAAACTTTGTTTGTTGACAACTTGTACGAGGTTTTTTCACTTTTGGGTTGAACATTGGCTTTGAATTTCTGGGTAGAATTTAGAAACATCTTATATTAGAAATGCATACACAATGCGTTAACTTTTGTGTCTTTTTTTGGTCATGTAATGAAAGAGACCTTTAAAAGAATTTTGGATACAACATTCAACAGAAATAAGAAATAGCCACAAGAATAAAATACTCCAATTTTCAAAATGGTAAAATGTATTCGAAAGATGGGTTCTTTCAGCAGAATAGAAGCAATGGCCAACCTTTGACTGTGCCCATATAGCATCTTAACTTTCTCATTTTTCCTCCATATTATGATCCCAAGAGTGCACAACAAACTTCAGCAGTTGGTTCCATCTGCATGCTTTTCACAAATACATTATACTTTTCTAAGTACTTGAGCTTTGCAGGCATATTAGTGACCATTGTTATGGATGTTTTTTTTGCCTTTTAGTGGAAAAAAAGTTTTTTAGGTATTGAAATTAAATTGTAATTTTTATTATAGTAAAAATGTAATTTCATCATTAATAGTCTATAAGGATTAAATTAAATTTTTATTTTTTTTTAGGGATCAAAGTGCAATTTTACTTTTACTAATTTAAAATTTTAAAAATTTTAAAGGGTTTAAATGAAAAAAATTTTATTTTAGAAGAACTAGGCACTTGCCAGCTCTCCTAACTATGCCCCTTAAAATAATGTTCCGTAAGTTGAAATAATTCTATTGTATTTAACATGCATTTTAACTTTTAACCACAAATTCTGATAGTAATAGAGAATATTAAAAATTAACAAATCACATTTTTTCATGGGACTTTTTATCACACTTTTCAAAATCACTTATTATAAAAGGATTTTTGAAAATCACATTTCTACACCACAATAATGATGAAGAACTAGCAATAACAGTGGCAATATCGCAATAGATTAAATATAAAGAACTAGTAAGATATAAATGGCATGTCATTAGAAAAGTGACTAAGCGCTCTAACGATAGTAACATTATGGTGCAAGTGTTAGTGACACTTCAGTGCAAAGTGACATTTGCACGTCTATGCGAAGAATAGTGGCACTTCAATGTATCTTATCGACATTTTCGTATACCCTATTATGTTCTATTAAGTTTACAATTGGACAATGGAGTTAAAAAGGTAAGGGAACATAAAATTGGCAATGGTAAGTGGCTTTTATTTTGTTGAATTGATGCCATATTATAATTTTTATTGAAACAAAATTGTGCATGATAATAAAGATTAATGATAGTATTATATAAACATGTTTATATATATGTATATGTATGTGTGAATAAATTTTAAATATATTGTTTAATTCTTGATATGAACTTAACGCGTACTTTTTAAATTAATTTTGGGCATTAGTTTGGCATATACATTAGGAATATGTTGGATGTATTATGGATCAATTTGATGGAAGCATTGGTGCCTTGGTTCATTTTGTTGATTTTGTAAATGGAATTGAAATGATTTGAAATTAAATTGAAAAAGAAGTTATTCAAGGTTGAAAATTTGTACCCTTGAATGGCTTATTGGTTAGTAAGATTACTATGAACCATGTATGCAATTATAGGTGTTAGAAAGCAAAGTGTGTAGGTTTTTGGGGTGCAAGATTGAGGCCGCGTTGTCAGGTTGTTGAAGTTCCAATGAGCTCAAGTCAGAGAGTTACGGCGCGACAAAAAATACTTCAAGGTCACGATGTGAAAAATCGTGTAGTCTTGATGAGCTCTTGATGGCTTGGACTTTACCCTTTGGCCTTGAATGAATTTTTGGTTACTTATAAAGCTTTCGAAAGTTTGTTTTAAGCTCAGTTAAGTTAGTAAATCATATTCTACATGCATTATGAATGATTAATTGATATGTTTATTATAGTTGTTTTGGCAATGAATGTGACATCCCAATATCTTGACCCTTCAATTGGGTCGAGTAAGTGGTGCTACAGATTTGATCTTCTCATCATTATCACCGCAAGCAGGCTGAGATTTTGTCGTATATTGGACATATAGCAAAATTTTATCTCTGTTTATGGAGTTAAAAATTTTCGTTGTTAGTGTTTAAAGTTAAAGAATTGTGTTTTTGGAAAAGTTGAATTTTGCTATTAGTTCATTTATTATACGTGGATTTAGTTGCTATACTTTACTTTGATTAATATTAGTGCAAGTAATTTTCAAATTTTGAGATTTTTGTCTTAACCTAAGTGGAAGCAATTAAATTTGTTTCGTCAAATTTTGCTATTAGTCTCATATTTTATGGATTCTTTGCTTTCCAATTTGCTCATTTTTACTTTCTATATTTTTTAAATTTTGAAATTTCAATCATGATTCAAATAATAACCATTAAATTTAGTAACTAAATTATGTGACTTTTTTTGTGAGTAACATGTGAAAGTACTAAATTAACATGATATTATATATTTGATAATATGTTTCTAGAACAAGATTTTGAAAATAGCAGAATTTAACAACTATAGTTTTTACTAGGACTTATTTGAAATTTAAGAAAGTATAAGGACTAAAAAAAGATAAAATTAAATTACAAAAATTAAATCCATAATTTACACTTAGAATAAGAAGTAAAGTGACATTTGGTATTTTCCTATGTTGAGATTTGAATAGAATATAATTGCTAAGAATGTTATTACTAAGTGAACATTACCACGTTTGATATCTATCTATACGATAGTGTTAACAAAATCCCAAAAAAATTATAAAATTAATTGGTTCACGAACACTTCTAATAAATTTCAAATTACTATATCAAATAAAGTAAAAATGCTACTAACTTCAACCATTTTCAATGATATTTAATAACAAAAGTTAGTTTATCATGAATAAATGTGTAATTTAATCTATTCATTAGTGCGAACCTTCGTCTTTTCATGTACGTAACAGTGACCAATAAGTGAACACCTTCGGCATGTATGAGATGTAGAATTTATTTTATTATCGGATGTCCAAAACAAAGAGTAACTCACTGAACCACCTAGTTTTTATACAAATATTACACAAATTCGCATCAACTTGTTGAATTAAATTACTTCTTCAAAGAGTAGAGGATTGATCACTCATAAAAGGGCTTATATATTAGTAGCACCAAAATGGCTTTGATCGGTACAATTTCTAAACAGATTTAGGGACCAATATTTCTGTAAAAAAAAAGGGGGGGGGGATCGGAGCTTGAAATCAGAATGGACATAATAAATACTGAAATTTGAACTCTGAACTTGTAACAGCATAAATCAAGTTAAATAAATCTCAATTTCAACAGATTACCTTCTTGGGCACGTCATTTATTCATTACAGGTTGCTTAATATATGTTTCAGCATCTGAACTACAAGGAAAAGGGTTAAATACACTCATGGAGCCTGTGCTACAAACGCTTCATCTTTCACGTGAATAGATCTTTGCCTCTCCATTGGTACCTGTTACCACTTTTCTCTCTAATAGGTATTGCAACAAGGGCACTTAAAAAAGGTGTAAGCTATCAAATAGACAATAATACCTGCAAGGTGCAGATAAGAAAACTATTGCATTGATTGAACCAAAGAAAAAGACCGATATACAACGAGGGCTCAATGAACCTACACTACTTTAATGGTATGATCTAATTGCAATTGTACAGGCCATGATGAGCCATAAAATACAACTCAGTGCTTGCAGTCAATGGCAACAAAATATTTTTTCATTACCTGAGATACTCTAGAATGTCATAGAAGGCTTGGTCTCCTTTTACCTGCGTCTGTTCTCAATTTCTTCACAGGATTGGCCCAACCAACACTCCCACCACAACCTTTTGATGGATGACCAGGCTGGTTGGGCAAACCTTGCTGATGGCTACTCTTTTGGGTCAGTCTTGCATCCTTGGAGACTGATCCTGGACCCTGACTCCTCATGTTGCGACCTATACTTGGGGGAGAAACAGGGCCAACTGATCCACTCCTAGGCTTTGTTATAGACTTTTCCCTTTCTTTCCTCTTTTTCTTGCAAATAACCAGCTCCCCTGGATGAGTTAGAGGAGAATCATCCTGTTGATGTTCCTTGGTAATACCACTTCCTTTCCCAAGTCTTGATTCCTTTTGGGGCATGTGCACTCTAACCATTGTTTCCTCACCAGCATGAGGGAATCCACGTTGCAATGTCTTTTGAGTTAGGTCTGGATCAGATTCCACCTCGTTTATTGGCTTCTGCCTCTTGCTAACTGCTACCTGTCTTGCAGAAGGACCAGAGGTCGAGGTAGATACTGGGCTAGAGAAAGAGAGAGCATTTCTAGCTTCTCGGAAATCGTTATCTGGAAATACAATCTTCAACAAGTCAAAAAACAGATCATGTACTTTCCTGGCTTCAGATCTGACCTGCAAATCCCAATTACATTTCCATAGTAAGTATACAGATCAGGACATTAATGAGAGCATTACAGAGACAGATACGAGTTCAATTGGTAGTAAGGAGATAGGAAAATTTTGCATAGTGATAAAAGCTTCAAGCGCACAAACATAAAATCTCTTTGAAAAGCTTCCAAAGTAATTGCTTCCAGAAAGACTATCCATGGAAAAAATCACGCAAAGGCAAGTTTGTGTTCTAACATGCAAAGATACTGAAGGCCAAAGTTAATTAGAAATCATACCTCATGTGAAAACCCATAAAATTGCATTGCACTTTTTAATACTAACTGCACATCAAAAACAAGCTCTGTAACTCCGCTGTACTCTAATCTGTCAACACGCTGATCAATCTTCCGCAAATCCAAATTATTACTTCCACTTCCACCCATGTAGCCTGAATTTTCAATCCTCTTCCACAAATCTGTTAAAAGTGGTATAATCTGTTGGCCCTCCTTATCTATTCTCCTCCGAAGCTTGCTAGTCACATTTTTGCACTGGAAATATGAGAATTTTCTAGCCAATTAATTGATTAACAAATATCACAAGATAGCATGCAGTACATAAGCAATTAAATAGAGTATCAAGTCAAAGGTGAACCATTTCATAAAAGTTTAAAGGGAAGATATTTTAACATACAAGCGTCTAATTACTCCACATATGCAACCTTGATAATTTTCAATGACCTCAAGACCAAATAAAATGAAAACTGATTCTAAAAAGCTCAAACACAGATGGACACGGCAAACAACCAGGTGGGACAAATGATGGAACAAATTATAAATGCATAGAACTTCATAAATCTAAAAAGCAAATTCCTATGCATTAAATTCACCCGACTAATCTGAATGTATGCTGTCGTATTAGATGCACTAGAAAGGATACAAATGAAGAAAGCAGAACCATTAAGGAGGATCATAGCTATAGCAACTGATCAGAGCCTACTACAAGCAACAGCGTCAAGCAAATCCAAATACTAAAACAAGGTTTCCAAATCCAACTTATCACTGAAAGGCATCGAGAGACAGTTAAAATTTTAAGGTAAAAAACAGATCACATTCCAGACACTAGCGTTTTAGTCAGTTCAAGTATACCTTTCTTTGGATGCCATCAGACATCTTCACACCAAAATTTAACGATCCACTTGTATTAACCAGTTTACCGTCCCAACTTTCTCTGGTGGGTTCACAAGCATTTTCTGCAGGAGAGGCCATGTTCACTCTACCAGACTTCGGTGATTGATGCAACTTAGTTGTATTAGCTATTTTTCTTGGAGGCAAGTTCCTCGTTTTAGAAGATGAATCATTTGGATCAAGCCTGAAAGCATTCAGTTCACGAGTTGGTTTTGTCTCAGTATCAATCCTTAGTTGTGATTGGTACTTTTGGTCCAGCTGTGAAGGCAACAAAGATGATTCTCCACGTAGGAGATGAGGCACTTCAATGACAGATTTCTCCTCTGCCCTTTCCACAGTATGACGAGGTCGAACCCGAATACTACGCTTTCGTTTTATCGTGGGTTGGACAACTTGTTCATCTTCACCTTCTTCACGATCATGAATCCAACTTTCAGATAGCTGGTGGTCCATGTGAGAATCTCCAGATAAAGCAATTTCACCTTCCTCAAGTTCATCATGCTGCCAAAATTAACATATTGTCAGAACAGCAGAAATCAACAAATGCCATAATTACAAACCATTATAGGAAACGAGGCATACCAGTTTTTTTGCAACAGAACCTGGCCTAGCATCTAGCGCAGAGAGAGATCCAAATTTCTGAGGAGAAACAGGAGACACCATCTGCGTTGGCCTTCGACTGTCCAATGATGATCCTGAAGAACCACCTTCTTCAAGTATGCGATTGTTTCTAATGTGTTCTGAAGCCTGGGCATACTCATTTCCGTTATCACCTAGTGGGCCATCTTCTTCAGACTGGTCCTTATTTAGAGAGGGTGCACCAACAGCACCACTAAATTCTTCATCTTCAAATTCTCCAGTTTCTCCCTCTTCATCATGTACAGAATAACCATTTCTCTCATCAGAACTTGCTTCAGAGTATTCCCCATTGTCATAATCTATTTCCTTATAGTTTGGATGCTTTTTCCCCTTGGGTCGCCCCCTTTTTCTCTCTGACTCCATTTCATTTGAGACACCAACAACACCAGCAGTAAATAAAATGTTCTTGGACGGCTTTTTTGATAAAGTAGCCACAGTAGCATTCACTTCTTTTGTACTGGCTCGAAGCCACTTAGGTACCTCTTCATGGCAAGTCATCTCATCTGTCCAATCCAGTTCTTCATCCATTTGATCAAACAACTCAACTTCTTCTTCACTTCTTGCTATCATGCGATTTACCTGGTGCAAAGAAGGAACATCATGGACGGTTTCTTGATACCTCTCCTCATCATGCAATAATGTTTCTAAAGTCATACGTCTCTCTTCATGAGTCGTTCTCTGGTCAAAACGTCCAGCATTGATTACTTCATCAGCCATGTCAATTTTATACTGCTGAATGTTATTCCTTATGAGGCTCTCAATAGATCCCATATATCTATCCTTACCTGCAAAATCATCCTCAAAATCAACTGTACCTCCATTCCTTAGTTCATCCTCCTTCTGCTGACTAGAGATTTTGTCAACAACTGCTTCCATGTAAATGACTTTGACTTCCCTTGTTTGTCCAATTCGGTGGGCTCTAGCAACTGCCTGTTCCTCATTTTTAGGATTTGGATCAGGATCATATATAACAACAGTGTCAGCAGATTGAAGATTTAGACCACGTCCAGCTGCACGAATACTCAGTAAGAATATGAAGCATTCAGAGTCAGGGCTATTGAAGTCAACAATAGCTGATTCACGATCATCCAAGCTAGTTGTTCCATCAATACGTCTGTAGACAAGCCTCCTCCACTGCAAGTATTCCTCCAAGATATCCAGAAGCTTTGTCATCGTACTAAAGAGTAATACACGATGCCCAGTTCTTTGCAGTTTTATTAGGATCCTGTCTAGAATCCACAATTTTCCGCAAGACCTCACAAGGAAATTTTTGGATAAGTCATTGAAATAGGGATAATTAAGCAAAGGATGATTGCAAGTCTTCCGAAGCTCCATACACCGGTTATTTAAAGTTTTGTACACTCTAGCCTGGTATAGTGGATTTTTTGAAACCCTGATCTTCTCATCTTCAGGATCAGCTCGAAGTGTTCCAGTTGACTTTATCCAATCATAAATGGCACTCTGAATAGCTGACATTCTGCATTTTAAAACTATTGAGACCTGCAATCAACCAATGAAATAACACCATTACAAATAGCAGTATGATAACGAAATAACATCATTACAAACAGCAGTATGATAAGTGATTATTAAAATAAAACTGCAACAACAGCAAACCTTTGGAGGGAGGGAACCTTCCACATCTTGAACACGACGTCTAAGCATAAAAGGCTCTAGGATTTGATGAAGTCGGTGGATGATGATAACCTTCTTCTCCGTCTCAAGCCAATCATCCTCTGCATTATGTGTAGGGCCTTCCTTTTGAAATGGTTGTGAAAACCAATCATGAAATGCCTTGCGATTATCAAACACTTCAGGAAGGAGAAGATTTAACAGTGACCAGAGTTCTTTCAAGTCATTCTGTGACATAAAAGAACCTTAATGTTCAACTCATCAAATAAAAAAATCATAGAAACAGACACACAAACATACATAATAAAGTAAGCCTGAAGAACCTGCATGTATATGCATGTGTGTAAAATTTTCAATTTCCAAACATATCAAAGAGGGGACTTAACTAACCTGTAAGGGTGTCCCAGTAAGAAGTAACCGCCTCTGGCAGCGGTATCTATCAAGATCACGAGCTAAAACAGATTCCCTATCTTTCATTCGCTGTGCTTCATCAATTATAATGTACTTCCAATCGATTTTAGAAAGTTTTGATCGATCATACATGATGAATTCATAAGTTGTCACGAGGACATTAAATTTCATTGCCAGAACCTCCTATGAAACACGCAAACCACAAGAAAGTTTAAACAAAATTCGACCCTTGAAAGAACAACACAAACTTATATTTCTTACTTGAGAAAATAATTTTGAACGCTGATCTTTTCCTCCAACATAATATATGCATGACACAGACGGCAGCCAATTATGCAGCTCACTCTGCAAAATAGGATTCAGTTAGTTCTGTTTAACGATATTGGGAAAATGTCAAACCTATCAACATAAAGCAAAAAGAAAAAAACACTAACCTTCCAATTTACCAGAACAGCATTTGGAACAATTATAAGATGTGGACCATAGTTTCCTTTGAATTCCATTAAATAAGCAATCAATGACATAACCTGCACAAGAAGGAAAAACCTAAGAAGTTAACAACAGCCCTACTGTATAACATAAGCATCTACCAAAAATACAAATGCAACTCTAGTTAATCCTAACACCTTCTCCAACTCCCAAATAACATATGAAACTGCAGTGTTGCTACAACTACAATTTTTTAAAATCAAAATACCTGAACAGTCTTTCCAAGGCCCATCTCATCAGCTAAGATACCATTTAGTTTATTATTATACAAAGAAAGCATCCATTGCAAACCAACCTACAAAATAAAATACAGAAATGAAATGAAAATATTAGCTAGCTAGATTAAATAGTAGCAAATTGAAAGGGATAAAAACCAACAAGATGGGAGAGAAACTCAAGATTTTAAATATAACAAGCAACCTACAAGCTGATAGTCTCGTAATGTTCCAGCTCGTAGCATTGATGGTTGCCTTACGACTCTTTCATTCACAGCATGAGCAAGATTATAGTACCTATCGATGAGCACAAGAAATGACAAATAACTAATATTGCCAGAAATTCAGTGGCCTTTGAGAAAAAAAACATGTCCTAAGAATAAACCAAAAATAAATGCTAAATCTAAATAGACCATATGATATGATAGTTATTGAACTAAAGAACATGAGAGAAGTTAATGCATAAGCCCCATCTAACTGTCACAAAATTTACATCCCATCCCACTCATGCTTTAATGACTGAAGCCTCCCTTCTGTATTATCAAAAATGAAATGTACTGCAATAGAATTAAAAACATAACTTACTTGCTAACAGATGAACCATCCCTGGGTGCATTCATTTCCATAAACCGATTTCTTATCATTACTTCCTCTCCAGCACAAGCTGCTGCAACCCTAACTTCTTCTTCTGATAGACCCTTTTGTCAAGAAGTAGAAAATGAGAAAATAAGTGAACTGGAATCTACCTAAACATACAGATAGGGGAAGTATGTGTAATATTCTATTAACTCATAACTCAGTCCAAACATTTTAAAGGAACTGGGAAGGGGAAAAATCCTAAAAAACAAACAGAGGGGCTACAAGAGATCCTGCCTCCAACCGTGCAGCAACAGCAGCAGCATTTGCTGCCTCCCCCACTTCTTGCTGATTCTTGGCTGCAGTTATCTTACTTCCCAGTTTATGAAGATACTCTTCAGTCTGCGTCAGGAATGATGAAAGAACTTCATATCTCTCTGCAGCATCACCAGGGATGTTTGTCTGCTGCTCAATCAACATCTCTCTGTACCTTTCAACATCATTATTCTTCAAGGCCTCCATCCTCTTATTCCTGTCATCATCTTTTCTCTTTGAAAACTCCCGTAACATTCTTTCATGGTACTTGGCAACTCCCCTATTGCGAGCAGTTCTTGCATCACGGATGGCCCAGTGAGCCTCCAAGAGCTTCTTACGCCACTGAAAGATGGATTTCAATTGTTTCTCTCTCAGGGCCTTCTGAGTGGCTTGTACTTGTCTGGCCAACTCCATACGCTGACGTTCACACAGGCGGACAAATTTTCTGTATGGTCTGTCAGGCATCGCCATTATCTCTTGTTGCTGCTGATCAACTTCGTCTCTTAAACGTGCCTGCAGATCTACAAGTCGAAGCTTTCTTTCTTCAATCTGCAGTCGCAGAACAAGATCTGGCCTAATCCTTTTCCTTTCCAAATTTATTGCTAGTAAGCCACCAATCTTCCTTAAATTTTCTGATCGTTTCTTGCTAAGGACTTCCATCCCTTCCTCAAAGAGAAGATCTTTGACATCATATGCCAGTGTTAGATTATTATTACTGTTAGGCATTGCTGAGCCGTACGAGTCATGCTTCCTAGTGAAGAAGGGAAAATCAAATAGTGGTCCATGATACTTTCTGGCAGGGCCAAGATCTTTCTGGGGCGCTGAGTTTGCTTCCACAGGTTTCTTAATTTGCCCTCCATCAGATGCAGCAACTTGTGGTGCGACAGACTTTCCTCTCTCCACACTAGAACCATTTCTAACTGGAATTTTTGGAAGACCAGGTTCCACTTCTTGGTCAGACTTGGCAGGAAAGACAGAACTTTTCTGCTCTTCTTTTGCGGCAGGTAACACGGATGAAAAATCCTTGGCAGTGGCTGACACACCTTGCATATCAGCTGTTGATGCAGTTGCTTTTTCATCTCCTGCATAAGCTTCCTCTTTAATAACATTCTGCCCATCAGTAGATGGCCCAGCCTGTGAAACCTTTTCATTAGATTCCAAATGCTTCCCTTTATCTTCCATACTCTTTCCACCATTTCTGTCCTGATTATTTCCACCTAGCGGAGGAAACTGCAGCTGCTGCTGCTCAAGTGCTGGGGGTATAATGGCTTGAAGAAGTTCTTGTGGAAGTGTACCTTCTCCTTTCTGTCAATGACCACCAAAATCAGCATAATCCATTCAATTTTTTTTAGTGAACTCCAAGCAATTGGTACAAAGGTGAAACATATAAATGGTCAGAGAGGCAATAATAGGGTGGGGAGAGAGGTGTTAGTATACCTTCAGGCGCCTAAATGCTAGTATTTGTGCTTTGAGAACATGAAGTTGTTGTTTAGTGAAACCAAAACGTTGCTGTGCCATCTTGCTAGCTGCTCCCCCTTGTGATGGTGTGTTGTTAACTGACCCCCCATTATTATTAGGAGCAGCAGGCTGTGGAGAAGGTCGACTTAACTGTTTGATATTCTGCATTTGCAGTGTTTCTGTGCCACCTAATGAAGTTTTTGCTGGTAAAGATGGATCAATGCTCTGGTTAATATTTGCAGATGGTTGTGGAGGATGCATAGGAGGCATCCCATTCCTGTGCTCTACTGTCTGTCTGTAAGGCACTTGGTTATCACGGCCATTAATAGCTAACTGCTGCATTGCTATGTTCTTAGCATCACCAACTGCCCCAGCACTGGAAGTTGAGCCAAAAGGGCTAGGTATAACTGTCGGCCTGGTTTTTGCAGGACCAGACTGGGCAGATATATCATTAGATGAATTACCACAGGGAGATCTCTCACTTAGAACTGATGGAGAAGAGACTTGCGGCTTGGACGCAGGCACAGGTGCCATATTGCTTTCATTTGTCTTTTTCTGGGCAGCCATCCTTGACTGCATGAGTGGAATTAGCTGTGCCATCAAGTTGGCATTTGCGGGCTGTGACAGATCAATATTACGCTCACGTGCCCATGCCTGCAACTGTGCAGCCATAACGAGTTGATTGTTTCCTGAGTTTTGATCAGTTTGCTGAGCTTGTGCCTGCATTGCCCCCAAAACATTTCCAGGCATTGATTTTCCACCAACTGTCGCCTGGGCAGGTGCCTTGAGTTCATTTCTTTGCTCAGAAGCTGACTCTGGTCCTTGCTCTATCTGCTTTTCAACACAATCAAGCTGCTCGGATGTGTTCTTAGAGGATGATGCCTGAGCTTGCTTAGCTACTTGCATGGAAATAAGTTCCTGCATTTTCAAGTTTCCAATTCGCATGTCCTGATCCTTAAGAGATCCAGAGCCCAACATTGCCATCTTAGCCTGCTGCTGTGCTAAAAGTGTCTTTTGATGCTGAGCAGCCTGGTAAGCATACTGATAATATGCTTGCTGAACAGGGTTCAACATTTGTTGATCCACACCTTGACTCCTTTGCTGGCTGTCCTGAGCAGAAGCATGCGGTTGAGCCAGATCAAAAAATTTCCTGGACTGTTGAGACGGTTGCATGGAGCCTGGAGATGAAGGAAAATTGCTTCCACCCATCATACCTTGAAGACCACGGGCTTGATATGCTAGGATGGCTTCATTTCCTTCAGGTTTTCTAAATAGCTGTTGTTGTAATGACTGCAAGAACAAATATTAATGCAAAAAGATAAAGCATGAACTCCTCAAACAAATGCTTAATCTTAAACTAGTATCCAATTGCATTGAGGAAACGAAAGGAATCGAACAAAAATCGCTGCATCCTTGTATCACAGTATGTTGTTCAAAAGTAAACTTCCCATCATATGACAGGATAACAAAGTCATAGTGGTAAGCATATCATGGAATGTGGAGCCACTAGGTAAGTTCACCATATAAACAAGAGTGCAAGGACAAACCACCCATGTTTTAATTAGGGTATGACCTCCTTAAAAACTAAAAAGGTAGAGAAGAAAGAATAGTAGTCTCAGCAGGCTACCTGGTATGACTAAAGCATCTAGGAGGTACGGCCATGGACATTTAATACAGACCAAAAAGGTAATCCATGGAATGGCATAAAATTCAGGTTTGGGAATATCCTATATGACCACTGAATAACCCATGGAAATAACAAAATTCCTAATGAATAACTATGCACATCAGGAGAGAATATCAGGTTATCTAAACACAAATGAGATGGATTCATGATAGTAACATAGATCCTAATTGATTGGAGAGCTTAAAGAAAAGCTCCATATCACTATCTAGTGCTCTCTTTCTTCTTCTTTTTTGGGGACCCGAATGTTGTGTGGACAGAGGGTTGAGTAAACTAGATACTTCAAACAAAGAATCATATATTCTTTTATCAGTTTTCTCAAACGGAAAGATAGAAAATTTTCAGGTGCACTTAAATATAGGGGTATACAAAAGAAATTCTGCCCCAAAGTTTGAATTCAAAGGCTTTTATTCCTCTTTCAAAGACCTAAGAGAGTACGGTTGAACCCCTTGACACTTGGAACTCAAGAGTTTAATACTACTAAATAAAACCTTCTCTGAAACCTCCCCCCCCCCCCCCAAAAAAAAAGACAATTTAATTACTGATAATTAACTAATCGACTTTGTGTACTACCGCAATTACATCTGAAATTGCTTTTATTATACCAAATTAAAATTCCCAATACCCGCCACACACCAATTCATCACAGCCCCTCGCGAAAAGATACTGAGTTCCTAAAATCACGGGTTAATTCAACCAAATGTCTATTACATTGACTGAAATTTCGTAAACCCTATACCTGCCTAGACGCTATTTGCTGCTGCTGCTGTTGTTGTTGCTGTTGCTGCTGCACCGAATCATATCCGAAGTGAGGGGCTGAAACGGCCGATGACGAGGAAGAGGGCGAAGCTGCAGACGATGTGGACGCGGTCCGCCCTACCAGACCCGCCCCAGGGTTCCGGCTGGGCCCACCTCCGCCACCACCACCAGATTGCATAAAAACTAACTCCAATTTTTTTAACTATAGTTCCCCGCAAAAACCAAATTATTACCACAAAAATTCAAAAAAAAAAAAAACCCAACAATATCACAACTCAAATCCCTCCAAAAAAACTTTATTAATTTTAATAAAACCCCTTTTTCCCTCCGATCCCAACGTTCAAAAGAAAATTAACAATAAAAAAATTAACTAAAAACAAAAAAAAAAGTTGAAATTTGTTTTTGTTTCTCTCTCTAGAAATCCGGAATTTTCGGTCCAATTGAAAGGGAGATCTTGATGAGTTAAGTGAGAACATGAATTTGACGGAAACGAAAATTAAAATTTTAAAAAAAATTCGATGATTCGACTCTCTGCCCTCTCACAACTGATCTCGTCCTCTCTCAGTTTTCACGCAATTTTGCAAATTCTTTTTCCCTCTAGGGGTTTAAAAGAAATTTTCGTATTTTCATTTTTGCAGATTTCCTTTTTTCCTTTTTTCCCCTCTTTTTAGTAAAATGACGAATGAAGGGACCTATTGCGTTTTTGCCTTTTATTTATGCTCTCTGATTTGCGTTTTGCCTTCGGTGCTTTGCTGGCTATAGGTGAGGTCCACTAGGACCTCGTGATTTGCCTACTGTTAGAAACTTACGGAAAAGGGTAGAATATGTAAATTAAACCCCGCGTTTTAATGATTTTAGGTTTTTTTTACCGGATATACCCCCCTACAAAGCTCAAAATTATACGCGAAGTGCCAATAAAATATTTGACTTCACTCTCAACAAATACTAAATTAGTAATCCCATAAAGTATTCGACCAATAACTGCCTTACACGTGCCCACTACGTTTTGAATCTTTTTTCTTACTCTGAAGTTCGTCCATAAAACAGCTGTCCCTCCTTTCTTCGTGCATAAAATAGTTTTACCAGAGCCAACATTTCAATATATACTTGATGGCAAATTCATGGAGCTAAAGTTATTTTACTCGTGTGGATACACCAATATATGCCATGAATTTACTTAAAAGACGATATTTATCGTGTGATGAGAACTTTATCTATTGAAGATTTAGTATAATTAGTTTTGGCTAATTTTTTATATTTACCAAAAAAAATTATTTTACTTTATTTAATTTTTTTTTTACAATATAATGAGTAGAATAATGATCATTTCAAACATATAATTATTCTTTTAATAAATTTATCAATCACTCAATTTGAGTTATTTCACAATCAAAATTTAACTTCTAAGTTATTTTAAATGGAAAATTATTCAGATACTATTAAAGTTTGATATAAATATGTAATCACTTTTTAGTAAATTTATCAATCACTTGATTCAGGTTGCCTCAAATTTACACAACATGATTTTAACCTTATGTCACTTCAATTAAAAAAGTATTCAAATTCTCTTAGGATTTAAGATGAACACGTAGTCTTTTTTTAATAAATTTATCAATCCATCGATTCAGATTATCTCAAACTTACGCAATCAAATTTTAACCATAGATTACTCTAATTGAAAAAGTATTTAAATTCTCTTAGGATTTAATATGAACACATAGTCAGCCTTTTAGTAAATTTATCAATCATCACTCTATTCAGGTTGCCTCAAACTTATACAACTAATTTTTTAATCTCAAGTTACTTTAATTGAAAAAATATTCAAATTCTCTTAAGATTTAATATAAACACATAGTCATTTTTTTAGTAAATTTATCAATCACTCGTTTGGGGTTGTCTCAAACTTACGCAATCAAATTATAACTTTACGTTACTTTAATTGAAAAAGTATTCAAAGTCTCTTAGAATTTAGTATGAACGCGTAGTCACTCATTTAGTAAATTCATCAATCACTCAATTCAAGTTACCTCGAACTTACGCAATCAAATTTAAATTCTTTTAATATTTGATAAAAGTACTTTAATTTCTCCAAAAATTTATTTATAAAATAAAATTTAAATAAAATGACAATTTTATCTTTATTGATTACTTATTTATTCTATTTATTTTTGTTATTTTAAATATTTATATTTAATAAATTTTAATTAAAATAATAAAAATATATTTTTATTATAAAAATACTTTAATTATTATTAAATTAAATTATAAATTTCATTGTACTCTAGTAATTTTTTGAATGTAACATTATATTCTAATATAATCATAACCATTTGCCAAACATAATATATCCTTTTCAATTAATATATGTATTTTTTTAAGTTACAATTACAATTATAAAAAATACATTTAAATAATTATAATTATAATTAATCTTTATAGAGTTCGATAAAACTAAAAATCAATAGATTAAAATAAATTTATACAAAATCTACACATGGTAAGATAAATTAAAACAATAAATCTATATAGAATCCATGGGATAGATTAAAATAATATGTATAAACAACTCACACATATTTTCCATAGAATTAGACTCAAATATATTATCTTAAAGTTCTTGGAACCTTGAGTACCTTAGCATTAAGGCCTCTTTTGTTGTATATTTATTTTTATTAAAAAAAATTGCAAATGATAATTATATTTTGTTTGTGTTTTCTCTTTTATTTTTTTATTAGTATTTTTCTTACAAATACATATTAAATATTTTATTTTTAATTTTAATTTAATTATATATATTTACTCTGAGATAAAATCATATTTTTATCACTTTTAGGTATAATTAATTTTTTATTTTATAATTATAAATGGAAAATTTTAAAAATTAAATAGATAAATAAGTGATTTTTAAAGTTTTAAGTTTTAAAATTACATATTAAATAAGTCTCAAGAGGGGGAAACTTGTCAGTTTTTAAAATCATTTAAATTTAATTATATAAATATACAAATATTAAAAATAAATCATTTTAAATATTTTAACAATAAAAATGAATCGTAGAATAGACCTAATTGAATTCGGAATTTAGCATTATAATTTTTAGGAAAACTGAGAGTGTGGGGTGATGAATTAATATTGTTTTGAGTTATTGGGAATTTTTTAATTATTTGATAAATTAAAAAAAGGACAATGAAATTTTAAACTGCATTGAATATTTGAATTTATATTATTAAATTTATTTGATATGTTAATAATAATTTAAAAATAATAGTTATTATTATGTAATTTTTAAAAGTTGAATGATTACGCACAGTTATTATAGTTTAGGTAATATTTTTTTCCTTTAAATAAAATTAAATCGAAAAAAGCGTTAGAAGTGCTAACATGTTGAATGTTTTATTATACTTGCAATTAAAGGTGGTAGGGAAAATATTTGTCATTGAAATATAAATGCATCGTTGGTGGTATGTTTACAGATACATTGCTTGTCTAGACCAAGATTTGATCTTCACGACACACGTTCATGGTCGAGATAGAACAATTAAGGTAACCCATGTTTTGCTTGCAACGTGAAGGCACAATATATGACATCCTTAAAAGGTTACATCCAGACATTGTTTCCTGGAGAAGTTTTTATGAAGAATCTTTGTGTCGAATGTGTTTCTAGTTTCCTTATGGATATATTTTGAACTAGTATTTGTTTAGATTGTGGCTTCCAAACATTAATGAATATATTTAGAGTTTTATTCATGGATTAAAACAGTGAACTTCCAATTATTACTGATTTCATTTCAAACAGAGTTAGACATAATAAGAATAGATGCCAATGTTTCAGTTGAAACATTTGGTATTAACAGATAGAGCTTTTGTTTTCCCAAGGGAGCTTCCTAACATGTCCCCTGAAAAAGCATTTAGTCAACTGCAACCGGTTGCAAGTTTTCAGCTTCCTTCCTTAGTTCTTGGAACAGGACTGACGACAAGTATCGCTCCCCAAAACTTGGAAGAACTGTCTGAATTTTATTTTTTTACAGAACCAAAAAAGGAACACTAGGTAAGAACTTGTATCAATCCCAAAGCTAAAGCCTTTGATTATCGACTTAGAATTGCTATTCAAAACATGCTAACACTACTGGCATCTTACATTATTGTAAAGATCAATAATGTTGGTAATTATATATAAGCTTGTGAGGAAGTGTTTACCACAATCAATTTGCCTTTGTTCTCAGGCATTCTTGCAAGTCTGAGTGCTGCAATTGCGTTGGCCCCCGATGATATTCCAACCTACGTTCCACAAAAGTTGATACGAGTTGAAAAGAATAATTTTGGAGTTATCAGTCCTTAAGATCGATTTGTGAAGATTCTTCTAAAAAGTACGTTCACATTCCTAGAAGCCAACAAACAATACTAAATGGTGAGCAAAAGTTAATATTACTTATATTTAGTCGTTTAGCAGCTTACTGACAGCAGTAAACACAAACAAGCTCTGTTTATCTCAAGTGAAATAGAATGTGATATCATGATCTATAAACAGAAGCATCGACAAAAGCGAATCAAAACATGATTTTAGGTCATTACCAGAAGCCCCTCTTTTAGTGCCAATTCCCTTGCCATATTTACTGCATCTTCACTGCTGACCTGTCATAGGATATCCAAGCATAAACCCAAAAGGACTAGAAATTCAGCAAAAGATACTAGGTTCTTATTCGACACCCCTTCCTCCCCATTTTCAGAAGTATATTTCTCAGACTAATGAAAGAAAAGGAGTATCGTTTACCTCGAGAACTTTTTCCATTACATCCATGTCCAATATATCTGGCTTGAACCCAACTCCATTACCAGTAATATGATGAGGACCTGTTGTGATTGATAAGATAAGAAAATGCAACTTCCATGACAAAGACTCCTGTTAAAGGAAGTCATTATCTTTACTATCTCCTGTTTCCCGGGTAATTCTTTACTTAATCAGTTTACCGGGTTGATAAAAGAAATAGAAAAACCGGCAACACATATCCGCTTGACATTGCTCTAAAATAATTCTGAAATTTCAATCATTGTAGAAATAATATAGCACAAAGTTTACCTGGTTTGCCACCATTCAGTACATTACTTTCAGCAGGCTCCACTCCATATATCTATCATTTAAAAAAAATCATACATCAGTAATGAAATGAAACACAATAAAATTACAGATTTTGAACTTGGAAGGAAATAGTAATTAATTTACCTTAACATTAGGATTTTGGGATTTGAGGTACTGTCCGACACCAGAAACAGTACCACCACTCCCTATTCCCATTACAAAGATGTCAACTTTACCAAGAGTATCTTCCCATATCTCAGGGCCTGTTGTTTCAAAATGCGCCTATTTTTCCAGTTCGAAATAACTCGATTAAGTAATTTATCTATATTTGGAAAGCAAGAGTTAAACACAGAGTTGGCCAAGGTTGCAGTGTCAGTCCAAAGAACCAGACAAACTTATATCTAGTATAGTAATAAATTATCAGCATATGGTTTAGAAAAGCTAACCCAAGTATAATTCTTAGTAAAGCAGAATTAAAATATGATATAAGAGTGTACCTGAGTGTTGGCAGGATTTGAGAATTGTTGCAACATGAAAGCATTCGGTGTGGACTCCAAAAGTTCATAAGCCTTCTTCACAGTTCCTTCAATCCCTTTTGAGGGATCTGTGAGAACCAAACCAGCTCCAAATGCTCTCATGGTGACTCTTCTCTCCAAGCTTGTGTAAGAAGGCATAGTTAGAACCATCTTATAACCTTTCATGGCTGCCATGAATGCCATACTTATCCCCATGTTACCTGATGTCGGCTCTATCAGAGTTGTCTAACATAAAGTTGAAAAAATGTGTTAGGGGGTAGATATTAAAGCCACTCAACATCAAAGTTCAAATCATATAGGATTTCACAGTTTCCATCAACAATTTAATGATGCCCTTCGGCAAAAGCCGAACCTTTCCGGGAGAAATTAAGTTTTTCTTTTCTGCATCGGTAATCATGGAGAATGCTGGTCTGTTGATATAGAAGTGTGTATTAGTTTCGATTTGGCCTTGTATCACAAACTCTACTTCTCTAAAACTTCAAACCAATACTAAATCATAAAGTTCCAAATGCCATGAAGGGCTCGGAAGCAACTAATACCTGTCTTTAATGCTAGCAGTGGGCATCATCATCTCCTGCTTCACAGCTATGTATGCACCACAGCCTTCAGTTACTTTATTAAGAAAAACAAGAGGTGTTCTTCCAATTAACTGAAACATGCAAGAACCAATTCTTATGTAAAGGATGAACTTCATTTAAACAAGAATTTCAAATTTTTAAGAGATTAAAGGGGAGACGACAATTACTCTTATGAATTAAGCATGCACTGGTGATGACCATCCACATACCGATTAGTGTTTGTTTTTTTGGCAGAATCTTAAGATAATCGTTACTGAACATCTTATCATTTTCTTTTAGTTTTATTTCTTTTTTGCAAAGCCTAATTAATTAGCAGATTATACAGACTTTTGACTGTTAATCACAGCTTAGCCATCCTTGAACTTCCAATTTACACCATGCATGCTCACTTCATTGAATGTCTTCGCCAAGATAATCACATTATGTTTCACTTTGAAATGAAAAAAAAATAATGATGGTACTTGGATTTTTTTACATTTTTAAAGGAAATAAGACAGAATTTTATTAGTAGAGCTACTAATTCACTACTTCAAGTAAATAAATATTTAGAATGCAAAGCAAAACCAACAGATATAGGAATTGTTTAAACTTTAAAAGGCAATTCAGTGAAGTAACTGTGTTCTACACGGGAAACTTGCTAAACGATCTGTTTAAAAAGAAAAAAAAAAATCCATTTTTAAGAATTGTTTAGAACAAAACAAATGGGAAAACCAAAAAGAGAAGAAGATTGCATAAAAAGAAATTAAAAATGATTAAGGATCTAACAACCTTCTCAGATCATGGGATATTGGGAATACGCTAATCTTTAATGAAAAACAACCTTGAAAAACAAAATTAATTAATTGCAAACAATTGTGAATGAGACTACCTGGTAAACTTCCCTCTTAATTTTAGTATCAAGAAGATCCGTAGGAAGATCTCTGAGTCTTTGAGCAAAAGAAGGAGAATCAATGATGGGTTCGGTGGACACCAGCCTCCTTGTCATCATCAGCTCGTTGTATGTTAAACATCTTTGCCTAAGGAAGCTCCTTAGAGCAGCCATTAATGGAAGTTTTGAAGAAACTCTGATACACTAAATGCAGAACTGAGCTGCAAGGTATTTCTTCCATTCAATTATCACCTTAAAATCATTTTTACTACTTTTTGTCAAATTTAGCACCCGAAACTCGCGCATCACTTGACAAAAATGCGTCGTCAGATGTATTTCTGTAAAACACAGTCTGATGCGGCTCGTTATACTGATAAGGTGGGCCCTGTTTACCATTTCAGGTTTTTCAGTCTTTTGAAAGACTCCTTAATGAATAACTTTCACATTTTGGTTTGGAAGTGAAGTTTGCACCACGAACTGCGTAGCCGAATTCATATATTAATCCATTGAAGTAATTGCTATGGTTTGTCTGAATACTGAGTTTATGCGACGCTATTTTCGTGTTTGATGGATTGCTTTGTTAATAATATATATCATGTGTTATATTATTTTCAGGATTTTAACTTGTCCACTATGAGTATTATGTAAAGTTTATTCTAGTTTTCTATTAAAAATTGTTTCAAATTTATTTATTCATTATAATTTGTACCTAATTAATTAATTTATTATCCAATTCAGCCCATAAAAAAGTCCTATTCTCTCCAAATATGACAAGTAATAAAGGAAAAGCAATCCGACCTGCCGGATTCGAACCAGCGACCTAAGGATAACAGCTTTCACCACTACAGTCCTCCGCTCTACCAACTGAGCTAAGGTCGGCTTATGTCATCGGTCACTTTAAATTTATTAACTTTTTATAAAAGCAAGAGATCAATGAGTAATATCAAGAAAACTGAAAAGCAATTCTGTTCGTAAAATAAAAAATCGTTATTATATGAATTTAATTTTATTTTTATTTAATCTATAATTATGTTTTGATTTCTATTTTTTTAAATATAAAAATAAATATTTTACACATAAATTAGTGAAATAAAAAAATTAAAAAAAAACAAAAAAAAACGAAGCGAACCAATTTGGATTGGTGGTGATTTTCTAAAATGTATAAGCTCAAATTCAATCCGTTTATATCTTTGTTAAATTGATTTTTAATTTTTGGTTTGATGACAAATTTGATCATTAATATTTATATGTTTTGTTAAAATGATCTTAATTGTAATTTTCAGTCTTTTTTTGCCATCAACCTTTGTTATTTTTTTTAAATTATTTTTTAACAGATTTGTGAAAGTACAATTAAAAAAGTTAATGGAATGATGTGGAATTTCATACGTCGAACATTTTTAATGAGTTGTGATTTATTACTTAGATAACTCAATAAAATAATTACATGTGAAAAATAATAAATTAAATAAATAATTCATGAAGTTAAAAAAACTCTTAATTTAAAGAAAATAAGTATAATTATCTAAAAAAAGTTTCAAAATGAGTGCATACATTCAGTATTTTCGTTTTGATTTATTAATTATCTTTTTGAAACCTCTTTGTGAACAGATGTATGCATTCATTTTGAAATTTCTTTTTAGATAATTACGTTTATTTTCTTTAAATTAAGAGTTATTTTTTAATTTCATGTATGATTTATTTATTTTATTATTTTTCACATGTAATTATCTTATTGGGTTACCTAAATAATAAATTACATATCATTAAAAATATTCCACATCATCCACATTAATCTTTGTAATGGTACTTTAATCAAATTTGTTAAAAAAAGCAGTTTGAAAAAAAAAACTAAGGTTAACGGAAAAAAAAACTTAAAAATACAATTAAGATCATTTTGACAAAACATGTAAACGTTAGTGGCCAAATTTGTCATTAAGGTTTAATTTTTTGAGCTAAATTTGACTATTAGCATTTAGAAAATGGTCAAATAATTTTTTAAACAAAAATTCTAACTAAAATATTATTATTTAATGATTTTGTTGTGCCCAAGGGCAAAGCCAGGAGTGTAGACAAGGGCCCTGGCCCCTAAAATAGAAAATTTTTCATTTAGATCATTTTATAATTTATAAAATTTTAAATTAGAAATGGTAAAATTACACTTTAGCCTCTAAAAAATGATGAAAATTTGATTTAATCCTTTAAAAAATATAAAGATATAGGCTATTAAAATGGTGAAATTGTATTTTTATTATCGTAAAAATATAAATTTAATTTCTGCCTCCCAAAAAGTTTTCTGACTTCGCCCATGGTCGTGGCAACTTGCATGACAAATGGCAATCCACGTGTACTTCACACAAACATGACATTGTTTGTTTTATATGTAATGTCAACAAATAATTTAAAATTTATAAAAACATTCAAAAATTAAAAGAATTAAAATTCAAAATATATATATAAGTTCATAAAATTAAAAAAAAAGGGCAAGAATTGCAATACAAATTATAATATTTAAAAACTTAATGTTTTACTCAATATTTGTGTTTTAAAAAAAAACAATTCTAAACTCTTTTTAAAAGAGTGATTATCAATCCGATCCAAATAATAAGACATTTTTTTGCACTGTTCGTTGAGACACTTGTAGCAGTCAAAACATGGCTTCATTCTTAAAAAGAAAGCAAGTCAATTCGGAGGCCCTTTTTCTTGGGTCTAAGTCTAAACAAAGTGGGGGACTTTGAAACAACCAAATTTATGAACATCCTTTATCCAGGAAAAGTTCTAAGTGGCTGTGATGTGAAGGTATATGTCAGTCTCCATAACCCATCCATTATCTTGGATGTTCTTCAAGTTCCTCACCGTTGTAAGGTTTATTGCTACTACCATATGACACATTTCCCTAACAACGAAGATTTGAATTAGTTTTTGGCCATTTTGACGACTACAATAATGGATTGGTTTACTGATATTAGTCATTGACGATTCATACAGAAACTTTGGATCTGGCTTTTAGAAGATTATGTGAAGGTCAAAAGGGGTTTAAAGTGATATTAAGACACAACTGATAACATCCTTAAAAAGTTATATTCAGACAATATCATGTCTTCGTACCAACAGCGTTGTTTCCTGGAGAAGTTTGTAATTTATGATTGGGTCCAATGTCTTTAGTTTGTTTATGGATTTGTTTGAAATGAATATTTAGAATTTAGTCATGGATAAAAGAGTCTACTTCAATGCAAATTCCAATTATTACTGATTTCATTTCAGACAGAGTTAAACATTAAAACAAATGGGTTCACAGCGGATTCATAATAACAATGGATACCAATGTTTCGGTGGAAACATTTAGTATTAACAGACAGGGCTTTTGTTTTCCCGAGGGAGCTTCCTAACATGTCCCCTGAAAAGGCATTTAGTCGACTGCAACTGGCTGCATGTTTTCAGCTTCATTCCTTAGTTCTTGGAACAGGACCGATGACAAGTAACGCTCTCCAAAACTTGGATGAACAGTCTGATATTTTTTTTTTTTTTTGGGAACCAAGAAAAAAGGAAACCAGGTGAGAACTTGTATCAAAATTTCATCATATACTCTCAAAAGCTAAAGCCTTTGATTATTGACTTAGAATTGCCTAGACAATAGAATAATTGCTACTCAAAGCACGCTTACGTTGTAGTAGAGATCACATGAATATTGTACAAAGAACAATACTATATAACAGATAATTTTGGTAATTATGTATTCTCTTCATATGAGATTGTAAGAGAGTGCTTACCACAATCAATTTGCCTTTGTTCTCAGGCATTCTTGCAAGTCTGAGTGCTGCAACAGTGTTGGCCCCCGATGATATTCCAACCTGCATTCCAGAAAATTCAACATTAGTTTGAAAGAAATAATTCCGGTTTATCACTCGTTAAGATCGATTTACAGTGCTTCTAAGAAAATACTTTCCTTTTCCTTTAAGCTAACAAACAGTACTAAATGGGAAAAAAAAAAAGTTATAGTGAAAGATGTAGTAGATTACTGATACTGACAGTAGTAAAGACAAACTAACCCTGTTTATCTCAAGTGAAATCATGAACAAGATTGTGATATCATGATGTATAAACAGAAGCCTCGACAAAAGCGAATCAAGACGTGATTTTAGGTTATTACCATAAGCCCCTCTTTCAATGCCAATTCCCTTGCCATGTTTACTGCATCTTCACCGCTAACCTGTCATAAGATATATCCCAACATAAGCCTCGAAGAACTAGATATTCAACAAAAGATGCTAAATCCTTATTCTGCCACCCCTCCCTCCCCCTTTCCTAAAATGTATTCCTCCTACGAAAAGAACACATGGGTTTTTGTTTACCTCGAGAACTTTCTCCATTACATCCATGTCCAATATGTCTGGCTTGAACCCAACTCCGTTACCAGTAATATGATGAGGACCTGTTTTCATTAATAATATAAGAAAAGAATGCAACTTCTATGACAAAAGACTTATGTTAAATGAAGTCATTATCTTTTACTATATACCGTTTCCAGGGTAATTATTTACTTTCATCAGTTTACAGAGTTGATAAAAGAATTAGAAATTTCAAGAATAGTAGAAATAATATTAACAGCAAGTTTACCTGGTTTGCCACCATTTAATACATTACTTTCAGCAGGCTCCACTCCGTATATCTAACATTAAAAAAAAAATCATCAACAATGAAATGAAACACAATAAACAAAGGTTATGGTTATTACAAAGAGTCAGGTAGGAAAGACACAGCAGTTAATTACCTGAACATTAGGATTTTGGGATTTGAGGTACTGTCCAACACCAGAAACAGTACCACCACTCCCTATTCCCATCACGAAGATGTCAACTTTACCAAGAGTATCCTCCCATATCTCAGGGCCTGTTGTTTCAAAATGCACCTATTTTTCCAGTTCGAAATAACTCGATTAAGTAATTTATCTATATTTGGAACACAAGAGTTAATACGACAGAGTTGACAAAGGTTGCAGTGTCGGTCCAAAGAACCAGACAAACTTATATGTAATATAGTAATAAATTATCAGCAAAATTCATTGTTCAAACCATCAAGGTTTAGAAAAACTAACCCAAGCATAGTCTTAAAATTGTAATAAAGCAGAAGGGAAAGATGATATAAGAGTGTACCTGAGTGTTGGCAGGATTTGAAAATTGTTGCAACATGAAAGCATTCGGTGTGGACTCCAAAAGGTCATAAGCCTTTTTCACTGTTCCACCCATCCCTTTCGTGGGATCCGTGAGAATTAAATCAGCTCCAAATGCTCTCATGGTGACTCTTCTCTCTAAGCTTGTGTAAGAAGGCATAGTTAGAACCATTTTATAACCCTTCATGGCTGCCATGAATGCCATACTTATCCCCATGTTACCGGATGTCGGCTCTATCAGAGTTGTCTGACATAAAGTCGAAATATGTGTTAGGGGGTAGAAATTAAAGCCACTCAACTCCAAAGTTCGAATCATATAGAATTTCACAGTTTGCATCAACAAGTCAACGAACCTTTCCAGGAGAGATTAAGTTTTTCTTTTCTGCATCGTTGATCATGGCAAATGCTGGTCTGTTGACATTGAAGTTTTGAATTAGTTTCGATTTGGCCTTAAATCACATGTCCTACATCTCTAAAACTTCAAACTAGTACTAAACCACAATAATTATGAATGCCACAAATGAAGGGCTTGGAAGAAACTAATACCTGTCTTTAATACTAGAAGTGGGTTGCATCATCTCCTGTTTCACAGCGATATACGCGCCGCAGCCTTCGTTTACTTTATTAAGAAAGACAAGGGGTGTTCTTCCAATTAGCTGAAACATGAAGAACCAATTCTTAGATAAAAACACAAGAAATTCAAAATTTTAAAAGATTAAATGGGAGACGACATTGTAAAATTACTCTTCAATTGAGCATGCTCTGGTCATGACCTCCACATACTGATTAGAGAGTATATTTTTTGCAGAATCTTAAGATAATCATCACTGAACATCTTATCATTTTCTTTTAGTTTTATCTTCTTCTTTGCAAAGCCTAATTACCCAGCAGATTATGCAGAGTTTTGACTGTTAAATGTTTCTTTTAACCAAAGTTTACTCCATGTTCATTTTACTGTACATAAAAATTAATTACTTTTGGCAGTTAAATGACAATCATAGCTTACCAATCCTTAAACTTCCATCCCCCCTCCCAAAGATAATCCTTTTACCTTTTACATTATTTTTGGCGTTGAAATGAAAAAAAAAATTGATGATAATACTTTGCTTCTTTATTTTTTATTTTACATGTTTAATGGCAATAAGACAGAATTTTATAGCAGAGCAACTAATTTTACAACTTCAACTAGAGTTTACAACCAAGTAAATAGATATTTAGAAACGTAAAGCAAATGCAACAGATACAAGGCTAAAAGGCAATTCAGTGAAGTAAACCATGTTGTACACGTGAAACTTGCTAAACGATCTGCTTAAACTTTAAAAGGAAAAAGAAATTCGTCAAGAACAGAACAAAAGGGAAAACCCAAAAGAGAAGAAGATTTAATAAAAAGAAATTAAAAAATAATTAAGCATCTAACAACCTACTCAGATGATGGGATGCTGGGATAATTCTAATCTTTTAACGATAAAACAACCTTGGAAAGGCCAAAAAGTGAAAAGAAAATTAAATAACCAATTAATTAATTGCAAACAAAAGTTAATGAGAGGTAGAGAGAGACTACCTGCGAAACCTCCCTCTTAATTTTAGTACCAGGGAGATCCTTGGGAAGATCTCTGAGTCTTTGAGCAAAAGAAGGGGAATCAATGATGGGTTCGGTGGAAACAAGCCTCCTTGTCATCATCAGCTCGTTGCATGTTAAACATCTTTTCCTAAGGAAGCTCCTTAGTGCAGCCATTAATGGAGGTTTTTTGAAAATCCTGGCTACACTAAACACAGAAGTGAACTGTGAGACGCAGAGGGGGTGGGCAGCAAAATTGCAATATCTTTATTAAATTGTGAATGGTCTAAAGCAAAGACAGGGACCCGTTCTTATAGAGGCTTTCAAACAGTGTATAATGAGTGAACCCCATGAATTTTTATTGATCTGAATTATGAAATTTTATGCATTGGCGGATATATATTATGTAAATTTTAAACTATCCTAATTCGCTCGTCGTATATTCAAAAATCAAAAAGATAGAGATGCCGGCTGACTATTATTAATTGATGCCCAATTATGTGCAATTTTTTTTAATAAAATAATTAACTATTTCTGAAGGGCACTGCCAATTGCCAAATTATTACAGTACTGCATATAATTTTATTAATTGAAAAAGATAAAATATTTTAGCAGACCTATGTCTAGATGCATTGATTTTCTTGTTTCTTTTTCTTTCTTTTTTTATGGAAAATGAGATGCATTGATTTTAGTACCAAACACATGAAAGAAATTTTTCTTGAACTAAAAATCACATGGACTTTTTAGCTTAGACATGCAAACTTGAATTGCCTAAATGAAATCAACTTCCAATAATCCTTTTTCTTTCAACAATTCTCAGTACATACTCTAAGTAATAGTTCCAAACTGAGTTTACGTGTTCCTTCGAATTTTTATTTTTTAACATTAATTTTCCACATATATAAATATAAATATATGGTATTTGATCTTATTTTTGGAGTTTAAAAATTTTCCTTGCAATGTATTAAATAATTTCTAATTTTATTATATTAAAAAGCGAAAAGAAATGATATAATCGATGTCTTTATCAATTTTAGGAATTGAAATCAATCATGTTCAGGCTAAGAGTGATATTCAAATAAAATGCTCTCAACAATAACGACTCAATGACTTGAACTTGTTTTATCTATCTTTAATAAATTTAAACCCAAAATTTAATATCAACTTTAACCTTAACTTAAACAAAGTCATTTGACACTTAATATATAAACTAGATTATATTTAAAAAATTTCATAAAACAAATATATTTAAAATTAAGACAACAATATCCTTTAGGAATATTGTATGTTTTAGTAAATTATTTTGATGATTTTATATAAATTATTAAAAAAAATATTGTAAATAGATGATATTTCAAACTTTTTTTTAATTGAGTTGATGTGCAGTTGACTCATAATACTAATCTAGTCAAGAGTTTTATATATAATATAGATTCAAAAATGATGTCTTTAGCTAATTGAACTTTATATATAATATAAGTTTATAAATAATTTCTTTGACTAATTAAATTTAACTCAATTGATATCAATGCTAGTACAATAATTAAGATGATGGTACTCGATTCGAAAAAAAAAATGATTTCTTTAAAATGAGAAAGGGGGGATTGGTGAATGGTGAGAGTATATAAGAAACCAATGGGCCGGGAGTGGCACAAAAGGAAAATGAGGTTGAAATTATGCATGCACTTTGGAAATGAAGGGATATATGAGTTTGCATGATTCAATATGATACCGAAAGGGACAGAAAAGCAATCAGAAATTGTGGATTCTGGTAAATGGATGTATGATGTATGGATCATGTGCTTGGTCAGATATGGACGTCAACGAGTGGGTGGCTATTGGTATTTAGGCCTTCAGCTGACGAGGGTGCGACTCTTCGATCTAGCAGCAGCCGGCAGACAATATTCAAAAAAGTTGGGTTTTTTACCCGGGTAGTGCAAAAAAAATTTTAAACACCAAAATAGAGTGTTAGATACATTATTTATGAAAATAGGTTATTTTTTTGGGTCGAGCCTACCTGACAGGCGCGACCCATTTTTTAATATTAAATTTTTTTTAAAATATTATTATTTTAATAGTTTTTAATTTTTTTAATTTTAAATTCAAAACGGGCCGAAACCGGGTCGAGCCTGACCCGGAAGCCTGATGCAGGGGCGCGATTTCCCTGCAGCGCCCCGTTCCATCCGTGCCTCTCTCCCCGTGCCAGCCCCAGCCCATTAAAATTGTTTTTATCTTTTTATGTTTAAATCTTTTAATAATTTAAAAATTAAGTTTAATAATTTTTAATATTAATATTTTAATAATGTTATTAAGTTATTATTTTTTATGCTTAAATTTTTAAATAATTTTGAAATAAAGTTTAATAATTTTGTAATATTATTATTTTAATAATTCTGATAATTAAGTTAAATAAATTTTAATATTATTATTTTAATAATGTTATTAATTTATTATTTATTTTTTATACTTAAATTATTTAATAATTTTGAAATTAAGTTTAATAATTTTTTAATATTAGTATTTTAATAATTCTGATAATTTATTAACATTTATGCTTAAATTATTTAATAATTTTGAAAATAAGTTTAATAATTTTTTTAATATTATTATTTTAATAATTCTGATAATTTATTAACATTTATGTTGAGTCCCCTCGCAATGCCCAAAGGATTCATAAAAATGCTCATGCAATAAATCGGTATCAAATGATTTATGATTTTTAAATTAAAATACCAACTAAATTTTTTTTAAAAAAAATTTCATACACCAAATAAATATAAAAGGTTGGAATACCTCTATATGTTAACCCTCAATGGTACATCCAATCTTTTAAGTCTCAATTAATGTGTCAGAGAAATGAATGAAAATGGGTGTGGTGAACATGCAAATTTATTTACATAAAATGGATGAAATTTTAATAAAAATAATAAATGAAATTAGTATCACTTTTATTAAGTCTAATTATTTTTTAATATTATTATTTTAATAATTCTGATAATTTATTAATTTTTATTCTTAAATTTTTGAATAATTTTGAAATTAAGTATAATAATTTTTTAATATTATTATTTTAATAATTCTGATAATTTATTATTTTTTGTGCTTAAATTTTTGAATAATTTTGAAATTAAGTATAATAATTTTTTAATATTATTATTTTAATAATTCTGATAATTTATTTTTTTACGCTTAAATTTTTTAATAATTTTGAAATTAAGTATAATAATTTTTTAATATTATTATTTTAATAATTTTTATTCGGTATGCGGCTGTCAGATTGGCTCAACATGTTGAGCTTATCTGACAAGCGCGACATGTACAGTGGGGCCCACATGTTAAATTTTCCCTATATATACCCCGTAAACTATGAGCAATATGCAAAAATTTTACAGACAAAAAATTTAAGGGTTAGCAGCAGAAGAAGAAGAAGGAAAAGGAAGAAGAAGAAGGTATTTTAGTTTTTTTTTTAAAATAGAATGTAGAATTTTGTTAGAAATTTTATTATTTAAAGTTATTTTGTTAGATTAATAATTTTTTTGTTAGCTTCTGAATGAAAATTTTTGCATCAAAATTTTTGAAAATTTTGATAATTTGGAAATTTTTTAACAGATCTAGTATTGAAGATGGAGAATAAATTTTTCGTATGCGTTTATTTTGATGGAGAAATTTTGACAACAAGCGTCGGATGCATTTGCAAACAAGTTGCAATGAGATTTAATAGAAATATCTCGTTTGATGATATGAAGGAAAAAATTAGTGAAAAAATTTATAGACGTTGTGGAAGAAAGATCTCGAAACTTTTTTACAAGTTTCCAGTTTCGATGGATCCCATAAAATTCACCGAAATGGAACTTGTATACGATGAAGACGTGGAGACAATGGTCGCTCTTTACTGTCAGAGCAACCAAAATGCACCGATTCATTTATTTGCTGAGTTAGCTGTTGTGGAGTCAATGGAAGATCCACCTCCATTAGGTGATGAAGAGCCGTGTATGGTAGTTCCTATGTCATATGTTGGTAGTCAATCAACTACACATGAGATCGACATTGATCTTAATGTCGCACCCAAGACTGATGTGGTTGGTGATGAGTTATACCAAAGTAGTGATCCTTCTGATTATGAAGTCGATATTGATAGTGATTCCGACGTGGATGATGTCTCGAATGATATTGATGATGAAGGCGTGAACGAGGATGAAAACATTAATGCGTCTTCAGTTGGGAACCAGATCCGTCGTATTGTGATACACAACAATCCTAGGGCACACATGTCTCAGATAGACCCCGATGCGGCACATGCAGCAGAGTTTCCGGAGTACCCTGAGATAGTACCTGCTCACCAGATGGCCGTATATGCTGATCCTGAGGAGTTGTTCGTGGGCCAGAGATTCGAAACGAAGGAAGAGTACGTATTTGCCATTAAGCGGTATAGTATGAATATATCAGTAGACTACAAAGTCGTCGAGTCTAAACCGACATTATATATTAGAGAGTGTTGGAAGTCGGCGGAAGGCTGCAATTGGCGGATACGAGCTGCATTTATCCAGAAGTCTCAGATGTGGGAGATAAGAAAATTTGTTGGGCCTCACACATGTACTTCAACACGAATGACAGAAGATCATCGAAAACTTGATTCGAAAACTATCTGTACATACATCATGCCAATGGTTGAAGACATGCCGACCATTAAAGTTTCAGTACTAATTGCCGAAATGTAGGCACGATTACAATATCGAGTATCATACCGAAAGGCATGGATAGCTAAACAGATGGCAATGGAGCAATTGTATGAAAATTTTGATGCGTCATACAATGATTTGCAGAGATGGATTGCAGCAATGAGGGAGTACGTGCCAGGGTCTGTCATTGAGTTGCGGACATGACCTTATTACGGCCCGAATGAGCAGCGACAACCGGGTAAAAGAATTTTCTATCGGATGTTCTGGACATTTGATCCATGTGTGCGTGCATTTCCCCACTGCAAGCCGTTTGTCCAAGTAGATGGGACATGGCTATACGGTAAATATACACAAATCTTACTTATTGCTATTGCTCAAGACGGGAACAGAAACGTGCTCCCGATTACATTTTCCATCGTAGATAAGGAGAACATGGAGTCGTAGGAATTCTTTCTTACAAATTTGCGGAGGTATGTAATTAGTAATAATAATATTTACATCATCTCCGATAGAGGGAAATGATTAATTGCCATCATTCGGTGTTCCGAACTACCATGGAGATCCGTTTACTGCATACGGCACATCGCAGCTAACTTTCATCGAGATTATAAGAATGCAGACTAGAAGAGACAAGTTGTGAAAATGGGTATAGAATAACCTTATCATTTCAATATATCACCTTTTTTTTTTGCGAGAATGTAACTTATATTTTATTAATACATACACAGCGTACAAGCTAGAACCACACATTTTTCGGCAGAGGATGACTCGGCTTGAGATGGACATGGAAGGTCAGACGAACACATCTTTCCAGCAATAGTTGGGTATATGGAGCCTTGGCAATGGGCTCAAAGTTATGACGAGGGCTTTCGTTACGATCAAATGACGACAAACTTGGTGGAGGATATCAACGCTGTGTTGTTGAAAACGCGACATCTTTCAATTTCATCTGTCTTCTCAGCTACATTCTATAGGTTGGCTACCTTGATGCCAAGAATGGGTCAGCAACAAGTCAACCAGATAGAGGCAGGACACTTATTTGTCGAACATGTCAAGGATGCAATTGTTGTAAACCGTCGGATGGTGAGGTCAATGAACGTAGAAGTGTATTCATGACGTAATGAAACGTTTCGCGTTACAGAGACCATCGTTCGTCGACCCGGTATTCCACCTAGGTCATATGGGGTTGATCTCCGAAATAGACAGTGTGATTATAGGAGGTTCCAAACACTTCATTATCCTTGTGCACTGTTGTGGCAGCTTGTGCTAAAGTCTCGCTCAATGTAGATCAATTTATCGATGAAGTGTACAACTTTGAACGCACGTTGCGTGTATGAGAGAATGAGTTTCTCGTGCTTCCTGACCTATCTACTTGGGAGGTTCCTTGGATGACTTTTGAACTTATCCCAGACAAAGGCTTGCGTAGGAACCTGAGAGGTCGTCCGCAATCATCAAGAATCCGTAACGAAATGGACATTAGAGAGAAATCCGATGGGAAGCTGTGTGGAGTATGTAGATTAGCTGGTCACAATCGGAGTAACTGCCCACTCTGAAATTACCAAACTGGACAATCATCGTGATCAGATAGAAATTAAGATGTTGTTCATTACATGTTACTTATTGCATGTTGAAAAAAAAAAGTATTGTCTATTTAATTTTTAAGTACTTCGAAACTACCAAAATGGACAATTATTCTCTTTTTTTATTCATTTTATGTACTTCAACTAAGCAATTCTAAAATTCGCACTCAAATTCGATAATAAAATGCCAAATAAAAAAATTGATAAATATAATGCAAAAAAATAATTTACATAAAAATAAAGTAACTTACATAAAAATAAAGTAATTTACAATACAAAACCCCTTAAAATTGATGGTTTGATAGTGTGGTTCTAGGGGTATATCTTCGTGGAGCTCGACGTTCACGTTGTGGGCGACTATGGTGATCAACGTTCTCTTCATCCATATGTAGGGGTGTAGAGAACGACTCAAATACCACTGATGAACTCGAGCTGAGGGGAGTAGAGAACGGCGCTGGATATGGGCCGGGGGAGTAGAGTACTGATGTGGTAGTGGGCTGAATATATCAAAATCTGAATAATATCCGTGGGCTGAAGAGCCCGAAAAATAGTCATTGCCCCCCAAATCTAGATGATAAGAGCTACTCCCGGAGTGTAGCTCCGGCTCTGGCTCTGGGTCTACCTCCGAAGTTGGTGCATGACGCGGATCTGGAAGACGTTGTCCAATCCGTGTCTTATGAGAGGGGACAACCATCGACCGCCCACCAAATAAAAATGGTTTCCCCTTCTCATAGTACCACTGTAGGTACTGTGGCGAGGGCCGCAGATCCAAACAACGATCCATCGGTGGTATCCTACCAAACCAGTTAGTCCACATCGTAATATACTCTTCATGCACATCTCCCCAATCTGCCCTATGCAAACCCCTCCTAGTCATGCTATGGACAGTTGTGGGCAATCGTACTGGCTGTGTCGGGATATATTGTACACAACCGAACTACCGGAGTACTCGATCGCCATGGTACCACTCCACCGTCTGAAAATTGATAAGGGGTGCGCTAATGCACCATAACTGTGAGTGGACGTAGGCATGCGAGGGAATAACTGCCATAATTTTAGGAACAGAATACGGCATCCAAATGAACTGCACAATTAATAACATTTTTATATTAACGCGAGTCGAGTGAGATAAAAATAATAAAAATAAATTGATATTGGAAAAACTACCCCCTCCCCAGAATGATTCTCGATTATCAGACGGTATATCGGAACCGTGTATGACCTCCTGATACCCGGATTCGTGCTCCATCTACGAAAAAAATTGTTAGAACAATATAATTCAAAAAAAATTCAATTAATTACTATAACGCATAAAGATTCATCACCTATTAACAAGTGGAAATATATATGGCTGGTGGCTAATGGATGCCAAGAATGACATCCGATAAAGTGCCCAGGACTGCAGCAGTATGAGGCATCCGCCTATGTCCATCACAGAAGGATCTGTTGTCCGAAAAAGTTCGCGGTACAACGTGGCTAACACAGCGGACCCCTAACTATACGAACGCGTGTTATGCAAATTAGACAGTAACGGTAAGTACATCAAACTGATCTCACTGCTGTGTGAATTTGGCATGAGTACACCTCTTATAAGGTGCATAATGTAACCTCGAGCGGCCTGCATAACCTCCAATTCAGTGGCAGTACTCAGCAAATGCTCAAAATTGACCTTTAGCCATGAAAACCGCAATGTCGCAAATCTCCATTCACTTAGGGAGCGTCCAAGTAACTCATAGCAAAGGCGAGCCGGCCTCAAGATCGAACTTACGCCCGTGACCACGTTCCCATCGATGGGGAGCGCCAGCTGCAGTGCAACGTCCTCTAAAGTGATGGTGCATTCCCCGCACGGCAAATGAAATGTGTACGTCTCAGGACGCCATCGCTCGACTAAGGCAGAAATTAAGTCATATCGTAGATCAAAAGTCCGGATCAATGCTGCTGATCTGAACCCCGCCAACTCTAAGAACGGTATTACGCGTTCATCCGGCTGAAACCCTACACTATAAATACGGCCCCTCAATACGCGGTACTCGACCTGGCATTATTATATTTATGAAATAGTTAATATAATATAATTTCATAATAAGGAAATAACGTGACAATCAAATAAAAATTTCATTACTATCTCATTAATGTGTTTCGATATGTGACCCTTATTTTCATTATCAATCAACGAACCCATTTTCTGCAAATCTGCAATTATAATTATCAAATAAATAAAAATTATAAAATTACATTATATCAAAATCACATTAAAATATCACAAAACACTAAACCATAAACACTAACAATTTATAATCATAAATTATTAACACAAAAAATAACTATAAAATTATTTTCTTAAACAAAAATTACATTTCTAAAAAATTAAAATGTTAGTAATTTAAGAGTATATTAAAACAAATTGCTAGATTACAAGCTTAATTATGAGATATGTTATATACAAACAAACTCTTTAAAATTTCTTACTCTCTTTTTTATTTTTAACAAAACAATTCTATTTCTTTATCTAAAGAAATAAAAGAGTGTAATGAGTGTGTATATATCCATCTACTTCTATATTTTATACACTAAATAATTTAATTTAATTTATCATAAAATTTTAAATTTTTAAAACAAACAAATATAATTAACTTTGGTAAATGAAAATAACTTAATTCGCTATAAAAGTAATTTTTAAAACACAATCATTAAAATATTTGTATTTTATTACATTTAAAAATGTTCCTTTCCAAACCTATTTTCCAAAAGTTCCTTTCCAAACCTATTTCCCCAAAGTTAGTAATTTAAAAATGTTAGTAATTTAAAAAATAAAAAATGTTCCTTTCCAAACCTATTTCCCAAAAGTCTTTCATTTAATAAATCAACTTCATCTTTCATTTAATAATATAATGTATATAAATATACATAAAGCAACTAATTCATGCTACTACATTACTTCCAATCATAAAGCCAAATGTATTTTAACATATCATTTATATATAAATATATACCCATCATAGATTCAATCACAAAGTCATTAAAATTAAACTACTAATATATATATACTTACTAAGATATTGCTTGTCATTCATAAACATTTTTTTTCATAAAATTAAACATTTGTTTTAATATACTCTTAAATTATTAACATTGATGGTTTTTTAGAAATATAATTTTGTTTTAATTTTAAAATAATTACAAACACAAAAATTTATCATATAACACTAAATTACTAACATTTTAATTTTAAAACAATTATAAAAAAATTACAAACCTTTTTTTTTCTTCCTTGTTCTTCTTCTTTTCTTCTTCTTCTTCTTTCTTCTTCCTTTCTCGCTTTGCTACTGCTTCTTCACAAAATTGTGGGGACCGGTGCTTATATGGTCCCCCATTCAAAAATTTATTTTTTTTTTCATTTAATCCCTCCCCAAAATTGATATGACAATACATAGAGAGGGTGTATGTTGCATGGGTTCACGGGGAGGGAGGAACGAGGCACCGATGGGACGTGGGCTGCAGGTAGTGGCGTCCCTGCAGCAGGCGCAAGTAGTCGCGCCTCCGAGTCTGGCTCGATCCGGTTTCGGCGCGTTTTGAATTTAAAATTAAAAAAATTAAAAACTATTAAAATAATAATATTTAAAAAAAATTTAATATTAAAAAAATGGGTCGCGTCTGTCAGGTAGGTTCGACCCCAAAAAAACAACCCATTTTCGTAAATAATGTATCTGACACCCTATTTTGGTGTTTAAAATTTTTTTTGCACTAGTTGGGTAAAAAACCCGAAAAAGTTCTTTTTCCCCTTTTGGAAGACCACAGGTCTAAAGTTCTTTACATACCGTATATTCAAAGCTTTGATTTTGTTGTGTTGGAAGGCCGATGAATTTATGGATGGAGCTACGAATACCAATCGTGAAATTCGACTGGACATATTCGTGGGTTTGATCAAAAATATTATGTCTGAAAAATAAGTTTGGATAAAAAAATTAGGTTAATTTAAAATATAGTTTGGACTCAATCTTGAACATTCAAGCCCGAGTTCAGTCCGGCCGATTTTAAATTTATAATATTTTATATTATATTATATTATTTTTATATATTATGTAATTTAAAGCACATTAAAAAAATAAACTTATACTAAATATATAATACAACTCTAATGTAAACATTAAAATATTGTTAAGATGAGTATATAAAAAATTTTAGTAAATAAAATATGTATAAAATTATTAAATATTAAAATAATATAATATAAATATTTAAAAAAATGAGCTTGAATTAGTTTTTTTGCAAATATGAGTAGATTTGGATAAAATTTTAGGCCATTTGGACCAGGCTTAACAATCATAAAATATGTTAATGTCATACTTAGACCCGACTCCAACCTGACCCATTAGTACCTCTACATTGGACTAACAAACAACCCACAAAGACATTTACCAAATTTAGAAATTCTGCCGGTTAGCCCATAAGAGGTGGATCTAGCGCAAGCTGATTTTTCTTACAACTCATGTATTATTGATAAAAGTAAGACTTTTTTATCCAAATAATACAAAAAATAAAATTAATAACTAAAATGGCATGCCCATGAGATTATTTACAAAAATGGTATGTTTGTTACAGTGTTTTGCTGTTGCCGCCTGACATATTAGCGACATCGGACTAAAATGTGATGACCTAAAATATTAAAGGACTTAATATGCAAATTTTCTATTTTTAGTGGCGGTTGAAAAAAAATTAAATGGTGCCCTTTAAATATGGCTAATTGCCTTGTAAACCCTCATTGATTATTATTTTCTATTTATTCCCCTTCAACTCACTACATTGTATTAGACTACTCATCATATAATATAGTACTAGATTATTTATTGTCGAACCTGGCACCTGCATTGCAGGAAAAAATTTGATTATTTCAATGCTTAAGAACCAATAAAAACATAGATGGAAGGCTAATATTATATGATGAGTAGTCTAGCACAATATAGTGAGTTGAAGAGGAATAAAAAAAATAATAAATAATAAGGGTTTATAAGACAATTAACCTTATTTAAAGTTTGGTACTATCACACTATCAGGTAGAGATGTTTTTGCGCTGGACTGGGCCTAACCAAAATATTTCAAGTTATCACATTTTTGTAAATATGTCAAATGGCATTGATAAAACACTATAACAAACATACCATTTTAATAAATAATCTCATGAGCATATCATTTCAGTAATTACTTTTATTTTTTATATTATTTAAATAAAAAAACCCAGAGGTAAGTTATTCGCACACACCATAATCCACAAGCATATAACTTCTCTATTCGAATTTATGACGTGAATTGTACGATAAACATATTTAATTAATGCGTGAATAGTGAGAAATTGAGTGATTCTCTTTTTATTTTATTATAATTATATCCAATGAGGTTTATAATTTTATATTTGCTAATATTGTTAATTATAATAATAAAAAATTCTTTTATCCCAAAAATGTATATAATGCTAAAGATGTAAATTATATTTTAATTCCGAGTCTCCTAATATAATTTTTTTTACTCTTACCATGTTTCTTTAATATGTATATATTAATTTTTGTTGCCATGATTATATGCATCAATAAAATATATAAATCTCAATCCTTCTGATTTAATATATTTTTATTAAAATATCATTAAAATTTTTTATTTAACAACTAAAAGTAAATGTACGATAACAAAATTAATGATTAATAACATTATAAATACCGGAATATAATATATTTAAACTTTAAACTTTTGTCCTAACATAACAGATTCATAGATTTAGCAACAAATTTTCTTTCCTCCACTTTGACATAAGCTAGTGGAATTTTTTTTTTTTAAATAGTGCAATATAAGCAATTCATTAAGGGCGAAATCAAAAAAACTTTTTAAGGTTTTGAAATTAAATTGTATATTTTAACAATAATAAAAATATAATTCAATAATTTTAAAATATTAAATTAAATTTTTATTATTTTAAAAATTAAAATATAAATTTATCGTCATTAATTTAAAATTTTATATATTATAACGGTGTTAAAAGAGAAATTTTCCATAGTCAGAGCCCTTTGCTCCCCTGCATGCCATCCATATCAAATCTTTAATTTTTTTATTATTAAGAGTAATAATGTGTTTGATGATGTAATTATTGTTTGGATTCAACGCAAGCGAAGAGAGAGAGGGACAGGCAATGGCCTAAAACAAAAAATCGTGCTATTAGTTTTTGAATATTTGTAAAATTTTAAGTAAATAAATGAAAAAATTATAATTTCATCCTTAAAAAATAAGAATGTTTTGATTTAGTATTTTTAAAAATTATAAAAATATATATCAATATAATAATAAAATTACACTTTATCTCTTATAAAAATATATAATTCAATTTGAGTCCTTAAAAAAATACTTGAATTCGCCCCTGGATCTATCTGATAATTTAATATTTTTGTAATAAAGAATTAGCTTGATGCAACTGATCTAAATTTCTAATTCGTAAGAGTTCTACACAACATTGTAGTTATTTCAGACTTTGTGGTGCAGTGGCTTGTCCTCCTAAAATGGTAAAAATGCCTTTTAATTCCTTTAAATTTTATGAAATTATAAGTTAGTATAATGATAGAATTGCACTTTGCCTTCAAAATTCATGGTTGATCTCTATCCCCTCAAAGGTAATTTTCTAGTTTCACCAGGGGCGAAACCAGAATAATTTTGTAGGGGGCCGGATGAAATTTTAATTTTTTATAGTCTATATCTTTATAATTTTTATAGGATTAAATTGAATTTTTTATAATTTTAAGGAGGCCAAAGTATAATTTTATTTTTACTAATTTAAAATTTTAAAAAAATTTCAAGGGCTTAAATAACAATTTTACATTTTAGGAGGCCGGAGCCCATGCCAACCTTCCCTTGAATTTGCCCCTGAGTTCACCCTTGATTTTCATATCAGGTTAAAATTATTATTTGTGTATGTAATAAATCAATATAAAATGATGCTAATTTAAGGATGTTGTTGATGATCTATGAAAGTGAGATCAAATCAAGATTTCGTGTATAAAATTACACAAAATTAATTTGAATCAAAATTCATATATAATTTTGATATTTATTCTTATTTATGTAGTATGTGTATAATATACCCCTATATTTTCATGATAAAACCCATAAGATCATTAGTTTCATCCATCACGAAAATCCCATTCATATTTATCGAATATTAAAGATTTTTAGCAGGGCTCAATTAATCATATATCTGTGATCGAATAAGGTTAGAATTATCTTTAATTTTGAAAAATAAATTTCAATATTAGCAATGGTTCACATAATTTCATTTCAAATTATTGGGATGAAAATTCCTTTGCCAAGTAAGAGATGTATAATCAATTAGTTTTCACGTCCATTCGGCTTCGACGGAAGGGTGAGGATGAAAAAGACCGGGCCAGCTTGTTTAGTCGCTTTGCGAAGAAGACCAGGCGTACCATTAACCCAATATGTAATTCCTTTTGGAGGCTCCTTACTACACCCAAGAAAGAAAACGATTGCTGTATTTTTATATATGAAGGCCCCTTTTTATAACAAAATAGATAATTTATGGAGTTCAAGCAAGGTTTGGATAGACCAAGGTTGTAGTCTTCTAAGTTACGGTTGATGCTATATTTCCCCCATCCCTGTGGCTCCCTTGAAAAGAAGCTTAACGTTGACGTTAATGCATATATGAAATAAGAAGAAGAATTATACAAATAGATGTTATGACAAATTATTTAGTACAATATATTAATTTCAAGGTAAATTCAATTGATTTTAAAGCATCTCTAAATGCTAGGATAAAATCCATAGCAATTAAGGCCTAATTTAAGAACCCTTCTCAAAAATATTTTTATTGGGAAGAAATTAAAATTTTTAACTTCTAAAAAAATTATTTTTGAGTTAATATTTGACTTGAAAAAAATATTTTTTCTCTTAAAAAATAGTTTATTTAGAAATATTTTTATCTCAAATATAATTTTAAAAAACATTCTTAAATTAAGTCTAAATTTTACTTTTATGGAGGATGTAACTAAACCACCCCATGGTTCACCAACTGCAACAAATAGACATTTTTTGTTGAAATAATTTGATATCCTATCTATTTCCATAAAATTTATTCTTTTTATATATTTAGAGAAAAAAAAAATACCGCTAGAACACTCAAAAAGAAAAAAGAATGCTTTCGACTTGAGACGACTTTTTTTATTCAAAACTTCAAAACAAGATGATTTGTGTGCTATTCATTGTTACATATTTATATGAATTTTAATTTGTTAGTTTATATTATATCAATTTTTATCTATTCTCGTACGTCTTAGTTATTAATTGATAAAACATACTTAAAACAAGAAGGAACCTAGTGTGAAGCGCCTTCTTTCTTTTTGATGTTTTAGATTTGGTTCTAACTCTAAGCTGATTTATATGGCAATTAGTCGTTATATTTTTCCACTTTGGCGTCTTGTAATTTGGGGGGACCACAATTGCGCACCATCAACAATAGCGGAGTGAAGTTAAAGTAAAACAAACAAAACCCACCCTTCAACAAAAGTCGGTGCAAATGGTTGATTTCAGGTTAAAGTATGTAATAAGTTGTGTAATTTTTAAAAATTAAAAATTTAGTTTTTATATTTTATTTTTTTTGTTAATTTTTTTGTTGTGACATTTTTTAAATTAAAAAGATACTCACCCGGTAGCCATGTAATTAAAAAAAATGGTTTTGTAATTAACTTGAATTTAACAAAAGAAAATTAACCGTGTTAATAGTCAGGGGTGAAGCCAGTGGGGCTGGTATGGGCCCCGGCCCCCCAAAATGTAAAATTATTATTTAGGTCCTTAAAATTTTTTAAAAATTTTAAATTAGTAAAAGTAAAATTGTATTTTGACCCCCTAAAATTATAAAAATTTGATTTAATCCTTTACAAATTATAAAGATATAAACTATAAAAAATTAAAATTTTATCCGATTCTCCTTAAAAAATTGTTCTGGCTTCACCCCTGTTAATAGTTGGACTTAAATTGTAAAATCTGAAAAATAAAAAAACTAAATTCCATGAAATAAGAGTATAAAGACTAATTTCTTTGAAATTAAATTAGTTATTTTGATTAACATTAAATCGATTTGGTTAGTTTAAGTAAGATTTATATCAATCGATTAAATTTAGAAGTGATGGATTAAACTACAAAAACAAACCGAATCAATCCACAAAAGGAGATTACTTTCCTCTCTCTACCAACAATCTCATTGATTCTAAGGGCTCCTTTGGATAGGCAGTCCATTTACTTGCCATTAATGTAAAAACAACAGTGACAGTAAAAATTAGATACTATAGCGATATTGTAATATAAGAAAAAAATATTAAATACATCGCATTAAAAATAAACGTTTAAATGAAGCCAGAGTTTAACAAGTAATTTTTATGTCGCTTCAGTTAAATTTACCCATTTTATAAACCTATTGGACAGATTATTAGGCCTATCTCCATCTCTAGAGCCCATAAAAGATTACGAATTAACAAAAATAACTTTGCAATTGTTTATGGAGGAGAGACATTAAAAAATTCCAACGACTACTCGTATCTGGCCTTGTGTAAGTAAAGCCCTAGGTAGGTAGTTCCTCTTCCTGTAAGCAAATAAATACAATTTGATTAATTTAAATAACCTACTTTGACTATCATGAATAGAGAGGGATAAGAGAATTTCAGCACGTACCCACATAGACATTAATTTGAAAATTGCCATGGAAACTCTCCTCTTAGACTAGCTTTCTTTACATTAAAAAAGAAAACTAAATTACTGAAATAATTTTATAAATATCATTTTTCTTATTTTTTTATAAAAGAAGAGAACCTAGTACGGACTAGTCAATTGATCTATAAAACTGTCAATTGAATCATGTCTGTGGACTCCTCAAGAAATTGCAGGCCTACAAAAGCATCTTTTAGAGACTTCGCCATAATATCAGCTGCCATATTTGCTGTGCGAGGAATATGCTGGAGTCCGACAGTCCATAGTCTAGCTAGCAGTTGTCGCTGTAAGGCTTTTGAATCATATTAACAGCTTCCAAGCTATCACTTTTCACTATCAATGGGGTTAATCCTTGCTGCCATGCGATGTCTAAGCCATCCATTACTACTCATAGTTCCGAGTGCAGCACCGAACAAATGCCAATGTTCCTACAAAGCAAGTCACCCATTAATAGAGACGATCAATAATCAATATATGAAGTCTGCAAAAATTATACAAGTTTTCACTCTCTTAACAATAGCAGCAAAAGGAAGGTTCGCATTAATAGAGACGATCTGATATGAAATAAAGGCTACTTAATTTGGGACTGGAATTTGCATATATACAGGATTCCGTATAACGACAATGGGACACATTATGATGGAAATAAACCTTCCATAAAATTCCAAGCCAATTGAATGAGCTGATAAGACGGTGACTGGCACCTTCTAGTCCAAAAACCACTAAGCAACAACCAACAATCAACCATGCCATGATAGCAACTATTGAAATGAGATGAAGCATTAAGAATGGTTAAAAGAGTAGGTACAGCAGTAAGACTTGCAAAATATTCTACCATAGAGTTATTAGATAAAAGAAAGGCAGTACTGCATCTGATCTCAACAATAGAATCTTCCACCATTGAATCCTCACCCTCGACCATCTCACCTTGGGCAGCCTGGTAATTTTTTTGAAAACCCTAATCTATTAAATCTATATCTATCTATCTATATGTTGTAAACTGAAAACGGCTCGAATGAGTTGATGTTTTAATGCGTTTTGCAGAGTTGGGCACTGTGCAGGAAACAACGTAATTGGGTTGAATCCTGCAATGAAAAGGTGAGTTTTTGAGACATCAGAAATTTTGGATTCTTGGATGCTCTCTGCTTTTTCGTCAATGAGAAACATTGAGTAATAATGGGAACTGTAAGGAAATTTAGCAAAATAGCGATAAGAGAAGGAGATGATGCATAGCTTTTATACTTGGGAGTTGTCATTTGGTTTGTAAGTGGGAGAGAATTGGTTGATACTTCTTGTCTTTGCCGAGCAAGTCACACATGTTCGTGTAAGGGCTAATTCGTTAGCCTTGCAATATTTGCATATTGGAGATTGAAAAAGAAGCAAAAACAGATTCAACAAAGATAGAAAAGGAAAACTAGACGACTGAGGGTATTCGGAAAGTAATGGGGAAAAGGAAAATGACGAAAATATAATGATTTCCTGTCATTTAATTGATTTTTGTTTTCATTTTTCTCATGAAAAGCAAGATTTATAATTAAATATAAAAAATTTAATTAAGTTATATTTTAATATAAAAAAATGTATATTAGTAGATAATTCAATAATTGTTTATATAGTCGAATTATAATGAATCATTGTTGGTTCGATTATAAATTGATTAAATTTTTTAGCACTCAAGTTAATTGAGGATTTTTTCACTTGGTAATCCTCAAGAATCGTGAATATTGATTTTTTTTTTCATTTGTCAAATTTACCGTTGACTTTCTCAGAACCCTACATTCTTGGCATCATATTTTTTTCTCAGTATTCATCTAATCTTCAAAGTACCCTTCATTCACTCGTTGTATTTTTTTCGCTACTAGCGATTGTTTTATCATCGTCGACGCATCAATTCATCCCCACATCTTTTAAGTATGTCAAGACACATTTCTTTGATGTGATGATAATACCTACAATTGAAATACATGTTAGGTAGAGTTTTGTCGCTAAAAGTAAACAAATTTATTTTGATATCAACTCCATAAAAAAGTTTTTTATTACGTATTTGTTGTTAAAAATAATTTTAATTATAAGCCAAAATCACATTTAAAAGAGAAAAAATACATAAGCGGATGGCAGTGGGTAGAATATTTTTAAATTTTTAAAATTTGATTTTTTTTTATGGAAACATACTGAAATTTATATAATACGAAAATAAACCACTGTTTAAAACTCATAACAAATGGAAAATAAAAAGATCGACCCTTAAAAACAGACTAAACTAGTTGTCTAAAACAAATACCTAACATTATCCCAGGCATAGTATCTTGATCCCTCGGTGTTGAAAAGACCTACATTGAAAGCACCAGAGCCACTTTTCCCAAAGTCCTTTCTTTGCTAAGAACTAAAACTTTACTTTGGGACATGAACCGATCCCCGACGGGAAAACCGAATACCAAGCCTCAGATCCACCTCACCAAAGCTCTCCGATTTCTTTGTGACCCCCCATCAACTCCTCAGCGATTGTCTATATCGGCCTGCCATTCCACCGTCGCTTAGGGTTTCTCAACTGCGTTCACCCCCGACGGTCATTTTCAACCGCTTATGCTACAAAATTCGGCGCTCTTCCTAATAGATAAGTAATCCTCTCCCTTCTTAAACCTTCCATGGTCAAACAATGCGCCAGTTTGCTGCTCATTCAGGATATGTGCTTTAAATTCACATTTCCTAAAGCTTAAGCTTAAAATTTATTTTGAAAATTGAATGTATATATTATTATATGAATTTTAATTAATCAAATTAATCGTTTGATATGCATTCACTAATATCAACAATTAGTAAGTACATTATTTTTAAAATAAAAGTTCAAAAAAGTAAAGTAAATAAGATAGTCTGATTTCTAATCTAAATTCATTATTTGTAAAAATAAAATAGATTTGAAGATTTATTATTTGAATCAAAATAATTCATCTATAAAAATAAAATAAATTGTGATAATAAATATTCAGAAATTCTACATTAATTTATAACTCATATACAAATAATAATAATTAAAATATCGAATTCATAAAAAAATAAATATAAGTAAATATTTTTTTTAGAATGCATAATAATTTATATGGTCTTCTGATTTTATAAAAAAATTATTTTAGTTCTCTAATTATTTTTGTCTTTTTAGTTTTTAAACTTGTAATTTTTGTCAAATTCTATTAAAATAAATAAAAAATTAACGTTTTTTAATTTTATTGACGCTGTATATATGTGGACTACCACGTAGATGACAATATTTAATTAATTTTTAATTTTAAAAATTCAAGAAAATATATACAAACTATTTTTAAAATTAAAAATTATTTATAAATTTGATAACAATTATTTTTAAAAATATTTTTTAAAATTTAAAAAATTAATTAAATGCTAACGTGTAATTTATATAGCAATTTATATGTATATTATGTTAGCCAAATTAACAAATTTAATTTTTTTTATCTATTTTGAAGTGATTTACTAAAGATATAAATTTATTTAATAAAAAATAAAAAATAAAATAGAAGATTAAAAAAAAATTGGGTAAAATTAGAGATAATTTTATGAAAAAGTTATGTAGATGCCATTTTCTACTTGGGGACTGAGGGGCTGTGGCTTTGTATCGTGTATGCGACAATGCGCACGCAATGAACGAAGTTCAACTCTGCACGCAAACTACATCACTTCTTCCTACCATTTCCCTTCTGTACGGATAACGAGAAGATTTATCTTAGGCGACGTTATTTTACCTACTACTGCCGGTAACCCTATCCTTTCCAATTTATAGCAGTTACCTTTTCCTCCGGTCTCATAATCCTTTTAATTTCCCTTTACAAAGACTCGAGATCTATAAAAGTTCACCCAGATTCCCATATTCACTTCTCGAAACAGTTAATTCATCGTTTCTGTCTCCGGTTGATCTGGTGCTCCTACCTTTTAGATCTCTCCCTGTAAGTTTTGCTCTCAAGTCGTTTAAGTTTTCGTCTTCCTTCTTCTTCTTCTTTTTTTTCTCTTTTATCCTTTTAAATTTGACAAAATCAGAATTATTAATTAGTGATCTGATCATCTTTCTATTATCTGTTGACGGTGACTAGTCTTCTCTTGTTGTTGTTTTTTATTTTAATTTTTTAATACTTGTGATGTTTAATCATTTCTTGTAATCATCGCATGGCTATGCTACGGTTGATACGGTTTTCTGATCTCTTTTTCCTTTGATTAAATTCTTATGTATAGTTGGATATCTACATGATTCATTAAGTAACTCGATTTTGGTAGATTGATTTGAATTGTTGGTTGGGACTTGATGTGGATTTGGTGGAACTTATTTAATGGTTTTCTTTTAACAGGCAGATGGAAAAAAAATCCTGGAACTGTTAAGGTTTATTTAATAAGTATATATAACATGGTATTGATGTTTCCCTGAATCTGATTGACCTGCTTGTGCTGGAAAATTTCACGGATGCGATTATCATTAATAATTTATTAAAAAAATTGGCCTGCCATGGTGGTTTCAGTAAATTTTCTTGTGTGAGGGAAAGATAAATTTGGCAAGTACTTTGTATTCTCTTTGATTGAGGAAAATAGATCACTTAAAAATGTTATATTCATATTATTTCTCTGTCAAACTTGGTATGTTCATGTTGATAAACATGAAATTGCTTTGAGTTCTTTTAATTTTGTTGATTTGTGGTTTTATAGTTTTATTCGGTTGCTATTACATGGTTGACTGCTTTTACTATTATTGTCATCTTCCGCTCTCTTTCTCAATAAGGAAAACAAGCTTATGGAATCCTTTATTTTTGTTTTCATTGTTTGTTAAAGTAATTAATATGATGCCTATGAACTCTAGGAAGCATTAAATCTTGAGAATGGATGATAATGGTGAAAAAGAGGAAAATATCCCACGTGGGAATGAATGGGAAGTTGTGTCCCTAACTGCATCTGCATATGCTGCCGCTCCTGGTCCAAAAGAAGTTGAAACAAAGGATGATAACAAGGGTGATTCATATGAAGTAGGGGAAGCAGAAACTTCTCATGCTTTATTCATGTCTGGTCACTTTGTCTTCCCCCCTAGCGAGCATGAGAATTTGCCATTGGAACCCGAGAATAGTAGTGAACGTGTAGGCAAGGATGTGGTCCATGAATTAGGTGTTGTAGAAGAAGGTGGTAGATCTAGGACAAAGGAAGAAGAAGAAGATTGGTCTTTGAGAGGGTTGAATGTGCATGAAGAATTTTCAGGTATGCAATTTTTTGATAAAAAACATGGTACAGAGTTTGATGAAGGAACAACACTGCAAGGACTGGATTTGATTGACAAGGACCAGAGTTTGTATAGTGCTGCGACATTTGGTTCTTTCCATAGCGAGGAAGCACTTGGTGGAACAACCACCTTTGGTGAGGATGCCACTGTTTCTGAACTTATTGAAGCTTCTGAGCAAGGCTTAGGTTTTCCTTCAGATATCCCTCAGTCCCCAAAGCCTCAAGATGATAAATGTGATGCCTCTGACCTCCCATGCGAAGCTTGGTGGAAGAGAAGAGCAGTTTCATTGTATGTTCATGCAAAAGAGACAAATGCATTTTGGTCCGTTTTCATTGCTGCGGCTGTGATGGGCCTTGTGATTCTTGGGCAGCGTTGGCAACAAGAGAGGTGGCAGGCATTGCAACTTAAGTGGCAGCTCAGCATCAACAATGAGGTATATTTATTGATTGCTAATTGATGTATATTTTTACGTTCCCTTGTATTTGTGTCAAATAAATACCCAAACATGAGTACGAGGATATGACCTTCTAAAGACCCATGAAATACGTGGACAAACTTAGAAAATATTAAATATACCTGTTTCGGGTACATACCTGCATCCAACACTCACACTTGAGCCTGAATAACATAGCTGTCAAGTAATTACTTTCGTGAAGAGCCTCCAAATAGATGGTTGTGTACAGAGGCAAAGCTAGGGGGGCTGGCAGTGGCCTTGGCTCCACCTAAAAATGAAAAATTTTATTTTGGTCCCTCTAAAAATAATAAAATTGCACTTTGGCCCACCTTAAATTTGAAAAAAAAATTCTATTTAGTCCCTTCAAAATTAATGAAATTATAAATTAATACATTGTAAAATTACATTTGAATTTTAAAAATTTTATAATTCAATTCCAACCCTCCTAAAATAATTTCTATTTTCACCCTTGGTTGTGTAACCTTTTGTAGAAGGAAAGCCTATTGCTTGGGTAGACGAGATAGTGAGAAACAAAAGAAAAGTTAAGAAAGAAAATAAGATCCTACTATTTTATCTGTTCTTTGCTGTATGTTAATATTAATTGGTTTAGAAAAGATATGCTTGCCAACTGTTTATTCTACAATATCGAAGTTTATTGGACTTGTTAACTGTTTATTCTAAAATTGAATTCTTGGAAGTTGGAATAGCTGTTTGTTGTAGGCGGCTGTCTTAGAGCTAATGTTATAGTATTGTGCATATTGAGTGTGCTTCTTAATTTTCTTTCCCTTTGCTTCGTCCCTCTTCTCTCTCTCATCTGTGATTGACTTGACTGTGCGTTTGGGATATTATTGACCTTGCATTTTTATCTTTTGGGTTTTTGACAGAAGACTGGTAGGGTGCTCGATTCCATATATCGTCTTAAAGAAGTCATCGTTGGTGGCCACCGTCGAGGTTCGTTTGTGAGGGGCACCTTCCCTAGTGACAGCTAAAATTTGTGATGATGATGATGAAAAAGCATAGTAAGAGAGAAATGAGATGGAGATTGATTTGGGTGTTAATGTGTTGGTTTGCTGTTTGATTAACTTATTTGTCTTAATCTCTCGTGATAAGCTACATAGCTGCTGCATGTTGAAAGAGTATGCAATTTATGTTTATATTGTTACCATTGTCTGCGATTAAAAAAGCTATGTCAGGTCTTGCTTCTCACGTTTAGTTACCACTGGAATTATTATCTGCTAATCTCATATTGAAAAGTTGGCAATACGCCCCCACTTGAGGAACCCCCTTTGGTCATTTCCTCTATGATTTGATGCATCATTTTACCTGCCATTAAAGCTAGTAAAAATTAGACAAAAAAAAGGCTACTAAAAAAGTTACACTTTTATAGATTTTCATTCTCTGATGTGTTTCTAATAAATAAGCAAAAGAAGAAAATATTCAGTTTTTCATCCATGATTAATAGTTTGGTACTATTCATAGTGCCAATAATTTCATACCTTCATTAATAATGTTGTTCAGTTTTATTTCTCATTTAATTATATTGTCAGATTCAAAACCTGAATTCTTTTCTCTTAAATCAAGGTATGCTTCAATTCAGACACTAATTTCTTTTAAGATCAATCTTTCTAATAATAATGTTTTTAATGATTGAACATTTACTATTGCACTGAATACATGTCCGGTACAAAGAGAAGTTTCCTGTACTTGGGTGTTTTTTGGCAGAAAGACGGGGAGGATGGAAAAGAGGAAGTTTGATTTTGGTCGAATTAGTTTAGGTCCGCTTAATGCACGCCCCATAACAAATCAACTAGGCTTAATCGGTGTAATAACTTAATTTAGGTAAAAAAAAATATTTCTTAAAATTTTATATAAATATCAAATGAAATTTTAGTCGAAATAATAAATTTGAATTTTTAAAATTCATGATGTAAATATTTTTATGCAATTTTTTTATTGATTTTATATAAAAATATGAAAAAAAAGGTACACTTAAATAATAATATAATTTAACTTGTAAAAAGTATGATTTTACTAATCATTTCTCAATTAAGTTGGTATGTGGTTGACTTATAACACCAACTTAATAAAAGATTTTAAAAATAGTATATGAAAGTATAGGTATGGATTCTAGTTTGTATTGTTCAGATTTGAATAAAAAAATTCTAATTCGAATTTCTCTAAGTAGGGATGATATTGGTTCGGTTTGGTTGGATTTTTTAAAATTTTTGAACCATTCATCGTAATTCAGTTCAGGTCGGTTCAGCTTTCAGTTTTTTCATATTAAATTTCTATTTTCATTTTAAAACTTATTTTGATAAAATGAGCTTTGTTTTATGGTTTTTTAAAAATATTATTTAATAAAAATTAAGATTTTTCATAAATATTTATAAAAAATAATAAGATTTCAAGAACTTTTAAATTATTTTATCTATTTTAAATATAAAATAGTTATTTTTATAGCATAAAAATTAAAATTGATTATATATTAAATAAAAAATAGAATTCAATTGTATGGGGGGTAACCGTGTTTTTTAAACTTGCATTTCATAAATTATCCAAATGCCTCGATTTAAGCCAATTTTTTTTGTCCCTTTTTTGCTTAGCCATGACAAAACTAGTTCAAGATATTATTTATTAATGAAATATGGCATTATCTAAAATTGTTAGATTATATTATAAATCTATGTTATTATTTAAGTGTCTTAGTAAGTTGGTATCACCCTCAACCAACTCACCAACTCAATTAGGAAATTAAGAAAATGTCCTTCTGTAATTAAAATAAGTAATGTTATTTGAGGGTATTTTAATCTTTTCACTTAAAAAAAATATGCATATGATAGGATTTGAACCCACGCTAATTGCATTAATAAAACCTTTTATTCATAATTCAACTAAAGCTTTTTATTTATATATATTTTTTACATTTTAATTTTGTTATCCCCACTTCATTACTTTCATCAGTTGTATATATTACATTAATAATATATTTGATTGAGTTGCTACTATAAGTTAACTCGGTACTGACTCAAGATTGACGACAATACCATAATAAAAAAATTAATCTAATTTTTTCATTTTAATAGCGTACATATTTAATATGTTATTATTAATTAGTTTCAAACTATACGTTTTATTATTTATTTATGTGATTTTTAAACAAATATTTATATTCTAAATTTATGGTTTTCACAAACATACGCATGTGATAGTATTTCTAGTATTAATTAATTTATTAACTTTTAAGTAATAATATTAACATTTAAATTGGGTTTGGGGTAAAATTTCAAAATACTTGTAGCAAGATGCCAAGATTCAGTTCTGTCTTTTGGGCAGGTGTAGTTTGAGCCATTACATCACTAGCTGGGCCTGACATGGGCTGGCCTGTCTGCACTTTTCCTCACCAAATTTAAGCAACTTCTCTTTAACCCTCAGTGGCAGTTGTGGCGGGAAATGTTATTTTTCACAATTTCTTTTATTCTTCCTAGCACCAAAATCCCAAACCCACTCAATTTAGGGTTCTAAATTCCCCACGGATTATTGAGTTTGGGCGCTTCTCTTCCATTTGGCAAATTTTATTCTCTTAATCAGGTATTTCTCTTTTTCTATTTTTTTCCATTTCTTTTTTCTGCTTCTGTATCTCGCCATTTGTTTGGTTGTCGACAAAAAGTAGATTAAAAAAACAAAAAGGAATGCATTGATGACTGATTAGAGAAAAAACTAAGTAATACTTGCTTTTGTTTGGCTGGAAATTTGTTTTCTCTATCTTCTTAAAATTGTCCCGATTTCCACTTCTTTATCGGTACAGAATGAAGCGTTTATTTGGTTTCCCTTTAGTGTTGAACTGCTATTTCTCTGCTGCTGCTTTTTTTTATTTTTCATTCTTATGTAGCAAGTACTGTTTCAGTGTGATTTCTTAAAATGGTATTTTCTTTTAATGTTATCAGTGAATTGTTTCTTTAAATGCAAATTAATGGCTACGGAGGAAAGCCCACAAGTTACACGAAGAGCAACTAGATCTTACTCTGCTTCCAACACTGCCATTGAATCAGCAAACCCCCCTGAATCCTACAAACCGACAATCAATGACCTTGGATTCAGACAGCAACCCCTTAGGTTGGAGGATCTCTTGTCTTCTTTCCCTGGTCGACGTTCTCAAATTCTAGAGCTTTTACGCCTTTTGGGTCCCTTGAATTCCCCCATGTTTCCTATTTTGGTCTATGGTGGCCCTTCTACAGGGAAAACCAGTGTTACTCTCCAGGTTTTCAGGCATCTAAATCGCCCTTTCATCTATTCCAGTTGCATTACATGTTACAGTCCAAGGATCTTGTTTGAGTCCATCTTGAACCAGTTGTTGTTTCATAGGAAGGACTCAGGTCATAGTTATTCTAGCGTAAAACGTTGTGAGAGGCCATCTGATTTTGTTAATTATCTTCGTGAAGCATTGGAGAATGTGATTACTAATCTCAAGGGGAATTCAGGGAAAGTGAGTTCTAAGATGAGTGGACGGCCTGATGGAACAATGGTTTACTTGGTTTTTGATAATTTGGAGCGTGTTCGAGATTGGGATAAAAGTTCTACTATATTACCCTTTTTATTCAACCTTAATGATATTTTAAAGATGCCCGAGGTCGGTTTGATCTTTATTAGCAATACCTCACCCGATACATATTACTTAAATATTGGTTATGTGGAGCCAATCCCTCTTTATTTTCCTGACTACACAGAAGATGATCTTCGTCATATTTTTATGGCAAATCAAACCAACAGCAGATTGTATGCCTCTTTTCTTGAGTAAGTACTAAGTACCAAGACTGGAAGCCAACGAACGCTTCTTTTGTGTGTGTCAACTAATGAATCTCTTTCTTCTTTTATGTCACACAGTGTCGTGCTAAGGCCTTTCTGTAGAGTTACCAGACAAGTAGATGAATTGGCTGCAGCATTTTCTTCATTATTTAAAAAGTATTCTGAACCCTTAAGTGACAAGGAAGTTGCACCGAATGAAGAAATGAAGAGAAGGTTGTTTAGTCATATTCGGCCACACATTTCTTCTGCTTTGAATGAAACATTCCAGGTTCGATCTCAGCCACTCCTCAAAGCTGAACCCAACCAGGAGACAAAGAAAACTACCGGTTCAAGGATGCCGGGAATTCGAGAAGACTTTGATAAGATAGATTTTCACATGTCTACTTCTGCAAAGTATCTTCTTATTTCAGCGTTCCTTGCTTCAAGAAACCCTGCTACTCTTGATGCATCATTATTTGATTCAACTGGGGTTTCTGATAGTCGCAAACGAAAGAGGAAGTAAGCACAACAATAACTTTTGTTTTACGAATAAACTTCTAGGCCATGGAGCTACAATTGACTATATTGGAAACAACTAGTATGGTAATGGCATATAGCTGTCAATTAGAGCTCCCTTATTCTTCTGGAATGAGTTTCTTTAACTCTTCTATTGGACATGCCTTTCTGTTTTATATGCCTGTTATGTGGAAACTGCAGTTGTGCTTACTGGAAAAACTTCAAGTACAGTCCAAGAGCCTGCTATAATCTTACTCTTGAATATATGGTATAGTATTAACTGATTTAGTCATGTTTGCACAGCTAATTGAATGAAATGGCATTGTGTTATATGAGCTGCTTCTAATTTTGTATAGAAATTTCCTTTTATTGGTGCTGGTCCGGCTCTTAATTGTTAGTACTTAAAAAGTGATCTTTTATAACCTGATGATTCAAAATTGCTTTGATTTCTAAATATCTTTCTTAGATGCTCCATGTTGTCTAAGAACTAATAATCTCATTAAACTTTTTGTATGCATCTTTTTTTACTTATAAATATAAAGTAAATCTTGACCGAATGCTTATTGTATAGGGCATCTGAAAAATCAATGGATCAAAAGGAAATGGCAGAGCAGGAATTGCTTATGAAAGGGCCCGGAACATTTCCATTGGAGAGGTTATTAGCCATATTTCAGTGTATAACATCTTTAGCAGAAGATTCCCTTGATGAAGAAGAAAGTCATGAGCTAACAGTTGAGGGAGGTAGTGGAGGACTCATGTCTGATGTACTATTGCAACTGTCCAGTCTATGCAATGCTAATTTTATTATTAAAGGAGGAAGCTGTCCATTGGAGGGGTCAACTCGATATCGTACTGCAGTAAGTGAAGATTTAGCTTTGAAGGTAATGTCTTCAACATCTATCTTGTAATTTTCGTGAATTTTCTTTATCTAACATTGTTTGGTTATTTACTCCCTTTACGTATGTGATTATACTGTCTGTGTATATATAAACCAAATTGTTTTCCCAACTGTATACAGGTTGCAAGGAGCCTTAAGTTCCCTTTATCAAAATACTTATACAGAAGATGATTGATGCTTCATCATCAAATTTTTCCTTGTCAACCGATTACAGAGGATCATCAGGAAATTGGAAGATGATAATTCTTGTTTATTATGGCGTTGGGATCTGTTGTATGTTAATCATAAGTTTGTTAACCTAACGTGATGGACACAGAATATATGAAAGAGCCGACAAATCATAGTCCATTATCCATGGTAGTCCGAACTTGTAAAGGCACTTGCAGGGGAATACTGTTTAGCGTCTTAGTCGCTAACTGTATCTTGTTGTTAGGTTTCTACAAATATCTTAATGAAACATTCATTTAGAAATTTAAGATGCAGATTCTTGTTTTTAACATTGCTTGTGGTTATGGTTGTCATAAGCTTCTTAAGCCCCCAAGCATATATGAAAACCTTTGATTTTGGATTTCCAATCTGGTTGTGAATAATCAATGAATCTCACATGGAAATGAACTGCCGACACCCATTTTTGCCATCTATCGGTTATCCATCTATAGGTTCCATCTGGACGCATTCATAATTTACTTTTCGTGCATGTGCTGATGTCTTTTAGGGAAATTAACTTACTCAAAACAAAGAAAGCATTCAAAGAACTAAAGTAAACGACTCTAGGAAAGAACTAAACCCAACCACAAATAAAATAAAATGGAAATAACATATCAACTATTACAATTAATCAATTAAAGTAGGAGTAAACTTTGATAAAGATCTCAGGTGGCAGAACTTAGAAAGAGAAATTTGACCAATATTTGCCTAGTAACTAACCCCAACTATATATTGATTGGGCCGTCCACCTAAATGTATAAAATTTAGCATGCATTGTTCTTAAATATTCTTGGTGAGGCGCTAGTAAGCAGCCTCCTCCTCCTCTTCTTTTTAATCGTTTATCATGGTCTAACCAAAAAAAAAACAATAAAAAGAAAATTTCAGCCAGTTTTGAATTTCTGACATTTGTTAGAATACTTGTGGGATGATGACCTAAATCGTTTATGTGGATATATTCAATATTCAAATAAATGATGAAACCATTTTTTTTCCTGATCTACTCACCATTTCTTTAAATACATGCCCACAGAAAAGTGAATGAATCACATGCATGGTATTCCATATTTACTTCACGGTTGACCCCATCCTCTTCATCAATGGATCAACTTGCCGAATAGGTGAAAATAAGAGAAAAAAAAGATACTTACACACACATATATGTGGGTTTATTAAATTGGTAAGTGGTTGAAAATGAAAGTTAAAGTTGAGAGGATGATCTAATGCATGCACCACCTAGATTAGACCTACATTCGACCGGTTCCGTTCTTACACGTTGTGTTATTTGTTTTGTTTTATATCAGTGTTGCAACATGAGCCAACTGCGATGGACCAGCTGAGGATGCCTCAACCATTCTTTCTACACAAAATACACCTACTCTCCCTCCCCCTCTCCCTCTCCCTCTCCCTTCTTTATTTATTTACCTTTCTTTTCTTCTCTGAATTTTACGTATCTTATTTATACCATGGTTGACTTCCACAAGAAAAAAAACAAGTTTCTAATTTCTTCCTTCCTAAGCTATTTACAACCACATCCCTATATGAATCAATATCTTTTGATAAAAAATATATTCTAGTGTTTTTATTTTTAAATTTGAAATGGTTGTTGTAACTTGTAAATATCAAATTTTGCATAAACTATTTTTTCCCATTTTGTTTCTTTTATTTTTAGAGTATGTATTTGAAATTTATGTTGAATATATATTCATATATGAATCAATATGAAGCATGATATTCAAATTCGGAATTCACCCTAAATATTGATAACATAATTTTTAATTTTCCTAATTAAATCAAAATATTTAAAGAGTTAATCTCAACCGCCAAGACCAAAATTGTATATACGCACCACATCTTACATAAATTACAACTTCTATCAATAACTCTAATCAAAATAAATAAATAACTAATTAAACTTTAAAAATGTAATTATAATAAGAACAACCTACATATTTAAATAGAGTGGAAGTCAACCTCAATTTTGGCATTGATTATTGTCCACGACCTACCTATTTCAATTACGTAATTTAGTATAAGTACAGCAAATACTTAGTGCAAAATTAAACCTCCTACTAGCTAGTTTATGTGAAAGATCCTTCTGTCATAATTTTTAAATTAAAAAAATCAAACATAACAATTAGAAATCAAAGTTATTATATATATAATGGTGCTGCTGAACCACCTGTGCTCTCTGAGTCTCAGAATTGCGTTCCCATTTATGCATTTGACTTCTTTTCTTTTTTGTTTCTCATTTTAGCAGGATATATTGTGCTGTGAGATGAGAGAGGCAAATGGGTTGGGCACACCTTTTTTTAACATAGAAAAAGCATTTAAAGAAAGCAAAGGTCAAACTTTTTATGATCCATGGAATCGAATTTCAAGAATTTTATTTTGCAGGATCATATACATGTATATATAGCAGGAAAAAAAAAAAAGAGAGAGGGTGGGGTGGGGTGGGGGAGGGGGCATATAGTAAAAGGATACAGATACAGGTGCAGCAGCAGCAGGCAAGGAGCTATGAATTGTAGGTGGTGGTGGCCGGTGGGTTGCTCATCCAACACTAACCAAAGCTCACATGACTAAACCCCATTTTCATAATTTACATATCCCATGCCATACTTTTCTATTAAACCCTAAAAGGGACCAAGAAAATACACACTGTTTATCTTTGCGTCACTTGTTTCATCTTTTTATTGCTTCATTGACATTGTAGTCTTCTTCTTTTTTACTTTCTCAACTAAACTCATTTAATTCTCTTCATTCAATGCTTGAATTAAAGACCCTCTTTCTTTCCCTGCAAAAATTAGGTGAAAATTCGTAGAGGAAAGAGAAATAGGAAAAACAAAGAATAAGATGAGAGTTAATTTTGGGCTTTGCTACACCGAGTAATGGTTAGGACTCTTTTCTTTTTTCTTTTTTTTTTAAGGAAAAAAAAGGCTTTAAGAGGTTTCAACGACCTCTCAGCGCATTTATGGTGGTGCATCTGATAGTTAGACACTAAAGAGAAAGAAATTAAAAAGAAAGGGAAAACAAGAGATTTGATGGTGCAATTCAAAGGAACAGTCTGTCCTTAATAATTGCCTTTCTTTATAATTTCACCTATAAATCCTCTTTCTATACTCCATTTTTGCACAATCACCTTCTTCTTCTTCTTCTTCTTCTTCGTTTTTTTCTCTGTTTTTCAGATCTTTAATCCTCTTTTTTTTTTTTTAATTTCTTGATGAAGCAGCTTTCATGTTCGTAAAAAGTAAAAAACAGAACAGAACCCTCATTTCTTTTACGTAAAAATATCTCTTTCAGTGCTTCGTGTTTCCACATTTCTTTTTGAAAAAACAAAAACCCATATTTTAGGTAAGTTATTGTTTTCAACTTCTCTTAGAACCATTTTTTTTCTAGAGAAAATTTGAGGTAGGAGCGAGTTGTTTTGTTATAGTTAAGAGGTATATGGATACATCGACTGCATTGCTCCTTTTGGCGGCTATCACAGCTTACCTGCTGTGGTTCACGTTCATCTCAAGGTCATTACGAGGTCCACGTGTCTGGCCTCTATGGGGCAGCCTTCCGGGCTTAATCGAGAACTGTGACCGCATGCATGACTGGATCTCCGACAACCTCCGCGCTTGCGGTGGTACGTACCAGACCTGCATTTGTGCCATCCCCTTCTTGGCTCGAAAACAAGGTCTCGTGACGGTCACGTGCGATCCCAGGAATTTGGAGCACATCCTCAAGTCTCGTTTCGACAATTATCCCAAAGGCCCCACGTGGCAAGCCGTGTTCCATGATCTTCTCGGTCAAGGCATCTTCAACTCCGACGGTGACACGTGGCTCTTCCAAAGGAGGACCGCCGCGCTGGAATTCACCACCAGGACTCTCCGCCAAGCCATGGCTCGTTGGGTTAGTCGAGCCATCAAGCTACGCTTCTGCCCCATTCTTGAGAAAGCTCAAAGCCAAGGTCAGCCGGTTGATCTACAAGACGTATTGCTTAGGCTCACCTTTGATAACATTTGCGGCTTAGCTTTTGGTAAAGATCCACAAACATGCGCCCAAGGTTTACCCGAAAACGGCTTCGCTTCAGCTTTCGACCGAGCCACCGAGGCCTCTCTTCAAAGGTTTATTTTGCCAGAGGTTTTGTGGAAGCTAAAGAGATGGCTCCGGCTTGGCTTAGAAGTGAGTCTGAGCCGAAGCTTAGGCCACATGGATGAATATCTATCCAACGTCATCAATACACGTAAGCAAGAATTGCTGAGTCAGCAAAAAGATGGGAACCCACACGACGATTTGCTGTCGAGATTCATGAAGAAAAAGGAATCCTACTCGGATGAGTTTCTCCAACACGTGGCACTCAATTTCATCCTAGCTGGACGTGACACATCAGCCGTTGCTCTAAGCTGGTTCTTTTGGCTCATCTCTCAACACCCAACAGTTGAAGACAACATCCTAAGGGAAATCTGCACCGTCTTAATCGAGACACGTGGCATTGACACGTCAACGTGGCTTGACGAGCCCTTAGGGTTCGAAGAACTTGACCGACTGATATATTTGAAGGCAGCATTATCAGAAACCCTAAGGCTATACCCTTCGGTGCCGGAGGATTCAAAGCACGTGGTGGCCGATGACGTGCTGCCGGATGGGACTTTTGTTCCGGCGGGGTCGTCGGTGACGTATTCAATATATTCAGTAGGGAGAATGAGGTCGACATGGGGTGACGATTGCCTCGAGTTTCGTCCTCAAAGGTGGTTGTCAGCGAACGGGAAGGAATTTATAAAGCATGACTCTTATAAATTCGTGGCGTTCAATGCAGGGCCAAGAATATGTTTAGGGAAAGGTTTGGCTTATCTACAAATGAAGTCGGTGGCGGCTGCGGCACTGCTGAGACATAAGCTGACGTTGGTGCCTGGCCATAAGGTGGAGCAGAAAATGTCACTGACGTTGTTTATGAAATATGGGCTTAAAGTTAACGTGCATGGAAGAGATTTGGGGGCAATTGTTGAAAAGATTATGAGTGAAGAGAAAATGCAGGGTAAATTGTGAATTTTAGTGCAAATATTTAAGGCATGGTGATGAGACTGATGATCAGATGGAGCGGGGGCCACTCAGAGTTGCATTCTTCACGGATATTGAGCAAGCAAGGAAGTTGGGTACATAAATCATGGAAGATCCTTTTATAAGATAGAAATGAAGGAGAGGTATTTTTAATTTACAAATATATATATATATATATATACACTTCTTTGCTTTTCTTGTTGGGAATCTTTTGAATTTGTTTATAAAATTGTTTCATAAATCTTCTTGTTTGTTTGTTTGTAATGGAATTGGATGTGACATGAATTCAATCATTCAATGAATTAATTAAGTTAATTTACTTTGAATACATATTGGGATCTGATTATTTTATTCTTTCTGTTGTCTCAAGTTAGGATAATATGAACATCTCCATTCGCTCAGTTTGTCTTCCTTCCAAAAGGGTTTTTAAATGATAAGCTTAGTTTCATTATTAAATAAAATAACAAAAATATCCCTTTTAATTTTATCACTTTTATTTGGATTTTTAAGTCTTTACACTTTCGGACTCTGATATGAAATGGGGTGGAAGCATTAGCTGTTTGAAGGCCAGAATAAACCCGCATTTCCCCTTGAAATCTGGCCCAAAAAGTCCCCTACGAATAGTACCCGTTCCAAATGAAGGCATACAACTATAAATGTATGCACCCAACTTCAGATTACAGCATTAAGGACCCCTTATCTCTCCTACAATTAGACATGTAATGTATGGCCCACCATGTTAGGGAGGTATGCAGCACAGGGTGAAATATTTAGTTTAACTCGGGCATGCGAATTGTACACATTATTTGTGACTCAATATTTTATGGGCAAAGATATGGTTTCATGGGTCGGAACAAAATATTAGCAATAAAGTCAATACACTCGAAACAAAAATGAACTGAGAAAAAAACAAAGGAATTTAGCCTTTAAATAAGCATTTCTCCGGCCAACTAAGTGTTTTTTTTAACTGCACAAGAGGCTTATAAGATGGCATAAAAGGCTGTTTGATCATGGATTTTTCACTCACCTTCGCATTCCTTTTTCTATTGCTTCCGAAAGTTGTGTCTTGCTTGTTGTGTCGGATGCAGTTGTTCCGGGTATAGCATGTTCCTAGTCGAGTATCTTCTCTCCGGTTGAAAATAAGTTCCAGACTAATGTGCCTATGATGTACAATGCAACCGACACCTTAAACACATCATCCCATGAGCCTGCGGAGGATATCTTTGTAGATGTGAATATAATAAACTTGATGTGACATATAGGAGAATAAAATCAACATGAGGCTAATTCGAACCTCGTTGGAGTATGTAGCCAGTAGCAGCTGTACCAAAAACGCCAGCCAGCACTCCAGCAGTGTTAGAAAGTCCTAATAGAACTCCCTGTGATCGACCTAAACAAGTTACTTCCAGAAAAGGAAAAAAAGTTGCCATTCTTGAAAACTGATGATTAAGGGAATTGTTTATATAAAAACCACAGAGAATTACTCTTCCAAAATAGAAAAAGCCTTACTAGTTATGTTTATTTGAGGATTATCATATCGATATGCTTTTATTGGTTCTAGCACTTGCAGACATGTCAAACTGATTTTACCATGTATCGCCCTAAGTGTTTGGGAAGATTGCTTCCATCTTTCACAATTTTACAAAAGTACAGTATAAGCAGAAAAGTACTGGGATATCATTATAATAAATGACATCTCCTTTTAGTTATAAATTATATTCTATTATAAGAAACTCACAGCATAGCGTGGGCCAATGTCTTGGTGATTGGAATAAAGACCAGACTGAGAAAATGCATCTGATCCCTGTCGAGAAAAAAAAATTATGGATCACTATCTCTGCCAGATTTGATAAACTAAGAACCTCAATAGAAACCAAACACCTAAGCCGGTTTGTATGGCCAGCCTAATACAGGAGTTTCCTGCAACACTGTTTTTTATATAAAAAGAAAGGAAGTTTATCTGGATAAGAATCTCATAGCTGTGGAGGAATAAAAATGAAGATGGCAATGCCCAAATTCAAATATGAGGTTAAACTGAAAAAAAAAATGATACCTGACTACATGCCATGCACAGCACTGCCATAGCAGGAGTTCTGACATAGCTTAGCTGTGTAAGGAAGAAGGCTGGCCCCAGAAAGCCTATCGATTGCATGATCTGCAAAATTAACTAGTTATGACATGATTACATTAAGGGGCATGTATCGTCTTACAATCACTTCATCAACTTTCTGACTGAACTAAATTTCTTTTCCATCTTATCTCAGGTCAGGTTTAAATGCCATGTGAGACTTCTACTGTATAACCGCTGACTTCTAGGTGTGGTTTTGTTCCCTCAATAAATCAAGTTAACTTTTGAAATTTATAAGAATTTCTAAGATGGTACAAATTGTTCGTGATACCATGAGACCATGATGCGTACAGAAAAGATGAGGAGATTGAATTTAACTAAGACGCAGAAGGGTTATAACCAGAGTTATCAATCAAATACTACAAATTGGTACATTCAAGCATTTAATAATCCTTTGAAATAATCAGACTTCAAGAATCAAAGAAGAACTAATCCTTGCCTTCCTCACTGCTGTTATGGAAAGACCTCTGCTAACGAGTGTGTCTGCAATCCACCCTCCTATATTTGCAAAGGCGGCCATAGTCAACCAAGGCAAAACACAGAGGAGTCCAGATTCAGTGAGATTGAACTTTAAAACCTATAAGAACAACCACAAAGTTAGCTATCATTTTCTGGCTGCTAGATTAGATTTGTAAAAGGCTAAAGATAAGATAGCTAGGAAACAGTAGAAATTAAAAATTAATGATCAGCAAATCTAATCCATGGCGCACCAAACATGAATTTTGGCAGGTAAGGATGTATTCATGGAAAGGCATGGGCTGGAACAGCAATACAGCCTGCACCTGAGCTGTGAGCCATACACACTTCATGCCTCATACACAGCAAGGCAATAAGTGCTGATGAGAGATGCCAACATAAGCCAGAGCTAATATCTGATATTCAGATAAAAGATTGCAAATGCAAGTGAAATTTTAAGCACATGAAAAGCAAGTCTTGTAGACTTTACTCAATGCCAATTGTAAGGTTGACATTGTTCATTGAACATGTTTCAAATACCTGATTGTAGTAAGTAGGCATCCATGTCAAGAGAATAAAAGTTCCCCAATTATGGCAGAAGTGAGAGATTATAAGAGCCCAAACAGGAGCTTTTGATAAGATTAACCGCCATGGAATGACCTTAACAGGTTCCTTTGATATGCTGCCTCCCATGATTAGTTTCTTTTCTTCTTTACTAAGTTCTGGGTCTTCCTCTGGGGAGCTATATGCCTGAGAACCAACAACCACAAGTTGTACAAAGAAGTTCAAAGTGAGTATTAAGGAGTGACATCCAAATGAACGTACATTAATTCAATATCCCAAACTAGTTGTTTAGAGTGTCTGATTTATTGTAAAAAAGTAAGCTTGGCAGTCAAAAACTTTTAGTAATAATGGGAGCAGAAATGGCTGGACTTCTAACATGTCTCATAGGAATAAGGTATGAACAGGTACGGTTTGTTTTAAGCTCATTTCAAGCATCATGCAGCCTAATCACTTACAAATGATTAGTTCCAGAGGAGATATTTTTTGTCGATTCTCTTAATATATTTTGAATAAGGCTAAAGGAATTAGGGCCTTACTTTTCTGAGCCATAAAGCAAACCAGATGCTTCCAAGGGAGCCAAATGAGTAGAAAACAGATGGCCACCCGAATTTGTGGATTAAGATGGGGGAGAAAGCCAGCCCAGTAACAGAACCAAGATACATGCCACTGTATACAAGTGCAAGTGATCTACTTCTCTCTGACACTGGAATCCACTTAGAAAGTAGGTTGTTCATTGCTGGCATAGCCACACCCTGCAAATAAAATAGATCAAACAGATGAGAATTCTTGCGTTTTCATTCTGGGAAGTTAGGAACTACCGGACAAGTGAATAATGTTACGGAGTTATAATAATAAAAGTCTCTAATCCATTAAACGTGACGAACTATTTTTCTTTTCCTATCATTCTTTCACCAACTTCAAACTTACAAGTAGATTAACGTTAATAAAAAAATTTCTAACTTCTTAGCCAATTAGAACAGAAACAAAAAGGCTGCTTCACTCAGCATGTGAATTTTGGAGGTAATTGGTGATCAACCACAAGTCAGCACAGGATAAATATTAGAAACCAACAAGCAAAGCAGGGCCAACCTCGCCAATTCCCATAAAAGCACGCATAATAAGTAAAAATGGAAGTCCAATTTTCGCAGCGATTGGCGTCAAAATTGTAGCTACTGACCACCAGACAACACCAAAACCCAGGACTAGCTTTCCACCTATTTTGTCTGCCCATATGCCTCCAAGAACCTATGTGTCAAAAGAAAAGACCATATTAAAAAGATTAGAAGAATATCTGGCATCAAAGAACACTGAATGAAAACCACATAGAGGTCAAAGCATGCCAATGTAATGCACTTCCTAAATAGAAACTAAATAATTCTGCATATTTTAAAGTAGTTGAACCACACCTGAGTGAGCAAATAGCCCCAGAAAAAAGAGGACTGGATCAAACCAACTGTTGCACTATTCCAGTTAAACTCTTTTGACATAGGGAGTATAGCAATGCTCATGTTGACCTGCAAAACGAATATATAACACACAGCTCAGTCAGCAAGCATATAGAGATGTATGGTGGTGCTATAGTTTATAAGAGTGTTACTAACACGGTCCATGTTGCATAACAGAAATGCTGCAAAACAGAGGAGTACAATAACCCAGCGCTTTGGAAACCTCTGCCACAAAGGGATATCTCGTTCAACTAGAATAGCTTCATTGGTTTTATCAGGAGACGGCAAAGAGTCCAACTTCACTTCTGTTATGTCATACTCCTCAGATTTATAGAAAGCAGAAGTCCTGCTTTCTACTATTTTGTCCTTGTCATCTGCCTCAAGCCAACCTCCAGGCAAGGAACTTGAGAAAGAACAGCATGCAAAACTTCCTTTACTTCTTTGTTGAGGATAAACTCTGTGAGACTTATCACTATGGTGCAGTGACAACAAAATAAGTTGCCTTCCATTCGGAGAAACTGATATAGGTTTCACAATGTTCCCATGCACAACAGCTACAGATGATCTTTCTCCCCTGTGATGCAAGATGGCTTTCTCTCCTCGACATAGTATACCTGCCATTGTCATAGTTTACAACACTCAGCCAGAGCTACCAAATTACAGAGATATTCCAGATGTAAATGACACTTGATTTGTGTGCCAATTCAGCATAGTAATTGACATTAAATGGAGAATGAAGCTAACAAGGAATATCCATTAAATACAGTATTTAAAATTCAAAGTAGAACCATTGCATTTAATACACGTTTAATATAAGGGGAATCATGGGACTACGCAGACAAGGCGGATTCCCCAAAGTTTATGACCAGTCAATAACTGTTACTCTCAGTCCACAGCAACCTCATATCCATCGAAACCGTAAACCAATTGAAACCCCCATTTTAAGTATTATCCAATTTGGCAAAACAATCTTCTAATTATTTGCAGAAAAAGAATGGAAGTCGAAAAGATGAGAAGACAGAAACGGTAGCTTCATCATCAATCAATCAAAATTCAAACTGTTTACCAAGTAAACCACTAAATTCAGCAGGAAAAGAAATCAAAGCAACATCATTTATCAATTATCGACTTCACATTTGAACTTCGGAATAGAAAAATCAAGATATATACTTCATGCAATCAAATTTAATCAGATTCCACGATAGCTAAGGCTCCAAGCTACTGTTATCCACCTCAAAATGAAATTCAAATCCAAAGACGTATCAATACAAAATTGATAACTTCTAAGAAAAAAAAAAACCAGGAGGCGAGAAACCACGGAACAAGAACATGCAAGTATTCAATCCTCGAGAAAAATAAAAAATAAAAATAAAAAATGCAGATGAACATTAAGCTTAAAAAACAATTGGCATCATCTCCAATTAAGGTAATAAAACAATACCTGAACCGATAAAATGACCGAAATTTCGGTTGGAAACCAAACCGCTCATAGCCATTGCAGAAGCACAAGTTTTTCAGCGAAAGACTGTGAGGCTTAAAAGCTAATTATACCATTCAGCTGTAAACGAAAGCTCAAAAAATCTATAACCGATACAGTGTTTTTAGCTCTTTGTCCAAACGTCCTTCGACGCTTGAACGGATAAACAGAAGATTCTTTTTTTTCTTCGATAGAAATTTTGTTGTGAATGCTTTATTTTTATTTATTATTATTAATTTTCTTTCAAAGCGGGAAAAATCTCAGTGGTTTAATATAACGAAGCAAAGGAGGGTCGAAAGTGTGACACGTGAGATATTAATCCACTGAAAGATGAAGAAGCAACAGGATCCTGAAAATACCCCTCCATGCACGTCGATATTACGGTGAGATTTGTGTGGCATATACGGTAAATAAACTGTTTTAAAATGAGTGTTTTTGGAAATGAGATGGGGAAAATCTCAACCGCGTTAAAGAGAAGCGCCGCCACCCTCCTTGTCGCTAAAAAGTTATAAGTTGGGACAAAGGCACGCCGGAAAAGGACCTGAACTAATATTGAAGTGCTAGCAAATTTTAATTAACTACTTTTTTATTTTAGAAAATCCATTTGTGGAATTTTATCGTCGTGACAATTGGAAGTGGAAAATATGGTGCAATGAATTTTTCTGTTCTTTTTTTGCATCATGTCATATTTAACAAAATTTCCATTTTTCGTTAAACCGACTCAATTAATTGACTGACATTAAAAATAAAATAATGTTTTGATTAAAATTGATTGACCTTGTTATAATTTTTATTTACTAGATGATACATATATAGAGGTATTCTCAGACGTTGAACCAAGTAGTTACCTAAATTTGTTCGGAAAAAATTATATTATTTTGATTACTATTTTAATTACGAAGAAAAATATAATGCAAAAGTATAAACATAGGTACATTCGTCACTTAAGTCCAAAAAATAGCTGACTTAGATGCAAAAGGGCCACATGGCCTAGCACAATCAAACAACTTACAAAAACTCGAAAAGCTAGATTGATCAGACTCCATGGATCAAACAAAGGAACCCAAAAAGCACAAAATCGAAAGGAAAAACAAACCTATAGTATCAAGCAACATAAAAGCCTCATATTTACGTGTAAAAAGAAACTGATTATACAAGTATTTCATCGTTAAATAATAATCTATGCTTAAGGTGATGTCAATGACAGATTCAACGCTCATGGCAGTGTGTGGATTTACCTAATAACAAGTTGAAACTTCAAGTATAACAATTTTGATTATAGCATAAAAACAATAAATTAAAAAATTGTTGAAAACACATATAACTTTAAACAATCAAGAAAGCCGCTTTCTTTACTATCTATACTCGACAATTAAAGTGGTCTAGGCACGCTTATCATCAACCATTTTGTAATGATTTATTTAATTGAATTAATTAAATTAATCAAATTAATAATTAATAATCTAATTAGTAACTAGTTACATTTTAAATCAACAAACGAAAATCCACTTATTTTGAGTTTTTGAAAGAAAACACACACTAAGAGCATAGATCTCATTGAGAAAGGAAAAATAAAGAAGGAAATCAAAAGAATCATCCTTCAAAAAAGAATGAAGGGAATAAAAAAAAAAAAAGTGAAAAAAGGTGCACTTTCGCATAAGAAAAGGGGCAGGGAAATAAGCGCAGAAACAACTCAAAGAAAAGACCGACTCAACTCTTTCTAACATGCAAATTTAACTTATTCGAAACACCTGCCCTGCCTGCAAATTAAATTTTAGTCATACTAATACAACATCATTTCATTATGGAAATGGTAAATATAACCCATCAAACAATAGCAAAGTTTGCATGAAAGTAATACCCAAAAGTCGAATCAATTATACATTTTAACAAATATGACATAAATGACGAATCCCTCAAAGACCTCTCATTTCATAATACGCTCAAAGCAAATTAGTGCTCCCCACACGTCCACTTTAGAAGAATACCAAACTAATTAAGCCTCCTAATGTCACTTTCTAAATCCATATGTTTTGAGAAATTCTCCTGAAATGCGACAAACCCAATTTATTTCTTGCCATTGTACATCGATTCTACCTTACCATCATTTCCTCCAAGCAACATGTATTTATCTTTCCTAGTCAATCCAGTGCATTCAAACCCCAGGACATCACCCAACACCTTCTGCACGTGATTCGCTACCTCGATCGCCGATTTCCCTCCGGCCTTCACTGTCATCTCTTCCGGCAATCGATCAAGGAACGTGACCTCGTATGTTGGCCTTGGATTCATGAAGAAGAAATAAGGGTCCCAGAATTTGACCCCTCTCACGGTCGTCCCGTAGAACATGCTCTGCTTGCAATTGACGGCAACGGGGACGATCCTATCGCTCATTTCTGCGAACAAAGCACTGAACCTCAACAGGAATTGCTCACGACACGTGGTCCCCTCCGGACAAACTACTAGATCACCTTTTTGCAACAGTTCTGAAATTCGGGCAGCATCGGCCGCACGATCACGAGTTAAAGCAATGGCTGGGATTGGAGATAGGAACCTCGAGAGACGGCTTACGCTGTATGTGACACACGAGACTTTGCGTCCAAGTGCGATGGCGATCACAATCGGGTCAAGAGCTGTGCGGTGATTGCAGACGTAGAGGTTGCCTGGGGTCCCGGGAGATGGTGGGGGAGGTCGCTTTCCGCGGATCACGAGGTGAATGCCGAGCATCTCGTAAGTGTAGCGTACGATACGCTCGGGTAAAGGTAGATTGAAGTAGACACGAATAATGGAGAGGATGAAGCCAAATGGCAGCCAAAGGTAGGTTAGCAAGGCATTGAGTGGGTCCGGACGTTGGACAAAGCGACCATCGTGGAAGATAATGCGGCTCTTTAGGCGATCAAGCGGTACTGGTGATGCTGATTTGCTAGGGTGCACCATGTACCCCTCCTGTTCACATCCCAAATTTTCGTACGCTTATTTAGATTATAGTGCAAAAAGAATATTATAAATCCATCGAAGGTAGATAACTTGTAGAAATGAATTGCAAATATCCTACAATTTGTTTTTCCATATACGTCCGTATTTTAAGTGAATGTTTCAAATTTATAATAACTTATTACTTGCTTATCAGTTGCTTTCATCTTGAATTTCAAAGTAATTGATAACAACTAGAGGGATACTATTAAATTAGATTACGTCGTATCTTTATAAACTATAATGATTTATTTGGACCTCTAATTTTATGAAAAGTGTCATTTTAGTTCTTTTAATTTTTTATTTTTTAACTTTTAAATTTGCATCTTTTATCAAATTACTCAAAAATAGATTAAAAAAATTAACATTTTTTAGCTTTATTGATGTAACGTATAGATTACCACATGAATGATACATTAGCATTTAATTACTTTTTGAAAAATTATAAAAATTATTTTTAAAAAAATTAAAAATCATTAAAATTATTAAAATAATATTATTTCTAATTTTTTAAATTTTAAAAAATTAATTAAATATTGATGTGTCACCAATACAACAATTCGCATGTATGCCACATCAGTAATGTTAAAAAACGTCAATTTTTTTTATCTATTTTGAGATGATTTAACAAAAAAAAACAAGTTAAAAAGTTAAAAATTAAACAAAAAACTAAAATGACTTTTTTATAAAATTGGAAGGCCAAAAAAATTACTATGTATTTTCATAATTTTGTAAAATTACATAGAAGCCCAATAAAAAAAATAAAAGTATCGGTAAACTATAAAAATAGTCACTTTTGTTTGCCTCATATTATATTTTAGTTACTTATGTTTGAAATGTTACGTTTTAGTCACTTACTTTATTATTTTATTACGAAGCGGTCACTCTACCGTTAAATACCATTACCTCTCTAACAGTAGTCCAAATGAGTTTTAAATGCCAACTTAGATGTCCTAAGTAGCAGTCTAAATTAAATATATTTAATTAAAAACCTATTTTCATTCCAGCAACTAGACATTCAAGTCATTTGGATTGCCACGTAGGACTGTAGTTAGGGAGGTAACGATATTTAATGGTAGAATGACCACTTTATAACAAAATGATAACGCAAATAACTAAAACACAACATTTCAAAAATAAATAATTAAAATGTAATCTAAGACAAACAAAAATAATTATTTTTATAATTTACTTTAAAAGTATTAAATTTCACTATATTCTCCAAAGTAATGTTAAAAATATCTTACAACTACAAGAAATCTTAAAATCCAAAATTTAATATTTGATTTACTTATTTTATTTGATCTTCCACATGTGTAATATTAATTATGTTATTAATTTTTTTATTTCTTAAACATTATTTAATTTAATTTAACAAATTTTTTCCACGTGGACTTCAATTATTAAAAAAAAACACGAGATTAAAAGGAAAATAAATAAATTTAAAATGTCCAAAAATAATACAGACACTAAAAGTAGGACTAGAACTTCTTTGAGACTAATTTATCAATAAATAACAAAATTTAGATTAAACGAGTTACGAGATAGGATCATTAAATGAAACTATGCCACCCAAAAAAGTACACATTTATGAGGTGGACCTGCACCTCATTGTGTTGGTGGGCTGTTGAGCGATGTTTAAATTGTGGGTCCAATCCAAAAATTAATACTTTAACCTAACCTTATCTGTTTGGACAAAAATTAATTATGAACCTTTAACTTTTTGGATAAAAAATAATTATAGTGACAGTCTGAATTAAACTTTTACTAAAACTAGACTTCATTATTTGTATACTCCATAAATTTATGTAATGCTAATTTAAATTTTGAAAAAAAACAATATTTCAAACAAATTTATGTTAACTAGATTTTGGCTTAATTACTATGTGGGTTAAAATCTATGCAACAAATTTATAAAAATTAAATATAATTTTGATTGAAATAGTAAAATTAATATAATAAAATTTTAAGTTTAAATATTATATTTTTAAATTTTATATAAAAAATAAAAATTTATTTAGAATAATATTTATTATTTTATATAAATAATGAATTTTTCATAATTTTATAATTGAATTGTAACTATATCAAAATTTTAAATAATAACATAAATGTTCTTATATAATAATTAGATAAATTATTGATAGATACATATGTAAATAGACAAAGTCTATGTTGTTTAGGCTAATTAGAGTGATGGAAATATTACAAATTAATTACAGATACAAAACAATTCAAGTTAATCAAGTTTACACCGACCATGACTTTAATGATATAAATAAATATGTTTTGCAAGATTATCACGTTAACTCTACCCTGTATATATTACCGTTCAAAGATTTTTCTGAACTTACGTCGCCTTAATTTCATAATTCAGAATGTCCCTCGATTATTAATTCCTCTCGAGAGAAAAAAGTGAAAAGAAACAAAGAGAAAGCCTATGAATCAAAGCCTAATATAAATGAAGAATATCAATCAACATAGAATAGATGATCGTAGGTCATAGAAAGACGAGAAAAATAAGGCTACTTCTAGTAAGAAGACTAACCTTGCAAATTGACATGAAATCATGATCAGATTCACGGTCTCCGATTCCAAGATCAGGCGATTCATCACCGAACTCCTTCAAAATGGCTAATCTCTTAAACTTCCCTACTAAAACTCCGGGCTTCTTCACAAATCCCGTCGCCTTCTTTGTTTTAGGGTTCACTTCAATCTCTGTGCCTAAAACTTTATCTCCGCCGAGAAAATCCTTCACAAACGGCTCCACCATGAACGTCGGATTCGCCGTTACCACTACTTTCCTCTTGCATCTGTCAAATACCTCGAAACTTTCCTTCCTTACATTTGCAGCGTAGAATCTATGAAAAATAAAATAACTCAGCAAGATACGCTTAAAATGCTTCTAAAAGCTCAGCAAGAATGAAGTTGGACAATATTTAAAAAAAGGAAAAGGTTCGGATCTCTTTTGCCGGTGATACCTGGGAAGAACAGCGCGAGATACCAGCTCGATGTCGCGGATCTTAAGTCCAGCGAAGGAGATGAAAATGAGGATTTGAATACCAATAGCTTCGGAAATGAAGAGATAAGATATGATGACCAGAGGCAGAGAAAGAAGAAGGGTAAGACCTCGAAGGAGACTTCCCGCTTCGACGGCAATAAGCATGAAGTAGGGGAAAGAGCTTCGTGAGATTAAAAGCGTGCCATCCAGATCGGCGGCGATCGATTCGTACTTCAATCCATCGCATTCCGTTATCGAAGGAAAGGTTTTCCCTGCTTTTGGTGGAGCCATTTTTTGTTTTTCTCTTTGTAGTTGTGCTGTTTTCCCTCTGCTCTTTTAAGGGGGGAGGAGAGAAGGGAAGGGAACGTTGTGTTTTAAATGTGGCGGTTGAACTCTAAATTACGAGAATAGGCCTAAGGTTATGGCGGGTCAGAATGACGGAACACGCAGGGTTATACTGAAGTGACTGATACACCCTTTTCTTGTTAGTATTTGAAAAGAAACTCCAAAAATGATTAATAGTTTAATTTGAATTTTGAGATTATGGTTGCTCACTGCTCAACCGCTTTCTGCGCGCCCTAATTAATATATTTACTTCCGAAGCACCCAAGGTTTTTTTTTCTTTAAAAAACAATTAAGATTAAATGTACATTAGTCAATTTCCAAATCAGTAATTGCTTTTAACAAACTTCTACCATTCAAAAACAATACTGGAAAATTTTCCATTAAAATTTAAATTTTCTATTGATTAAATAAAATTATTAAAACATTATCAACATATGTATGAAAAGGTAAGTATAGTTATACTTTTTGTTCCATGCAATGTTGGTTGATAACGTAACTATGGTTCAAATTAAGTCGAAAGGTGGGTTGCCAGTCGCCACCACCCCAAGATATATAATTAGTTATTTTTAGATCAAAGATTGGTGGCCTACAGACCAAGAATTTCGCTTATCCTTTCCCTTTAGAAGAATATGACGTCAATTTTTTTTCCTAGGCTTTGATATCTAGTTGTTACACTCAATTTTCATTAGATATAAAGTTGAATTAAATTCAGGGATTGAATTTTTTTTTCAATTTGATTTTTTTAGTATGTCTATTTGATGCATCGAAAGGTATTATGGTCACTTAATAATTAGAGTGATATTAGTTCAGTTCAATTTGATTTTTTAGATATTTTAATTCGTCATCTTAATTTGGTTGAAATGAATTTAGTTCTCTTTTCTTTATATTAATTTTTTTTTAAATTTTTAGGCTTATTTTGATAAAATGAACTTTATTTTATAGCATTTCAATATTATTTGAAAAAATTTCAAAGCATTTTTTATAAATATTTTTAGAAAAAAAAAATTTAATAAATTTTAAATTACTTTTCCTATTTTAAATAAAAATACTTAAATATGAAATATTTATTTTATATCACAAATATTAAAATTAATTTTTTATAAAATAAAAAACAGAATTCAGTTCGATTTCAAATAATTGCAATTTTTAAACTTGTATTCCATAAATGATCAGACACCTTAGTTCAAGTCGGTTTTAAGTATTTTGAGATCAACCACACATAGTACGGTCCACTAATAATGTATGAACTTACATACCGCCGGTGTATCAAATATGAATTCTTAATATATAGCTTAGGAGGACATTCGCTCCCTTAATAAATGGACAAGTTTTAATTGTGAACCCTCCCAAAAAGTAATAATTCAATTCAAGTTTTTGAGCCTATTAATTAAATTAAAATATTTTTAACACCTCTTAAATATTAATAATTAAATTTAAGATGTCTTAGTTATAAAAATTGAGATAAATATTAAATTTGTATATGAATTTTTGTCCAATATGTAATTTTATACATGAAATTTGAATTGTGATTCATATGTATACATAAAATTTTGATTTTGATTCAACTGTACGTATTTAAATAAATGAATATATACATTTATTTTCATATTAGATTAATATAATTGTTTGTGCATGCAATATATCAATTTAAAATAGTGTTAATCCGATAATATTGTTAGTGATTTGTGAAAACTAAATTAAATCAAAAGCTCATATATAAAATCACACAAAATTAAAATTCATATATGACATTATACATTAAATTAAAATTTATAAATAATTTTTATATTTATGGTTAAAAAATATATAAATTTATTCCTGGATTTTAATAGATTACAATGTGAAGAAAGAATATTATTATATATTGTCATGTTATTCAATTTAATAATATTTAAAATTCATCCTTAAATATTGGACTGGATTCTATGTTTGATGATAATACATACATATAATCAAACTCAATCAAATTATAATACGGGAACAAAACCTAAAATACTAAAATGATTATTCCTTTCTTTGCGTGTTTGGCAAACAAAATTGACTTTTAGGTTTTAGGTGAGGAAGATTTCATATTAAAAGGGACTCGAAAATAAATGACATGTCCAAAATCTTCAGCAAAAGTAAATAAATAAAATTTAGTATTTAAAGCCACATGGTGAAAATTAATACGTGAAAATGACATATTGCAATGTCGGCTAGTGATAGAATTCATTGTACTTCATCTTTTATGATTACATGAATAAATTATTGTCATAATGCAAAATTTTGTTTTTTATTATTAACATTTTTTTTGTTAATTTAATTTTTTATTAAATTTGATTATTCACTTTTAAAAAAATTAAGTCACTTTTTATTAACAAATATTGTAATTAATTTATTTTTTAATAACGTTGGTATAATAACCCACGTGATAACTCATATGTACTTCATTCTGACATCATAATATATCTTATATTCCATGTCAACGAATAATTTAAAATTTTAAAAAAATTCAAAATTCAAAAAAAATATAAAGTGTTTATATTGATTGAAAATCAATATTTCTATTAAAAAAATCTATTTGACTTTTTTTGAAATGTCTATGGTTAAATCTAACTCTTTTTAAAAGGTTGAAAATTAAGTTTAACTAAAAAAAAAAACCCTTTCTACTTGAGGTCCCTCTTCGCCTTTGCAGAATTGAGTATAATTGACCTAAGCTTTAAAGTCCCACTCTCAACAAGCTCCGCTTCATTATCTTTATTGATTGCAAACATCTTGGATCACCTTGGATAGTCTCGCATCCTATGCGGACCACAATATAAGGCATTTCAATGGCTTCGTCTCATTTTATTTGACCCTCTTGGCTTCAACAGGATGTACAATCGAAACAAGTCTCATCGATGCTCTATTTGGCTCATCGTCCCATGATCGTGATCTCGAGTGATTATGATAAAAATAAAATCTGATCGTACCTGGAAACTAACTAATATCACGATAAAAGGCAAGTGCAACTATCGAATAGTAGTATAGTCAGTGGTAAGACTGGAATATCGAATCCAAGGAACTATGAGTACTAGTAATGACTTCCTTCCTATTATCTAGCCTAAAAATAAAGAGGGGTTTTGATTGTAAACTAATCTAAACTAACTAAATAAACGAATTGGGAAATTGCTTTTAGGAAAACTAATTGATTAAGGCAATACCTAAGGAAGAATCCACCTAGACATCACTTGTTATCTAACACTGAACCAGATGATTTCTTCATTTAATTTCATCCGTAGAGATCCCTAAATTATGTTAATACCTCCGTCGATGATAAGAACAACTGATCCTAGGTTGATTAACTGAAATCTCTTTCTAGTTAAAACCCCTAGTCTTGCATTAACTCGATCTATGGCTCTGCATATTAGATTTGACTCTAATCCGGCAGATTTTCGTCGTCCTATGTCTAGGATTGCGATCAACTCCGCTTAATTGTGTTGGATCTACTCCTATGCAGGTACTTTTGCTCCTCTACATAGGCACATTCAACTTAAATCAATATCCCGGACATATCAATTTAATAATTAAAAACACAATTAAGAACAAATCAAATATTTATCACACAGCTCAGATAACAATAACAAGATCTGTCTTAGGTTTCATCCCCCTTAGATATTTGGGGTTTTAGTTCATAATTATAAAAGAAAACATCTTAGAAGAAATAAAATAACAAAACATAAGAAAACCTAAAACTCCTGAAAGGATTGAAGGGAGATCCTCAGTCTTGATGTAGATCCTGGCTTCTGAAATGGATCAATCGGCTTCTCTTCGAGTAATTCCCTGTATTCAACTCCCCGTCTTGGCGGGAAAATAATGTCTCCTTGGTGGGAGAAAAGTACACTCTTGTAGTTGCCTCCTAAGGTTTTTATATAGAGTTTGGAATGCATTTCTTAGCCCCTAAGTACCCTTTTCCGAGTGAAATTAAACTTCCTCACAACAGGGACACGTCCACGTGCCACGCTTGTGTGGATTGACTACCAGGCCGTGCTCGAGCCTGTTAAAGTGGCACGGCCGTGTGACACGGCCATGTGGCGAACTTTCAGGCCGTGTTGATTGCTGAATTGGGCCTAATTTGCCTGTTTTCAGCCCGTTTCTTGCTCTTTTCTCTTCCTTATGCTTTCTTAAGTATAAAACATGAAATAAAAGGATTAAGAGCATCAATTTCCACAAATTCAATGATAATTCATCCAGAATTTAGCTAAGTACGAGGTAAATATATGTATAATTTATGGTTTATCATCCCATTCGATGGCAAAAAGCACAGACTTTTTTAAACAATCCTTTACCTTATACAGACCATCACAAATTAAGCATTTTAGTAGCCCCTTCGATCGATTATTGGGCTTCCACTTCCTATTAAGTGGTTTCTTATTGCCACCATTGCCATGTAATAGCCAGGTTTTAAATGGTGTCGAAAAAGGCAGTTTCAAAATCCTATTTCTATAAATCAGAACCGTAATTATTAAATATTTACGGAGTTGGTAAAAAGAATATTAAAGTTTGGCCCATCAATTTTGTCTATTAATTATTTAAGTTAGGTACATGGATTAAATTGTAAAGTCCAATTGCTATAGAGTTTTTAATTGATAAAATACTTGAAGACTTAAATGGAAATTAAACTAAAGTCTAAAATAACAATTGGACCCTAAATTAAGAATTATCAATAGTTAATTTTAAGTTAATAAAACCAAATTAAAGTAATTAAGTTAGATTAACCTTAATTAATCAAGGTATATAAAGTTGAGATTGTGGAAAATTCCACTATATTCTTTTCCAAATGACTATCCTTCATAGATGAACAAAAGAGAAAACCTTCCAAGCTTTCTCAACTTTCAACCAAAAATTATTCAAGGTAATTAGGTCATTTTTCTTGTAATTTTTATCGATTTTAGGTCACGGGAACTTGATTTAACTACCCTGTAACACCCCTCGCCGGACTCGATTATTCGGTCAGAGCTATGCTATAGTTGAGATATGGAATAGTTACAGACTTTAATGTAACACCCCCTACCCGTATTCGTCGCCGAAATAGGGTACGAGGCATTACCGAAGTTTATCGAACAATAGTTTTTTTTTTTTAAATAGATTCATTCACATTCATAAGATAATCTCATCATTTACCAAACCAATGTTTGTTAGCCATGCCAATGGCTAACTTTACATTCATTTCGCAACAACATTGACTTTATTAACTTATACATGCCATTGATTTCCAAAATAAAGTTTCTAGATATACCAAAATATTGAGGTTGATAGTATGATGTATCTCCGACCGAATCCGATCTCCGAGCTCTTAATACTACAAAACGGGGAAAAATAAAACAGGGTAAGCACATTGTGCTTAGTAAGCTCATGTAACAAGAATTATACTTACCTAATATTTTCAATGCAATACAATAAACATACATACATCCATTCAATGCATTGTTACCTTAACATGCACAAACTCAACATTCAAGTTAGTACAATAATTTTAATGTATCAATAATATATATACTGAGATTGATGAGCTCATCAATACCATGATTTCCATTCCATTATTATTTTCCCATATTTATCCCGTTGAATTTCTCAGAATTTCGATGGATTTTCAGGGGTACACTTTAGTGTACAAATCCGGGTCCGTCAATTCATATTCATGTGCGCACATTTCGATTCAGAGAGCACACTCCCGCGAACCTCATCCTTACAGCGGGATTACCAGTCCAGGCTAAATCCCCTGTAATATAAACTCATAGAGTATTGTCGGGATTACCAGTCCAGGCTAAATCCCTTGCAACGACAATTACTCTAATGAGTTTGGATCTGAATTACCAGTCCAGGCTAAATTCAGACCCTAATTTGGATTACCCATCCGGGCTAAATCCATTTTCCACATATTCTTCGGGAGGGCTATATCAGGATAGGATCACCCGTCCGGGCTAGATCCATTTTTACCGTCAATTCCTTTTCAGAGATCCATCGAATTTTCCTTCCATTCAACCGGGATTTCTTCCACTTTTCACCAAATATATCAATTTTCCATAAATTTTCATACAATGACATTCAATTCATGTTCACATCCATAACATACATTTTAAGCATTTAAGAATATAATTCAAGTTACACGAACTTACCTCGATACTTGTTTGTATATAAAAATCTACTAATCCCAAACTTTTTCCTTTCCTCGATCTAGCTTCGTGTTTGAGTTTTCCAGATTTGGTGCAAAAATTATGAAAAACCAGCTTATAGAACCCCTCCTATGGCGTTTTTGCTAATGAGAATGAAGAGAAATCTCAAGGAATCTAGATATTTCCATATTAGTCCTAGTTTTATTTAGTTAATAATGCAATATTCCAATTTTACCCTTAATTCATCCACTTTTCTACTAATTTTATGCCCTTGCCGTCCAGCCCAAATAAATTTTGGGTCTATTTGCTTTTTAAATCCTTTCTAATTAAACACTTAAGCTATTTAATCATCCTAACAACTTTTACTCATTTTCCAATTTAGTCCTTTTCATTTAATTGACTACCCAAACGTTAAAATTTTCTAACGAAATTTTAATACAATATTACTAACATTTCACAAATATTTATAAAAATATTTTTGACTCAGTTTTACGAGATCGAGGTCTCGATAACTTGTCTTTACCTAATTTCTTCAATAATTTCTTTTTCTTAACTAACCACTAAATCGGTAAATTTTTTTTTGATATTTTCATACAAATTTTCCTATCATATCAATATTTATGCAAAAATTTTAAAATAAATTTCTCTTTAAATCGGATTTGTGGTTACGAAACCACTGTTCCGATAACCTTGAGTTTAGGCCATTACACTTTAATCAATCAATTCTAACTGAAAAACCATTTAATTCCATTAATTCAACCATTCAACAAAATTTAAAACATTTACTGAGTCAAATTCAAGCTTGTGTAAACTCTGAGGTTGACCCAGGATCGAATGAAGACCAAACTGCAAAGATTTCAAAAGTTTAGAACAGCGTTGTGCTATAACATCCCAAATGTTCAACAAGTCAACTAGTCAAACGAAAATGCTACAATTCCCACTAAGTTCGTGATGAAAGCATTAGTACATGATTCAATTATGGTTACTAAAATATATTTATTCTTTTCTTTATAACCTTCGACCCATGCTAAATTAATACACTTTTCTTGAATTCCAATCCCTGATCTTAAGGCTTAGCCTACTGATTTCCACATTATATGCATGCTACAACTTAGAATAATAGCTCATGTTAGCTCAAAAATTCTGGCTTGGTCCCTCTTCAACATCTCATATAGTCCATATTACCTGAAAAGCATCACAATAAGCTAGGTAAGTCTGAATGCACATCGTGAGTTATTAAAATAACATATTCTATCTTGATATTATCATATGACTTCAATAGTCTGGTCTTATGTTTGACGTCACTTGTATGAGAGTGGACTTTGTGTCATCATGGTGCACAATTAACACTCTTTCCTAACACAACTTTCAATTTGACACATTTATACATTGACACAGTTCTCCATTCTCATTGTTCGTGCGTTAATATATCTTATAGGATGATTCCACTTACGCATATATATTGATTTCATACATGCAGATCCGTAGATACAGATTCATAGTTGTGGGTTTCTACTAGACCTGCTAATGGGTCGATCTACCCAGCCCGACCCTAAGGTCCGCCCAAAATGTGGGAAGGTTTGGACAAAAATATAGGTCTGAAAAATGGGCTTGGACAAAAATAGGGCCCGTTTAAAAAATGGATCGGGTCATAGGTAAGGCATTTTTTGCCTAGGCTAGGCCCGGCCTAACCCGAATCTACTAAAGGATAAAAAAGTGCATTTTTTTATTTTTGGATATTATTTTCTTGTTGTTTTCTCATTATTTTGCTGCCATTTTACTATTAGGTTGCAACTATTTTGTTGTTATTTTTTGGATATTGTATAAAACTTATTTTATTGTTAATTTTGTTATTATTTTAAAGGCATTTGTTAATTTTTTTATTATTTTAGAGGCATTTTCTTGTTAAGTTGCATCTATCTTAGTGTTATTTAAGTTTACATATTTTTTAAATTTTATTTTCAATTTGTTATGAGATTTTTATTTTGATGTTTTTTAGAATTTTTGATGTTTTTTATATATTTAAAAACAATATAAAAAATTAATACGGAAGGGCCGGGGGTCGGGCCGGGGTTTTAGCATTTTTATTCGATTCGAGCTTGGGTAAATTTTTAAGCCCATTTTTAGACCCGGCCTGGCCCCGGCCGAATAAATGGGTATGAATTTTTAGTTGAGCCCGGCTCGGCCAGCCCATGAGCACATCTAGTTCTTATTTACAAGTATCTAATTAATGGACACGCTTACATAAGCTCACACATGTGGACCCACATGCGCGGAGTATTGCATGCGAACTCATTCTTAGTGGACTTAGATTCACGAGATAATACCTTGGCGAACTTAAACTTGAGGATTCATACTCATCAATTAGTTCTTGGGGATTCTTATTTGAAATATAGTCCCTGTAGACTCCTACTAGAAAGAGAGTTCATGTGAACTCTTACTTGAAAGATAATCCCGTAGATTTTTATATAGCGGGTGTAGCGTATAACCTTAACATGGAAACTTGAGAACACATCCAATGAACCGTTATAACTTGCATATACCCATGGCCATGAGACTTGCATACATACACGAAGCTTAGTGCCTTAGACTCCACAAAGTCTCATACTTGAGAAGAACCCTCTGAAGGTTATCATATACTTGTACACATATATCTCTTACTATCCAACCAAACCTATGCAAAGCCAAATAAGATGTGGCACAAGGTGTACAACATGACATATTCTTATTCTTTCTCCACTGTTACATCATTCCATACTCCACATATCATTCATTTTCACCAAATAACACATATCAAGCATTCATTAATATATGATAATCCATAGCATTTTACCAGTAACAACTTATAAATACAACAAGCTGATGCTTACAACTGAGCATACATTTGCACACCAAACTTAACATGAATCAACATTACAATAAAAATTTCACTAAAACAACAAGCATTCAAAGTAACTAGCAAACAATTTAGAAATCATCATACACCATAACATTGTACTTATCAAACAATTTATCGATACCATCATTTGAGTTCACAACTAACATGCACATTTGTTAGCTCGATAATTCAACTTGAAATCGCTAAGAGGGAAGGAGAATTGACTTTTAAGAAACGTGGTGGGGGCAATAAAAGGATATGAAATAATAAACATAAGAATTTAGAGTGGTTTGACATCAATTACCTACATCAGTACCTTAGTTTTCCACAACTAAGGATTTTCCCAAATTCACTAATTTGATAACCTTTGAGGACAAGGTTTAATCTCACAATTTTCTTTAAGATTTCTATACAATATCTTATGATTGCAACTCTCTTAAGGTTTCAACCTAAACCTTAATATACAACCCTCTAAAAAAGATACAAAGAAACAAACAAAGAAATAATTCTTACAATATCAAAATGTTTGCCAATAAAGCTCAAATAAACAATAATATAATTGAGTTAAAGAAAAAAAGTGAAAGCTCACAAGTGTGCATAATAAAAGTATGAAAGAAGTAAGCACTATTTTGATTGATCTTTAAGCTTAAGAATCTCTCTTATTATTGTAGAATCTTTGGATATTGGTATTTATACCTTCTAATTGATGTCCAACTGTTGTGGTTGTTGGAGATATGAATAGAGTCGTTAAGGATGTAAAACTAGTGCATTTAATTTACCTGTAATAATGAATATCGGTATCAACTAAAAAGGTATTGATAATTTTTGCATTTAATGCAAAGTTGGTGATCGTTGGAGCTAAAGATACCGATAGCAATGGACTTTTTATCAATTCTATATAAAAAGTATTAATCCTAAATCGATACTTAGCTGAATTGGTAGAAAACAGAACGTTAATTTGGTATCAATTTTATAATGGGTATCGTTATTTTGAAAACTATCGATACTTGGCCAAAGATTACTGATACTTTTTGGCTTGGAGCAATACTGACTTGTCTTAAAACAATTTTAACTTGATTGAAAATGTTTAACTCAATTAAAATCGTTTTAACTTGATTCTACCTTTTTTCTAATTTTGTTAAACTTTAACTTTTATTGAAAAATATTTTAATTTGTTATATCAAAACATATTATCGAAAAAAGCTAGTTTAACAACCTTATCTTGTAACATACATCTACGATTGTGGTAACTTTTGAACGACAAAGTAACACTTCCTCATAAGCATAACACAAACCTGATCATTACAACACAAAGCATGCAAGACAAACATTGAAGATAGTAACTCACCAATAAAAATACTTGGGAGCTGATACTACCTTCCCCTTCCTAGTTTCTCCATTGTCGCTTGGTTATTCTCCTTTGTTAATAGTAGCTTGCTAAAATCTCCATTACTCAAGCCATTACTCAAACTAATATGTTCACTTCTACCCATATTCAGACTATTCCCTTATTCACTTTTTTGTCGCTTGTAAAATAAACCAGAGAAAAAATAGAATAAAGACAATGAATCCCCCATTTGAGAAAATGAAAGAGTCCCCATTTTATACCCCTCTTACTTACATGCTCTCTAAAACCCAGTAAACATTATAAAATTTTATAATTTTCCATTAAGAAACTGTGTAGTTACATCTCAACCATTTGGTTCCACTCTAAATATTCCCCAACCGAACACATAAATATTCCACAATTACTCTAAGACCCACTTCAATCCAAATATTTACAACTTGATACTAAATAATTGTCACAGGGAAAAATTAAAATAATAATAATAAATAAAGTAACTCAAGACATTGATCCAAATATATTCAAGCTTTATTTCTAGATTGGGGTGTGACATAGCCCATATATCAATTTGCAAAACTATTAAACTTTTTGATAGTTGTCATTGTTGAATATCGAAGAAATTGGTGTTAAATAGATAGATTTTAAGCTTGGATTATGAAAAAATACTAAATTGTAAAGTTTAATTGATAGTTTTGTACATAAGGACTAAAGTGAATAAAATGAAAACTTGTTTTGAAATTTTGGTAGAAATAGATAATAAAAGGTCTTCAAAGTATATAATTGAAGTCAGTTTGTAAACTGAAGCTCAAATTTGAAAATTATGGTTATTTTATGGACTAAATTAAATAAAACACAAAACTTTAGGGGTATCAAAAAATAAGATTGTACAGATTCATTCATGTCATGACACAATGTATAAATGTTTAGTATTTAATAAATTGAATGGAAAAATTGTATAGATCAAGAATTGGATCAAATCGGAGATAATCAAGGAAAAACTAAATTATCGATTAGTCCTTGAGGATTCAACTTGTTTGGTGTTTTGACCAGGTAAGTTCATATGAAATTTACTATTCTATTTTAATTATGCATGAATTATACTTGAATTAATGTATATATATACTTGCTAGAATTGAATAGAATTAGGGAATTTGGCACAAATGTCTTGTATTGGATTGAATTGTAAATTCGTGTAAATATTGGTTGCATGGAAATAATACAAGGTGTACAGGATTTGATATTGGCATTTATACAAAATTAATGCCCAAACGAACTTAGTAAAAAGTTAGGATTCGAATGACATGCCATTAGAGTTATACACGCATTTGATCAGAGATTTACATTTTATTATGAGATTTAACACCTGTTGCAGATTCTTGATTTAAACGTATTGTAAGTTTAACCTAAGCAGGTAACTTTGATTTAATGTCACCTTGTATGAGCAATTAGAATTGCCCACTAGCAACTAGAATTGTTGCACATTTTTTGCATTTAAGCCAATAAATTATTTAATAATTCTATTAAAATTTATTAAGGAATAAGTTAATATATTTTATTATATTGACTTAAAATGTTGGTAGTTATACACAACATGCATGATACAACCATAAAATATTAAGCAAATTCTTTTTCTTAGGTTACAAATATATAACAATTACTTGAGTGAGGAATAGTTTAACATTACTTGGTTTTAAAAACTGTTGTAGAAAAGTATTTTTGAGAAGTAATTTTAAAAAATAAAAAATATTCATTTTAGACATGGTGTTATAAAGTAATAAATATATATTTAAATAATGTTTAAATTAGTTAATATTATGATATTTTAGTAAGAATATAAAATCAATTTATAATAAATTGTTGTCAATATTTTAATATATGAAATATAAAATTTAAGCAATTAATATTAATTATCTATAAAATTTAATTCGAATATATAAACTATATTTTAAATTTTAAAATATAACCAATAAAATTTTAAATATATAATATTATATATTTAAAATAAATTTCAATAGGAAAGTAATTACATACCCAATACAAATATCATATAAAATGCTTTATAAGGGTTAAAATTGCTATGAATATCTTATTAAGTGGATGTCCATCATGATCAAAATAAAGTTTTGATATACTTTAAATTCTAATAGTTATTAGAATTAAATCTCTACTTCTTTTATACTTCTTATGCCTATAAATAGAGACTCTGATGAAGCATTGTAACTACCCATTTTGATCAATAAAGTACATTCTTTGTTGTTTTCATATTTTTTTTATTCTTTATTCTCTCCATCTCTCTTTATTTTATAACAGAAATTATCCTTTATTCCTAAAAGTGTTTTTGTCAAAAGCAAAAGCTAAAAAAACTGTTTTTATTTTTGGGTTCAAAAGCGCTTTTGATCAAAAAAATTATTTTTGTTTAGTATTGTTTATAGCTCCAAAAATACACTATTAATAATGCCTAATAACTACTTCAACGAAATTCTAAAAATAAATAGTAAAAATATTATTAAGAAGTAATATTAAATTAAGCCTCAATAATTAACACAGTAATTAATTAAAATAAATTTAAAAAATCCTTATATTTACGTAGAGCAAGACTTGAAGCTAAAATAGTAAAATCTACTTGATCCGGTCAACCCACGCTTTAATTCCTTTTCAAAATTTATTTACATATATGATATTGTCAGTGCATGACATTAGAATGTTGTTAACATCTATTTAAATTAAGGGTTGATATGTATATATGTACATTTGTTTCCTAATTAATGTAAACTTAATATAAATAAGTGTCATTTATGGCATTAATTAAAGTGCTGTATATATCTACAATTATTTCCTAATTAAATTAAAATTAACATATTAAATACAAAATATTTAAAAAAATAATAATAAAGAAATAAATAAATAATTGAATTGAATTGAAGTTGGTGTGGTAAAGGTTTGGTTGGAGTAGTTGGAAGATTTTGAAGCGTTTTCAATGGGTTTTCTACTTTAATAGGTGGCCTTGTAATATTCTTAAGGCAAGTAATAACATTAGAGGCAAATCTCATTCCTTTAAAAAAATAGATTACGTGTGCAATGGGATTTAGAAGAATTTGGAAAACCTTCTTGTTTTAAAAGAGAAGCATAATTCGAATGTTTGCAATTTTTTGTAAATTTAATTTAATTTTATCACAATCTTTTGAAAATATTTTAAATTTGTGTCTCATCATTCATAAGTTTAATTCAAAATTATTTTATTTTAAGTTCATATATAATCCAATGATATTATTTGTACTTTAAAAGAAAAACTCATATATGAAATGTTATCTTTATACATATTCTTAGAATAATACTATTCATACTAATTAATGTTTTTACATCAAATGTATTGTCATTCATTATCAAAGTCAACAAATGCAGACCCATATTTTATTAAGAGCTGCATTTTCGGTTTAAGAATTAAATGGAAGCTGAGAAAAGAAAGAATGATATTATTTATACTAACGGTGAAACAGTAATATATAAAATTTTAAGAAGATATTATTGAAATAAATAATTATAAATCTTAAATATAAATTATAAAACGAAAATAAAAAAAAAGTGATTTAAAAATTTATGAAGCCAACAATAGCAACATCTAACATTTAGAATTCCATGGCATTTAAATATTCCGTTATATATGAATTTTATCCACGCACACAAAAGGGAAAAATAAAAAAAAGGTTGAATGGGAGATTAAGGCAGTAAGGCCAAATAGGCTTCTACTTATTTTGAAAAGCATTTAATTTGGGAAATTGTGAGTCACCTGATGCAGAGTTATGACGGCCGTATTGGGTAGGTAGATGCAACGGCCAACGCTAACCTCACCAATACTTGCCTCTTTTTGCTGGCCAAATTGGATCTGGGTTTTGATTCGAAAATTTATTATTATTTTATGTTTAGAAAATATTAATATTTTGTTTTAATTTCCCTATAAATTATAATTTTATTTTATTTTTCTATATAATATTTGGAACTACTCGTGATCTTTTCTCACTCTTAAATAAAAGAATTAATTAATTTTAGTATATTCAAACTCTCATCTTACTATTCTAATAATAATATCGATACTAATCAAACTAAAATTTAATGGATAATTTATTTTTTTTTATTTTACCTTTTTTGTTTCAATTATTTATAGCAAACAAGTAACAACTCCTACCTTGCTATTCCCGTTGCATATATGTTATAATTATAAGTAATATATTTGTGTCGAATGTTAGATCGAGAGTAATAGTAAAATAGCGGTGAATTTAATACTTGGAATTGAGAGGGTTACTAAATCTGGAGCTGAAGATTTGTAATTGGATAAAGCTAAATTGGCAAATAAAAATACGTCATATGTCGAAAACGACGAATATGGCTGTTGATGCTATGATTAAATGGATTAGGGGTTGCACAACCGGATTTCATGTTTTTGCTCACCCGCCTCCGGTGGTGTAAGATGCTATGTTGCGAGATAAGTATTGAATAACAAAAATGTAGCTTCCTGATTAAGCTTTGAAGTTCAACTTTCTACACTATAACAAAAAAAAAAACAAATAAATAATATATGGAAATTATAATTACTATTAATATATTTATAATTATATTTTGAATATGAAAACTTAAAATTAAAATAAAATCTAAAGTAGAAATTAATATATATGTATATATAAATGTTTATAGTGAAACTCGAATTTAAACCATATGTAACATGATATGAGTTTTATTATGGTTTCCGGTCACCTAATTGACTATAGGCATGATCTACAGGTATTTAATTTCCATTAAAGGTAATGTTTCTACAATGAAGAAAAACAAGAATGCATTAAGTTTTCAATTAAGTTGATGTTTCTTAGAGGCATGAGTTGTAATCCACGTAGTTAGTATTATATTGATAGATATATTATTTTTATTTTAATATCGTATGTATTAATGTTTGCATGTTTTAATATATCGTTCTAAGTTGATTCATATTTTTAAATATTTTTTACACATATATTTATTATTTAATTTTTAGTTTCTTGATAAATTATAGATATATTTAAATATTTTTAACAAATATATTTCTAATATAACTTTTAGTTTCTTAATAATTTATATATTATTTTGATAAAAAATATATATTAAAGATACATACAGAATATCTCATTTACACACATATAAAATATTTATATGTAAATATAAGTTAATATTTAATTTAGTAACTTTTAATTTTAAATGTAATTATAAAAATTTAAAATGATCAAGTAAAAAATTTAAAAGTCAATTTAAGATATCATAATTTTATATCAGTTAGCACAGATTGATGTACTGGCTGAAATGAGTCGGAATACATCGAATTTGTTAAAATTTACCAAAATCTTAATTATAACAAGCCACTTAATACCAATTTAGGACTAAAACGATATGTATAGACCAATACAATCAATAACTATGTGAATAAAGGTAAATGTATTTGTGTGAAATGTAAGAAAAACAAAGAATAATTTAATTAATTATTGTCATTTATGAATATCACATTGACCAAAATGAGTAGCATTGATTAACATTTTCCTCATTTATGAATGATATTGACCAAAATGATGTTTCGAAATGACACCTATGACACATATAAACATTATTGCCCAAAGCACGAGCTGAGCGAGGAACGTAGGCCACAATACCCTTCCGAATGACGGACAAATCAGGAGGAGGACCAAGAGTGTTGACCGGGCTGCTCCTACTTCTAATTGGATTAAGTTGAACACCAATGGAGCGAAGGAAGCAGTACCCAAAAGAGCTTCATCTGATATTAATGCAAATTAGGATTTGTACAGCTTTTGGGGCAGAGCTGCCGGGGGGTCATGATGGCTAAATGATATTGGCAATATTTAATATAATTTTGATTCAAAGTTTATGCCATTTTTTTTAAAAAATCCTGTCATATATAAGTTTACCAAGGAAAAAGGGCATCACTTGAGTGCAAAATCATGAAACATAAATTAGTATAATAAAATGTAATGAAGATACAAATATTTTATTATAATATTCTTTTAAGTTCTTAGCAAGTAACTTATTACGCTCTTGCAGCGGAAAGTTTTTAGTACGGAAATAAGATCAATTTACACACAAAGTAGTAGATAAAGAACAAAACCCAGATTTCATGCTCTACTCTTGAACGGGATGGCTCGAATGACTATTTGGTGATAAAGCGCAGCAAGTGCAGCCCCAATGAATGGTCCAACCCAAAAGATCCACTGTCAAAAGGGTGAAAAATACAAGCCATTATGTCAAGCATATGAACAAAGAAACAACAACGACAATATATATATAGTTATAATAGTTTTTAAACCTACATGGTCATTCCAAGCATGGTCCCTATTGTAGATGATGGCTGCTCCAAGGCTTCTGGCAGGGTTAATGCCCGTTCCTGTGATGGGGATGGTTGCCAAATGAACCAAGAACACTGCAAACCCAATTGGCAATGGGGCCAATATCTGCAATGTCATATAGAAAACATGAAAAAGTAGATCAAAAGATGTCAACAACCAGCGGCCTTCTCGGTACCAAATAGTCCTCCAAATTCAATGGCTTGTCCAAGCTGAAGGAACACTGATATATCGGATATGAATGAGTTAAAGGAAGTACGTACACATGGTTTATGGCGAGAGTTTCGATGCATATGCATTACCTAATTGCTTAAACGCAAAGGAAGTACACTCATGGTTTTGAAGGAGAAATAGTACTTACAGGGACATGAGAGTCTCTGGCATTTCTCTTGGCGTCGGTTGCTGAGAAAACAGTGTAAACGAGAATAAATGTACCAACAATCTCAGCTCCAAGGCCGTCCCCTTTGGTGTATCCATGGTTCACAATATTGGCTCCACCACCCAACACCTCATATCTTGATGGCTGGAATCCTTTTACCACCCCAGCACCACATATTGCGCCCAGGCATTGCATTACCATGTAAAAGATGGCTCTGGTCAGAGAAAGCTTCCTTGCCAATAACAGACCAAATGTCACAGCTGGGTTTATGTGTCCACCTACTCAATACATGAACATGAAAAGCATTAAAAAAAAGGTTAATAAAAATTACCTGAAATTTCCAACAGTCTTTTTTGTAGAAGTCATTAACAGTTCTATGACTCTCCTAGGCACTAGACAAGGGAGAGAAATAGACTTCTGAAACTTAATATTTTCCAATTTTTTGGGGACCTAATGAAACCTAACCTCCATTTTATGACCCAGCTGAACATATAAAGGAGATGAAACAGAGCAAAAACCGAGAGTGAAGCAATAACCCAAACAGTTTCTAGTCTTTTCATTATTTTTCTTAGCAGACAACCAGGTTTAAGGAAATTGCAATTGAAATAAATATAATACAAATCTATGTCAAAATAGTAAAACCCAAAAAACGAGATTTTGACCTCTTTTTTTTTTTTTTGGTCCAAAAATCAAATATTCAGTCCATGCATTCCCATTATGTTTCTCCATGTTTGCCTTTTGGATCAAACAAGTTCAATGTTTATTATTTTTTAGTCAAATATTCATACAACCAAGCCTAGAGATAAGAGATAGATGATGTAAAAACTAACCTGAGATACCAGCGGTGCAGTAAACAAGGGCAAAGATCATGCCACCGAAGGCCCAAGCAATGCCTTGGATACCAACACTGGCACACTTAGAAGGTGCCCTATTAACACCCATGACGGTCAAGACAGTGATGTAAAGGAACAAGAAAGTTGCCACAAACTCAGCAATCCCAGCTCTCCAAAAAGACCATGAGTAGAGCTCACCATGTTCGAAAAGTGGAGCTGGTGGTGGCTCATTGTAGTCCTTGTCCGTCTGTGCTGTTGTCCCTATAGGTTGCCTCTCTGAGAACTTGTTTGCTCCCAGCCTAACATCCTCTTCTTTGCCTTCCATTTCTTTTTTTCTCTCGAGGTATAATGGAGAAAGAATCTGAAGCTTGATGGAATTAGATAAGGTAGAGGGTTCTGAAAAGGTGGTGAGAGTAAAGGTAATATATAGAAAGGCTAACAAAAAAGCAATGTTGATTATGTGATTAATGAAGAGTGGAAAGTGCCAAAATGAAAACGTAAAAGGATCTGTCATGACGTCAGTATGTTGGCTCAATGGCTCTGATCTTATCTATTCTCCCAGGAATAGCAAATTTCGAAAGAAACTCTCCTTGATGGCCGAATAAGCGAGGAATTGAATTGCATGTGCATGTGAATGTGCATGTGGAGGCTGATGAGGAAACCATTTTGGCTGCTGTGGGAGAGCGTGACACATTCGGGGCCTCGAGAGAATAAAATATTTTGGACTTGAGTTCTTTAAGTTACCTTGACAAATTACTTTGGCTCATCAAGCTGGTAGCTTTAAACTATGGGTGTATTAATGCAGTGCCTTTTCTCATGAGAATGACAAAACGATGACAAGTGGTAGGAAAATGTGACCAAACCAATCCATTTCCATTATGAGGTGGCTATCTTCGCATCATCGGTTTCTTTTTTGGCGGAACAGTACTAGTAGGAGGTTCCATTCAAACAACAGCGTAACCTTTGATAAAACCATCCGTCAGAGTGGTCAAAGGTACGAAATGACTTCCTAAGGCATCACTGCTCCTATTTCCTTCTCTGAAGCCATGCCTAATCGATGAACTCTGAATAGTAGTTAGAAGTATTCTACAATCATCAATTAAAGTAGGTATTAGAGTTCTGAACATTGGAAATAAAGCTAATTACAACCGTCAAATGGAGTCCATCTCTAGTAGCCCACAACTCGACTTCGGCACTTGTGGCGCAAGGGATATGGCGAACGATTCTACCATCCAATTTTCATCATGGTCTCGGATAATGGCATCCACACCCGCCTCCCCCAAGTTTCTTACAGAGGATTCGTCCGTATTAAGTTTCATCCAATCTCGTGGTGGGTTAGACCATTTTACCGGAACAAAAGAAAGAAGATAGTGGCTCTTACGTGCGGCAAAAAACTCGACTGCTCCAGAGATGACTTTGCTTTGATGGTCTTTTATTGATCATCAGCTTTTGGATCATACTCATCTGGATATATTATTTCGGTTAGAAAGTAAAGGAGTTTATAGGTTAAGTTTAAATATGATAACCTTATTTAAAATTGGTCTAGCTCAAAATATAAGTTTAAGAATTTGCTTAAATTTATTGATATTTATAAATAATTAATTCAAATTTATTTTAGATCACGGTATTATTTTTATTTTTTTAAAAATAGTATATTATATTTATTTTTATATTTAATAATGTCATTTTTTTCATTTATATTACGTCGTTTTCATTTATATTTAATATAGAAGGTAAATTGTCAAAATAGTTATTTTTGTTTCTCTTAAGTTACATTTTAGTCACTGTGTCACGTTAAATCATAATTTCAAACAAAAAATTTAGGTTAAATTATACAATTGATCCCCATACTTTTTTCGTTTTGAGCAATTTTTTTCTTTTATGTTCTTTTAACTTTTCCCTTTTTTTCTTTATTTTCCATTCCCTTCTGCTTCTCTGTCTATTTTCCTCCCTTCTCCATATCTTTTAACGTAAAAAAAGCAATTACTCAAAATGAAAAAATATAGGGACCAATTGTATAATTTAACCTAAAATATTCGTTTGAAATGATGATTTAACGTGCCACGTCAGCTTACCGTTACACCGTCAATGATAATTAACGTTCAGTGACTAAAATGTAACCTAATAGAAACAAAAATAACTATTTTAACAATTTACTCTTTATATTATAGTATTACAATAGAATTAATTTTTATATATTAAAAGTATAGTCTATAAATTGGTATTTAAATTAAACTATTTTTCTCAACTTCATACCTAAACTTTTTTTTTTTTATCACAATACTTATCTAAATTACTTTGTTATAATCCTATCATCAAGGTTAGTGACTCTTTGGACTCTTATCATGTGAACACTGTCATTTCAACATCTTTATACCTCCGTAACCGTAACAATGTGAACCCTTTTTTTAAAATTAATTTTCAATATTTTATATCATAGTATTTTCAAGTATTTTAAACGATAATTTGATAATATATAGATGGAAAAGGAATAGTAAATATTATAGTTATTAAAGCCAAAATTATTGGTATATATCACCTCTTATTATAATGGTACGAATCGACTACTTATTTAAATATTGTTTAATCTGTCACCAAATTTACCAAAGTTAAATGTCAAACTCTATAAAATACACAAGTAAAGACGAAAGCACAAAAACTTGTCTCGGCCCCAATCTAATGAAAATGCACGGGCGACTGGCCCTACACCAATCACCATTTTTTTTATTTCTTTTTTTTGCGGCTCGAGGCTCCTCTCCCTCTCAGAGGAGGAGAACGCAAATAAAGCCCACCAAGGCACGATATTATTATATATTTATTTTTATGCAAAATATCTTCATTTACTTAAAATCAATAATGTAAATATTGACAATTAACCTTTAAACTTACATGAATTAACCTTTATTAATTCTGTTGCTTTTTGGCATGGTATCATCAAATTTGGTTGGTTAAGTTGCATCCAAAACAAAAACGTGCGTTACCATGCTTGTGGTGAAACTGACAGGAAGTACGATGGGTTCATCATCCTAACTAGCATGGTGATGGTCCAGGTACATGGAACTACCATAACAAGACACAATTTTAAAGGCCATTATTATTTTTAATTAAAAAGTATATCAGATGTACGTGATTATGCCAATGTAATATTACATTATAGGTGATAGGTGATTGAAAATTGAGAGCCCACCTTATTTTGATTCATTGATTTGATTTTATATGATTTTATTCTATTTTATTTGGGTTATCAATTATCTCCTTAACAAAAATATCCACCCCATAACAAGAAATGTGCCAGCTCAAGTGACCTACTCTTACTGAAAATGCCATGACCTCTCGTATGTTAGAATTTGAACCAAAAAAGGCAAAGCAAGGAGAGCTTGATACGGTAGCATCAGTTGTGAGTGGTGCGTGGCCAAAATTGCTGCGGCATTATCGGATCATTCAAACAGCACGCCCACCACTACTGGCAAAGTGACTCTACTGGACAATTTTCCTTTCATTTTCTACACTTTTACCATCCTATATATATTGTTTGTTTTAATAATAAAGTAAAAAAAAAAAAAAAAAAAAGGAGTTTGGAGGCTTTTTTTTAAGTTGTGTAAATCTAAATATGATATAATTTTTCAAATATATTAGAATTTCAAATAAAATATGACATTAATTAAATAAAATAATATCATGCTTTTTAGGGAAAAGTATTTAAACTTGTTATATAATTATAATAAAATAAAAATGACCAATCCGGGGTCCGACTCGATATAATAAAAGAAAACCCCAGACCCAAAGTGAAGGGGGCTCCTTCTTCGGCTTCCATTTGATTTTTCTCAAAAACAAGAGAATATCGTTTTCTCTCATTTTGGGACCTCCATCTTTACTTCTATTGATTCATTGTATCAACAATGGTGCGATGAGTTAAGAGCTCCCAGTTGTCCTCTAAACAAATAGCGAGAATGAGAGTTAAAAGCTCTCAGTTGTCCTTCAAACAGTTAGCAAGAGTTAAAAGCTCTCAGCTGTTGTATTAAGGCTCGCAGGTTCCATACCGCAACCTTCAAACAATTAGCGTGAGCTCAAGCTCCTAGCTGTAATCTCAGGCTCGCAGGTTCAACACCGCAATCTTCAAAACAGTTAGCGCGAGCTCAAGCTCTTAACTGTAATATTAAGGCTCATTGGTTTAATACCGCATCCTCCAAAACAGCTCGCGGACCTACGTTCTCGACTCATATTATAGAGGTTAGGTGATTTAAAGTCAGAACATTCAATTATTTGAGTTAGTTGATTTAAGATCGCAACTTCACACAGCTCGTTGATTTAAGATCTCATCCTTCGAATAGCTCGCTAGTTTAAGATAAAAACTGATATCAAATAATTTTCTCTAAGTATGCTAATTTACAATTTTTTTTCTTATGGGAAATACAGTTTACAGTATTATGCGTTACAATTCTTAACTCCTATTCCACACTATCGGGAAACAAAATTTGTTCAATAAAGTTTCAAGCTTGTCTTAAGGAAACCCTAAACCCTAAACCCTAAACTGATGGGGTTCCTTCTTTGGCTTCCATTTTATTTTTCTCAAAAACAAGAGAATATCGTTTTTTCTCGTTTTAAGACCTCCATCTTTACTTTTGTCAATTCATTTTATCAACAAAGCCTATAAAAAATCCATCTACCCTTAAATTTTGAAAAAATTCACTTTTAAGATTTACCATCTAAAGTTTATTTATGGAATGAATTTTAAATAAAATGAGAACTTTATCCTTTATTAATTAGTCATTATTTTTTATTTATTTCTGTTATCCTTAATCTTTTTATTTAATAATTTATAATAAAAATAAAAATCTACTTAATTATAAAAATATATTAATTATCAAACTTAATTATAAATTATATTACAGTTTGATATAACTATATGCTATTTGAAATTACAAGTATAATCACATTACAATTATAAAAAATATATTTAGAACATGTTCAGATTTAAACCAAACTCAAATATATCTAGAAAAAGTTTTGGAGATTGGAATTAAATTGTATATTTTTACGATGGTAAAAATATAAATTCACCATTTTCATAGCCTATGTCTTTATAATTTTTTTGAACAATATATCTTTATAAATTTTAAAAGATTAAATCAAATTTTTATTATTTTTTGAGGGGTCAAAAATGTAATTTTACCATTACTATTTTAAAATTTTATTAATCATAAATGAGTCTAAATAAAAAATTTTCCATTTTAGGGAGGACCGAGGCCCCTACTAGCCCTCGTTAGCTTTGCCATTGCCAAGTATGGTGCGACATAAATCAAAATTAATATGGATTGAGAACAAATACATTATTTATATTGAGAGAGGCTCAAACCTAATATATTAAAGTTTTCAAGTCCTTAATCTTACCATTAAGATAAGATATCATTGGCTATAGTTTTATTATTATTATTATTATTATTATTTATTTCTTAAAGTATCTACAAGAGCGAGCTCAATAACTAATTCTTCGTATTCTGTAAGCTCATTAAGAGGTAAATGTTGGCCACAAGTTTTAAAACTTCTAATTTTATTATTTTTTAAAAAGCTAAAAAAGCAAATATATATATATATATATATATATATATATATTCTCTTATTTATTTTTAAGCCAATGCACGTTATTTTCAATATTTTTTAAGCCAATGCATGTTAACTTCTTAAAATTTTAATTTAATTTATCTATTAATTTTAAGAAAGCTTTTTTTTAATAATTTAATGAATTTATTTAAAGGTTAATGTATACTAATTAAATATAAAATTAAAATGTTTGATTTTAATTCAAGCTAAATATATATATTATAAGAGGTTAGATATGTAACACCCCTTAATCCTAAACCGTCGCCGAAACAGGGTTATGGAGTATTATCGGATATATCAGAACAACTTACGAATAATTCACAAATAAATAACATATATAGTATACTTAAATCATTAAGTCCCTATAATGGACCCTCGAGGCCCAAAACTCGTGTTAGAAATGGATCGAGACTTGTTCGGGTACCCTAGAAATTTTTCGAAAATTTCTAAAATTTTTCCTAGGTACAAGGCTCACATGCCCAAGTGGTTTGGAGACACGCTCGTGTGACTCCATGACACGCCCGTGTTGTTGAACCGTGTGGCTCATACGGCCAAGGTATTCTGGGACATGACCGTGCCCCTTACTCGTGTAACTATCTGACTTTCATTTCATGTACAATTTGATTTCACACGGCCAAGCCACACGCCTGTGTGCTTAGCCCGTGTGGATTTATTTTCAATTCGAATCTAGTGCAGTTTTCATACGGCCTTGATACACATCCGTGTTCAAATCCCGTGTGGGCCACATGGCCAGCCACACACCCGTGTACTCGGCCGTGTGCCAAAACCTGAACATTCTGTTTCTCATTTTTAAGGTGTAGGGGACACACGACCAGTCCACAAGCCCATGTGCTAGCTGTGTGTCTCGCACGGTCTGGTCACACACTCGTGTGTCGAGCTGTGTGGACTTTATATGAGTATTTTATAACGATCTAACCTCCTGCAAATTTCAAATCGCAACCAATTTGCAATCATATAGCAACCAGTACATTTCCACATTCAAACATACCCAATCATGCCTAAACAAATGACTTATCTATCTTGTTCAATGAACATACATAGTACCATTTAATTTCATACTAATAAGCTTCATTCATTTCCATTTCATACTTGTATCAAATATGTCATATTAGTTCCATTTCATATTTATAATCAATTTAAATATCATTTTACAACTATAATCACAAGACTCTTATACTTAACTTATACATCACCTAGGTACATGCCACGTTTATCAAAAGAAAGATACATCATTAAAATTTCTCTGAGGTCGGGATTGCTCTAGATGCTGGACCGGACACTGGCTTTATATTAACCTGCCCACGGAAACAACTGTACGCTGAGTATAGGTATACTCAGTGGTATTACCATTATTCAAATTTGTAACATTATACGATAATTTATATACATTCAATTTATGCCTACAATAATTCATTAATTATCTCATACTTTAAATCCACTTGATCAATAATAACAATAAACAATATTTCAAATCTTGTATTTAATTAAATTTATACCTTACTTCACTATCTCAATTTCATTGGATTTTTCACATCTCATTCCAATAGCTCATTTCAATTCATATACAATTCATTCAATTTATCACTTTATTCAATATCAATTCTATTGCAATTTGTACCCACTAATATCATATATAAAAAATTTACTCTTAATCAAATCATGAATTTTGGGTTCATACCTACAAAACTCATATCTTAATTTTCAATTCACATATCAATTCACAATTTCACTTTCTCGTTTCTTTCCATAGCTCAACTAATCACATTTATTCAAATTTTCTCATTTTACTTATTTACCCCTATTAACAAGACTCAGACCTTGATGGATACACAGATCTAACCAAACACACTAGAATGGCACCCAGTACCTCATTGGGTAGTTTGAAGCAATAAAGTGACACCTAATGTCTCATCGGCCTAGCCGAAGCAAAGTGGTACCCAGTACCTAATTGAATCTATTCGAAGTAATATAATGACACCTAGTGTCTCATCGACTCGTGGTCGAAGTATCCCTGAACACTTCCAATTCTATGGCATGCCAATTATATCTGACTCAGCCCGACTAGTTAATAGGGTTTCCAAATCACTTTTCAATTCAATTTCACTTTTTCACTTTCAATCACAATTCAATTCAAAATTTCTCATATTCACCATTCGAATCAATTTCTCAATCCAATATACATTTCAATTATTCACATATAATCGCAATTCAATTTCAATCAAAGCAATTCCATTCAGTTCACATACAATTCAATATCAAAATTTCACCTTAATTTTTATTTATTAAACATATTATTCAAAATTCAACAATTGATAATAATAAATTCAATACCAATACGTATTTATCATTCAATTCAATAGTGATACTTACCTCAATTTGCTTATCATGCATATTAATTTAAAATTTAACAATTAATAATTAAATTCGAATTATGGTAATACATATCGTAATCTCTCGATCTATTCTTAGTCCACTTTTTCCTTCCCTTTATTGGCCGATATTTCTGGCACGACGTTAGCTATGAAATTAAAACAATTAAAATCATTGATACACAATTTTCATCTAAATATTTCCATTTATACCTAAACTTTACCTAAATTCTAATTTAATCCCCTTATCAATACTAATTTTATTTTTCCCAATCTTACTCTATATTCTCTCTCTTAATTCTTATTATAAACTCATTTTAACTCTTCAATGTCACCATAAATCCCTAATTTTGAGATTCTTTCAATTTAGTCCATACTATTCAAAACTTACACTTTATTTTACAATTCAATCATTTATTATCTTCTAACTTGAAAACCTAACAATTAAATCCCTAATTCATCAATTTACCCTTCATGAATCATGTCTAAAAATCCATCAACTAACAAATTTTCAACATAAATTCAATAGTATTTTGTTTTAGAACTCCAAAAACATTAAAATTAATAGAAAAGTGACTAAATTGACTTACTAATTTAAGCTTGAAACCTTAAAACCTTATTTTTTTTCCTTTTTCTTTTCTTTTTCCCTTTCTTTTCTTCCTTTTCGTGAGGTTCTTTGTTCTTTTCCTATCTTTATTTCTTTGTTTTGTTTTATTTATTCTTTAGTAATTTTAATATAATAATATATTAATATAATAATATAATTATAAAATATCTATTACTTAGATAATAAGAAAATACATATTTGTATTACAAATGTATTAATATAATTAATACACATGTATTATATTTTTACCACACAAGTGTCAAAAATTTGGTTTATTTATTAATTTAGTCGTTTCTCTTTTCTATATTCTATAATTAAACTTTCACACTTAATTCAATTTAGTCCTAATATTTAATTAATTTTTATTCAACTAAATTCACTTCACTAAAATCTAATTGGTCACATAACTAATTCCATAAATATTTTTATTACGAGTCCGTTTTACTGAAACGGAGACCCAATAATTCACTTTCTGATGCCTGTACTTTTGGGTCATTACAAGATATGTTTAATTTTGTAACACCCCCTAACCCCAATCCGTCGCCGGAACAGGCTTACGGAGCATTACTGGACATTTCTGAACAATTACAAACATTATGCAAACAAATAGCATACATGTTATAAAATATTCATAATGTCCCTTTAATGGACCTTCGAGGCCCAAAATACAAGTTACAAGTGAATCGGGACCAAATTGAGTGCTCGAAAAATTTTTCGTGAAATTCTAATATTTTTCCTAAGTGTAGGGCTCAGACGCCCGTGTGGATCAGGGACACGCCTGTGTGGCTCTCTAAGACACACCCGTGTTGATAAGCTGTGTAGATCACATGGCCATGTGACATTCCAATGTCTCAGGCCGTGTAATTTTACAGGCCCGTGTCCCTTACCCGCGTAACTCTCTGACTTGCTAACTAAGAAGTAATTGAAGTCACACGACCAAGCCACACGTCTATGTGCTAGGCCGTGTGCCTTACATGGCCGAGACACACGCTCGTGTCTCTGCCCGTATGCCTAAACCTGGTATTCTGGTTCAAATTTTTAAGATGCAGGTGACACACGACAAATTCACACTCCCATGTGCTAGTCGTGTATCTCACACGGTCTGGTCACAGCTTGTGTGCCAAGCCGTGGACTCTATATGAGCCTTTTATATCAAGTTAGCCAACCCTGCAATTTCAAACTGCAATTAATTCAAAACCAATGTCACAACCGATCCAATTTATATACAAATACACCTAAGTCATATTAAAAACATCAACCCTAAAATTTACTAAATGACCATTCTTATATATCATTCAAATTAGGTTAGAAAAGTTCTTTCAAACCCATCTCAAATTTGGTACTAAATATGTCATTTTAATTTCTTAACATTTCATTTAACCATTTCCAAAACATCATATATCATTTTTATAACCAACCCATATTGACTTATACACACAACCTTGGTACATACCACTATTATCAAAAGAAATATATATCACCAAATTTCTGAGGTCGGGATCAGCTTTAGATGCTGGATCAAAATATTATACTCAGTGTTATTACTATAATTCAAATTTATATAATAAAATAATAACATTATACTCATTTAATCATATCATACTATTTCATTAATATTTCTATTCATACTCTAGTTTTCATTTCTCACTAATGGCAATTTCAATAGTTACTCATCAATTTGATTTCATTTAACTTCTCATTTGAACATCAATCACTACATAAACCTTTGAATCATTCATTTCATTTTCGTTTCTCAATTTCTTTTCTCATTTCATTTCATGGGCAAAAATCATTCATTTTCATTCAATTTTGCCATTTCATTTATTTACCCCCATTAACAAGGCTCGGACTTTGGTAAATACACGGATCCAACCAAACACACTAGTATGGCACCCAGGGCCTCGTCGGATAGTACGAAGCAATAGTTGACACCCAGTGGCTCATCGGCCTAGCCGAAGTAAATTGGTACCCAATATCTCGTCGAATCTCCGAAAGCAATATAATGTCACCCAATGTCTCTCGAGGTCGAAGTATCCCTGAACACTTCCAATCCTATGGCATGCCAACTATATCCGACTTAGCCCGACTAGTTAATAAAGTTTCCAAATCACTTTTCAATTTCAAATTCACTTTCAATTCAATTACAATTCAATTTCCATTCAATTCAATAATGACACTTACTTCATAATTCACTTACCATACACATAATTTAAATTTAACATTTGATAATAAATAATTCGAATTATAGTAATACAAACTAGAATTTTTTTTGATTTAATCATCGTTCGCTTTCTCTTTCCCCTTCTTGGCCGATATCTCCGGCACTACGTTAGCTACGAAAAATTAAAATAATTTTCAGCCATTAATACAATACCAATCTATATTTAACATTTGAATTTTCTACTCAACTTTTACTATAATTCCAATTTAGTCCTAACTAAATTCATCTATTTTTTCATCCCAATTCATACCTTATTGCTACTCAAATTCCAACTAAACTTAGATTTAACTATCTAATTTCCATCATAAAACCCTAATTTTTAATTTCTTTCAATTTAGTCCCTATTACACAAAACTTATAACTTAGTTTACAATTTAATCCTTTATCCAATTCCAACTAGAATTTCTATCAATTAAACCCCTGTAACACCTCCTACCCGTATCCGTCGCCGGAATAGGGTACGAGACATTACCGGAGTTTACAGAACCATTTTTCATTAAACCGAAATAAGTACTATTCATTTATATTTAAAATAAACATGCAAAGCACATTTAATAATTTGATCACGAGCTCTAACTCATATCTTCATCACCAGTATTAGTCGAATATTTCATATAAATTTCAATAAACATGCATGGGCTCAATTCTTATTAAATTTCTCATATATATACACAAATTCACATTATGTAATCATATAACATATAGCAACCATATCTCTATAATTTAAATACATTTTCATAACAACTTGTCTTGATTCCATACTATGTCATATTTAAGCTTTACTTATCAAAGTATTTGAAATATCATCTTTATGTATATAATACACATGAAGTACATTATTCCATAAATACATATGAACACATTTATCAAACTTATTCCATATCCATATATCACAGTCTCATGTCTCCATATATCAATAACCATCACTTTCTTGTATTTCAGATAAATACATATAACCATACATAGGCATGCAATTCACTATTTCTTTTTATTTATCACAATTTCGAATGATAGATTCACGTGAATGAGTTCAATAATAACCATGATAATACTTTCCACATTTTTTTCGCACATATTCCACTTTCTACTTACCATATTTTCCATGCGAGAAACGACTTACGAATTTGAGTACATCATGGTCTGAAGCCCAAAGGTTAACTGAAGCACACAAGTGCTAAACGGAAGCCCGAATGCTAACTAAAGCACATAAGTGCTAAACTGAAGCCCGAAGGCTAACTGAAGCACATAAGTGTTAAATTGAAGCCCGAAGGCTAACTGAAGCACATCAAAGTTGAACTGAACCCATAAGGGTTGAACTGAAGCTCAGAAGAGCTAAACTGAAACTCGAAGGTTAAACTGAAGCTTAGAAGAGCTAAACTGAAAGCAAACACGAGAATTCACAACAAATATTGAATCTCTATTTACTTGGGTAATTTACCGTCAATTCTTCGCTTTTGAATGCCATAGCCAAGCTATGGTCTTACATCTACTCTTTGCCATGGCTTAACCATGGCCTTTTCCGTCAATTCATCACTTTTCATTGAACTGAAGTGCTCAATTTGATCATTTATTAAAATTTCATGCTTTTTACATTATTCACGATTTTATCATCAATACATATGAAATAACACATCATGAAATTCATAAGATTAACAAATTATCCCTAAAACTTAGCCATATAAACTTACAAATTCGATTTTTATATTATAATGATAATCAAAACTTCATAATAAATATTTCAAATAAAACATTATATCATATTTAGTTGAACATTTATCGATCATAATCGGGTATGTGATCAATTTATAAACAAGTCATTCGTATATATTTTTCCTCCTCCTCCTCTCCATCCACATCCTTAATATAAATAACATTATCTATAATTTTCACTATTTATTTATATGAATATTCAAGCTGTCCATCTGTGTCATAGTCACTAAATTATTTTTATCTTGAGATACAGAACTCCAATTTAAGATCCGCTAATTTTTTCTGAAACTAGACTCACACATCTTCTTACCATAAAATTTTTAAAATTTTTGGTTCAGCCAATAAGTACATTTTATTCTTTAAAGTCACCCTTGTTCTGCTGTCTGACAGTTCAACCCTTCTTCACTAAAAAATATTTATCTCCTCCTACGAGATTCGGATGATGTTCCTGTCTATTTCTCTTGAAAATAGACTCATTCAGAATTTTAAACATATAAATTTAAGCCTCTAATTATTTTTCTCTAATTTTTTATGATTTTCCAAAGTCAAAACAGGGGAACCCAAAATCATTTTGACATTGTTTCACAAAATTTATTATATCTCATGATTCACAATTCATTTACTTACACCGTTTCTTCTATAAGAAACTAGACTTAATAAGCTTTAAATTCATATCTTATTCATCCTCTAATTCAATTTCTAAAATTTTTGGTGATTTTTCAAAGTTTGACTACTGCTGCTGTCCAAAACTGTTTTAGTGCAACATGTTGATTTCCATTTTACCCCAAATTTCACAATCCATACAATTCAGTCCTTACTCAATTAACCCCTCAATTGAGCTAATTTTCTAAATTAATACTTTATTCTATCATTTTAAACTACTTCATAATCTTTGGAAATCAAAATTTCAGCACTAGTCTTTAATTTCAAACTTTTTCACAATTAGGTCCTAAAAATCAATTTCTATTGAAATTACCTAATAAAATCATCTCACAAATAAATTAAAGCTTCAAATTCATTCTATTTCATCATAAAGTTACAGCACTAAACCATGGTGACTTTCAATTTCATCCTTGAAATAAAAAACTAGTGAATTTAATAGTAAGACTTAGTTGTAAAAGCATTAAAAACACAAAAAAACTACAAGAAAAAGGCAAGGATTAACTTACTTGATGCAAAAATTATAAAATATCAGCTTGAAGAAGCCCTTTAGACGTTTTTCTCTGATGGAATTAAAGGAAAAATGAAGAGAATTCTAGATATTCCATTCTAGTCCCCTTTTTTTTAGTAAATTTTGTTATTTTTTCCATTTTACCTTTATTTCATCAATTCTCCTGATTTTTCTCAGCTATTGCCGCCCAAAATATCTCTCTTGGACAAATTTTCTCTTTAGGTCCTTCTTTATTAGACACTTAAGCTATTTAATCACTTCCACAAGTTTTACACTTTTACAATTTAGTCCTTTTTATTTAATTAACTACCCAAATGATAAAATGTTCTAACGAAGTAAAACCACATTACTAACACTCCATAAATACTTAAAAATATTTTTGGCTCAGTTTTACTAGATCGAGGTCTTGATACCTCATTTTTAACTCAATTATTTAATAATTTCTCTTTAATTTATAATTTCACCTATTTAAAAATATTTCTAATATTTCACTCAACTTTTAAATATTATTCTATTTTAATTCTCCTAATCTCACTGATCGGATTTAGTGATCTCACATCACTGTTCCGACATCAATGTTCCGACACCACTGTAAATTTTGACTGTTATATAATTCAACAATTTGTTCAACATGAACCATGTCCAAAAATCTAATAACTTTCAAATTTTCAACATAAATTCAATAATATTTTACTCTAGAATTATAATAACTCAAAAATTACAATAAAATAACTTAAATTCACTTACCAATTAAACTTCAAACCTTGAAGTCCCTAATTTCCTTTTTCTTTCTTTTCTCCTTTCTTTCTTTCGTATTTCGTTTCAGCTTCTATTTTGTTTCTTTATTTCTTTTGTTTCTTTTATTTATTTTATGTTTATAATATTAATGTAATATTTTAATAATATAATATAATAATTATTTCTTATATAATAAGTAAATATATATATATGTATTACAAATATATGTATATAATTTATTACACATGTATGTATAATTACCATACATTTGTCTCTTGTAGTTTAATTGCTCATTTAGTACCTTGACTTTTCTCTATACTATAATTAAGCTTTTATACTCTATTCAATTTAGTCTTTTTTCCTAATAACCCCTAATTAAGACATTCTTCTAACCAAAACCTAATTAAACACACAACTAATTTCGTAAATATTTTTAATAAATATTTACGAATTCGTTTCACTAAAACGGAGGCCCGACAACACACTTTTTTGATGCCCGTAAATTTTGGGTCATTACAAATTTTATCACACTTCAATATGTAATTGAAATTTCATTACTTTTGTAATTAAATTGAAACAAAAAAAAATAGAAATATACAAATCAATAATATCAATAGTATAATTTTTTTTTAATTTGTTTAGGGTGAGTTTGGATGGACAGTGTGTTTACCTGTGGTTAGTGTAAAAACAGCGGTGCTAGTGAGATTAGATATTGTAGCGTGAGACAAAAAGTAAGCTAAACGCACTGCACCGTACCGCCCATCCAAACCCATGCTTAGTAAATGCCAATTGAATTGTAGCTCGATTGGCATGAATATTGTTGTCAATGCAAGAGGACGTGGGTTTAAGTGAGCTTAAGCGCACCATCCTCCTATTTATGGGTTAGGGGGGCTATGGGCAGTTTTAGGTATTGTGTTAAAAATACAGATATAATCAGAATCTATTATGAGATTGTTTAAAAAAAAATGTTTAGTAAATAGATTTCAATGGGCTACAAGATTTTCTTTAAATCCTTAGAGTAAATGGGCATTTTTGAAATCATAAGAGCGTAACTGCATTTTGCACCAAACTATTGTGTCTTTTATCATGTTTTAGGTAATGATATGTGTATTGTTTTCTATTGGATGAAGGTTGACATTTTTGAAATGTCGTCTACCAAGCAATTAATCGATCCCCTATAATGGCACTAGCCAGGAGGGTCCAAACTCCACTAAAAGTAAATGCTTACATTTCTTTGGTAAGTGAGACGCTTCCACTCCATGAATCTCTTAAGGCTTTCAATAGATGCAACAGACAAAATTCTGGCATATGTGCAATACCCGACCATTATTGGGATCATCTAACTACTTAACAAACAATAACATCAAAATTTTATTCCAAAGGAGTTAATCCCTCTAATATGGCCATAAATTTTTATTTTTTATCTTTAAAAATATATTAAACATGTCATATTTATATTTTATCATTAAGGTTATATTTTGTTGGTATATGAAATAGGTAAGAATTTGTTTTTAATGTATTGAAAAGAGAAAGACTTTTAAGGCATAACAATTTTTTTCTTCGTCCAATTTTATAAAAAAAATCATTTTTAGACATTCATTTAAATTTTTGTCTTTTTTAATTCTTAAACTTGCATTTTTTTGTTAAATTACCTCAAAATGAATACAAAGTTAACGTTTTTAAGCTTTGCTAAGATGGCATACACATGGACAACATATTAGAAATTAATTAATTATTTAAAAATTTAGAAATATTTTTAATGATTTTTATTTTTAAAATTTTTAAATTTTAAAAATAATTAATTAAACATTAACGTGTCATTCACGTGACAATTTATGTATATGTCATGTCAGTAAAATTAAAAAATATTAATTTTTCATCTATTTTGAAATGATAAGTAAACAATTTTTTTCATCCTAATATAAATGTACATTCTCGAAATCATAAAAAAGAATAATGACATAAAAAATTAAAAATTAATAAAGAGTTAAAATAATCTTTTTAAAAATTATAAGATAAAATAGATCATTATGCAAAATTTTTATTCCCAACATTGAAAGTACCTGGCATTTCTCCAACATATTCTCTCTCTCTCTCTATAAAATAAGAAAACTGTTGGGATACTATCTCTTTTTCTTTTCCACCTAATTTTTAAAACCATTGTCATCTAATAGAAAAAAGGGAGTATTTTCGTTATAGTTGACTAGAGGATAAAAGTAAAGCTAAAATACTACAAAAACTTTGAATTTCTTCTGCTTTTCAAGTACCACTTGTACCCTTTATTGTACCTTAAAAAAAAGTCCTGTACAAAAATAAATATTTTTCTTCAAAATAAAACATTATAAAATTATTTAGAAAGTTTATTCAAATATAAATTGATAGCAAGCACTTCATTTGATGCGAATTAAATAATTATTTAAAAATTAAAATATGTTGCAAATTTCTTTATTCATTATACATTTAGAATTTAATCTTTTTTTTTATTTTCAGAATTTAGTTTTTTATATTTTTTAGATTTCAAAAATTAAATTATTTATTTATATTGTTAAATTTTTTGGTGTGATATATTAAAATTAAAAAAATATTATTGTAATAGATTTAAATTTATCAAAAAAATTTTAATAGTGTTAACGTTTATATTTTTAAATTTAAAAATAAATGAACTAACAGATTTTTTGGTTAATTGAATATTATATAATTGCCCATAATGTTTACAATGTTAGAATTCTCAACATATTGATCATCCTACAATAGCATATTCTTAAATTGTATCAATAAATCATAATATATTAAGTCATTCTTAATTTATCTAATATTCCAAGTAAAATATTAAATGTAGAACAAAATTACCATTTATTCTTATTATATTAATCAATATAATTATTATTTAAAAAAATTATAAATCAAAATACCTCTTTTTTACGGATTGAGATTTATGCAAACAAGGGACGCTGGAATGAATATTCCACAGATTTTCCATTTACTTGACTTCACTGGTGTTTATTGATTTTATTTCGACGGTTACGAAGTGCTGGCTTTGATTGATGGAAATTTTCTTTTGCATTTGCTGAAAGAATCTCTATACGTATTAGGCATAATAATTTTTTAGGGATAGATGACAGCTTTATTTTATTTTTCACCCTTGCAAACTTCAAATCATGTGAATTATGTATAATAATTTTTATACCCTTCAATTTTATTAAAAAAATATTTTAACATTTAAATTTATATTATTTATCAAATTATTCTAAAAGGATAAAAAATTTAACGTTTATTAACTTTACTAACGTGATATATATGTGGACTATCATATAGATTGCACGTGTATATCATGTTTTCAAAATTAACAAACATTAATTTTTTTTAGTATTGAAATGGCTTGACAGGCAATATAAATTCAATGGTTAAAAAACGAAAAATTTAATAAAATAATATAATAAAATTTTTATGAAATTAAAAGGATAAAAAATTTATTATACCTAAATTATATTCAAATCTCCTCTATTTATCATATTTACTAACATGAATATAAAGACATGTGAAGCATGGGAAAGGAAGAGATTCAATTATTCTCTACTCGAGGAAAGATTTCTATCTTTGCCAGCTTATGATCTCCTAAAACAATAAATTGATAAAAATATTAATAAGTTATCACAAATAGCTTTACCAGACATTCAATTAAATTTATATGATAAAATTAATATGTAATAAAAATTAACTTATTTAGTTATTGTAATTTTATGAAAAACTTGAGTCTAAAAAAGTTAAAAGACGTAAATTTGTAAGAGACAAAATTTTATAATAAAAATAATATATTAAAATTTATTTTTAAGTAATTTTATATGTCGTTAATTAAAAAATTTCAACTAAATGAATTAAACACTTAATATTAATCGAACAAAATGAACTAAATAATGTAATATTACACCCTGTCAATAATTGTATTACGAAATACAATTTTGAATTCTTTGAAATTAAAACAGAAAAAGTGTACATCAATTTCGAGCATATTTTAATATTATCTAAATATAATAAATAAGTTCACAATCACAAAGTATTATGGATTATACTTTAACAAAGTTGAAGTTGAAATCCTTATTAATTTCATAATTTTCTTTAATTGGATAAAAAAAGGGAATTTAGAAGGCTGGTGGGGGAAAAATAAGAAAAAGAAAAAAAAAAGAAAAAAAGAAAAGAAAAGAAAGAACCACCAAACCCTAACCAACTCTAATAGGGTTCACGTGTGTGTGTGAGAGAGTGTGCGGTGACGTTTTATCGGACCCTTCGCTCGTCGAAAGACAGCGACGCGGCTCGCACCTTGGGCACAATCCCTTCCTTTATTTTCCCTTTTTCACAATATTTATCTTTCCGAAAATTTAATTTTTTTTAAATAAAAAATTTATACGTTATAAATTAAAGAAAAAAAAAACACTATATTTTTCTCTTTCTTTTTCCGTTCTCTATCTCTCATTTATCCATTTCGGAGTTCGCCGACAACCGCCATATCTGAGCAGTTCGAAAGCTTTGAAATCTCCGCTGCTTTCTACACACAGGTACAATCGGAACCACGCCTTTTTGCTTAGGAATTGCAAAAATAAATGAAATACTATATATTTAACATTAAAAATGAAAGAGAAAATCGGTTTTGTACTTTTCTGTTAAGATTGACTTTCTCGAATCGTTCTTTCATTGTTTTTGGTTTATGTTTAGGATCGATTGGCGACGGAAATGTGTTTCATTTTCTTATTCTGATTTAATTTTTTGTTCAATTTATTAGTTCCCGATACATTAGCTGCTCGACTTTCTGAGCTAGGTAGGTTTAGGTTTTTTATTGATTTTGCAAATAAATTTCTGTTGATTTGATGCTCTCCGTGTTTTAATTTGTTAAAAAGGTGTTTGGTTGCTTAGAAAACGAGTAGAGGTAATAAGACTAGAAAAAGTGTAGGAAAATGAACTAAATTTAATATTGAATTGTAAGGCGTTTTTGGTTGTGTTGGTAACTAATACATGCAAGAAATGAGGGTAATAAAGGTGGAATGATTTTCTCCCAGAAGCACGGCAGATGAAAGTTTTCGCTGCCACGTGGTGTTTCGGTATTATTTAGAACTGCTGAGTGACCTATCTCTCCTTCTTGGTAACAATTTAAGTTACCATAAGCTGAATAGCTCATTTTACAAGTCAATTACGTGAAAGGGTAATAGAGGTGGAATGGCTTAATAACAGAAATAATATTCTGAAGTGATCAAAATCAGAATCTTTGGAGGTAGGGTCAAATAAGGACTAATTCAGGAATGGTGGTAATCCAGCAAAGGTGGTTTTGTACGGAGTACAGTTAGAGAAATTGCATGTAGTGCACGCGTGTTTATGATTTATTATCCACGCGCAACAAAGACAAATGGAATTAAGAGGTGAAGTACTAAGAGGATACGTGTTGACTTTGGAAGAAGGGTTTCATTTATCTCGCATTTACCATTTGCACATCAACAGTGGGGCTATTGCTGCATAACTTTGAATGCTTAATTGATAACTATAGTTTACTGGGGGAGTGCTTAACAGTAGGTGTCAAGCTCTGAAACAGAAATTTGTTTGTTGATTTCCTATGAGGGAATCATCGTGCCATGACTCCTGCTTGTCCTGCTGCACTGAAACTATCTGTATGCTTAATGTTGGAGTTTGGTTCTTTAAAGCAAATTCAGCAGAAGGAAAGTATTTTTTCTTGGTCAGAGAAAGGTTGAGATAATCCTAGTAAATGATTTACTTTTTCGAGTTTCGACTACGTTGCTATTTTCCCTTGCAATGTCAAGTATTTTAATTTTGCTGCTGGCTTTGACTCTGATGCTAGTGGTTGCAGCAACTAGAATTGTGATAACATTGAGATCCCTGTTTTGTTTTGAAAGGCCAATATATTGCTCAGTCGGAATGGTTTTAACAGTGTGTCAAAGCTTAACTCAGACATGGATAAAAACTATTGATTGACAGAGTCGGTTTATTTGGGTTCTGGGGACACCTTTTCGATGTTTAGTGCAGGACTTAGGTGCTTATTTTCTTGTAACATGTTATGTAATTAACTTAGGTATAAGGCTATACAAGGAGTCAAATTGCATTTTGCCCCCTCTACTCAAAAAATGGGCAAATTAGTCCCTGTTCGTTAAATCAAAGGCCAAATTGGTGCTTTTTGTTAAAAATTTCATTCATTTATTCTGTTAAAAACTGGCGTGGCTGACAGAATAACAAAAAAGTGTGTACCTTATACTGATGTACAAGAAATGGTTTTTAACAGTAGAATTGAATGAAGTTTTTTACAGAAGGACCAGTTTGCTTTTTGATTTAACATACAGGGACTAGTTTGCCCATTTTTTGAGTAGAGGGGGCAAAATGTAATCTGACTCCTAGTACAGGGGCCTCCTGGTACTTTTACCAATTAACTTCTTAACCTTAGAAAGTTGTCTATATTTTGATACAATTGTTTATTCATGCAGTTATTCTAATTGAGCTGAAATATCTATTGTAACTCTGGTGCATATTTTCGTGTTGAACAGCTTCATGATCCAAGTTTAAGTACTTCTTGAGATCTACCTCCAAAATCAATGTTCGTGCAAGTGGGAAAATTTCCATTGATAATAGTACCCTGGGAAACTTGTAGGTTTGAGAGTCTCTATCACTTAAGAAGTGCAAAGCTGTTGTTTGATCTACTTTACTCAACCTTTTGAGCACCAGAGAAGCAGGGTGCAGAATTTATACCACAACAAGCTTTACAGGAAGTCTTTTCTTGGTGTTTAAAATTTAATTTGAAATGTCAGAAGTGGATATGGCAGTCATTAAACCTGAGGTAAGATGTTCTGAGTCCTCTTAAATTATAGGGTATTTATTTTCCTGGTGAAGTATGTCTTTTTTTTCTATTCACTTCTTTTATGTTTTAGGTTGATCATAATTATAGTTCAAAAGAGAGAAATTTCTTTCAAATTCTTCCAGATTCTGTTGGTAGGTATCAGAGGCATATAGTTCAGGATTATTTGCATTTCTATAGCAACTAAATAACCTAGGTAACTTGGAAAAGATTTAGCTCTGGTGCGATATGGACCTAAACATTATGCTGTAAACAAATTTGTTTGGCTGTATTTTTAGCAATTTATCTTTTTGGTCTATTTAGTGCGAGCTAGGGTAGATGGGTACCCCATTGGAATAATGTCTTGAGAGGGGTGGTGAATGACAACTATGTTTCTATTTGGTGAAATTGGTTTTCATAGTTTGGCTGGGCTTGGTTGGTTTTCAAGTGTATATTTAAGTTTTTATTCTGAAGCCTTGCTGGATTTGTTCTCAGATGATGAAGTCATACATTTGGCTTCAAACTGCTGATGGCTCAATCCAACAAGTGGAACAGGAGGTTGCAATGTTTTGTCCCATGATATGTCATGAAGTGATACAAAAGGGCATGGGATCCTCCAAGAATTACGCTATATCTCTTCCGCAGCGAGTCAATCCTGCCATGTTAAGCCTAATTCTTGATTATTGCCGGTTTCATCAAGTGCCTGGTCGCTCTAACAAAGTAGGTTAAACGTGTCTCTCAATTAGCATTTACCTCTTATATTTGGTGTTATCCTGTTGCTTTCTTTAATAGATGTTTAATCTTTCTGAAGTGGCATATATGGAGCCATTTTTAACTTCCTTTAGGTATAGGTGGCTTTTTTTTTTTGGTGTATAATTCATTTCTTTTGCCACTTCTATTTCTGGAAAAATAAAATTTATATGTGTTTCTAGGATAATTCCATGTAGCAAACTAACACTGAGCTTCCTCTCCCATTCATTTGTGTTTGTTCTTTCTGTCGGAAGGAACGCAAGTCTTTTGACGAAAAGTTTATCCGAATGGACACGAAGAGGCTTTGTGAGTTGACATCTGCTGCTGATAGCCTTCAGTTAAAGCCTCTAGTTGATCTTACTAGTCGTGCCCTTGCACGAATTATTGAGGGAAAAAGTCCTGAGGAGATACGGGAGATATTTCATTTGCCTGATGATCTTACTGAGGTGTGTCTGGTGCTAGTTGAAACCTCTTTATTTATCATGTCTGTTCTCTTAATCTCTTTCGTATCCTTGATACTTATTTTACTGGTTTAGGAAGAAAAGTTGGAGCCTCTGAAAAACACAACTGATGACCCACGCATTCGACTGTTGAATAGATTGTATGCAAAAAAGAGGAAGGAACTAAAGGAGAGGCAGAAACTAAAGGTCACTGTCTCTTGTTTTTGTTTTTGCTTTTACTTTTTGTTTTTCCTGTTTTCTTTTATTATTTCCTACCCTTTGCAATTTTACTTATTTGTAAAGCCTTTTTCTGGTTTAGATGAACTTGCTTTGTCAATTAATTTTATAAGGCATCATTAAACACTCCTCTTAATATGCGTGTAAATAAATGAAAATTTCTGTGTGTCAGAACATTGAGGTTGAAGAAGAGCGTGTTGATGATCGTTCAGTTGATGATCTCTTGTCATTTATTAATGGAGACAATGGAGGTATGCTTAAGTTTCGTTCTGATATAGTTTGAATATATTTAATTTTCTATCCAAAGATAATAGTTCTTTAAACCTTCTGTTTTAAGAGTATTTGGTTGATTGACTTGCTTATATTGTTAGAATAGTCTTGATAAATGGTTTTACTGATGAGATAGCTCTTCTCCTAGAAAGAATTGTAAAATTCAGTTCTGTTCTGTTTGCATCTAATGTATCATTCTCAACCTCAATGCCCAAATATCCTTTATTTCCCTGCAGTCATTTGGGCGTCTGAGGGCTGAAAAGTGAATGATAGAACTTCAACAGGACAAGAGAGGCAGTTTTTTTGTGTTTCTTTATCAGAAACCAGTTTGATGATCTATAATTGTGAAGGCATGGAAAACACATGATGTTTCTTTGAAGATTATGGAGAGATATTAGCGAATAGGATTACAAAATGATTAAGTGCTTACTTGTTTCCTTAATTGTCATTGTTGAGGATCCTTATCTAGAGTAGTTTTCCAACAAACTAAAATTGAAAATTGTCGAGATTTTTTACTCTATTGTGAATATTAAGTAACTGGTAAGTGTTTAGAGAACTAATTTTACTTGTGTGTTTTATATTTGGCATCGGTACCAGCACATAAGTTTTATATATTGGAACTATAACCATTTAAAATCGTTCTCCTTTCATGGATACCATAAGCTTTGCCTCTTAGTCTTCCTTTTATAATTCCTTCTGAAGACCTCATAGGAGGTAAGGGAATTCTGTTTTGCAGATTCTAAAGGGATCAAAAATTCAAAGAGCAAAAAGAAGAACCGAAGAAGAAAAGATCAGCAGAAGAACACATCTGCCAATGAAGCCATTAAAAACCATAATAAGGTGTGAACCTCTAGATTATTCTTTTTTTCTGTTGGAATATTGACAAGTTACTGAAGTTCCTCTCCTGTTCCAGGAGCCAAATGGTCTTAACCAAGTGTGCCGTAGTGCCGAAGTTGGTCAGAAAGTTCGGGCTGGTGTTGGTGCTACCTCAAACTTACATGATGTCGGAGATGATATTTTTGACAATAAGAATGAGCTTGATGATGTTGATATTGATGACGAGATTGATCCGGCATTGAAAGAAAAAATAGACAGGTAAAGATGAATTTTTGCCTGTAAATCTTCCTGTTTCTCTTTGCTCCCTTCCTCCTCATCTCCTCTGGATCATTGAAAGAAAAGTGGTCACGTAACCCTGTGCTTTAAGACTTCGGTGTTTTCATCTTTTTCAATTGCCTGGTAGTCTTAGAGAAATAATTCATGATTTTGTGGTTTGACATTTTGTCCAAGTGGTTTTTTTTTTGCATATTTGGGAGGCAAAATAATGGTTAAAGATATGCTGGGTTTGTTTCTCCTTTCCTTCATTTTTTCCTTTTCCATTTTCTGTCGATCTATTACAGACAAGGTGTCCCACTGAATGAGCTTCCAAATAAACATTGTAAAGACTAGACTTTTAGACACTATGACCTAACCTTGTTCGTTTCTCAATGATAAATGTGCAAGTCCATTTATATAATCAGAAGGAAGCGCTGCAGCATCTCTTTGACAGTCTGATATCGTGTTTATTCTGTATATCGGGACTATTTTGGAAAATTTAAAGAATCTGAAATAATTGGTCTTGACCATTTGAAATCTATGTACTTGTCCGTATTATTTTTAGGTATTGTTCATATGAATTGAGGAAAAGTAGTAAGCTGACTGTATCCAATGAAGTAACAATGTCAGTATCTTGTACTCGTTTTACACTATGTTGGAGGAAGTTTGTATATATAGCCCAAATGATCTATCTTTTTATCTTTTGTTTAGGGAGGTGGAAGATTTTGCCCGTAGATTGAATTCAGATTGGCCAGAAAGAATGCAAGAAATTCTATCTTTTGGTCACGAAAGGAAACCGGTGCATTTTTCTCTTAATGGAAATGGTTCACTAAGGAGATATGCAAGTATGTTGCTATCCTTTTTCTATTATTAAGTTTGTCTGGTGTTGCTCGTGAAAAGTTTTGATAGAATTATTATCTGTGATTCTACTTGCTTTTACACCATGTCAATTCTTGTGAAAGTAACTAGTTGAACTTGTATACAAAATAAGCCTACATGTTTTGCATTATTTCCTGTTCTCCTGATGATCAGTTAATGAGTTTTCTTGGTTGTGATGGTTGGGTTGGAAGTTAAAACCAAACTCTGTTTTCTCTTTTGTTTTAATGTCTTGTTTGATCGAACAAGTAAATAGCTAACAGTAAATGATTTGTGTATTGATGCCTAGATTCTGAGCAAAGATGATGAGCACTTCCTTCGTTCGGCTCACAGCATGAAAAATTTTTGATAAGAGGCTTTTCAGGTGGTTGAAAGATGACACCTATAAGGGTTGGGACTTGGGATCCTTGGCATTGTGGATCCTTTGTAAGTTTTCAAATTTCTTTTAAAATTTTTTTTTTTTTTTGTTGTGCTTAGTATGCAATTTTGATTGTGAGGGCAACCTCTTTGTATTTTCATAATAGAAAGAAATAAGAGGGGAACTGTGTTTTGTTGAACCAGTTCTGGTCATATCAATTACTCTTCTCTTGCAACAAAAAACCCAAAGAAAGTAGCTTATCTTTGTGTGTTAGAATGCACGTTCATGCTGTTTTCAGTTGGTCTGTATGAAGGCCGAAGGGCTTTTCTACTACCATATGAAGGCCTTCTATTCTGGTCACCCACACCATCTAATCACCAATAATTTATGAAGAAAATTTCTTGGGAATTGTTTATAAGCTATGAAATTTGGTTGGATGTTGTTGGCCTGCAGCTTAAAGGGGATATCCGTAAATTCATGTTACTTTTAGTGCAAACTTTAGTTTTTTTTTTTCTCGTTATACTTTTCCCCGCTAAGATTAACATACTATTTATACTAATTATTGTGTATTAAATGCAGTAATAGGTCACTTTATATATTATTTTTAATGTATTTGCTTTTAAGTATTGGTTCTAGGCTAGAAAATTACATCCTTGTGAATATAGATTCCCTGTCGGCATTGAATAAGTGGATATACCATAAAAGGACATGGGCCCTACATTATTACGGTGTTGAACATCAATAATGCTCCTCCACTCATCTCGATTGCAAAAATTAGAAGAATGAAAATTGTGTGCATATTTGGTTCATTGGTTGAGAAATATTCAGTTGTCTAACCAAACAATGCAACCACGGCTTGTTGCTAGGACCCGAAGTTTGTTCTGGTGGATTGGACCCCAACATCTCATAAAAATCATAACCGACCACTGACTGGGTTTTCTTGGGTCATTTGTCCACCACGATTTGAAATGTCCTTTGAAGACGAAAGTTCTAATAGTATACATATATGTATTCTTGTGTGTTTGAGATAAAAGATTCCAACTTTTCAAAATGAACAGAATATTATGTATTAATTTTTCCGTACTCAAATTATAAAATGGTTTTTGTGGCGATGCACTATAAGTATTTTGTTTCATTTTGGAAACGATTTTGATATGTGCCAAAGAAGATCGATTAAACTTGATTTTTATATAATATTAGACAAAATGAAAAGGAAAAAAATAAAAACATAATTTGAAATACAGAGACATGAAAAGAAAAGTAATATTCTAAATATAATTATAAAGACGACGCGAATGCGAGTATGTTTTCAACAATTTCTTGATAAGAAAATCCTAGCTGAAGTTTTCTCATACAGATTGAACAGGTGGGCTGGTCGACACTTGTGCCATTTCCCACACGTGTGATCCACCATTAAAAAGAATAGGCTGCCATGACTGACCGGGTATCCATGTGAGGGCCCGTCCTTTGCAGCTTCAGTGCCGTCCGTGTCAAGCATCTCTATAGACGCGTGTTTTGTTTTCATTGGCTGGAAATGGATACAACCAATAATCAGGTAAAATGTAGCGAGAAATCAGTGAGGCTGATATTACATGATCCAGATCCAAGTAATTATTTATTATTATGCCGTCTTATCTGTACGGTCTATACGGAAACCTTTAACCAGTTCAGACAGTAGCCGGTAACCTTTGAACTTTGATTATATAGTGTCTGTATGTCTGTTTGTCCCACGCGCTCTCCCTATTCCAACTATTTTACACCCCCACCGCCAAAGGGCCTGTTTGGTGAGCTAACAATGGAAATGAATCTATTCCAAAAGCGAAAATAAATGTCAGTTGACTTTAAAAAGAATATCTTCGAACCATTTTTATGTTTTTTGTAGCGCAATTAGTGAATTAAGATATAAATATTAATCATTATGTGTTAGAACTGCTTTTGGTTTGTGGGAATCACCTCACGTTTTGCTGCCCATTACTTTTATTTCACACATTTGTTTGTGTGATAATGGATATATAGTTGGTAATTTTTATGAAGAATCACTGTTATAAATACTAATTAAGTTCAAAGTCTTTTAAATATGGAAAAATTAAAAATGAAAAATATTTTATCTAGTGAAGTTTTTAAATGTTTAGAATATTTCAGCGATTTTTAATTTTTCATATAATTAAATTTGATATCATTATCGGTGATTTAACATGTTCGTCAATGGTGTCACAACATTTGAACTTTGATATTTAATACAAGTAATAATTAGAGGTATTTATGTTTGATCTTTTCGGCTTCTCTATATTATAAACCATTATTTACACTAACAATATGATAATAAAAATAATAATTAGAAAAATATAAACAATGGATTTTTCAAAATAAAAAATATAAATTAGTAATGAAATGATTTCAATTAGTGTCTATAAATAATGATATTCTTTTTTGTGAGTAAAATTTTACAATAATATGATTCTCATTAAAATAACAGGTTTATTTATTTATGAATTGATTAAATAAACTAGTTATTAGTTTGAACACTATTAGACAATGATTGATAGCTTACTTTAATTAACAAGTGAAGTTATGATAAAATAATAACTACAATTACAATTTAGACTAAGATTTGGGTTGGGATACTAATTACTTCATTAGTATAAAAATAAAACTATAAATTTTGTTTTTTTCCTTGCAACATAGACCAAGTCTTCCCCAAGATAGTAATAGCGTGAGGTGCAGACGCAGAGCTAGAGCGTCAACCACACAGTAAAAGAGTAAAAAGCAAATCAAATGCAATCACAGCTATTATCACACGGCGTTTCTTTCATGTTCCGAACTTCAAACGACAAAAAAAAGTGATATTTTCTTCTTTTTCCCTGCTTCCATCTTCTTTCACCTTTTTTATTTTTTCTCTTGAAGAAAGAAAGAAAAACCCTAGAATCCGTTTCTTGAAGGTAATTATTTCCAAATATGGAAATAAATAGAAGCGTATTAACAGTAGTTTTAATTGTAGTTTCGAGTGCTGGGTTGGGTTTAGCTGGGGATATTGTTCATCAAGACGACGTTGCTCCGAAGAGACCTGGTTGTGCTAATAATTTTGTTCTGGTATTCTTACGAAATTCCTGAACTTTCCCCTCTTTTCTCTTTTTTTGCTTTTTTACTTGGTGTCTATTTGGTTGCTGTGAAAATGGATGAATGATGAAAGAATCTTGACTTTTGCTCTTGTACTTGATGTTTGATTAAGATGTTCCTTAGTATCTATAATTAGTTTAATTGTTTATTTTTAGGATTTATCTACTTCAAATTTTGACCTTGTCTTTTAGTTCTTCCTGTTTGACTGCTGAGATCACGGTGACATTTTTTTTTATTGTTTTAGACTTATTTTTGTGGTTTTGATCCTGATGGGATTATAAACATAGGCTCTCTTGCCCCTTCCCCCCTTTTGTGGTTTTAGTTCTTTTTCTGTTTCTAGATTTTGGACTTAATAGTAGATTTTCTTACTTCTTTGCTGCCCTTTGAAAATTGAGATAGAAACGGTGCTTGTATCTTGGAATCTTTATTTCTTTGTTGCATCAGATTCTTTAGTAATAAAGCAACATTTCGTCCCTTAATTCGGTAACTTCTCCCAATTTGGTCTTTGAGCTTTTTTTATCCACATTAGTCCCGGAATTTGGCACCTGAACTTCAATTTGGTACTTGAACTTGGATTGGATAAGCTGATGGCGTGAGATTATGAGGTTTGCCACATCATCATTTGAAAATTATATATATATATATTATAATCTTTAAAAAAATTATAAAGAAATTTTTATTTGAAAAATTCTTTATGTGGCACAATGTTAGTGTACCATGTCGTCGTACTTTAACAGAAACTAAGTTCAGGGATCCAATTGAGAAAAGCTGTTAAATTCTGAGAGTAATGTGGACCAAAAAATTTCAAGAACCAAGGTGTAAAAGTTGCTAACTTTAGGGGCTAAATGTTGCTTTATCCCTGTTTTTTATTCCATCTTTTTCAAAGTAATGTATATGGCCTTTGCATATTAGAGTTGATTTAATATGTTTGTTTCATAGGTAAAAGTCCCGACATGGATTAATGGTTTAGAAGACAACGAATATGTTGGTGTTGGTGCTCGTTTTGGACCTACTTTGGAGTCAAAAGAAAAACATGCAAACCATACCAGGCTTGCACTTGCAGATCCTCCTGATTGTTGCAGCAAACCTAGGAATCAGGTTTTCTAATTCTTATCTTTTTTACAATGTATTCATCCAATTTGACTCTTAGATAATTCTTTCTGGCGTTCATGTTCTTTCATCTGATCAGTTTCCCTTAAACTTGTTCCTTAAGTCATTCATAATCTTGAATATCTTCTCTGTTGGTAGCTTACAGGGGAGGTTATTCTGGTGCATCGAGGTAACTGTAGTTTCACAATGAAGGCAAATGTTGCTGAAGAAGCCGGTGCTTCTGCCATCCTCATAATAAACAACCAAACAGGTATGTTGGGTCCTTTGTGAACAAAAATAAAAGAGTCCTTTTTTCTTTTGTGCACAATAAATGATAAGATTCTTACTTCAAGTTAGAAAGTTGAAGAAATTTTGTAGGTATTCATTTTAGCTATCTTTTCATTTTTTCCACCGTATCCATCATCATGAAAATTAATAAATCTACTTCAACTGTTATTGGAAAATTTTTAATCTTATTATGCAGAGCTTTTCAAGATGGTTTGTGAATCTGATGCTGATGTAGATATAAAAATACCAGCTCTTATGCTCCCTCAAGATGCCGGCTCGCGTTTGGAGAAATATATAAGTAACAACACCATGGGTATGAGTTTCCACATTTCCTTTATGTCAACGTCCTAGTTTGTCCTTCCTCTTTGTTGTTCTGGAAAATTACTCTCTTCTGATGTTTTTCTTTTCTCCATAATACCTCTTACGGCATCGTGGCAGAATGGATTTTAAAATCTTATGCACCTTTTTATCTCAATGTAGTTTCTGTTGCACTTTACTCTCCCAAGCGGCCGGCAGTTGATATTGCGGAAGTGTTTTTGTGGTTAATGGCTGTTGGTACCATTTTATGTGCTTCTTATTGGTCTGCTTGGACTGCTAGAGAAGTTGCTATTGAGCAAGACAAGCTGCTAAAGGTCACTTCATTTCTTTAATTGCAAATTTTATGCATTCTTTGTTAAACTCTGATCTAGTACATATAGCAACAGTTTTTTTTTTTTAATTCAATCATTCACCACAGTATTATGTTGATTAATGTTGTATGCACAGGATGCATCAGAAGAAATTCTAGAAGTTAGAGGTGCAGGTTCTAGTGGTTTTGTTGACATAAATACAATGTCAGCAATTCTCTTTGTTGTGGCTGCTTCATGTTTCTTGGTCATGCTCTACAAGCTTATGTCATTCTGGTTTGTTGAGGTTCTTGTGGTTCTGTTTTGCATCGGTGGAGTAGAGGTGCGCTTGTCTTCATATATTTTTATGCTTATTTCGTTGTGGCTTATTTACTCCATTTGTTTTATTGGTAGTTCACAAGTTTCTTAATAAGATGCCATATTTGTATGCTTTGTTACCTTTTTCTGACATTTACTTGCAATAAGGCCTGATAGAAAGGACAAAGGGTTGCGGGTGGGGTAGGGGAAGACTTTTTTGAGATGAATGCTGATCCCAGATATCCCTTTATGCTTCCAGGGCTTGCAAACGTGCTTGGTGACTTTGTTATCATGGTATGCATATTCCTCTGACATTGCTTTTTTTTAATGTTTACACGTGCTTGATTGTTCTGCTTTGTAAACATGACTGTAACTGAACATAACTAAAACCAAAGTCTCTCAGAAATTTGGAAAAAGAAAACTAAATCCCTATTTTTTGAAAAGCAGATGTATTAATAGAATACATGCATTTTCTTTCTAAGTTTTAATGAACAAGTTGGATCGTGTATGACACTGACTGCCGCATATATATAGTTTCAGGTGTTTTCAACGCTTTGCAGAATCATTTATTAAAGTACCCTTCTTTGGAGCTGTTTCGCATCTGACACTGGCTGTCTGTCCCTTTTGCATAACATTTGCTGTTGTTTGGGCAGTGTATCGTCGTATCTCCTTTGCCTGGATAGGTCAAGATATTCTTGTAAGACCAACTTTTCTAGTATCTTATGTTATTGTTACCTTTCTTAGTTACTGGATTTTTCAGGTGATTATATTGTATCTAATGTGTCCATTTGCTTGTAGTGACTTCTTGTTCTCATTGAAAATTAATGTACTCTGAAATTAGTCTGATTTACACTCTTATCATGGTGAACTGATGATATATGAACCTCCTTTGTTGCCTTCTCAATCAGGGTATTGCACTTATAATCACAGTCCTTCAGATTGTTCGTGTGCCAAACCTCAAGGTGAGTATCTTTATTACTGGCCTTTTTCCGCCTACTGCTTAGAGATGCATGCATATAGTATATGCATGTAGCTAGTTTACATATGAGAATAGAAGAGTTGCAAAAACTTTTGATGTTCTTTAGTGGTGAATTTTGTTGAATCAGGTTGGAACAGTTCTTCTGGGTTGTGCTTTCTTGTATGATATCTTCTGGGTGTTTGTTTCCAAATGGTGGTTTCATGAGAGCGTGATGATAGTGGTAAGTGATTATAATATTATTTTTTTACCATTGAATTCTGATTTCTGTAAACCATTTTGACCATTGAGGGAATGATGTTACTTCCTTTTTCGCCTATTTTCCTTCTATTATAGGTAGCTCGTGGTGATAAAAGTGGAGAGGATGGCATACCAATGCTACTAAAAATTCCCCGGATCTATGATCCTTGGGGTGGCTACAGTGTTATTGGATTTGGAGACATAATCTTACCTGGACTGCTTGTGGCATTTTCACTAAGGTACATTGGAGCCATAAGTAACTTTTTTGGTGACATCTATTCCAGGATTAATTAATTAGTTATGGTCTTTGTTACTTTTGTTGATTCTTTATGCTTTTATATAGTTTAAGACCTTATAACCGAAGACCAAAACATGCTGCTGTAATTTGTTAATAGGCCATATTTACAATAATTACATCAGTAAGTCCAGGAATTATGTCAATTTAGCTTATGAATGTCCTATTTGTTTTCAGAACACTCTTATCTTCATTGAAATGTTATGGTGTGTGGATTTGTTCCAACAATGTGAAGGGTTATTATGTTTGGTCTATTCAGTGCTCATTGACTGATAATGTCGATTATTTTTGCAGATATGATTGGCTGACAAAAAAGACTCTTCGAGCAGGGTACTTCATATGGGCAATGACTGCTTATGGTTTAGGTATGAGAAATTTTTTGTCTGCAGAGCCAAACTATTCATAGGTGCCAGGTGGGCTGTATGAGGGAACTTAGACAAGCTTGAATTTTACTTTGTTGAGGCTCAAGCCCTTAACTGCTAAGTTTTAGTAATAATTATTTTGATCCTGACTTGCAGAGGTTATCTTCCCTAAATTTAATAATCCCCCGAATTGAAAGGGGGAGAAAATGATATTGTACGGATTTTACCTGTCCCAAAATAATGTGATAGGACTATATTTCTCAGCAGTTTCATTTTCCTTGTCTCCTGCCTTGCAACATAAGGACCATCCACTCATTATTTCTATATCCGTTTAAAATAATTCAACAGGTCTGCTAGTCACGTATGTGGCCTTGAACTTGATGGATGGACACGGCCAACCTGCGTTGCTTTACATTGTTCCTTTCATTCTTGGTAAGTAGCAATGCGATTAAAAGTAGCTTGGTTGTAACATGCAATGCTTTCCTCATAAACCCCAGATGAAATGTTTTCTTCCACTTAAATATCTCTTACGACGCGTCTTTTGTTTTGGGTGCAGGGACATTTATTACATTGGGGAAAAAGAGAGGTGATCTCAAAACTCTCTGGACAAGAGGAGAACCGGAAAGGCCTTGTCCGCATGTCCAACTTCAGCCCTTAGAACACAGAGAATAATGGTAATAAAACCCTGTACAATAAGTACCTCAAATGTGTGCCAGTTGATAAACCTTTTTGCTCTTTTAGGTTGTAGAGAAGCTACAAATGTAATATTTGCAGTATAGTTATTGCAACACGTTTAGAAATTAACCAGTAAAACAGACTAGTTTGAAGCTAGTTTAGCTAATCTCCTAGAAGCTTTACTTTCTACAATCCTGTGTGAACATGATCCCTGAGAACGTTGTGTGTGTACATTTCTCCGAGAAAAAAAGAGAGCAAAGTTTGCGATGCAATTACCAGCGAATTCTATGGAAAGACATACGTGTATAATGGAATAAACCAGTTTGTAATTGGGGCTTGGTTTATCTACTTGCCAAGGGGAGTATCCTATTAAAACAAGTACAAGACCAAACAAATATAAATATTATAAATTTAATGTAAATTTAAGGAAAATCATCCATCCATCCATAGACACATACATATATACAGATAATATTTATAGGCTAATACTGTACATCTCCTATTTAAACAAGCAACGACATCAAGGTTCCAACTTACAAGGATACTACATAGAAAGAAACGCACAACTTGGGCTATGGGGAAAAATAGTAGGTAACTTATCAAATATGTTCCTGGAATAAGGAACAATGTTAATGGTGGCGATGCTGCTTCTACCACTCTAAGATTGCGGAACGAAGTGCATGGTTAGGGATGAGATTGTGATGAGCAAGTGGAATATTCGTGCAAGGAGAGGTATTGTGCCCACCATCCAGCCATCTCCGTATCTGTCTTAACTCATAGGTGAATCCATCGGCTGCCACATGTGGATCCGTCATGATTTCCTGCAAACATAAGCAAACCAATCATACTATGCAGGTTTAGAATACCCTTCTGCATCCAGAATCTAGCATTTGACAGTAAGGGATATGTTGAGACACGTTGATTTGCAATACTTGATTCTGGAAACTGATAAAAGTGCCATTCGTATTGATGGAAGCTAACCTTTGAAATGGGACAAAAGAAAGAATCAGGAGGCTGACGAAGCTCTTCAGACCCTCCATGGAATGTTGATAAGGGTCCAATAGTATTTCTAATTGGTTCAAGCACCTCGTACACCTCTGAAGCAAATCGTCGACGGCTTGGGTTAGTATCACAGCATATCAAAGCCCAGCGAGTCAACTGCTTAGCTTCTAAATATGACCAGTCTCCAGCTGACGGATCCAATAAATCATTAAGACACTCTCCATTTACTGCACGATGGACGTCCTCTATTATACTCAATGGCGGTCTCCCAGTCATCAACTGTAGTAATATAATGCCAAATGAGTATATATCGGAACTAGGAGTCAATGTTTTTGTGTTAAGAAACTCAGGATCCAGATAAGGAAATTTGTGGCTTATATCAGTCATATTGTTTGAATTCTCGAGAGAAGAAAGCACATGGCAGACTCCGAAGTCGCTAAGTTTGCAGCCGAAGTTGGTATCAAGGAGTATATTCCCTGGTTTTAAGTTGCCATGAACTATCCCTTGAGGCTTAGAGGAATGTAGGAAGATAAGGGCAGAACATATCTCAGTAGCAATATGAATTCGAGTTTGCCATGACAATGGGGGAGTATTATCCCTGGGGATCAAACGATCTTCAAGGCTACGATTTGGAAGATATTCATAGATGAGAGCCCATATTTCGGGGCAGACTCCAATTAGTGGGACCAGGTTTGGATGCCTCAGCTTACTCATAATATCAACCTGAAATGTATACGGTACACTCACCTTATTTTTTTCTCTATGGTAAAATCTATTTTCTTAAAAATGCCAGCCTGAAAAAAAATATATGTATGTATATTGAGTGACTCGAAAAGTTTCAGTTTAAGCTTACCTCCTTCTGAAATTCCAAGGGCCCTTGTAAGCTATTTTGATGGAGCAATTTTATAGCCACTTCAGTGTGACGAAGGGTACATCTATAAACGCTCCCATATGCTCCTTCTGCAATCTTGAAAGAAGGGTCAAAGCCCTTAGTTGCAACATGGATTTCGGCAACAGAGAACTCTGAGAAGAATTGCTGCATATGCACATTAGAACTCCCTTCTTCCTGTTTTGTTGACTGGTCTTCAATTGACTTGTGAGTACTTTCGAGCTTTGTCCGCAAATCATCTCGTTCTCTCTCGCAAATTTGTAACTGCTCCATTGCAGATGATGCCTTAGCTTCCAATACTTTAACCTGATCGGATTCGGCAACTTGACTCTCCAATAATAACTTATGAGTTCTGGCGATTTTGCGTGCTTGATCTCTTTGCTGCTTGACTTGTTCAAGTTCCTCATTCTGTTTTCTAAGCGTTGCTTCAATTTCCTTCCTGCGTCTTAACTCTCCAATGTATGAACTTTTCATTTCATTTGCCTAAAAGTCAGTAATGGCTGTAATTATAAAGTTGTAGGAATAACGAAAGCAGGTTTAAAGTCTATCAGTTGGGTTAAGAAAGTACGAAAATACCAAATCTTGGGGCAGAAATCAGACATTTGGAACTTCCGGCCAAACTTGATACAATACATATCAATCAAAATTCAAAATAAACAGAATAAGCAGTTACATGAAATACTTACTTCATTGTATCCATTGTTCCCTACAAACATTAGTGCAGTCTACGTAGGAAAATCATTAGGTCATTTCTATTGAAGACAAAACAAAAACTTGGACAATGTCAAAGAATGCAAGAAGTTGAACTCCAAAAGGCCTGACTTATATCAGTAGAAACATGTTTCCCTACAACAATTATGTAACTATAGCATCCTTTTCAAAGAAAGGGAACATTACCTGGCGTACTACAGCCTTGAAAGCATCCTTTTCAGCTTTCTGACGCCGGTCCAACTCGTCAAATGCTTGTTCTAGATTTTCAAAGACTTTATCATCACCGCTTCCTTCCTGTCAAAATTCATAAACCATAGACAGGATTTCACTGTGAAGCTTAAAGAATTTGACAAATGTTTGATGCCTATATCTGGTTCCCTAATGTAAGCTTTTAAATTTCAGGCATTGATAAATAATAAAGATCCTAATGTTTGATGTCTATATCTGGTTCCCTAATGTAAGCTTTTAAATTTCAGGCATTGATAAATAATAAAGATCCTCGTGGAAGTTGAATAGTACATTGAACTCAAGCCAGTCTGGACTCTCCCCTAGTGTCTCAGACACAGATGGGTCAGAACTGCTAGCCATTTTGTTAGAGCCTGTCCAATAACTAGAACTTGAAGCAGAGCTGCTCAGGTTTGATTGTCCATTCTCAACAAGTGACCTACAGTAAATCATCGGTTAAACAAGTATGCTGAAACCTCAGAACAGATTAATAAGACTGTTAGCTAGCACACCTTCGATGGACGAGTTGTCCCCCACAAATGAACCAAATTTTGCAGGAAGGTGGCGCATGTAGCGCCACATATTGAGCTTTTTCAGATTTAAGATCAGACATGCCCCTGCAATGTTAAGGACGTATTAGGTAACTTGCATGCCATTCCTCCATTTCATGGGTTCAGAACATATAGAGTCATTAGCATAGTTGTAAAACAGCAACAGTTTTCAGAAATTATAAGCATAAAAAAGAATGAATAAATAGTGAAATTAGAGTGAGAAGTTAATTAGTACTCTGAATAATGCTTGTTAGACGCTGCTCCCATGACAAGTTTCTTGATACTTTGATCACGAATTAGCTCAACAATCCCCTTTCCAGCATCATCCATCTCTATATTTAGTTTTGCCGCTTCTACCTATATCAAACACATCATAACCAAGGCCAAAATTAGAAAATATTTTCCTTCATTTTTAACCAGTTCCTAAAAAAAAGAAGGAAATTATATTTACACTTTTTTGACGACATATTAGAAGGTAATCGTTCATGATCCTATCTAAAATCTTCTTCCCAATTTCCTGTTGGTGAAGCCTGCTTCCTGTAAAATTCATACGACCTAAATACCAAGGAAAAGGATAATCAAAATATTTACATATTTCAAAGAATTAACCCAATTGAGATCACTACTAGCACTGAGCAGAGCTTACTCGAGTTGCATAAACTAGCAGGCTGATGAACATGAAGAATGCAAACTTTTGTGGGACAAAGATTCTGCAATGCCCATAACAGAGTGTGCTTGCTTTCTTCTACAGTTTTTCCAACTGCAACATATATGGTTTCAGCAGTATCAGTCATGTGATCCATTACAAGTTTTATTTACTGATCTCTCTATTTTTCCCAGTAAACTGATCACTTGATTTCAAAGTTATAAGGCAGAGTGCCAAAGGCAAGTTTTTATTTGCTATTGGGAAGAGACTTTCATGGGAAGCTTCCAAAGGTATAAACCACACTGCCCCTGTTGGGAAAAGGAAAAGACAAGACTCTTTTGCCTTAGGACCTAAATGCTATTGATCTAAGGGCTGTGATTCATCGGATTTTAATTAAAATATTTATTTTTATGTATTGCAGGAAAATGAGCAAATATCTTTTGGCTGCTTTTGGTTTGGGATCCACTGACTTTCAGATTTTTTTTTTTTTTATAAACTACACCCTCTGATTATAGGGTCTCTGTTTTATTACGTGATTTTAATTTATTTCTCAATTTAACCATTCTAAATAAAATAATTATATGAATTAATCACTAATGTTAAAATTTTCGTTTAGGAATCTCCCTATCATCAGTCCAAAGTTTTAGAGAAGTCTTTAAATTTTAGTCAAAAGTCAACAAAAAATTATAACATGTCAATCACTTAATGAATTAATATGTCACGTCAATAATTTGTTAAAATAAAATAAAAATTCTAATAATTAATTCGCACAATTATCTTATTTAATGTGATTAAATTAAAAAAAATAGAGTAATCAAAATAATGCAAACTATATTTTAAAGTGACCATTGGTTGCACAGGCTAATTCCTATTCCTTTCCCCGTTATATTCAGAGTATGCTATCTCAATAAAGTTCATGGAGTCTGCGCTATATTTCCAGAGATTATAATGAAAGCACTTTCCACTAAAACGGATTTACAATTTTTTGCTCTTTCTTATCCTAGGATTAGAAATCTGTTAGATTTAAATCAATCAAAATGTTTTTTTACCTAGTATGATGGATGTAACTACTTAGTTTGTGTTGTCTTTTATTCACAAAAAAAAAATATTGCATCACTTATTTTGTCTTTTTTATTAACTTAAGCTCTCAATTTATTAGGAGTCTTTGTATTTTAATTTGATCGATTTTAATGTTTTATTTTTTAAAATTTAAAATAATTTAAATTTCTATAAAGCCAAAATTTATTATTAATCCTTTATCATGTTAAGTTGTTGATTTGATCTTTGTTATCCTGTTTTATTATTTTTAATTTAATTTTAAATAGTCCTTCGTTAAATTATAATTTTTTTAAATTTTTAATTAAAACAAAATGTTATTTTTGTAAATATTAATACAATTGTAATTTAAACCTAAATTATTCTTAAAAAATGATCACCTGACAAGTAAGCCACAAATTGGAATCTAAAAATATCAATAACTTTACTAATTTAACGTTCCTTTAATTAATTAGGATTGAATTTTAAAATTCAAAAAGTATAAAGATTAAATATGAATATATTAAAATATAGGGATTAAATATACAATTTGCACATAATATAGTAATTAATGTAAATTCGACTTTTTTTTCTCTTTCGGTTTCTTCCAGATGACTAGGAAGTTACGGAGCATTTACAAAGAAAGTGCCACTAAAAAATGAAAAGTGGGGTTTCCATATGATTATTAAAGCCATACTAATATTAAAAAATTTAGTAATTTTTTATATATTAAAAATAATATTAGTTCCCATCATAATTTATTTCTTTCAACTGAGTGCACAGTAAATAAGTACTCAAAACGAGTGTAAGTGTACAGTACCGCAGAAAAAAAGTATAAAAAGCGTAAAGATTCTTGTTCTCAGTGATAGTATTAGTTAGTAGGTTAAAAATACTAAAGACATGACTGGGTTTAGAGTTCAGGTAGATAGTACAATAATTATTTCACCCACTGCCTTTTGACGTGATGCCTGTGGGCCGCATCTACAACTCATTAAAGCCCATCTCTTACCCTTCTTTCTAATCTACATAAGATGCTGATGAAAAAATAACCGAATTTGAGTTAAATTCCATTTTTAGTTTAATTTTATTTAATTATAAAATTTTAATGATTTAAAATCCGATTGTAGAGGGAAATTTTTTTTTTATTTAATCACATTTTAATAATTTTTTTATATTGTTAAAATAAAATTTTGGTAATTTTTTTATTTTAAACTTTGAATCCTAAATTTAAAATTTATAACTTTAAACTATAAATCTTAATCTCGAACCTTAAACTAAGGTTTAGGGTAAAAAAATTAAAATTATATATAATGATATAGAAAAAATTACTAAAATGTCATTAAATAATTAAAAATAGATCAAGAATGATGTGGTGGGAAACAGAGCTTGAAATTTTTTGGGAGACCAGAATTAAATTGTATATTTTTACGATAGTAAAAATACAATTTTAGCGTTTTAATAGTTTATATCGTTATAATTTTTAAAGAGTTAAATCAATTTTTTATAATTCTTGGAAGGTTAAAGTATAATTTTACCATTACTAATTTAAAATTTTATAAATTATAAAAAACGTGAATACAAAATTTATAATTTTAAGGAAACTACAACCCCTAATTTTCCACTACGCTTCGCTACTAGTGGTAAATTTTCATAAAATAAGTTCTTTTAAAAAAATTCTTACTTGAAGTAATTAGAATTTGTAACGTATGTATTACTAGTCATAAAATTCTAAAATAACTTGAATAAAAATATTTAGAAAAAAATAAAATATAAATTAATTTGATCTAAATTAATCAGATCTTACAGTGAGTATTTGATTCACCTCAATATTGTGGGCCGAAGAAATGTTAAGAAGGCCTAAGTTGGGCTTATGGATACAACATGCTCCAAAGTCCGGATCCGCGTTCCCTAATATTAGGGCTTAGAATTCTTTATTCAAGATTTTGGGTGGAATTGAAGTTGAATCTCCACAATGCATCACTGTTCTGCCTCTTCACACTGAGGTCTTGTTTTCATCTTAACGATTCGTTTTTGTTTGTGAACAAAATAATAAAAAGATAAATGATTGTTAAGGGTTCGTACTTTTAGGAAATACTATATGTTTAGGGTTCGTTTGTTTATATGTAAAATATTTTTTGCATTTTCCTGTGTTTGTTTTTCAAAAAATAGTTTGGTCAACAGAAAATGACTTACAGGTCAACGTAAAATAAACCATTTTTCCCGTAAAGTGATTTACCCTTTTGAAAAGCGTAAGTTATTTTCCGAAAAAGAGTTCCTCTATAGATATTTTATTTTTATACAAATATTAACTAAAATCAAGCTTAATATTATATTATTGATAATAATTTTTATTTTTTTAAAATATTTAAAATTATTAACATATTATATTTTTCAATATTATCGAACATACATATTTAATTATTTATTTTTAGTCATATAATAAATTATTAATATAATAAATATAATTTATTATTTTAATAAATTATTTAATATTTCAATTTTATTTTAATAATAAATTTTAAAAATAATAATTTTAAATAATATTATTGACATATTATTGAAAATATTCAATATTAATATTTTAATAATAAATATTCATTACAATTATACATATATTAATAATAAATGTTTTGTAGTATTAAGGTTAAAATATGTCATAAGTCTATGTACACTTCACAGATTTGTAATTTAGTTTTTGTACCTTTATTTTCAAGAATTTAGTCCCTTTACTTTTTAAATTTGAAAATCAAGTCCAATTGTTGACATTATTAATTTTTTTGTCAATTTTATTGATATCACATTTTTAAATAAAAAATACTCACTTGATAGTCATGTAATTAACAAATGACATTGTAATGAACCTGAATTTACCATCATATTTTTAATATATGCAAAAATAATGTAAAATAAAAATATAGATAAAAATAAATTCAATTAAACAATGAAAAAATAAGAAAATCTCAAATGTATGTTTGTTTCATTAAAAACAAATTTTATGAAATATTTTTAAGAAATCTACCAAATAACAGAAAATATTTTACACAGATTCGTCCAAACAACATAAAATATTAGCTTTTCCAAAAAAGTAAATCATTTTCTAGAAATTATTTTCCGAAAGTCATTTTCAGTGAAACAAACGAAGTCTTAGTTTTTACCATTTAAAATTGTGTTTGACTAGAGAGAATTTTTAAAATTTTTTTTTAACGAAATAAAGAACGAAATATTACTTTTTCTTGTTCGAAATGTAAGATTTATTGATATATTGTTAAGTATATTTGGCCTATTATTAGATAATATTATATTATTTTGTTCGTTTTACTTATTTGACTATAATATAAATTTATTAAAACCAATAAAAATCAGCAAGTAAATATAATATTCCCTTAAAAAAAAAAGTAAATCTTATATTTTCCCCACTTATCTCTTGTTTTGAAAGCCTATAAATAGGCAATGTACTCATGGGATTAGCGCAAGAGAGTTAGGGTGAGTTTGGATAGGCAGTGCGTTTACCTGCGATTAGTGTAAAAACAGCGGTGGCGGTGGGATTAGATACTGTAGCAACACTGTAGCGTGAGACAAAAAGTAGGTTAAACGCACCGCACCGCACTCAATCGCCCATCCAAACTCACTCTTAATAAACTATCAAACTCACAAGGAGCATTTTATGTGATTTTTTTTTGTAAACTATTAAAATAGTTATTTTTATTTGCTTCAGTTTATATTTTAATTATTTATATTTCAAATATTAAGTTTTAGCCATTTATGTTATCGTGTTGTAATATTTTAGTCACTGAACCATTTATTGCCATTAATGGTATAACAGTAAGCTGACATGGCACGTTAAATCATCATTTCAAATGAAATTTTTAGGTTTAATTGTACAATTAGTCCCTATATATATATATTTTTTTTATTTTGAGCAATTATTTTTTTTTAACTTTCATTTTTTATTTTTAATTTTCTTCTGCTTCTCCCTTTGCTTTCCTCCCTTATTTATTTCTTTTAATGTAGTTTTTTCTATATTTTTCATTTGTTAAAACTAACCTACAAGCTCGCCTCACTCGAAAAAATTAAATTGTTCAAAAAAAATAAAGAGACTAGTTTTAACAAATGAAAAATATAGAAAAATTACATTAAAAAAATGGAGAATGGAGGAAAATAGAGGAAAAAGCAAAAGAGAGAAAATAAAGAAAAAATAAAAGTTAAAATAACATAAAATAAAAAAAATTAAATTACTCAAAATGAAAAAAAGTATAGTGATCAATTGTATAAATTAACTTTTAAAACTTTTTTTATCACGAGCATTTGACAAAATAGTTGGTGATTTTCCCCTAAAGAGTTATGATGGAAATGTAGTTTGTTGATTCACTCGGAGTAAAAGCTAAACTGATGGGAAGGTAATATTGGACTGGAGAATGGAGCTGTTGTCAATGAGATGCAACAGAGCTATTACCTGATCGGCTCAAAAGTTCTTTAGCATTAATTATAGTTTCTTCCATTACTGGACCACCCAAAAACCAATGAAAGTTAGCAACATTTTTTTACCTTAACTTACCAAACAAGCTTAACAAATTTACAATATATTCTACAGATCTGGCAAGAAATTTATCTGCATCGATGATAGACTTGCAGGGACATGGTTGGACAAATTGGCACTCAACTTATTGGTATTGAAACTATGTTTGGCTCTTACAGCTTCTTGGCAAATAAATAAGAGTTAATTGAATAAAAAATTTTGATAATTTTAAATTAATATTTAAATTTTAATTTATTCTAATATTATTGAGGTTATATCGATTAGATTTTTTATTAAAATTATTGATTTAATTTTTTTAGATTTTTTTAATTTTACTTTGTTCTGAGTTTTTTTTTTTAATTATGCGACAACATTTTATTTCTTTAAATTTTTTATTTTAAATTTAGTTGCATTAGAAGATTTAGGACCAGTTTAGCATTTATTCTCAAAAACATTTTTTTATCAAAATTTAAGATTTTTTGCTTCTGCGACCAAAAAAACAAGTGTTTTTGCAAAGTATTTTTTCTTTTTTTGTTCCAAAAACATTTTTGAAAAGCTCAAAAACATATTGTTTAGTAATGCTTTTATTTCAAAAGTGATTCTGAGAAGCAATGCTAAACTGGCCCTTAATGTGTCATTTAATGGCTAAATTAACAGTTTTAATAATGAAATGACTTGATTGATATAACATTGATAGTTTGAAAATATAATTAGAACATTTTAAAATTTAGTACCAATTTTTAAACGAGAGTCATGGTTAGTGAATGTATAATGCAATTATCTCAATAAATAATTTCCTATTTTTCTGTCATATAAATTATAAAAAATTGGAATGAAACCATAGTTTCCTTGCTATCAATCAATTTGCATGAATTTATTCTAAATTGTAGATACATGTATGTGTAGAGGCCCAATTTAGTCCGAGCCTAAACAGAAACCAAATAAATAAAACCAAAAACAAATCAAAAGTCCAATTACAAAATATGTCATGTAACGACCCGAATTTTTCGGTTATCGGAAAAGTTTATTTTCGGGTCTTCGTTTATGAAAAATGGGTGCATAAATAATTATTAAAAATAATTATGAAGTTAGATGAGTGGTTAATTAAAGTTTAGTTAAGTAAATTTAGCTTAATTAAGGATAATTTGATAAAAGGATTAAATTGAATGAAGTACAAAAGTTTAATTTTAAGAATAGAAATTATTAAAGGATTAAATTAGTAATTAGACCATAAAAGTGACATGTGTGTATGATGAATAAAATACATGTGTATTAATTTTATTGGTACAATTGTATTATGTATGTATATTTACTTATTAATTAAGTAAAATAATAATAATTATTAATAATAATGTGATATTATATTTTTATTGATTAATTATGATAATGACAAGTGTATGGTAAGGATTAAAACAAGTGTAGGTATTTTAATGGTACATGTGTATTAAATTTGTTTAGTAATTAAAAAGATATTTTATAATAATTAAATATTTTAGTAATTAAGTAAAAGAAATAAAAGAAAGAAAAAGAGAGAATAGAACAGAGAAAGAAAACGTAGAGCAGGGGAAAGAAGAAAGAAAAAGAAAGAAAGAAGGAAAAAGGGAAAATTCAAGAATTAAGGCTTGAAGATTAATTTGGTAAGTTTAATTAAGTCCTTTTCTTGTAATTTTAATATTTTTGAAACTCTAGAGAAAGATTCTCTTGAATTCATGTGAAAATATTGAAAAATAATGAAAGTTTGATTGGGGTTTTTGTTAAGAAAATGGTGGAATTAGGGATTAATTTGATAGAATAGTGAATTTGAATTGAATAGAGGACTAATTTGTAAACTAGATCATAAGTTTTGAGCTTTAGGGACTAAATTGATGAAATTTCGAAATTAGAAAAATATGATGAAAGTTCAATAGTTAAACTTGAGTTGGGTAAAATTTGGTTAGAAATAGAAGTGTGAATTGAATAAGAATTGTAAGTAAACTTAGTTAGGACTTAATTGCAAAATAAGCTATAAGAAACAGTTTTGGACAGCAACAGAAGTATAACTTTGAAAAATCACCAAAAATAATAGAAATTGAATTAGAAGTTGAATGAGATATAGAATTAAAGATTAATGAGTCTATTTTTAGATAAAGGAAACAGAACAAGCAAAGAAAGTCTGTAGATTGAGATATTTGTATTTTTGTAAAACTGGTTCAGGATGACTCCGAAATCCCCTGTTCTGATTTGATAAAATCATTAAAAATTGTACAAAAATATTTATGAGTTGTAATTTATATGTCTAGAATCCTCAGTGAGTCTAGTTTCAAGAGAAACAGACGAGAACATTACACGAGTCTTGAGTTATGAGATAATTGAATTTTAGTACAAGAGGGTCGGAACTGTCAGATAGTGAATCAGGCGTAACTTTGAAGAATAAACTGTATTAAGTGGCAAAACTAAAAATTCTGGAAATTTTATGGTAGGAATATACATGAGTCTAGTTTCAGGAAAAATTAACGGAACTTGATTTGGAGTTTCGTAGCTTCAGATATAAACAATTTAGTGACTATTGCGCAGGAAGACAGCTTTAAAAGAATATATGAGTAAATAATAGGATTGTGTAAAAAGAAAGTAGAATGAAGAGGAAAAATAGAAATTGTATCAATTAGTTATAAATTAATAGCGAATTAAAGAATATGAATTGTTTTAATTTCCGTAGTTATTGTGGTCCCGGGAATCTTGGCTAAGCAAGGAAAATGGCAAAGACAACGGGAGTTAGCTCGAGGAAATACGGTTTGTATTTCTATAATCCGAACTTAGTCATTAATTGTTATATTTATATACATATGGCAATTGTTGGTGTTCGAATTATGATGTCTTATAATTGAAATGGATTGATTTCCGCATACGAGGAATTTAATGAATTTATAGTGAATGGAATTATTTTTGTTGGATTATATAATTTATATGATTGGTGTAAAAACTATAATAATGAGTGAATGTTATATTGAAAATATATTGATTAGAAATATGAGGAAATTAATATAAATATATGAGATTTGCGGTATTTGAATATGTGTTTGTGTGATGTTGAAGTGAATTGAAGTGAATTATTATGATGATTTAATGGTATTTGTATGACTTTGATCAATGGAAAGTGAAAAAGAATAAGTGATTTTGATACTCTATTAACTAACCGGGCTTAGCGGATACAATTGGCTTGCCATAGGATCGTAACAATTCAGAGATTCTTCGACCTCGAGTCGATGAGGCACTTGGTGTGCCATAGATTTGCTTCGGCTATGCCGATGAGGTACTTGGTGTGCCATAGATTTGCTTCGGATAGATTCGATGAGGCTTTGGTAGCCATAGATTTGCTTCGGCTATGCTGATGAGGTACTTGGTGTGCCATAGATTTGCTTCGGATAGTTTCGATGAGGCTTTGGTAGCCATAGATTTGCTTCGGCTATGCCGATGAGGTACTAGGTGTGCCATAGAATTACTTCGAGCTATCCGATGAGGCTTTGGTAGCCACTTTACTTCGAACTATCCGATGAGGCGTTGGTCGCCATTCTGATATGTTAAACGGATCCGTGTATCCGCCAAAGTCCGAGTTATGTTAATAGGGGTAATTAAATGAAATGAGAAAATCAAATGGAAATTGTGTATTTGGAAATTGAATGAATAGTAAAAATGACAATGTGATATGAAATATGAAACGAAATTGTGCTATGAGGATGATTATTTGAATTATGCAATTTGAAATGTGTGATTTGAAATGTGAGTTGAACAATTGTATGTGATTGAAGGAATTGAATCAAATGTTCTTATATTGTTTGAAATCTCAGGAATGATTCATTGAATTAATTATTTGAATTATATTAGTTTGGTATAATCGTATTTATATAATGAGAAAATCAAGAATAATAAATTTACTATGATATAAATGAAGTTGACTGTTATTGAAATAGAATAAAATGGAAATGATTCATAAGTGTATAGCTGAATATAGTTTATTAATATTGAATTGTGAATAAATTAATGAAAGCGAATACCGATTGGCAAGTGAAAGAAGGGAATGAATAATAATGAATTTAGGTAAGAATTGAACAATTATGTTATTGTGTTTATTAAATAATTTGTACAGAATTTATATGGAAAGTAGTTGAAATTTGTCTATGAAATAAATAAGTAAATAATTGTAATTGATATTATAATCTTGAGAATTTGTTATATTTTTAAATGTTCGGATTATAGAAATACCACTGAGTATACCCATACTCAGCGTACGGTTTGTTTCCGTGCGCAGGTTAAATAAAGGTAGAACGTTAAATCAGCATCCCAGGCCGATCCCGAATTCAACAAGGTAAAGTGTGTTAATTGTTAATAGTGGCATGTACCTAGGGTGTCTTATATGTATGTTATTTTGAAATTGCAGATGTAATGAATAGCATTTGATTAAGTGTTTTATACAAATGAGTTAGGTGGTATAATTGTGTATTTGTGTTTTAGGGAGGCCAAGGCTTGGTAGATAGCCGCACACGGCCTGGTTAACAGGACACACGGGCGTGTGTCCAGACCGTGTTAGTTTTAACAGAATCAACCACGGGGTAGAGGCACAGGCGTGCCTAGGCCGTGGGCGAGCCACGGGCCAACTCCATGGGCGTGTACTTAGACCGTGCATGCCCTGCACTTTGAATTTAATTTTTATGAATCACACGGGCAATGGACACGGGCGTGTCCCAAACCACCACGGCTGTGTCGAGTTACTCGATTCAACAACACGGGCATGTCATAGGGTCACACGGACGTGTCCCTAATTCACACGGGCGTGTAAGCCCTGCACTTGAGAATAACTCTAAAAATGTTCGAAAAATTTTATAAGTACCAAAATTAGTCCAGAATTACTCTTGACTTGTATTTTGGACCTCGAGGGTCCATATAAGGGACTATATGATTATTTCACATTATAGTTAATATTTATTTACGCATAATTTGTACATTGTTCGATAGTTTCAGTAATGCTCCGTAACCCTGTTCCGATGACGGTTTGGGGTTAGGGGGTGTTACATGTCAACCTAAATTACAAGCCCAAATTAAAAAAAAAAAAAACAAATAAACAAACCAAAAACCCGACCCAAAAACCTAAAAATTTTCAAAATGCCAGAAACCCTAAGGTTTCTAGTGCCGCTCCTCATTTGAAGGCACGCCACCCGAGACCCCCTTTATCGCCCGAGATCTGTCACCCGAGATCTGACACCCCTACCGCCATTGCACCAAAATAGCAAGGGTCAACTTCCCATCGCCATCATTGACCCCACAGTCACCCGCAAAAAAAAGCGAAACACAAGGACAGAAACGATGTAGAAATAGGAAAATAAAAATGATAGAAAAACAGTGAAAAACAGTAGTGTATAATCAACTATAAAAGCCATCAACAACATGAAACTTTTTCAGATAGAGAGAAAAAATATATACACGAAACAATCAAAGAAACAGAATACAACATTTTGAAGGTGATTTTATTTATTGATTTTTTTAAATCTATTTTTTTTATATAAAAAACATAAACAAAAAAGAAAGGGTTACCTGTCGATTTGTGTTCTGCCACCGTGACCGGCTGAGGATGTCACCTCCGATGAAAGGTGACCCAGAAATTGAAGGGTTCTTCGCGGCGGGTTTTTGGGAAACACCAATCCCAGATTTAGGCTCAGGGAGTCGAAACGACCAAAAAAAGGGCATTTTGTATTTTTCGGCCACCGGGAACAGTGGAGCTTGTAGCTGGCGATCGGTGACCATCATGTGGGCTCGCCAAACTTTAGCAGGACATGGAAAAATCGAAAAAAAAAAAAAAAGAGAAAGGAACTCTTAAAAAAATTTTAAAACCTAAATGTTTTTTAAAAAGATTTGTTGGCTTATATAGACAGGGCTAAACGACGTCGTTTTGGCCAATGTTTGTAAGTCTCAAAACGACATCGTTTGACGCTCAACCCAAGACCCGACCCGAATCCATTGGGATCCACATGTTTTTGTGAAGTAGTCTATTTGCACCTTTGGTCCTTCCACTTTTGCGACTTGTTTCAATTTAGTCTTATTTTTTTTTCTATTTGGCCATTTAATTTCATTTTATTTTCAAAATGGTAAAAGACGGGTACTTGAAACGGTGTCATTTCAGCCAACCCGATTGCCCGACCCAAACCACCCCTCAGATCCGCGCGTTTTTAAAAAAGGGGATATTTGTAGCTTTAGTCCTCCCGCCTTTGAACCTTTTTTAATATGGTCCTCATCCCTTTATTTTTTTAAATTGCACCATTTAATTTTATTTTATTTTAAATTTAGTCCCCCGATTTGCCAAAGGAACAGTGCTTTTAATAGGGTTTGGGATATTTTCCCATTTAGTCCCTATTTCTTTTCGTGCATTTCATCTTGGTACTTTATCCTGTTTTATTAGTTTTTTTATTTACAATTTATCCCCCTAAATTTCATTTAAATTTCGATTCGGTCCCCTATTTATTTATTCATTATTTTATTACAAATTAGGCTCTTAATTTCATTTTAATTCCAATTTAATCCTTATTTATTTAATGCCGCCCCTTTATAGATTTTCTATTTTATTTATTTATTTATTATCCCTTTACCCTTTTTATATATTTAAAATTTGTAATGTTTTTATTTGCTTTTATTTGTACATTTTTTATCGTATTATTGTTATTGTTATTTATTTTTCTTTTATTATTTAATTAGTATTAGAATAGTAATTAATATAATTATTGCCATCGTTATTATTTGGTGTTTTATTATTATTATATTGTTATTATTATAGCATTCCTTTATTTATTATTTATCATTTTAGTATTCTACCCACACAGACACTTCATATTATTTCATTATCATTATATCATCACTATGTTTAAACGTATTTGTCCGTTTTCATACTATGCCCGAATAAATTAAATATACACCATTTTAAGTGTTACATTAATTTTTACCCGATGCATAAAAAGGAGAAATTTCAAAAACCAACGCAACGTTCTTATTTACAGATTTGAGAGGTCAGGCTCTAACTTACGGGGTTCGATTTTCTCTTTGAAGCTAGATAACCAAACATCCTTCTTAAAACTAAAAACATATGAGATTTAAATAGTAATTAAATAACGAGCAATCTTATTTTCGAGGATTCAATATGTCGTGTCCTAACTTATGGGATATGACATTTTCGCTTTAGTTACCTCGAGATAAGAAGGCCTTTTACATATGTTTTGGTTTATTTAAGTGATTAAAAATAACATTATGCAAAGAAGGACCATGTTTTAAATTTTATTCAAATTTTCAATTCTCAACACTAAGACATCAATTAATCAATTAGGTACAAATTTTGGGCATTACGAGGGTGCTAATCATTCTTCGTGTGTAACCGACTATCGAACTCATTTCCTGGATTTTGTAGACCAAAAATCATAGTTTTAATAAATCTAAACTTTTATTAAAATAATCAAATTACGAGATGATCTGATCACACCTAATTAAAAAAATAGTGGCAACTCTATTTTTGTTTGTTTTAAAATAAAAAAGTTAAAAAAAAAATCGACTATGATTTTGAAAAGAAATATTGTACACCTTCGCATCTTAAGAAACAAATGAATATTCAATTGTTTTATTAAAAGTTAAAATCATTAAATTCCAAGCTTAATTCAATTAAGTTGTTTTATTAACACCAGATAAATTTAAATTTTAAATCTTAAGCATTTGTAATTCTTTTCGTTGTATATTGTTGTGAGGCTATCATCCCAGTGCCCGCCGTAGTGCTTCTTTTTAATCCTGTCCACGAAGCTTGAATCCACTAAACGGGTCGAATATGAAAAAAGTTATCTCCAAAAAAAAAAAAAAAAAAACGTGAGATTATCCAAAACCAAAAACATGACAAAACATTGCATGACTTCAAGATCCCCCCCCCCCCCCCAAAACAAAAGCCGATTAACATTCATATTTTGATTATCAAGGACGGTTCATGTTTGATCAATTTCTATATAAGATCCCTGTATTATGCTCTCTTTTGTTTTTGCAAATTTAATCCTTCAATTATAATTTAATCATTTCTAGTTTTTTATTTATTGAAATGTGTAATTTTTGTTTTAAAGTGAAATTATTTCGGTTAATTTCATCAGATACTTTAACGGAATTTTTTTAAGCGACCTATCATATACAATTTGACATTTTTTTCTTAATATATAAAAAAAGAAAAAAATATTATTTAATTGTTTTGACTTAAATAAAGCGGTGGTTAAATACTTATTGAATATCTATTTGCTATGAATTCAAATATTATTATCATCAACACCTTCAATATTGTATAAAAACTAGATATTAATTAACTATAGAATAAAACTCAAAACCACAAGTTTAAAAATAATAAAATTGCAATAAATAAAATCAATTGATATATATATTATTTTCAATACAGGATAACGTAAATTCGAATACACTAAAACGAATTATCTTTTTATCTATAGATTAAAAAATAATTATAATTAAAATTTATAATAAAATTCTAAACCCGTAGACATATTTTAATTTTAAAGTTTGACTTTTATTTGTAAGGAACGTTTACACCTAGTTGGAGGCATATTCCAAGCCTACGTTATCTAAAAAATATTGCAAACAACATAAACATGGGTACATATTTTTAAGCTAAAGTGTATATTTAAATTATTTTTTATATTTGTTTCTTATCGGACAAAGAAATAAAAAAAAATGTTTTACTTAATGTTTCCTATTATCCATTCTAGTGGGAATATAAACATTTGAACTGTTTCTCTTAATTCTTGGGCACAAAAACATTAGTGGTAGGAATTTAGAAAATAAAGTTGGGTCCAAACATATTAAATATGAGTTTGTAAAACAAAAATTATTTGTTTATTATTATTAGTAGTTTGGTTCAGGTCTTCTAAACAAAGTTAAAAAAAAAAAAAGGTATGGCTCACTCAAGCACTCCACGCCAATTAAATTCACTTAATCAATACTTTAAACAATTAATTTCCCATTATAGCCCCTACTGTTATCACCTCATCGTCACGTGGGAGATTGATAGGAATGGGAAACGACTAAAGGGCAAAATGGGAAAACGAACACAAAAATAATAAAAAATTAATTTTGTAGTTAGTAGATCGCATCGGCTCCCAATTTCTCTCCTCTTTTTAATTGTATGAGAGCAATGCAAGAGAAAACTGAAGGCCAAGGCCAAAGCTAAAAAAGATTGGAAAAAGGAAAATCGTCATCTCATCAATCAGACAAAGCTAAAAAAAAAAAATAGTCAAAGCCCCACATCCTTCTCTCCTTCGAATTTCTCTCTCTATTTCTTCCTTTATTTTTTTCTTTCCTCCTAAAATCCCCTTTCTCTCTCTAGATTTCGCCCTTTTCTGCTACGAAATCCCTAATCTTTATCAGAGGTAGGCTCCATTTATTTCTTTGCAATCTCAATCTTCTTCATATGTTTTCTTGTTCCCGTTTAATCTTTGTCTGCCTTACATTATTTTACGAATTTGCCATTAAAACCCTAGTTTCAATAATCTGCAAAAAACAGAGAGGAAAGGGTCAATCTTTTCAGCTGACATAAACCCTAGTTCTCGTATCGTTCATCGAATTTGTGTTTCCCGTAGTCTTAGGCTAAATGATTTGGTTTCTATTTTTATCTCTTAGCATGTAAAAGAACATAGCTTGCGTTCAGTTCAATTTGGGGGTTTGCTTGATTCAGTAGATTTGGTTCATTGCTGAATCAAAAAGGTAGAGTTTTTAGTTATATCCTGTGTTTTTTTAATGGTAAACTGGATTGAGTCACCTGGGGAGGGAAACATTTTGAATTTTGAATTTTGATATGTGTTGGTTGTTTCTCTTGGTTTATTTTAATAGATCAAAGCAATTTGATTATTTAAGGCTATTGTTTTGGAGTTTGCCTTCCTGCTTAGCATTTCAAAGTGGTGGGAGTTGATTTCTTTTACCTTAATTTCAAAATTCTTAAATCATTACTGGAATATGTATAGACATTTAAATTTTTTATTGTAATCATGTTTTTCTATAACTTAAAGTTAATTCTTGTATTGTCGAAACTAATTGTATGAAACAGCTTCGTGAATATATTGGATCTGTTCTTAGTAGAACGAAACTATTGAGCTTAATCGAACGATGTTCATAGTTTTGCAGCTGATTTTGTTAGGTCATGTTTTCTTAAGCAGTCAATGGAAGAAATTTTCTGAGCTCCGTGTCCTAGAACCTCTAAAATTGAACCATATTCCCCTTTTTGGATTTGCTTTCCTTTTTGAACGTCAGTGATCTGGTGCTTTCTATTTATATAACTTGATTTCTCTAACCACATGATGGTAGAGCTAGAACTGGCACTGATGACTTTCATTTTTCTGGCAGGTCAGAGTGATGTTGATTTGTACATTATATGTTTGAGGTGACACACTCATTGAATCTATTCTTAATTTTATTTTCATTGTCACTTTACTTATGCCTTAAATGGTTCTAATTTCTATTTCCTTATATATTTTTTGGCACTGTGCAGTTTTGCTTTCACATTCCTTTTTAGGATTTGATGTTGGAAGCAGTATGCCGCTGATAGTTGGGAGAAATGCAAAGGTATCATGCTCCCAGCTGCACTAGTGCAGTTAATAACAGTGCAATAGGAGGAGCCTCAGTTAGGGATACTCCCCGGGCTGATTCATCTTCATTACCACCTAACTTCTCATTGAATTCTAGGTATCTAGATACCATGTTCTTTTGTCTTCTGTTCACATATTCTTGTCTTCTTGAATTTACTTAATTTATTGATTCTAAAATTGGTGTTTGATTATATATTTGGATATTTTTATTTGATGATTTTTCAATTAATGACCACATTTTGAGAATATTCTGCTCCTACTACAAGAACACTTTCAATTTGGAATTAGTTTTTCCAAGTCTTGTACTGAGTATTTTGTGCCCTTCTGTCTGACCCTGAGATTGTGCATTAGCTGCATCTTATTGTTAGAAGTGGAAGGTAATGCATGAATTCCTCTGACACCCCTCTTGTTTTTGTAAATGATTTGTGTTTTCTTAAAAATAGATTTTCCACACTGAGATGAGACTGTTATTATTATTTCAAAGCATATTTACGCTGGCATTTGTAGAATTGTAAAGCTGTCTACCTGCTGAAAGTACACTTCTTTCTACCTGGTTTGATTTATTTTTATTTTTATTTGTAGGCGGCAATCTCAGTTAGCACCCTACAAGTTGAAGTGTGATAAGGAACATCTGAATTCCAGGTAATTATGCAATTGAATTTGAATTATTATGTTAGTTATATTTATGCAGAATGATTAAGTAATGAATCAGAACAAGGTTATATATTACTTATGATACCTATGTAATGGTGGATTGCAAAACTGACTGAGCCAATGGTCATACTATATGATTCTTAAGTTTATCCATTTAGATTATGTTTTTTTTATTGCTTTATATAACTAAATTGATGGTTCAGTTGGTTTGATTCTTAAATTCATCTTCTTAAGTTAATGCATATCTTGCATACTAACTTTTGGTTCCTTTCAGACTTGGCCCCCCTGACTTTCATCCTCAGACTCAGAATTGCCCCGAGGAGACCCTCACTAGAGAAAATGTGCAGCATGGGTATAAGGATACTATTGATGGACTGGAGGTATAGTCTTATGATTGATCACAATTCGCTACTGTTTTTTTGTTTTCCTGCAGCCTTCTTATGCAGATTTTTGCTGCATGTGAGTGGTTGGCAGCTATGGTTGCTTTACCAATCCATATGAACATCAATCACATCCTTTTTTTTTTTTTTTTTTTTTACTGAGCTATAGAATTATTATAATTGGGTCTCCATTAAATTATTATGGTTTGGGAACTTTATCTGATGCATATGCTGTAAGCACAGGGTTCTCCTTTTGTTGTCTCATCTCTCTAAAACTTTACTTTCTTCTTCCTCACGATGCTATTTGATTCAATTTTTATGTAACTTCAGTACTTTTAGTGCTTATCTTAGATTGAAATCTGATAGTCTCTGTATAAGGGCTGTTTTGACTTCATGCTGATATAGCAACTCAGCAACCTCTTAAAGCTGTGGGAAATTTAAATCTCGAAAATTTTAAGACAATTCCAGGAAGTTAACTGTTTTTGGTTAGCTTCTGTTATTACCATATTTGTTGTTTAACATGGTCCTGCCATCTTTTCAGGATTCAAAAGAGATTTCATTGACTCAGGTTCAGGCTTTTACAAAGCCAGTTGTTTTGAAATGCAGAGATGTAAGTCACTTTATTTGGGATGCTATGGTTGTCACATGGACCATTCTATTCATATTTAATTTAACTTGTCAACTAAAAAAAAAAAAAAGTTTTCCTTGTGTAACGTAACTGTCAGTTTTTCACTTTCTAATAAATAATTCCTCTCTTCTTTGCAGGCAATTAGAAAGTGTCTAAGGGCTATCAATGAATCTCGTGCTCAAAAAAGGAAGGTGATACATTCATTCTTTTCATGGTTGTTTCTTGTTTATGTACTTGTATGATTGCTTTCTTTTCAAAGCTCTGTATTTTGTTTGTTAGGCTGGTCAGGTTTATGGTGTCCCTCTTTCTGGGTCACTGTTAAGTAAACCAGGGGTTTTCCCTGAACAAAGGCCGTGCAATGAAGATTTCAGAAAAAAATGGATTGAGGTAATCTCATACTCCCCTACGTTGTTGCACGAAACTTTTTATATTTCTTTTTTGTTTAGTTTTTATTTTTGACTTCATGGATCTTGGCGAAAGGCAAAACTATGCTTCATACGTGAACTCGACATTATCTTCATATTTTTCTCAGGGCTTATCACTGCAGCACAAGTCTTTGTGTTCTTTGGCCGATCAAGTTCCTCAAGGATATAAGAAGAGACCACTAATAGAGGTTCTTATCAGGAATAATGTTCCATTGCTTAAAGCAACTTGGTTTATCAAAGTAACATATCTTAATCAGGTACAATAGCCTTAATATATTTGTACGATATGATCATGCTTTCTGTAATTGCGCTAGATTATTCATGATATTGGAAGGTAGCGGATTTATTGTTATCATTTGCAGGTTCGTCCTGGTTCTGCAATTTCGTCTGGAGCACCTGATAAAACTCAATTATCTCGTACAGAGCTCTGGACAAAAGATGTTATTGATTACTTGCAATACCTTTTAGATGAATTTTTTTCGAGAAATAATTCTCATTCTACTCAACATGGTAGAGATCGGTTGCCACAAATGCATTATGCTGGGTCTTTGCAGCATAGGAGTGATCTGGCACCAGCAATCATTGATGGTGAGGAACCATCTCTTCATTTTAAATGGTGGTATGTAGTGCGGCTCTTGCAGTGGCATCATGCAGAAGGACTGGTTCTTCCTTCTCTCATTATTGATTGGGTTCTGAATCAACTGCAGGTAGCGTATTTGATGTATGCAGCCTTCCTTGTATTTAATTTTACAACCGTTCTGAGAGATCTGTTCATGTAGGAAATAATTGAGCATATGAACATTTTCTGGTTTCTGATTATTTTATTTGTGCTCTTCCAGGAAAAGGATTTGCTTGAGATTCTGCAGTTGCTATTGCCTATCATTTATGGAGTTTTGGAAACCATCATTCTATGTCAGACATATGTACGCAATCTTGTGGGTGTAGCTATTCACTTCATCCGTGAACCTTCTCCAGGTGGATCTGATTTGGTTGATAACTCCCGGAGAGCATACACAATATCTGCACTAGTTGAGATGCTCCGCTATTTGATACAGGCTACACCTGATACATTTGTTGCTTTAGATTGCTTTCCTTTACCTACTTGTGTACTCTCACATATACCTAGTGATGGTGGTTTTTTATCTAAGTCCTCTGATGATGCAGCAAAAAAAAATTATTCAGCAGATGCATATGCTGTCAGAGGTAAAGGATTTGATTCCCAATACCAATCCTTGTCATTTAATCATGTTGTTTCCACTGTCGAGAAACGTGCTGACAATCTTGCTAAAGGTGCAACTGCTGGATATCCTAGCCAAAGTGTGGCAAAAGCGGTGCAGACCCTGGACAAGGCTCTTTTGCAAGGAGATGTGATTGACGCTTATAAACATATCTTCAATGATCTTTATGATGGAGCAGTTGGCGAGGGTTGGGTAGCAGAAGTCAGTCCATGCTTAAGATCATCACTAAAATGGCTTCAAACTGTGAATTTGTCTTTGATTTGCTCAGTTTTTTTCCTTTGTGAATGGGCAACTTGTGATTACCGAGACTTCCGGACTGCTCCACCCTCTGACGTGAAGTTCACTGGCAGTAAAGATTTTTCACAAATATATCTTGCAATTCAGCTTTTGAAACTGAAGGTGAAAGAGTTGCAGAAAAAACTCAAGAAGGGAAGGGCATCAAGAAAGAATACCATTCAGCAGAATAGCTATTCCAGCAAGGATTTGTTGGGAGATACAAATGAAGCTAAAAGCAATGGAAAAGGTTTAAATGGAAGGAGGAACTTTTCAGATATATTTGACAGCCCTGGTCCTCTGCATGATATTATTGTGTGCTGGATCGATCAGCATGAAGGATATAAAGGAGAAGGTAGCAAGCGTCTTCAGCTTTTTATGTTGGAACTCATACGTTCTGGAATTTTTTATCCTCAGGCATATGTGAGGCAGCTAATAGTTAGTGGAATTATAGATACAAATGGACCAATGGCTGACCTGAACAGAAGGAAGAGACATCAACGAATCTTGAAGCAGCTCCCAGGGCAGTTTATGCTTAATGCTTTGGAAGAAGCAAGAATTGCTGACGGCTCAGAACTGCTTGAGGCTATAAATGTTTACTCAAATGAGCGCCGTCTTGTCCTTCAGGAACTTTTTTTTGATTCATATAATAATACAAACAATTCTCATGCACTAGCCAAGAAGCTAAATTGTCATTCTACCTCAGGAAGAGATGTTGATTCATGTGATAAGAGGAGAACTGTTCAAGCTTCAAAGACTTTCAGGAGAGAAGTGGACCTTGAAGAACTGAAGGCTTCCATCTCAGTTTTGCTGCAATTCCCCAGTTCATCTTTTTGTTCTGCAGATAGTGGAGTGGATGAGTCTCAAGGGAGTATCAAAAGATCTATTGGGTCAACACACAGCAAGCTGGATTCTTTAGAAGGTACTCCTGGGTGTGAAGATTGTAAAAGGGTTAAAAGACAGAAATTAAGTGAGGATAAGAGTTCATGTCTTCAAGTATCTTCACCCATTCCATCAGATGATGAAGATACTTGGTGGGTGAGGAAGGGGCCCAAAAACTTGGAGGGTTCCAAAGTTGATCCCTTGCTTAAGTCAACAAAGCAAGCATCTCGTGGTAGGCAAAAGCCTGTGCGTAAAACTCAGAGTCTTGCACAGTTAGCTGCTGCTAGAATTGAAGATAGCCAGGGAGCATCGACAAGTCACGTTTGTGATAACAAGATAAGTTGTCCACATCACAGAACTGAGGTGGAAAATTTGAAGCCAATTGATGGGATCAGAACAACCCATCATGCAGATATTATTTCGATTGGGAGGGGTTTAAAGCAGGTTCGCTTTGTAGAGAAGAGGGTTGTCACTATTTGGTTGCTATCTGTAGTTAGGCGGCTTGTTGAAGAGTCAGAGAAATCTGTCCCCAAGGCTAGCCAGTATGGTCGACCCTTTGTTGCAGCTGATGAGAAGAGTCCCTTAAGATGGAAGCTTGGTGAGGATGAGCTATCAGCCATTCTGTATCTATTGGATGTTTCTTGTGATTCAGCTTCAGCTGTCAAATTTCTCCTTTGGTTGTTGCCAAAAGCTATTAGTAATCCCAGTCCTGCCATTCATGGTGGGAGAAACATTCTAATGGTGCCCAGGAATGTGGAAAACTATGCTTGTGAAGTGGGGGAAGCTTATCTTTTATCATCTCTCCGACGGTAAAATATCATTTGTTTTGTCTCTTAATTTGATTAAATTGTTCATGACAGACATATCTGGCTGTCAAATTTGTTCTGTAGGTTGGTTCTTTGTTATTGTCCATTGTGTTGCAGTATGAGTTGATGCCGTTGTCCTTTCTTGATCTTTAACAATGAATTTAGCCTATTTTTCTTCTTTTCTCACCCATTTCTCTAAATCAAACTATTCTGGATTTGTTTGTGAATGTGTATTATCGAGTGCATGAAATAGTTGAATGATGCATTATTTGGGTGTCTGGTTGGAATTGTATGATATCTAGTAAACTGTCCTGAAGATTGGGAGACATATTTTTCTTCCCTTAAAGTTATTCTTATTGCTCAAGATCGGACTATCAAGCCACTAATCCTGTTGTGGAAAAACCTATTGTCATTGTTGTCTATGTTTCATGACCTGTACATGTAGTCTTACATGCTTAACAATGAATTTTGTTCAGGTATGAGAACATACTTATTGCCGCAGATCTTGTGCCTGAAGCTCTGTCTGCTACAATGCGACGTGTTGCTGCATTTATGGCCACTAATGGAAGAATTACAGGTTCTGGAGCCCTAGTTTTTGCTTGTTATTTGTTGAGGAGGTATGGCAGTATTGCCAGTGTGATTGAATGGGAGAAGAATTTCAAGGGGACCTGTGATAAAAGACTTTTGTCTGAACTTGAATCTGGACGAACAGAGGGAGAGTTTGGATTTCCACATGGAGTTCCTGCTGGGACTGAAGATCCTGATGATTACTGTCGTCAAAGGATAAATGTCGGACGGTTATCTAGAGTTGGTGGAAGCATGAGAGATATGGTTCAGCGTCATATTGATGATGTCTTGCACTATATCTTAGGCAAAGAGAGAAAACATTTTGCAGCCAATGCACCAAAAAGTCCTGCCACTGAAAAAGGGGACGATGATTATCAAGTTGCTCAACAAATTATAATGGGACTAATGGACTGTTTTAGGCAGACTGGTGGTGCTTTTCAAGAAGGGGACCCCGGTTTGGTGTCTTCTGCTGTTTCTGCCATTGTTAGCAATGTTGGACCAACCCTAGCAAAGATACCTGATTTTACTAGCGGCAGCACTTATTCAAATTATCAGCCGCCTATGAATTCCTTGAATTTTGCTAAGCGCATATTGCACATCCATTTAATATGTCTATGCCTGTTAAAGGAAGCTCTTGGAGAGCGCAAAAGCCAAGCATTTGAGATAGCTCTTGCAACAGAGGCTTTTTCTGCTTTAGCTGTAGCATTTGCTCCTGCAAAGTCCTCTCGGGGCCAGTTGTTGTCTCCTGATTCTCTTGATTCTCATGCAAACATATCTAATGACAATTCGCACAGTTCTGCCAAAGTGACTCTTGGGAGAACTACCAAAATGGCAGCTGCTGTTTCTGCCCTTGTCATTGGGGCCATTATTCATGGAGTTATTAGCTTGGAGAGAATGGTGTCTGTCTTAAGATTAAAGGAAGGATTGGATGTTGTTCAATTCGTAAGGAGCACAAAAACCAGCTCTAATGGTAATGCCCGATCTGTTGGGGCTGTTAAGGTGGACAACTCAGTTGAAATATATGTGCACTTGTTTCGGCTGTTTGTTGGGAACTGTAGAACTGTTTGTGATGGACTAGTATTGGAGCTCTTGGGTGAACAATCAGTTTTAGCTCTTTCAAGGATGCAGAGATTGCTCCCAATTAATTTGGTCTTTCCACCAGCTTATGCAATATTTGCATTTATGATATGGAAGCCATTCATCTTGAACAGTAACACTGCAAGAAGTGAAGATATTCATCAATTGTATCAGTCTTTAACAATGGCAATTGGTGATGCCATAAAACACAGACCTTTTCGAGATGTTTGTATGAGGGATACTCGTGGTTTTTATGATATTGTAGCTGCAGATACAACTGATGCTGAGTTTGCTGCCATGCTAGAGTTGAATGGTTTGGACATGCATTTGAAATCCATGGCCTTTGTCCCTCTTCGAGCAAGGCTCTTTCTAAATGCTATAATTGATTGTAAAATGCCTAATTCTGCTTTTACACAGGATGATGGGAATAGGGTTTCTGGACATAGTGAGTCTAAAGCTCTTCGTGCAGAGACATCTAAGCTTTTGGATAAGCTTGTTTGTGCATTGGACACTCTTCAACCTGCTAAGTTTCATTGGCAGTGGGTTGAGTTAAGGCTCCTTTTAAATGAACAAGCACTTATTGATAAGATTGAGAATCATGACATGTCCTTAGTGGATGCTATTCGCTCTTCCTCACCTAGTTCTGAAAGAGCTTCTCCTTCCGAGAGTGAGAAAGTTTTCATCGAAATTATTCTTACCAGATTGTTGGTCAGACCTGATGCTGCTCCCCTTTTCTCAGAGGTGGTTCATCTTTTTGGGAGATCATTAGAGGATTCGATGTTGATGCAGGCTAAATGGTTCTTAGGTGGCCTGGATGTTCTTTTGGGACGGAAAACTGTTAGGCAACGGCTCAGTAATATTGCTGAAAATAAAAACCTTTCTACCAAGTCACAGTTCTGGAAGCCTTGGGGTTGGTCCTATTCTGGTGTTGATCCTGTAACAAACAGTGGAGAGAAGAGAAAGTCTGAAGTCACATCTCTTGAGGAAGGCGAAGTCATTGAGGAGGGCATGGAGTCAAAGGGGTGTGTGAAAGGGTCCACTCAAGTCGATATTGAGGGTTCTGGTATCAATCAGCAGCATGTAACTGAGAAGGCTTTCATTGAATTAGTAATTCCTTGCATAGACCAAAGTTCTGCCGACTCACACAATACCTTTGCAAGTGATTTGATAAAGCAGTTTAACACCATTGAGCAACAGATAAACTCAGTTACGCGTGGTGTAAGCAAGCAGACTGGCACTGCTTCTTCTGGAATTGAAGGTCCTACTAATAAAATTAACAATCGCAAAGGCATAAGAGGTGGTAGCCCTGGATTGGCTAAACGAACACCAGCTCCTGTGGAGTCTGCTCCGCCTCCTTCCCCTGCAGCTTTGCGAGCTTCTATGTCATTGAGGTTGCAGTTTATTGTGAGATTGCTGCCAATAATATGTGCAGATGGGTAAATATATGATATGTTTTTCTGCGTGTTCCATTTTATTCAACTTTAAATAAGGATGATCAATATCTCGCTTTACTGCTTTGTGAGACCTTTTCTGATAGACTGAGCAGATTTCTTGTTGCTATGAACTCGTCATAGGTTCTGTCAATTTGTTTTGTTTATCTAGTAGTACATGCATCTTTCTTCTGGAAATGAATAGGTACTAGTTTACTTGTTGAATTTTCTTTATGAAATCCCCATGGATAATTGTGTTAATCTCGTCTCAGTCTCAGCTCAAGCCTTTCTAGTTTCATTTATCTGTTGAAAGTGATACTGGAAAATTAGCTTTAATTCTTTCTGTCTTGTTGATCCATGATACTGATTCATTTTATAGTACTTTGTAATTGCAAGCCTTAGTTTTTCAGGGTATTAAGTTTTTATTTCGATGATTTGTCTCTCTTCAAAGGCTGATGTTATTATTCGAATTACTAATTCATAAAATTCTTAGATTGAAAACTTCACTTCTTGGATATGCTTTTTATGTGATTTGAACATCTTTTGCATTATCATAGTGTGAGCAATTTTTTTTATTTGATTTCTCTTCCCTGTTGGTGTAAATTGAATGTGAGGATTACATTGTTTCTTTTTATGGGAGAGTAGTGGTAGCAAATTTTTTCTGCGTTTTTTCTTCTATTTTTTGGGAATTCATTGAATGTTGACTATCCAATGCAAAGAATTTGATACAGATGCAACAATGGTATGGAAGCAGTATTATCTTATTTTGGTATTTAATAAATTAGTTACGAAGGTTCATTGTTGGATTATTCAGGGAACCATCAGCGCGAAGCATGAGGAATATGCTTGCCTCTGTAATACTTCGATTACTCGGAAGCAGGGTTGTGCATGAGGATGTTGACCTATCTTCTAATCTTGCACAGTTGAAGAGGGACATGGAGCTAATGCCAATTGTTGCCTCCATGGAAATGTCTGGAGATAGTCTTTTTGATCGCTTATTGTTAGTTTTGCATGGGTTGTTAAGCAGTTGCAAGCCAAGTTGGCTGAAGTCAAAGGATGCCAAGGATTTTTCTGGATTTGACCGTGAAGCAGTGGAGGGTCTGCAGGTTTGATATTTTTTGTCTTGTTGATGATTGAATTTACTGCTGCTTGTTTTGGTAAAAAAACCATAAATTTATTTGAAAGCGAGCTTTGAATTTTTTTTTCTCAAATTGAATATTTTATTATTTGCTATCTCATAATGGTAGGTTTTTTTAACAGGAGATGTTTAAGATGATATATATAGAAAGAAAAGTGTAACTGAGACATCACTTCTTGAATTCAGTAAAAGTAATGATTAAAAGCAAATGATTTCTGAAAGTAGTACTTTTAAAGGCACCAGTTAAGTAGATCCTTTGTCAATTTACTTGGATATGGAGTGTTGTTTTCCAGTATGCGTTGGCTTTGGGGCCTATTCATTTTCTGTTGTAATCATGAGTAGTATGTAATGCCTTGATGATTTCGTAAGAGTGAAGTTTGGGGGAAAATTTTTGGGCTTTGAGAGTTCTGGAGGTAAAGAAATTTGCCTAAATAGCATGAGGAAATGAGGTCATGAGGTGTTAATTGTTGCACGTGTAATGTTATTTAGTAATGGGTACTTTTAATTTGACTGAATGTCAATATTTTGGTTTATAGACTTTGCAATTGATTTTCTGTCCAAAAGTGGGTACTTTTAGTTGTTTTTATCTTGACTAATAGTCACCACCTCTCACGTAGTTTCATTGCAGGTAAAAGAAAATAATCAGTTTTCTTCGAGTTACGGGCTTTGAGATGTCATTCCTGTCAAGATAGAAAATTATTTAGAATGAAGTTAGCAATGAAATAAAATTACAGATGATTCTTTACTTACTTCACTGTTTATCCTGTGGGTGCAGAATGAATTAGATTCTATGCAATTGCCTGAGGTGATTAGATGGCGAATCCAAGCCGCAATGCCTATATTATTTCCTTCTTTTCACAATACAGTCTCCTGCCAACCACCTTCTGTCCCTATTGGTGCTCTTAGTTTGCTTCAACCCAGCATCTGTGTCCCTGGATCTTACACTGGAACTATTAATCTACCTCAGAGACAGGTTGCATCAGCACGAAATGCAAATAATATGCCAGGAAAATCCAAGTCAGTGCTATCACAAGAGAATGATATGGAAGTTGACCCATGGACACTTTTGGAAGACGGAGCAGGATCAGGTCCATCTTCAAGTAGCACTGCAGCCATTGGAGGCAGTGACAATGGTAATCTTCGAGCTTCAAGTTGGCTCAAGGGGGCTGTAAGAGTGAGGCGGACAGACCCATCATATATTGGCGCTGTGGATGATGATAGCTGATTTTAGGTTCAACTATGTTTTTAGATTTGGTCTTAAGGAATAGCAAGGCCCCTCACAACAGGTAAATTAAAGCGTTATTTGTTGTGCACATTGGTCTTGCCTGTCCCATGTTTTACAGTGGAGGGGGGGATTTTGTTTTTCACATTTTGGTTGGGCATACTGGAATCCTTGTGAAAGAATGTGATGATGTAGTGATGTAGGCCATCTTCTATTCAGCATTGCAGATTGACTGTCATTTTATGCCCCCGCCGTCTGGGCCGTATGTACTCACAAGTGCGGTTCAGAGGCTTTGTTGTATATATAGAGGATAATTGTTTCAGTTTACCAATTGATCAGGTATAATATCCCAAGAAATTACATGTAGCTCTTCCTTATCTAATCAATCTTTTACTTCTCTGTTGCTCTCTCTCTAACGCACGCTCAGAGAGAGCCATGGATGCTTAACTCTTGCATGCATTACTGCGTGCTTAAACTGAATTGTGTTTTTACATTTATGTACGAGGATTAACCGCATATGCTTTAATTATGAGTGAAGATGGATGGCTGGATTTTGTAGATGAACAAATACATAAGGCAGGCAGATGAAATCCTGATGTTCTGCAATTAGTTGTGGGTTTAGATAATCAAATGAATGGATTTGTAGGTATTTCCCCCCCGTTTAGCGATATTCTATTTCGAATTATTGATTTGAAGTTGTCAAATTATTATATTGGAGCGTTTTTCTCTTTTTGTTATTATTTCTTCGTGAAACCCTACAAAAGTTGATGCCAATGTAATTTAGGAGTAATTAATACAAAAATTATGATAGATTTACCAACCGGATGGTACAAAATCGAAAAAGCAGAAATTGTTGAATGGATGACAATGGGGTTGAGTTAGCGCCAACTTTTTCGAGGTTTGCTTTATTCTTGACTTGTAACTGCTCTGTCTACAAAAAACACATCTTCAATCCAAGCAACTATGTTGAAAGCTAGACCTTCTAGCACTCTTGAATAACTCTCTAGGATTGCTTGCCCCACATCCTGCAACACATGTATTCCATTAAGAACTTTACATTTTATGGAAGAATACCTCCCAATTTTTAAATTCACACGTCTTTTGACCGATAAGATGACTTACCCGATTGTGTTGAATCTTGCATGTATCCAAGGACGTCTGTGAAAGTTCTGGGTACCTTTGCTTCAAGGCAAACAACAAGCTTTCGGCCCTTTCAGCCAATATGTGATTTTTGTCACTAAGATCAACATCAGACATCAGCTCTTTTACCATGCCCCATGATGGTTTTGAATGCTTTATGCATGCTTTACGTCTCCATGTATACATTGAGGCTTCCACGCTGTCTGCAAGCTCTAGTGCTTCATGTTCCGATGCTATACTTAGACAATCCAGCAGATAATCCGGGCAGAACTTTTCCGTCCCTAACATGAACCTGTAGATTGACTCTCCTATACTGGCTCTTCCGCTCTGTACAACTTCCCTCATACAAATAAGTAATTTCTCCTAACTTTACTACTATCAGCACAGCAGATCCCCACCGTACTATTTAAGCAACCATATTTTTCATTTTCTTTGTCACAATTTGGGATAGGATTGTAAATGCTAGAATCTGAACTTGAATAAGTGATTTCATGAACTAATTAAGCTAAATCCGGGATCATTGTGCAACCGTGAATGTTTTGAGCACTTTCTTATCATGAAAATTCTCTTTTATTCAATTGAATTGGCTTCAGTTATTACAAAGTTTCAAATGCTTGTTCTAAACAAAAAGTTGGAATTGGAACATGCTTCAAGTTGAGAACGATCTAAGTTTGACGAGGAAATTGATGAACAGAAGGACTAACCTTGGGAAGAGAAGCGACATAGGAGTCAGGAATTTCCATCTCCGCTAGAACACCACTATTGATAGCCATAGCTGCCTTATGAATTTGATTAGCACAGTCTCGTTTGTGCCGCAAGTGCTTCCTTGCTTTCTCAGATAGGCCACATGGAGGAACGCATGGCACTGGTACCCACCATTTCTCATCATTTCTCTTAACAACCCTTCGGAACGAGCCTGTTCGGCTTGAATTTGATGACACACTCCCTTCTTCTGCATACCAGAATTCTCTGTCCTTGAAACTGTCCAATATTTCCTGTCAAAGGATGTCTTATGAGATATGAGATGATCCATTTTGTAATGACAAAAATATTATGATTTTTCCTTCTTACAATGAGCATTGCATCCAACTTTCTCAGTGCAGGAAGATTGACATAAATATCTGATCTTGGTCTGCTTTCCATTACCTAAAGATGTGCAAAAAATAAAAAAAGTGATCATGTTAAAGCAGGCAAAGATGACAAAATTTAGACAAAATTCTGGTATGGATTATGAAATCTTTACTTCAAGAGCTGTTCCATTGCTTAAATTCTGTGACTTGGAAGTAAATTCAACAATGTAATCACAAATAGATAAAAGACAGTCCATTTCTCTTTTCCAAAGTGCCTTCTTTTCAGGGTTCAAAGGTTCCAACCTCAAATTTTGTCCAAATACGGTAGCTGCAGAAATTAACATAAGTAAGCAAATTTCATAAAAAATCCGAAAACAAGTAAAGAGAAACACAAAGTCATAGGTTTGTCTGAAACATGTTATTTTACCATAGAGATTGGTTATGGCATTTGAGATAGTAACTGCTGTACAGACCCCTTTGCCACTCCCTGACATGTCTTCTCCCAGTAAAAGCTTTGCAAATCTTTCCTTCATCATTTCAAGTTCTGTCAAACAAAATTTTATACAAATTAGCATTCAAGAAAAGAAAAAAGAAAATAACAGCATGGTTTAGAATAAAAGGTATATATAAGTCTTCCAGATATTTGACCTAATTCCAATGATTCTAGATAATCAAGCTGCTTTTCATCTTCATTGCATCCGCGTTGCTTTGTTCCGAGCCTGCTAAGAACAGCTTGATTCTGAGCCATGGATCTTGTTGGTGGCCAGTGAGAAGGTGAAGCTTCACTACAACAGCTATGATCGTCGATAGGGTCTGAAAATGTTGAGGTTTCAGAGCAAGTTCGGCCATACACGAATGATTCACCACTCAACGTTGAGTAACCAGGAGTTTCTGGAATTGACTGATCATTTTGATCAACAAAAGAAGGTGAAGGTTGATAACCCAGATCATAATTTTCATCAGAGTTGGATAAATTCTCCATTTTACCCAAATTACAACTCTCAACTCTGCAAATAGCCATGAAAATATGGTTACTGGGGCTCAAGAAAACGAAGATTTTTAAATCATAATGAAAAACAAAACAAACAGAAGTGATGGGACTTTTAAGCCATGGTTCAAATATGTAGGCAGCAAAAATTCGGCTACACTGGAAAGAAAAGAAAAAGAGCGGCCATCAAAGTAAAAAAAAAAAAAAAAAGCAAAAGATGTTTTGTTTACAGTCACAGGTCGTTGTTGCTATCAGATTCTAAGCATAACTCACTGAAAAAAATATGCAAATAAAGTAACGTTTGTGAGCAACGGTCTTTGTTAAACATTCTTTTTTGTTTTTCAAATAAGTTTAGCTTTAAAGGGTATAATACAGATTTGAATTCGAAACCATTGAAGCTATGTAGCAGTTTGAGGACCATTTGAAATCGTTCCCTCCTAAGCATCATATCTTTCCAAAAGGAACACTAACCCACTTTCTTTTTCTGTATCCATGTCACCATGCTAAGGATGGACCAGGAATCTTGACCATCCCATTGCTGGATTGTGTTTCAGCTTCCTTATCCAACAAGATAAAACCCAGATACAAATTTGGCAGGAAAATATTGAATCCGAGAAAATAAAGAATGGGTTTTGAATATTTAGGAAAATTTTGCAAAAAGTTTGTAGCTTCTTTGGTTTGATTATAGGACGTGCATTCTCTGTCTTGGTTGTAGTTGAATATTTATTTATTATTTATGAAGGTCGTGATTAGGAGGCGTTTTATATTGTTATATTATGATCGCAAATAAGCTTATATTTTAGAGCAAATATCTCAATATTTTAATTTTTCTTTAATTCAATGAAAATTTTCAACTTTCTAGAAATTGGATATTGCAAAAATCAAATTAATTGAAAGATGGAAAAGGAAAATTTTATTTAGATGGGGAATTAGACGTGCATTCCATTTTTTTTTGCATACGCGGCTTAATTGTGTGTTAGATTGGATAAGTCAAATAATTGTTTTTAGGGGTTTTCTCCCCTTAATTAAAGTGATGAACACTGAATCGATTCCATGGATGTAATTCGTTTTTTTTTTTTTGAAAATTTAGATATAATAACTTATTTGCACTTCTAACTTTTAAAATAAAATTTTATTTTAATTCCTTATTTAATTTTTCGTCTTTTTTAATTATTAAATTTATATTTTTATCAATTCATCCCAAAATAGATAAAAAGTTAACTTATGTTAACTTTATTGACCTGATATTTACGCGACAGTCTATACTTATGTAATGTTAGCAATTAATTAAATTTTAAAAATATATATTTATAATTTTTATACTTCTTAATAATTTTAAAAAAATATAATTTTTAAATTTTTTAAAAATTAAAAACTTAATTAATTGGGCAATCCAAGTGTATGCCGTCATCAATATAAGTTTAATAGTTAAAAAAAAAAAGGAAAAAAATTAGATGAAAAACTAAAATGATTTTTTTATAAAATTAGAAAGCCAAATAAGTCATTATACTGAAAATTTATTTATTTACTTATTTTTATATTGTATACATAATGTAAATTTAGCCTTTAGCATTTATATTTTTAATCAATTTCGCCCTTGTTCCCATTTTTAGTTAAATTTGGCACTTAATCTTTTTAAAAAAGTTGAATTTAAGCACCATCATTTCAAATAGAATTAAATTGTTGTTTTTTAACAGGAATGCTGTCTAAAACATTAAATTTTTAAACATGATGGTTTGAATGGCAATTCACATGTGCGTCATGCTATTTTTATGAATTTTTATAATTTTTTAGAATTTTAAATATTTTTATTTTTTATATTTTTAAAATTATTTGTTCACATTAGACAAATAATATCATCTCAACATAAAAATACATATGTACTGTCATGTAGTTATCACACCAATATCCTAAAAAAAAAAATTAATGGTTTACTCAGCATTCCCGTCAAAAAAAAGTAATTTGACTCTTTTTTGAAAATTTGAGGGTCAAATTTAACTCAAAAAAAGAATAAGGGTCAAATTGAAAAGATGTAAATGTTAATGACTAAATTTGATATTATGCTAATTATCAATAATTAAATTTAACTGCTGCTTTAGGGAGGAAAATCCCCAAATATTAAGTAGATGAAGTATGGTTAATAATTTAAGGAAAGAAAAGTGATGAAGTGGATATTGCATGATCATAAGATAAAGTAATTTCATAACTGAGGTTCAACCTAAAGCCTTACAAGAAACAGGTACTAGGTAGCTAAAGGGAAGGCTACAATGGCTGACAACAAATGCTTGTTAAGAGAAAAAACCAAGTTTCTTTTTCTTCCTTTTAACAGTGCATTTGCTTGGTTACCAAGTAACCCAAAAACAAGAGATGAGCATACTGAACCCAGAAACCCAACAAATTGAATACCGGTTGATGATTAGTTTATGATCTGGTTCTCATCATCACTTAGCTGCAACTCTTTCTAGTGCTTGTTTGATCATCCCTGCAGGTGCAATGGCTGCTCCACGAAACTGGGAAAATAAAAAAAGACAGGATTCTTTGTTAAGAATGGAACAATAAAGAACTGAGGATTCTGTTAAAACGAGCCTGATTGTACAAACCTTAGATTTCAGGGTTAATGTGACAAGACCATCGAGAGTGCACGATTGGACCATGTGAGAATCCAAATGTAAGTTGTTTATAGCCTCCATGATATCCAGCAACAAGAATTCCCTGCAAGGACATTTTATTTCAATTATAACTTCCAGTTCTTTTATGCTTACTTTCACGGCTGGTGCAAGGCCATCTTTCGGAATAGTCCTATTTAATTCCGAACCAGATTCATGGAGGCTTTCATCGATGTCACAGGCCTTCCTCTTGTTTATCCAAGGCTTCTTGACACTGTCAACTTTTCTGTTTTCGTAATTATCTGAAGTCTGCTCCACCACATCCAGGCAATTCCTTCTAGGTCTTGCCTCAAAATCCATTGAATTCTTGCAAGATTCCAACTCTTCTATCCTTGCTTCTAGCTCTTTCAAGTACTTAATTGTGTCCTTAAGAATTGATTCTTTGTCAATCTGCAAAAACAAACACTGCAGATCAGAATAAACTTTTATAATAAGACACCGTAAGTAAAAAAGAAGTATGAATTTTATGTCAGTGGATTTCTAGATAACATAAAATAGCATCTACGAAAGTCGAATTACCTCATCAATAGAAGGAACAATTGATCTGAGCACCCGGAATTTCTCTTCCTCCCTTCTTTTCTCAGGTAAAACGTGTCCTGTGGCATCAATATTGTTTTCCAATTTCCCAAGGCTACATTTGCCTCCATGCATTAGAGGCACTGCAAATAGAATCTTTTTGAATATGTTTTGATGTAGCCTTGGTCTATAAATATTTTCCATTCCTTCTTTCTTCCATCCGATAAAACTAGATTTATAGCCACAGGTAGTGAAACTGGGGCTTTCGATCAACCAGTTTGAAGTACTTAGAATAGCAGAAACAGTTCTTTTGTAGTGCAAGTCATCATCAACTTCAAGATCCAAGGAGCTCAGTATTGTGTGATTTCCTTGTTGGAATTCTTTAGGATGAGAATGGCTTACACTTCCCCGCTTGGGAGAAGAGATTGCTGCTTTTTCTTGAATGCTGAAGTCATCATCCATGAAATGCCAACTTTGAACTTGAGAAGCAGCACCATTCACATCTTCAAGCATGAATGAGTCATCCATCTGATGATTTTGTTCGAAGCCATTTGAACACTCATCAGGGGAGCTGATATTGAAATCTTCCTTGATACTTTCATGTAACTCGTTGAATCTCTCGTGATCGAATTTGATTTCTTTAGCAGGGGAATAGAGGTTCTCCAAGTCCAACAAATCCACTATCTCATGGTCAACCTTGGCACATAAACGATCTTTGTCATCATCTGCATTATGAGGGGCAGAGGTAGATTTCTCAGAGCAAACAGGCTTTGAGAAGTCCAGCAAGGAAGCTTTAATATGCTGGAGCAGATTCAGATCCTCCGGAACCTTAAGAATTAAGAATTTTCAGAGAAAATAAAAAGTACCATAATTGCTTAATTCCCTGATAAGTTCTATGGCTACATTTACCAAGATCCAAAATGGAACTTACTAGTTCAGTTACACCGAGCTCAATAACACCTCCTAGGTAGGGAAAACATACCACAGTCTGCACAGCAAAATTAATAGCCAAGATGAGACAGGTTAATTTTACGAAAGGATTTACTTCATACAAGGAGGTATCATCTTACCTGAATAGATGCACTCTATGGGGAAATGATGGAGATCAAGTCATGTAAAAGCAAGTTGACAGGTCAGTCAATTGGCAATCTTGTAATGCATTAAGATTAACAACACTCAAGCCAAGTGAAAAAAACAAACAAACCAACCTTAGCAAGCAAAGAGCGGGAGAAAATTTTACTATCTGCATATTGAGCATTACATAACCATATGGTTTCACCATTTGCAAATGCTTTTCCTGGCAAACTATGCAACACAATGTAAACCAAGAATTAACAATTATGCAAAACAACAAACAGTTATAAGGCAATAGAGTTTGATTGATAATTTATTACCCTTGTCCAGGAGTGAATACAAAGGACATGCAAACCAAGTAATACCACTCTGTATCAGACAAATCCTCTGGAGATAATGCAGCAGAAGGTCTCTTATTTTGATCAGTTTCACCTTCCAGCAAAGATTCATAAAGCTCTCTCAGTTGTTCACTCCTTTGTAGCCCTATTTTACCTGCTTTAAGCTCCAATGCTTGAACAGTCTTCCTAGTCTTGATATCTCCATTGTAGTAACCATCTCCCCATTGGATTTCCCTGGTGATTATCAATCAAAGCCATATCATTTTGTGGTAAATTTAACCAAAAATGATTCTCTCCCATTACCATACCCAGAGTTCTATTTGTGGTAAATTTAGCTTAAATCGGATTTCACTTTCTAATTCTGATTCTCTCCCATTACCATACCCAGAGTTCTATTTGTGGTAAATTTAGTTTACATCGGATATCAAAACATATTTTAACCAAAAATGAGGATTGAGATACATGAACAAGATTAAAGTTGATGAAAGCATATGATCCAAGTATGAAAAAATACCCTTGTTGTGTAGCTGATAAAGACCAAAAGATTGCATAGCTCCATTGTATACTCCTAACAGCCACAGCAAGCTGTTTCCTTAAGTTTTCTGGCACCCCAACCTGGTTTTTAACAACATTAGCCATTTGACATAACAAAAATATGACTGGAAATTCAACTTGCTATTTCTGGAAAACCTATTAACAACAAAATCCACCCTTGTTTTGACAGGTTTTTCTCAGCTAACCCAAAACTGATAAATTTGCTTTCAGCAAAGTGGAATATGTCCAAACTCAAAAAGCCAGGACATGACCAAAGACAGACAAAGTTTGGAGCTTATAGTACTTGGTTTTTTCCTTCCCCCTTCTTTAAGATTGCAACAGGCTAGGTCAAGAATATTTCTGAATTTAATAAAAAGAAAATGCAGAGCAATATGGCAACTTGTTTTTTAGAAAAATGCAAACAGAATCTGTCTGGCATTTATCCATTGCATCGTTTTCCTGATCCTTTCTTCTTTAAATTCACTATGGATAAGTTTTATGAACTCTTTTGAGAGAAAACGAAGAAATAGAATCATGCGTCGGAAATTATTATTAGCATTATTATAAGGCTCATTATTGTTGATAATTAAGTGAATATAGAACCATTGAGTGTTTTTCTTGTGTGAGTTTTTGAGTTAAATATTTTATTTATATAATACAATTATTGTTTTTAAATGTGATGTCGTAAATAAGTTATCATATATATTAATATGTATTTTATTTTAGAATTAATATATGTTTTTTATGCATAAATTTATATGCATTATAATACGAATCTATATCGTGCAAACTCATAAAAAAATATGAATCAGTTACATACAAACTTAAAATACAAGCAATATAAATTATGAGTCAAAACCCAATCGAAAAATAAAGTTATGGATCGATGATGATGAGTACCATAATACAAAAAAAAATTACAACTTGACCAATTTTTTAATACCATACGACTATCAAACAACAATTATATGGATGTTTATATTTGAATGTTTTAAAGTTTTTGTTTTGTTTTCTCAACACTAGGCTCGAACTTTTTTAAAGCAGTAATTATGATTTATGAAAATTTATATGTCATGCCTTCTTTTTTCCCACCATGATAACATTAACTTGTCATTGTCAATTCTAAATGTTTATTATTTATCATTTGACAGTTTGGGATGACACTTTTCTCTAATTTAATACAAAATTATGCATTATATAATTATTTATTAATATTTTTTTAGAATAATTAATATTTATAAGTAATGTTGAAATTGAATTCAATAATGCAAGTACTATGGGATATAGACCGGCAGAAGGCACAGCTTTATCTATGCAACTTTTCTTCTTTCTTGTTTTGTCTTCATAAAGGCAAAATCTTCACTTTATTTTCCTTAGATTTTTTTATAATTAATAATTATAAACATGGCTTAAAAACATCAAATTTCTTACTACTAAAGTAATAAACCCTGTACCTATCTGTGGCAAAACCTTTACTTCACACACCTCTTTTCTGAATATAGAAACCCCACACATTTGATTTTATATGTTCTAGATATAACATTTTTATTTTTTTTCATTTCTTTTATCTTTTAAAATACTTTTTGTAGATTTGGTGTTATAAATTTTTTTTTAAAAAAATCAGAATTTCTGGAAAATAATAATATTAGATTCCTTCCATCATGATATAAGCACAGGTATGATTTTGGTTTCAATGAACTCGAAAAGTCAAATTACTTCTCAGAGTAAATTCAAATTAAGTTAAAAGCCGATCTATTTAGGTATACAAAACTTTTTATTTGAATCTAATTGATGCCATTCCAAACCAACCAGTGACACTTCGAAGCTGCTCATTATAGAGTGATTTTGTGTGTAGGAAAACAAAATGCAGATGAAGGGCAAGAATGGTAGGTGAGGTTTGTAAGAGGCAGGGACCGTAGAAAGCGCGATGGCAGGCTTTAGTGGTGTTGAACCCATAAATATCAAGATGAAATATATTATTATATCTTATACATTATTGGAGTGGCCCAGGCCCCTCCCTCCTCGCCTTAAGAAGAAGAAAGACGAGCGTCCACCGAGTTACATTACATTTTTGTTAGAATTTGATCCTCTTAATATATTATCTTTTTGGCATCATCTATGTGAGTGCTTTATTGTCCACATTATACCTCCCATCATCATTTAACCTATTATGTACAATTTATACATTCAGTACCTGTGAGTTTAAATTATTGGATTTATTTACTTAATACTTGTCATTCACACATTATAGATATATTACTTAACTCTCCAATCCTCTCTCGAATATCACATCTCAATCATCTCACGGCTCATCACAATCTCCTCTTTGTATCAAAACATATATATTATACATATTTTCAGAGTCAAATATATATTTCTGAAATTTGGAGTGGAAGATTATAATAAATGAGACTATGTTTGCAATTGCATGCATCAGGCAAATGTCCGAGTTGTCTGGAAACAACTCAAAACAAGTTCCCTTTGGAAAATTGGAATCTTGCGTTTGACTGGTTTTCATTTTGCCCTGGTTATCATGCCTTTAGGAAATTTGCTTTGCCTATCTGCACTACAAAACAAACCAAAGCTAGCATCCATAAATGATAGATGAGATGAAACCTTGTTAATGTCTTTCAGTGGGAATTGTTAGGTAAAGACCCAAAAATATGAAAAGCTATAAATAACTCTCAGCTGGGATGGTTTATGGTTTTATACCAATACATATTCTAATGTGAAACTTTGAAGTTGAAAAAATTTGACCTTGTTTGAAGCTATAAATGTGGGGAGCTGGTTTTCCTAGTACGTCCTCGATGGCAGTGCAAAAAGAGAAAAAAAAAAACTAGCCAGCACCTATCATTAAAGCAAAGATTCTGGGCAAAGAAAATCACGTCGCTCTTGTTGATAATAATGGTAAGTGCATGTGTTTTGGGTTAGTGGTTGTTCCAGTTCTCAGTTATGGCTTACTTTTACTTGTATAAAGATGAAATAAAGAGAAATAAAAGGTTACAAACACGTCCTTTGATTGACGACATGGCCCGCTCTAATCTGCCCATTTAACCTTCATGCCTAAAACTGGCACATCACATCACATCCCAACCAGCATCAAAGTTGATGAATTTTTCATTACTCGCTAGCTTACTTAAATTTTTATCATAATTGGTATACTAACTTCTTCTTTTTATATCAGATTCGGAGTATCTGAGTTAATAAAGAAATTTTGTGTATATTTTTTAAATTTATTTAGTATTCTGAAATTTTCACGTGGGAGTACTTCTTCTTTTTCTTTTTATTTGAATGTATAATATAATAATTTGTTAATAATACATTATATTTAATTTATGTTCGTATAGAGCGAGAATGCAGAGTTTTTGATGGGACGGAGCAGAGCTATGATGGTCGAGGTTCAGATGAAACAGGAGATTGATTGAGGGTTCTTTAATTATAACATCAGAAACCAAACAAACATAAAAAACCGAAATCAACGTCAAGCATGTGCCCGTAAATGATGTCCATGACCTATGAATATGGGAATCTAATTATTATAAGTGTAATAATAAAAATTATTAAAATAAAAAAACAACATTTTGGTTTTTAAGTTTTCATTTAAGTTAAAATTTGTTTTGAAAATACTTCTATTTCATATTATTCATTTGATTATAATGTAGTAAATGTAACGCCCCCGACCTGTATCCGTTATCGGAACAGAGTTTTGAGGCGTTACCAGAATTTATCGAATATTTTTCAAACTAATCACACGATAACTCATTTTATAAGAAATTGTACAACTTAAAATTATCACTCTTCCATGAGCACAAGTATATTTTCATTTGATCACTCACCCTTTCAACGTATCATGTAATAAACAAATTACCATTTAACTAATAAGTTGGCACTTGTCTAAGCGTCAACAACAACACTTGTTAGCATACTTGAACATATTTTATATAATTTTAGGATTGATAAACTCATTTTATCAATATATCATACTTGAAATTATTACCTACCATAGCTTACATAATTTCCATGTATTAGCACATTAAGGATAGTCACATATTCATGTATCCTGATATATATTATTCTCTTGCCATTTCTTCAAAAACATAAATCATTCATTATACCAAAATTTCATGTATCATTGTTTTCATGAATTTTGCATATATTTATTCCGAAACAATTCATAATTTCGAATATGTATAATTACCAGATAAGTTTCACAAACATGTATTTTCCATGTTATATTTTAAAATATCGAATAAATGTCATTTTTGTGTATTTCAAGTTCAAAATTCATGATTATTTGTTTCGTGCTCGAATTATTCCATATAGGTACTTTATTCATTAAATTACTCGAAATATCATCGTCATACAAATAATATTTTTAAGGTATACGAATCTATAGTCGTGGATGCATATATCCATCAATAAATTCCATGTACAAATATCATCATCTTATGTTTCCATATATCCAGTATCATTATCATTTTTCATGTACTTCAGGCAGATATATGTACGAATCTTTTTATATACATATTCCCTTTCTGGTCAGGATTCTTAACTATTGAATTTATCGGAATATCGATAGTTAAAATCATATAGTACACTTAAAGTATACAAATCCATAATCCATTAGTTCATATTTACCCCTTTTTAGCCATGTGTTCACCATCTTCTATATTTATCCTGTTGAATTTCTCGAAATTTCGATGGATTTCCAGTGGTACACTCTTGGTGTACAGTCTCATTAACCGTCAATTCATACAGGGGTACACTCTTAGTGTACAATTCCGGGTCCGTCAATTCATATTCATGTGCACACATTTCATTTTCAGAGAGCACACTCTCGCGAACCTCATTTCTTACAGCGGGATTACCAGTCCAGGCTAAATCCCCTGTAAAAGAGCACACTCCCGCGAGCCTCATTTCTTACAGCGAGATTACCAGTTCAGGCTAAATCCCCTGTAATATAAACTCATAGAGTATTGTCGAGATTACCAGTCCAGGCTAAATCCCCTGCAATGACAATTACTCTAATGAGCTTGGATCTGAATTACCAGTCCAGGCTAAATTCATATCCCAATTTGGATTACCCGTCCGGGCTAAATCCATTTTCCACCTATTCATCGGGAGGGCTATATCAGGATCACCAGTCCGGGCTAGATCCTTTTCACACATATTCTTTGGGAGGGCTATATCAGGATCACTCGTCCGGGCTAGATCCTTTTTACCGTCAATTTCTTTTCCAATGATCCATCGAATTCCATTCCATTCAACCGGGATTTAATTTTTCTTTTATCAAATATATCAATGTTTCATCGATTATCATACAATGAACATTCAAATCATATTCACATCAATAACATATATTTCAAGCATCTAAGAATATAATTCAAGTTACACGAACTTACCTCGTTGCTTGCTCGTGTTTATAAATTCATTAATCCGATATCTTTTCTTTTCCATGTTCAAGTCTCGCATTTGAGTCGTTCGGATCTTTATAAATAAATTTGACCATTGTTTTAATTCATTCCATATTTTAATACATTCAATTAATGCTCTAGATAAAATTATAATTTTGCCCCTAAACTTTTAATTAATGACGATTTCATCCTTAGGCTCAGAAAAATAAAATTATTGCGATTTAATCCTTATTTACAGCCATTATTTTTATACATATTGATAACAGGCCATAAATTCTATAAAATATCAGAATTTTCCATAATTTTAACATTTTCAATTTAATTCCTAAAACATGTTTTCCCCCAATTTTGAACTAAATTAATAATTTCATTTATTTTTTTCAATTTAAATAATAAAATAATCCATTTCATGTAATTTGATCATTTCTAACATTTTTACAAAATTGCCCATAAAGTTTTACTTTTATTCAATTTAGTCCTTGAGCCTAAAACATACAAATTAGCCATGCTAACTGAATATTCATACATATTTTCCTCCTCCTCCTCCTCTCCATTCCACATCCTTAATTTATTTAACATGATTATAAGTAACATTATCAATAATTTCACTATTTACTTATATGTATTTTCAAAATTGTCCATTTGAGTCATAGTCACTAAATTATTTACATCTTGAGATAAAAAAAATCCAAATTAAGATTTGCTAATTTCCCCTAAAACTAGACTCACATATCTTCTAACCATAAAATTTTCAGAATTTTTGGTTTATCCAATTAGTACATTTTATTCATTAAAATCTCCCCTATTTTGCTGTTTGATAGTTCTGACCACTCTTCGGTAAAAGTTAATTATCTCTTTTTATAGAATTCAAATGATGTTCTCATTTGTTTCTTATAAAAATAGACTCATTAAAGAATCTAACCATATAAATTATGTCCCATAATTATTTTTATACAATTTTTAATGATTTTTCTAAATCAGAACAGAGGATCCCAAAATCATTCTAAACTAGTCTTACAAAAATCTAAATATCTCAAAATACAGAATTCCTTTACTTGTTCTGTTTCTTTTATATGAAAATAGGATCAACAAGCTTTAATTCCATATCTTACTCAACTTCTAATTCAGTTTCTACCATTTTTGGTGATTTTTCAAAGTTAGCTTACTGCTACTGTCCAAAACTATTTTAGTGCAATATATTAATTACTAAGTTTATAACACCCTTATTTCCTTTCTCTACAATATTTCCCATCACTTTCTCTTATTTCACTTCATTAACATATTTAAAACATAGAACCATATATAAGAAAACTCTACTTTAACATCATTTCCATGCTTTTTCAATAATATCAAACTTAAAGATATATGGAAATCTTGATGTTCTTACCTTGTCCCCTTGGTTTCAATCTTTAACTTGATATTCTCTCTCTTCCAGCTTCTATTTCTTGAGTCTAACTTGACATTCTAACTCCCCGTAGTCTCCTTAACATTTTTCTCTTTTGGTAGCTATGGAAATTCTTTTGATTTCTAGGTGAAAATGATGAATTTTTTGTGGAAGGACCAAATTGTAAAGAAAGAAAAGTTTCTTCTCCTCTTTTCTTTCTAATGTGGGATGCATGGAAATGGATGGTGTTGTTCCTTCCTTCTTCTTTTTTTTCTTTCCACACACTATATACACTAAATAAAATAATAAAATATCTTATTAAAATATTATATAAATAATAATTATGTAATTAAATAATTATAAAATATCACCAACATCATCATTACTTTCTAGATTTCTCTCTCTTTCAATTGACCATTTTGCCCTTTGTGGTCTTTTAAATTTTCATCCTTGAGTCATCACTTAATTTGGTAAAATTACGATTTAGTCCCTCATAATTCTTCACCTATTCGATTTGGTCCTAATTCATCCATTTTCCTTAGTTTCTAGATCATTCCACCCTTAAAATATTTGCACTATTGGTCCTTTAACTTTTCGATATTTACACTTCAACCCATCAAATTTTGAGTATTTACTCTTGGGCCACAAGACTTTTCTTAACTTTTACAATTTAGTCCTTTCTTTAATTAATACATCAGAATATACTTCCTAAATAGATTCTGTTGACATAACTCAAAATTTCCCTTTTTATTTCTTTATTTCTTTACTTTACTATATCAAAGATAGAAATTTTCAGGGCATTACAGTAAAAATTGAGGAAAAAAACATAAATTGACGAGATATTATTTGGTATTGTTATACCTTTGGTAGTTTGGCCATGTGTTAGCATCAAAGTAGTGTTGATCTTTTTATTTACTCTATTTAAAATTATGTCTTGATAGATTATCTATTTGAATTAAAGGAGTATCAATATCTCATGCCCTTAAACTTTAAATCCTTAACTAATTGCTCTTAGTACTTTTGGGTAAGGCCATTCACTCCTCCAAAAAAAGTCAACCACTGGCTTTTAAGTGTGAATATGCCTTCAAGGTCACGTAGGATCCACAATCTCGTACTACTTGAAAGAATAACAAGATGGGTTATCACACTATTGAACAAAGGGACCTCTCATATAAATATCTTGATCAGTGATGAAGAAAGGATCTTGTTTTCCAGCATTCAAAGTTACTCTGAGCAATTATCCTCTTAATCAAATTTTCATCTTATTTTTGTTCCAGCTCTCGAACTCTTTAGGTAAACTAATCTCCACAGTGTCACATTTCTCTCCTCCTTATTTCTCGTTGTCTTCCTCCCTCGTTATGCATTGATTCAACAGGTATAATACAATGGTTTTATCATCAATTGAATTTTAAATCAATTAGTATTATTGCTAATGTAACATATTTAAAGATGTGGACTTTAACATATTTAAGTGTATAATATTTTTGATACTCGCTATATTAAGTAATAAAATTTATAAAAACTGATCACACCAAAAACTAACTAATATCACGATTTTAAAGGCAAGCGCACTTATCGAACAGTAGTATAGTTTAGCGGCAAGACCGAGTTATCGTACCCAAGGGAGCCAAAAGTACTAATACTTACTTCATTTCTATTATCTAGCCTAAAAATAAAAGAAGATTGGTTGAAACTAATTCTAAAACTAACTGAAAGTGCACAAAAAGTAAATTGGGGAAAACTTTCGGGAAAAGCTGATTGATATGAGCAATACTTAAGGGAGAATCCACCTAGACTTCACTTGTTATTAACTTCTTGAACTAGACGATTTCTTCACTTGACTTGATCCGTAGAGATCCCTAACCTATGTTAATACCTCCGTTGAGGATAAGAACAACTAATCCTAGGTGGTTAATTAAAGTTTCTTTATTAATTAACACCCCTAGATTGCATTAATTCGATCTATGGATCCCCCTATTAGGTTTGACCCTAATCCGGCAGATTTATGTCGCCCTATGTCTAGGGTTGCATGCAACTCCGCTTAATTATGGTAAATCTACTCTTAAAACAGGGACTTTTGCTCATCTGCCTAAGCACATCAGTTTCTTGAAGTAATACCTAGGATTATTAAATCAAGAATGAAGAACACATAATTAAGAACAATTCAAGTATTTATCATATAATTCAAGAATAAATAATAACAAGATCTGTCATAGGTTTCATCCCCCTCAAGTATTTGAGGGGTTTAGTTCATAATTAATAAAGAAAACATCTCAGAAGAATTAAGATAACAAAACATAAAGAACCCAAAAACCCCTGAAGGAATTTAGGGAGATCCTCTGTCTTGATGTAGAATTCTGGCTTCTGGGATGAATCAATCGGCTTCCCTTGGAGTAATTCCTTGCTTTCACTCCTTGTGTTGGCAGAAATATGGTGCTCCTTTTTGGGAGAAAAGAGTACCCCCTTAGCGGGAAAAATAAGCACACCCTTAAAGTTGCCTCCTAGGGTCTTTATATAGAGTTTTAGAATGTCCTTTTTCGAGTAGAATTGAACTTCCTCACGATAGGGACACGCCATTGTGCCACGTCTGTGTGGATCGATAAGAGGCCGTGTGCGGGCCTGTTGATGGTGGCACGACCGTGTGGTCTGGCCGTGCTTGTCGGGGTTGGGCCGTGTTGGACTTTATGTGGCACGACCGTGGCGAATCCCTGGGCCGTGTCGTTTTCTCATTTTGGCTCATTTTCTCCGTTTTTGGCCCGTTTCTCGTTCTTTTCTCTTCCCTATGCTCTCCTGAGTATAAGACATGAAATAGAAGGATTAAGAGCACCAATTCTCACAAATCTAATGATAATTCATCCAAAATATAGGCTAAACATGAGGTAAAAATATATATAATTTATCATTTATCAAATTTTCATTTAGTTTTAAGAATACTATAACTTTGTATGTATATATTTATAATGTAATTTTTTCTTTATTAAATTTTGAGTAAATTAAAATTATATAATTATTTATTTCTAATAATTCATTTGAATTGAAAGTGAGAAAACTTGGATAGATACTTCAAAAAAAAATGGATAGATTCATATAGAGCTGTACATGGGCCGGGCTACCCGACCCGGCCCAAAGGCCCACCCGAAAAACGGGAGGGTTTGGGTAAAAATATAGGCCCGAAAAATGGGTTTGGACAAAAAATAAGGCCCGTTTAAAAAAGGGCCAGACCTTGGGTATGATTTTTTTGGCCCGGGCCCGACCCGGCCCGGCCTGAATTATTTTAGTATTATGTTAATTTTAGTATGATTTCACCACTCATTTACCCTTGACTTCTTTGCATTCCTAACACTAATTAATTTTTTTTCCTTCTACATTTAATTTTGGTGCTATACTGGTACTGCTATATTGGGGTTATTTTAGTTTTAGTGTTATTTTAAAAGATCTAATTACAGCTCCAATCTCTTTATTGTTTAGGTTTTTAAAATTTAATCCTTTTACTTTTAATTTCAATATTTTCTTATTTTTTAAATGTATTTGATTTATTATTTATTATTTTTTATTTAATAAAATAAACAAAAAAATAATATGGGCCGAGTCGGGCCGAGCTTGGACCTAGTAATTTCATGTCGAGACAGGCTTGGACAATTTTCAGGCCCACCCAGCCCGGCTCGGCCCATGAACACCTCTCATATATGCTTTGATATTGGGCTAAAGTTGACAAAAGAAATATAATTGAAATGGGCTTGTTGCTGTATGTCATAAAGCCATTGGGTGTTGGAGTTTGGATGCCATAATCCGATATTTGGGCCTTTGTATATCATTTTATCAAAGAAAAAGACCAACGAGACGAAGCCTGTCAAAATATCAGCCACGTGTAAAGAAAAGAGTGGTTTGTCACGTTCCTCCTTTCAGCTAAAGCCTCATTAGTTTTCTTCTTTTTCTTTTTCAAGCTGGCTTACTATAGTGGCAGCTGGCACTTAAAAAAACTCTTCTTTGCTGTTGGATCCATAAAACGTCACTGTGAAGCATTTCAGTCTTCCCTTTATTTCCCCGCCACACGAAATTTACTCTTCCCTCCCTCTTTTCCGTTGAGCTGCCCCGAAATATTTACCGATCGAAAATGAAAAAAAGCCAAAAGAATTACGGTCAGATTCTTCTAAATAAAGGAAATGTTTCCATTTTATTTCCAAGTTGATCTCTGCATAGTGTTCAATTACATTCCAATTCAGGCAGTTACTGGAAAAAAGAATAAATCAAATGGCGGTTTCATCAGTTCGGTTGTTCAATAGTTTATACCCGCCACGTTCTTCTCTTATAGCTTACTCAACTTTACATTCTGGGTTTCCCAACTCATTGGGTTACAACTCGTTTCGGGTCAAGGGAGGTCTAGTTTATTCTATTTCCGGATCGTCCCGGATTCGAGCCTTAGTTAAAGGTAAAGGAGAAAGAACGGAGGATTATCCACTAGCCGGTGATTCCACAGATAACAAGAAGGTTTCCAATCCGTAATTTGTATTTTGTTATTGTTTTCACTAGAAATAGAATCCATTGAGAATCTAAAACTAAATGTCTCTTGTTTTGGTAGGTTGCAGAATCGTGGCCGAGATCATTACAGCGGGATTTTGCTGGCACACCTTATGTTCCTGTATATGTTATGCTACCGGTAAGCTTTTCAAACTCGATCGCATGATTTTTTGAAATGTTTCCTAGTGAAAACTAGATTGTTTATTTTGTTTGTGTTATATAATGTTGGGGTTGGCAGCTGGGTGTTATTGACAGGAACTGTGAGTTGGTTGACCCAGAGGGTTTGACGAATCAGTTAAGGATTTTGAAGTCAGTTAATGTGGATGGTGTAATGATTGATTGCTGGTGGGGGATAGTTGAGGCGCATGCCCCTCAAACTTATAATTGGAGTGGCTACAGGAGGCTTTTTCAAATTGTGCGTGATCTTGGGCTTAAGTTGCAGGTGAGTAATAGTGCAGTAATTCTTGTTTGCCATTGTTTGTTTTAACAATAACTAATTAACTATGCGTTCTATTAAAGATGCTACTTGTATTCCCTTTACTTCAGTATGTATTGTTGGTGGAAAAGGACTAGTTAGTAGTTACTAGTTATTCCGTATTTTATCTTTATAAACTGTGAGCTTGTGATGACCTGACTTGATCTTTAAAAATGATCTGAGTTATTAGCTTTTGCAGTTTATGTAAGCTGAAACTGAGATGAGGTTGTTTACTGCTTCTTGTTTATCTATGAGTGCCATGCTTTAGTTTGATATAGGCATAGGGTGATCTTATATCATTTATATGAAATATTTCATATATTCAAGTCTTGAGACCAACATGGAAATCAATATATCATTCAACTGAGATTATTTGGCACTTGATCTTTTGAAAATCCTTTTCTTCTTGATATAAAATTGACACAGGTTGTAATGTCATTTCATGAATGTGGAGGGAATGTTGGAGATGATGTAAATATTCCACTCCCTCAGTGGGTAAGAGAAATTGGGGACAGCAACCCTGACATATATTTCACGGATAGAGAAGGAAGGCGCAATACTGAATGCCTTACATGGGGAATTGATAAGGAGCGGGTTCTAAGGGGCCGAACTGCTGTTGAGGTATTGCAGTTGACTATGGTTATTAAGCTATACTGGATATTTATGCTTCTAGCTTCTATCTATTACTAATAACTTTGAGAAAATCATTCTTACTTGCTCTATCTTGCTTGGTTCTGTTCTGTTCCTGTGACTTTTGACATTAACAAGTTTCAACCTATTTATAAAAATTTTTGCACAGCCTTACAGATTTCGATCTGTAGGATTGAAAATATTTAGAAGAGAGGTCACTTGTTGTTTGCTTTTTTCCTCAATCATTTGTCAAATAATTTTTTTTCTTGTGATGCATGGCTAACCTTTAAGATATATTGGCTTGATTTGTGAGTGCAGGTTTACTTTGACTACATGAGGAACTTTCGTGTAGAGTTTGATGATTTCTTTGTGAGTGGAGTCATAGCTGAAATTGAAGTAGGAATGGGTCCATGTGGGGAGCTACGTTATCCGTCGTATCCTGTAAAGCATGGTTGGAAATATCCTGGTATTGGTGAATTTCAGGTACATTTTAAACCTTTGCTAATTACTACCAGTTTTGATGATTCAACATTAATTGATACGTTTTCAGTTCTTATCTTCCAAGCCCTAATGGAACTCTTTTTAGTTCAGTGTTATGATAAATATTTGATGAAAAGACTAAAGAAAGCAGCAGAGCTTAGAGGACACACTTTCTGGGGTAGAGCACCAGATAATTCTGGTTCTTATAACTCTGCACCTCATGAGACTGGATTCTTTCGTGATGGAGGTGATTATGACAGCTACTACGGCAGGTTCTTTCTTAATTGGTATTCCCAAATTTTGGTTGATCATGGTGATCGTGTGCTTGCTCTGGCCAACTTGGCTTTTGAAGGCACTTGCATTGCTGCAAAGGTCAGTGCTGCAGCCTGTTTGATTCTCTCGAGCTGATTTAAATTATATGCTCTAAAATAAAGCTACAAGAAAAACTCTTCTCTGCCTTTTGTTGTAAACAATTGTGGCTTTGCTTTGATTTCTTTCCCAGCTATCTGGTATACATTGGTGGTATAAAACAGCTAGCCATGCTGCAGAGCTGACTTCTGGGTTTTACAATCCTGCACATCGTGATGGCTATGCTCCGATTGCAGCAATGTTGAAGAAGCATGCGGTTGGATTAAACTTCACATGTGTTGAATTGCGCACCTTAAATCAACACGAGGGCTTCCCAGAGGCAATGGCAGACCCAGAGGGATTAGTTTGGCAGGTAACAGCATTTTTTTTTTTAATTCTGGGAATTTGATTTTACTAAAGTAGAAAACATTGTAATAGAAATGGATTATTACTATGTTAGCATGTGTTCTAGGATAAAAACTGATTTAGCTGTTGGTTATAAGAGTGGTGTTGATTTCTGACCAGACTCCTATCTTCAGTCAAGTATAAGAATCTTTGCATCAGTCCCATTCAGTTGGTTATCATGTGTGCAATGGTGATGTTGGATGAGTCTATGGCTTGGTTGTCCTGGCAAACTACATCTAATTTTGCTACCATCTTTCAAATTTTCAGGTGCTGAATGCCGCGTGGGATGTTTCCATACCGGTTGCTAGTGAGAATGCTCTTCCATGCTATGACAGAGAAGGCTATAATAAGATACTAGAAAATGCCAAGCCCCGGAACGACCCAGATGGCCGCCATTTATCTGCTTTTACCTACCTCAGGCTCAACCCAGCACTGATAGAGAGACGCAACTTTGTAGAGTTTGAAAGATTTGTCAAGGGGATGCATGGTACTATATTAGTTTCCCTTCTCTCATCTATTCTTTCATTTTGATAAACAGATGATCTTCCTAAGTAGTAGATTTGACCTGATAAACGGAACCTTAATAACTGTATTGGGAGCTTGTACTGCTTCTACAAGTATATAAACTACATACCTTTTATCAATAACTTGAAACTTAACAAGTTATGCCATCATCATTTATAGGGGAAGCAATATCAGATCTCCCATTGAACTGAAAAACCTGCTACCACCCAAGGGGAAGGATGGACGGGTTGCTGCTTAGGAGAAAGAAAGATACGTTTAACTTTGTAGATGTTCTTTTTACATAATTTAGGGTACGGATGTCAAAGTATATGCTTATGAATATGATTCCCTCAAGTGAGCAAGAGCCGATGGATATGAGAAAAATCTGAAACTTTGGGAATGCCCCTTCACCCCAGGCAAGCTTATTTTTATCTGCTGCAATTAGGTCTATTTCAGTAACTGTATTTTTTTGTCCACTTAGGTACCCGAATTTACAATTAAATATATTTTGATACTTAGGATTCCATCAAGATTTGATGATGTGACCAGTGTTACTAGAATAGAACTAAATCATTCGGTCGAACCGACTGGATGAAAACTGATCGGTATAACGATCCGAACAAAAGGGTTGAATTGAAATTGCTTGAAATTAGTAAAAACTGAAAACAGGAAGAAATCCAAAAATTGAATTAATTTAATAAAAAAATATTTTAGATTTTTTATGAATTTTTAATTATTTGTTTAATTATTATTAGTTTGGCATCTGAATTAATTGAATTAAAAACCAGTTGTTTAATTAGCTCAACCATCAGTTTGGTTATTAAAATATTTGAGTGTGACATTTTGAGAGTTTATCATGTCATCATTGAAAGTTTATATAATTATTTTAATTTTCAAGTGATGATGTGGTATAATCTGGTATTATCAATTTTTTATATATTTTTAAGTTAAGAATTAAAATGGACTTTAATTGTTATATTTAAATGCTAAAGTGGAAAAAAAAGTATTTAAAGTAAATTTAATTATTAAATTTAGGGTTAAAAATTATATTATTTCATCTTAAAAATGTTTATGGACTGCCTCCATATTCTGTAAATAGATAATGTTTATGTTGAATGATACTCTAATTGGGGCTGAGCTGTTATATGTTTTCTATATTGCTATTGAGTAAGTGCAGTGTCCGTTCCTCTTGAGTCTTGACTATTTGCTCTTTCAAATAAAAAGCAGCGATAAATTATCATTAATATTTTAAAATTAAATTTTAATCCTTATTATTCGTTCAAAGTTAGTGACTGATTGATGTGATGTTATTGCGTTAACAATAATGAATATAATTATTGAATGGGAGTTGTCTTATGATTTGATTTTTAGAATAGGTCTTAGGTAATAATTATTCTTATGTAGAATTTTGCATTTTATGAAAATATTATTTATAATACAATTAAACTTTGTTTAAGATAAATGTTTTTTTTATCACTGGTCACTGGCAGTTACTTGCCATTCTTTTAAAAAAAATTGCTTAAATGAGTCGAAGTGGTTTCGCAAATAACTGACTTTAGCACGAATCACGGGTCACAGACACGCCCAAATCTCGTGACCGGTCGGGTCCCTCAGCTATGAAGAAAAAGCCCACGGCACGTTTCACACGTGTCTGCTCACCCGTCCATAGATTTTACTCAGCTTAATACACTATCCCACACACGCCCCATTCGTGCCAAACCCTAATTTCACACACATACACGCTCGTCCATCCCTCACACGCGTGAAACCTTTTCTCTCACGCGCTCGCCTCTCCCTCTTTCACGCGCCACCTCACCCTTGCTGGAAATAGCCATTTTCTCCGCCCTACTCCCTCGCTTCTTCCATCTTCGCATCGCTGGGGAACACTCGTCTTTCCACGTCGGAGATGCCTCCAGTTGCCGGGAACTTTGAGATGTTCATATAAATTGCTCGGCTGGAGGCGAGAACGTGGAACTTGAAGAGAAGACGAAGGATTGGGGATATTTCATAGCTTCATTTCTGGAGAATTGAAGATTCCCGTGAGAATTACTTGAAAAACTGAGATGCTACTTTCAAGGTAATTTTATCAGGAGAAAACTTTCAAGCTGGACTCGTCCATCTTCTCTTTAGTTGATAAGTATTCCAATTTTCTTGGAAAACTTTGTTTGTTGTATGAAATTCTAGAGTGAATCTCTCTCTCTCTTGCCTGTGTAGGTTTTATGGTTAATTTGCCTGGGAGAATTCTGTTAAGTACTTAATTTTCTTCATGTGATTGCTGAGAAAGCGGTGTATAAGAGATGGAAACTAATAAAATTTGACTTTTGTTTTTTGTTGTATTAATTTTCATAAACAGAAATTTAAATCCAAATGAGACAAAATAGTTTCTTTCCTGACAATTTAGTGGGATATTTGATATTTCTGAGGCCTAAGAAGCTTAGTAGGTGCCTTATATTAGTTATTGTTATTATTTTGGTCATTGTATTAAAGGAAACATGTAGTATTGGAAGGTTGAACTGTCCCCTTCTGAGTAATAATATGAATTGTTTTTTTTTTCTTGAAAGATGAATTAATTTTTTATTGTTAACAGGAATATCTGAAATTGAGCTGGGACAGAGAGATCAGCAGATCTGGTTGTTGCATTGTAAGAGAAATACATGCAGATAAGTTTTAATCCTAAGGTATTTTGGGGTTGAGGGTCCTGGATTAGAGTGGGAAGTTATGTCCGCCGATATGCAGAAGCTGATAGGAGCTAATGAGGAAGATGATGAAGAAGAAATTGAAATGGATGTAAAAGAAGAGGATAAGGAGGATCATGAGAATGGACAGAAGCATATTGCTGCTCAGATGATGTTGGGGGCTGATGGAGTGATGCCAAGTACCAGTCATCAGTTTCAAATTCAGCAGCAACTTCAAGAGCAAGTGAGCACCCCAGGTGGAGTAGCTCGGAGGTCAAGACCATTAGAAGAAAAAGAGCGAACAAAGCTAAGAGAGCGGCATCGAAGAGCAATAACAGCAAGGATTTTGGCAGGGTTGCGGAAGCATGGGAATTATAACCTGAGGGTTAGAGCTGATATAAATGATGTGATTGCAGCTTTGGCCAGGGAAGCTGGCTGGGTTGTTCTTCCCGATGGAACCACTTTTCCATCAAGATCTCAGGTGCTAACCTTTTGAATGCATCAATTTTCTCTCTTAAATTTAGCATTTAGTTCATTCAATATCTATCGAGATGTTATTAATTCAATTGGTTCACACATTGTTTAATCTTGGATTGTATATGCATATTAATCATTTTCCTGCACAATATTAATGGTGCATTACGCATTTAACTACACCTCTCTTTAATGCTTCTTTGATCTTCGGTTCCTGATGAATCTATGGAAAATCCAATTGGGAATATTCTCTCTTTACAGGGTTCAAGGCCTGCTGGTGACTCTTCCGCAGGCTTGACTTCATCATCCTCTCAGATGCTATCACAACAGGCTCCACCTACCTCCTTGCAGGGAGTCTCCTCTGGATATTGCGCCTCGGTAGAGTACAATGCTTGTCATATGAAGGGTGTTTTCATGCCTACTCCTGCACCTTATGATCTATCCTCAAGTGGCCATTCTCAAAGTTCAGGCATGGTTGGAAATGGTGGTGAACAAACGGAAAGTCTTCCTCTTATTGCTGGCTCGATGGAAGTGATTAATGATAAACAGGTATGAGAGGGCTATATGAGGTCACATGTGAATAACTATGTGTGCCTTTTCGGCTGCTGACTTGCCAATACCAAATGATGTTTGGAAATTGGATCCAGTATGCCCTGCTAGTACTTGAGTGTCAAAAAATATGATTGATCCATATTTATATTTAAATGATACAGTGTGACATTTTTGATAATTTTATTTGCTCATTTTGTCATCTAATCTACAACCTTTATAGATTATTGGACTACTTCCTAAGCTACCAGAACGTGATTTTGCTGGCACTCCTTATGTTCCAGTTTATGTAATGCTACCAGTGAGTTTGCTCTTCAACACTTCATAGCCATTTTGTCAAATTGGGAGATGTAACTCTTTCAGTTTTCCACGTCAGAGTTTGGATTTTCTGATGCTGAAATGTTTCTCAACACCAACTAAATGCCAAATTTCGCATTTTAAAGATGCTTTCTTAGTTTCAGTCAAATGATTTGCTTTAATTGTGGCAGTTGGGGGTTGTCAACATGAAGTGCGAGCTAGTTGATCCAGACGGTCTACTAAAGCTTCTAAGAGTATTGAAATCAATCAATGTAGATGGGGTCATGATTGACTGCTGGTGGGGAATAGTGGAAGCTCATGCTCCTCAAGAATATAACTGGAATGGTTACCGAAGACTCTTTCAGATGGTTCATGAGCTTAAGCTTAAGTTGCAGGTGAGTTTTCAATCAGGAACATGTATCTGGTTGAATGCTTTCTCATTGCATGAGGTGGTATTCAATATCCATATTCAACATCTGTTATGGTAAAGACCTTTATTATATTTTGTTCCCTGTATTTATTTGAGTTACTTGTTCATTTGAGTATAACATTGGGTAGTCCCCCTTGTTTAGGCTCATCTCTTCCTCCAAGAGTGCTACAATTCAATTCAAGCCGAAAGTTAGTCAAAAGCCTCTTTACTTACCTCGGTATCTGGCAGAGTTTGTCTAGATGTCAGCTTTTGTTGATCCTTGTGCATGATGATTTGGGTTACTTAGCAAGACGAGGGTTGGGGGGTTTGATATGCCTTTTGAATCCTCATGTGTGTCTCCAGATGTCAGACTTTGCCTATGGCTGCATGGCGGAGTAATATGCTTTTCGAGAAGGCTGTTGGGATGCAATTTGTGAAAGAAAACACCAATGTAATTGCTGGCCATGTTATGCAGTGGTATGCCTTAGGAGGGTAGGTTGCATTTAGGTTTACTTCATCCTAAAACTTAGCTCAAGCTTTTGAATGTTAGAACGGAATTTGAAATTTTGACCAGTTTACTATTAACAGAATAAAACAATCCAAACACTTATAACTTAATTCAGGTTAGTAACCCTAAGAATTTAGGACTGGCATTCTTATTGATAAGGTGTCTGAGATAAGTAATTTTGCCATTTGTGATTGTAGAATTTCTTTCTCTTCAAAATGAAGCTTGGGTTTAGATATGAGATAGGTATGATGCATCATTTTTTCCTCTTTTATCTGTCCCAAGTGTAACAGTTATCTTATTGATGGATCAGGTTGTGATGTCGTTTCATGAATGTGGTGGCAATGTTGGTGATGATGTTTGTATTCCACTTCCCCATTGGGTTGCAGAAATTGGTAGAAGCAATCCTGACATATTTTTTACTGATAGGGAAGGAAGAAGAAACACTGAATGCCTCTCCTGGGGAATTGATAAGGAACGAGTTTTAAGGGGCCGAACTGCTGTTGAGGTATTAGTCTTTAATATAACTGTCAATATCATTGTGTACATCATGCAGACTGCCTTTGTTTTGAATCATTGAATTCATTTGAGACCAACTGAAGCTAGTTCCAATCATATGTTCTGATTATATAATTGGTAATGGATCTGAGTTTACCACTTTTCCTTGTTATGTTCAAATCAACATGGCTACAAAAATAAAGTGACTTCAATTTGCTATTTTCTGAAATTTACTTTTGAGGGATATTGTAAACAGATATGTTTTAAGTTTTTGTTGGAAAACATAGGTGTACTTTGACTTTATGAGAAGTTTCCGAGTGGAATTTAATGAATTTTTTGAGGATGGCATCATATCCATGGTTGAAGTTGGACTAGGTCCCTGTGGGGAGCTACGGTACCCATCTTGCCCAGTAAAGCATGGATGGAGATATCCTGGGATTGGGGAGTTCCAGGTAATTGTTATTACAATTTGAATATTAACTCTTGCATTATTTAAATCTAGCATATTCTCACCTCATTTGATTGGCTGCTTATTTAGCTTATTATACTAGCTGTTTATAGTGGGAAATTCGACAGAAAACTTGCTTGTAGCATCAGATTCACCAATTTGATTTTTCTACCCTAACTCTGATAACTGTTATTTTTTTGCTCAAAATGTGTTAACTGATTTTAAATCACTGTTATACAGATTAATATATTGCTTTGCTGCTATATGTATGTTGTGCTACTCCTAGATGCTTAAATCGCATACATTTTCAACTTTCATGCACCTGGAAACATAGCCTACATCTTTGCTCCCTCTCTGGTCCTCTTCCCCATTTATGTCCCAGTGTTCTTATCTAACCCACTTCTGTTAAGAGGTGGTTTCCTTGCAGGTGATTCTTTTAAACTTTAGTGCAAGTAATCTCATGACTATTAGTATTGATCCATTGCAAGCATAGCAAGTTTTGGTTCTCTTTGTTTTTGCTCATGTGTTTCTGTACAGTATGTTGCTTGTTTGTGGTCTTGCCAACATTAGTTTTTTGGTTCTCCATTGGGCATCATTTAACACTTTGCTTTTCCAGTGTTATGATCAGTACATGTTAAAAAGCCTGAGGAAGGCAGCAGAAATGAGGGGACACAGGTTTTGGGCTAGAGGGCCAGATAATGCCGGATCGTATAGTTCCCACCCACATGAAACTGGTTTCTTTTGTGACGAAGGAGACTATGATGGTTATTATGGTCGGTTTTTCCTTAATTGGTACTCTCAGTTATTAATCAATCATGGAGACCTGGTACTCTCATTGGCAAAGTTAGCTTTTGAAGGCAGTTGCATTGCAGCAAAGGTGAGTCTGTCTGCACTGGTATCTTATACCCAAGTGAATATTTTGTTATTACCCTCTAAAGTTGATTTTAAGATTCATTGTTTGGCTCGATAGCAATCTTCTTTCTCTTGAACCCCCTCTATTCGTGATGCTTCTTTAGAAGTGTTGCACTTTTCAATCTGTAAACCCCATCAAGCCTGCTGAGCTTGAAGTATTCTAAGGTCCAAGTCTTGTTTCATGTCTTAATGTTACACACTTTGAACATTTTATTGTTTTAAGAGTATATTATTTAACACGAATGCTTTGAGTAACTATAAGCAATTGAATGAGTGTAACTGATATGACATCTTATTCAAGTTCAATTCTTATATCGAGCATTTGGTTCAAATTCCACAAGGAAAAGTTGTTGTATAACATGCTTTTACAATTTCTATTTTTACTTCCTTTCGAAATGCTATGTATCCGTTTTGAAAAGATCATTTGAATCTGCAAATGAAGAGTACTTCTTCCTCCCCCCCCTTCTTTTTCTTCCTATGCTTTTTTTTTTGTTCCTTCCCTCTAAAATTTTATAGAAGTCCCCTCCTGCTGTTAAGTTCACTTAAACGTAAAATTTATGATCTGAAAGCTAATTTTAAAAATTGTTTCTTCAAACTATGTAGTGTTATTTTCTTTCCATGTTTTAATTGCTGAGCAGCTGCCAGGTATCCACTGGTGGTACAAAACATCCAGTCATGCTGCTGAATTAACGGCTGGATTCTACAATCCTTGCAATCGAGATGGCTATATTGCAATAGCAGCAATGCTACATAAGCATGGAGCTGCTTTAAACTTTGCATGTGCTGAACTGCAATTTTTGGAGCGGCGTGAAGACCTGCAGGAAGCACTGGCAAATCCTCAGGGTTTAGTCTGGCAGGTGAGGTTTTGAGAGCTCCTGATAAACCTTAATATTTACTTGCTGTACCTTTTCTTTGTGGGGGGTAGGGGGAGGGGGAATAACAATTCAATAGTGCAAATTCTCTATTCAAATTCAGAAGCTTAGTAATTCGTCTGTTTCAGGTGCTGAATGCAGCATGGGAGGCTTGCATTACAGTTGTAAGCGAGAATGCTTTTGTTTGCCATGATAGGGTAGGCTATAGCAAGATCTTGGAGAATGTGAAACCAGTAAATGATCCAGATGGGAGACATTTCTCATCTTTTACTTACCTAAGGCTCACCCCACTTCTCATGGAGAGACAGAATTTCATGGAATTTGAACGGTTTGTGAAGCGAATGCATGGTAAGTTACAATATCCATTTTTCAATTCTAAATGAATTTCAGTTTTGTAGTCGGAGAGGTAGGTGTGATATTTCATTAATGAGATCAGATTGAACGACACGATGGTGATGGCATCGAGTAAATTGATCGACTCCCATCTTTGCTGCAGGGGAAGCAGTTCTATATCTGTAGGTATAATAAAAGAGTAGGAAAGGTGTTAGAAGTATTTTGTGTCATTCCATTTGCTCCTCCCTCAACAAATGGTGCATAATATTAGAGCAAATAGTATTCTGATTTTAATTTATTTGACAAACACGTGTGAATGAAATTAGGGATCGCAATGGTGAATTATTTTGGACCACTGCTGCTCTTTTACTTTTTTAACTCAGTTATCTCCAGCAAGAGGCTCTTGATGCTCCATGTTTCTCCAGCATCACCGAATGAGACCTTTTTATTTTGGGATTTGACTTCCATGTCACTTTTTGTAGGTAATTGTATGAGTGGGGATCCTTATAATTTTGTAGTAGTAGCAAAACTGCTTTCCTGTTTCAACCACATCCTCTCAAGTCTTCTGGCTTTAACCCATTTTCTACCATCTTTTGTAAATGGAGCTTACGACTTACGAGTAAATGCGAGTTCTCTTGTAATAGGACCACCAAATCCAATAGATTTCAGATTTTTCCCGTTCTAATTATCTTTTTGATAAACCATAAAACTCGCTGTCTATATATATGCTTTTCCGCTTTACCTCACAAGATGGGTTATCTCCCAAAATTTCGACATCAAAGCTTTAATTACCAATAATTTCGGATATATTAACCCAAAATAATTATAATAAAATAAGTAAATAAAGGGTAATCACAAAAGAAAACGAGGAAGGCGATCAACCCTACAATTTCGGACCACTTTGTTTTGCTTTTTTTGTGTCTACTTTGTTTAATGTTTTGTGTTGGAGAAATTATGTATTTGCGTTACCAGAAATAAATTTTAATTAATTTATTTTTATAATGAAACATTTCCTTATCATATTATGGGTTAAAATATGTTTTAAGGTTTTGTACTTTTTCTACATTTAAAATTTAATCCCTTACTTTTATTTTAAAAAATGTAATTTCTTTACTTTTTTAATTTAAAAATATAAGTCTAATTATTAACCTCGTCAATTTATTTTTTAAATTCATGTTTATTATATTCTTTTTATATGCTTATTGAGTATTTTTTTATTTTAAAATGTCACATTAATAAATTTAATAATTTTTTTAATATATTAATAATTAGACTTAAATTTTAAAATAAAAATAAAAAATTATATTCTTAAAAATATAAATAAAGAGTTTAAATTCAAAATATAATAAAATATAGAAATTTAGAGTATATTTAACCTATATTATGCGGGTAACGTAACACACTGTTACTTTAGAACATATTGTATGCAGTTATATGCCATACAAGATCCGAAATTTTGGCTTTGGCAGCATCAGATGTGTTGCTTTTGTTGTTCATACCAAAAATAATTCAATTAGCTTAAAATTCTTTATCTCTCTGGTTCTTATCTCTTAACGTAATATGTTTACCTTATTTATACTTATATTTTATTTTTGTAAAATAACAAAATTTAATACAACAGTGTTTTTATCTTTTCATGTTTTCTAATAAAATAATGATTTGATTTTGGCATAAATTTATTTTAAATTATTAACTTTCTATTTGGTTTTAATATACACTTTTTATAAATATATTATTTATATGGTTTTTTCACCTGCAACATAAGTGTGTTATAAAACTAGTTAATGTTGAGAGATTGATTAAGTTGGTGTCGCTCATCAATTAGATTTTAACTTAGTTAAAAAATTACTAAATGTCTCTTAATTTTATAAAATAATAAAGATTATTTTGAAAGTATTTATTTCATTTTATATTTTGATAGTTCAAAAAAATACATAAAATATTAAATATTGAATAACTCAAATTTTTTTTCTTTTTTATACCATTTTTATATAAATTTGTTATACAAATGATTTCACCCATCTCCGGGGTGTATCATAACTTAATTATATGTAATAATTTTCTTCTCAAGTTAAATGACTAGTAATGTGATATAATTTTTTGGTTTCGTAATGTATTAACTGAAACAAATCTGGTTGTTAATCTTCCAGGTTCTGTAAACCCATTAATATGATGTAATATCATTATTATTGCATATAATTTTTGAAATGTTGAAAATTACCTAAAAAGACATGAAAAAATCTTAAAATTATTAATCTATTATAATTATAATAAAAAAACTAATAAACTATCACTATTATCTATATTATTAAATTATTTATAAATTTAAAAAAAAAAACTCATGGGGCTTAAATTTAAGAGTTAAATGACACCAAAAAATTTAAAGATTGAGTTTTATTATTTAAACCAAAAGGGGGTTTTTTACCTAAATAATACAAAAAAATTAAAAATTTACCAAAATAACACCTCATTTTTTTATTTACTAAAATAATACAAACTTTTTTTTTATTTACCAAAATAATACAAATCAAAAAAAAAATCTGAAAACAAAAAAAAAAGTACAGATGCAGGTGGGGCCCACAGGCGGCACTAAAGGTGCCTGTCCCATAGGCGGCACCAAAGGTGCCGCTCCCATAGGCACCACCCAAAACTCGTATTTATTTTGGTCATTTGTTGGTATTTTTTTATTTTCGGATTAAAATTACTTCCAAAATAAATATTATTTTCGTATTTTATCATTTTCTAAAATAAATACAATAATATAAAATAATAAAATACGAAAATAGTATTTATTTTGGAAGTGATTTTAATCCGAAAATAAGAAAAAATACGAACAAATGACCAAAATAATGGTTTTTTACTAAACTTATATAAAAAATATTAAAATAATACATTTGAAACATTATGTACTAAAATAATATAAAATAATAAAATACGAAAATATTATTTATTTTGGAAATGATTTTAATCCGAAAATAAGAAAAAATACGAACAAATGACCAAAATAATAGTTTTTTACTAAACTTATATAAAAAAAAACTAAAATAATAAATTTAAAACATTATCTACTAAAATAATATAAAATAATAAAATACGAAAATAGTATTTATTTTGGAAGTAATTTTAATCCGAAAATAAGAAAAATTACGAACAAATGACCAAAATAATGATTTTTTACTAAACTTATATAAAAAATATTAAAATAATAAATTTCAAACGTTATGTACTAAAATAATATAAAAATAATAAAATACGAAAATATTTGGGTAAAAAACCCTTCTTATAAAGGATAAAATACTATTTTCGTATTTTATTATTTTATATTATTTTAGTACATAATGTTCCAAATGTATTATTTTAATATTTTTTATATAAGTTTGGTAAAAAACCATTATTTTTGGTCATTTTTTCGTATTTTTTCTTATTTTCGGATTAAAATCACTTCTAAAATAAATACTATTTTCGTATTTTATTATTTTATATTATTTTAGTACATAATGTTTCAAATGTATTATTTTAATATTTTTATATAAGTTTAGTAAAAAACCATTATTTTGGTCATTTGTTCGTATTTTTCTTATTTTCGGATTAAAATCACTTCCAAAATAAATACTATTTTCGTATTTTATTATTTTATATTATTGTATTTATTTTGGAAAATAATAAAATACGAAAATAATATTTATTTTGGAAGTGATTTTAATCTGAAAATAAAAAAATACCAACAAATGACCAAAATAAATACGAGTTTTGGGTGGTGCCTATGGGAGTGGCACCTTTGGTGCCGCCTATGGGACAGGCACCTTTAGTGCCGCTTGTGGGCCCCACCTGCATCTGTATTTTTTTTTTGTTTTCAGATTTTTTTTTGATTTGTATTATTTTGGTAAATAAAAAAAAGTTTGTATTATTTTAGTAAATAAAAAAAATGGGGTGTTATTTTGGTAAATTTTTAATTTTTTTGTATTATTTAGGTAAAAAACCCAAAACCGTTACTTTGGCCCTTTGTTCGTATTTTTCTTATTTTTGGAATTTATTACTTAAAAAAATATTATTTTTGTTTTTTATTATTATATATTATTTTAGTGTATAATGTTTGAAATGTATTATTTTAGTAAAAAACCGTTACTTTGGCTCTTTTTTCGTTTTTTTCTTATTTTCGGATTTTATTATTTTTTAAAAATATATTATTTTCGTATTTCATTATTTTATATTATTTTAGTACATAATGTTTGAAATGTATTATTTTAGTTTTTTTTATATAAATTTAGTAAAAAACGGTTACTTTGGCCCTTTATTCGTATTTTTCTTATTTTTGGAATTTATTACTTTCGGAATTTAGTAAAAAAATACGAACAAAGGGTCAAAGTAACGGTTTTTTACTAAAATAATGCACTTCAAACATTATGTACTAAAAAAATATAAAATAATAAAATACAAAAATAGTATATTTTTTGAAAGTTAAAAATTTCGAAAATAAGAAAAATACGAATAAAGTACCAAAGTAACGGTTTTTTACTAAAATAATATATTTCAAACATTATGTATTAAAATAATATAAAATAATAAAATACAAAAATATTATATTTTTTGAAAGTAATAAATTTCGAAAATAAAAAAATACGAACAAAGTGTTAAAAAATACGAACAAAGGTGCCGCCTGTGGCAGTGGCACCATTGGTGCCGCCTCTGCCACAGGCACCTTTAGTGCCGCCTATGGGCCCCGCATTTTTTTTTTATTTTCATTTTTTTCTGATTGTATTATTTTGGTAAATAAAAAAAAGTTTATATTATTTTGGTAAATAAAAAAATGGAGTATTATTTTGATAATTTTTTATTTTTTTTGTATTATTTGGATAAAAAACCCACCAAAAGGTTACTAAAATTATACACAATACTTTTTTATAAATATAAATATTATATGATTTTTTAACCCATTTTGTAATTTGTTATTTATGAGTGGGCGCTATCCTTTTAATCCTGTTCTGTTTTAGCTGCCGAAAGATAAAATAATATTTTAATGACAGTGTTTATTGGTTGGGGGGTGGGTTCTACTAATTATTTATTATTACACTTATATCCAAAGGCCATTAATTATTAACCACAAATCATGTACGACTGATAAGCTAATAAATTAATTACTAGAATACAAAAGTACTTTTTGTTTTACGTAAAATATGAAAACAGTATTAGTATAATGAATTCAACAGTTTTTTGGTAGTATTTTTTCGTATTATTTCTCATGTGTTGCCCAATTTGGCAAATTAGTCCATTGAAAAAATAAGGAAAGCCACCTGAATTTTCTAAATAAATAATCAATGTTGTATACAGTACACCCACAAATAATGTTGTCTACTCTTCATTTGCAGTGACTTTCTGATCCCTCTCAATCATTCCAATCATCTTCTTCAAGCGCTTAAGCTCTTATCATTATTCCATTTAAGCTTTAGTATGAACAGCGAAACAGGTAAAATCTTTCTTACTTTTGGCTCTGCCAGTTGATTTTCGCTATTCCTCCGATTGGTAGACGAGAAACTGCAAGAAAAGTTTTTCTCCGAAGATTTTGTCTCCAAACTGTGTGGAATTTTTTTTTATTTTTTATTTTTCTTTCTTTTGCAGTGATTGAGTTTTTAGGCAACGTTCCCTTGCTGCAGAGATTACCGAGTTCTGTGTTCAAGAGAATAGCTGATGTTTTAAAATTTAAGCACTTTGGTAATTTATAAAGTTCTGATCCGAATTCAGTTAAATGAAATCTTTTCGATCTGAATTTTCATTTGATCTACGTGACTGCATAAGTTTTTTCTTTGATTTGCTTTATACGCTACCAAACAGAATCTTTCATGAGGTTAAATTGAACTGCAATGAAATATATTAAAATTGATTACTTACTGGATTTGCTTAAAATAATTTGCGTTGCAGAGAAAGGAGATTATGTCGTTCGGGAAGGAGAAGTTGCAGACGGTATCTATTTCGTATGGGAAGGAGAGGTCTGGTTTTTCTATTCTCATTTCCCCCCTATTTTAAGCACATTTTTATTCCTTCCGTTAGGTTGTTACTTTCAGTTATTTATTTGCTTTTCAAAAATTATTCAAAGATGGATGCAATATAAATATATATTGACGATGAGGAAATAGCTAAAATTGATAATTTTGTATACAAATAAAATACAATTTGTTTCTAGAAGCAAAAATTTGAACCAAATGGAGTCCTTTTTGCTGAGTTTCAATTTTGTGGTTTGTAGGCTGAAGTATCTGGATCAGTCCATGCTGAAGAAGAAAACCGACTTGAGTATCAATTGAAACGATATGATTACTTTGGCCATGGTTAAAGCTTCTCTATCTTTCCTCAGTGTTATATTTTTGCAACTTTTGAATATTGACCTGTTTTAGTTTGAAGAGTTTTTGTGTGTGCATTCTTGTCTGTGATTGATCTTATATGAACAAGAATCGCCTAAAATCAACTAATGATGGAGGAATTAGTCCTAAATTGAATATAATTGAGCTTGCTTTTGCAGTTAATCCTGAATCAGTTCACGTGGCAGATATAATTGCCTTAACTAAGGTAGAGCTACATATTTCTTTCTTCTTTTGCATAACTTTTCTTGATTAATTAGAACATTCCAATTTCCAACCACTCAAGCTTTTAAAAATATATTTGGCGATAACATGGACTACTTGTTATTACAGCTGACCTGCCTGTTTCTACCTCACGAGCATTGCACTTTGCTTCAGTCAAAATCTATCTGGAGCACAGATAAGACGACGGAGACCTGTGCGCTCGTGGAAAGTATATTGCATTTGGAGCCAATAGAAGTATGCTTCTTCTTTCTCTTTTATTTATTCTATTGCCGTTAGGAAGAGTGAAGTTTGAGAGTTCTTGTTTTCTTCGTATACTTTTAACTTTGGCAGTTTTCTTTCCTTGTAGAAACATGTTAATGGAGTTGGAAAACAATTGATCTAATTAGGTTCTTCTCATAACCTCTTTACTTAGACCTTTTTTTTCCCGCTTTTGGTTGTAGTTAAACATATTCCAGGGGATTACTTTGCCAGATGCACCAAAATTTGGGAAGGTCTTTGGAGGACAGTTTGTTGGACAGGCAAGTTTAATCTTCTTCTCTCCTTTATTCACATTGTCGACCTGAAGTTCCTCACATTTACCTCGTACGATAGCATCATCCAATATGCTGCTTTTGTATTTACTTGTGTGCTTGATGCTTGTGATAGTCAATGATATTTCAGCACTGTTGTTTTAGGTGGAGATTATAAGTTTATTTGTAGTTTGTGAGGTTAAACGGTGGCCTAATATGTTTTCTGGATTGGTATTGATTTAGACATGAAATTGCTGTCACTCAAACCCTGACTGTCTCAAAGTTTTGAGCAAATGGTAAATGTATTATGCTGTGCCGTCAGTGAATTTATATGGATATATGTATCTACTTAAATATGGTTGTTGGTATTTGGTTCATAGTGAGGTAGTATGTTTTCTGCTCAGAATCTTTGAGAGAGAAAAAGAGAATAAAAAGATACTTGGTTTGGTTTGTGTCGTGAAATGTAAACACAGTGCTTGCTTCTGATTTATGTGCATTAAGTGGTTTAATTGACTGAATGGACTTGGTAATTGTTGCCTTATTTGCTTCCCGTTGATTGTCATGCTGTTTAAACTGAGGTAATTGTTATCCTTTTTCTTGTCATCACTATTCAGGCACTGGCTGCAGCATCAAAAACTGTTGATTCTCTTAAAATTGTCCATAGTTTGCACTCTTATTTTCTTATGGTTGGGGATTTTAATAGTAAGTGCCTAATCTGTGAGCATTATTCAATAAATAGATTCATCATATTTTTCTGGTTTTTAGAAATTTCCTGTGGTTTATATTTTTACTTTTTAACTAAATTTGTGCATGAGTCCTTATAAATGGGTCATCATCCCACTTCTTCAATCTTCATAACTTTAACAACTTGAACCATGTCCAATCGAACAAATTTCATTCTTCATTTTCTATCTTCCTGTCATTTGGAAGGAAAGTTGGATAATGCAAGTAAAGAAAGCGGAAGATATGCCATGACTCATGACCTCAGAGAAATGAATATTAGGTGTCAAAATTGTACAAGTAGATAGAAAAATTATAAACTCATTACCCTCTTTCATTTCTTAAAATGAAAAAAAAAAAAAATTGCAGTAAGCTGGATAGGCATTTGTTTCACTTTTAGCCTCCAAAACTTATTGATTCTGCCCTGTTTCTTAAGAATTTGTCTTAGAAATTATGGTTGGATGAAAGGCTTTGAGAATGCTTTTCTAGCTACTGTCTGAATTTAATGTATATGTAATTTTGTGAGTAAATTATTTGAACATCTTTCATATAAAAAAAACCAGTACCATGAATAAATCATAGCTTTTACATTGTTTTTGCTTATTGAACTTTTCATGTTAAATCACCGGTTCATCTTGATATTGAAATTAGCAGTTCGAGTGAAAGTTTTCTTAATAGCAAATATTTATATCTGTATTATCTCTGTTCTTTTTTACAGTACCAATAATATATCAAGTTAATCGTCTACGTGATGGTAGAAACTTTGCTACCCGTAGAGTAGATGCAATACAAAAAGGAAACATCGTATTCACACTATTAGCTTCTTTTCAGGTGTGATTTGTCTTCTCATTTTATTTTTGAAGGTTCCAATCTAGCATTTTAATTCTTCAATTATTGGCTCATTCAGTTTTTCGCGTGAGCTTGAGTGTTAAACAAATTTTGACAGGTTTGTAGAACCATTATGTTAAAGCATGTATCTGCAAAGAACTATTATGATCCACTTTTCACCTTCATGGGATTGTCAGTTTCTGTTATACAATTACTATCGGTAGATTGATATCGATGGGATAAAATATTTTGACAGATGCTTTTAAAGAACATTAAATATAAGTAGATCTATTTAACATCCCTTATTCTGTTCTTTTATGGGAGGTTCTAAAAATGGTAGAATTTTTGGATTCTGGGATAGTTTACTAAAAAAATGCTACATATTACTATCAAAGCATAAGACAGCAAGTTGAATTTTCCCTTTTTAACTTGTTAAATATACATTTTTAGTTGTGGAGTTGGTGTTTGATAATGATGATATATGCTATAGTATTTTATCCAGCAGCCATTTTCTCTATTTACTTCTTTTTGTACTGGTTTGTTGGTGTAATAGCATGTCAGGCTCCCATTAGTTTACTGAAGTTCCTGATTTGTTGTAATATTTGATTACTGCTGAATGGATACTTGTAGCATCTCAGACTACATGCACTTTTTGCCTGTGTTGATTTTCCAGAAAGCAGAAGAAGGGTTTGATCATCAAGAAGCAATGATGCCATCTGTGCCAGCTCCAGATGGGGTAACTAATACATGCTTAAGTTGACATTTCCAGTCATTTGCTGTGGTGGACAAGATAACATTATTGCTTTTTGACATATTGCAGCTTCTGTCATTGGATGAGCTACGAGAATTACGTCTCACTGATCCCCGTCTTCCTATGTAAGAGTTTTGGTACCCAATTTTATTTATATATAAGTAACTTTTTCATGGTTCAGAGCATCAATATGATTTCAAAACATTTGTCTTATCTCATTTTATTCTATGTTTACCTGGTTACTTGTTTGTTTTTGTGGTAAAGAAAATTATATTTTCACATTCTCTGCTGACATATTTTTATAGTATATTTGTATCATTAGGAACTCATTCAAGTTCAACAATTTTTTGTTTAATTATTTAACCCCTCCCCGAGAAAAGAATGGCAAAAACTTATCTTGTGGGCTAATATTTATATCTTTGTATAGTGTGCTTTTTGAGTTTCGCTGTATTATGTGCCATGATTTATATCTTTTATTTCAGGAGTTACCGGAAAAAGGTGGCCACAACGAAATTTGTTCCTTGGCCCATAGAGATAAGGTTTTGTGCACCTAATACTAACACAAACCAGACAAAATCTGATCCAAGGTTAGGCAATTTTTCTGGTGTTTCAAAATCTCATCTTTTCCAGTTCTTTTGGAAATACAAATGTTATATGTTAATATGCATCAACCCGTTTAGCTGCCACCTTATCATGTTTTCACTCTTAAGTGCTATATATTATTTGAAAATTATATTTTGCTTTCCAGTTTGAGGTATTGGTTTAGAGCCAAAGGAAAACTTTCAGATGATCAAGCTCTGCATAGGTCAGTGATTCTTTTAAATGCCAAATACTTTTCTTTTTGTCTGTATGTATTCCTTACAAGTTTTGGCTGCTCATGACTTAGCAAAATATTTGAAACCTTTTCTGCATATAGTGTAGCTTACTTGAGTCTGTTCTGTCCATGCCCATGTGCACACACACATCCTTTCCAGTTTCCTATCTTGGCAGAGAATTATAAGCATATGGCAACAATCGTGTATGTATATAGATTGGGGGTGTAGCTCAGACTTTATTATCTTTTATTCAGTTTATGTGGTTTCTTTTTACAGATGTGTAGTGGCCTTTGCTTCAGATCTGATATTTAGTGGTGTCAGTTTGAATCCACACCGCAGAAAGGGTTTTAAGTCAGCTTCCCTTAGCCTGGACCACTCGTAAGCATCTGCTATAATCTGCATCATATCAACATTGTTCTTATTGTCTGTAGGTCACAGTCCCACAACCCAAACTTCGTTTTGACATTCTTTACTCTTTCCTTCGTGTTTTCCAGGATGTGGTTCCACCGGCATCTTAGGGCTGATGACTGGTTATTGTTTGTGGTAGGTTTAAGATGATGTCTATTTTCACGTATGAATTAGCATTGAAATTTGTTTTTCACTTTGTTAAAGAAATAAAATCATTAATGGAATCAATGTCATGCAGATTGTTAGTCCTACAGCCAGTGTCACCCGAGGCTTTGTTTCGGGCCAAATGTTCAACAGAAAGGGAGAGGTATTTAGTTTACCCTTCTTTTTCTTTATCTTGTTGTTCCTTCCCTCTTTTATCTTGAGTTGCTTTTCCTTTTTCCGCCAAATCCCATTTTAGTGTTACCAACCCAATCATCATACTTGTATATGTTGATTTGCAGCTTGTTGTATCATTGACTCAAGAAGCACTGCTTAGGATGGCTAGGCCCCCAAACCCAGCAACTGTCTCAAAGCTTTGAACTACTCTATAGTGTTAATATTTGATATGTTGAGCTTTATGGTCAAATGTAAGACCTATTTGTACTAAGGACTAGGTTCCGAGTTTTCTAGCATTTTATAAGTTCTTAATCCAGATAGTTGCTTTATAGCATTTTGGTGGAAAAAAAACACACTAAACCCTAGCATGAACTCTTCCACATGAAAAAAGGCCTCCTCTGTATTAAGATAAAACTCTCTTTCATCCTGCAGTAACAAGCTTGTAGGATGTTCTAAGTATGGGGAAAGCCTCCCACACCTGAATATCCTTCTGTCACATATTAACCTTTCAGTCAACAACTGCTGACTCTGCCACCCCAAACCCTCTTTGACAGGTCCTGCAGTTGTAGATGGGACACTTTATGTTGTATATGAGATTTTTGGAAAGTTAATGATGTGTCAGAAGGATATTAGGGCATGGGTGGCCATTTGGAGGCCTTCCCCATACTTAGAACACCACCACCTTACAAGCTTGTTGCTGTTAGAAAGAACATTTATCTCATAAGGATGGAGGGGGGGGGGGTGTAGCAGAGTAATAGTTGATGTTAGCACTGCAGGCAATATGAAAGGGATGATGGCGAGTGCTTATGTACCAGCACTCACTGCAAATGATGAGGTTATTATAAGCTGTAAACGTTTCACTGCAAATGGTAGATTATTGTAAGTTGTAAATGTTTGGCCATCTGAAAACATTGATTGGGCTTGGATATCTTCTAATGCTATACAACACCTTTCAGTTTTTAGCATTCATGCATTATTTTGGGGATTGATATTAATTATGATAATTGCTATGGTAGTAGTGGCTGTTTAATTAGCAGATCTGAAATTCAGAGAGACTCATTCCCATTTGATGATTACCATTTGATAGATGAAAACTGTCATGAATCTGCAATAGTATTACGACTTATTTTGTTCACATTTTGGGAATGATTATGGAATATCCATAAGTCTGCACAATCTTTTTTCATATGTTTGGATGATTGTGCTTAGTACTTTTTTTTTTCTTTAAGCAGTTGTATATTCTCTTACATCCTTTGCTCTTTATAAAATTGAAATCTTAAGTCAATTACGGGGAGAGATTTGTCAATCCCGATTAGACAAACCGTGAAAAGTTTACTGACTAACGTGTGAAAGAATTATGGGAATCTGTTGGAGAGTTGGAAGGAAGAAGGCACAGGATATGAGTTGTTAGAATTAACGAGGAAGGTTGTTAAATAGTTGGTAAAAAATGGTGGTAAAGGCTATTAAGTCAGTTACTGAATTGACACATTATCAATAATTCATTTCATGTAATTGTTCTAGTATATAACTTGTAATGACTGAATTAAAGGTTAATTACTTAAAAAAAAAATTTCCCTTCCTATTTCTTTCCCATCTATCAAATTGGTATTAAGAGTTAAGTTTATGGAATTAAGGTTGAAGTCACAGGACATATAAAGGTCAGAAGAAATTATCTGCAAACTATCCAACAATAAACAAGGTCAAGATACCAAGAAAAGGTTCTTACAAACCTTAGAAGTGACACCACTTCTTTGAATATGTAGCAAGCTCAGGTCACGATTCAGTTGCAACATCCCAAAGCCCCAACCGCTCAAAGAGATCATTATTTCTGAACTAGACAGTTAAAGATAGGCTTCCATAAGTTTAATGGTAATAACCTTAAAGGTTAGGTCAAGGTCCATCAATTCTTTAATGTTGACCAAACACCAGAGGAGAACAAGGTTAAATTGATGGTCATTAATTTGGAAAGGAAGACCCTCTATTGGCACGGTAGTTAAGTCACGTACAAGAGTGGATGAGTAACTACATGGGAGAGGCCTACGTGCAAGCCTTGGAGGAAAGATTTGATTACAAGATTTTTGGAGATCCAATGCTTGAGTTACTGAATCTGAAACAAACGGGTATGATCTCTGAACACCGAGATCAATTTAAATCTTAGCTTGAAAGAGTTGAAGTGATAATTAATTTATTCTTGAAGAGCCTCAAGACTACTATACAATAATCTGTGAGGATGTTTATGCCTAAAACATAGCATAGTTTAATTTAGAAATTTATTTCTACCCTTTGAATTTGCACCATTTATATACTCTCAAATTCCCGTTCGTTTTCCCACATTCTCTCTCTGACATTTATCTCTTCCATTTTTCCCTCCATCCTTTTTTTTTTCTCCGTTTAAACGTTTAATTGCAGTGTTATCTTAATCTCTTTTGCAGTTCCCAAATCTTCAAGGAAGCAATTGCCATAACTAATCTTACATCACTGCAACATTTGGACTATAACTAGTCCATTGTCAATTCAGCTTTCTCTATCTTTTTAAATATTTTAAGAAAAATGGAAACCATAGTCATACAATACTCCTTTATAAAAAAAAAATTAGCATATCAATACAGTGGTGCCCCCATTTGTAGATTTATCAACCGAGACATTGTAGTACAGACTACAGACAAGGAAATCAATGCTTTTCAAGTAATTTACAGTACATCTCCAAGGGTAAGAAAAAAATACTACCTAATTCAATAACCCTCTTTTCTTCCAAAACCTGTAGATGCATTAATGAATCCACCGTTTCCATCTTCTGTCAATTATATGAATCATCAGCCTCCATTGATGAACCAGGATATTACAAATCAACCTTCATTTGATGAACCACTTATTCTCTTTTTGAAAGCAGGATGTATAACGCTATCGCCAGAATCTAGCTCCTCTATCCTGGAAATACACTCTTTCATTCGATTCACGAGGACTGGCATTGCCGAAATGTTACTTGAAATTTTTTCTTTAAGCAGCTGTATCTTCTCTTTCGTCCTTTTCTCATTATCCAATTCTCTATCTTCTGAATCTATAAAAATCAAAATCTTTGTCAATTATCAAGAGAGATTATTCAATCCCGATTTCACAAACACCTAAAATGTTTACGGACCTACCTGGATTACGCTCTCCGGATGATCCAGCTTCATCGATGCCGGAGAAGTCGGGTGCTTGAGAATAAAGAACTGAAGCTAGAGTGGTCTTAAGTTGATCTGGAATAGCGGATCTGTATTCTAGAATCTTCTTCGCCATTTTCTTCACATCTGATTCCAGCTCCTCTAAGTCCTCTTCGGAGTCAGGCTCCGATTCAGCTCGTCGACTGTCGATGCGGGTCTCAAGGGACATGGATCAAAGGCGACGGTTTGAAATTGCTTGTTTTGTTTTTCTTCTGCAAGGACGTTAGGGTTTTGAAATTTGAGAACTCGAATGGAGCTTAGACGGAAGTCTTGTCAGTTTTAGAGGTATTCTTTTTCCCTTTCTGTTCTGATTTCTCTCTCGAAAATTAAAATGTGACAATTTTATGAAAAGTGACGTCGTATTAGTCTTGGTTCACTTACGCAAGGTAAAGCCCATATTACGCCGTTTTTCTATCATTCCTACCCGCCAGAATAAAATTTTAGATGCAAAATTGCCTGAAAAACCAAAATCAAGACAGGAGAAAAGGAAAGGAAATCAAAGTCATCATCCTTTTTTTTTTTCTTAGTAACCAAACAGAAATATTCATAGAGTGGAAACCAGTTCTTGTCAAGCTCAAGTTCTTTTACTCTTTCGCTCCTTTCAAGTTTTAACAACTGGGGCTATCATTTCTGCTATCACGACGGAGAGTTTCAGGCCATCTGCTCCTTGAACGGTAAATTCAATCTTTTTGAAAGACTCTATAACCCAATTATAAGGATTCTCTTTTGGAACAGACACATGACATCAGAAAGTTGTTCAGGGATAAGGAGGGTGGTCCATATTAGTAGATCATTGATAAATTTCCACTCCAAAATATTTTTTTCTCGTAATTCAGCATACACTAGTCTGCATTTGGATTATGTTTACTTAGTGTTGGGATCATTGCCATTGGATCCTGCAATGAGCTAAATATTTTAAACTTTTGCAGAGGCATGAATAATATCTCCACAAGCTGTAGGAAACTACATCTTCCAGCTTGAAATACTTCTAAAGGAACACCATTATATATAGGCGGGAAACAGCTGAAAAAGTTGCAGAAAAATGGGCACATGAGGATTTATTCAATGCCAGCTCTCTCTTCATACATATACCCCGAACCAGGCAAAATGTGACTTCTCTTGGTTTACTTTCCTGATTTGCCACTTCGTGTTTTTGTAAAAATCAAAATGAAAATGTCATTGCATATGATAAAAAGTATACTTGAGAATCCAAGAAAATTTTCATCAAGCATTTCCATAGAATTCAACCATCGGGAAAGACAAAGAGAAGCAACCCACAACTTGGGGGTAGTTAATGCATATCATTAGGCATCAAATAGTTGGTTACATGTTTAGAAACTAGCACTTGGAAGCTGGCCTGTGATATCTTGGTTCATAAGAAATTCCCGGAATTCTAGAACCATTCTCTATACGTTGCAGAAGAAAACAGTAAGTCAATAAGAAGCTAATTTATTTTCTATTTATCAGAAAATTGTGTACAATATACATAGATATTCTATGATTATCATTTCTTTATGCATCATTTAACTATACTTTTGTACATCTAGATTCCAGATAGCAAAAGGCAAAGACCAATGTGAAAAACATTTCACAATAAGCACAGCCTTCGGCAATTACCCTGTTCACACTATGTGTTGGGGCAACCATTAGGTGAATGTTTGTAAGAATGCCTCTTTCTTTTCCCCTTTAACATCGCTTGAATATCCTTCTCTGTTGCTATCGCTTCTTTTATATTGTTCTGTGTTACGATGCAGAGCTCATCAAGGGCTAACATTGGAAATGGCTCCTCAATGAGAACACCAACCTGCGACATGAAAGAAACTTTTAAAGATCAAAGATGCGCACAAAAATAAAATAAAACATAGTCCGATCTTATGGGGTTAACTCTGGAAAAAAGATGCATACTTCTTCTATGCAGAACAAGGAAGCAGCACTGATGAAAGTAGCAGGAACAACAATCCAATGGCAATCATCCCAGAGTATGATAGGAAGAGTGAGATGCCATAGGACCAAAAACCTTGATGTCAATCGAGTATATGATAGAGGGATAGGAATCCCCATGAGTTGTTCACATACACCAATTCCTTCATGGAAACATGAGATCTTTGACTCCTGGAATGAAATAAGATCATAAGACTACTGCAATCTAATGAAGAAAGAGATGGATATCTTTTTTTCAAATTTTTATTGGTGAAATCTAAAGATCAAATGGTCCAAGAAGGGAGATACCAACATAGTTCTCTTTGATTCTTCCAAGTTCAGCAGTTGAAGGCTTTGAGAAATGAACTCGATTATGCAGCGTGGCCGATGCTTTGAGTTCAGTATCACCGCTAAATCATCTACTTCAAGCAAATTTTGAAGATCTCTGCCAATATCCGAGCCATACATGACATGACACTGCAAAAACGCCATTAACCATTGATCACTACCTACCTTCATACAATACGTTCAATTTTCTAAATCACACTCACCTTAAGTGCAACAGGAAAAGCCATAATATATTGCAAGAGAGCAGCTTTGATGGACTGATCATCAGCCGAATTGTCGACTCCAGCAATTACCTGCCTAGCGAAATCATTTGCACCGGCAATTACCTTAGTCCATGCCTTCCTTCCCTCTTCATACCTTGAATAGGAGGCCTCGGTTCTAAAAACCAACAGCAAAGCCAATGCAGGCGCTGTCAACTGATAAGGCAACGAAGAAGCTCTCAGAACTGGGAAAAAGCCAGGGAACCAATGCAAATCCACGGCAGTGTTGTACAAGGCAACGACAATAGCTACTGAAGTGAAGGCTAAAACAGGTGGAACCAATGATAAGATGACACGCGACTGTAAACTGGAAAGTAGATGTCGAAGGTGACGTAGTGAACTTCTATGATGAACCCATTTCTCGTGGTTGTAAAGAGCGCGATTTTGCTGCATTCCACGCTCTTGAATACGATCAGCCCAGTCTGGGATAGCACGGAGGAGGGTGATAAGATTAAAGGTTTTAGGGGCGGTGGTGGGCTTGGAGCTTGGCGGCGGCGGTTGGGAAGCAGAGAAAAGGATTTTGAAAGAAGGTGGTCGCTTGAATTTGGCAGGAAGTGAGGAGTTGGAGTGAAAGTGGAGGAAGGGTTTGGAGATAAAGCTGGAAGAGAGGGAGAGCTTTGGAGAGTTGGGAGATTGAGCCATTATGAGTCAGAGTTCGGACATGTTACTATGTTGTTAGGGCTTCCAAAGGAGAAAGAAGCGTGAAAAAAATGAAGAGAGGTGCCAACTGCCAACCAAGGAGTAGGTAAGTTTAAGACAGAAATGGGTACTGTTTCAATGTTTGTGAAGGACATCGATACACATGTTCAGGATTTTATTCGGATAAATCCTTAACAGTAAACACTTCTTTAACAATTTGTGTCGTGTCACGGCTAGAGATGTGCATGGGTTGGACGGCCCAGTCCGGCCTGGTCTGAAAATCCGATCAAAATATGAGAGGATTTGGGTAAAAATATAAGTTCGAAAAATAGGTTTGGAAAAAAAATAAGGTTTGTTTAAAAATGGGCCAGGCCTTGGGTAAGATATTTTTGGCCCGGCTTGAATTCACTAAATGACAAAAAAAAACTGTTATTTTTTTTTTTTTTGTTTTTGAATGATATTTTCTTATTATTTTCTCTCTATTTTGCTACCGTATTACTATTCTGTTGCTACTATTTTGTTGTTATTGTTTAGATATTATATAAAACTTATTTTATTGTTAATTTTGTTATTATTTTAAAGGTATTTTTTAAATTTGCTATTATTTTAGAGGTATTTTCTTGTTAAGTTGCATCTATTTTAATGTTATTTAAGTTTACATTTTTTTTAATTTACTTTCAATTTGTTGGGAAATATTTATTTTGATTTTTTTAGTATTTTTGATGTATTATATATGTTTAAAAATTATATAAAATAATATAAAAAATTAATACGCGCGAGCCGGCCCGGGTTTTAGTATTTTTATATGGATTGGGCTTGGGCAAAATTTTAGGCTCATTTTTTGGGCCCGGCCTAACCTGAGTGAGATAAATGAGCATAAATTTTTTGTTAAACCCGGCCCGTCCCAACCCAACTTATGCATACCTCTAGTCACGACTCTTGTGGATATTCGCTTAAACGTAAGTAATTGAGAATTTTTACTTACCTGCTATGAAAGATAATGCATGTTTCAATTACTAAAATTAGTATAAATATTAGCAGTGAACATTAAGAATAATAATCAGGGACTGTCATTGAACCTTTTTTTTTTTTTTTCTTTCTTCAAAAGATCTATACACACTGAAATTTATATAATGCCGTAAATATTTTATTTTAAGAGTTAGATAAAAATTAAAAATTTTGTGAGTCACCAAACAAAACATCTCCGAGATCTGATTAGGTAAGGTAAGGTAAATGAGGAGAGAAGAGATGTTGGAAGGGTAAGTGAGACTGAGGTTAGTTTTTTGGTGAATATTTTTTGAATAAATATTAAAATTATACATAAATTATGGTTTATGGTTTAATGTGTAATTATATTTATGAATTTTGATTTTATATAATTTTATATATGAAAGTTTTATTTAATCTAATTATTATAAATTATTAACATAATTATTAATATAAATTATTTTATATTTATATATTACATACATAAATAATTATATTTATCTAATATAAAAATAAATTAATGTATTTATTTTTTAAATGTATATAATTAAACCAAAATTAAAATTTTAAATTTATATTTGAACCATAATTAATGTTTCACATATATAATTGTATCAAATTAAAATACCAATTTAAAATTTATGTAAATAATTTTACGATAAATCAAAATTAATGTGTACTTTTGAGGTTTATCTCAAATTTTATTTTATTATGTCATTTATCTTTATCCCGGTTAATTGCGATCAGATTAGGTAGTAGACATAGATACTCCCACAACCAAACACGCCCCCTCTTTTACTTTCCCAAACCCAAAGTCTCCAATTTGGGAAAAACACACGCAGCCTTTGACTTGCTCTTTGGCTATTTTGAACTGAGAGATGGAAGAGCCGAAAGCAGCCCCGAACCCACCACCGTCCCAAGATCCAAACGCACCAACAGCAACCGTAAACGCAGCTCAAACAGCCGCTCCTCCTCCACAGCCACCACCAACAGCACCAGAACAACCAGCTAGCAGGAAAAGACCTGTAGAAAACAGCAATGACCAATACCAAAACTCCCCGTATTTCAAGATGCGCCTTGTCCTCAAAGATCTTCGCCCTCATTTCATCGAGGTACATCTTACTCACATATATTTCCAAATTTTTCTACTGTTCTTTTTTTTTTTTATTGTTTTTTTCCCCTTATTTCCTACTTCTTGATATAAGATACAGATAAAAAGTAACCCCTTGTTTTTGTGATTAGTTTCAGTTTTATACTTTCAAAAAGAAGTCTCTGTTTTACGGACTAGCCTCCCCTTGACTTCCCCCAATTAATATATGGCAGTATAATTGGATTAAAAAGAATTCAAATCTTGATCTTGGATTCTTTGGTCAAGTGACCTTATCATTTTTGGTTATCTCGAGATTTATGTTTTTTAATTAAGGGAAAAGGGATAGTTGTTCAAGTTTAAACAATGGTTGTTGATTCCATCACCCATGATGTTTGATTCTAGCATGAACAATGTAAAGGGAAGATCTTCTTGGTATGTCCTTATGTTGTGTGTGATTGGTTTATTAGAATTAGCCAGTTTACTCTCACTGAAGATTTTATATATGCCTGAAATAGCTTCATCAATCTGGATGCATGTTTTGAATTGTTTTCGTTTTCCTTCTGTCGATGTTATATAATATGGATTTTTATGTTCCTTGAAGGTTCTTCGAACGCCTGATTTTCAAAATTGCAAGGGCGCCCATGAAATTAAAGAAAGTAAGCTCACAATATGCTTTGTTAAGTTTTGCAACTTTTGGCATAGAGCCATAGTGTATTGCTCGGTGTAATGGTATTGTCTCTGGCTTAGCTAACTGTTGCAAATTACGGTCTTCATGGATTTGATCTGTTACTGCTATCTATTGGCTTAGTCTGCACTTGTATTATAAGGAGCCACTGTCTCAATTTGGCTTCATGCATTTGTTTCAGAACATAATATTGCACCCGAAATTTTGCTTTTTAAGTGTCAACTTTGTAGAACATTAACTTGCATTTGGCTGGAACCGCTTCTTTAGAATGATCTTTGCTAATATTTGTTTCAGAACATAATATTGCACCCTAAATTTTGCTTTTTAAGTGTCAACTTTGTAGAACATTAACTTGACTTTGGCTGGAACCGCTTCTTTACAATGATCTTTGCTAATATTTGTTTCAGAACATAATATTGCACCCGAAATTTTGCTTTTTAAGTGTCAACTTTGTACAACATTAACTTGCACTTGGCTGGAGCCGCTTCTTTAGAATGATCTTTGCTAATCGCATGGGACATAGTTTATTTATCTCCGGTTTTGTGATTTAAGGTTATGTGTTCCAAATTTGTGATTTGCAGAGATGAAGCATTTAGTGGATTTGTACAAGCAGATGATAGTCTCTATAGAGAAAAGTAATAATGGAGCAGGAAACCAGACAATGCAAGGTGAAAGTGGAACGAAGCAGAAGCCCCAGGAGCAGGCACAATTCGTTAAGCCAGCACCAGCAGTTTCCTCCAAAAACAAGACATTCCAGTCAAGCAGTGTCACTGGGAAACCACAATCTGAAGATGGTGAAGCTCCAGGGACATATATTGTTGGGGGTTCTGCTTTTGGGTGGAACTTTATCACCTTTGCAGGGAACAAACCGGTGTATTATGGAGTAACAAAGGAAGCATTTCGAAGTGCTCAAGCAAATTTAGGTTGAGGAGGAAAGTGAAGCCTTTCTAACATATATTCTGGGCTAAATATTGTATCAATAGTAGAAAGCTCCACCTTTTATATTTTTGTACAACTATTGCATTTTAACCTACTTTTTGCGGATTCAGTTCTGGGATCTGTAAGTTGGTTTCTAACATGGTTGATTAGCTTTTTATATTTTTGTTGATTAACATGGTTGATTGCATTTTAAACCTGGGAACTTGGAACTGGAAATGGGATACGGAAGAATTTCTAATAATTGTGTTAAGATTGAATTGATTTGTGATGTTAATTTAATTCAAAAATTTGTATTTAATATAAATATAATTTTATATAAAACCTAAACTCCAAAACCCCAACCCTAAACACTACCCCTAAACCCTCAAACCCTAAACCCTAAACCTTAAACCCTAAACTTAAACTCAAAAAACCTAAACCTTAAATCTTAAAACCTTAAATCTTAAACCCTAAATCTTAAAACCCTGAACTTTAAACTTAGAACCATAAACCCTAAACACTAACTCTAAAACATAAAACCATAAACCATAAATCCTAAACACCAACCCTAAACTTACAACCCTAAACCCTAAACACTAAACCTTAAACTCTAACCCTAAAATCCTAAAACTCTAAACCTAAAATCTTAAACCCTAACCCTAAACCCTAAACTTAAAACCTTAAACCTTAAACCCTAGACCCTAAGCTTAAAACCCTAAACCCTAAACTTAAAATGCTAAACCCTAAACCCTAGCCCCTAAACCCTAGATCATAAACCCTAAACCATAAAACTTTAAAACCTTAAACCCTAAACCCTATAATGATTTATTTGCCCATTCAACTTAAAAAAAAATTATTTTAGCCCTCCATTTAATTTTTCACCTTTTTTAGCTCTTAAGTTTATATCGTTTATCAAATCACCCCAAAGTAAATAAAAAAGTTAACGACTTAATGTATGTTAATTTTGTTGAATGACATCCACGTAGTTAACGTGTATGCCACGTTAGCAATTAATTAACATTTAAAAAGAACATTAAAATTTTTTTATTAATTTTATTAATTTTTAAAATAAATTTTATAAAAAATTTTAAATTTTTAAAAATTTAAAAAAATAATTAATTGCTAACATGATATCCATGTTAGAGGTGCTCATTGGTCGGGTTAGGTTGGGTTCGGGTTGGGCTCAATTAAAAATTCAAGCCCATTTACTAGTCCTTGGCGTGGCCTGACCCAAAAAGATGGGCCTAAATTTTACCCAAGCCCGATTCGAATAAAAATGCTAAAACCCAGGCTCGACCTGGCCCGCCCGTATTAATTTTTATATTATTTTTATATAATTTATATATATATAATACATCAAAAATACTAAAAACATCAAAATAAATATTTCCCAACAAATTAAAAATAAATTTTAAAAAATATGTAGACTTAAATAACACTAAGATAAATGCAACTTAACAAGCAAATGCTTCTAGAATAATAACAAAATTAATAATAAAATAAGTTTTATACAATATCCAACAAAATAGTAGTAACATAATAGTAAAATGATAGCAAAATAGAGAGAAAACAACAAGAAAATAACATTAAAAAAAAAGAACAGATTTTTTAAACTAGCCTTGGCCAAAAATGCTTTACCCGAGGCTCGGCCCTTTTTTAAACTAGCTTTTTTTTTTCAAGCTCATTTTTCGGGCCTATATTTTTACTCAAACCCTCCCACATTTCGGGCAGGCCTTCGGGCCAAGCGGAGTGGCCCGACCATGATCAGGTCTAATCCATGTGGATTGCCACATGAATGCACGTCAACAAAGTTAACAAATGTTAATTTTTTTAATCCATTTTAGGCTGATTTTTTTTAGAAAAGAAACAGCATTAAGATATTACAATAAACAAATCATAAATTAAAAGGATCTAGACCCATTACGATCTTCATCCAACAAACTTCTAACCGAATCTAGCGAAACTATAAACATACGGAGTAAAGAGTATCCTGTGTCAACAAATTAAGAGATGAAAAAATTAAATAAATGATTAAAATATTTTTTATAAACTTAAAAATCCAAATAAATAATTATGCCAAAAATATAATTTACGTACCTTCATTGCCGTTCCTCCTATCAAATTTTGTGTTTTGAAGACTTTGATTAAATATGGAGTTAAATCGAATTCGTTTTCTTTTTAGAAGAATTAAATTAAAATTCTTACTTAAGTAACATTGAAACTTTTATTTATTTATTTATTTATTAAATTATAAAAAGAGGGTAAATTTTTTACAGCAACATAATTAGCATAACTCGAATTTAGACTACAGATTTGGAATTTATTAAATCAACACATGAGTTCAAACTTTTATCCTTTAATTAAAAAGATTTTGATAATACTTTGAAATATATTGCATATTTCTGAAAATGTAGTCCATCGATAGACATGCAAAGTTGTATCATAATAAGAAATATTGAAAGGAGGGCCCCTGAGAAGTTCCAACCTCTTGCCTTGAAGTCATCTCATCCACCCTCAGATATTTTTGCAAATTCAATATGATTTATTTATGAAGCACATTTTAGGTATAGTTTAGTTGATAATTATATTTCGTCTTTAAATTAAAGCCAAAAGATAATATGTCTACTTTGCACAAGTTTGTGAGTTGAGTGGCGCTGACCCTTTATCTCAATTCATGATGATAATTCGAGATTTCACAAAGTTATAATTACATTTGTTTAAATGTCTTCCTATGAATTGAAATTCCACTTTAAATCAAATATTTTAAATTTAAATTGAATTTATTGAAATTCAGTCCTATTTAATTTTTAATATTCAAAATTTATACTTTTATTTTTAACTATTTAATTTCATCTAAATCATAAACAATTTTGCTTATAAAAAAAAATATAATTAGGAGAAAAAATAGATTGTTGAATCGAACCCAAACTCTGTCTATAACGTAACGCACTTAACACGTATCCGTCGCAGAAACAGGGTTACGGAGTATTACAGGAGTTTACAGAATAATTTCTGATAATTTAAGTCATTTGCTATTCATCTTCCGAATTCAATCATAATGTCCCTTACATAGGCCCTCGAGGCCCAAAACATGCATTAGAAATGAATCGGGACTAAATCGGGATCATAGAAAATTTTTAGTAAAATTTCAAATTTTTTTATCACATAAAGGAGCCACACGCCCGTGTGGTTTCACACGCCCGTGTCTCTAACCTGTGTAACTTTTTGACTTGTAACCCATGAAGAAATTAAGGTCACACTGCCAAGTCACACGCCCATGTGCTAGGCCGTGTACCTCACACGGTTGAGACACACGCCTGTGTCTCTACCTGTGTGCTCAATTATGAGCATTTTGTTTCTCAATTTTAGGATGTAAGGGACACACGGCCAAGCCACATGCGCATGTAGCAGGCCGTGTGTGACACGCGCCCATGTGTCTACCCGTGTGGACGAAAATAGGCCATTTTATGGCAACTTTTCTCACCCTTTTCAAACCCACCCTGTACATAACACTTTCACAACTACTATAACTCAACCATCAACCAATTCATGCCAAAATATGTATGAATTATGTTCTAAAATCATAAACATATCAAGTTCTAATACATACATACTTATTTAAGTATCACAATCTCAATTCTAACTATTTCTGTAACACTCTTTAACCCTAAACCGTCCTCAGAACAGGGTTACGAGGTATTACCAGACATATCAGACCAAATACAAAATTTAATGAATTTTCCAATGTATAATCACAAACATTTCACTCAAATTTTCAAAACAATCCAATACTATCACATTCAATCCAACACAAGTTTTCATATCAAATAGGCCATTTCTTAAACTTGACATTTCATAAATAGGATCTATGTAATTTTCCAAATTCACATCATAGCAATATTTACAACTGATAAACTGTAAATTATACATATTTTTACTTCATGCTTAGCCTAATTTCTGGATGAATTATCATTGAATTTGTGGAATTTGGTACTCTTAATCCTTTAATTTCATGTTTTATACTTAGGTGAGCATAAAGAAGAGAAAAGAGCAAGGAACGGGCCAAAAACGGGCAAATTAAACCCAAATCAATAATCAACACGGCCTGGAAGTTCGTCACACGGGCGTGTCACACGGCTGTGCCACTTTAACAGGTTCGAGCACGGCCTCTACATCGATTCACACGGGCATGGCACACGGGCGTGTCCCTGTCGTGATGAAGTTCAATTTCACTCAGAAAAGGCTACTTAGGGGCTAAGAAATACATTTTAAACTCTATATAAAGACCCTAGAAGGCAACTACAAGGGTACACATTATTCCCACCAAGACGGGGAGTTAAAGGCAGGGAATTACTCGAAGGAAAGCCGATTGATCCATCTCAGAAGCTAAGATCTACATCAAGACAGAGGATCTCCCTTCTATCCTTTTAGGAGTTTTGAGTTCTCTTATGTTTTGTTATTTTATTTATTCTGAGATATTTCTTTTTACATTTATGAACTAAAACCCCAAATATCTAAGGGGGATGAAACCTAAGACAGATCTTATTATTATTATCTGAACTGTGTGATAAATATTTGATTTGTTTTTAATTGTGTTTTTAATTCTTAAATTGATATTTCCAGGATATTGATTTAAGTCGAATGTGCTTATGTAAAGGAGAAAAAGTCCCTGCATAGGAGTAGATCCAACACAATTAACCGGAGTTGATCGCAATCCTAGACATATGACGACGAAAATTTACCGGATTAGAGTCAAATCTAATATGGAGAGCCATAAATCGAGTTAATGCAAGACTAGGGGTTTTAATTAGAAAGAGATTTTAATTAATCAACCTAAGATTAGTTGTTCTTATCCTCGACGGAGGTATTAACATAATTTAGGGATCTCTACGGATCAAATCAAATGAAGAAATCATCTAGTTTAGGGTTAGATAACAAGTGAAGTCTAGGTGGATTCTTCCTTAGGTATCGCTCTCATCAATCAGTTTTCCCAAAAGAAATTTCTCAATTTACTCTGTCGTTTCTTTAGTTTAGTTTAGAATAGTTTACAACCAAACCCCTTTATTTCTTAGGCTAGATAATAGGAAGGAAGTCATTACTAGTTCTTTTAGTTTCTTGGATTCGATATTTCAGTCTTGCCACTAACTATACTACTATTCGATAGGTGCGCTTGCCTTTTTATCGTGATATTAGTTAGTTTCTAGGTACGATCGATTTTTATTACTTCATCTCATCACGATCAACAACCATCTATCAAAATGACCAATACAACACCATAGATACATGCCATTTACCAAAAAGAAACTTTTATCACCAGATTTTGAGTTCATGATCAATTTGGATGTTGGACCGAGACTTTTGACTTCAACTAACCTGCACACGAAAACAAACCGTACGCTGAGTATATTTATACCTAGTGGTATTACTATAATTCAAATTTGTATATAACATAATAAAAATATGCATATCCAGTTTATGTTTATAATCATTCAAAAATCAATTATGTAATAAACCAACATATTTCAATAGTAATAATAATCTATCATACTTGCATTCAATTGATTTCATACATTATAAAACAATATCAAGTTCATTTCATTTTCACAACTTATTTCAAATTTTCAATTCATTTCATATCCAATCATTTAATTTATCAATTCATTTAATATCAATTCTTGTACCAAACTGCTTTTTTACACCTATTAACTTGACTCAGACATTGGCTGTAACGGCTAAAATTTCAGTGGTGTCAGAACAGTGATTCGAGATCACTAAATTCGATAAATGAGTAGAAAATATTATTAATTTAATGAGTATAAGTTAGATGTGAAGTTAGGAAAATAATTGAAATAGTAAATAGTATTTTAGAAATAAATACTAAATAATTAGAACTAAAAACGAGGTATCGAGGTCTCCGAATTTTAAACCGAGTCATAAATATTTTTATAAATATTTATGGAGTGTTAATAAGTTATTGTTAAAGTTTCGTTATGAAATTTTAAGGTTTCAGTGGTCAATTGAGTGAAAAGGACTAAATTCAATAAAATGCAAAATTGTGGAAAGTGATTAATTAGCTTAGATAAAAAAAAAAGAAGAAGGACTTAAAAGGTAATTTGGCCCAAAATGAAATGGGTTGAACGGCTAAATGAAAAATTGGCTGAAAAATAGTGTGAACTAATGGCAATTTTGTAAATAAATAGAAATCCAATAGTGATATATGGACTAAATTAGAAGAAAAATCTAGATATTTTATTTTCTTTCATCTTCTCCAGCAAAAACACCATAGGAGGGTTTCTAAAAGCTGGTTTTTCATATTTTTACTGCAAGTAAGTTCAATTCTTGATTATTTCTTGAAATTTTTATGTTTTGGGGACTTTAACAACTAGGTCCACTTATTGAATTCATTAGTTTTTGATTTCATGAATAAATTGAAAGTTTCTATGAATATGTGCTGGAATTATGTGATGATTTAGCATGGAATTAAAGCTTTAATTTGTTATATGCTGATTTTATTGAAAGAATTGAATTGAAAGTGAATATTTGGGGACCTAATTGTAAAAGAAATGAGTAGGGTTTTGTCTGGAAATATAGAATTTTAATGGCTGTGAAATGGTTCATAATGTTAAAATAAAGCTTTAATTGAGAGAAATTAATTCCATTAGAGAGTTAATTAGTCAAGGACCAAATTGTGAAAATTGTAAAACTTGGGGTAAAAGTGTAATTTTGGGAAATAAAGGGTATAAATTGTGAGATAAAATTAAATTTAAATAAATTCTAATGAATGAATGATTTTGCAATTATAGATCAAGAATTTGAAGCAAGTCGAGGAAAGGAGAAAATAGTAGAATAACTCCCGAACTTCTACAACTTTTGTAAAATAGCCTAGGTAAGTTCATATGGCTAAATTTTAGTGATCATTTGGTTAATATTTTTAATTGTATATTGTGTTATACTATATGTATTTGATAGAACAATGAACCATGTAAAAGTATGAATCAAATTGATTGGAATAACGGATTTGAATACTTTCGTTCTGTAACAAGATGAATTGACGGAAAAGACCATGGTTAGACCATGGCAACAAGTGAAAAGTGATATCCATGTAAGACCATAACTGGGCTACAGCATCGGAAAACAAGTAACAAGTGACTCCCGTATAAGACCATAGCTGGGCTATGACATCGGTGAGAAATGCCAAGTGATTTCCATGTAAGACCATAGCTGGGATATGGCATTGGATTAAAGTAATATAAGTGATCCGTATAAGACCATATTTGGGCTATGGTATCGGAGAAAAGTGATAAGTGTTTCCGTGTAAGACCATATCTGGTATATGGCATCGACATGATATGTGACCCGTGTAAGACCATGGCTGGGTCATGGCTTCAGAAAGTGAAACATGATCATGTGCAAGTCCATAGTTCTACTATGGCAAAGTGGAAACGAAGTACTCAATCCCATATAGTTCCCTAATTTGTGTCAGTTTAGTAAGTGGAAAAATGGGCCCAAGAAAATGAAGTTTATATGTAAGTGATATTGAACAATACTAAGCGAAAATTGACATTGGTTTGTGAATGACAGGAGAAATTAGTAAATTTGTATATTATATGAATGCATTATCATATTTGGTAAGTTTACTTTTCAAGCCTATGAACTTACTAAGCTTTCACAAGCTTACTTGAATGTGTTTAATATGTTTTGTAGATTAACGTGGCTATGGAGGATCGGATCATCATAAAAAATCACACTATCCAGACATTCTCCGGTAGTTTTGGTTATTAGCTTTTGATTTATATGGCATGTATAGGCAAAGGTAGATAAGGGAATAGTTTAGGTTAAACTATATGTATGAAATGAAAAATGAGTATGTTAACTTAATGATATGTATATGTTGCTTCATGTTCTAATTTAATACATGTTATAGTCTAAAATGGATGTTTGATTGGTTGGAATTGGTACAAATTGTGTTTGAGTGCAAGTAAGTTGAAAGGTTGAGAAAAGTGGCCTTAAACGACCTATTTTTGTCCACACGGGTAGACACACGGGCGTGTGTGTAATGGCCTAAATTCAAAGTTATCGGAACAGTGGTTTCGTAACCACAAATCCGATTTAAAGAGAAATTTATTTTAATATTTTTTTTATATGAATATTTAGCATGGAATTTAAGCTTTAATCTTATTATATGATGATTTTATGGAATAAAATGTAAAGAAAGTGAATATTTAGGACCTATTTGTAAAAGAGTGTGAAATTGAAGTTTGCTTCTGAAATTCTTGTTCCCAAAGGTTACAAGGTAGTTTAAAATGATGGAATAAAGTATTAATTGAGAAAAATCAGCTCAATTGAGAGGTTAATTGAGTAGGGACGAAACTATCACTTATTAAAAGCTTGGGGGAAAAATGGTAATAAACCTCTTGCACTAAAACAGTTTTGGACAGCAGCAGTAGTCCAACTTTGAAAAATCACCATAAATTGTAGAAATCGAATTAGAGGGTGAACAAAATATGGAATTAAAGCTTATTGAGTCTAGTTTCTCATAGAAGAAAGAGAGTAAACAATAGAATTGTAAATCTTGAGATATAATGCATTTTGTGAGACAAGGTCAGAATGATTTCGGGTTCCCCTGTTTTGACTTTGGAAAATCACCAAAAATTTTATAAAAATAATTATGGAGTTAAATTTATATGTTTAAAATCCTTAATGAATCTATTTTCAAGAGAAACAAGCGGGAACATCATCCGAGTTCCGTATGAGGAGATAATTAATTTTTAGTGAAGAAAGGTCGGAACTGTCACATAGCAGAACAGGGGTAACTTTAAAGAATAAACTGTACTAAATGGCTAAACCAAAAATTCTGAAAATTTTATGGTTAGAATATATGTGAGTCTAGTTTCAGAGAAAATTTACAGATCTTAATTTGGAGTCCCGTAGCTCAAGATGAAAATAATTTAGTGACTATGACGCAAGTAGACAGCCTTGGATGAACTATAAATGGTAGTGGAATTGTAGAAATGGTACATATGAACATGAAATGTTAATTTGATGAATAAATTTATTTATTTAGATCCTGAAGACTCAAACACGAAGCTAGATCGAGGAAAGGAAAAAGTTTGGGATTAGTAGATTTTTGTATACAAACAAGTATCGAGGTAAGTTCGTGTAACTTGAATTATATTCTTAAATGCTTGAAATGTATGTTACTGATGTGAATATGAATTGAATGTTCATTGTATGAAAATTTATGGAACATTGATATATTTGATGAAAAGTGAAAGAAATCCCGGTTGAATGAAAGGAAAATTCGATGGATCTCTAAAAAGGAATTGACGGTAAAAATGGATCTAGCCCGGACGGGTGATCCTATCTTGATATAGCCCTCCCGAAGAATATGTGGAAAATGGATTTAGCCCGGACGGGTAATCCAAATTAGGGTCTGAATTTAGCCTGGACTGATAATTCAGATCCAAGCTCATTAGAGTAATTGTCGTTGCAGGGGATTTAGCCTGGACTGGTAATCCCGACAATACTCTATGAGTTTATATTACAGGGGATTTAGCCTGGACTGGTAATCCCGCTGTAAGGATGAGGTTTGCGGGAGTGTGCTCTCTGAAATGAAAATGTGCGCACATGAATATGAATTGACGGACCCGAATTTGTACACTAAAGTGTACCCCTGAAAATCCATCGAAATTCTAAGAAATTCAACGGGATAAATATGGGAAAATAATAATGGAATGGAAATCATGGTATTGATGAGCTCATCAATCTCAATATATATTATTGATACATTGAAATTATTGTACTAACTTGAATGTTGAGTTTGTGCATGTTAAGGTAACAATACATTGAATGGATATATGTATGTTTATTGTATTGTATCGAAAATATTAGGTAAGTATAATTCTTGTTACATGAGCTTACTAAGCACAATGTGCTTACCCTGTTTTCTTTTTCCCTGTTTTGTAGTATCAAGAGCTCGGAGGTCAGATTCAGTCGGAGATACATCACACTATCAACCTCAATATTTTGGTATATCTAGAACTTTATTTTAGAAATCAATGGCATGTATAAGTTAATAAAGTAAATGTTGATGTGAAATGAATGTAAAGTTAGCCATTGGTATGGCTAACAAACCTTAGTTTGGTGTTTAATGTGATTATCTTATGAATGTGCATGAATCTATTATAAAGATATGCTGAATTGGATTGGTTGATTTGGATTGGTATCGGTTTAAGTTTTGCAGGGAAGGCTACATATTTATAAAGGGGATATATTGAGTTTCAAAAAAAAAATATATATATATATACTATTGTTCGGTAAACTTCGGTAATGCCTCGTACCCTATTTCGGTGACGAATACGGGTAGGGGGTGTTACATTTGTTGGTATCAGAGCTACGGTTTAGCCGGTTCTCGGACCGACGTAGCAAATACGGTATTAGCTATACATGCCATTTAAATTATTGTTGATAGTGTGATATCTCCTGACCATTTAAATGTGTTTTTCTTATAGTAAATGTCTGCCGACCGAGCTCAATCCGAGGAAGCCGGGAGTCATGCTCCGGCCCCGGAAAGGGAACAAAGAGAAGTCGAAGCTACTAGTAGGAGAAGGTCCGAGACAAGGGACCAAAGTGAAGAGGCTAAAATGGCCCTCTATCAAATGATGAATGATTGGTTTACTCAGTATATAAGAACTAACCCTGTAGTGCAGCAAACTCAAGCTCCTCCTCCTCCTCCTCCACCGGTTCCCGTGACTACACAGGGTACAGGTATTGAATCTACCAGGAAAGGAAAAGCTCCTGTTGATAAAATTAGAAAGTATGGGGCAGAAGAATTCCGAGCTGCAGTTGATGATGATTCTGAAAGGGCTGAATTTTGGTTAGAGAATACTACCCGGGTTTTAGAAGAATTATCATGCACACCAGAAGAATGTCTGAAATGTGCTATTTCACTGTTAAAAGACACGGCTTATCATTGGTGGAAGACTAAAGCTTCGGTGGTTCCAAAAGAAGAGATTACTTGGGAGTTCTTTCCGAATGAATTTAAAAAGAAATATATCAGCCAGAGATTTCTTGATCAGAAAAGAAAAGAATTTTTTGAGCTGAAACAGGGCAATAGATCGGTATCTGAGTATGAAAGAGAATTTGTTCGGTTGAGTAAATATGCTCGGGAATGGGTACAATCAGAAGCCGAAATGTGTAAACGATTTGAAGAGGGGCTAAATGAAGACATTAAGTTGTTGATCGGAATTCTTGAAATTCGTGAGTTTGCTACACTGACAGAGCGAGCTTATAAAGCAGAAGAGCTGAGTAAAGAGAAGAAACAAGCTGAAAGGGAAGCTCGAATTGCTAGTAAGAGACCGGTGAGCAAATCACAGTTTTCTACTTCAAAGAAATTGAAAAAGTATCAAGATCGTTTCACTTCAGTCACTGGACATTCAAGTAGAGAACGAGGCTCTCAACGCTCTAATCCAAGACCATCTACTCCATCAGTGACCAGTGTGGGCAGTGTCGGTACTCCTAAGCCGAGATGTCAGTACTGTAATAAAGTTCATTTTAGAGAATGCCGACTGAGAAGTGGGGCTTGTTATCGATGCGGTTCATTTGATCATTTTCTCAGAGATTGTCCAGAAAGGGGTGAAAAAGAAGCTGAACAGATATCGAAGCCGAGTAATCCAGTTTCGAGAGGCAGACCACCACGACCAGCTGGTAATGTCAGTGGTAGCCGAGGAGCTACGAAAGAATTTGCAGGCAGGTCTGAGACACGAGCACCTGCTAGGACATATGCCATCCGTGCCAAAGAAGATGCCTCAGCACCCGATGTTATTACTGGTACATTTTCTTTGCTTGACACTAATATTACTGCATTAATTGATCCTGGTTCTACGCATTCATATATATGTATAAAGCTTGCATGTGTTAAAAATTTATCTGTTGAACCAACTGAATTTGCGGTTAAAGTCTCGAACCCCCTAGGCCAGTCTGTGTTGGTGGATAAAATTTGTAAAGATTGTCCACTAATGGTAAGAGGTTATTGTTTCTCGGCCGATTTGATGTTACTTCCTTTTGATGAGTTTGATGTGATATTGGGCATGGATTGGCTAACCCAGCATGATGCAGTAGTAAATTGTAGACAAAAATATATTTTGTTAAAATGTCAGAACGGTGAATTGCTTCGGGTTAAATCGGGTCAGACAGAGGGGTTATCTGATGTCATTTCAGTTATTACTGCTCAAAGGTATATCAAAAAGGGGTATGATGCTTTTTTTGCTTATGTATTAGACACTAAGGTATCTGAGTCGAAGATTCAGGCAGTGCCAGTGGTATGTGAATTTTCTGATGTGTTTCCAGAAGAATTACCAGGGTTGCCACCAGAAAGAGAAGTGGAATTCTCTGTAGATTTGGTTCCAGGAACTACTCCAATTTCCATAGCTCCGTACCGGATGGCTCCTACAGAATTAAAAGAGTTAAAGATACAGTTACAGGAACTTGTTGATAAGGGTTTTGTTCGACCGAGTCATTCACCTTGGGGTGCCCCGGTTTTGTTTGTGAAAAAGAAAGACGGATCTTTGAGATTGTGTATTGACTACCGACAGATTAATAAAGTAACTATAAAGAATAAGTACCCGTTACCCCGGATTGATGATTTATTTGACCAGCTGAAAGGTGCTATAGTGTTTTCAAAGATTGATCTCCGATCGGGTTATTATCAGTTACGGGTAAAGGAATCAGATGTGCCAAAGACAGCTTTCAGAACCAGGTACGGGCATTATGAGTTTTTGGTTATGCCATTTGGGCTAACTAATGCACCTGCAGTATTTATGGATCTGATGAACCGGATATTCAAACCGTATTTAGACAGATTTGTGGTAGTATTCATTGATGATATTTTAGTCTATTCTCGAGATGAAAATGAACATGCAGAACATTTGAGAATAGTGTTGCAAATTTTACGTGAAAAACAGCTTTATGCTAAATTCAGTAAATGTGAATTCTGGCTTTGAGAAGTGGGTTTTCTTGGACATATTGTATCTGCTGAAGGCATTAGGGTAGACCCGAATAAAATCTCAGCTATTGTAAATTGGAATCCACCAAAAAATGTATCTGAAGTTAGAAGTTTCTTGGGCTTAGCTGGTGTAACACCCCCACGCCCGAAACCGTCACCGGAGTCGAGCTTGAGGTGTTACTAAACATAATTTACCATTTTAGACAACTTTACAAAATTTGTTTTCATTTTCGGAATAGACTGTTTTCTGCGTCATGGTCGCTTTAAAAATCATATCTCGAGTTACGAAACTCGAAATCAAGATCCATAAATTTTCCTTGAAACTAGACTCATATATCTATCTACTAATTTTTTTATAGAATTTTTGGCTGGGCCAATTAGTACAGTTTATTAGTTAAACTTACCCCTGTTTCAGATCTCGACTGGACTGACCTCTACTTACTACGAACCACTTTTCTCTCTGTAACAAATTCACATGAATATGATGCTTCTTTCTCTTAAAACTAGACTCAACAAGGATTCTAAACATATAAATTACATCTCCTAATTATTTTTGTACAATTTATGGTGAATTTTCAAAGTTGGAACAGGGGATCCAAAGATCGCTCTGGCCCTGTTTCACCAAAACTCAAATATCTCACAACATATAACTTCTTTACCTGTTTTGCTTCTTTCATATGAAAGTAGACACAATAAGCTTCAATTTCATAGGTAATTCTTCACCTAATTAGTTTTCCACTATTTTTGGTGATTTTTCAAACTCACCTCATTGTTGCTGTAGTGTTCTGTTTTATGGCAAGTTTCATCCTTTTCTAAATTTTCATGTACTACATAACATATTGGTCTCCCATAGCATCCAACATTATCTAGGCTAGCCATTCTAATGACTAACCATTACCAAGTATTTTTCTTAACCAATCCACAACCATATCACAAAGTTGTTTACACAAAGTAAGTATATTGCTGTACATGCCATATAAACCAAAAGATAATAACCCAAAAACTACCAGAATAAACCAGGATAGTGTGATTCCTCGTGATGATCCGATCCTCCGAACTCACGTTAATCTACAACACATGTCAAACACATTCAAGTAAGCTTATGAAAGCTTAGTAAGTTCATAGGCTTGGAAAGTAAACTTACCAAATTAATAAATCATTCACATAGTCTACATTTCACTACTATCTCCTGTCATTCACAAATCAAATCAATTTTACTTAGTATTATTCAATAATATCCATACTCGAAATTCATCTTTTTGGGCCCGTTTACTATTTATCACTTTTTCGCAAATTAGGAACTATACGGAATTGAGTACATTGCCTTCTTTATACCATAGTAGAACTATGGATTTACACATAATCACATTTCCTTTTTCCGAAGCCATAGCCCAGCCATGGTCTTACACGGATCACATATCATACCGAGGCCATATCCCGGATATGGTCTTACACGGGTCACATATCACTTTTCTCCGATGCCATAGCCCAGCTATGGTCTTATACGGGAATTTCTTATCATTTGTTTCCGATGCCATAGCCCAGCTATGGTCTTATACGAAAACCACTTATCATTTGTTGCCATGGTCCAACCATGGTCTTTTTCCGTCAATTCGTCACGTATCATGAGACAAAGGTACTCAATCCGATAGTTTCCTACAATTTCATACTTTTACATTGTTTATAATCTTATCACATACTTTTGTCACATGCACATCATATAACACATTACAAAATTCATAATATTAACAATGATCATTAAAATTCAGCCACATGAACTTACCTGGGCTAATTCACAAAAGTTGTAGAAATTCGGGAATTATTCGGTTATTTTCTCCTTTCCGCGACTTGCTTCGATTTCTTGGTCTATAAATGCAAAATATTTTCACTCATTAGCATTTATTTTATTTCTATTTCACTTCACAATTTATGCTGTTCAACTTTCGAAATTGCACTTTTACCCCAAAATTTACAGTTTTTACAATTTAGTCCCTGCTCAATTCACCCATCAATTGAACTAATTTTTCTCAATTAACACTTTATCTTATCATTATAAACTATTTCACAACCTTTTACATTCTGAATTTCAACACCAACCTCTAATTCACAACTTTTTCACAATTAGGTCCTAAATACCATTTTCTATCAAAATCACTTAATAAAGCCACCTTAATATGAAATTAGAACTTAAATTTCATAATAATTCATCATAAACTTCCCTTAATCAGCTAGGGTAACTTCCAATTTCACCCACCAAATCAAAAACTAATGAATTCTATAAGTGGACCTAGTTGTAAAAGTCATAAAAACATAAAAATTATCAAGAAAAGCAAGAATAAACTCACATGATGTAAAAATATGAATAACCAGCCTTCTCCAGACCTCCTATGGCGTTTTTGCTGAGAAAATATGAAGAGATCTCTAGATTTCTCAATTTTGTCTTTATTTTATATGTTAAAATCATAAAATTTCCAATTTTGCCCTTATTTCCCTTATTTTTCTGCTGATTTTCTTGCCCTTGCCGTCCAACCTAGTCACTTTTAGGCTTAATTGCCCTTTAAATCCTCTTTCTTTTAACACTTAAGCTATTTAATCCTTCTAGCAAATTTTGCATTTGTTACAATTTAGTCCTTTTCATTTAATCAACCACCCAAACAATAAAATTTTCTAACGAGATTTTAACACCACATTACTAACACTCTATAAATATTTATAAAAATATTTTCGGCTCGTTTTAATATCCCGAGGTCTCGATACCTCGTTTTCACTTCTCAATTATTTAATATTTATTTCTAAAACACTATTCACTATTTCAATTATTTCCCTAACTTCACATTTAACTTATACTCATTAAATTAATAATATTTTATACTAATTTGTCAGATTTAGTGATCTCGAATCACTGTTCCGACACCACTGAAATTTGGGCTGTTACAACTCTCCCCCCTTTAGGGAATTTCGTCCCCGAAATTTCATACCTGAAAATAAGTGTGGATGTTGAGACCTCATTAATTCTTCCGTTTCCCAAGTTGCCTCCTCCGACCCATGACGATTCCATAGTACTTTAACTAATGGTACCCGTTTGTTCCTTAATTCTTTAATTTCCCGTGCCAGAATTTTTACAGGTTCCTCCGAATACGTCATATCTGACTGAAGTTCTATCTCTGCATGAGGAATCACGTGCGATGGATCCGATCTATACCGTCTTAACATAGATACATGAAATACATCATGAATTTTCTCAAGTTCTGGAGGTAAGGCCAACCTATAAGCAACTGGGCCAATTCTTTCAACAATTTCATAAGGACCGATAAATCGTGGGCTAAGTTTTCCTTTTTTACCAAACCGTATAACCTTCTTCCAAGGTGACACTTTCAAAAATACTTGATCGCCCACATTAAATTCTATGTCTCTTCTTTCAAATCTGCATATGATTTCTGACGATCCGAAGCAGCTTTTAAACTATCTCGAACAATACGAACTTTCTCTTCAGTTTCCCGAATCAAATCAACTCCTACTAACTTTGATTCACTCAATTCGGTCCAATATAATGGAGTTCTACATTTTCTTCCATACAAAGCTTCAAACGGTGCCATTTTGATACTAGTCTGATAACTATTATTGTAAGTAAATTCGGCTAAGGATAAATACCTTTCCCAGTTGCCGCCGAATTCCAGTACACAGCATCTTAACATGTCTTCTAATATTTGAATTACCCGCTCGGATTGTCCGTCTGTTTGAGGATGAAAAGCTGTGCTGAAGTTCAACTTGGTACCCAAAGCTTCTTGTAACTTATCCCAAAATCTCGATGTAAATCTCGGATCTCGATCCGAAATTATAGATATTGGCACCCCATGTAATCTCACTATCTCGTTCACATATATTTCTGCCAACTTTTCAAGTGAATAATCTGTCCTAACTGGAATAAAATGTGCTGATTTGGTTAACCGATCTACAATCACCCAAATTGAATCTTTCTTTTTCGGAGTCACTGGTAACCCGGACACAAAATCCATAGTGATATGTTCCCATTTCCACTCCGGAATCATAATAGGCTGTAACAACCCCGTCGGTACCTGGTGCTCAGCTTTCACCTGTTGACAAATCAAACATTTGGCTACATATTCACAAATTTCCCGTTTCATGCCGGGCCACCAATACATTTTCTTCAGATCACAATACATCTTGGTACTTCCCGGATGAATAGAACACATACTATTATGAGCTTCTGATAAAATATTATTCTTTAAATCAGCATTATTCGGAATACATATCCTACCACGATAATGTAACATACCTTTATTATCAACCGAGTACTCCGAGCTTAACTTATTTTGAACCATCTCTCGTTTCAACACCAATTTCGGATCTTCATCCTGTAACTTCCGAATTCGTTGAAAGAGTACTGGTTTAGCTTGTAATTCTGCTAATACATGACCATCTTCACTAACAGATAGATGAACGTTTAATGCCCGAAGAGCAAATAACAACGATTTTCGACTAAGTGCGTCGGCTACAACGTTAGCTTTCCCCGGGTGGTAGTCAATAACAAGATCATAATCTTTCAGAAGTTCTAGCCATCGCCTCTGTCTCAAATTCAGCTCTTTTTGTGTCATCAGATATTTCAAGCTCTTATGGTCGGTATACACATAACATTTTTCACCATATAGGTAGTGCCTCCATATTTTCAAAGCAAATACAATCGCAGCCAACTCCAAATCATGCGTAGGATAATTCTTCTCATGTGGTTTTAATTGCCGAGAAGCATATGCTATTACTTTACCTGTCTGCATAAGTACACAACCCAGACCATTCAAAGATGCATCACTATATACCACAAATGGTACACCTGATTCCGGTTGAATCAATACTGGTGCTTCAGTCAACATCTTCTTTAATCTATCAAAACTTTGTTGGCACTCTTCAGACCACGCAAACTCAACATTCTTTTGTAGTAATCGAGTCAACGGGGAAGCAATCATGGAAAAATCTTTACCAAATCGGCGATAGTATCCTGCTAAACCCAGAAAACTTCGTACTTCTGTGACGTTCTTCGGAATTTTCCAATTTACCACTGCCTCCACTTTACCAGGATCAACACGAATTCCATCAGCTGATACAATATGACCCAAAAATGCAACCTCATGAAGCCAGAACTCACATTTACTAAACTTGGCATATAACTGTTTCTCTCTCAAAGTCTGCAATACTATTCTTAAATGCTGAACATGCTCAGATTCTGTTTTCGAATAGATCAAAATATCATCAATAAACACCACTACAAATCTATCCAGATAAGGTTGGAAAATTCGATTCATCAAATCCATAAATGCAGCAGGAGCATTAGTTAAACCAAATGGCATCACCAAAAATTCGTAATGTCCATACCGAGTTCGAAAAGCAGTTTTCGGCACATCACATTCTTTTACCTTCAATTGATAATACCCAGATCGAAAATCTATTTTTGAAAATACTGCTGCACCTTTCAACTGATCAAATAGATCATCAATACGAGGCAGAGGATATTTATTCTTCACCGTTACCTTGTTCAACTGTCTATAATCTATACACAACCTCAACGAACCATCTTTCTTCTTCACAAACAAGACAGGTGCACCCCAAGGCGACATACTTGGTCTGATGAATCCTTTGTCTAACAATTCTTGTAACTGTGTCTTCAACTCTTTTAATTCAGCCGGAGCCATTCTATACGGTGCCACTGAAATAGGAGCTGTCCCCGGGATTACATCTATCACAAATTCCACTTCTCTATCAGGTGGTAGACCTGGTAACTCTTCAGGAAACACATCAGAAAATTCATTTACCACCGGTAACTCTTCTAACTTTGAATTAGAACCCCGAGTATCAAGGATATAAGCCAAGAATGCTTCATTTCCTTTACGTAACATCTTCTGAGCAGAGAAGGATGAAATAATATTAATAGCTTCACTTAACCTTTCAGGCCCAACTGAAATCATATCCCCAGTTTGACATTTCAAACTAATCTGTTTTTCACGACAATTCACTATCGCATCATGCTTCACTAGCCAGTCCATCCCCAAAATAATATCAAATTCCCGAAAGGGTAATAACATCAAATCAGCAGGGAACTCACAGCCCTTTTCTCAGTGGACAATTACGACATATTAAGTTAACTATTACGCACTGGCCTAAGGGATTAGTAACTTTTACATCAAAATCAGTAGGTTCAACAGATAAATTCTTTTCAGAAGCTAACATAGTGCAAATATATGAATGTGTAGATCCAGGGTCTACCAATGCATATACAGTATCATCATAAAGATAGAAAGTACCAGCAATTACGTCTGGAGCTGTCGCTTCTTCTCTCGCTCGAATAGCATAAGTACGTGCAGGTGCTTTAACATCTGATCGGCTAGCAGATTCTTTCATATCTGAACGGGTAGCTCCTGTAGCGCTACTCTGACCTGAACGTTTACTTCTTTGGGAAGGGGTTCTATTTTTCTCTTTTTGATCTGCTTCTTCTCTTTGTAGTTGTGGACAATCCCGAATGAAATGATCAGTGGATCCACACCTATAACAAGCTCCTATTTTGCTTCGACACTCACCAGGATGATTCCTTCCACAATATTGACACTTCGGTCGAGGAGCATTTTGAACACTGCTCATACTAGCTGCAGGTCTGTCGGATACCCGAAAATTAGATCGTCTGGATCTACTTCTTCCCGATCTTTCTGGCACTGAAGTGGCCCAACTAAATTCTTCTCTAGACTTCTTCACCGGTGAATATGAGAACGATTTAGGTGCACTCCTTTTAAAAGTCTCTTTGTTCTTCCTTTCACGTTGCATTTTCCTGTTATATACTTCTTCAAGTTTCTGAGCACGATCTGATAAAACAACAAACTCCCGTATCTCATTACCTCCTATCAACATTCTGATCTCATCATTCAATCCCTCTTCAAATCTAATACACATTTCCTCTTCTGTAGGCACAATATCCCGGGCATATTTACTAAGATAAACGAATTCTCTTTCATACTCAGCTACTGTCTTATTTCCTTGTCGGAGATCGAGGAATTCTCTTTTCTTTTTATCCAGATACCTTCTGCCCACATATTTCTTCTTAAATTCATTTTGGAAAAATTCCCAAGAAATTTTCTCTGCTGACACCACGGCCTCAATCGTTTCCCACCAATGGTAAGCTTCCTCTTTCAATAAAGACACAGTACATCTCAAATAATCATCAGGTGAACAGGCCATTTCTTTGAAAATTCTCATCAAACTCTGTAACCAGTATTCAGCCTTAACTGGATCATCATCTGCTCTTCCCCGGAATTCTTCAGCTCCAAGTTTTCTGAGCTTTTCTAAAGGAGTATGCTTACTAGATTCAGTTGTCGGAGGAGGTGGAAGGGCAACTGGAGACGTTACAGGTGGCACAGTAGGGGGAGGATGTTGTTGAGCCTGATTTCCTTCTTGCATCTTTTCACTGAACCATTGATTCATAATCCCATAAATCATATCTTTAAGTTCTTGATGTCGCATTAGAGAAATCGGAACATTACTTATTCCCGGTTCAGAAACCTGCACTCTACTATTTACTTCTTCTTGTTCATTTCGTTCTTGTCCATCTGACATCTTTTCAATCAGAGAATATCTATAAAATAAAAGGAGTTAGATCGGATCATACACATCACACTATCACAGATTTATATGGCATGTATTTCTAAACACTTTAAACCTCATAAATATTCCGAGAATCGGCTAAACCGAGCTCTGATACCACTAAATGTAACACCCCCACGCCCGAAACCGTCACCGGAGTCGAGCTTGAGGTGTTACTAAACATAATTTACCATTTTAGACAACTTTACAAAATTTGTTTTCATTTTCGGAATAGACTGTTTTCTGCGTCATGGTCGCTTTAAAAATCATATCTCGAGTTACGAAACTCGAAATCAAGATCCGTAAATTTTCCTTGAAACTAGACTCATATATCTATCTACTAATTTTTTTATAGAATTTTTGGCTGGGCCAATTAGTACAGTTTATTAGTTAAACTTACCCCTGTTTCAGATCTCGACTGGACTGACCTCTACTTACTACGAACCACTTTTCTCTCTGTAACAAATTCACATGAATATGATGCTTCTTTCTCTTAAAACTAGACTCAACAAGGATTCTAAACATATAAATTACATCTCCTAATTATTTTTGTACAATTTATGGTGAATTTTCAAAGTTGGAACAGGGGATCCAAAGATCGCTCTGGCCCTGTTTCACCAAAACTCAAATATCTCACAACATATAACTTCTTTACCTGTTTTGCTTCTTTCATATGAAAGTAGACACAATAAGCTTCAATTTCATAGGTAATTCTTCACCTAATTAGTTTTCCACTATTTTTGGTGATTTTTCAAACTCACCTCATTGTTGCTGTAGTGTTCTGTTTTATGGCAAGTTTCATCCTTTTCTAAATTTTCATGTACTACATAACATATTGGTCTCCCATAGCATCCAACATTATCTAGGCTAGCCATTCTAATGACTAACCATTACCAAGTATTTTTCTTAACCAATCCACAACCATATCACAAAGTTGTTTACACAAAGTAAGTATATTGCTGTACATGCCATATAAACCAAAAGATAATAACCCAAAAACTACCAGAATAAACCAGGATAGTGTGATTCCTCGTGATGATCCGATCCTCCGAACTCACGTTAATCTACAACACATGTCAAACACATTCAAGTAAGCTTATGAAAGCTTAGTAAGTTCATAGGCTTGGAAAGTAAACTTACCAAATTAATAAATCATTCACATAGTCTACATTTCACTACTATCTCCTGTCATTCACAAATCAAATCAATTTTACTTAGTATTATTCAATAATATCCATACTCGAAATTCATCTTTTTGGGCCCGTTTACTATTTATCACTTTTTCGCAAATTAGGAACTATACGGAATTGAGTACATTGCCTTCTTTATACCATAGTAGAACTATGGATTTACACATAATCACATTTCCTTTTTCCGAAGCCATAGCCCAGCCATGGTCTTACACGGATCACATATCATACCGAGGCCATATCCCGGATATGGTCTTACACGGGTCACATATCACTTTTCTCCGATGCCATAGCCCAGCTATGGTCTTATACGGGAATTTCTTATCATTTGTTTCCGATGCCATAGCCCAGCTATGGTCTTATACGAAAACCACTTATCATTTGTTGCCATGGTCCAACCATGGTCTTTTTCCGTCAATTCGTCACGTATCATGAGACAAAGGTACTCAATCCGATAGTTTCCTACAATTTCATACTTTTACATTGTTTATAATCTTATCACATACTTTTGTCACATGCACATCATATAACACATTACAAAATTCATAATATTAACAATGATCATTAAAATTCAGCCACATGAACTTACCTGGGCTAATTCACAAAAGTTGTAGAAATTCGGGAATTATTCGGTTATTTTCTCCTTTCCGCGACTTGCTTCGATTTCTTGGTCTATAAATGCAAAATATTTTCACTCATTAGCATTTATTTTATTTCTATTTCACTTCACAATTTATGCTGTTCAACTTTCGAAATTGCACTTTTACCCCAAAATTTACAGTTTTTACAATTTAGTCCCTGCTCAATTCACCCATCAATTGAACTAATTTTTCTCAATTAACACTTTATCTTATCATTATAAACTATTTCACAACCTTTGACATTCTGAATTTCAACACCAACCTCTAATTCACAACTTTTTCACAATTAGGTCCTAAATACCATTTTCTATCAAAATCACTTAATAAAGCCACCTTAATATGAAATTAGAACTTAAATTTCATAATAATTCATCATAAACTTCCCTTAATCAGCTAGGGTAACTTCCAATTTCACCCACCAAATCAAAAACTAATGAATTCTATAAGTGGACCTAGTTGTAAAAGTCATAAAAACATAAAAATTATCAAGAAAAGCAAGAATAAACTCACATGATGTAAAAATATGAATAACCAGCCTTCTCCAGACCTCCTATGGCGTTTTTGCTGAGAAAATATGAAGAGATCTCTAGATTTCTCAATTTTGTCTTTATTTTATATGTTAAAATCATAAAATTTCCAATTTTGCCCTTATTTCCCTTATTTTTCTGCTGATTTTCTTGCCCTTGCCGTCCAACCTAGTCACTTTTAGGCTTAATTGCCCTTTAAATCCTCTTTCTTTTAACACTTAAGCTATTTAATCCTTCTAGCAAATTTTGCATTTGTTACAATTTAGTCCTTTTCATTTAATCAACCACCCAAACAATAAAATTTTCTAACGAGATTTTAACACCACATTACTAACACTCTATAAATATTTATAAAAATATTTTCGGCTCGTTTTAATATCCCGAGGTCTCGATACCTCGTTTTCACTTCTCAATTATTTAATATTTATTTCTAAAACACTATTCACTATTTCAATTATTTCCCTAACTTCACATTTAACTTATACTCATTAAATTAATAATATTTTATACTAATTTGTCAGATTTAGTGATCTCGAATCACTGTTCCGACACCACTGAAATTTGGGCTGTTACAGCTGGGTATTATCGGAGATTTGTACAGGGGTTATCTATGATAGCTTCTCCAATGACTCGTCTACTGCAGAAAGATGTAAAGTTTGAGTGGACCGATGAATGCCAGCGGAGTTTCGACCGATTGAAAGATCTGTTAACGAAAGCACCTGTACTAGTGCAGCCTGAACCGGGTAAGGAATTTGTTATTTACAGTGATGCCTCATTAAATGGTTTAGGTTGTGTTTTGATGCAAGAAGGTAAAGTTATAGCCTATGCTTCAAGACAACTTAAACCTCATGAAAGAAATTACCCAGTACATGATCTTGAATTAGCTGCTATTGTATTTGCGTTGAAGATATGGCGGCATTACTTGTACGGTGAGAAATGTTATGTTTATACTGATCATAAAAGCTTGAAATATTTGATGACACAGAAAGATTTGAATTTAAGACAGCGCAGGTGGCTCGAACTGATAAAGGATTATGATTTGACTATTGATTACCATCCGGGTAAAGCTAATGTTGTAGCTGATGCTTTGAGCCGGAAATCTTTATTTGCTTTGCGAGCTATGAATACCCGGTTATCATTATCTGGAGATGGTTCAATTATAGCTGAAATGAAAGCTAGACCAGTGTTTCTGCAGCAGATCTGTGAGGCTCAGAAAAATGATGAAAAGTTACAAGCTAAACGGGCACAATGTGAGTCGAGTACTGATTCTGAATTTCAGGTTGGGATCGATGGTTGTTTATTATTCAGAGACAGGGTATGTGTACCTCAGAATTCAGAACTCATACAGAAAATTTTACACGAGGCTCACAGCAGTACTATGTCTGTACATCCAGGGAGTAATAAAATGTATAATGATTTGAAAAAGTTGTACTGGTGGCCAGGTATGAAACGTGATATCTCTGAGTTTGTATCAAGGTGTTTGGTATGTCAGCAAGTTAAAGCTGAACATCAGGTACCTTCGGGGTTACTTCAGCCAATCACTATACCAGAATGGTAATGGGAAAGGATTACAATGGATTTTGTATCTGGATTACCATTGTCTCCGAGAAAGAAAGATGCTATTTGGGTGATCGTTGACCGGTTGACGAAGTCAGCACACTTTATTCCAGTACGTATGGATTATTCTTTAGATAAATTGGCTGAATTGTATATATCTGAGATTGTCAGGCTACATGGAGTGCCTGTCTCTATTATATCAGATAGGGATCCCCGATTTACATCTCGTTTCTGGAACAAATTGCAAGAAGCTTTAGGTACTCAATTATCTTTCAGCACTGCATTTCATCCTCAAACAGATGGCCAATCTGAACGTGTAATTCAGGTATTGGAAGATATGCTCTGATGTTGTATATTAGAATTTGAAGGTAATTGGGAGAGGTATCTACCTTTGATTGAATTTGCTTACAATAACAGTTATCAGTCCAGTATTAAAATGGTTCCGTATGAAGCTTTGTATGGTAGAAAATGTAGAACACCGTTATATTGGGCAGAGCTTAGTGAAAAGAAGATACATGGAGTTGATTTGATTCGGGAAACAGAAGAAAAAGTAAAGGTGATTCGGGATAGTCTAAAAGCAGCTTCCGATCGTCAAAAGTCATATGCTGATCTTAAACGAAAAGAGATTGAATTTCAGGTTGGTGACAAGGTATTCTTAAAAGTGTCTCCGTGGAAGAAAGTTCTCCGGTTCGGTCGAAAGGGTAAATTGAGTCCAAGATTTATCGGGCCATATGAAATCCTAGAAAGAATTGGACCGGTAGCTTATCGATTGGCATTACCACCAGAACTTGATAGAATCCATAACGTTTTTCATGTGTCTATGCTACGACGGTATCGGTCGGATCCTTCACATGTTATTTCTCCGACAGAAGTGGAGATTCAGCCAGATATGAGTTACAGTGAAGAACCAATTAAGATTTTGGCACGAGAGACAAAGGAGCTCAGAAATAAAAAGATAAATTTGGTAAAAGTATTATGGCAAAAGCACGGGATTGAGGAAGCGACATGGGAACCGGAGGAGGCAATGAGGAAACAATACCCGAACCTCTTTACTGGTAAGATTTTCGAGGACGAAAATCCTTAAAGGGGGGGAGAGTTGTAATGGCCTAAATTCAAAGTTATCGGAACAGTGGTTTCGTAACCACAAATCCGATTTAAAGAGAAATTTATTTTAATATTTTTTTTATATGAATATTTAGCATGGAATTTAAGCTTTAATCTTATTATATGATGATTTTATGGAATAAAATGTAAAGAAAGTGAATATTTAGGACCTATTTGTAAAAGAGTGTGAAATTGAAGTTTGCTTCTGAAATTCTTGTTCCCAAAGGTTACAAGGTAGTTTAAAATGATGGAATAAAGTATTAATTGAGAAAAATCAGCTCAATTGAGAGGTTAATTGAGTAGGGACGAAACTATCACTTATTAAAAGCTTGGGGGAAAAATGGTAATAAACCTCTTGCACTAAAACAGTTTTGGACAGCAGCAGTAGTCCAACTTTGAAAAATCACCATAAATTGTAGAAATCGAATTAGAGGGTGAACAAAATATGGAATTAAAGCTTATTGAGTCTAGTTTCTCATAGAAGAAAGAGAGTAAACAATAGAATTGTAAATCTTGAGATATAATGCATTTTGTGAGACAAGGTCAGAATGATTTCGGGTTCCCCTGTTTTGACTTTGGAAAATCACCAAAAATTTTATAAAAATAATTATGGAGTTAAATTTATATGTTTAAAATCCTTAATGAATCTATTTTCAATAGAAACAAGCAGGAACATCATCCGAGTTCCGTATGAGGAGATAATTAATTTTTAGTGAAGAAAGGTCGGAACTGTCACATAGCAGAACAGGGGTAAATTTAAAGAATAAACTGTACTAAATGGCTAAACCAAAAATTCTGAAAATTTTATGGTTAGAATATATGTGAGTCTAGTTTCAGGGAAAATTTACAGATCTTAATTTGGAGTCCCGTAGCTCAAGATGAAAATAATTTAGTGACTATGACGCAAGTAGACAGCCTTGGATGAACTATAAATGGTAGTGGAATTGTAGAAATGGTACATATGAACATGAAATGTTAATTTGATGAATAAATTTATTTATTTAGATCCTGAAGACTCAAACACGAAGCTAGATCGAGGAAAGGAAAAAGTTTGGGATTAGTAGATTTTTGTATACAAACAAGTATCGAGGTAAGTTCGTGTAACTTGAATTATATTCTTAAATGCTTGAAATGTATGTTATTGATGTGAATATGAATTGAATGTTCATTGTATGAAAATTTATGGAACATTGATATATTTGATGAAAAGTGAAAGAAATCCCGGTTGAATGAAAGGAAAATTCGATGGATCTCTAAAAAGGAATTGACGGTAAAAATGGATCTAGCCCGGACGGGTGATCCTATCTTGATATAGCCCTCCCGAAGAATATGTGGAAAATGGATTTAGCCCGGACGGGTAATCCAAATTAGGGTCTGAATTTAGCCTGGACTGATAATTCAGATCCAAGCTCATTAGAGTAATTGTCGTTGCAGGGGATTTAGCCTGGACTGGTAATCCCGACAATACTCTATGAGTTTATATTACAGGGGATTTAGCCTGGACTGGTAATCCCGCTGTAAGGATGAGGTTCGCGGGAGTGTGCTCTCTGAAATGAAAATGTGCGCACATGAATATGAATTGACGGACCCGAATTTGTACACTAAAGTGTACCCCTGAAAATCCATCGAAATTCTAAGAAATTCAACGGGATAAATATGGGAAAATAATAATGGAATGGAAATCATGGTATTGATGAGCTCATCAATCTCAATATATATTATTGATACATTGAAATTATTGTACTAACTTGAATGTTGAGTTTGTGCATGTTAAGGTAACAATACATTGAATGGATATATGTATGTTTATTGTATTGTATCGAAAATATTAGGTAAGTATAATTCTTGTTACATGAGCTTACTAAGCACAATGTGCTTACCCTGTTTTCTTTTTCCCTGTTTTGTAGTATCAAGAGCTCGGAGGTCAGATTCAGTCGGAGATACATCACACTATCAACCTCAATATTTTGGTATATCTAGAACTTTATTTTAGAAATCAATGGCATGTATAAGTTAATAAAGTAAATGTTGATGTGAAATGAATGTAAAGTTAGCCATTGGTATGGCTAACAAACCTTAGTTTGGTGTTTAATGTGATTATCTTATGAATGTGCATGAATCTATTATAAAGATATGCTGAATTGGATTGGTTGATTTGGATTGGTATCGGTTTAAGTTTTGCAGGGAAGGCTACATATTTATAAAGGGGATATATTGAGTTTCAAAAAAAAAATATATATATATATATACTATTGTTCGGTAAACTTCGGTAATGCCTCGTACCCTATTTCGGTGACGAATACGGGTAGGGGGTGTTACAGTGTGTCTAGGCCGTGTGTGACACACAGTCAACCCACAGACATGTGTAATGACCGTGTGTTCCCTGTATCTTAAAAATGTGAATCAGAATAGCACACGGGTTAAGACACAGCCATGTGTCTTGGCCATGTGAAAGGCACAGATTTCCAACATGGCCGTGTGAAAATGGTTTAAAAATAGTGTACAAATAGGTTACCACACGGCCTAGCAACATGGGCATGTGCCCAGGTCGTGTGGCTCTCTGTTTCTTGAGAAATTGCAAGTCAGTATGCCACACGAGCTGGCTACACGGCCATAGGAGCCCCACGGGCTTGCCATACGGCCATGTCCCAAGCTACATGAGCGTATGCCCCTATCTTCAAGGAAAAATTTTTAAAGTTACCGATTTAGCTTCGAACCACTTCCAAAGCATGTATTGGGCCACGTAGGCCCATATTAGGGACTTTATGATGAAATTTGAAATGTTTTAATCTGGAATGAAAATTTATGACCCGATTTTGTACAAATGCTAGTGTATAAGTCTGGTAATGCCTCATAACCTTGTTCTGGTGACGGATACGGGTTGGAAGTGTTACATTGGCGGATACAAGGATCCAACCAAACACACCAATACGGTACATTGTGCCTAAAATAGTACTCAGTACCTGATCAGATTTATCAGAAGCAGTAATACGACACATAAAGTGCCTTATACGACACGTGGTGCCTAATACGACACATATAGTGCCTGATCAGCAAAGCCGAAGAATCCCTGAACTCTTCCAATCCTATGACATGCCAATTATATTCGATTCTACCTGACTAGTTAATAGGGTATTCAAATCACTTTTCTATTTCAAATTCACTTTCAATTCAATCACAATTTAATTTAAATTCACTTTTCCACTTTCTAATCAATATACAATTTCAATACCAATACATATTTCAGATAATCACATGAAATCATACTTCGATTCAATTCAAACCAACAATCAATACACAATTCAAATATTCACACATATTCATAATTCAATTACTTAGTTCAAATCACTTATGATTTCCAATTTGTTCACATTCAATTTCAATAGCCATAAACACTTTTGAATCAATTTCATTCAAATCAATATCATCATTTCAATTATTTACCTAATTTTACTTACCATGCATTTTAATTAAAATATAACAATTAATAATAAATAGATTTGAATTATAGTAATACAAACCGTATTCCGAATCACTCCTCGTCAACTTTCTCCTTTCTTTTATTTGTCGATGTTTCCAATACGATGTTAGCTATGAAAATTAAAATAATTCATAATCATCAATATTTAACAAAATCACTTTATAATATCATCATATAACAAAATTAAAAATCTAAACCCACTTGATATTGATAATTTCTTTCAATATATTGATTTAGACAATAAAACGATTCATTTCATGCAATTTGGTCATTTTTGACATTTTTACAAAATTATCCCTAAAGTTTTACTTTTATTCAATTTAGTTCCTGAGCCTAAAACTTGTAAATTAACCATTTTTAATGTAACCCATGCTAACTAAATATTCATATATATTTTTCTCCTCCTCCTCTCCATCCCACATCCTTAATATATATAATTCTACTATTTACTTATATGTTCATTCAAAGCTGTCTACTTGAGTCATTGTTACTAAATTATTTATATCTTGAGCTACAGAATTATAAATTAAGATCCGCTTGATATTTTTAAAACTATACTCAAATATCTTTCTACCATAAAATTTTCAGAATTTATAGTTCAGCCAATAAGTACAGTAAAATCTTCAAATTTATCCCTATTCTGCTGTTTGACAGCTTCGACCTTTCCTTACTAAAAATTAATTATCTATTAGTACAGGGTTTGGGTGATGTTCCCATTTGTTTCTTTTGAAAATAGACTCACTAAAGATTTAAATATATAAATTTAAGCCCCTAATTATTTTTTACAATTTTTTATGATTTTCCAAAATCCGAACAGGGGATCTCGAAATCATTCTGACCTTATCTCACAAAACTTATTATAACTCATAATTTACAATTTTATTGCTTACACCGCTTATTCTATGAAAAACTAGACTTGATAAGCTTTAATTTCATATTTTATTCATACTCTAATTCAATTTTCAAAATTTTTGGTAATTTTTCAAAGTTAGCCTACTGTTACTATCCAAAACTGTTTTAGTGCAAGATATTAATTACCAAGTTTATAACACCCTTATTTCCTTTCTTCATAAAACCTTAATTTTGAATTACTCTCAATTTAGTCCCTATTACACAAAACTTATAACTTATTTTACAATTAAATCCTTTACCCAATTCTAATTTGAAATTCTATCAATTTAACCCCCTAATTCATCAATTTATCCAACATGGCCTATGTCTAAAAATCCACTATTTTCTAAAAATGTCAACATAAATCAAGTAATACTTTGTTCTAGGTTTCTAAAAACTTAAAAATTATAAAAAAAGGGATTAAATGACTTACCAAATTAACTTTGAACCTTGAAACCCCAAATTTTCCTTTTCCTTTTTCTTTCTTTCTTTCTCCCCTGTTTCTTCTTTGTTTCGTCCTTTGCTATTATTTCTTTTCTTTTAATTTCTTTTCTTTCTTTTTACTTAGTTGTTTAAGTTACATATAATATAATATAATATAATATAATAATTATAAAATATATTTTAATTAAATAATAAGTAAACATTTATATGTATTACAAAGGTACATATATTTTTATTACACATGCATAAATCTATTACTATGCACTTGTCATAACTTGATTTATTTATTTAATAATATTATTATAATATAAAATAATAATATTCTTTATTTAAGCCGCCTCATTTATGGGGATTGGAATATTTGCGCATTTGGTCCCTTTAGTTTTTCTTTAATCTATAATTAAACTTTCACCCTTATTCCAATTTAGTCTTTTTACCTAATTATTTTTAATTCAAGCAAATTCACTTAACCAAAACCTAATTAACTACACAACTAACTTCGTAAATATTTATTAAAAATATTTACGAATCCGATTTACCGGAACGGAGTCCCGGGAATGCATTTTTTTCAATTTGGTCCTTTTTAATCAATTAACCATTAAAACGTTAAAATTTCTTAACGAAACTTTAATACCACCCTAATGACACTCTGTAAATATTTATAAAAATATTTACGACTTAGTTTATAAAACAAGGTCCGAATATCTTATTTTCTAAAACCACTTGAACTTAATAAATCACTTATATAACATAAATTATCAAATCAAAAACCTTTTTTTTAAAATCACATTTGACTCGTAATTATTAAATAATAATATTTACGAACTTACTCATCGAATTTGGTGGCCTCGAACCACTATTCCAGATACCACTGAAAATCAGCCTGTTACAATTTCATTACCAATTCAATCCTATACATGCCATATAAACCCAAAAGATGTACAATAAAATTTTACCGGGAAAATATCTGGATAGTGTGATTTGAAAAGGTGATCCGATCCTCCAGAATCTTGTCAATCTACCAAAAACATTTAACACACAAGAGTAAGCTTTTATAAGCTTAGTAAGTTCATAAGCATTAATGATAATTCTTATCGAATATATCATAACAATTTATAAAACAAGTATTTCATTTACACTTCCTGCCAATCACATTTCCTGTAACACCCCTAACCCGTATACATTATTTGAACAGCGTTACGAGGCATTACCAGACTTATACATTATCATTAATACAAAATCAAGTCAAAATTTTCATTCCAACATAAATCTTTCCAAATTTTATCAAAAAATCCCTAATATGGGCCAACGGGGCCCAATACATGCTTTGGAAGTGGTTCGAGACTAAACCGATAACTTTAGAAATTTTTCCTTGAACATAGGGGCACATGCCCGTATGGCCTGGGACATGCCCGTGTGGCCTGCCCGTGGGGCTCCCATGGCCGTGGGGCTCCCATGGCCGTGGAGCCAGCTCGTGGGCAGATCTGACTTAATCACATGGCTGTGGTGTCAGCCCGTATGACATAAACAGAGAGTCACACGGCTTGGGCACATGCCCATGTGGCTAGGCCGTGTGGTAAACTAATTTTTCACCATTTTAAAGCCATTTTCACATGATTTTGACACACGACCATGCTTAAAACTTGTGTCCTTCACACAACCAAGACACACTGTCGTGTCTTGGCCTGTGTGCAATACTGACTTCATTTTTAAAGGATGTAGGGGACATGCGGCCACTACACACGCCCGTGGGCTTGCTGTGTGTCACACACGGCCTAGGCACACGTCTATGTGTTTAACCATGTGGACGAAAATAGACCATTTTAGACCACTTTTCTCACCCTTTCATCCATTACCTATACTACAACAACATTTTCTACCAATTTCAACCAACCAAACAACCATTTTAAAGTAAAACATACATTCAATGAAGACATAAAATAACACATGCACTTTATATTAATAATTTGCTCATTTAACCATCAAACTAAGTTTCGGACACATATGCATACCATCTTTTTTCACATAATATAATCATCAATAACTTTATCCAACCAAACATCTATACATGCCATATAAATCAAAAGATAATAACCCAAAAACTACCGGTGAATATCTAGATAGTGTGATTCTTTGTGATGATCTGATCCTCCGAAACCACGTTAATCTACAAACCATGTCAAACACATTTAAGTAAGCTTGTGAAAGCTTAGTAAGTTCATAGGCTTGAAAACTAAACTTACCAAATATTGTAATACATTCATATAACATAAATATTCACTAATTTCTCCTGTCAATCACAAATTAAAGTTAAGCTCGTTTCATTCTGTTCATTATCATTCGTAATAAAATTTCACTTTCCTGGGCCCTTTTTCCACTTACCATTATTATTCGAATTGGGAAATTATATGGAATTGAGTACTTCGTCTTCACTTTGCCATAGTAGGACTATGGCTTACACATGATAACGTTTCACTTTCCGAAGCCATGGCCCAACCATGGTCTTACACGGGTCATATATCATACCGATGCCATATCCTAGATATGGTTTTACACGGAAGCACTTATATCACTTTAATCCAATGCCATAGTCCAACTATGGTCTTACATGGAAATCACTTGAGATTTCTCACCGATGTCATAGCCCAGCTACGGTCTTATACGGGAATCACTTGTCACTTGTTTTCTGATGCCATAGCCCAACTATGGTCTTATACGGATATTACTTATCACTTGTTGCCATGGTCCAACCATGGTCTTTTTCCGTCAATTCGTCACTTGTCACGGAACAGAAGTACTCAATCCGATATTCCCCTTCATTTGTTCATTTCTTCCATTTCATACTTTTACAATATTCACAGTTTTATCCAATACATATAGCATAACACATCATAAAATTCATTAGATTAATAAATAATCACTAAAATTTAGCCACATGAACTTACCTGAGCTAATTTACAAAAGTTGTAAAAGTTCAGGAATTATTCTACTATTTTCTCCTTTCTCGATTTGCTTCAATTTCTTGATTTGCAATAAAATATGAAAAACCAGCTCTAAGGTTTCTTCAACGGATGTTTTTAATTGAAGAGGATGAAGAAAATTGAAGAAATCTCTAGATTTCCAATTACATCCCCTTTTTTTAACTATTCAATTTTACTTTATTTCCAATTTTACCCTTGTTCACACCTAATTTGATATTTTCTGCACACACATGCCGTCCAGCCCAATAATAGGTGTTTAATTGCCTATTTAATCCTCCTTTAATTATTGCTTGAGCTATTTAACCACATTTTACAATTTTGCACTTAATTCAATTTAGTCCTTTTTACTCAATTGACCAACGAAAACCTTAAAATTTCTTAACGAAACTTTAATACTGAATTATTAACACTCCATAAATATTTATAAACATATTTGTGGCTCGGTTTAAAATTTTAAGGTCTCGATACCTTGTTTCTACTCTAATTATTTAGTAATTATTTTCTAAAATACTGTTTACTATTTTAATTATTTTCCTAACTTCACATCTAACTTACACTCATTAAATTAATATTATTTTCTACTCATTTGTCGGATTTAGTGATCTCGAATCACTATTCCGACACCATTGAAATTTGAGCCGTTACATTTCCACTGACAAATTCATGTGCGTGAGCCCAATATCGTTAACTATTTAAGTTTGATCACTTTAATTCACATATCATTTGTCTCATTTTTATCAATTTAGCGAACGTCTTACGAAATTGAGTACGTTGTTTTTCACTGATACCATAGTCCAACTATGGTTTTATACCTATTCACTTACTGCCATAGTCCTACCATGGTCTTACGTTCACTGATGTTCACTGATGTCCACTGATGTCATAGCCTAGCTATGGCTTTATCACTAGGATGCCATAGCCCAGCTATGGCCTTATCACTAGGATGCCATAGCCCGGCTATGGTCTTATACCTTTTCACTTACTACCATGGTCCAACCATGGTCTTACGTTCACTGATGTTCACTAATATTCACTATGGTCCACTGATGCCATAACCCAGCTATGGTGTAATGACCCAAAATTCAGGGGCATCGGAAAAGTACATTATCGAGCCTCCGTCTTAGCAAAATGGTTCGTAAATAATTATTAGAAATATTTATGAGTCTAGTAGTGTGTCTAATTAGGTTGTGATTAAGTGAATTTAGCCTAATTAAGAGTAATTACAAAAAAAGGACTAAATTGAATAAGGGATAAAAGTTAAAATATAGATCAATAGAAAATAAAAGGGGCCAAATAGCAATTAATCCTATTTAAGAATTTGAGGTGGCAATTACTTCATAAAAATCTAAGATTTTTATGATTTAATTATATAAATATCTTAATAAATTATAATGAATATTATTATTTTATTAGATAATGTAATTTATATTAATTAAAATTATGATATTATATTATAAATTAAATCAGATTGTGACAAATGCAGGGTGATAAAGTTGTACATATGTAATAATATATGTATATACGTTTGTATTATAATTAATTATTTACTTAAAAATTAAGTTAAAAAGATATTTTGATAAATTATAATTATAATAATAATAATAATAATAATAATAATAATAATAATTATTATTATTATTATTATTATTATTATTATTATTATTATTATTATTAAGTTAATAAATAAAAAGAAACAAGAGAATAAAAGAAAGAAACAAAGTAAAAAGAAACAGAAAGCATTCGAAACAGAGCAGGGAAAGAAGGAAAAAGAAAGAAAGAAAAAAAATAAAAGGAAAAACTAAGGTTTGAAGGTTTGAAAGTTTGAAGCTTTAATTGGTAAGTGAATTAAGTCATTTTCTTTTAACTTTGATGTTTTAGAAGTTTTAGAACAAAGTTTTGTTGAATTTAAGTTGAAATTTTGAAAGTTCTTAGATTTTTGAACATGATTCATGTTGAACAAATTGATGAATTAGGGGTTTAATTGATAGAATTTCTAGTTAGAATTGATTAAAGGATTAAATTGTAAAGTAAGCTATAAGTTTTGTGTTATAGGGGCTAAATTGAAAGAAATTTAAAATTAGGGTTTGTTCATCAATATTAGATAGTTAAGTTGAAATTGGTAGGAAATTGAGTAGAAATAAAGTATGAATTGAGATAGAAAAGTAAGCGAATTTATTTAGGACCAAATTGAAATTAAAGTAGAAGTTGAATAGAAATTCAATTATCTAATATAAACTAGTGTTGTATTAATAGTATAAATTATTTTAATTTTCGTAGCTAGCAAAGAACTAGAGGCATCGGCACAGAAGGGAAAAGAGAAGATTATCGAGGACTAAACTCGAGAAAATTACGGTTTGTATTACTATAATTCAAATTATTTATTATTAAATGTTAAATTTTAATTTATTCATGTGGTAAGTAAAATATGAGGTAAGTATTATTATTATTGAGTTGAATGGAAATTGAATTGTATATTGGATTGAAAGTGAATTTGAAAAGAAAGTGAATTTGAATTGAATTGTGATTGAATTGAAAAGTTGAATTGAAGTTGAAAAGTGAGTTTGAATTGTGAATTGAATACCCTATTAACTAGTCAGGCTGAGTCAGATATAGTTGGCACGTCATAGGATTGGAAGAGTTCAGGATTCTTCGGCTTTGCTGATAAGGCACTGGGTGTCATTCTGGTGTGTTTGGTTGGATTATTCTGGTGTGTTTGGGTGGATCATTCTGGTGTGTTTGGTTGGAATCCGTGTATCTGCCAAGGTCCGAGTCTTGTTAATAGGGTTGAATAAATGAAATGAGAAAAATCGAATGAATTTGATCGATTGAGCTATTAAAAGTATGAGAAAGTGGAATTATGAATTGAAATGTGAATTGAAATTGAGATATGAGATTGAAAGCTTGAACCAAAGGTTCATGATTTGATTAAAGATTTAATAGATGATATGTGATGCCATTTGATGAAAAACTATTGTTGAGATATGAAATTAAAGTATAAATTAACACATATGACTTATATTGTTACATGTTTGATGTCTATTATTTATTATAGTTTCTTTTATAATTTGAATTATGGTAATACCTACCATTGAGTATAGACATACTCAGTGTACGGTTGTTTCCGTGCACAGGTTAGAAGAAGTCAAAGGTCCTGGTTTAGCATCCAGATCAATCCTGACTTCAGCACAAACTTAGTGATGTAATTTTCTCTTTTGGTAAAATTGGCATGTACTTAAGAGTTGTAAAGGTCACCTAAATATGTCTTGTAATTTTAGTTGTAAAAAGTTGTTTACAATGTTTAAATGGTTAAATGAAATGGTAAGAAATTTTATAAAATGTTTTGGTACTTTGGCAGCAAGTTAAGTGGAAAGATGAATGAAGTTTATTAATTAATTTTGTTTGATATTATGAAGGTTCATAGGTCAAATTGTTAAATCGATGTTGTAGGCATAATTAAGTATGTTTGAATGTCAAAATGTGTTGGTTTCCATATCAACTGTAAATTGGTTGCAGTTTAAAATTGCAGGGAAGGTTAGATATTTATAAAGGGGTTATATTGAGTTCATAAAAAAAATTCGGAGCACCCGAACAAGTCCCGATTCACTTCTAATACGTATTTTGGGCTTCAAGGGTCCATTAAAGGGACTTTATGATTAATTATAATATGTATGTTATTTATTTGCGAATTAATTGTAAATTGTCTGATATGTCCGGTAATGCCTCGTAACTCTATTCCGGCGACGGTTTGGGGTTAGGGGGTGCTACATATGGTCTTTTCACTAGAATCCATAGCCCAACTATGGCCTTACATCTTCAATATTGTAGCACCCCCACGCCCGAGACCGTCGCCGGAGTCGAGCCTGAGGTGTTACCGAACATAATTTATCATTTAAACAACTTTACAAAATCTATTTTCATTTTCGGAATAAACTGTTTTCTGCATCATGGTCGCTCAAAAATTCATATCTCGAGTTACCAAACTCGAAATCAAGATCCGTAAATTTTCCCTGAAACTAGACTCATATGGCTATTTACTAATTTTTTTATAGAATTTTTTGCTTGGCCAATTAGTACAGTTTATTAGTTAAAATCTCCCCTGTTACACCGCTCAACTGCTCTGACCTCTGTTCACTACGAACTAATTTTCTCCCTGTACAAAATTTAAACAGGCATGCCATCTGTTTCATTAGAAACTAGACTCAACAAGGAATCTAGGCATATAAACTATAATACCTAATTATTTATGTGCAATTTATAGTGAATTTTTGAAGTCAGAACAAGGGATCACAGAGTCAGTCTCACTCAACTGAAAATTTCTCATAATATACAACTCTTTTTCCTACTCTGTTTCTTCCACATGAAAATAGACCCATTAAGTTTTAATTTCATACATTATTCACCTTTTAATTCCATTCCTACTATTTTTAGTGATTTTTCAAATTCACGTCACTGCTGCTGTTTGCATCTATTTTCAAGCTACTTTTATACTTTTCATAGTTTTCATGTGATAGTTACCATTTAAGCACACATACCATTAAACACATGCATGGTTGGCCATTTCATTAGCTACTCACTTCCAAGCATTTATACACCATATATTGAACATATCATTCCATAAAAGACTAAGTCCCTATACATGCCATACACAAAATGAAACGTCTAGTTATACCAAAATGATTCCTTTGATAGTGTGATCTGAACTCCGACGTTTCCTTCGATCCCCGAGTAAGCTTGGTAAGAACTATAATAAGAAAGAAAATAAAGGGGTAAGCACTAGGCTTAGTAAGCTTACAAGCAAATAAATTGCAACATTTAACATATTGAGCAATTATACATAATATCGTCTAGCATCATAAACTTTCTTTACTTCTCACTTACTACCTTCTTTCTTACCTGACCTTTCGTTATTCATAAACATAATCTAACTTCCCTTTGCTGATAGTTCACTGAATTTAACTTGTACAATGACCCGTTGAACCACTCGGAATACTAAGGATACTCAGGTTATTCCTGTCTGATAAAATACTGCCAATGCCATGTCCTTGACATGGTCTTACATGAAATATTCCTATCTCCAAAGCCATATATACGATATGGACTTACATGGCTCAATACTGTCCTGTCTCCGAGGCCATATACACGATATGGGCTTACATGGCGCAATACTGTCCTGTCTCCAAAGCCATATGTTTAATATGGACTTACATGGCTCATTACTGTCTGTCTGTTAACCCAAATATCCTAGCATTCCTAAGGCTCAAACGGGGCTTTCTAATGCTTCTTCTCTGTCACTTCTCTTTATATTCGACTTTGAATATTTCCATAAAATAAATATATGAATGCTGGAAATTGACAATATCAATGTAAAACAATGAAATATTGCATTTATTTACCGTAAACTTACCTCGATACAAATTGTGACTAAACTTTACAATTTAGTCCTTTACTTTTTCTTTTCCCCGATCTACTCTTGAATTCCGTTCTTCTTGATCTATAATAGCAAATTTAGCTTATTTAATACTCACATTTATCAAAACAGTCCTTTTTCAAATTTTGGCAAAATTACATTTTTGCCCCTAAACTTTTGCATATTTACACTTTTGCCCCAAGGCTCGGAAATCAAAACTTATCACAAATTCTTGTATTTTAAGACATGCTGATCATTTATTTACCAATATCATCTTCAAATTCCTACTATAACATACACTTATGTACAATAGGTATTTTTACCAATTAAGCCCTTTTACTCGTTTTTACCTAAAACCGAGTAGCTCAAGTTGTCTAACATAATTTAAAACCTCATATTCTATCATAAAACATCAAAATACACAAATTTCACCTATGGGTATTTTTCCAAATATGAACCCTAACTTAAAATATTGCTAACATAAGCTTTATCGAGCTACCGGGATCTCAAAAACGTAAAAATCATTAAAAACGGGGCTTGGAATCACTTACTATGGAGCTTGGAAGCTTGAAACAAACCCTAGCTATGGAGAACCCTTGAAATTTCGTGGTAATGAAGAAGATGATGATTTTTTTTGTCATCTTTTCCCTTTTTATTCATGTTAATAACCAAATGACAAAAATGCCCCTCCTTACTAAACTTTCAAAAATTCCACCCATGTCCTATTTTGTCCATGAGCTAAGAAATTGGTCAAATTACTATTTAAACCCTCCTAATTAATATTCCAAAGCAATTTCATAATAAAAACTTCTAGAATGCAAGTTTTGCAATTTATTCGATTTAGTCCCTAACTCCAAGTTAAGCACTTTACGCGTAGAATTTCTTCACGAAATTTTCACACTATCATGCAATCATAATATAAACTTCAAAATATTTATAAAATAATTATTTCTATCTCGGATTTGTGGTTACGAAACCACTATTCCGATTAGGCCCTATTTCGGGATGTTACAAATATGCCATGGTCCAACCATGGTCTTATCCGTCAATTCATCACTTTTTACTGGACGATCGTACTCAATTCTACGTTCTATCTAATTTGAACTCTTAATTCGATTTCATATTTTTATAATAACCACAATTCAATAATATACATTTGAATTAATACATTATATATTGCTTAATTTAAAAAATAACCACAATAATTTAGTCGTATGAACTTACCTGGGACAATTTGTAGAAGTTGTAGCGATTCAGGGACTAATCCGTTAATTTTTCTTTTCCGCGTTTATCTTCTGATTCTTGATATATAATGTAAAATTATTCATTTATCAGTATCTAATTCTATTCTAATGCACTTCACAATTTATTCCCCACAATTTTTGAAATTATACATTTACCCTAAATTTTATAGTTTTTGCAATTTAGTCCCTACTCAATTAACCCATCAATTGAGCTAATTTTTCTCAATTAACACTTTATTCTATCATTTTTAAACTACTTCACAACATTTGAAAATCAGAATTTCAGCACTAAACCTTAATTCCAAATGTTTTCACAATTATGTCTTAAAATCAATTTCGATCAAAATTACTTAATAAAATCATCATATAAAAAAAATTAAAGCTTCAATTCCATGTTCATTCATCATAAAAATCATAACTCATCAATGTTAATTTTCAAAATCACCCATGAAATAAAAAACTAATGAAATAAATAGTTGGACCTAATTGTAAAAGTATCAAAATCACAAAAATTACAAGAAATAATAAAAAATTGAACTTACATGATGAAAATATATGAAAATCCAGCTTATAGGGACTATTCAATGGCATTTTTGGCTGAGAAATATGAAGAAATTGCTAGAAACTCTTTTAATTTAGATTTTTATTTATTAATTTTGCAAAATTTCCAATTTTACCCTTGTTACATCAATTTTTTCAGAATTTTCTCATGTTTCCTAAACTATCCCCTATTGTCATATTTATTCCTTAAGTCCCTCCTTATTCATCACTTAAGCCATTTAATCATTTTAGCAAGTTTTGCACCTTTTTTAATCTAGTCATTTTTATTTAATTTACTATCAAAACGATAAAATTTTCTAACCAAACTTTTAATTCTATCTTAATATATAAATATTTACGACTCGGTTTATGAAATCGAGGTCTCGATACCTCGTTTGCAACCCAATTTACCTAATAATTTCTTTTAAATCACAAATTTTACTAATTTAAAAATAGTTCTAAAATCACACTCAACTCATAAATATTAATTTATTTAATTTTCTAAACTCACTCATCGAATTTAGTGATCTCGAATCACCATTTTTGACACCACTAAAAATTAGGCTGTTATATATAACATAATATTTTTATCACTAAATCAAAAGATTATTAATGCAATAACTTATTAAAAGTATATATAAACAAAGGTAATAGGCTTATTTTCAAAAAAAAAAAAAAATTTTTTTCCTAAATTAAATCTCAAAATAAGGATAAGAAAATGCAAACTTCTTTTAATGAAATAAAAAATAAAAAAAATCCAGCACCATAGTTTACGAATTGCGTCAACCTCTTTTCTATTCTTTATTCATTATTATTTTTAATAATTATTCATAAGTACAATTTATATGATTCATTCAACTCTAAAATGTAAATTGTTAATGCTTAATATATTAAAAAGTAATGGACAAAAATAATAAGGTTTAATTTATTATTTGGACTCCAAATTTTCAATTTTTTTATCTATTATAATTTTTAGTCTATTATTTTAACAGGCATTATTTCTCCATTTGAACGGAAATTGTTAGTTAAAAAAATAAATTATATTAATATCATTTTAAAAACTATAGTTTGTAGGTATAATAAAATATTATCACCATAAAATTTAAAGATAACAAAAAAAAAAATATTATACACTCATCTATATCTAATATCTTCTCTAACTTAATTTAACTTTAATTAAATTACTAATTAAAATAATTAATTTTTAAATTATAAACAAACATCTTTTCTTCTTTTACAAATTTTAATAATTTTGTTTTTTTCATAAGTTAATATTTTTTATTTTTTGTGCAACCAATTTTTTTAAAATAAATAGTAATTTTGTGCAATTTTTCCATGTCATTGACACATAATTTTGGTAATTATTTTACCCTAAACCCCGTAAGGTTAAGGTTTTGGGTTTGAGTTTGAGTTTGAGTTCAAGGTTTAAGGTTTGGGTTCGGGATTGGGGGCTTAAGGGTTTAGGGTTACGAGTTTGAAATTTGGGCTTGAAGTTCTAAATTTTGTGTTCAAGATTGAGAATTCTAGATTTAGGGTTTAAAGTTTTGGGTTTGGGGTTCAAGCTTAAAAATTTTACTAAAATTATAAGTCAATGATAAAAAAAATTTGTTAAAATATCATTAAATAATTGGAAATGAACATTCCATGAGAATTTTTCTATAGATGAGTGTATTAATAATTTCATGTGTTTAAAATTTAATAATATGACAAAATTTTATTAATATCTAAAAATCTTAATTTTTAAATTTATGTAATATAAGTTATTCCTTAAAAAAAAAATAATGATTTAAACTCACATTTTTCTTTCATCTCCTTCCACCATAAATTCACCCTTTTGTTTTCCCTTTTTTTCATCTTCTTCATTGCAACACCACCTCACCATCTTAGCGTACTAAACCAACACATTCGTTGGATTTCGTTCCAGGTCCTTCACACCTAGGCTCGCCACAATATCTAGCAACTACATGGTCATATAATATGTACTATATGGGAAGCCATGAAAGCTCTCATGATCATCGCCTTCCCCTAAATAACCATCACCTATATGTATGTAAGGAAGCAATATGTATCCAAATAAAACAACCTTATTTGGTTAATTTACAGCCTCTCAAACCCTGAAAGGTCACATAATAGAATTTATAACAAATGATTATTGATCTTTATTACATATTAAAGCAGTAAAAGAGTATGACCTACGCATGCCTACTGAAAGTGGATGCCTTGATCAAAAAACTTAAAGGATCATTATGTACATATAATATATATGATATGTGATATTATAAGATGTCCTCTTTTATCATCATCCACTACCACACAGAGGATGAAAGTACCATAATCTTAATATCATAGGAAAGTGCGTTGAAACATTATTGATTATAGCTCTTTTATATAATGTATATATATAATGTCGAAACCATTTTTTCGGTTTGAAAAAAACGAGGTCGACTTTAAAAGTGTAAATGGAGTCGCCACCAATCCTTTTTGAGGTGTGATTGGGCCACCCTAAAATTGATCGTTTTAATAAAACATTTGGGCCTATTAAAACAATGATTTTTGGTCCGCTAAGTTTGAGAAAATGGGCTCGGGAGTCGGTTACGTACGAGGAAGGATTAGCACCCTCGTAACGCCCAAAAATTGGTACCGATTCGATTAGTTAATGTCTTGATGTCGAAACTTGAAAAGATTTTAAAGTACGATCCTCTCACTTAAAAGAAAAAAAGGCATAAATTGGATAAAATGTAAAGACCAATTCGTTTCGAAGGAGAAAGATGCCATACCCAGTAAGTTAGGGTCTAACACTTCAAACCTTCGGAGCTAAGTTGGTCTTCGATTTTCAAAATTCATGTATGAAGTTTCAAGAGAAGGGTATTTGGTCATTTGGGATTCATGAAAAATTAGAACTTAGTAAGTTAAAGCTCAATCTCTCATAACTCCTAAATACTAAATATTGCCTTGATTTTAGAAATCACTATCCTCAATATAACGCGATGCCACACTCAGTAAGTTAGGATGTAACATCCCGAATTTTCAAGAATAGGTTTTTGTTTGAACCTCATACAATTGGATTTAAGAAGGGTACTCGGTTATTTAGGCTCAACTAGGAAAATTGGAACCCAGTAAGTTAGGGCACAACTTTCCCGAGGACCCTAAATATCGAACATTGCCTTTATTTTGAAAACAATCGAGGATAAATCTTTGAGCAAAATGAATTTGAGCAGTTAAAGCGTAAAGATAAGAATCGTGACATGTCGCATGAAAATAACAATATGGTATTAACATATACAAGTACCTAACATATAATAAGCATAAGGGACATTAATAATAATAGTAATCACAATAGAAATAAGTATAATGACATAATATAGCATAATAGTAAAGTTAAAATAATGATGCTAAATTAGTGAAAGTGAAAGATAATGAATAATAATAATTTAATAAAAATAATATTTGATTAAAAAAAACTATGGTATATAAAAATAATAGAATAATATAGTAGGTCTATTAATAATGATATAAAAAAAATCTTTAGCGAAAAATATACACATATAAAAATTACAAACAATAATAGTAAAACAATAGTGAAAATAGTAAAAAAAATAATATGTATATAAATAGATTTAAAATAAGATATATACATAAAATATTATGAAACTAACAATATGTACATTGAGTAAAAAAAATAGTATAAAACGTGTATATACATATAACATAATGATGTATAGGAGTATATAAAATACGAATCATGTAAAATCTTAAAACCGAGGAATAAAAGAGAATTTAAAATATATATATATGGCAAAACAATAAAAAACAAATGGAAGGAAAAAAAGTAGCGAAAAAAGAAAATCACCTAAATCGAAAAACGATTTCTTTGCAATTTGTGTACTCGAAAATACTGTTCTTTCTCTTGATCTTCCTTTCGATCCCCTTACAATGGTTTTTCATGGCTTTTATAGCCAAAATTTACAACTTATAGGCAAGTGGAGTTAGTGAGGGTGATGGAGGTAGTGGATGGTTTAGTAGGGTGATGGAGTTAGTGGGGGTGATGGAGGTAGTGAATGGTTTAGTAGGGCGATGGAGTTAGTGGTCGGTTTAGTGGGGTGATTGGTTTTAGTGGTTGGTTTAGTGGGGTGTTTAATTTTGGCTGGTTTGATTGGGCCCGGGCAGAAATTGGGCTCAACAGCTACCCCTCTTTGCTCGTTGTCATGTAATGGGAACCAAGCAAAGATTACAAAGGCCAATTTTGCCCGGTCTTGCTGAATCTTGACCCTTAACGCTCATCTTCTTCGAGTAGCCTTATTCCAATCCACCGCGTCCTTCAGAGTAAGGAATAGGTATTTTGATATGTTCTAGTGGCTCTGCTCCACTCTTACTCCGTGAAGATAAGATTTGCTGTAATTTTTAGCCTGTTACCCTATTGCTTAGGGAGTTAAGGCTCACTGTCTTCGATCTGCTCCACTACTGCTTAGGGAGATAAGATCTGTAAATTTTAGCCTGTTACCCTACTACTTAGGGGGTTAAGGCGAGTCTTCGACCTGCTCCACCACTACTCGGTGAGCCAAGATCTGTGAATTTTAGCCTGTTACCCTACTACTTAGGAGGTTAAGACTGGTGGTTTGAATCTGCTTCATTGCCGATGCATGGAGGTAAGATCCACTGAAATTTGATCTGTTCCACTCCTGCCAGTGGGATGAGATATGCTATATTTAGCCTGTTCCACTTCTGCTCAGTGGGATAAGGCTGGTGGTTTGAATCTGCTCTATTACCGATACATAGAGATAAGATCCGCTGAACTCTGATCTGTTCCACTCCTGTCAGTGGAATGAGATCTGTTATATTTAACCTGCTTCACTCCTACTCAGTGAAGATAAGGCTGGTGGCTAAAATCTGCTCCATTGCCGATATATGGAGATAAAATTCGTTAAAATTTGATCTGCTCTGCTCCTGCTCAACGAAGATAAGATCTGAAGTTTAGCCTGCTCCACTCCTGCTCAGTGAAGATAAGGCTGGTGGCTGAAATCTACTCCATTGTCGATACATGGAGATAAGATTCGCCAAAATTTGATCTGTTCCACTCCTGCCAGTGGGATGAGATCTGCTATATTTAGCCTGTTCCACTCCTGCTCATTGGGATAATGCTGGTGGTCTGAATCTACTCCATTGCCGATACATGGAGATAAGATTCGTCAAAATTTGATCTGCTCCGCTCCTGCTCAGCGAAGATAAGATCTGGAGTTTAGCCTGCTCTACTCCTGCTCAGTGAAGATAAGGCTGGTGGCTGAAATCTGCTCCATTGCCGATACATGGAGATAAGATTCACCAAAATTTGATCTGTTCCACTCCTGCCAGTGGGATGAGATCTGCTATATTTAGCCTGTTCCACTCCTGCTCAGTGGGATAAGGCTGGTGATTGGAATCTACTCCATCGCCAGTACGTGGAGATAAGATTCACCAAAATCCGATCCGCTCCGCTCCTGCTCAACGAAGATAAGATCTGGTATTTAGCCTGCTTCACTCCTGCTCAGTGAAGATAAGGCTGGTGATTGGAATCAACTCCATCGCCGATACGTAGAGATAAGATTCACCAAAATTCAATCTGCTCCGCTCCTGCTCAGCGAAGATAAGATCTGCTATAATTTAGCCTGCTTCACTCCTGCTCAGTGAAGATAAGGCTGGTGATTGGGATCTACTCCATCGCCGGTAAGTGGAGATAAGATTCACCAAAATTCGATCTATTCCGCTCCTGCTCAGCGAAGATAAGATCTGGTATTTAGCCTGATTCACTCCTGCTCAGTGAAGATAAGGCTGATAATATCTGTAATCTTGATCAATCTTGCTACATTGTCCACTGAGGAATTCATCTGTAGAAGAGTGATATGCTTATGCCAGATGATTAGGATGCCTTGATGAATATGAATCAAATGCTCCTAACTACATGTATTATGGATGTTAAACGCACATATGCAAAATGTTATGAGAATGATCCATTTTAATTTTTGTTGTTATTGCTCGTTGGTAACATCCCTGATGCGTGTCTTCTTGTTCAGCTTGATAACAAAGGACCTGAAGATGTGGTTAATTCCTTATCCCTTACACGTTTTAAGCCCTTTTAAGCTCGGTGAGTTCTAAATAATTGTCCTGTTTCCGGTTCTTGTATTATTTAGAAATCTTTCAGAGTAATACGTAAAACCTCTTTTGTGAGCATTGTTAGTTCATTAATCATTATTTCAATATATAAAATGCTTGAAAAAGATTATAAGGGTAGGTAGAAATGAAATTTATTCAAAGTCAAAATTCGCGAAAGATGTACTAAACAAAGAAAACATTCATTATTTAAAGTACAAAAATGGACAAGAGGAACAGCTAGTTGCCCCAGATTTTGCAGTTTGAGCTTTTGTGTACAAACTTCTTGATGATCATTTTGAGCTCAATATATGTTTAGAGGATCTGAAGTATTTTGTCAATGCCCCAAGATGTAGCATGCTTCCTCATTGTTAACTTAGGCATAGTAAGATTACCGCATGCCTCACTTTCGATCAAAAATTGAGCCGCCCTTTTCGGGTTTTCAACTCAAATTCCTATTGGTCTCAAAGTGCCCTTTGCGGGTTTTCACCTTGGCCTCTCCTTTTCATTTTCTTTTTCCTTTTTTGTTTTTCTCTTTTTTCTTTTTTCTTTTCTTTTTCTTTTTTTCCTTTTTTCCTTTTTTCTCTTCTTCTGAAAGCGAAGTATTCTTCGATTAAATCCAAATTCGCAGGGTCAAGCAAGTTTTCGCCATTTATCGTGGTCAATATCAATGCCTTTCCAAGGATAAGGTCATTCCCAATTTGACATCCATTTTCTCTGAGATCCTTTTTGTATGGGAAGGACTCTTCTCAAAACTAAGTTTCCTTGATAAAATTTTTTGAAACGATCTTTTCGTTATCACTCCATATCATCTTGGCATATTTGACCATAACGGATAGTTTTCGATCTCTTTTCTTCAATCAGGTTCACTTGATCATCGGGATTGGATTTATTCTACTCCCACTCTAACCTCGTAGAGAAGAAAACTTGACTTCAACAGATAAAATCGCATTCATTCTATAAATCAACGAGGAAAGCATTGCCCCGGTAGAAGTTCCGATAGAGGCTCCCATGATTCTTTTTTTGTACCGTTCATTTTCGGGTAAATTAGTGTTCAATCGTGAACAGACTGGATGCTTCTGATATCGCGCTGCTGTTTAACTTCAGTACATCGTCGGATGTGATCTTTTTTTGGTACTCTATACTAACATAGGATCTGCTGGCTGTTGACCTCGTGTCATTGGTATATGAAGCAGCCTCCATCCGTTTAGAAACGTAATCAGTGACCACAAAAAGATGAATCGCTACTTGTCAGAGGCTTTTGGCAAAATCGGCCTGACGAAATACATGCCCACATAGAATAAGACTATGGGTTCCACTATTTCTTTGCAACACGAGATTTGCCTCTCATCTTGTTCACCTTCATTAACAGATCAGGAGATAAGCTACAATCTTAGTCATCTTCAAAGCCCTGAGATCCCACCAAATACATATCTCGCTCAAAAGGAGATTCTAAGTTAGTAGCAGTGTCACTCATATCATTGATACCTGGAGACCTGTTATAAGATCGAAAGAAAATTTGAAGAACAAGAGAAACCAAGAATATTTACTCGTATGGTATGATCATGAATGAAATGAAAAGAACACTTGCTTGAAATGAGAAACAAAAGATGCATTTTATTGGAATAAAGACGCTAGACATAAGCCTATTTCACAAAAGGATACTTATTGCCTCTAGGCTTAAAGCAACAAGTGTGTTTTGAATATTACTCTAGATTAATCCTACAAAATACAAGGATTTCTTCCACAGTCTCATTGTTTTAAAACATTCCCAAGTATGTAAAGGGTGAATGCCTGTTAAATTATCTTCCCTGTATCCTCGATCACGTTTACCCCCTTATCAGCATGGTTAGGTAACAGATTTTTTACACCAGACTGATTGTCAAACTTCACAATGCCCATGTCGATAAGCCTTTCGACTAACTTCTTAAAAGGGATGCAATTTTCTATCGAGTGCCCCTTGATTCCCACATGGTATTCGCATTGGGTGTTTTCATTGTACCACTTTAGGTATGGAGGTTGCACAGGTTTCGAGTAGAATAGAGCTACCACACGCGCATCAAACAAATTTTGGTATAACTCCCTATAAGTCATCGGGATGGGAGTGAACTGGAATTTTTCTGAGTTTAGCCCCGGGCTAGATTCTCGCCTTGAGGGGCCTTGAAAGCTAGAAGTTATGGCTTTTGGCCGGCCTACAGTGACTAATGTGGAATACCCTTTGCTCACATTGTTCACTTCATTTTCATTTCTCTTTTGGGTTGACCTTTGAGTGCTTACTCCTGTACCTATCTTCCCGCATTTTACCACATTTTCTATCATCTCGCCGGACATTATTATATCTGGGAAGCTTATGGTAGTGCTGCCCAACATATGGTTAATGAACGGGGCCTTTAGAGTGTTGATGAAAAGCATTGCTATTTCCCTCTCTAAAAGAGGTGGTTGTACTTGTGTGGCTACTTCTCTCCACCTTTGTGCATACTGCCTGAAGCTTTTGCTCGACTTCTTCTCCATGTTTTGTAACGTGATCCTGTCAGGCGCTATATCTGTTACATGGCTATATTGCCTCATAAAGGCCTGCTCTAAGTCCTTCCAGGATTTGACTTGGGTACGACTTAGCTGATTGTACCATTTTGCTGCAGCCCTACTTAAACTATCTTGGAAATAGTGGATCAACAGCGGATTATTGTTGACATACCCCGTCATCCTTCGATAAAACATCGTAATGTGAGCCTCAGGGCAGCTGGTTCCATTATATCTTTCAAATTCTGGCATCTTGAACTTCGGAGGAAGTACCAAGTCCGGGACCAAACTAAGTTCTTTCGCGTCAACTCCGCAGTAATGATCAGCACTCTCTAACTCCGTGAACTTCTCCTCTAACCATTTACATAGAACTTCGAACTGTTTTGGGAGCTCAGCCTTTGCCTTCTCTACCTCTGTCGCGTCATTAAAGTCAGGGACCAGGGGATTCACCAAATTATCTCTAGGGTTAGTGCTCAATCCTGTTGGGAAATTCGCTGGTGCCAAGGTACTAGTTTGATAGAGAGGTTGGACATTAACAGACACTCTTGGTGGTTGTGTTTGCATGTTCACTGGCGCAAGACTTGTAGGACAAGTGGAATCTTCATTGTCATTTCTTGCGTCAATCATAGGGCATTTTCCTTTGTCAGCCCCTCCTTTAAACAGCTGTGTCAACTGACTTATTATGTTGTTCTGTGATTCCAACATATTTTTCTGGGACTCCAGCATTTGGTCCCTCATCTCTTGCTGGATCTTAGCCAGCTGTTCTTGCATCTGAGCCTGCAGTTGCTCCTGCATCTCTTTTTGCATTTGCTCAAACCTCTGATCCATATCCTTTGTTTTTCTTCGTGTATAGTATTGGTGTTCCAGGGTAACTAGAAATAGGCTCTAGTTAATAGTGTTCTTTAATGCACATGATGCGATGTAATACAAATGCATGTTGATGAATCCAAAAAGAAAGAGAGGCGTTGATTCTGAATTCAATTCTATTAGAATAACTTTTCTAGAAAACAAACTTCTTTACATAAAATGGATATTTATACGGCCATGCCCTCATAGTCCAGGTAAAGATATCGATCTTTTTTTCCATATCGGGATATAAGGTCAAATCTTGCGAAATTTCCAAAGGATGCCCCTCTTAGCTCATTTTGCTTGATCAGAGCTGCGACTCTTCACTCACCTATCCTCGCGATGCTCGTTAACTTCTTTAAAAGGGTCGAGACATGATGGCTCTCCCACAGTCTTTGTCAGTTTGAATCCTTTGAGCAGAATTTTGCATTCTTTCACAGACTATCAGTCTTCCTTTGTTGTGTTTACTTGGACTATATTCAGACGCCAGTATTATAATCCACCTTATTAAGAAATCCGTTCCCTCATGACAAGATATTCTATTTAGCAATCGAATATGAATCAACACCTCCTTTCTAAGATAATGCAATGCAATACGATACGATGCAATCATAAACAAAACGAAACATGTTAGTACAAGAAAAATAAACAACCTAAAATACCTATTTGGGTGACCACTAAGGTTTGGTGTAGTTTTACCTAGGGTGGGCTCTTAGGATTTCTCTATATGTGGTTTGGTTCTAGAGTTGAGGTACCTGAACCAGCAGATTCCTCGATCCTCACCCATTATAGGCTCATATGGACCGATTTCAGTTTAGGGGAATACATTTCCCTATGGCTACACGGAGATGAAAATCTCATGAAGACATAGGTACGGATGTATCCCGGAAGCGATCCACTATCCTGTACGGAGGTGAAAACCTCGCGAAGGAAATAGCTTCTCACTCCCACTTAAAAGGTGTGACCACAACGGTCATGCAATGCAATGACAGAAAATATAAAAGAACTTGAAAAAAAATGCTGAAAACCATAACACCAAATAGATGAAATGCAATGAGAGGATCGTAAACTCAAAACCAAATTCAACTTTCGACAAAAGACAAAAAGTAATCAACTCACGGCTTGACTCTCTTATTGGTCCCCAGTGGATTCGCCAAGCTGTCGAAACCATTTTTTCGGTTTGAAAAAAACGAGGTCGACTTTAAAAATGTAAATGGAGTCACCACCAATCCTTTTTGAGGTGTGATTGGGCCACCCTAAAATTGATCGTTTTAATAAAACATTTGGGCCTATTAAAACAATAATTTTTGGTCTGTTAAGTTTGAGAAAATGGGCTAGGGAGTCGGTTACGTACGAGGAAGGATTAGCACCCTTGTAACGCCCAAAAATTGGTACCGATTCGATTAGTTAATGTCTTGATGTCGAAACTTGAAAAGATTTTAAAGTACGATCCTCTCACTTAAAAGAAAAAAAGGCATAAATTGGATAAAATGTAAAGACCCATTCGTTTCGAAGGAGAAAGATGCCATACCCAGTAAGTTAGGGTCTAACACTTCAAACCTTCGGAGCTAAGTTGGTCTTCGATTTTCAAAATTCATGTATGAATGTTCAAGAGAAGGGTATTTGGTCATTTGGGATTCATGAAAAATTAGAACTCAGTAAGTTAGAGCTCAATCTCTCATAACTCCCAAATACTGAATATTGCCTTGATTTTGGAAATCACTATCCTCAATATAACGCGATGCCACACCCAGTAAGTTAGGATGTAACATCCCGAATTTTCAAGAATAGGTTTTTATTCGAACCTCATACAATTGGATTTAAGAAGGGTACTCGGTTATTTAGGCTCAACTAGGAAAATTGGAACCCAGTAAGTTAGGGCACAACTTTCCTGAGGACCCTAAATATCGAACATTGCATTTATTTTGAAAATAATCGAGGATAAATCTTTGAACAAAATGAATTTGAGCGGTTAAAGCGTAAAGATAAGAATCGTGACATGTCGCATGAAAATAACAATATGGTATTAACATATACAAGTACCTAACATATAATAAGCATAAGGGACATTAATAATAATAGTAATCACAATAGAAATAAGTATAATGACATAATATAGCATAATAGTAAAGTTAAAATAATGATGCTAAATTAGTGAAAGTGAAAGATAATGAATAATAATAATTTAATAAAAATAATATTTGATTAAAAAAAACTATGGTATATAAAAATAATAGAATAATATAGTAGGTCTATTAATAATGATATAAAAAAAATCTTTAGCAAAAAATATACACATATAAAAATTACAAACAATAATAGTAAAACAATAGTGAAAATAGTAAAAAAAATAATATGTATATAAATAGATTTAAAATAAGATATATACATAAAATATTATGAAACTAACAATATGTACATTGAGTAAAAAAAATAGTATAAAACGTGTATATACATATAACATAATGATGTATAGGAGTATATAAAATACGAATCATGTAAAATTTTAAAACCGAGGAATAAAAGAGAATTTAAAATATATATATGGCAAAACAATAAAAAACAAATGGAAGGAAAAAAAGTAGCGAAAAAAGAAAATCACCTAAATCGAAAAACGATTTCTTTGCAATTTGTGTACTCGAAAATACTGTTCTTTCTCTTGATCTTCCTTTCGATCCCCTTACAATGGTTTTTCATGGCTTTTATAGCCAAAATTTACAACTTATAGGCAAGTGGAGTTAGTGGGGGTGATGGAGGTAGTGGATGGTTTAGTAGGGTGATGGAGTTAGTGGGGGTGATGGAGGTAGTGAATGGTTTAGTAGGGCGATGGAGTTAGTGGTCGGTTTAGTAGGGTGATTGGTTTTAGTGGTCGATTTAGTAGGGTGTTTAATTTGGGCTGGTTTGATTGGGCCCGGGCAGAAATTGGGCTCAACATATAAACTTAGGGTGAGTTTGGATGGGCGGTGTGTTTACCTACGGTTAGTATAAAAATAGCGGTAGCGGTGATATTAGATACTGTAGCGACATTGTAGCGTGAGACAAAAAGTAGGCTAAATGCACTGCACCGCACCCAATTGTCCATCTAAACTCACCCTTAGCTTCTGAATACCCATTTCTGCAAATCCAACTTAGCATTGGACTCCTAATAGAGTTGATGGAAGGAGACGGGGAAGAAGAAAAGATGAAGGATTTGAGAGAAGCTTTTGGGGTGTATGATGGAGATGAAAGTGGGGTTTATTACATCCAAAAAAGGGATGAACAAAATGCTCATGGAATTCGGGGAGTCGAAGTCGGTTGATGGACGTATGGTGATGATCAAGCAATTTGATCTCAATGGCGATGGAGTTACCAGCTTTGAGGAATTCAGAGTGGTTCAGTAATCCATGGCCATGGATGTTTCTTTTTTTTTTTTATTTCTTGTCATTTCTTTGTATCTATGTCTATCTATTTCGGGTATCATCATTTGTTATATGTATATAAATTAACATGTATACATATTCTTGTAATTAATGAAATTTTATTGTTTAAGCTCTAACAAGTTAAATATATTGGTCATGAAAATGAGTGGTGGCTAATAATCCTATTCTTATTCCTAGTTAGGGACACGGTTTGATGAAATTAAAGACTTTTTCACTTTTTCTTATGGTTTTTGATTAGAAGCAGGAACAATGCGGGTAGCCGACAACGTTGGAGAAGAAGTCTAAGGAGAACAAGAGAGTTTTGTCGTGAGAAAGGAAAGATGCGGCACAATTTTAAAATGAAGGTGCCAAATTAGAATAAAACGAAGTTTAGATATCAAAATAAAAAAATATATATACTTCAAGGATCAAATCATGAATTAAACCAAATAATGATAGAATTGATATAAGCATCACAGTTCCAGGTGCTTTAAACGTCTTTATTTACTTATTTATGTTGGAAGCTTTAAAGGTGTTTCTTTTATTCAAATTGATCTAATAATTAATTATAAAAAAGAGAAAAGGATATTATATCTTAAATTTATACCTACAACAAACAAGGGGTTGCATTAAACTAATCCTGCAAAACAGTTTATGATATCAAACTTTTTTAATTTTTATTTCCCAACATCTATAAAAGTCAACCTTGACCGATGAGAATAAAAAATTATCATCGCAATTATTATATTAAATTATTTTGTTATTAGTACAGAGGATAAGCAAAACCGTGGAGGTGGAAACAGACCTTTTGTCTTTCCCCGCAAGTAGATTTATTTGATACAAAAAATGAATTCCATATCTGGAGCGGTTGAGCCAAATGAGTTAGTCTTAAAAAGGGAAATAATTATACCTACCTCAATCAAGAATCCCTATCGTATTTATAGAATTATTGTATACTATAAATGGAAAGGAATCTAATAAAAGGAATCAAGAAAGACTGATGCTGCTATAATACAATCCCCTTATCATTTGACAAGAGAATGCCTCAATTTTTTTTATTTAAGATTGTTCGAAAATTTGTGTTCCTTCTGATTTCTTTTATATAAGATATTATTATTATTATTTTTTTGTTAGATTATAGAAGGCGAAGGGGGGAGGGGGGTGATGTTATCAGTGCTTGGAGAAAAGATATTTTGAGACTGATGGTCTGTATACACACAGAGCAATATTAGTGGTAAACAGAGAAAGGTCACATGCGATGCAAAGTAAACAAGGCTTTGCCTTTCTTCTCCCCACTTTCAACTATTGCTTGCCTCTTCACCACGCGCTCCTTGTCAACGTTGACAACATTTATACCTGCAATTTATTAAGGAATCTGTATTAATTGTGGTAAATGAAAAAATTTATCACACATTTATACAAGTCGGAACTCCTTATTTAGAATACAAAATTATAAAGTTTATATTAAAATAAAGTATTGATTTTGTGGTAAAATAAATATTTTATTAATGTAATAATATGATTTCAAAACTCATCAAATATAGATTTTTTTTTAGTCTTTCAAAAAAGTAAAAAAATTAAAATACTCTCAAACAATATAATTAATTTTAATTATGGAAAGATACTTTCGTTATTTCCTTAATCAAATTGGTGTCCAGTTGATTTGTGACACCAATTCAATTAGAGATTTAAATAATAGTAAGTATAATATAGATATATACAATTGATGAAAATAATAAAGTGCGTATAATAAATTTAAAATATATAAAAAATACTAAAATAAAACTTTGGTTGAATAATAAATTTAAAATGTTACTAATATAATCCGTATGTTTTTAAATCCTTCCATATGCATATCTTTTTTTATAAATAAAAAGATTAAAACATCATTGAATAATATAATTTATTTTAAATACAAAATAATCGAATTGGTATCAAATTCACTCATATCACCAACTCAATTAAAATTTTAAATAATAGTATAAATACTATAACACAAAAACATTTTAATTAAAAATAAAAATTAAATAATTTAGTATAATATGCTATTTTATGATAGGAACTATTTTTAATTATTTATACAATATAATTTCTTTTTAAAACTACTTATAAATAATTCCTTACCATCTTTCCAAGTTTCTAGTGAGTTATAAAATAGTTTTCAACAACTTTAGTAAGATATTATTGAAAATGTAAATTTTTGAAATAATATTTTTTGAAAATTTAAAAATGATATTGAGACTGTAATATTACATTTTTAATAATATTAAGATTTGACAATATAAGATAATTTTAACACCAATCTTCCTTAAATAATATACAATTTTATGAGATATTATAACAATTTTACAATATGGCCAATGTTCGAATAATAAAGTCAACATTATTGAAAGAACTTTACATAAATGCTAATCATGACTCGAATAGGATTATGCTTAGACCATAAAAGGGATAAAAACACTTATTATTATACACCTAAACTCATTGAGTGATTATTTATAAATAGAATTTTAATACCATATTTTTCTTTCATCCATATCGTAAAAATGTTAAAATATAGTTTATACCTATGTTTAAAAGAGGTGTTAATAAATAAAACTATTGACATTGAATATTATGATAATATAAGGTTTAAAAATATATACTTAAATTCGCATTAAAATTATTATTATTTAAATAAAATGTTGAATATTAATCAATAAGCACCAATTTTATCAAACACAATTATTTGTATGCTAATGTTGTCTAAAATTGTTTTGACTTCTTTGCTTATAGATGTTAAAAAATAAACAAATTCTACAATAAATACAACAATTTAACAAAATATGCTTTTAGACAATATTATATTCCATCAATTATAAAATAAAAATTTATATTTTAGTCAAATGAATCAAATAATTCATGTAACATATTAGAAAATGTGTTAGATAATCTTAGGAAAATAGAATTTCATTAGCCGAAAATCCAAAAACAATGAGAAATTTGGAAAGCAACTATACTCAAGCAATCAACCTTATCCAATGCGCCCAATCCTAGCTCGTCTCATTCTTTCATAAAACAATAGAACAACCGACAACTTAAATATCCTAGATAGTAAAAGGGCAAGTAACAAATTTAGAGTAGTTTGTATAATATAAAGTCAGTAGTTTGTATAATATAAAGTCACTCGCACCAAAGTGTGAGCAGCTCTATTAGTGCTCCTGCGAATCCTACAGATAAAGAAAGATTGAAAATTGGAACTAAGATGAGAACAATCATTTATCAACAACCCTAAATCCAACATATCCAAACTATTATTAGAAAAAGCATACCAAAGCCATTGACAATCAATTTCCAACACAATATCATCCACTTGCAATAATTTTAACTTGAAAAGGGCATCGCGTGTAGTAAGGACTTCAACCATAGAAAGGTCCAAATTGCCTCTAACAAAACTTGTACCACAATGTACAAAGCCTCCCATATCATTTCGCAACACCATTGCCCAACCCATGGAATCACAACCAATGAAAATAATGCCATCAAAATTACACTTAAATTTACCTACTGACGAACAACACCAGTGAACGTCGCCACCCTCAAACAAACTCCAATTGTGATTTTAACACCAAGTGAGTAGCCACACCTATGCAAAAAATATAGCGCCTAATGCACAACAAACTCCAATGTCGATATTTATTGTTTCCAAAGGGCAATATTATAATGGTGCCAGATACTCCAAAGAGAACATAAAAGCTTCCTTCTACGCTCAATCAGCCGATCAACAAGAGCCATGCTAATAAAATCTACTATAAAACCCGATTGGGAATCAATGCCCAAAAGATCCCAAACAGCTTTTACATAAGAATAACCATAACACCCCTCGCACGACCTGATCATCGGGTTCAAGCTATGGAATGCTACATTCCTTCCCCAAGTAACCACTATCAGATTTATAGAAAATAATAATTCAAACAATCAACTATATTTTAAACACATTTACATTATATTAAACAATTAAATCCGAGCCTTAATCGAGCTTACGAAAGCTCTTTTGTTGGCTCGAGCACGAAATAAGATTAAATTGTAAAGTTTCAAACCTTCAGGATCGACATCGTGACGTCATCACTTTCACGCTGTGACGTCGCCAAACAATTTATCACATCACAACGTCAAGCCACTCGACGTCATGAAACCTTTAGGTATTGCCTAGCATTGCGACAAAGAAGTATGGTTGTCAAGGCGAGGGCTTTGTTTTTGGAAAAATTTGAACCATTTGGTACCTATTTCGAGCTTCCACCCAAACTTACTTATTTTGTGCACAAATGCACAACTTTACCTGTACCAAAACATCCAAAACACATGTTAAAACAATTCTTTCAACCATTCTCAATCAAATAATATTCCTTTTAGGACCTCGTACTATCAATAATTACAGAAAATTTACATCAAATTCAAAATCTACACACTTTAGTCCCTATGTTCAAAAATTAGTAATTAAACTTTACAATCTAGTCATTTTTCAGTTTTAAGCCTAAAATCTAACAATTTATACCAATTTCTTCAAGAAACCATCAATGAAAAATTTTAGAAACTTTAATAGTTTTACAAATTGGTACATGGGCTAGCTAAGTCAAGCTCCCATTACCTCAAAAACATAAAAAATACAAGAAAATGACTAACTTGAACATACTTACTTAAGGCCAAAAGTTTGAAATGCTTGAAACACTATTTTTTCTTTGAAATGCTTAAAACACTATTTTTTCCCTCTTTACTTCGTGAAGAAGTAGATGATGAACGCAAATGTTTTATTTTTAATTAATTTTGTCTTTCATATTTAGGTTAATAATGAATTAATCTTAATTAATCTAATTAAACATAATTAATTTAACCTTAAACATAATTAACAAATTTGGTGGATTCCAATTGCCATCCACCATCATTGTCACATTGAAAACAGCTAATTGTTGATTTGGTCATTTGGTTAATTAAAATTTTATAACAATTAACTTTTATAATTTAGTCTCTTAATCTTAATTAACTATCAATTGGACAAAATTAAGAGACCAAACTTTAATAAACCTCAATACTAATCTCAATATTTAATATTTACGGATTTGAACATTAGAAATAAGGTTTCAAAATCACTAAAAAATGTGTTACAATAACAAAAAAAGCATAATCAATATCTTATTTAGCTTGACAACACCAAAAGTAAAAAGAATTAACATGAATCCCACGATGAATCGACTTACCATTACACAAATAAAGCCCCACAAGCAATACCAAAGGTGCATTTTTTCTTTAGCCATCAACGCTTCATTCCGTAGAGCTTTCCAAAGACCATCAATATAAAAACTACAATTACTTGTAAAAATGTGTAGTGCAAATTCCTTGACGCTTGGTGTTAGATAATCTTATATTTTGATACTCTTATTGCTAAAGATAACTTTATATCTAATTAACCAAACGTTTTTTAAGTGGAATAATAACCTTGACACTGAATCCGTTAATGAAAATGTGAGGCGAATGAACTTAGATGTAGGTACGTACTACTTGAATTTCGAATTAAAATCTGAAAAATACGTATTTGAGAAATAGCAAAAGTGAAAAAAGCGCGCGTGGGAGGTGGGACCAGACAGGCTTTTCTTGACATAGCATTTAATATTCAAATTCCAACTTCAAACAAAGAAATAAATATCAGTTAAGGAAAGAGGATTTATCCTTGAACTAAACGCTTTGTTTTCTGTTGAACTTTTCTTTGTCCCTTTGTTTCCTCGTCTTTTACCTCACTTTCCCTCTTTTAGATTAAGGTTTTCAACTGCATTTCACCAATGCTTACACCTTATAATTACTTTTAAAATATACAAAATTTATTTGTCTTGTCCGCAAAATTTACAAATGTTACCAGCAAATAAATATATTTAATATTGATTGTGATGTTAAGAAATTTCTCTGAAATTCGAAAGTGGATTGAATAATAATCTTTAAACTGTTTATAAAAATTTTAAGAAATTAATAATTTTCAATTACTATGTCTTAAACCAGCCTTGGTCACTCAATAAGCCCAAGCATGATCACTCGTATAGTTCAAAGAGTTGAGAAGAAGAGGGAGAGAGAAACTAAAAGATAAACATGACAATACCTTTTTAGATAACAAGAGAGAGAGAGAGAAAAGGCGAAAAAAAAAAGATAAACAGCTTTTACTATAGAGAAAGAGAGAGAAAGCTCTGCCCTAGAAAATATGAATCCCGATAAGGACTGGTGTATGCAAAGGAGCTTTTCGTAGCAAGTAATAAAAAACGCTTTCTTTTCCATCCTTTACTCCTCACAGCAAAAATGGCCTATTTTCTCTGTTTCTCACTTTGCTTTTAATTCCTTTCATCAATACTTTACTTCAGTCTCTTTGTTTTCCCAACAGAAAAAAAAATAAAATAAAGGACCCATCTTCTTCAAAGCTTCTTACTTTCAAAAGGCTGGACCTTTTAACAGTTTAACCCCTGTTCACTAATGTAAGTTACTTTCTCATTCTGGGTTTCTTTTTTTTTTCATGGAGGGAAGCTAAATTTTTTACCCGTGTGTGCTTAGTTTCCGAAGGAAGTTGTATTTGTGCTTTCAACTTGGTTTAACTTTCTTTTATGGCATTGGCTTTTAGCTTTTGTCTGCTTCTTTTTATTTCTTAATTATGTGAATAAATCGTTTCTTGGGATTGTGATTTTGAGGTGTCTTCAGCTCGGGGGGGGGGGGTTTCTGTGGAACATGCTTGGTGTTAAAGGTATATGATGGGTTGGTGAGGTTGTGACCTGGTTTTCAGTTTCCTTCTGCTTCTTCTGTTTCTTTAACATGAAGCCTCTTTCTTTGTTTTCCTACTGTTTGGTAAGCTGTGAAATAGCTCGCATTTTTGTCTTTTCCTCTCAAGTTATGAGCTTGATATTTCAACTATTTTTCCTTTTTTTCTTTATTTTTTTTGTTTCTCCCTGTTGGTTGCTTGTAGATTATTTTGCTTTTTTCCGCTCATAGGCTTGTAGTTTTACCAGCGGTGTTTTTCTGTTCTCTCTTCTAAATTTAGCATTATTGCGAGCACATGGCGTTTCATTTTCTTTTCCTTCATTTATAGATTTGAAGGGCTTCCTCTATAACCCTAAATGCATTTCTTTGCTTTTAGTCGTGGCTCAATTTCCAGAGCCATGCATGATTGAAATTTAATTCGTGGGAATATGAACCGGGAAACAAGTTCTTCATTGACTTATTGTAATCCTTCATATAGATTGTTCTTTTTCTACCTTTTCATTTTGTTTCCAAGATTCGTATGTTTTTAACTGTTTAGTGGTCACAATTTGGAGATTCATGTGTATGGAGTATTTGGCATTACTTTGAAGTTTAGAAAAAAAAATAGAGCTATCTTTCTTTTTGGTTTCTTAAAATTGGCTTGTAAGTTGATGTGAAGGCAAATTCAAGTATAGGTTATTTGAGTTAAATGCATGGATCGAAGGGATGCTATGGCGTTATCGGGGTCTGCATCTTACTATATGCAACAACGAGGAATAACTGGGTCAGGGTCTGGAACACAGTCCGGGGTACATGGATCACCTGGCATTCATCCATTATCTAGTCCAAATGTGCAATATCAATCAAGCATTAGTGCCACGACTATGGGAGCAACCTTACCTGTAGAGCCTTTGTCAGGAATTACCCCTCATAATGTCAATGTAGGCACACCTCCAGCTGTGCAACCTGGTGAGACCGTGAAACGTAAAAGAGGAAGACCTCGGAAATATGGACCTGATGGAACCGTTTCCTTAGCACTGACTCCTGCATCAGCTACTCATCCTGGAACAATAACTCCAATCCAAAAACGGGGAAGAGGGCGGCCGCCGGGTACTGGAAGGAAGCAACAGTTATCTTCCCTTGGTAAAATATTTTTCGTATCTGTTTGTGTTGTTTAGAGCCTGATTATGCAGAATGTAACATGTAGCTTAACCTTACGGAAATAAGCTATGTTGCACATATTTTTCTTGTTGATTAGTATAAAAGGGTTTTGTTGTGTTCTTATAGTTTAATCAGGCTTATGTCAATGCTGCCATGACTACTTAATATCGCCAACATTCTTCTTTATAGCTCATTTAAATTGCTGGCACATTGTGACTTTTTAAGGTGGGGTGGGGTCACAAGCTACTTCCTTGATAATTGAATAATATATTCGATCTCAATAAAATAATAAACAACTTAGTGTCCTGTCTATAATATGTGGAATTTTGTCAATTTTCAGTCTGAATGGAAGCAATAAAATATAAAGCAGTGGAAATTTAAAAGAACAAAATTAGAGGCAACATAAAATGAGAGGACAGAACTTAGAGCTTATCCCAAGAAAGGGTATGAATGCAAAATGAAAATAGGAGAAAATTTCAAGAGTTGCCATGAGATGAATGACATTATCTTTATGTTTGGCTACTATTATAAAATTTATGCTCAGCCTTTATGTATAGGAATATGCCGAGAATTGATGAAAGTTTCTGGCATTAAATAACTATGAGTGGCAAAGACGTTCAAATGTGGAAGTCTTCAAAGCTAACAATTCATCAATTCCAAAAAGCTGACATTCCATTCTCCTTATTGAATTAACATGTTATATCATATCAGTGCTTGCAGTTTACTCTGTTTCGTGGTGCTTAATTCTAACATGTTTTATTCATGCAATGTGAATGATGCTGCAATTGTCTATTTGTTTTGCTAGGTGAATTGCTTTCTGGTTCAGCTGGGATGGGTTTTACTCCGCATGTCATTACCATTGCAATAGGAGAAGTACGCAATTTTCTTTTATTAATTAGGCCTTGGACACTACCCTCAAAATTAAATATACAAGAATTAGGGTTCTCTAGGCTTAGTTGTTCTTGCTATTATTCTTCATGGTTTTCTATGTAAAAAACCACTGTTGTTGATTTTGTTGTATTTTGAGTCTTTTTTTTTTTAAATATGGTAGATCACTTCTTTCAGTTGTGCTATGCATGAGGGCGTTAAGTTTTGTTTAGGTTTTTCATTGTTTCTCTAACAAAAAGTAGATATTCTGTCTTGAAGCTTACTTTTTGAGGTAGGTTATCTTGTAATGGAAGAAATTTCTTTTTTTTTTCCCTTGAGAATTACTTTGTACTTTCCCTGCAGGACATTGCAACAAAATTAATGTCATTTTCACAGCAAGGACCAAGAGAAGTATGCATTTTGTCAGCCAATGGTGCCGTCTCTACCGTAACTCTTCGACAGCCGTCATCATCGGGTGGCACTGTTACGTACGAGGTTTGGCACTCAATAACCCGACCCTTATATTGTTTTGTGAAAGAAATGTTTAGGCAAGCTCAGATGTTTTTGCTGAGTTATATTGAATGGATTTAGGTTTGCCTATTACTAACTCGTTCCTTGTGAAAGTAACAAAACACAAGATTGCATATAGATCACATTTTTGTTGTCCGATATTGTTGAATTGGTCTAGCTTTTAGTAATGCCATTGAACAAACTTTTCATATCTGATATATTAACTTTTCTTTACTCTTTCTCAGAGATTCTCTTGATTCAATGCATATTTTTATTGAAACACACTTTTTTGTCCATTTTGACTTCTGTAGGGACGATTTGAGATATTATGTCTGTCAGGCTCGTACCTGCTGACAAGCAATACTGGCTCTCGCAATCGAACTGGTGGTCTTAGTGTTTCTCTTGCCAGTCCTGATGGCCGTGTCATTGGGGGAGGTGTTGGAGGGATGCTTATTGCAGCAAGCCCCGTGCAGGTACTGAGATCTAAGGGGTTATTTGCAATTCTAATTTCTAGTCAGTATATAGGTCTACGGGTTAAATAATATGCATGCCTTGCTGCTGGCTTTAAGTAGTAAGGGTTAGATGAGAGTAGGTGGTTTCAATATTGTTAGGAATGTTGGTGGCAGCCTAGCTGTCTATTTTTCCAACTAAAAATTAAGTTAGCCTGCTTCATTGCAAGTTTTAAAAAGCAGGAAGCCATCATAGTAATACCATTTCAAAGTTTAAATCATTTAAACTTACCATATGCTTACCTGGGAATTTAATTATATATCATGAGCAGGTGATTGTGGGGAGTTTTATATGGGGTGGATCGAAGGCAAAGAACAAAAAAGAAGGGCAAGAAGGGGTAAAAGATTCAGATGATCAGATGGTTGACAATCTAGTAGCTCCTCCAGGCATATCACCAAGTCAAAATATGACTCCAAGTGCACCGGCAGGGGTGTGGCCTGGGTCGAGATCAATGGATATGCGTAACAATAGCCATGTTGACATTGATCTAATGCGCGGATGATGACTGTTTCCTGGTAATAGTTTGGGGAGAAATGTATATAGTTTGGTGTTGAAGGGCCAGCGGATTGTAATTTGGAAGTGTTATTGTGGAAGTGTTGAGAAAGGGAGGGCAGAGCCTGATTTTTGGCTTTGATGATATTCTCACATCCATATCTACTACCCATGACAATGACAGAATGGGAGTTGCTCTGATATTTGTAGCTTTGATGACCAGTTAGTTAACTATTTTAGTAGGTCGTGGTTTCAACTGATCCTAGACTTGCATTTCATTTCTCCTGCTTGAACCAAATAAGATATGCTTCTCTTCTCTTTGTAGACAGCCATGGCTTTAGCGTTTTGTTTTCCTCCGCATTTCTCAAGTGTTGTGTAATTTATGGGCAAACTATTTGGCAAGCTTGGTTTCGTATGGAGGATTGGGGGTTTTCTTTTTTAAGATTAAATATTTATTAAAAAATTGAAGAACTTTCCAGATTTGGGCTCCCCATAGTTTTCTTCTCATCCAGTGAGTTGGGCCTCCATGAAGAAATCAATTTAAATTAAAATTAAAAGTCAGAAAATTGTGAATTTATTGGTCGTTTCATGCTAGAAAAGAATAAATTATGAACTGTTCATTTAAGCTGGATATTAAAAGTAATGCATTGCAAAATGATCTCTTTTATAGTTTTATGAAACTTCAAAACTTAAATATTTCTTATATGATCAGGAAGATAAGATTCATAATTCTTGAAAGGTATTGTTTTACACATCAGGCCCAACCATCCAAAATAAATTAAATCTAAAGCTAAGACAAACAATTTTCCCACTCCAACAAACAGCAATTCCAAACTTTTCCTTTTCTAAATTTAAAGATGATAGTCATTAAATCAATTATGTACTTTGTCTAAAACCAATACATTGTAGTCTATCCACAACAATCAAATAAGGCATTATTTTTGTTTTCCAAGTAAGAAACCCTAATTTTAACCGCTCCCACTTTATATAAAACCTACTCGACGTGTATAATGAATTTCATCAAATAGCAAAAGCAAAGACAAAAGAAAGGCAAGCTTCATTTTTCAATAAAGGTTTCTCCTTACTTATTCTGGTTGGTTGGGGATCATATAGTTTTCCTACTATATGGTTATTTGTCACAATTGAACCGCGGTAGAGATATAATATCTTCACTAAAAAACAAAAATGTCGAGAAAAATGATGATTGTTGGAGTCGTCATTCGCGTTGTGTTTAAAGTTTATTAGAATCACAATAATAATGAAATATTATCTCCTTAAGTAAAAGGCGGTGTCTAATTTTTGTTCATTTACTCATTATCGGGAATTTTACCAAAAAACTCTTAGCTCTATTAATAGCACTGATCCTAAAGAGTTCATTGCAACGAACTATCTTGAGATGAGGAAGCAATCAAGAAGTTGTTCAAGTTAAGAACAACAACATCACAAAGATGGCCATAGATGATTGTAAGGATATGATGAACTATGTTGTTTATTCAACTTCAAAATCATACTCTGACATCGGTGATAGTGAATTGCGTAACATTAATGACCACAAAAATGATCTTAGAACTTGATTGAGCTTTGTTATATCATACAGCAGTCATGCTTGGTTGGTTTCGAACAAGATAACAACATGAAAAAACCATGCAAAAGGGTATTGTCGGTGCTAGTGAACTCACAAGTAATGCCTTGACAATACTAACAAAGTTGTCAGACATTCTTTCCAAATTCGACATTCAGTTAAATATTACTAACTCCCGTAGACTTATTTCTATTGAGAAGAATGAATACTCCTCATGTTTCTTAGCTAAAGTTCACCATATTTTGGCTAGGATTGATAATAGCAACTTAAAACCAAATGTTGTTGTGGCCAAGGATGGCAGTGACCAAGACCATTAGTGTAGCCTTGGTTGCTACTCTAAAGAACTCCAATATCTAACATGTGATATTGTGATTTATATCAAGGGTGGAATCCATGATGAGTACATCACCATGGGCACACAATACACCAACATCATCATGTATGGTGATGGCCCAAGGAAAACTATCATCACTAGTTGCAAGGGTGTAGATAATGGTGGTGGAATTACTATTTTGAAAAGTGCAACATTCTGTAAGTTACTAAAAACTCTAATCATTCTTTTTTTGGCCATTAGGATAATGATTTGTTTAATAGAAAATGTCCTTTATATCATCCAATAACATAAGTAACATATAAGTGCTACCCTCGTTCGATCTATTCGCTTGTTATTAATGATGTTGTTTATTAATAATATTTTGCTTAGCCTTTGGTCCTTGCTCTCAAGAAAAAAAAAAGATAGGTAGCATATAATTATAGAGAAACCTATATAGTTTCATAATTTCACAGAAGACAACCCATGCCAATTAATCCATCAATAAAATAATTTCATAATGATTTTAGAGCACCGCTGGTCCTGAAAGGCACCAGGTAGTGGCTGTAACACCCCTAACCCGTATTCGTCGCTGGAACAGGGTTACGGAGCATTACCGGAGTTTATAGATCAATAAACAAATATTTCATATAATATAATCATTCATGTCAGAAACTAATCAAAATCAAACATATTGACCCTTATATGAGCCCTTAGGGCCCAAAATACGTCTTAGAAACAAGTTGGGACTAAATTGGGTACTCAAAGAATTTTTCAAAAATATTTAAAATTTTCAACACTGCAGAGGTCACACGGTCAGCAGACACGCCCGTGTCTCAGGCCATATGGGCATTCAAAATAGGGACACATGGCCGTGTCCAGCCCATGTCCATACTCGTGTAACTTTCTAACTTGGGTTATACGGCCAAGTCACACGCCCGTGTGCTAGGCTGTGTGAGCATACTGACTTGCATTTTTAAAAGATACAGGGGACATACGGCTGTGTCACCTGACCGTGTGTCATACACGGCTGAGACACACGCTCATGTCTCTACCTGTGTAGACGAAAATATGTCATTTTCTAAGCTACATTTCTTATCCAAATTGACACCAACCTAGCCTTAACAAATTGCACATCAACAAGTCATAACAAGGCATTCAACACAAGTTAAAATTATGTCTTTAACATATATTGTCACCACATACAACCAATATGCCATTAAGTACCTTAAATGATAACTAAAAAAAATGTCCAAACTTACCTAATTATTTACCCAACTAAGTTACCAAAGTTCACTATAATTCAATTACATACATACATATAACACTCATACTCATATCAGAATATACCTCATTCTCATACCAATATGTAAGTTGGTTATTTAAACAAAATATCTATCATAATATTTTCACAAGCCAAGCCTTGACTAAACCGTACAAAAATCTATATATGCCATATAAACCATATTGAATGTTTCAAAAACTACTAGAATAATCTAAATAGTGTGTCTTAAGTGTTGATCCGATCGTCCAACCTTTCGAAAATCTACAAGGACATTAAACAACGCAAAGAAGCTTAATGAAGCTTAGTAAGTTCGACGGGATAAATAAAAATCTTACCGAACTAACTATAATAAATCAAATAATAAAAACCATTCACGATAACTCCCAGTCAATCACAACTTCAATCGATGAATACATCCGTTTTCAAGTCGATACCAAAAATAAATAACATGTCTTTCAATTTCAATAAATAAATCACCTTACCAAATCTTTCCCAAATCGAAAAACGACTTATGGATAAAAGTACATCGTCAACAGAAGCTCATAAGAGCTGGGCCTCCCAAATACACCAACAGAAGCTCGAAAGCTGAATAGAAGCTCGAAAAAATTGAACAGAAAGTAAAACACGAGAGTTCGCAACAAATGCTAAACCCCGATTTACTTGGGTAATTTGCTGATATCTCCCTCCAATATATCATCATACGCCAAATCACGAATGTACTCAAATCCTGCGTTCAATTTAGACTGAATATTCAATTCAATATTATAGTTCGAATAATAAATTATTTCTAAAAATAGAATATATGCATAATACCAATCATCAATTTATAAAAATATTAAAGTTTAACTGTATGAACTTACCTGGCTGAATTGTAGCAATTGCAAAAGTTCAAGGACTATTCTGTTTTTTTTTCTTTTTCATGAGTTTCTACGGGATCTTGATCTAAAATATAAAATTACTCATTCATTAGCACATATTTCATTTCCAGTTCATTTCAAAATTAATACCCTTTTTTAATTTACACAATTACCCCAACTTTTATAATTTTTTGCAATTTAATCCCTTAATTGGTTAATCTATCAAATTAATTAAATTTCTCAATCAATAATCTATCCAAATATTCTAGGCCTTCATACAGTCCCTAATAAACCCAAAATTCACTATCAAACCCTAATATTTTAACCTTTTCACAATTTAATCCTAAAATCAATATTTAACAAAATCACTTTATAAAATCACAATACAACATAAGCAAAGCTCTAAATCCATGTTATTCATTAAAAAACATCTAATATTCATCAATGGAAACTTCTAAAATTTTTAATAAAATCAAAAACTAAGATAAGGTTTAATTGGACCTAATTGTAACAATCTCAAAAACATAAAAATTACAAGAAACAGGTAAGAATTGAACTCACATGAAGCAAAAATTGAAGAACCAGCTTAAACTTTCTCCTATGTCTACTTTTGAACTAAAATTTGAGGAGAATGTCTAGAAAACTATTCAAATCTAATATGTTTTAATTTGATTTCATCAAATTTACAAGTTTGCCATTGCATGGCCTTATTTTATTATTTTTCTCTTATGTCGCCTCATCCATTAAATTTAGGTATAATTATTGCTCAGGTCGTTCTTTATTTATTAACCAAACCATTTAGTAACTTAAATTATAAAATTAGCAAGTTTTGCATCTTTTTTAATTAATTAACTATAGGGACATTAAAATTTTTTGACGAAACTTTAATAGTACCTTAATAACACTTCGTAAATATTTATAAAAATATTTATGGCTCGGTTTATAGAATCGAGGTCTCGATACCTCACTTTCTAAAACCACTTGCCTAATAAATTATTATAAAATTCAAATTACCAGTTCAATTTTTTTTAAAACCATATTTGGCTCGTAAGTATTAAATAATAATATTTACGAACTTACTCGCTAGATTTGGTGGCCTCGAACCACTGTTTCTGATGCTATTGAAAATCGAAATGTTACAGTGGCTCTTTGCATTCAATCAAATAAGTCAACCTTCTTCAATTGTAGGATAGATGCCTACCAAGTCACTTTGTACAATCAACCAAATCGTCAGTTCTTTCACAATTGTGTCATCTTTGGAACTATTGACTTCATCTTCAGTGACTCCCTTAGTGTTATCTAGAACTCATTGATCATTGTAAGGATGCTAATGGATAATCAATTCAACACAGTAACAACACAAGGCAAAGGCTTCATTGATGTGAACACTGACACTATGAACCAAAATTACAAGATTGTCCCTAAGCAAAAAGCTCTTCAATGACAGGTTCAAAATCGCAACATACTTAGGCAGACCATGGAAGAAATTCCCTAAAACTATTCTCATGGAATTCACATTGGGTGACTTCATTAAGCTTGAAGAGTGGATGCTTTTTGAAGGAATTGATAACGTCAGTTACGAAAAAACCCTCTACTATGCTAAGTGTAACAATTGTAGCCCTGGTGCTAACCTCAATATTAGGGTTAATTAGAAGGTTTACCACAAGATCGATAGGGCGACTGCCATGAAATTCACTATCCAATCATTCCTTTTGAGCAAATAGAATTGGTTGCTATTGACTGACATCCCTTTCACTACTGCGTTAAGACATTAAAGATCATATAGTTCAAATTAAATAGGAGAGATCAATTATAAAATATAGAAGAAATTTAAACAAGCAAAAGAATGTTATAACGTTCTTTTAGCATGTATAAATAGCAAAAAGAGGCAATATTTCATCATAGATTTTCTATTTGTAAGCTTCTAATTAGAGATCTTTCTAAGGTTGCTTGATTCTCTATCTTTATTTTGCCATTTTACTATGATTAGAACAAAAAGAGTTCACTTAAATATTATATTCTATATATACCTTATTAATCTATTTCAAATTATTTCTATATACCTTATTAATCTTTACAATAATATTTCTAGCAAACAAATCTTATTGTTGAAAAACCATATGGCCTCAAACTTATCCTAATAAAACTAATATGTTGAATTACTTAGGGGTAATATTTATATATTGCTTTTCACTCATTTTTTAGTTTCTCATCTAAAACATCAAAACATAAATGACTTAAAAATATTTTTGAAAAGGAATATGAAGCAAGTTTGTTCAAGTGTTTTATTCTCCTTTGCATTACTTTTTATGTTTTAAGTGTTGAAGCTCAAACATGTGACCCTAGTGGGAAGACAAGAGGAAAAAACCTCTCCACTAGGGCAATGTACCCAGAAAATAACTTTGATTGTTGTAAAAATGGCAAGGGGTACACCACTTATGAATGTTCACCACCTGTGTCAAGTTACACAAAAGCAACGTTGACGCTTAATAACTTCGAACTAGGAGGTGACAGTGGTACACCATTAGAATGTGAAAATTAGTACCACTCAGAAAACAACCTTGTGGTGGCACTGTCAACTGAATGGTTTAACCACAAAAAAGAGGTGCTTGAAGTATGTCAACATCATGGCAATGGAAACACTATGAGGGCTGAAGTTGTGGATGACTATGATTCTACGATAAGGTGCGATTTTGATCATGATTATCAACCTCCTTGTCTGAATAACATTGTCAACACATTAAAAGCAGTTTGGAAAGCTCTAAGAGTACCTGAAAGTGATTAGGGCAAAATGAATATCTCTTGGTCTGATACTAATTAATCTTATAATATTATAAGATATCTTGTGTGTTTTAAGGTAATGTTTATACATGTTACTATTTAAGTAAAAGTTGTACATATTTTGTTTTGCTATATTTTAAGCAATACAATTATGTCCTAAATCTTAATTATTTGTTTTTTTTTTTCTATTCATGTTTATTTAAAAAAGGGTTAATACATAGCTTGTCCCCTGGACTTGTCCTAAAGTATCTAGTTGATACCTAAACTTTTTTCTTGACCTAGTCGGTACCTAAACTTGTATTCTGTCACCTAAGTTGGTACCACTGCATTAAGACTATTAATTTATGCTGATGTGACATTGCTAGCCAACCTAGTGGTGACACGTGGCAACCTCTCGTTATGCTACATGTTAGACATAAATTTAAAAAAAAATTCAAATATATAAACTAATAAAAAAATATAATTTTTCACAAGAATGAACCTAGGCAAATGGTTGTCCAGATACATTTGAATTTGAACACTCATTTGTCTAGATTTATTTCAAATGCATTTTTAGTAAATTTATATATTTTTTATTTTTATTTTATAAAATATAAGGTTATTTATATTATTGTTTTAAAATTAAAAATAAAAAAATATAAATTAACAAAAGGGAAAATATTTGGTACATATTCAAAGGCTTGACAAATGTCCTATAAAAGTATAGTAAAATATTAAAATATTAAATATTAATATATATATATATATATATATATATCAATTTTTAATGTTGCTTTTGGAATAATAAAGTACATTGCCATATACCAAATACTCACCCTTAATTAAATACATAAAAAAAGTTTTGACATCAAAAGTAAACCTATGCAGAAGGTTATTTAGATTCAAATGCATCTGGAGAACTATTTATCCTTATTAGACGTGCTTTTTAGTTCTTATATATGTATATTTATAAATTTATAATTTTTTATTAATTTATATATTATATATTATATATTATAAAATTTTATATATTATTCAAAATATTATAGACTTTTTATATACTTTTAATTGAATATATTTTTATAAATATATTTTTTTTAAAATAATAATAACCTAAAAATTAATATTTTATAAAAAATTAAAAATATATAAACTTACTAAAAACATACATATAAAATGAATATAAGCAAATCAGTGTCCAGATTTAGATTTTTTTGGACAATTATTTGTCCAATTTCATTGTTGGTATGAAAATTTTATATATTTTTAATTAATTTATACATTTTATGGATTTTTTATTTTTTAATTTACGTTTGCTGCGTAGCATGCTATGAGGCTGTCACTTATCACCATCGAATTGTCTATCAAACCACATCAATACAAATAATTGATATTATTTTAGAAATACAAACTTAAATAACGAAATACAAATCAACATACAAACTAACAAAAAAAACACTTTTAAACAACATATTAACCCTTCAACAAATATGTAAGTAGTCAAAACCTTGAATCCTTCAAAACTTAATTCACATATCTGACATATATGAATCTTGTCCAAGCTTTTTCTTTATCAGGAAACTTCCTCAGCCCTTCAGCCCTCAACCAATCTGAAGACTTTTTGACTTCAAATTAATATGTGGTAGTAAAAGTCCTGCGTGTGACTTTTTAGTTAAATCAAGTGCCCCCTCAGACCCGTTATTAGATGAAATTGACCCATAATCTTTCCCTAGTCATCTTCCTAGTTTATTTTCTTTTTCTTTTTTCTTTTTTTTTTTCTTTTTGGATTTTGGGTCATTATATATAGCTCTATGCAGTTGCAAATTTTCATAAATAAAAAAAATAGCAGTAGGAGAAAAAATGAAGAAGCAAGTTTTATTTAGTGTTTTTGAGTTTATCGTCTTTGTTTGTTTTCATTTTCTTTTCTTCAGTCTAGGTATTGAAGCTCAGACATGCGATCCTAGCGGCTCCATACCAGGCACAACGCCACCGCCAGGGCAATGTAACCAAGACAATAACGCTGATTGTTGTGTAGAAGGCGAAGTTTACACAACATACACGTGTTCACCGCCGGTATCCGACAATACACCGGCAACCCTAACTATTAACAGCTTCCAGGAAGGTGGAGATGGTGGTGGTGCATCAAAATGTGACAACCAATATCACTCAGATGATGAACCCGTGGTGGCACTCTCAACAGGGTGGTTTAGCCAGAGCAGCCGTTGCAATAAATTTATTAACATCAATGGGAATGGAAAGAGTGTGAGGGCTTTGGTAGTTGATGAATGTGACTCTCAAGAAGGGTGTAATGATGAGCATGCTTATCAGCCCCCGTGCCGCAATAATATTGTTGATGCTTCAAAAGCAGTTTGGACGGCTTTAGGAGTGCCTGAAAGCGAACAAGGCGAACTAGATATTACTTGGTCCGATGCCTAATTGATCAATCTTATCATATTAAATAAATATCTCATCTAATTTAATATTAGAATAAAGCTTTCTTAGGTTTATTAAATTATGGTGTAACTTTTGGAATCGGATTAAATATATTTATGCAATCATTATTACATATAAATTACATGTTTATTTGATTGTTCGTAAAATCTGATATGACAGACATCACAGGCAGTCAACATCTTTATTTAATCTATAAAATTTATCGCACACATAATTGTGTAAAAACCACATATTTAGAATATAAATGTGTGTTCAAAAGTAATATACAATAAATAATAAAACCTAAAGTTAAAAAGTAATAATAACAAGACATAAAAATATATACAAAATTAAATAAAAAAATTTAAATTATAATAGCTACTCAATCAACTACATTATTTATACTAAAGTAATAACAATTATTAAAAAAATAAAAGTGAAAAATTAAAAATAAAATTTAAAACATGAAAGATAAAAGAATTATTTGATGGATAAAAAAGTGATTAAAAACATTGTATTTTTAAAGTAAATTATCTTTTAATTAAAAAGGATAATAAAGTTAAAAGAAACATGAGCCGAAGAAGTAGAAAAAAATATTATGGGAAGCTATATGAAGAGAAAATGAGAAAAAAAATGAAGATATTTGTGGAGTGGGTTGTTTATATCTATACTATTATTTAATTTTTTTTATTGAATTAATGTTATAGGTTAATCAAATACTAATTTGATTCAGGAAATTACTTTGATGTCCTTTCACATTTAAAATAAATTATATTATTTATGGATACTTTAGTCTTTTGATTTAAAAAAAAAAGCAATAGAATTATGCATATGGTAAAATTTGAACTTATGGGAACCATATTAGTAAAATCTTAAATTTAAGGTTCAGCTAAAGCTTTATTTTGATAAATTTTTTTTACATTTTAATTTTAATATGCAGATTTTGTTACCTCTACAAGTTGTATATATCTATACTATTATTTAAACTTCTGACTGAGTTGGTGTCACGAGTCAACCGAGCACCAACTCGATTAGGAAAATAATAAAAATAAGTTATATTGTTTGAGGGTAATTTAATCTTTTGATTTCAAAAAATAATAAAAATATACATATAGTGAAATTTGAATCCATGCCAATTATATTAATAAAACCTTAATTTACTACTCCACCAAAGCTTAATTTTAATATATTTCATTCATTTTCTTATCTTTGTCAACTATATTTATATTAATAGCATTGTTGATTCAATTGGTGTTACAAATTAAATTAATTTTTTTCATTTTAATATATTACAAATTCAATGTGTTATTATTAATTAGTTTTAAATCAAATATTTTGTTATTTATTGTGTATTATTTTTAAACATGATTGTGTTCTAAATATGTGATTTTCACATATATATATATATATATATATGCTTTTGATAAAATTTTTAGTATGAATTAATTAATTATAATTTTTAACATAATTAATAAATTTATTTATAATTTAATTTTAAATCACATTTACACCTTTTATTTCTTAGTTTTCCTAAATAAAAAAATGACCTTTATACTATTCACTTAGTTGGTTTCATTCAACTCATGACACCAAATATAACAAAAACCTTAAATAAAGATAAATAAATTTTAATTAACTACATAGAATAAATTAATAACTTTTTAAAAAATTGTTAAAAAATGAAATAATAAATTGTTTGTCATGATTATTGAAGCTATAAAATAATAAATAAAATAAAAAAACCCATTCCTCTTTCCTGTAACAAAAACTAAACAAACAAGATTTAAATAATTTCATTTTTCTAATTTTCGGATTTTTAGTTATTTTTTAAAATATAAATTTGTGAAATTTAAAAAAATATATATTTTTTCATTATTATAATATTAAATTTCAAAGATTTTTTTATTTTTTTAATTGTAAAAAATTTGCACAACTTTTTAGAAATTTCAACGATTGTGTATATTTTTGCGACAGTAAAAATTCCTTTTGGGGGTTCGAAATTAAATTGTATATTTTAGCTACAGTAAAAATACAATTTCATCATTTTAATAGTCTATATCTTTTTAATTTTTAAAAGGTTAAATCAAAATTTTATCATTTTTTAGGGCTAAAGTACAATTTTACCATTACTAATTTAAAATTTTATAAATTATAAAGTGCCTAAATTAAAAATCTATCATTTTAGGGAGAGCTATGGCCCCTAGGTCTCTTAGTGGCTCCCCCACTGAATGTCTGGTGATTATAATTTCAAATTCTTTTTGTTGTTTTTTTAAGAATATATTAATATTTAGATTTAAAAAATATTTATTTTATTTTTCCAATAATTGTATGATATTTTTAGAGTATATTTAAATAATTTTATGGTTTTTAAAAAAAAATTACAACTTTTGTGTAATTGTAATTTGAGATTTTTTCCTTTTTATGATTATACAACTTTAAGTAGCTAATATATAATTAATTTTCCTATTGTATGGGAGGGCAAATGCATATTAAGCCTAAATATTTCTTACATGACCAACAAGATAAAATTCATAATTTTTGTACATCTTTTCATTAAGTTTGAATTCTTGAATTTTTATTTTTTTTTATTTTTTACATTTCAGGCCTTAAGATCTTAATAAATAAAACCATCCAAAACAAGTTAAACATATAGCTAAGATAAACAAAATATTTCCACTCCAACAAAAAGCAATTTAGTACTTTATTTTTTAAAATTTAAAGATGACAACCATTGATTAATTAAATACATTGTCTACAAGACTACAACCGATACATTCTAATCTGTTCACAATAATTCGTTAAGGCATCATTTTCGTTTTACATGCAAAAAGTCCTAATTTTAAAGGCTCCCACTTGCTATAAAATCAACTCATCGTGTATAATGAATTTTGTCAAACAACAAAAGCAAAAACAAAGGGAAGGGAAGCTTTGTTTCTCAATGAAGGTTTCGCCTTATTTATTTTGGTTGGTTTGAATCACATACTTTTTCTACTATGTCGTTTTTTGTCATCATTAGACGGCGACAAAGATATATATCTTCACTAAAAAAACAAAGATGTTGAGAAAAGAAATGATTGTCGGGGTTTCAATCATTCTTGTGGTGAGACTCGCCATTGGTGTTGTGTCTATAGTTCATCGAAATCACAATGATAATGAAACATTATCTCCGCAAATAAAGGCAGTGTCTAACTTTTGCTCATTTACTCATTATTGGGAATCTTGCCATAAGACTCTTAGCTCTGTTAATAGCACTGATCCTAAAAAGTTCATTTCGAAGGCTATATTGGCAGCTGAGGAAATAGTCAAGAAGTTTTTCAACTATTCTGATTCCCTAATAGTTCAAGTTAAGAACAACAACCTTACAAAGATGGCATGGACTATGCTGTTGATTCACTTCAAGCATCGTACTCTGACATTGGTGATAGTGAATTGCGCAACATTAATGATCACAAAAATGATCTTAGAACCTAGTCGAGCACTGTTATATCATACAAACAATCATGCTTGGATGGTTTCGAACACGATAAAAACACGAAAGAAACCATGCAAAAGGGTATTATTGATGCTTATGAACTCATAGGTAAGGCCTTGACAATGATGGTGACAATGATCATATTAATCATTAAGAAGATATAATGGTGACAATGAGATAAAATGTGATTGTATTGAGTGAACGGATTTAACTCAAAGAAATCAATGATATCATATAAGGGTAACACACACATGGCGAGATCATTGGACAAAGTAGGTGGATAAATTATTTTCGTAAAGAGTATACAATAAGAAGTTTTTAATCATGATACTTTTTGTGGATTGACTCCATGACTAAGTAAATTATGAAATATCGGGATGATGCTTCTAGACATAATTGCAATTGCTCAAGCCTACGGTATATATCAGGTTGGTCCTTCCGCTAGCTCAACAAAAGCTTGATCGAACTGCATTTGAATCAAAAGAATTCTACGACTTTGGACATAATTTAATTGAGTCAATTTATTCGAGTGGAATTAAATTAGGCGGTCTTGTGAATTGTTCAATTAGAGAATTTAACTAAAGAATTTTTTTGAAAAATTAATTTGAAAAATCTCAGTGATTTTTGAGAAAATCAAGTTTGATCAAGTAAAATTTAATTAATCAAATTAATTAAAATATGTCGAAACCATTTTTAAGTTTGGTAAAACGGGGTCGACTTTTTTAAGAAAAATGAAAACGGAGTCGCCACCAATCTTTTTAGGTGTGATTGGATCACCTTTTTAAAATATTGATTTTGGCCTATGAAAATTCGAGAAAACGGGTTCGGGAGTCGGTTACGTACGAGGAAGGATTAGCACCCTCGTAACGCCCAAAAACTGGTACCGAACTGATTATAAAATGTCCTATTGTCGAAGATTTGAAAAAGATTTTTTAGTTTGATCCTTTTGAGTTTCAAAAACTTATTGTTCTTTTTAAGAGACATTTAATTATTTGGATAAAAAAAACAGTCGAATCTCAGTAAGTTAGAGCATGACCCTGTAAATTTCTAAAAACGTTAAATATCCTCCGTTTTTTAGAAATCTCTATCTCGAAATTTTAAAATATCACATCTAGTAAGTTAGGACGCGATATCTTAAATTTTCAAAGATAGCTTTTATTTGAAAATTGTTCGTTTTAATTTGAAAAGGATACTCAATCGTTTAGAATTAACGGAAGAAATCGAAGCCCAGTAAGTTAGGGCACGATTCTTTCGAAAATCCCAAAGGTCAAATATTGCCTTAATTTTAATAAGCATTTAAAAAAAACGATGATTAAATAGGTTATGTTCTAAAACAATGTTTTGGTCAAAATGCAATATTCATATGTTACAAAGCATACATATTAAAGTAATATACAAATTACAAGATATATTAACAATTCATACAAATACAGACAAAAGAACAAAGAATAATTGATTATACATGTGATAAAATAACTAGGCTAAAGCAATAATAGATAAATGCATAATATAAATGAGTAAATATAATAAATTACCATAACATATAAATATAAATATAAAATCATAAAAAACTAAAATGTCAAAAAAATGAATGAAACCTTTTAAACAATAAATTGAAATCACAATAAAAAAGGCAAAATATTGAAAAATAATATTTGTTAAGGATATATATACTTATAAAATAATTAAAGTATTTTAAATAAAAAATAAAGCTTAGGAATTAAAGAAAATAACATGTATAAAAAAAAATTCGATTCAATTTTATATAAAAATATAATATACCTATTAAAAAAAGAACAATATAAAACGTTACGTTAATGATAAATCGATTTAAAATATTATACAATATACAAACCATACATAATATATAATATAAAAATATATAAAAATGTAATAAAATAATTTTTTAGAAAATGTAAGATAAATGATATATACAAAGTATTTAAAAACACAAATTGATATCATAATAAAAAGGAGTAAAAGAAATAATATCTTTTAAAACATATATATACGTAAAAAATAGTTAAGGTATTTTTAAACAAATAATATAAAAACTTGAAAAAAACATAATATATAACAAAATTTTTTAAAAATAATATACATATAAAAATATATAAAAACCTTATATTATTAAATCAATTTAAAGCATAATATAATATATAAAAATTGTAAAATAATACGTAATAGATGATAAAATAATTATATATATATATAAAAAAATAAGATAATAATATATATTCAAAGTATTAAAATAAAAAAAAAAACTAAGTCAAAATACAAGTTGAATAAGAAGGATTAAAATTAAAATTTAATAACTTTTATGGGGTAAATTTAAGAAGGATAAAACTGAATTTAGGCCCTAATTAAAACACGCATCGAAAGGTTAGGGACTCATCGGGCAAATATGCCCTAATCCCAAAACGACATCGTTCCAGTTCGTGTATTTAAATGGTCCAGGAACCAAATTGAAACCGGAGCAAATTTTAAGGCTACATTTAAAAAGAATAAAAAAGGGAATAATTGTACTAAATTGCATAGAATTGAAAATGCAGAAGGACTTGGAGGATAAATAGCCCTTTTTACAAAAACACGCGGATCCTCTCCAGGTCTGGTCACACGCGTGCGGGTCGGCCTTTAAACGACGTCGTTTTGTGCTTATTGAATTAAGCTAAAACGGCGTCGTTTTTAGAAGGCTATATAAGCCAATTTTTAGGCAAAAAATTCATTTCAAACCCCATTGTAAAAAAAAACTCCCGAAAACCCTCTCAACCTTCAAAGCTTTGACCAACAAACGGCCTGGCTCCAGTGATAGGGCACTTCATGCGCCGCCGCACGCGCCGCCGTACACGGTGGCCGGTAGGCCCAAAACCGCTTTCTTTCGGCCAAAACGCAGGTAATCCCTCCCTTTTCTATTTTAATATCGTTTAATAGTTGAAAAAAGATACGTATGTATGTATTTTGCGAAGAAGAAATGAATATAAAAATATCAAAACGAAATAAAAAATCACCTTTTGATTAAAAGAAAACACTGTTTTTGTATATATTTTCAGTATCCGTATCCGTGTATGCGTTGTCGTTTACATTGTGTTTCTCTGATTTTTATAGCAACAATACATATATGGAAAGTGAAATATGCCAATTTCTTACTATATCTATTGTCTGCCATGGTCTTCTTTCCTTGTTTTACAGATAACGGCAAAAAATCCGACGGAGATGAGGGCGCTGAAGGTGGCTCGACGAGGGGATTGAGCTGGCGCTTGCGGCGCCTAGGGTTTCAGAAACCCTAGGCTTATTGATTCGGTTCAGGATTTGGGCCTTTTGGGCTGATTCGGCTGCTGGGTTAGGTCTTTGGGTCGGGTAGTGTTTTGGGTTAAGTCTTAGGATTTGGGTAGAGGGTGTATTTGGGCTACGGGTGTTAATGGGTATTTGGGTTTAGGTATTGGGCTGATGTAACTGGGTTTGGATTGGGCTATTTAAAATTTTGGTATTTTGGGTTGTAAAATGGACTGTAAACAATGGACTTTTATTATTTATTTTAAATGTTTATTTTCTGTTTTTGTTTTTGTTTTGGATTGTGTATGGGCTTCCAACGGGCCGGCGAATTTGGGTTATTACAAAATAAATATGATATTTTTGGAAATTAATTTTCAAGACAGACATTTGGTTTGAAAGGTATTTGAACTTGAAAATTGGACTTGAAATTGAAAATTGAACCCAGACTAAAATCCAAAAACTGATTGGATGTGGCCTTGTGTATGAAGCTGGGTAGACGATCCAACTGTTGATTGGATCGAACCAGTAGGGTCGTCAGTGGCCCAGATTGAACTGGCAGCAGTTGAACCGACCAAGCCCATTTGAGCAAAATGACGACAATTCGGGGTGCTAGGGGAGTCACGTCGGCAATGGCACGTTGGGCATGGCGACTGCGACAATAACGATCTGGCAGCCAACGGATGGTCGGCGGTGGCGGTTCTTCGGTAGTAGAGGAGTGAAAAATTAGACTCCTAGTGGGACTCTACCAGGTAACTTGATTTCAAATTAACTTTTCCAAACATAATATTGTTTTAATGAATTTAATATTAATATTAATTTAATATTTATCTAGATCGTATTTTATTAATATTAATATGAGATATTAATTTAATATTAATCGAGTTAAGACTCAATAAACTATAAGGGTGTTCATAGTTCGGTTAAAATCGAATTAACCGACCGAACCGATCTAATTCTGTTAATAGATCGGTGGCCGAAATTAGTTCGGTTGGAGGTCGGTTAATGATTTTTTAAAATTTCGATTATTAGTTAATTCAGTTTAAAATTGGATAATTAACTGAATTAATCAAAATAAATAAGATATTATATATAATATATTTTTTATATTATAGATGTATGTTTTGAACAATTATTTTTTATATTAATACAAATAAATAATATATATTATATATAATATATATTTTTAAACTATTAAAAAATGCATATTAGCAATGTATTTTTTTATACATTTTATACTTATTTTAACCAAAAGACAAAAACATATAAATTTCGGTTAATTCGGTTAACCGATCAAATTAACGAAATATTTCGATTTGATTAATGTGTTTGAAAAAAATTTCGGTTCGATTAATAGTTAAAGATTTTTACATTTCGAGTAATTCAATTAATAGTAATTCAATTCGATTAATAACTGACCCGATAGTTTTGATTATCCACTTCGAATTTTTCTTTTGGCTTATACACGTTTATGTCATGAAATTCGACTTTTGATGAATTTCTGAAGATGTTCTCATGCACGCCTTTAATAAATCATTTTGGCCTAAATACTTCATTATTGCTTAACTCAACTAAAGGGAATATCGGTTACTTATTGAGTAGTTTGTAATCACTCTCTCTTTTACTATTTTAGAAGTTCAGATTTTGGTTATGTAAGTGGGATATTTGGGGAGTAACTTTTAGACTTGATGTATTGTCATAGAAAGTTTTAAATGATGATTCTTAGATTTTCAAGATTAATGGATACCACTACTCAAATTTGAACTTTTGATTTAAACTTTCAAATTACTTTATTTATCTCAAAACTTAATTTCAGATTCTCAAATTCTTTAAATATTTATAAATTATAATTGGATATTTTTATTAAAAATAAATGTGTTTAGCTTGTTTAATTTTAGTCCTTTTATTTGTGAGATTTTGAGATCTGAAAATTCCTTATATGATATATTTCACATTCGCATATCATAGCATCAAAATCAGATATTTTCTCTTGTAAACTAATTGTTCTTGGATAATGTTCTTAATTTGGTATAATAACGGCAAAATCGTCTACTACATGTAGCACCAGGAAGATGCCTCCATAGATGAATATGCAACCAAATTAAGTACCCAAAAGAATCTCAATTAGAACCTAAGAAAAAGTCTGTTTTTTTCAATTAGAACATAAAAGAATCTAAGAGTAAGAGGATTTATTTATTTCTCTAAGTCATCCTCTTAAGCTATAAACTCTGGATTGTCAAATTTAAGTACTGATTTTTTTATTTATGTTGATGGGTTTTTATGGTTCCAGTTGTTCTTTTTTAACCTTTTTGTAACTGGTGATGTTGCTTATACGATGTTTCTAATGTAAATAATGGAATCCTTGTAAAAACAGACTATAAACTTGTCTTAGTCTTAAAATTACATGGTAGTTGTCTTAAGAAGCATGCAATGCTCATTTGTATATAAACCCCCACCACCATTTTCATGTTTCCCTCACCAACCATATAATAAGTAACAACAGAGTTCAGTCAAAATGAACAACAAGGCTTGTTCTGCATTCGTTCTTCTCATCTGTTTTTTCTTGATTGTTTCAGACTGTTAGACAGTTGAAGCAGATCCAAAGACTTGCAAGCCAAGTGGCAAGATAAGAGGGAAAAGCCTCCTAAGGAACGTAATAGAAAACATGACTCCAATTGCTGCAAAGAAGGCAAGCTTTATGACATTTACAAGTGTTGCCCACAAGTTTCAAACCATACGAAGGCAACCCAGACTCTCAACGTACGGCTTAGATGATGGTCAGGATGGCCGCGGACCATCTGAATGTGATAACAAGTACCACTCCAATAAAGAACTTGTGGTGGCATTTTCAACAGGATGGTTCAACAAGGAAAAAAAAGGTGTCTCAAGTATATTAACATACATGGGAACGGAAAAACTGTTAAAGCTAAAGTTGTCAATGAATGTGACTCCACAATGGGCTGTGATGGTGGACATAGTTACCAACCTCCATGCGTTAATAACATCATCGATGCCTCTGACACGGTCTGGGAGGCCTTGGGAGTGCCTACTGACCAACGGGGTGGATGGACAATTACTGGTCAGATGCATGATTGATTTAAGCAAAGAGAATTAAGGATATTAGATAGCATAAGAAAGATTCGGCTTTTATCTTGAGGCCTGAAATCAAACTCCCCATTAATAACTCCTTTTGGGTCCCATGATTCAGTTTGCGTTTTAGTTTTTCCTTCTCCATTTACTTTGTTGTATTGCCAATACAACAGTTCCAAGGGAATGATTAAAAATTCTCTAATTGTAATTATGACTACAATAGTTTGACTTGACATGCCTTGAGAGTGTCCTAAGTCAATGGATCAGATTGAGACAATGGGGACAATTTCTTGCAGTTAAGTCAAAGGCATCACATATCTGATTCTTTCCATTTATTTGGCTAAACCTGAATGCATAAAGTTTTATATCAGCATTCACCAAAAAACAACTACTGGCAAGAAATCAGGCATTAAAAGCATAGCTGGACAACCAGAATCTAAAACTGATAATTGCATGAAAATCTCCCATAACCTTATTTACAACATACTATCTGTCCTGGCGGGCAAACGTCGGAAGAAATTAATTGGTACCGCGGGTATCTTGTGGCGAAACCTGGGATGCCTCATAAAGTAAAATCCAGCTATAAGAGCAAAAACTTGGAAAGGTGTCACATACAATACAATGGCTGCTGCAAGACAGAATATCACAAATATGGTAGTGGCTCGAGGATCCCGCCAGCTTAAGAGTGCCTGAAGACGCTCGCCTTGATTGGCTATGTCACTCACAACACTCTGAACTCTTCCTGCCACACTCCTTAAACGATCATACCTCATCCGAACTAGATCCGAGCTCCTTGATGCAGGAAAGGACTCAAATTCTTCATCTAGTTCGTCAGGAGAAACTGCATCTGCGCAAGAGAGGCTTGTGTCCATGTGGGGAGGGTACCTTGGCCGATAACGATACTTCCATACCCCTATCAGAAACATGTATAGGAAAACTGTTGATAAAATCAGCTCTGGGAAACAAACCAGCATTACAAATAGGAAATGCACCAGCACTGTTGTCATTGGGTTCTTCCACTTGCAAACTTCACCAAACCATTTTCCAACTTCAAATAATCCTGAGAAAACCGATGTCAGGCGCAAAAAGTTTGCCTTGCTGCGCCTCATGCTCCAAAGATGAGCATTTGCATCAGACATGTATTCAATTACTTCTCTCCTGAGAGGTGGTTCAGCCCGACCAAGCCGAGCTGCCACGATATTCACAGCCTGGTATCGCAGCATGTCTTGTTGTATCACACTCAACGGCCTTTTGTAGTGCATCTTTGGCAAAAGGGGTCGTGAGTATTGAAACATCATACTAAGCATTGATGTCGATGAAAATCGTATTGCCAAATGCAATTCCCCCATTTTCTTGACACCAGATGGATGAAGAACCAGCAGTGGATAACTGTGTGTGTAAACTCGACCAGTTTCTAGAGTAGATATACGAATCCGGACCTTTCCAATTTTAATATCCTTGTTTCCATTGGAATCACCTATCTGACAATTATCAAAGACCCCCACTGTGAGAACTGTGGCTGGATCATAAACTTCCCATGTGTACTGCTCATTATATTTTGGGTTCAGGCTATTTACTACGGTTCGAGTTCGAACCCATTTGTGGCCGTACTTTGCCACACAATACGTATCTGATGTACCTTTCCCATCCTTTGTTTTCATCGGTTGGAGCCGATCGGCATTCAAAATTCCAAGTTCCAGAACACCGATTGATGATTTCCAGAGCTGCTTTGCTGTTGGCCGCAGATCACTGCTATACTGGGTTGACTCATCAAGCACATGGTATCCTCCATCAAGACAAACACAAACATGGAGCCTACTATGAAACTTATCTTTCTTTGCACGATCCCCATCCATGGCATCTGATAAAGATTTCTCCAAGTTGTACCACCGAGTACGGACAACTCGGTCATCCACACGCTTTTCAACAGAGTTCAATGGTACAACGGCCTTTCCCATGGTCTCATCCTTATTAGATCCCACACGATCTTCAACTGAAAATATTAGATGATCTTCAAAGGGTTCTGAAGTAACAAACATAAACTCCTCGTTCCAGTTTGGATTCAAATTTCGAGGTTGAACTGTTTTTGTCTTTAAAATCTGGTTACCAATCTGAACCTTAACATATACATCAGGAAACCTGTTCTTGTCTGATGGAACAAGATCTTGTGCCTCGATAACATTAACTCGGACATACCATAATCTTGGAGAGTGATAAACTTTTGAACGGATATATGCGGAGGCAATGGAAGTGCTATCGCCGGGAGCAAAAGCATCTGAGTGCCAGGCATCCGGAAAAGTCTCGTCAGCCTGCGTGCCATACCAAACTGCAAGCATCAGTTCTCCTTTCTTTTTCTCTCCTTTCTTGTCTTGTAGCCGATACCATTCTGGAGCCAATGGACTGTCCGGTGGAACTCTCATCGGAACCTCATGGAGATCAAAGCGCACAATCCCAACAAAGTCATCTTTCACTAAATCCTTATCCTTGAGAACAACTTCCAACACAGTTGACTGCATTGTTTCCCTGGCAAAGGCAAACACTTGATTCCACTCGGGATTTTGGTTCCTCTCATAATGCTTTGTGATTCCTTTGTAGTTTCCAACTTTTACTTCAACATATGGATCAAGGCTGCCTGTCAAATCTTTTGAAGGAAGATCTCGGGCTTTTACCACTCGCACAAAAAGGTATCTCATCTGTTCAACAAGGTCATAAGTGCTTGTTGGCCTGTCTCCTCGTATGACTCGGCCTCCAATAATTCGTCCTCCTCCAAGGAATGGGCTCGTCTCTTTAAGAGCATAATCAGATGGTTGTGAATGTGATGAACCTGAGAACGTGTGAACAACTTTCGCTGCCTGTGGTTCGGATTTCATCTCATGTACTCCATAATTCATTTGTTGTTGGGGTGGCACTGGGGTAATATTTTGCTTTTGTTGCGAGTGGTTTGCATTTGGAAGATGGTGAAATGTATGCCTTTTATCAGTTTTCTCTTTAGGAAGTGAACTTGGGAAGTTTGGAGTTTGTGCATAACCTGAGCCTACGTCTGTATCCAAAAAAGATTCCATTGCTGGAAGTGGATTTGATAATTTGATTGAAGGGTCATCAGTTAAAAATACCTTCAAACCGAGCTCTCCTTTTGCATGGGAGAAAATGGTTCGTTTTTCAAGAGGGTAGTGCATAACAACCGCATCAGAGTAGGGCACGAAAGACGTTCCGGTGAGACGAAGCTTCCCAAGACAGGTTTTGGTGTTGTTTGCTTTGTTATGGCTGTAAACATAGGCTTCAAGAGGGAGCTTGATTAAGTTGTTAGGATCAGAGATGTTGAAATAGAAACTCTCATTCCAGACTGGATTGAGATCGTTTTCTTTGGTAGTGGTGCGGAATCTCTGGTCATCAAAATGAAGCTCCACGAATGGATTGGACGAGCCTTGCCCGTCTTTGGCTACAAGGTCATGAGCCCCCACGACTTCAACCCCTAACTTGAAACGACTCATGGTTTATCTTAATTAAAACAGGAAAGGAATACACTGCAGTGCTATAGATAGTCGGCGGCCAAGACGATAAAACCTTTGAAAAAGGAAGAAAACTAACAGTTCAACAATGATGATATCTGCATCATATAAGGAAATCGACAAGAAGCATCAATCTCTATGCATGGATGAATTTAAAACAGATGAACTTCATTCAAGAAACTGAAATGCATTTCTGGACAAATTGAAATTCCATGTCAGAACGGGAAACAGTCAGAAGTAATTGTGTAAGGTTATGGTCCAAATCAAAAAAACTCAAACCATCAGATAATCAAGAGTTGCAAAAACCTTAAATGAACATTGCAACAGAAAAAAGAAAAAAAGAAGATATCCAAGTTAAAGAAAATAAGAAAGACAGAAACTGACCTTTGATATTAAGACTGAAATCTTCTGTTAGGAAAGTGAAAGAGAGCTTGAAGACTTATGACCAGCATCTCAGAAACTTAGCCGAGAAGATGATCGAATATAAACGAACTAACAACTATATTTCTGGAAAACAAAAAGGGAAGAGGTGACTGAGTCTGAGAGATAAATGGTTGGTGTCTTAAGTAGTGACCAAAACCGGAATAAAAAACAAAGAGGAAGGAGAGAGGGAAAGGGCGGGTCTATAGTTTATCATGTAGTTATCAATCTCCGTTTCGTTTTGTTGTTTGGCCATCGTAATCGTGACCTTTCACGACAATTAGAGTTCTACATGTCACGGTAGACCGCCCCAAAAAAAATAGTAAAAATATTAGTTTAAAAATTGAGATTGAGTAAAAAATAAACTTCGTTTAGAAAATAGATTAAATATCGGGTAAGGTTTTTAACTATAGGCTTGACTTGAACTTACAATAAAAAAATTCTATTGCTTTATTATTGTTTTTCATGTTTTCTTAATTTTTGTCACTATTTTACTATTATTTCATGATTATATTGTTATTATTTTATTGTTAGTATTTAAATATTGTATAATACTTATTTTATTATTAATTTATTTATTATTGTAGAGACATCTACTTGTTAAGTTGCACTTATGTTAGTGTTATAAAGATTTCTTTAATTTATTTTGGATTTATTGAAAAATATTTATTTTAATATTTTTAATGTATTTAATATATTATATTTTTTTACCTTATTTAAAAAAATAAATTTAAAAAAATTAATACTAAACTCAAATTTTAATATTTTATCTAAAATAGACTTAAATAAAAAAATTAAACCTATTTTTTGGACCGAGTTAAACCGGCCTAAAGCCCGACCGATGGGCAATTGTGACGACAACTATACCGTAGTTAATATTGTTTCACCCTTTCGACACTGCTCTGAATGTTTTTGCGATTAATATACTCGCTTCATTTTCTCCTCACGTTTCAGTTAACGTGCGGAATTACTATTTCACCTTTTGTTTTGAGATTTTATTTTTCTTAAATAACTTCTTATAATTATATTATATTTATAAATTTTGGGTTTTTTTGTGTTATTTGAATAAACTAAAAATGCAATTATAAATTTATGTTAGAAATTTATGCAAGTACAGGTTAAAAAAATATTTTTTTTGTAAAAATTAGAAGTTAAAAGTTTAAATTTCAATATATAATGATAAAAATATAAATAATTTATCTAAATAAGATGTCTTTTTCTGTACGAGGTATTTTTTACAAAGAAAAAGCAGTGAATATTATCAATTAGTTGCATTTTGCATCACTGAAAAGTTCTTAAAACTGTGGTTAAGTCCTCCAACGAGTTCAACCTCAAAGTTTTTATCAAACATCTTAATAAAAAAAATCAACTATTTAAATTGTATTAATTTATTAAAAATGAATATTTAAATTGTATTAATTTATAAATCAAAATAAAAGCATATCATCATAAATACAATTTGAAACATCATTTATCTCTTGTGTTATGAAAAAATAAGATGAATATATTTTAGAGGTGTCTCTGTTATAGAGACCTGATCATATTAGTCTCTCAATTATTATATGAATCAATTTAATTCTTGTATTATTAAAAAGAATTAAATAATGTAAAATTAAAATAGAGCTAACATTTACTATTTAAAAAAATATCATTTACCGTTTAATAGAGTTAATATTTTTAAAATTTTTAGAATTCTGTAAATAAAAACTTTTATTTGGAATTGAAGTGCTATTGAAAAAATAATAGAAGAATTAATTTAATCTAGTCCCTAAAACACAGGGACCTCTTAAGAACTTTAATCGAAATAATAATAGCGGTGTAATAATATTATCAATAAAATAATATTAAAACATTTAGTTGATATTTTTTTTTTCTTGAATTCATAAAAATAATATATTAAATTTCTAATAAATATTAGTTAAAAATGTATGATAAATAAGAGATACAAGAAAACCAATTCATGCAAGCATACGTATTTTTTCCTCTTTTATAAAGCAAAACATTTTAGTCTAATCTAAACATCACGGTTGGTCCTATAATTGGTAGATTAAGATTACACATAATCAAGATTGGAAATATAATAATATAATATATCCAATTGACTTGATTTTTATTGACTGGAAAAACATTTAAAAAAAAATTAAAAATATTGTACTTGATTGAATAAGTATCCTCCTTCTCATCAAGTCAACTTCATGAGCATATAATTAATCTATAAATTGATTATTAATTAAATATGTATTATTTATGCTACTTACCTAACTTATATTGAGCTTATCCTCTCAAGATTGCGACAGAAAAGAAAATTCAGATGTCTTACTCTGAAGTTTCCACACGTTTTAAAGTGATTGGTTCATAATTATTTATATATATGATGATGACGAAAAGCCTGAAGTTACTGGAAATTTCAGTGGTATATACAATTCTTGTGGACCATGACATCAAGTCTACTCTGTTATATTATTTATTTTTGTTCTTTTCAATTAATATTAAATATGTTTAATTGTTTAAAAGTTCCCGAAATTTTTTGAGAAAAAATAAATTAAGTTTTTGCTGTTTTTTCATCAAATTAAATCCTTGAACTAATAAAACTGGTCAAATAGATTTTTGACTAATGTCAACCGTTATAAAGGTGACGTGACCATTAACGAGGTTGATATGGCGTTTCATGTCAATAACAATTATTGATGTGGTCAAAAATAAAAAATATTATTATTATTTTTTTAATTTATTAAAATTTATAAAATATTAAATAAAGTTTAAAATTCAAAAAAATTAATTTAAAAAATCTATTTAAAAGTTAAGTCTAAAATGAATCTGAACAACTATATGTTCAGATTCATTTTGGACTATTTTTTTAAATTATATAAAGTTTAAAAAATAATAGAAATTAATTTTCATAAAATTTTTTAGTTCTATTGATGCCTTTTAAGATGTATAAAAAATATTTTATAAAATAAATATAGATATTTTTAATTTTATTAATTGTATGTGTAAAGTTTTTTTTAAATGTATGAATATGTCCAATTATGTTAAACTTTGAAGCTATAAAATTATTGATGCACCTTATAGACTATAATTGATACACTTTTTAAATTGGATATATTCATATATATTTTTAAAAATCTTTACACGTACAATTTAATAAAATTAAAATTATTTATATTTATTTTATAAAATATTTTTTATACATTTTAAAAGGTACCAATAAAATAAAAAAATTATACACATATCAGTTTTTAAAGAAATTAATTTTAATATTTTTTAAACTTTATATAATTTTAAAAAATCATTTTGAATGAATATGAACAGATGGCTGTCCAAATTTATGTTGAATATGGACAATCCTATGTCCAAATTCATTATGGACTTAACTTTTAAATGGTTTTTATTACTTTTTAATTTTGTGCTGTGTCGGCACCATTAACAATTACGCCAGTATTAATATTAGTTAAAGGATCTATTTGACCCATTTTATTAATTTAAAAATTTAATTGAGTATAAAAAAGTTATAGGGATTTAATTAATTTTATCCAAAATTTTAAAGACTTTTGTTAAATATATTTTAATCAGGGTACAACTTATAATAACCACAATATTATAGCGAGTTGAGTCACAAATGCAATCAAGTGGAAAATTTATTATATACCCTTATTAAACATCACTATAGATTAAGTCTACTTTTCTAACGTTTAATCAATTTGAATTTCCCTTAAAAAAATCAATTCAAATTTAATTAAATTTTAAATAAAATAAATGCTAATATAAAAATAATTTAATAATTAATACAATTTTCCTTTTATTTTTCTTTGATAAGTCACAATCAAATTTTTGTCATATTCACATTGATGGAAAAATTAAATTATGAAAGAAGAAAAAAGAAATGAGTAATCATTTTATAAAAAGAATGATGATTTAAAACTATTATGTGGAAGCTATGCATAATTGAAAAGAAAGTTAGATTTTTGAAAATAATATAGTATTTTCCAAATGGTTTTCTTTTCAGTTGCACTGAATTAGCAATACTTGGCTCAATAATGTGAAACTCAATTAAAGTATGTAAATATATAAATATAGATATAATATAGTTGATTAATAAATGTCAATATTTTTCTATTTCTGAAAAATGAAAATTTGAACCACAATTTAATCTGATGTAAGAACAGATCTACCACAAATAATGGCAATTCAGGCAAATGAATTCTGATTAATCCACCCTTTATTCCCACCCTAAAATATCTCTCCTCCCCTCCCTCGCATTTCTTATTTTCTGATTTCCCTAGTTAAAATAATTCTGAATTCACAAGCAGATATTCAATTTCTTAATTATTTCCCTTTCTGACCATTGCCAGAAGGTTTACCAAAGCTTGATTTCAAGAACAAAATGGTATGCTTCCCAAATCTTTCTTTAATTATTATTGTTGGTAATATTTATTATTAATTATGAAAAAAAGAAGAAGAAGGAGAAGAATGAAAATGAAAGATGAAGGAAGCTTAGAGAAATTGATTTCAATGGACCAGATATTTTTCCATGTGGCAATTGCATATCCTATTTCCATTAATTAAGCATTCAAATTAATTTTGAAAAAAGTTAGTATGATCTTTATGCGGATCCGTAACAAATAATGACCATGGTTTTAACATTGCATGTTATTTATTCTTAAGTGTTGTTAATACATATGTGGTGCTATAAGTAGGCAAATTCGTCATCTGGAATGTATGTGAACGATGATTGCAAGCTGAAGTTTTTGGAACTAAAAGCAAAGCGAAATTATCGTTTCATCGTGTACAAGATCGACGAGCAGACACAACAGGTGATTGTAGACAAGTTGGGAGGTCCCCAAGAAACTTACGAAGATTTCACCAACTCCTTGCCTGAGCATGAATGCCGCTATGCTGTCTTCGACTATGATTTTACCACAGATGAGAATTGTCAGAAAAGCAAGATTTTCTTCTTTGCATGGTACCAAGACAAACACATTGTTCCCTTACCAATAACTCAAACTGATTGTTACAATAATATTGTTCCTTTGTGGTGGTGTATAATATATGTATAGGTCACCTGATGGGTCAAAGGTGAGGAGTAAGATGCTTTATGCAAGCTCCAAGGACAAATTCAAGAGACAGTTGGATGGGATTCAAGCTGAGCTGCAGGCAACAGATCCAAGTGAGATGACCTTGGACATCATCAAAGCACGAGCTCTTTAATTCCTTCCCATATAACTCAAAACTCCATTCAAGGCATTTCCTTTTTCAATAATCTCTACTAATTTGTGGGGTATTTCCCGTTTTTAGTTTCTCTGTATCTAAGCTACATCAGAAAACTTAACATCATATCCTATAACATCCCAAGTAAACCCTTGTAGTCTAAAGGTCGGAATTCCTATGTTTCTCAATGCTATTTCAGTATCTGTAATAATTGATTCTTATGGTTTAGTTTTTTTCCAATATTCTGTCTCCCACTTCTCCACTTGCCTTGTTATTTTGTATTTTGTGCCGAGAGAAGCTTGAATGGCTTGAGGTTCATATGGGGGAGGCAATGCACATGGAAGTTTATGACTAGGAGACTTCACCATTGACTGCACCATAAAATCCTTCCATAAACCTTTCTGCAAGCATGCTGCGGATTCGGCACAGGCCTTGTGGGCTTTTGGAGGTATTGTTGGTTTAAACTTCAAGAGTTTGGAGTATTCGTTCAACAAATGAAACATGTAGTCATACACATTTTGCATTGTCAGAGTCTCCTTGATAAATTTGCTTCTTGCTTTCCCTATGGCCTGTGCCTGCAAGTTTATAAAGTGAAATTAAATGTACATTATATATTTTCTTAAGAGATAGATATACATGATTGAATTCATTGCAATCCATGTTTTTCATTTGCTGAGAATATGTACCTCGTGAGGGTGATTATTGCTCCATTCAACTGCAAACTTAAGATCCCTACATTTGTTTTTGCGACGGGTAGGCCAGTAATGTTGCATCGGCACCATACTTATCGAGAAGAAATCATAGTATTTGGGCTTTATCAACAACGTCATACTATCACATGCCAGTATGTATTTCTGACTTACACACCATGTCACTCCCATATAGATTTTATATCTTTATATGGATTGTACCGCAGCGAAGTTGAAAAATCTCATTAGACTGAAAGTTGTTTAAAATTGAAAATTGAAAAACCTTCCATAAGAATGAGAACAAAAAGGGTTTTGCATATATATACCTATGGGTACATTGATCTTCCAATTTGGAATGCTTGAAACTTTGTTGACTTTCTTTACCCCAGTCCTGACTTAATAACAAATTAGAGTTACAGACACAGAGTTATCCATTTGGCTTGGCGTTGCCTAAGTTTCTTATGATTTCAATCAATTTATAAAAGCCCTGCCCATCAATGACACAAAGAAGAAACATAATAATTCAGGAAGTACCTGCTTATAAATCCGAACATTCCAGTCGTTTTTATCTGAAAGGTTGCATTTCAAAAGTTCTACCCGATCTTTAGCAACGTATGGGTTACCCTTCCAGTAGGCATAAGGCTCCCTCTTTGTCCACTTGATCCCCTCCCCCCCTTTCTTTATTGCCTTCAACGTCTCCTCCCGTGGCTTTATATTCACCTCTGCCCTGCCAGGACAAAGTAAACTAAATATGATTTGCTTGCTAATTGCAATAAAAAGTTATTAACACTAGACATTTTTTCTCCATCAGCAATTTGTTGCGGTAATCAGAATTAAAAAATTGATATATCATTAAAAACGCGTGACTTTTGGCAATATGTAGCAGAATTTACCATCCCCAGAAGGTCCAGTCAGGGAACACAATGTCCAGTGCTGCTTTTTCTCCACAATAATGAAACACCGGCGGTGCTAATGCAGCTTAGTGCCCTTTGTAGTTTCTTCTCTTGATCACAGTACCGTCTCCACAAAAGAACAAAAGGTCCAAGTCTGGTACTTTTCCAGGGTACAACCTTAGAAGCTGCAAAATGCCCCATATTGTAAATACATCCCTGGTTTGATATGGCTTGTACTTCTCCACATAGGCCTTTTCGTTGACAATGACGAGCCTGAAATCCGCACAGGGTTTTCCCCTTTCGATCATGTCCTCTGTAATCCCCGAACTCTTCCATTGCTTTAAATCTTGGTGGATCCACCGGAAGTAATCTGGGCAAGTTCTAGCTGATGATTCTTGGGGCTAGAACACCGACGGGTAATTTTCCGGGCATATTTGGGGTAAATTAACTGAATTAGAGCAGTTTAGAGGAAATTCAATCCTCTCATGATGAGAAATAAGTAGATCAAAAAATCGATTGCCCATTTGGAGTGCCCCGTATAACAAGCTGAGAAATAAGTAGATCAAAAAATCTGCATTAATCTTTTATTAACAAAATTCGAAATATGGAAATATTGTACACATTGGAAATATATAAAAGAGTAATTATGTGGTAAATAGAATTCTATCTATACATTTAATTTATTTATTTTAAATTTTTAAAATATAATTTAAGAATGCATTGGACAAATTTAACCTTACTTATCGAGTTAAAAATTTTCACTCTTAATTTACAAAATAATTATAATATATAGTATATTATGACACAAAATGGTTGAAAATTTTTATCTAACAAATATATTTATTAAAAATTTAAATAAAAACAAATAAAGCATTGGTTGAAATAACAAAAATAAAATATTGATAAAATCCTATCGTAATTATAGTTTTGTAAATTTTATGTGAAAATATAAAAAAACAAAAATTTTAATAGTATATTTGTTATTATGTAAAATGATTAGGTATTTAATACTTTCATAATTAAATTGAAACTCGAGGGACGAATAATATTAATTCAACCAACCACTTAATTGTAATATAAATTCACTAATAAATAGTTTTGACCAAACTAATAAATATGGTTTTTGAAAATTCAAATCTCACACTTAAATAACTTTTTTAAAAAATAATTATTTAAACAAATATATACTTGATTTTAACTGAAAATCTTAACACAATGGTTATTTCAATTTCAGTTTAGCTGAGGAGGGAGTTCTTTTATATTATTTTCTAATTATTTCAAATATATTTATTTTATATAATATATAATAAATATATTATCATATAAATTCAAACTAATAACCCTAATCCAATTCCAAAAAATAAAAAAATTGAGTTAATTAACAAAAAATTGACTGAACCAATTAAATCAAAGTTGGTTTAGTTTGATCGATTTTCTCAATTAATGTTAGTCGGGTCAGTTTTCTCAAATTATAATTTGTGAAATTTTTTTTTTTGATATACTTCATGTCTATTTTACAGTCACTGTTCAAGATTCGTGGCTGCCCCTCCCAACAATGTCGTTCCTAAAGTTCAAACTTGAATCCTCCTTTTAAAAGTGTAATGTATCTTACCATTACACCCAACCACTTATTGGTATAGGTAAAATTTTAATCCACCATAGTTCACAAAAAGCTGAGAGATTAGCACAATTAACAATTAAACATTGTCGTTAAAACATTAACCTATAATAAGTAATTCAAGCAATTTTTATATAAGGAATAAGCGACACTCAATTAAAAATCAACATTTTAAATTAACATGTTTATTAGTAAATAGATTAAATTTATTATTACGGTAATAACTTGTATTAGGATGATCCTAAAAATTAAAGTTTTTAAGTATTAATAAAATTTTGCCACGTCATCAAATTTTAAAGACATGAAATTATTATTATATACTCATCCATAGAGAAATTATTTTATGGACTATTCCCACTACATTATTCATGGTCAATTTTTAATTATTTAATACATTTCAACAATTTTTTCCATGTCATTGACACATAATTTTTATAATTTTTTTACCCTGAACCCAAAACTTAGAACCCCAAACCTAAAACCTCGAACTCATAACTCATAACTCTAAATCCTTAAACTTAAACCCTGAACCTTAAATCTCGAACCCAAACCTTGAACCTCGGGGTTTAAGGTTCAAGATTTGAGTTTAAAGTTTGGGGTTTAGGTAAAATAATTATCAAAATTATGTGTTAATGACATGGAAAAAATTGCACAAAAATTACTAATTTTTTTTAAATTGGTTGCACAAAAATAAAAAAATTAACTTATGGAAAAAATGATTAAAATTGTAAAAGAAAATTGTTTTTTTTATAATTTAAAAAATTAATTATTTTAATTAATTTAATTAAAGTTAAATTAAGTTGGAGAATATATTAGACATAGATGAGTGTAAAATAATATTTTGTTATCTTTAAAATTTAATAACGTGATACTATTTTATTTATGCTTAAAAATGATACTTTTTAGGATAATCTTAATATAATTTATTCTCAATTATTATTATCATAATATAAGTCGAGGTAGTAAAAATCAGATATTGTTTTTTTTTCTCAAAAATTATTTATTGAAATGATTAAAAAAAGTATAAAGATGAAGGAAAGCAACAAGTTTTGATTTGAGGGAGACTTACAATATCCATCCAGTTAAGCAGAGCGGGAATAAGAAAGAGGAAGAAGAAGAATATGAAGTTAGTAGTTATTGAGACCAATCCCTTGAGGCGTCCAGCACCAACCTTTGAAAAGCAACCATGAATCACTTCATCACCGTAAGCCCTATCCTTTTGGAGTACTTTAACATGCTCCGCCATGGAAACCGTATTTCCCACAACTCTTCCTGATTTAAAACCAAATCTGCCGTACATTTATATGGCAAGGTATTCTCGCAAATAAGGAAAGTTTACGTAATTTGCATAGTTTTTTATTGTGCCAAGTGTACATTTTTTAATATACATACTTTAACATGGAATTTTTTTAACTTTAATTAAAACAATCTTAAATGTTAAGAATTTTAATTTATAAAACTTATCTTTAATTTTAATTACATATATTATAAAATTTATAATTAATTTTATGAATAACTAAGTAATTTTTAAATGTTATTTTAAGTATAATATAGTATTATAATTATAATTACTTAAACATTTTATTATATTGTATACTTCTACGTTTATATTATTGTCAAGTAAATCAAATTTTAATAATTAAAATATTGTTATTACAAATATAATATAATATGATTTATTAATTATTTTCTCCTAATGAATTAAATTTACGGAAACATTGAATAAAATTACAGTTGACAATAATTATAATTATTTATTTCAATGCTAATTACCTAATATCTTTACTTTAACTTTTACTGTGAGTAAATCAAATTTTGACTTATTTTACGATATTAATATTAACTACACTATTTAATAATTTTTTACTTATGATAATTATGCTAAATTAGTAAAAAAGTTCTTTCCATCTTAAATTCGAAATTGAAGAAAGTAAATCCTCTCATAAAATTAAGGATAAATTCATTTTTGTTAATTTCGAAAATCAACAAATAACAATAATAAATAATGCAATCCGAAAAACATATTTCGAAAATGTTAGGCAATCGGCTAAGATTGAGTTTCTACCATTAGTCTTTTGTTGACGTTTTGATTAAATAGGTTTGGGTGGTGGGTAAATGGGTTAGAAATTTTTTTTCATTAGATTAGTAATGAAGTTTTCAATTTAAATTACATGGTCGACTAAGAACTCAACACCTGGAAATAAAAACTTTATCCTTTCTTTTTGTCGCGTAGGATTTTTGGACGGAAAATGTCATAATTGTTCTCGCTTGTTCAATTTTGAAATTGATAAAGATTAAATTATTTTAATTTTTATGAGAGAGATTAATTTATTCAATTTCGAATTTAAGAGAGAGTAGAGTGATTTTTTACCTACTAAATCATAATATTTTTCAACACGTTGTTTCTCCATTTAAGAGCTGCGGTGACATGTATCAAGGGAGTTTAGCTCATTGGCTTTGGCCTTTTCTGCACTGTCTTTGGAGCTGACTTTGGAATTATGTTGCTGGTGCTTTTGTTTTCTGGAGCTTATTTTGAAGATGTTTTAGATGTTCTATTTGTCTGTGTTGCTGTTTTGAAAAGGTCTTAAGGTCTTTTGTATTATTACCACTGTTTCAGTGGACTGATATGTTCCCTAATAATATTTAGGGATGTAAAATCATATAATATAATATATATTCTATAGCAAAGTCTTCACATAACTTTTGGTAATAATACTAAATCATATAATATATATTCTAGAGCAAAATTTTAACATAAAGAAGGAACTTTACATAAATGGGGTATTTCCTCTGAAAACTTGAACATCATAACCTCTAATATCCCAAGTAAACCCTTGTAGTCTAAATGGTGATATAAAGTTAGGAATTCCTCTGTTTCTTAATGCTATTTTGAAATCTGTCCTGTATTTGATTACAATTACAAATTCTTCCATATGATCAGTGCAAGAATGATCTGAAATAGACTAAGCTTTTCTTAATTTGGCTACACTAATTACAGATGTTGATGAAAGAAAAAAACGAGAAAGAGAGGTTTCTAGCTTTCTATTGATTCTTTGGTTTAGTTTTTCTCCAATATTCTGTCACCCACGTCTCCACTTGCCTTGTTATTTTGCCTTCTCTGTCGAGAGAAGCTTGAATGGCTTGAGGTTCAAATGGGGGATGCAATGCACATGGAAGTTTACGACTAGGAGACTTCACCATTGACTGCACCATGAAATCCTTCCATAAACCTTTCTGCAAGCATGCTACGGATTCGGCGCAGACCCTGTGGGCTTTTGAAGGTATTGTTGGTTTAAACTTCAAGAGTTTGGAGTATTCGCTCAACAAATGAAACATGTAGTCGTACACATTTCGCATTGTCAGAGTCTCTTCGATAAATTTGCTGCCTGCTTTGCCTATGGCCTGTGCCTGCAAGTTTATAAAGCGAAATTAAAGGTACATTATATATTCTCTTAAGAGATAGATATACATGATTGAATTCATTGCAATCCATGTTTTCATTTGTTGAGGATATGTACCTCGTGAGGGTGATTATTGCCCCATTCAACTGCAAACTTAAGATCCCTGCATTTGTTTTTGCGACGGATGGGCCAGTAATGCTGCATCGACACCATACTTCTCGAGAAGAAATCATAGTATTTAGGCTTTATCAACAACGTCATGCTATCACATGCCAGTATGTATTTCTCACTTACAGACCAAGTTGCTCCTTCTATATAGATTTTATATCTTTATATAGATTGTACCGCAGCGAAGTTGAAAAATCTCATTAGACTGAAAGTTGTTTAAAATTGAAATTTTAAAAACCTTCCATAAGGAGGAGAAAAAAAGGGTTTTGCATATATATACCTATGGGTACATTGATCTTCCAATTTCGAATGCTTGAACCCTTGTTGACTTTCTTTGCCCCAATCCTGAATTAATAACCAATTAGAGTTACAAACACAGAGTTGCACATTTGGTTTGGCGTTGCCTAAGTTTCTTATGATTTCAATCAATTTGTAAAAGCCCTGCCCATCAATGATGCAAAGAAGAAACATAACAATTCAGGAAGTACCTGCTTATAAATCCGAACATTCCAGTCGTTTTTATCTGAAAGGTTGCATTTCAAAAGTTCTACCCGATCTTTAGCAACGTATGGGTTACCCTTCCAGTAGGCATAAGGTTCCCTCTTTTCCCACTTTATCCTCTCCCTCCCTTTCTTTATTGCCCTCAACGTCTCCTCCCATGGCTTTATATTCACCTCCGCCCTGCCAGGACAAAGCAAAGTAAATATGATTAACTAGCTAATTGCAGAAAAAAGTTATAAACACTTGGCATTTTTTTCTCCATTAACAACGTGTGAATTTAGGCAATATGTAGCAGAATTTACCATCCCCAGAAGGTCCAATCAGGGAACACAATGTCCAGTGCTGCTTTCTCTCCACAGTAATGAAAAACCGGCGGTGGTGATGTAGCATTGAGTCCTTTGTAGTCTCTTTTCATAATCATAGTCTTGTCTCCACTATAGAACAAAAGGTCCAAGTCCGGTACCTTTCCAGGGTACAACCTTAGAAGCTGCAAAATGCCCCATATTGTAAATACATCCCTGGTTTGATATGGCTTGTTGTACTTCTCCACATAGGCCTTTCCGTTAACAATAACGAGCCTGAAATCCGCACTGGGTTTTCCCCTTTCGATCATGTCTTCTGTAATCCCCGAACTCTTCCATTGCTTTAAATCTTGGTGGATCCACCGGAAGTAATCTGGGCAAGTTCTAGCCGATGATTCTTGGGGCTGGAACACCGACGGGTAATTTTCCGGGCATGTTTGGGGTGAATTAACTGAATTGGAGCAATTTAGAGGAAATTCAATCCTCTCATGATAAGTTTTAGAAGTTCGTGAGATAAAAATCGACTGCCCAATTGAAGTGCCCCGCTGAGAAACAAGTAGAGATCAGTAAAAAAAAAAGAAAGCATTACTCTGTTATTCTCAAAATTCGAAATATGGAAATCTAATAGTATACATATTTTGAACTCAGTGAGATTTTGCTACACGTTAAATTTATTTATTTTTAAAATTTTAAATACGAGTTATAGACCCATGGTACAAACTCAATTTTATTTGTAAAGTTGTACAAAATAATTATAATATATACTGTAAAAAATTATTTAATAAATATATTTCCTAAAACTTTAAATAAAAACAATTCTAAAATTAAAATATTGTTCAAATACTATTATAAATATGTTTTTATGAATTTTATGTAAAAATATTTTTATTGAAGTGGTTAGTGCCAACTAAGAGACTATATCAGATGGACTCATTACGACTTTGATTAGGAGAATTCTTCAACTGCTATCACAAGCTCAGTACTGGTCCTAGAGAAAAGAATCAAGAAGTTGACAGATTGACAAAGTTGGCTCATATAAATAAGCAAGGTTGCCAAATTTTAAAACTTTCCAATTACGGTGTTTGAACTGTGTTATATAATTTTATTTCTTTATTCTCTTATTTATCACCAAAAAAAAAAAAACCTCACACCACCTTTATTACTTTATAAAATGATTGGTTAATTTGATAATTTTATAACTGAGATGAAACCGATTAATAAATTACACTAACTCAATCAGTCATTTAACTATAAATTTACTAATGAATCTATTTTTTGAAAATTCAAATCTGTAATTTTTTTTAAAATTTATTATTTTAACAAATATATATCTGGTAATTACTAGGGGAGCAATACTCAGTTTTAACTGACAAATCGAAAAAATTAACACAATAGATTATTTTTATTTTTATTTAGTTGAGTAGGGACTTATTTTATATGATTTTCTAATTATTTAAAATATATTTATTTTATGTAATATATAATAAATATTTTATCATATAAATTCAACACAATAATCTTAAACCCAACTAAAAAAATTTGAATTGGTTAACTAAAAATTCGACTAAACTAACCAAATCAATGTTGGTTTGGTTTGACTGGTTTACTTAATTAAAGTTGACTGGATCAATTTTCTTATATCAAAATTAGTTAAAACGATTCGAAAAAATTGATCAAACCAACCGATTAAATCAATTACTCTACGTTACTAATTATCATTACAAATATATTTTTTTAAGATTTAATTATAAATTTTACCCTTGATTTTATAAAAATAAACAAGTTAATTCTTTTAGTATAATTGGTGAAAATTTGATCCATAATACTTTACAAAAAGTGAGACATTATCCTAATTAACAATTAAACATTTTGTTAACTTAAAAATCAGTAGTTGAAACAATTTTTATGCAAAGAATAAGCAAAAACATTCAACACTTAATTAAAAACCAACCATTCAAGTTCACATGTTTATTAATAAATAGACCGAATTTTTAATTTTCATAAAATAAAAAATTAAATTTTGACAAATTAAAATAAAAAAAACTAAAGGGTTTAATTTCTTTATTTCAGTAAAATAAAAAGATGAAATTTATAATTTGACAGTTAATTTAATTATCAAGTTCTTTTTTTTTCCCTCAAAATTTTATTTATTAAAAAGTTAAAGTATTAAAAAACTCCTCAAAAATCAATTGGACCCCTAGTTGAAAAGTGTAACCAATTAGAGTATTAATTCAAAAATAACAATTAATACGGTCCTCTAAATTGTCATTTCTGCTAAGACCCTTGACGGATCATTAAATACTAATATGGCAGGTGACGTGGAAAAACAATGACATGGAGGGCTTAATTGATTTTTTTTAATAATTTCTACTAATTTTTAAATTTTTTAATAAAAATTATTACTCATTTTTTGTTTTTCCACACATGCTACCCCATCCTTATCAAGGTGCATCGATCATCTATCCTCAACTAAAATCATTACTCATTACTCACTTTAAACCCCCAAATACTAAATCTATTGTTTCTAAGATCATTTACTCAGATCCCATTCAAATCAAATTATCATCACACTTCAAGCTCCTCTATTAAAATCTAATCTAAACCTTAAAAAATATATATAATTTTCTTATACATATATATATATATATATTATTTTTTATCAGCTTCTTGAAAATTTTAATATAATCCCTAAAAATTAATTAAGCCCTCCTAAAATAATTAAAAATCAATTAAACCCTTATAAAAAAAATTAAGTCTTTCACATTAGCTATCACGTCACCCACCATGTCAGTATTTAACAACCTATTAGGGGATTAACGATAATGGAAATTCAAATAATCCAATTGATTGTTATTTTCGGATTAAAGGTTAAATTGATGAATGATTTTTTCAGTACTTTTTATCTTATTAAAAATGATTAAAAAAAAGTGAAAAGATGAAGGAAAGCAACAGGTTTTGAGGGAGACTTACAATATCCATCCAGTTAAGCAAAGCAGCAATAAGGAGGAGGAAGAAGAAGAATATGAAGGTAGTAGTTGTTGAGACCAATCCCTTGAGGCGTCCAACACCAACCTTTGAAAAGCAGCCATGAATGACTTCATCACCGTAAGCCCTAACCCCTTGAAATACTTTAACATGCTCCGCCATAGAAACCGTATTTCCCAAGCCCCCCACAGCCCTATTCCTGCTTCAATGCCTTGGTATATATACATATAAATGCATATCCTCCCTATAAGGCAAGACATTATAAATTGCCTTAAATATTTATTTTGACAATTAATAAGTTGGCATGCATATTCAACCCGATTCAATTTGGAGGCATAACTTTTGCTTGGAGTGACTTTAGTTGACGTGGATACAGTCTTAGCTTTTTAATTATATTTGAAACCACTACTATTATTAAACCATAGAAATAAATGTTTCTGCAAAACCAATATATGTTAACGTTAATCAAAGACTAAATATTTATGATTCAACACGTTTGAAGGAGACTTTTATCATACATGTGAAAACAATATTTATCATCTTTTGGGTATATATAATACCATATTCACATGGAAAACCAATCAAAGAACAATCTCTAAAATCATTAAGAATTGAAAATCTTGATCGTGCATGTAAAACATAGCCTGATGTTGTTGTATGAGAGTAATCATTAATCATATACAGAAAAAGAAAAAAAAAACGAAAATCATAATATACCTGTAATTCAAGCGTATAAAGTGGAGATGGAGCTGCAAAACTGAGATGATCAGGTGGTGAAAGCTTGGAAATAAAAAACAAGGTCAAAACCAAGCAGCAGTGTTACGATTTGACTTTCATCACTGAAATTAAATTCCGTAAACCATAAGCTATTGATTTTTCTTAGGCAAGTGGAGGGGACAAAGATGACGAAATACTGATTTAACTTTTTTGAATAATTATTTAGTGTGATGGAATTTTGTAACTTTAGTAGGGGTTGAGTTTTTGTCAGTTATATTTAAACATTTTAAAAATAAATAGGTCTAGTCTTAAATAATTATCCTAATTTTTAAGTCTATCAATAAAAAATTAAGAGATTGCTATAATTAATGATTTAAAAGAAGTTAACAATTTGTGATTAGACTTGTCTATAGGTTGAATCATCCGTCCAAGTTCGAAGGTATGTTCGAAAAATGAAAAGTTTGGATAAAATACGATACTCTAAAAATGAATTTAGGTAAAATTTAAGACCTTTTTTTATATAAGGTCAAGCCTTGGGCAATTATTTTTTTAACTTGAGCCTTACCCGACCCAAATATATTATGTTATAAAAATATTATATTAATTATATATATTAAATAATAATTATATATATTTTTGTAATTTATATTAAATCGCTAACTTAATAACAATTAAACTCATTGTCCAAAACCTAAAAAAAAAAAAATTTATCCAACTAAATAACCCAATCTAAAATAAAAATTTTTTAAATTTATATCTAATACAATAAAATATTTATTATATTTATGGTAGTGTCTTTTAATATAAATAATTTTTAATGTGTAAAAAAAAATTATTTTAGCCATTTTTTAGTGCATTATATATATTTTAAAAATTACTTTTAATAAAAACTAATCTAAAAAATCAAGTATGGGCGGGTTGGGCCAAACCTAGGTTTACCTTTCTTAAATTAGGTTGGATTTGGGCGAAAAAAGAAGCCCATTTTTCGGGAGTCAAACCCAGACTTGAAAATTTGATTTAAATACCTTGCATAGGCTAGACTCAAACTCGAGCTAACTTAGACTTGATGGCCTAGCTTGAAGGCCTGCTCGAAATGTGGGAAGGTTTGGGCAAAAATATAGGCCCGAAAATTGGGCTTGGACAAAAAAATAAGGCCAGTTTAAAAAATGGGTCGGGCTTCAAGTAAGGCATTTTTGGCCCGAGCCTAGCCCAACCCGGCCCGAATCCACTAAAGGACAAAAAAATTTGCTTTTTTAATATTATTTTCTTGTTGTTTTCTCCCTATTTTGCTACCATTTTACTATTATGTTACTACTATTTTGTTATAATTGTTTGGATATTGTATAAAACTTATTTTATTGTTATTATTTTAAAAACATTTGTTAATTTTGTTATTATTTTAGAGATATTTGCTTGTTAAGTTGCATCTATCTTAGTGTTATTTAAGTATATATATTTTTTTAAAATTTATTTTTAATTTGTTGGGAAATATTTATTTTGATGTTTTTAGTATTTTTGATGTATTATATATTTTTTAAAATTATATAAAATTAATATGGGCGGGCCGGGTCGGGCCCGAGTTTTAGCATTTTTATCCGGTAAGGCTTGGGCAAAATTTTAGGCTCATTTTTTGGGCCGGACCCATGCCTAGCAAACGGGCCTAAATTTTTAATTGAGTCCTGCCCGGCCCATGCTCACCTCTAAGCCAACCTCTATTTATGGCATATGTTGCACTTTTATTTTATTATTATTATTTTGAAAAATCTCAATATAAGTTTTAATCATATCTGCTCTTTTTGACACAATGTCTTAACTACCTATAACCCCTCACTAACCCATAAAATAGAGGATAATGTGCTTCAGTGCATTCAAATCTATACCAACCGAACTGAAACTCAATCTAACATGTTGTACTTTTATTTGTATTTATTTTTAGAGTCTAAAATTTCGATTAATAAAGGAAAGTCGAATCACCACGGGACATGTATCATAATTTCTTTTTCCATTTACAAGGTTGCGAGCATGCCATTACTCCTCATTTGATAAGCGGATCACATGTAATCATATACATTACATTAATAGATCGCTTTGTATGAATTTGCGGACAGCCATTCCTATGGCTGGTGATGGAAAATGCTATCCAAATATGAGAATTTACAAAACCAAACTTGTTAGTAGGATAAGGGTGGGTTACCCAATTCCACCGCAACACTTGCTGTTTTCTGTAGTGCCCAACACCGCAATGGCACCATGTCCTTGATTAAGAAGTCATACAAACAAAGGCCTTATATATATAAAATAAAGTCATTGGATCACATTCCGGAAATTTGCATTGGGCTGACGGATCAGGCCCATCCTTGTATCAAATTGAAGTATTCCCCCATCTAAGCATTTTACTTCCATTTCATATTAAATTATTTGTCAGATTGAATTAGTGTCATCCATCAATTGAATTTTAATTCATTTAAAAATACGTAAATATTATTTTGAAAGTGTTTATATCTATTTATAATTTGATGACAACAGAAAATTACACGTAATGAAAATAATAATAAGATTTGACGCTATATTATAAATACATGCAACCTCAAATATAAATACAAACAAATAGGTGAGTTCAAAATTTACGTGAGCTCTACCTTCACAGATATTTTAAAATAATATTCAAAGTTTATTGGAATTTTATCCCTAAGTAAAAACTATTCAAAAAATAGGTATTTATGCAGACTAACTGCTTGTAGTTTTAAAAAGAAAAAGGCGGAAGCTACTTTGGCTAACAAGCACCAAACTGTAGTGTGGAATACACGAATATTTTCTTAATTGGCTAAACTAATTGAAGAAGTTTATGAAAACTAAACGAGACAGAGAGGTTTGGTTTCTAGCTATCCAATGCTGCTTATGCTTTTAGTTTTTTCCAATATTCAGTCTCCCACGTCTCCACTTGTCTAGCTATTTTGTCTTTTGCCTTGAGAGAAGCTTGAATGGCTTGAGGTTTAAATGGGGGAGGCAATGCACATGGAAGTTTATCACTAGGAGACTTCACCATCGACTGCATCATGAACTCCTTCAATAGGCCTTGCTCTGTGGTTTCGGAACAGAGCCTTCGGGCATTTGGAGGTATTGTCGGTTTAAACTTCAAGAGTTTAGAGTATTCGTTCAACAAATGGAACATGTAATCGTACACGTTTTGCATCGTCAAAGCCTCTTCAATAAATTTGCTCCCTGCTTTCCCTATGGCCTCTGCCTGCAAATTTATGGAATGAAATTCAGGCAAGGGTATATATATTTCTTGTGATAACTAAATGATTGAATTCGTTGCAATCCATGTTTTCATTTGCTGAGAATTAGCACCTTGTGAGTGTGGTTATTGCCCCATTCAACTGCAAACTTAAGATCTCTGCATTTGTTTTCATTGCGGATAGGCCAGAAATGCTGCATCGGAATCATGCTTCTCGAGAAGAAATCATAGTATTTAGGGTTTACCAGCAAGGTCATGCTATCGCATGCCAGTATGTATTTCTCACTTACGGACCACGTCCTTCCTTCTATATAAATTTTATATCTTTGATATTGATTGTACCGCAACAAAGTTAAAAATGTCATTAGGGTGAAAGTTGTTTAAAGTCGCAATTTACTTCCATAAGAATGGGAAGAAAAAGGTGATCGTATATACCTATGGGTGCATTGATCTTCCAATTTAGAATGCTTGAAACCTTCTTGGATTTCTTTAGCCCAATCCTGAATTAATAACAAGAGTTACCCTTTTGGCTTGGCCCTGCCCCCATCAAAGAAGAAACATAATTTTTCAGGAATTACCTGCACATAAAGCCGAGCATTCCAGTCGTGTTTATCTGAAACGTTGCAGTTCAAAAGATCTACCCTATCTGGAGAAGTTGGGTTACCCTTCCAGTAGGCATAAGGTTCCCTCTTTTCCCACTTGATCCTCTCCCTCTCTTTCTTTATTGCCCTCAATTGCTCCTCCCATGGCTTTATATTAACCTCTACCCTGCCACAACAAAGCAAACTAAATATCATTACCTGTGTAAATATTTAACATATGGCAATTTTTTTCTTCATTAGCAATTTGTAGTAGTACTATAAGTTGGGGCATGTGAATCTTTTTATTATTATCGAATAACAGGGTTTGTAGATCAATCCAACTCTAACACTATAGTGTAAGTCGTTAATGATGTAGCAGAAATTACCATCCCCAAAAGGACCAATCAGGGAACACAATATCCAGTGCTGCCTCCTCTCCACAGTAATGAAACACCGGCGGTGCTAATGCAGCATAGCGTCCTTTGTAGTCACTTTTCATGATTACAGTGTTGTCCCCACAATAGAAGAGAAGGTCTAAATCTGGTACTTTTCCAGGGTACAACCTTAGAAGCTGCAAAATACCCCATATTGTAAACAGATCCCTGGTTTGAAATGACCTGATGTACCTCTCCACATAAGCCACTCCATTGACAATGACGAGTCTGAAATCTGCAATGGGTTTTCCCCTTTCGATCATGTCTTTTGTAATTCCCGAACTTTTCCATTGCTTTAAGTCTTGGTGGATCCACCGGAAATAGTCTGGGCAAGTTTTATTAGTGGATGATTCTTTGGGCTCAAACACCGTCGTATGGTTAACTAAATTAGAACAGTTGAGAGGAAATTCAACCCTCTCATGACGAATTTCAGAGCTTAGCGGCGGTGGTGGTGGTGGTGGAGTGCCCCCTATGATAGGCTGAGAAACAAGTTGACCCCAACCCCCAAAAGAAAAAGAAAAAAAATCTTTGAATTAATTTTCATGAAAATTTGATGCTGCTTAGTATTTGATAGTCTGATATTGTAAAATTTCAGTTTCGGTTAAAAATTTTATTTTTATGTTTTTATTCCACTCTAAAGGGATATACCTTATTTGTGAAATCTCAAAACATCATTCAATAGATCAAATCATTTTCTTGACTATAAATATGTATGGTAAATATTTTTTTATGGTATTTCTAAAAATAAATATATGAACAAATTATGTTAAACATACGTCTAATACACATGTCGAGAAAGACGATGGATGGATGTAAATTGTAATTTGAATTCTTAAAATTCAATTTAATTATCAAATAAGGCTTTTTTATAAATTATAAAAAAAAATTGGTTATATTATAAATTTTAGAAATAATCTGTTTAATTATAATTATATAAATGTACCAAAAAAAAAAGTCTATGATAATGCTTGATTGTTTTTCCTGGGATTATATTCATTAAAAATGATTTAAGTAATGGAGTACGCAACACTTTTGGGGGAGACTTACAAAATTCATCCAATTAAGCAGAGCAGCAATAGCAAGGAGGAAGAAGAAGAAGACGAAGATGGCAGTTGTAGAGACGAATCCTTTGAGGCGTCCAACGTCAACCTTGGAGAAGCAACCATGAATCGCATGATCAGCATGAACATGCTCCGCCATGGAAACTGTTGGATTCCTTGAGATGGAGCTCAAAAACTGGGGGTAGATGATCAGCTGGTAAAAACTTGGGGAAAAAGAGAACACAAGGTCAAAAGTAAGCAAACCAGCAGTGTTTTTGATACTGTAGAAAGGGAAGGTTTCGATTACAACGTGGCTTAAGGGGAAAATATGGGATTGAATTTGTTTGAAAAATATTAGATGTAATTCATGACTTGTGATGGTTAACATGAAAATTCAATTCCGAAGGCCATAACTAATGACTTTTTGAGGTGTCTGGAAGTGTCATTAAAGCTGTTTAAATATGCTTCTAATCTAACCACATTTAACATTTTTTTTTCCTTACCAACTATTTCACTTCTTTCATTCCTCCACTTAACGGCGTTATTAAAAAACCCTCAAAGGTCATGCCCGCCTATCAAACCATGCCATGTGGTTTGGTTTTTTGTCTATGTCAACATAACATCAGTACATCACATCCACATGGATTAAAATACTTCAAAAATGTGTAATTTAAAAAAAAAAATTCTAAAATTTCATATATATACACATAAATAAAAAATTATAATTTTGAAAATGACTTAAAATGTAATTTTTTAAATATTAATAATTTTTTTAAATTCTAAAAATCCTATATATATTTCAAAAGTATTAAAAATTTTAGAAAATCGCAAAATAGATATATAAATTCTAAAAATTATAAAATTTATAAAAAAAGTTAGAAAAAAAGATTAGTTAAATTTTTTTAAAATATATTTAGATGAACTTTTTAAAAATTCAAAAAAATAAAAAAAATCTAATAAATTCAAAAGAAATTTAAAATTTAAAATAAATTAAAAGTTTATCGGGTATTTGACCAATTGACTGATATTGATTAAATATTTACTAGACTTTGATCGACAACCATTTATTGTCGATCATCACTCAATCAATACGGGTCAACGTTTAACTACTTTCAAATCTCAGCCACTTTTAATTTATTTTTGGATTTCTTTAGGATATATATATGGTCTTTTTCAATATTTTTTGAATTTTCTAAAGTTTAACCAACTTTTTCTAAAAGATTAACTATTTTTTTATAATTTTTATTTTTTTAAATTTATATATTTTTAAATTTTTAAAATCTTTAATTATTTTTTTAATTTTTTATAAAATATATAATTTATAAAATTTTAAAATGTTTAATTATTTTAACGATTTAATAATTTTGGTCTCATTAATAGACCACCCAAAAATTTCATTATCCATGTAGCAATTATAAAAAGTAAAAATAGCTTCTTGGCACTCATTTTTTATTTTACAAATTAAATTTTTAAAAAAAATTAATTTATTATATATTTTAATTTCTTGATTTTTAAAACTTTATATTTATTTATATTTTTGTATTTTTATTTTTAAAATTTTAAAATTTTTAATAAGTTTTGGAAAATTATACTTTTTTAAGGATTTTTTTGAAAATATGAAAAACTTGTTGAAAATTCTTGTTTTAAAATCTTTAATTTTTAAAAAGAATCTACCATAATTTTTTTATATCTCCAAAAATCATGAATTTTTTAAAAAATTCAAAAAAGTATAAAAATATAAAAAGTTTTTTAAAAATGGAACTTTTAAATTTTTTTAGTTTTTTAGTTTTTAAGTTGTTATTTTAAAATGTAAGAAACAAATTTAAAAAAAATATAAGCGTTGAAGACTAAAAAGATTATTTTGTCTTTTCTATAGTTACTATTTTAGTGTTATTAACTACAAATTTAGACGGTGTCATCAATAATTAGATCAAGATTAATAAATCATTACAAGTATAGAGAGTCAGATATTTCAAAATTAAAAATTATAATTTAAAACTTATATGGACTTTTATCATATTTAAATTTAAATTTTATTTCTTTAAAAAGTTTAAATTTTATATTTCTTTAAGGGCAATAAGGATGATGAATTAGAGGGTTCGCTTTTTAGGTCGAGGGTGAGTTTTTAGGGGGTTTCAGTTATACAAATTATAATTCTTTAGCATTTACACAAGACATTATTTAATTATAAAAAATATTGTGGAATAAAAAAATTAGATAAAACATTACTCATTTACATAAATTATTATAATATTGGTAATAATATTCAATTACAAAAATAAATAATACAAATTATATAAAATATTACTTGATGAATTGGAGTCTTATTAATTTTAGGGCTATGAGGAGAAAATTGAGATAGGATATTTGTAACAGTCAAATTTGGTTTTCATATAACCACTGGACAAGAAGGGACTATGCATCATGATCCCAATTTTTATGAACCTAAAATTTCAGCTTTTATTAATTTTAGGCCTATGAAGAGAAATTTGAGATAGGATATTATCTAACAGTCAAACTTGGTTTTGCATAATCACTGGACGAGAATGGACTATGCATCCTCATCCCAAATTTTGTGAACCTCAACCCTACAAACTACAATTACAAGTCTCCTCCCCACTTGCACAGTTGAATACGCTTTTCTTAGGAGGGAAAAGTCAAAGGATTTGGTTAGACAGATGTGAGGAAGAAAAAGAAAACTTTTTTTTGAAACAACAATAAACTTAAAAAATTATATAAAATTTTTATTTAAATTATCCAAATATTTCCTTCTCAAGTTTTAAATTCTTATTTTTTATTTGAGGAAATTTTTTTAGGGATATATTTAGATAATTTAAATAAGAATTTTATATAATTTTTTAAGATTATTTTTTAAAAAATAATAAAATTTGAAAAGAGTTTATTTTTGATATTTTTATATTTTTTAAAGGTTCTTTCAATTTAATTTTAAAAGAGGAAAGACCTAATATGCAAATAGACCAAAAGAATAAAAGCATTTAATTGGTCCCGCCACTGGATTTTCATTCAATCTAAAAAGGTAATTACTTCATCAGGCCCCTAAATGTTTTATATAATTATACTTCATTCCGGTATCGTCAATGACAATGGCGGCATCTAAAAAAATTAATTTTTTTAAGTTGGAGGTGATAACGCCAATGGAAATGATATTACCAATATTTATTGTTTAAAATGATTCATTTACGTACATAATTTTTAAAATGTATCATTTTCACAAATAATAAAAAGTTTTACAACATTTTTATAAAAAAGCCGAGAATATGACTGCTTTTTCTTATTCGTTGATAAGATTGCTTAGGGGTCTGCTAGAAGAAGGATGACGAAAACAGGGTATAAAAGCACTTTTGTTTAATCACCAATAACAAGCCATTTGTCCCCAATTAATTAATTAATTACCATTTTCTCATGTTAACTTTCCCCCGTAAGTATTAGACCATGTAGGACTTTTCTTTTCGTGGTGATGATGACTCATGCTCTACTATCGTTTTCGTTGTCCCTTTTTTTTTTCTTTTATATTATTATTATTGTTAATACATTGAATTAATGGATTGTAATAGAAGAGATTTTATCTAGCATTAGAGAAGACAAAATCGATTCCCTTCTAGATATCTGTAGAATTTTATTATATAATCGTGATAGAGAAGATTTTGGTACAATAATAGAGAAGAAAAAATCGATCCCCTTTTAAAATATCTATGAATTTTATTATATAATAAGAGTCGAATTCTGAATTAGGTTATTTTTATTATAATCATATAACAATTATTATTATTAGATAGAGTTGATTTACATATGTAACGCATGGTGCTTGGCTTTTTTTTTTTTTTTTTGGTAGAAGCAAATTTAGCAAACAATTGTATATTAGATAATTAGGCTTCCCAATCCTTAGCAAATTTATCACTTGCCTCATCATCTGTGTACTGTATGAGTGAGGTGGTGTGAAGGTTGCTCAATAGAAATATTTAGTGATGTACTCAATTTCATAATATCTGCAAGAGGTACGAGTTTCCAATGGATCTTGACATGACCTACTAATATAGACTTCTATCGATGGTTATATTGTATGAAACAGGCATCTTGTATTCACAAAAAATGTAGTTTCCGTAGGAGGAGTTTGTTATGGTGCTTGGCTTTCTTAAATGAAGTTTTCCTCCTCTCTTTTTTCCGTTATTAGAAAATTATAATATGCAGTAACTTTAGTGAAAAATAATAATTTATGTTACATGAAAGTACAATTATGTTTTTAAAATATTATTACTAATTTCTTATATCCAAATATATGTCACAATTATCATTATCAAATATGAATATTTTTAAAAATTAAAAGTAGAGACTAATTGTGCAATGTAACTTAAAAATTTCGTATAAAATGATGATGTATCATGTCAACTTTCCGTTGTACTAATATAATTAAATGCTTAAAATATAACAAATTGATAATGATAGTGACCATATCATAATATTTTAGAGATTGACAAAAACATAATTTAAACCATATCGATTTATCCAATTAATTATTATAAGTGAATTTTTAATTATTAACCATTTATTAGTTCACAAAATTTAATCTTTAATATATTAATATTTTTCTTAATTTTTTTCTATAACTCGTTAAAACTTAACAACTTTTTTTCATTCCCTTTACATTCTGTAAACTAAACAATGAAATTTCATATTTTAACCTTTGAAAAGAATACCTATTAGCTATACAACAGAATGAAAACTGAACAAGAGATAAGAAACAGTGAAAAATACCATAAACAAGGAGCTAATCACCAAAAAATTCGAGTGTGCCAACCACACAACATGATCACGGACGGAGTACACCTTTTACCCTTGCACAAACTCCGACGCATCCGCCTTAAATTTCTAGCAGCCCAACTGAGGAGCTCCTCCCCATCGAGTTAACCCTGACACACTCTGCCACCACCAAGTTTCAGCTAAGATCACCCCATCCAGTGGAAAGCTCTACGTATTGCCAAATGAACAATTTCTTCTACCTTCCCAAGCTTTATTTCTCCTACATTCCAAATGGTTGACACCATCCACCAAACCAGGAGAATCTTTTGCCCAATCCAACAGTTCACAGTGATCAATAAAATCATTAAACTCAGAGGTTCCAGAATTAAACTATGAACTGCCCGTCCTCTCCTCTCCCTACTAGATTTCGACTCACTAATATGATCCCATAGCTCTTCGAACTTTGAGACTGTTATGTGTAACATATAAACACCAAGCTTTAGGTGCTGTAGCCTGGAATATACTGATATTTTCTTAATTGGCTAAACTAATTAAAGAGGTTTGGTTTCTAACCATCTAATGCTTCTTATGTTTTAGTTTTTTCCAATACTCGGTTTCCCACGTCTCCGTTTGCCTAGTTTTATTCTCTTTCGCGTCCAGAGAAGTTTGAATGGCTTGAGGTTCAAATGGGGGAGGCAATGCACATGGAGGTTTATCACTAGGAGACTTCACCATTGACTGCACCATGAATTCCTTCCATAAACCTTGCTCCGTGGTTTCGGAGCAGAGCTTTTGGGCATTTGGAGGTATTGTTGGTTTAAACTTCAAGAGTTTAGAGTATTCGTTCAACAAATGGAACATGTAATCATACACGTTTCGCATTGTCAAAGCCTCTTCAATAAATTTGCTTCCTGCTTTCCCTATGGCCTCTGCCTGCAAATTTATGGAATGAAATCAAGGCAAGGGTCTATATTTCTTATGAGAACTAAATGATTGAATTCATTGGAATCCAAGTTTTCATTTGCTGTGAATCATATAGTACCTCGTGAGGGTGATTATTGCCCCATTCAACTGCAAACTTAAGATGTTTGCATCTGTTTTTGCGACGAATAGGCCAGAAATGCTGCATCGGCACCATGCTTCTCGAGAAGAAATCATAGTATTTAGGCTGTATCATCAAGGTCATGCTGTCGCATGCCAGTATGTACTTCTCACTTACAGACCATGTCACTCCTTCTATATAAATTTTATATCTTGATATCGATTGTCCACAGCAAAGTTCAAAATCTCATTAGAGTCAAAGTTGTTTAAAATTGAAATGAGAAGAAAAAAGGGTTTCTTATATACCTATGGGTGCATTGATCTTCCAATTTAGAATGCTTGAAACCTCCTTGGATTTCTTGACCCCAATCCTGAATTAACAAGTCAGTTACAGAGCTAACCATTTGGCTTGGCATAAGAAAGAAAAAAAAAAAACATAATATTTCAGGAAGTACCTGCTTATAAAGCCGAACATTCCAGTCGTGTTTAGCTGAAAGGTTGCATTTCATAAAACTTAGCCTCCTTTCTCTAGAAACTAGTGGATTACCCTTCCAGTAGGCATAAGGCTCCCTCTTTTCCCACTTGATCCTCTCATTCCCTTTCTTTATTGCTCTCAACGTCTCCTCCCATGGCTTTATATTAACCTCTCCCCTGCCACAACAAAGCAAAGCAAATACGATTAGCTAGCTAATTGCAGGTGAAAAAAAAATCAAACATTTGCCCTTTTTTTTTCTGCATTAGAAATCTGTTGTGGTAATACGAGTTAAAAACATGAGCAGGGTATGTAAATAAAATGGCAAAGAATCTAACAGTAATACTATACCATCCCCAGAAGGTCCAGTCAGGGAACACAAGGTCCAGTGCTGCCTTCTCTCCACAGTAATGAAACACCGGCGGTGCTAATGCAGCATAGCGTCCTTTGTAGTTTCTTTTCTTGATCACAGTATCGTCTCCACAAAAGAACAAAAGGTCCAAGTCGGGTACTTTTCCAGGGTACAACCTTAGAAGCTGCAAAATGCCCCATATTGTAAATACATCTCTGGTTTGATATGACATTCTGTACCTCTCCACATAAGCCGTTCCGTTGACAATGACGAGCCTGAAATCCGCACTGGGTTTTCCCCTTTTAATCATGTCTTCTGTAATCCCCGTACTCTTCCATTGCTTTAAATCTTGGTGGATCCACCGGAAGTAGTCTGGACAAGTTCCATTAGTCGATGATTCTTTGGGCTGAAACACCGACGGATAATTAACTAAATTAGAGCAGTTGAAAGGAAATTCAACGCTCTCATGATGAATTTCAGAACTTCGTGCCTGCCCAAGTGGAATACCCTGTATGATAGGCTGATAAGCAAGTATACCAAAAAGGGAAAAAAAATCTTCTATAAGATACGGAAATCTACTGCCTTTGATATAAATATATATAAATTCACTAAACATGAGGGAGTAAGCAACAGGTTTGAAGGGAGACTTACAATATCCATCCAATTAAGCAGAGCGGCAATAGCAAGGAGGAAGAAGAAGAATATGAAGATAGTAGTTGTAGAGACGAATCCCTTGAGGCGTCCAACACCAAAGTTTGGGAAGCAACCATGAATTGTTTGATCACCAAGAACATGTTTAACATGCTCCGCCATGGAAACTGTATTCGCGAGCTCACGCACACAGTACAGTAATTGAGGCGTATAAAGTGGGGGCGTTGGATTCCTGGAGATGGAGCTGCAAAACTGAGATGAAGAGTAGCTGGTAAAAACTTGGAAAAACAAAGATCAAAATTAAGCAGAAGTGTCGTTGATGTTGTGGAAAGGAAGAGGTTCTAAGCTAAATGGATTTTGGGTCAAGAAACAGTCATTACGACGTGCGTTTGAGAAGGAAATATGGGCTTAAAATTTTTAATCATTTTAAAAACTATTAAGTTAATTCTTTGCTTGAGATTGTTTTTTGTTTTGGTTCAACTTGAGTTGAGTTTGTTAAGATTTGATTTTTATCACTGAAGCAACCCATAAGTTTTTTGTTTTTCTCGAATCGTGATGATGAATTAGTAACCAAGACTTTTCTTTGAAAACATATGGAGGGGCAACTTGAAGAATATATATATGTGGGTCTATCTCAATTATTAATTTTTAGGCCTATCAAGAGAAAAACGAAATAGGATGGAGGTAGGATATTATCCGAAAGTTAAAACTCTTATAGATGGATGGTACGTATTTACCTATTATTATTATAATAATGATGATAGTGAAATTAAATATTATAATCATATTATAATGTAAATAAAAAAAATTAAATACACTGTATTAAAAATAAAATTAAATCCAAATATACCCTAATTGTGGTTTTACATAATCAATCAATAGACGAGGCTAAGTTTATATATCGTGATCCAAAATTTGTGTATTTACTATTTATATTAATATAATTTTGTTGATTCAGTTTGTTATTACAATCTAAATAATTTCAATTTAGTCAAAATGAGTGCTAAAACAATTTTTTTTTTTTACAGAGTTTGACATCATGAGAGAAAATACAAATACACCCCACAAAGTGCAAGTTATAAGTCATATGTGATACTTTTTAGTGGTGAAAACTTTTGCCCTTATGAAGACGATAACAATTTGTCTTACTTTTTATTATAATGGAATCTAAAAATTTCCGCAAACGAGGGACATAGACTCAATTACCACTAGCCGCGTTGAATAAGGATTTCACACTTGGCGGCTTGCACAAGGGCCCCGCCCCCATTGAATAAGCTTTAATTTCAAAAAGAAAAAGAAGCCTTTGTGGCTGCTTTGTGCTGGGGATTCCCATTCTATCATAAAGTTATTTCCAATTTCCATTTACCAGTTGTAAACCAAACCAAACCAAACCAAACATGCCAGTTCATACTATTTTGAATCACTATAAGACCCATGCCCTACAGTGGCAGAGTTACTTGCGCATAGATACTGTAGTCACGAGTGAAATGAATGAAAATCTACAGGCCAACGTGACTGAAAAGGAAATCAAGCTTTCACTTAGGGCTCTCAGAGCGTTAGGATCGAATGGGCTTGTCTCTGTGTTTAAAAAATTAACCGAAATATTAAATTATTCTTAAATTAATCAAAATTTATATATTTTTATTTTTTAGTTTAAATAAATATAAAACATATCTAAAAAATGCATTGAGATTAACAGAAATATATTTGTCTTGAAAGTTGACTGAATTAATCGAAAATTTATGTATTGAAACACTACATAATTAAAAACACTACATAAATGTTGAAATTAACACATAATATTAATTATTAAGTTTGGTTAATTCGATTGATTACCCGATTTCAAACCAAATTAACTGATAATTAAAATTTTAAAAAATCATTAACCAACCTCCAACCGAACTAAGCAAGGGCGAAGCCAAAACAATTTTTTAGGGGGGAAAAATGAAATTTTAATTTTTCATAGTTTATATCTTTATAATTTTTAAAAGATTAAATTGAATTTTTATAATTTTAGGGGGCCAAAATATAATTTTACCTTTACTAATTTAAATTTTTTTAAAAAAATTAAATGGCCTAAATAATAATTTTCCATTTTAGGGGGGTCGGGGCCCATGCCAACCCCCTAGATTCTCCTCTGGAATTAAGTTCGACCACCAACCAATTAACCGAATTAGGTCAATTCGATCGGTTAATTCGGTTTTAACCGAAGTTTAAACACCCCTAAATTTATTGATATATATTTTTAATGGTATTGAGATTTTATCAAAGTTGAGGTTTGTATTTTGGTTCAAGATTTCTTCATTCATAACACTGTGCCACAAGGTGTTAATGCTACCTGTTGAGCCCAATTTCTGCCCGGGCCCAATCAAACCAGCCCAAATTAAACACCCCACTAAACTGACCCCTAAACCAATCACCCCACTAAACCGACTACTAACTCTATCACCCTAGTAAACCATCCACTACCTCCATCACCCCCACTAACTCCATCACCCCACTTGCCTAAGTTGTAAAATTTGGCTATAAAAGCCATTGAAAAGGATTGTATTGGGGGGGGAGATCAATAGAAAGAACAGTATTTTCGAGTACACAAATTGCAAAGAAATCGTTTTTCGATTTAGGTGATTTCCTTTTTTTTCGCTACTTTTTTTCCTTCCATTTTTTTCTTATTGTTTTGCCATATAATTTTTTTTTAAATTCTCTTTTATTCCTCAGTTTTAAAATTTTACATGATTCGTATTTTATTTACTCCTATACATCATTGTGTTATATGTATATACACGTTTTATATTAATTTTTTTTTACTCAATGTACATATTGTTAGTTTCATAATATTTTACATATATATTTTATTTTAAATCTATTTATATATATATTCACATATATTTTTCTCGTAATCTATGTATATAATTTATTTCTTTAAGAACCCTATTTTATTATACATTTTTGTTAATTTCAAACATTTTTTATTACTTGTATATAAATTATTTATATTAAGTTTTCCATTTCATGTATATTATTTCTTTGGATTGATATAAATTATTTTGTATGTTACTTATTTTGATTTTTTTCTTAAACAATATTTATTTTAAATTCATTTATATATTACTACTTAGTATATTATTTATTCTTACTTTTTATTATTTATTTTAAACTTTTGTATGATGATTTCAAATTTTCATTCTTTCATATTATTTATTTTTATTTTTTTATTTTTTTAACTTGTTACATTTTATTTGTTTCAATTTATTTTACATTTTTGTTAAATTCTTTAGTCTTGGATCATCGATGTTAGCATTAAATTAACACATGTTGTGCGGTTATTGCTATCATGTGTTTTGTTATTATTAATTGGTATTTATGGGTTATTTGTGGTATATTAGTGTAGCATTTATTTTGTGAATTACTATTTTTGGGTTTTATATTATCATTCCATCGTATTTCATTCGCTTAGAAGGCCGCCTTTCAACATTGTTTAAGTTTTGAAATCTTTTTTTTTTTTTATTTCAAAAGTTTTCAAAATAAGGCAATGCTTGATATTTGGGAGCTTCGAGAGAATCGTGCCCTAACTTACTGAGCTTTGATTTTTCTCGTCGATCCTAAGTAACCGAGAACCCTTTTGAAAACAAAATACGTGAGTTTCAAATAAAAAGCTTATCTTCAGGAACTCGAGATGATGCACCCTAACTCACTGGATGCGACATTTCGCTATCTTGAGGTAAGGATTTCAACAAAGGCAATGTTTGATATTTGGGAATTTTGAGAAATTGTGCCCTAACTTACTGGGTTCCAATTTTTCATAAGGCCCAAGTAACCGGATATCCTTTCTAAACCGAGTGTTAAAAATCAGAGACAAGCTTGTTTCTAAAGGTGTGAAGTGTTGGACCCTAACTTACTGGGTATGACATTTTCCCCATTTGAGATGAGTAGGTCTTTACATTTTATCTATTTCACTTAGGTTTCTTTTAAATAAAAAGATCGCATTTTAAAATCTTCTCAAATTTTTTGACACTAAGACATTAACTAATCAGCTAGGTACCAATTTTGGGCGTTGCGAGGGTGCTAATCCTTCGTCGTACGTAACCGACTCCCGAACCTATTTTCTAAAAATCCGTAGACCAATATATTTTATAAGGTGGCCTAATTACACCTCAAAAAAGGATTAGTGGCGACTCCAAAATTTTAAAGTTAATCACCGTTTTTTTCCAAAGATAAAAATGGTTTCGACACTACCAATCTCGTTTTTGTTCCGAAAGTTACAAACCTAGAATATGTTAGTGATTTTTGACCTATAGGTTGTCACAACTTCATTTACAAGATCATCGCTCACATCCTCGCAACTAGATTAAAACCGATTCTATAACTTTTGGATATAAAGAGTTATGACGTGTGTTATATTTACATCATTCTCAATTAAGATTGATGGAGAGGAAATTTGAGCTGTTATTCCAAGGAGAGGAATACGCCAAGGAGATTCGCTATCGCCAAGTTTATTCAATTTAATTGCAAACGGATTCTCAACTATAATTACTAAAGCTACAAATCACACCCTGATGTCTGCCAATTACTCATCTCCTTTTTGCAGATGATTGTTTATTATTCTGGAAGGCTAATTGCACCAATGTTGTAACCATACATGATTGTTTCTCTTTTTCAAAATGCCACGGGGCAAATGGTGAATCAGGACAAATCATTCATTTTTTTTTCCCCTAAAACTTATTCGGATACTATCAATTCAACCTGTGGAACTTAAAATATGTACCGAATGTTAGAAGATTCCAAGTAATTAGGTTTGCCTTCCATTTGGGGGAGGGGGAAAAAGAGACTCTCGCTTCCATTAAAATCTCTATGAAAATTGGTAGTAGGAATGGATACTTTTTTCACAAGTAGGGCCCAAGTTCTCATCAAACCGATGGTGTTGGCTATGTTGGTTTACATCATGCAATGTTTCAAAGTCCCCGTTACTTTGTAATGAACTGAAAGTATTGCTTAATAAATTTTGGTGGATTGGATTAGATGCCACCAAGAACTCAATACGATGGATGTCATAGGACAAACTTGCAACTCAAAAGAAGAAAGGCGAGATGGGTTTACAGATTTACAAGCCTTTAATGCGGTGCTTCTTGCGAAACAAGCTTGGAGAATGTTACAAGAACCAAAGGCTAGATGGGCTGAGATTCTTAAAGCCATTTATTTTTCGAATTCATTGTATGCTAAAACTTGAAAAGGCAGGGGCTGCTCATGGACGTGGAATAGCATTTACGAAGGGTTGGTTTTTCTTGAAAAAGGGTTGAGGTGGAATATCAGGAATAGGAAAAATATTCTAAAAGTGTCCCAACAACAACAAACTTCATGCTTTCCACACCACAATCAGAGGGAGAGGGACTGGTGCTTGTTAAACATTTTGTTTCACCTTGTGGTAGACAATAGAACTTTGAATTACTTCGAGCTTGTTTCAACAATGATGAACGAAAGGCCATTTCCATGATCCCAATTGGAGGAGCAGATCAAGAAGATAAACTTATTTGGCACCATTCTTCTCATGGAATATACAATGTTGGAAATCCTCCACCAATTGGCTCTAGTTCGAGCCATCACTTTCAAAGATTCGATTGGAGGACTATTCGGAATCTTAAGACTTTACAAAAGATAAAAAAACATTGATTTGGAGGACTCGTCATAATGCTTTACAGGGGCGAAGCCAGGGGGCTGGCAAGGGCCCCGACTCCCCCTAAAACGTAAAATTACTATTTAGGCCCTTAAATTTTTTTAAAAACTTTAAATTAGTAAAGGTAAAATTGCACTTTGATCCCTTAAAATTATAAAAATTTGATTTAATCCTTTACAAATTATAAAGATATAAACTATAAAAAATTAAAATTTCATCTAGCCTCTCCTAAAAAATTGTTCAGGTTTCGCCCCTGATGCCTTAGCCTTCAATGAAAACTTAGTTCGAAGACACCACACAAAATCCATAAGTTGTATACTTGTATGAGATGCAGAGCGGGCTGTGAATCTTTAGAATATATCTTATTTTTCTGCCCTTTCACCCAAGCTGTTTGGAGAGCCTCATCCTTTCACTATACTCCGGCCTTAATGGGGTTGGGTTCCTTTGTCGACGGGTGGATGAAGATCAATAAAGAGCTGACTAATTTTGGTGCTTTTTTCAATATCAGCATCATTGTCTAGTTATGTTGGAATATTTGGAAGGCTCGGAATAATTGAGATTTTTGAGTTGTATCTGTCAACCCAATTCAGTTATGGAATGAACCCATGGACATCTTTCTTGAGTTTTCAGAGGCTGCTAATTCCTTTAACCGGACTGATACTAGTACTAGGAACCAAGATGTTGTTTGGTCTCCTCCTCCTCTTAACACTATTAAGATCAATTATGATGCCTCCTTTATGGGTGTTTCCAATGTGGCTATTGTGAGGAGTAGCAACGTTAATGTTATCGACGGAATCAAAGCACAAGCGAGGTCGTTAAATGTGTTTGTGACTGAAACCTTGGCGATAAGGTTAGGTTTCTTGTTGATATATCGCAAGAGACGGCAAAATGTCATTGTCGAATCTGACAGCTTCAAAACCATTAAAATGATCCGCGAAAAGATGAGAATATTGTGGAAGGTCTCGACTATCGTTGGGGACATTGTTTCCCCTACGTCTAACATTGGTTCTATTTGTTTCCAACATGTATTTCGCACCGGGAACAAAGTTGCTGATTGATTAGCAAAGAAAAGTATCGGTGGCTGTTGTCTCCCTTCATGACAATATTGTATCTTGAATGAACTCATGAAATTCCGTAATTTGTATAGCTTCATTAATCGAAGTTCTTATTGGAAAAATCTCACAAGACGGCTTTGTGTAAGGATTGTATCGTTGTATACCTACGAGACATGGCCAGGCCTATCACAAAGTTTTACTAGGATAATAGTAATTTATTATTGGTACTTAATTTTTTTTATTAGAATTGGTAGCCAAACGTTATATTTGTTGATAGAAATTTTGACCATATAAATTTTAAAATATTTATTTTCACATTTTATTTTCGTGTTTTTACATTTTTTCCCTTTTTTTCCCCCTCTATTCTTATCTCCTTTCTTTCTTCTTCTCCATTAATTGTAGAAGAGAATTCTCAATCACTGGTTTACAATTAGGTAATTTGATTGACATTCTTAGTCTTGACCACTTGAGATACTCTGCCACCATAGGTAAAGCAAACAACTAGGAATACATATTCCATCTTTAGTTTACAATTATCTTGTACTAGAATCAGTTATGGCTACCATCAGCACTTCAAGTTTCAACAATAATACAATTATGAAATAGAATTTTAATATTTCTAGACTAAGAAAGAGCATATAACATGTGAATTCCATTTTGCTGCCTCAAACAAAGTAAGATTCTTCTAATGCTTAATGCATAAACATTCTGGAAAAAAGAAAATAAATGGAAATGAAGAGAAATAGACCCACATCAGTGTGAAACAAAGTGAAGTATGTTTAGCGAAATAACAAAATACAGAATCCAAAAACAAAAGAATATAGACATAACAACTGCCAAATAACAAGACATTATTAGGAGAATCCACACAAGTTACTTTTTAACTTCCTAGAAGCTGTATTGCTAGCAATATTTGGAAATCAAAGCAACCATTTCTGGATATTAGGGTGCATAAGGCAGAAGCTTGGTGAATGACAAAATGATTACTGCAACTTAAAAACTTTCTCCCCAACATAAATAAATGAAGTCAATATTAATTCCTATCAACCAAATAACCATAGAATCTTCATCTGGAATTGATGAGAAAGAAGAAAGCAAGGAAAGAAGAAAAGATAGGGTACAAGGAAATGGAAATAATTAGGAAAAAAATTTTGAGAGAGTAAAAAAATGAGTTAATTGTAGTAAACATCCCCAAATTATGACCCTCATTTTAAATTAATCCTTAAACTTCAAATCCTTAAATATTCCCAAACTATTAAAGTTATATCAATTAGGTGTTTATGTTACTAAAATCATTAATTTAGTTGTTAAGTAACAGATTAAATTTTATATTGCATAATTTAAAAAGAAAATTTAAGTAAAAATGAATATTTTAAAATCTTAATTTTGCTATTTCAACCAAACAAAGCCTCACTTGGTTTAATTGAAAATATTTTTTTATAAAATATATTTTGGTATAATTTTTTTTTCATTCATATTATGACGGTATTAGACTTGATCATGATCTGAGCTGTTCGGCCCGTCTGAAAAGTGGGAGGGTTTGTGTAAAAAATATAGGTCCAAAAAATAGGTCTGGGCAAAAACATAAGGCTCGTTTTCTAAACGGATAGGGCCTTAGGTAAGTTTTTTTTTGCCCGAGCCTGGCCGATCCGAAATTGTAAAAAAAAAATCTATTGTTGTTTTGCTATTATTTCGCTATTTGTTACTGTTTTATTGTTATTGTTTGGATATTGTATAACGTTTGTTTTATTGTTTGGAAATATTTATTTTAATGTTTTTAGTGTATTTAATGCATTATATTTTTAAAATTTGTTTTTATATAAAAATAATAATATAAAAAATTGTAATATAGACGGGCCGAGCCAAGCTTAGATAAAATTTTAGGCCCATTTATTAGGGCCAGACCTGAGTTTAGAAAACGAGCCTAAAATTTTGTTGAACCTAGTCCAGTCCGTGATCACCTCTAGATTAGAGGTGTCCATGGGCCAAGCCGGGTCCAACCAAAAGTTTAGACCTATTTGTTAAGCCTGGCTCAAAAAATGGCATAGAATTTTGCCTAAACCCGGTCTAAATAAAAATGCTAAAGCCTGGCCCACCCATATTAATTTTTTAATATAATTTTTTAAAAATATATATAATACATCAAAAATACTAAAAATATTAAAACAAATGTCTCCCAACAAATTTAATATATATATATATAACACTAAGATAGGTGCAACTTAACAAGCAAATGCTTCTAAAATAGTAACAAAATTAACAATAAAACAAGAGTTATATAATATTCAAACAATAGCAACAAAATAGTAATAACATAATATTAAAACAATAACAAAATAAAAAAAAACAAGAAAATAACAACAAAACAATAAAAACAACAACAAAAACAACAGGATTTTTTTTTAGATATTCGAGTCAGGCTCAAGCTAAAAAAGTCTTACCCAAGGCCCAACCCGTTTTCTAAATAGATATTATTTTTATGCCCAAGCCTATTTTGCAAGCGTATATTTTTCCGAAACAACTCTTACTTTTCAAACAAATCCAGCTCGATCCATAGATAGGTCTACTTTAGATGGTATTATAGTCTAATATTTTAGTATGAATTTACCGGCAGGCAGTCAAATGGGCTCTGATTAAGAAGAGATGTGAAATATGGTTTGTAGTAGTAGGAAATTTGGGAATTTAGAAAAGCCTGTTAGCAAGAAGGTGCCTTACATATAACAAGGCCATTAGATCACAATCCGGATATATGCATTAGGCTGACGGACCAGGCCCATCCTTGTATTAAATTGAAGCATCACCCCCCCCCCCGACCCATGCTGTATTTTCATTTCATATTAAATTATGTTGATTAAAAAGCTTGCAATGTCTAAAGTCCACGCCTTTAATTAAAAGTTTAGTAGTTTATATAATCAAAAGGCAATTCGGCCACTCAAATCACCAACAGCGCAGCACAGCGGTGTACCAAATCATTCACACAAATAACTGAAATGAAATCCCTATTTGTATGCTCAGCTTAGTTGGCCACCAGCCTAGACCTACCCTCCTCTTATTTGTCATTTCCCATTTCCTTTGCTTTTTCCCCAGTTTTTACTTTCACATCAATTAGTCAAAGCAATCAAGTGATGCAATGATCATGTGTTTTAACTACTCTACGTCGTCGTTTCCTACCAGCCGATATACGTCGCACACATTTTAACCGTTTTACCTGTCGGCATGAAAGATTCCACATCCTACTCTCAATCGTCTAGTTTAAAAGATGGGAACCGTTGGATCAAACGATAATAAAATAATATCCAAAATCAACAGTGTTTACGCGTGAACTTAGCGTAGGATATCAAAATCCAGAGTGGATTTATTATGAGTGTCTGGCTATATAATTTGATTTCAGCAAAACCTTGGGTATCACTTAATTCCTAACGAAATTATCGAGTTTTTTTTCACAAACCCATAAAATTATCTAAGTTATGGCGGAGGAAGTGAAGAAGCAAGCTGAAGCTGAAACGACGGCGGCTCCACCGCTGGCAGTGGAGGTTCCAAAAGTTGAATCTGAGGAAAAAACTGTATCTCCACCGCCAGCAGAGGAGAAACCTGAAGAGTCCAAAGCTCTTGTTGTAGTTGAGAGTAAGCTTGGCTGTTACCTCATTTCGCGCTTTTTTACATATATAGTCTCAACTTTCAACATTAAAATCATGAAAATTTCTATGCTTTCTTTTAAACATTTACTGGAAATTAACACTAGTCTGAGAATTTTCTTTTTTTTTTTCGATTAATCATTTTGTTCAGATTTTTTTCCTCATTCCAGATGGATTTCTCTCTCTCTTTTTTGTTCTTTGATGAAGTAACTTTTCATTTATGGTTTGCTGAAATTCTCTTTCAAAATTGTATAAGAAAATATTGATAAGTTTCATATAATCAAAACTTCGATTTCGAGTTTCCATCCTTTTTTTCAGTTAAAATTCATATAAAGCTAGTTTCTAGAATCTCTTAAATCAACTGATCTAAGGAAAACAGAGCTCAAGACAATTAGTATAAAACTTTACCTTTAATTGCTGTTTTAGTGCTATGTTCTTTTAGAATACGATCAAATTTAACACAAAAGTGGGAAAATAAATAAAAAGATCAGTTAAATTTCCTTTTCCATATTTCTCTGTACGAGTTTTCTCCGTCTTTCTTTTGTTTACCCTTTATTGAATGAACACTGAACAATTACTTGATCGCTTTGTTGGACGCCGTATGAGTTTCAGCTCCGAACCCTGTTGAGAAAGACTGAACTTTTTGAATGAAATAATTGAACTCTCTTTAAAAATGACCATATGTCTATGCTGATGTATTTTAATTTCTTTTTCTTATCTGAAAATATATGTTAAACACGAAAACTTGCAGGAAAATAAAGAGTTAAAGTAAACTGTACTGGATTTCCATGGGACCTTTTTCCTTTCTGAGCCATACCATTCCTTTACTTTTCTCTGTTTATCAAATTTGAAACATATCTTTACTCTGAAGTGATGATACGTTTTATATTGTGAAGAATATTATGCGATTTAACACTGAAGATTCTACAAGAATATGGTTAGGTTGGCAAGTTGCTATTGGTGATTTCTTTTTTTTTTCTTTTGAAGGTGCTATTGTCGATTAGCTTAACACTATTTGTAGATATTGCCCATCAATTATTATCGTGGGCATCTAATAATATGATTATGGACCCCTTTTTTTTTTCATTATTTTTAGGTGAAAGATTAAAGTTGCTTTGACAACAAGACCTGTACTGTTGCTATATCTTGTCTTATTAACTAGCTTTTAAGATTGAAAAAGAAGCTTCAATTATGGTATATCTTTTTTTTATGAAGAATTAGTGTAATATTCTTCTGTATTGATAGAAATTCCAGGTAATCCTCAATTCGGTGCTAGCTTTTGAGCAAGTCTTACTACACCTGAATCTTATCAATGTACTTAAAGAACCCATTTGCGTAATTTTATTTGTTTATGTAGTAAGTTAGATTGATCCAGACATCCTATGAATTGAAGTGATTAGTCTTTTGTAATAACTTTGGGCGAATGACGTTTGTCATCATTAGTCATTGCTCAAAATTATTCTGGTGGTTTTAACATTGTTTTCATTTTGACAGAGGCTCCAGAGCCTGAACCAAAGAAAATATCAGGAGGATCACATGATAGAGGTAAGTATGAAGTGATACAATCGCTTTATTATCATTAGATACTACTTGGTGATTTGATGAATGTATTTAAGATCTATGAAAGGAGGAGGTTTAAGATCTATTGCTTCTATTTTTTCAGATATTGCCCTTGCAGAGGTTGAAAAGGCAAAAAGGCTGTCATTCATCAAGGCCTGGGAAGAAAGTGAAAAGACCAAAGCAGAGAATAAGTAAGGCCAAAAACCCTCTTCCATCTTTTCACAAAAGACTGAAGCTTATGAAATAGTTGTGTTCTCCACTAATTGTAGCTGTATACAAAATTTTCTTTATAGTTTGCAATTTCCATGATCTTCTATGAGGAGATTTATTGCTAACTATTCTATCACTATGAAAGTTATCTTTATGGTTCTCATGACCATCTATGAGGAGTTTAACTGTTAAATAATCTATCGACTTAAAATCGATGAGCAGGTCCCAGAAAAAGCTCTCTGCTATTGTAGCATGGGAGAACAGCAAGAAAGCATCTCTGGAAGCAAAACTGAAAAAAATTGAGGTAACAGGCTCTCTATTGTCTTTTTTTTTTTTGGTGTGTACATCCATGCTTTGCATTATGATTTAAATCAATTTTACTTACTTAGGGGATCTGTTACCAATTGGTTTTAATTCTAACGAGGTGCAAATATTGGTAGGAACAATTGGAAAAGAAGAAAGCAGAATATGCAGAGAAAATGAAAAACAAGGTAGCTTTGCTTCACAAGGAAGCAGAAGAAAAGAGGGCAATGGTTGAAGCCAAACGAGGAGAAGAGGTTCTCAAGGCGGAGGAAATGGCTGCAAAATACCGTGCAACCGGACAAACTCCAAAAAAGGTCCTTGGGTGTTTCTGAAGTTCAAAAGTTTGGGGTCTTGAGGTTGAAGCAAATGTGAATTTTGACTGTTGTTGTTTGAAGCTTCCCGTTTTTCATCTGTATATTTCTTGTCGGTTTCTATGTTTGTTTTGTGTGTAAACAGTGTAACATCACAAATATTTAATCTACCATCGTATTTGTTGATTGATATAGATTTCATTTTGGTTCTTTTAGACACAAGTTGGGAGGTTTTTCATCTGGACTTGTTGAATTGATTAAAGCATATATACCTTTCACTAGGATTGACGTTTGAGATTTGTATCCTTCTGATGGGTGCAGCATAGACACGGTAGACATTCTTTAAGATGTATCGTTTATCTGTCATGGAGAAGAAAGGCAGGCTGATTCCATTCATGTCCGTGCTTGGATTCTCTTTAGGAAACAAATACAGATTGTTGGGTTTTAGCGGTGTGGAGGAGCTTTTAGTTCATCAACATGCAAAATTAAATGACGTCTTCAATAAAAGATAAGTGCTGTAATTCGGTGGATCACGTTCTTAATATTATTCAACTTGGGCTAAACATTGAAGCATACAATTAATTTCCAATCCTGCCAAGACCAAGGTTTGGATGTGCCATTTGCAAGCTTCCTGGCGTTAAATTGATGACACCTGAATTTTACAACCAAAATCCAGCCAAACTTTGATCAGCAATGGCAGGGACGGATCTCAAAGTCTGAACATTGGTTCTTCTGCACACTCCAAATGAATTACAAGCGTAGCAACTAGCAATGTCTTAAACAAATTTAAAATGGATGGCAAACATACACACGTCATTTCTTTATAAATGTCAGATGCCTTTATTTATTCATATGACAAAAGATGAGCCAGCATAATCAAAAAATAAATTTCTTGCACAAAGCTACAACCCTTGAAACAGTTCCACCATGATCCGACTAGCATAAGAGTAGGAAGTACCAAACCATATGTTAACAAAATCAAAAGCACAACTTTCTATATTCTCTCCTCTACTATCCTGTCAACGTTTCAGGACTACTGAATTTTGAGAAATTGCTAGTAGCATTGAGGGCTTACACATGCATACAGCACCACCACCACCTAACTTTTTTGAACGCACACACCCATTTGCCAAGGCAAACACCTTGATAGATCAGCTCCACTGACCCTAATAAATATGCAAACCATTGTACATCATCAATATTTGTAGCATGTAAATCACGAGTACAAACAACAAAGAAATTACTCAATGCATGTATCTAAGACTGGAGACGAGGATGGTTGCTCACCGTTGTTGACCACCATAGGCAAAGCAGTGCATAAATCAACGGCAGTAAATTGCCTGATCGATGTGTGGAGGAATTTGCTTAATTTCAGTCCCAAGTTCTTGTTCAATCCTATACCTGTTACAAAAGACCAGGCAAATTTTCAATGAATCAGGAGAACCTCAATGCATATATTACTATAGCTTCAGAAAGGTTAACCGTCATGATTTACAAGTTAAAGCGGTCCTCATAAGTGATCAAATTCACAGCCAATCCAAGATGACCAAACCTTCCTGATCGACCAACCTGCTCATTAAAAGAAATTCCATGAGGATTACAAAATAAATGGTACAAATGTTGCAATTTGCAAGAGACAATATCTTAACCAACATACTCTATGAAGGTATGTTTCTGAGTTCTTGGGGAAGTCAAAGTTAATAACAACATTCACAGCTTGGATATCTATACCCCTTGTAAAAAGATCTGCAGAATATATAAATGCATCATTAGGAGATTATTCTTTACATGTTGACCATCATAGAATGCTTATGAAGAATAAAACCTTTTTCTGCACATGCATCACAATTCAATTCTAACGAAACTAACATGTGAAGTACATTGCTTGAATAAATAATTAAAGCCAGCAGCGTTGAGTTCAAATAAGTAGTTATTTTCTAGCAAAACAAAAGAAAAAGCAATACAAGATGAAAAGAAAACAACAGCCTAATACAGAAAACACAGTAAAAGAAAGTACTTTGAACTATTAGCTATACGACACTGATTTACTTGTAACGAATCAAACTGCAGATGAAGATTAGCTCATCTTCCATGGCATAACATACCAGTACAAACAAGGTTCCTGCATGCACCATTGCGGAAATCATGAAATACTCTGTTACGATGGTCTTGAAGCATTTTCGCATGAATATAAAAGCAAGAATAGCCAAGTTCTGTAATTTTCTTGGCCAACAGCTCCACCCGATTAACCGAGTTGCAGAAAATGATTGATTGGTTTATTTGCAGCTGGAGATAAATAAATACCATCACTCATCCAAACAAAGGTAAAGAGAGAAAACTAAATAAAGTTTTTTATAACATCAAACCTTAGAGAAAAGGGTATTCAGGCAATGGACTTTCTGTCTTTCTTCCACAAAAGCATAATATTGTGTAATACCCTTCAGAGTAAGCTCATCCATTAGATTAATAATATAAGGTTTTTTTAGGTATCTGTCTTTGAAGTCCTTAACAGTAACAGGGAATGTGGCTGAAAACATCAAAATTTGACGATTTGCTGGAAGAAAACGTATCAACTGCTCTATAGAAGGTTGAAACTCTGGAGACAGAAGTTTATCTGCCTGAAAGAAACCAAAAAGGAGAACATCATATTGTGCATGTACAATGTTAAAAAAGGTCGAGCACAAACAAGGCAAGGAAAATACAAATTTTTTTTTTTTCCATCCTACAACTGTATTGCTTCCTTTTTACAGAAACTTATAATGCATTATTGACTCACACTTGAGGTCTAGCTCCAACCAAGCAATTATATAAAGATAAGAAATTGAAAAAACAATCAGTGGTAAATGAGGAAAGAAGATCTCAATCTTTACAGACAACAGATATCGGGACTCATGCACCTAATGAAAAGAGTAAGCACAAAGAGAATGCAGCTAGCTACAGCCTCAACTTACAGTAAGTACTTGTAATTATGTATAAAATCTTTAAGCAAAAAATCCAACAAATGATGCAGCCAAAATAGTTTCAAGAATCTGGACCTTTGAAAAGAAACCAGAAAACTGTAAGAACAAAATGAAGAGAATTCATATTGTCTCTGCCAATTCAATTGCGGCAAATATTTCCAAGCTGTAAACATGAGGCGACCAAAACCTATCCTCATCCCACCCAATCAAAAAGGCATAAACCCATAAAACACCGTTTGCCAAGATTTCCAGATAACTTCATCAAATTCTCTCATGTTAAACTTGAAAGGCAAAAAGAAAATCAAACTAAAAGAAAAATACAGAGAAACTACCAAATTATTACCTCGTCCATAATAAGCATTGAACAATCTTTCAAAATGCAAACACCCTTTTTAGCAAGGTCAAGAATTCTGCCAGGAGTTCCAACCAGCAAATGAACTGGTTGATACAGTCGCATGATATCATCCTTGAGACTGGTACCTCCAGTTGTGACCATGACTTGAATTTGTAAATGCTTCCCGAGCTCCTTGCACACTTGTGATGTCTGAAGAGCCAGTTCTCGTGTTGGAACAAGTATGACAACTGTGCAAAAAAAAAAATGCATTATGAGTAAAAACAAGTAATTGAACAGATATTGAAAAATATGAAATCCAAGAGTGGCAATGAAAACTTTCTTGTGCCAAGAGTAACACAACAGAGAGGGAACTGATAGGAATCTCATTTTAAGCCAAAAAAGTTTCAAATGAAGAACTTCATTTGTGCAAGTTTCAGTAAGAAGAACAAAAATTTAGGCCTGGACTGACGCAAAAATTTGCACCTATTTGCAAGAAGTCTTGATGCACTAATTTCACAAACTGGTACAGAAGTTTGACCCTCACTCGACTATGTCGATACATATAAATGCCAATTATTCAGATTTCAGTTAAATAGTAAATGCAGCAAACAGCACTCATGCATCTTCGCCAATATCTGATTGACAAGCAAATCAAGCAACCAGAAGAAGAATGAAGAATAGAAATGGGAGAGTTATGAAGTACCAATTGTCAATTAACTGGACCTATAACTGATACACAGGTAAACAAAAAAAAAATTGAAAAAAGAAGGAAGAAGTAGATGGCGATCTAACCTTGAATAACGTTGTTATCTTGGTCAATTTTTTCCAAGGCAGGAATACAAAATGCTGCCGTCTTCCCAGTGCCATTTTTGGCTCTAGCAAGAATATCACTTCCGGTTAAAGCAATAGGAATACTCTCTTCCTGAATAGGAGATGGTCTTTCAAAACCCTTCTCATATATTCCCATAAGAAGTTCACGTTTCAGAAAATAGTCCTCAAATTCATTTCCTTTGGTAGCTGTCACGTCCTGGTTGCAATTCAATGGCAAATCGGTGCAAAAAATGCAATTAAACTTTTTCAAATATCTCAAAGCACAAAGAACTACCCTCATGCCTTGTAATGAGATATATGTCACAAAAATAAAATGATATGCTACCGAGGATGAAACAATACAAGCCTAAAATTTCACTACCAGGTCAACATCAAAACCCTAGGTTATCAGTGTCCCAAGTTAAAAACTTTAGAAAGCTCATTTATAGTTTATATCATAGGATAATAGGAATTAAAAAAGAACAATCACTTGAATAACATAAGACAGCAATTTGTCCCATACCATTCTAAAGAGCTGGGAAGAATTTTTTAGGTTAAATTTTGCAATTCTCCCTATAATTTGCAGAAGTTGTGAATTTAGTCCTCGTACTTTAATTTGATCAATTTTAGTCCCTATACTTTTCAAATTGGTCAAGTTTAGCCCCTGTATTTTTCGACATCTGAAATTTTAGTCCTGACACAAACAGTGACAGTTAATCTATTTGGTTAAATTCAATTGCTAGTTCTGTAGCATGGTACAATTGTAGATTTGGCCATATTCTCCAACTGGATCATTCTAAGTCCCTATATTTTTCGAATTTTGAAATTTCATTTTTGACGCAAATGACCATCATTAATCCATTAACAGGATTTTTGGTGAGTAATATGTGGAAATAACAAGCTGCCATGACATTACATATATGATAATATGTTTAATGAGTAAAATTTTGGAAATAGCATAACTTAATTTAATGAATATAACAGTTACAGTTTGGTGAGGACTGCAATTTTAAATTTTGAAAAGTACAAGGACTAAAAAATGACCAAATTATTCCAGGGATTAAATCCACAACTTTCATAAAGTACAAGGACTAATAATAGAATTTAACCAATTTTTTAATTTTATTTTATGAAGGTATGAAATTATGATTATCATGGTAAAACATATAAAATCTTTCAAGCAATTTTTAAAATGACAGTTCTCTTGCGTGCAATCTCCTTCACAAAGAAATGGTAAATTCCACACCAGAACCAAATATCATTTACAAAAATACCTCTGTTTTGTAGCGTGTATCAGGTGGCGGTACGTTGAGCCTTGCCTTCCAATCTTGCGAACTAAAAGAGGAGGTAAGGAAAGAGGTAAATAAGACTGAAACCATAGACAATGAAGCAAAAAAGAAAATTCAATTTGATAAAATCACCTAAATATTAAGTTTCACTCTATAGCATATACAAGAGAGAACACAACTCATAGATAAAACTTTAACAGTTAAAAAGCAAAGTAAAGGGTAACCAGAAAAGAAATAAATAAATTAAAATTGCCCATCCCTCATCAAGTCCTTTCTCTGTACAATCGAGTTCCTCCTAACAAATGGAAATTTCGCGACCAAATCAAACCCTAAAATGACTACTTAAGGTGATTAGAATACTCAAAACCTGTTAAATCGTCTTCTCTAGAGAGATAATGCAACAAAATACAATGGAAAAGGAGATTCTTCGTAAATACAAATAACAATAAAAAAGGAGAAGAAATGGAAGGGGACCTAGAGTCGACTGCTTCAGATTGTACGGTCTTCTCGACCTCATCGACCACACTGGAGTCATTGCCGCCGGGCAACTGGTCTCGTCTGAGCCACAGCTGTTGCTGATGCTGTTGTTGTTGCTGGTGTTGTTGTTGTTGAAAGTGCTGGTGATTCTGCAACAAATTCCTCTGCACGTAGTGCTGTTGCGAAGGCCTCGACTGAAAGCTAGGGTTCGCGTTCACTCCGCCCCCTCGGCCAACACCGATTCCCGGTGGATACCTCCCTCTACTATTCATATCACAACCCTAAACTCCGAAAAACCAGATTCGAAACCCTAGAAAACCGAAATCTATACACAACTACAAAAAAAGAAAGAAAGAAAGAAAGCTAGGGTTTCTTACAAAGGGGTAACGCCGTAAATAGTGGCAAAACCGAGGGTCGTCCTAACAAAAAGAAAGAAACTAGTCTCCGGTAGCTCAAGGGGAAAAAAAAGAGGTTAGATCATAAATTTGAGAGAAAACCGAGGGTGCTATTACACAGATCTGGGTTTTTTTTCAAAAAAAAAAAAAGAACGATTTCTGGACAAGAAATCAAATGATTTTTTTTTTTTTGGTTCAATGAGAAGAAATCAAATGATTTGGGTTTTGCGAGCGCAAAGGTCTTTATAAATGACTTGTTTTTGGTGGCAAAGAAAAAAGATGTTAGATTTTAGAATGAAAACAGAACGGGTTGGTTCATAGTCGTTCCTAAGCCGAGCTTGCGACGAAAATCAATGAAAATAAAATTAGGGCATCCAGATAGATAATTCATTTTTGTCCTTTTGTAAATTTTGATGTATGAGCCCGCATGGTTTTTATATTTACATATATTGCCCATATCAACTAACCCACTTTTTTTTTCTATTTAACTTTTTAAGAGAATCTTAATTTTTTTATTAAGATATGAAACAGATTTTTTTTATATTTTATTTTAATAAATAAAATTAATTTATGCTGAATAAAATTATTAAATTTTAATCTAAAATATCTGAAAAACTATTATAAATTAGTATTATTTAAATTTAATTTTATCAATATTTATTTGAATAAAATAAAAAAAATGCGATTATTTCTTTTTATTTATGTTTTAGAAGAGACAAAGCTTCAAAAAAAAAAAAAGTTTTAGAAGAGACAAAGACAGTCTAACGAGGCTTGCAAGGATTCCCCCACCAAAGTGGGACACAAAAAGAATTAAATTAAATAGGCTTAACTTACTATGTAGTTATCAAAGAATTTCTATTTTTTTACTTTGGAATTTAAATTTTTCTTTGTCTCAAATTGTTATCTAAAATATCAATTTCTTCTATTTTTGATCTATTTTGCAACGGATGTTGAAAAATTTACTAGGTAATTTTGACCAATAAAAAAGTGTTACGTGGCAATTAAATTTATTTAAAATAAAAATATTAAATTTAAAAAAATTTAAATATTAAAAAACACTTTTAATTTTGATCGATCATTGACCGACTATTGATCGGCGTTGATCGATCGTTGATCAAATTGATTGATGGTGTTGATCTTTTATGTGGCGTTATTAGAACACACCATTTGTCCTTTTTTATTTTTTAGTAATATATCTGATATTGATTAAAAATATAAAAAAATCATATATAATATATACAAAATTCAAAAATATTTTTATAAAATTCTAAAATATATAATTATAAATTTTAGAAAGTCAAAATAATATATAAATATTATAAAATTTAAAAAACTTAGAAATTTAAATACCTTTTTAGAATTTTATAATTCTATATTTTAAAATTTTATAAAAAGATTTATTTTTAATTTTTTACAATTTTATATTTGTTGTAATATTATTATTAATTTCAACTAATTTCTTTTCAATTATCATATTTTTGTGAATTTTATTTTTATAATTTTTTAATTTATAAGTTTTTCTCTAGATTTTATTTATATATTTTTGAATTTTTTTATATTTTTAAAGTGTATATATTTAATAAAATATATTATTTGTAACCATAAGGTTGGGGGTTTGATCTCATCTAATGGAATAAATCACATTTCATGACTAGTCATTTACCTTTTTGGAGGGTACCCGCGATGAGGAGATTAGTCACTATTACTTGCAATGGACACCCCGATTTCGACCAAAAAAGAAAATATTTGTTTTTTTAACATAAAGACGTCATGTGGCACTTTTTAATTGATTATAATTTTTTTTAACGTCTGTCAGAAAATGGGTTAAAAAATATAACGGAGGTATATTTTAAATACAAAATTGAAATAAAAAATAAAATGAAAAAATAAATATATTTTAATTGTCAAATCATAAATTAAGCGAATTAAGTAACAAAAATCAATAATCCATATAAATTATATATAAATAAATAAGAATACTTAGAAGGGAAGGTGCTTGGTGAGTCAGGAGTGAGTGGATCAGGGCAACGTTGGCGAGCTCAATTCAAAGCATAAAGCAGCATTATCTATTCTTTTGGGAAATTATTAATTCATTATTTATCAAAAACTGAGGGAGTTTCCTGTAATTATAACAATTATGATTGAAGGCCTTCTGCTGGACTGGTATTTGTCATTGTAGGCCCATTGAAAATCATATTGTTATCCCCTTTTTATATATTCTACAAGCTTTTTCTCCTTTATTTTGCTATGGATATATACATCAACTTGTAGAAATTTGAAATAGTCAATTCTCATGTAACCATTACATCAATTATGCCGGTTTTTTTATATTTTTGGGTTCTGAATAAATTAATAAAATAAAATTTTAGATTTTTCTAAAGTTGGAGAAAAAAATTTTAGGTCCCTTAAAAGTTAGTAAAAAAAAATTTGGGCCCTTAAAAGTTGGTAAAAATTTTTTTGACCTTTAAAAATTTAAAAAAAAATTTGGGCCCTAAAAACTGAAAAACAAATATTTTAAACCATTTTTAGCCATGGGATATGTGAAATATAAATTTCAAATACTTTTTAAATAAAAAATTTAAATTGTTTGTAAAGTTTAATTTGAATATATAAATTATATTTATATTTCATATCATAGTACATAAATCATACATTGTATATGAAGATTTATAGTGAATTACTCTCTAGATAAAGTTCTCCTTTGCATGCTTAAGAAGTTTCCGAATTGTATATATTTTGACGAAAGAGAGTTTCATTTAATTTACAGAAGGATGGTGGGCTTACATGAAGTAGAAAAAAGAAAGCAACAAGATCAAATTTCACTTATCAAGGCTCAATAGTTGTTGAGAGAACCAAATAAAGAAAATCCCTTAATCTTAGGATTAAGCCATGTCCTCTGTCAAAATTTGTAAAAGGCTTCATCCACTAATACTTATCTTTGGATGCGTTCGTAATGACATAACAAGATTACTTGATGTAACCCTAAAATTCAAGTGCTGATTATATTGATAAAGGAGGCTTAGGACCAATTCCCTTTAGATCCTTACCATTATCAACAAATGAGATCTTTTTCCGACACTAAGGAGTGGTTCAATGATGAATGATGAAAAGACTAACACTGCATTGTCAAGGCTAAAAGGAGTATATGATAGTGGAAGAAACATGCCAATGCGATGCGAAAGAAAAAACCTTTGATCTCAAAAGAGTGTCCCTCGCCGAAACTTCTAGTTGGAGTGAAAACAATGCAACTTCCTTCAAGCCCACACACTCCAACAGCAGCCAGAGAACAAAAAAAACCAAGATGGCATGGGATGGGAATAGCAAACCTTAGAATCATTAAAAAAAATGGGAGAAAAGACTGGCCAAATCATTGGAGAAGAATTGGATGAGTCAAATCTCTGAAGCAAAGCCAAGAAAATTCGGGAAGAGCCACAAGATATGGTGGATGAACAAACAAACATTAAGAGAATCATACTCTTTGAAAACAGAGAACAAAGAAATAGATAACCGATAATGCAATTCTAATTCATAATTTTTGTAACTCTTCATCAATAACATCATAATATTAGTGCTGAATTATTTGAAATGTAAACATTTTTAATTATTAATTGAATTGAATTTTTTTTAAATATATTAACCGAATCGAAATATTTCGATTAATTCGGTCGGTTAATCAAATTAATTAAAATTTATATTTTTTTTCTTTTTATTAAAATTAGTATAAAACATATAAAAAATACATTATTAATGTTTATTTTCTTTTTTTGAATAGTTTACAAAATTTTAAATAGAGGTAAAAACAATAAATAAAACATTAGAAACGCTACATAAATCTTGAAAGTTAACAACCAAATAAAAAGTTAACAATTATGTATAATATATATTATTTATTACAATTAATTGATTAATTCTGTAATTAATCGATAGCCGAAATTCTAAAAAATCATTAATCGACTTCCAACCTAACTAAATTCGACCACCGACCAATTAACCTAATAAGATCAGTTCGGTCGGTTAATTCGATTTTAACCAAATTATGAACAATCCTAATTATATAATATGATATATCATTAGAATTTATTCAGATATATCTTAGATTAGAAATTACATTTAAATTAGTTTATATTTGTGAATAAATATTTAAAGGTTGTTGTAAATCTTTCATGTTTATTTGTGTAAGCTCGAAATAAATTAAAATTTTTTAAATTTATTTTTAAAATAAAAAAATTCAACTATTAAATACATATTTTAAAAAACAATATTCTAAATTAATATAATAAAAACACTAGATGAGTTCAAAATTTTACCAATACCACAAGTAACAGTTTTATGACTAAACCCTACTGTTATTTTATTAGAATAATAATTATAGAAAAATTATGAAAATATATCTTAAAATATGTTGATGCAAGTGTATCCTTTCTCTCTAATATTTATATTATAACATTATATTTGTCTTTTATATGATACTAGATTATATAATACCTCAGCGAAAGGGGAAAATATTTAAAATTATATATTTACAAAAAAGAATGTAAAAAAAATTATAAATGGATGGTAGATTTTAAAAGGAAATTGTAGTTAAAAAGAAAAAAGAAAAAATGGCTTTTTTATATTTTATTTTATTTTTAAAAATTATTTCATGATACAGAAATTTTATAGTAATATAGGTATTAAATATTTTAAAGCGTTGTTTTTTATTTATAATGGATGAAATTCATTAAATACAACATAAAATTGAGGAACATAGGTTGGGGGAAAGAAAGTTGGAAAGAGTTATACATTGTCTATATGAAGAATGCAATTTGTATGAATTATCGAATACAAAATCCAATGTGAGCAATCAGACAAGAATTTAATGTTAATTTCGACATAATCTGCAAGCCAATCAAACTGGTACAATTGCAAAAGCTCTAAGAAGAGATCATATAAGGGAATTTCATGAAGAACCAGTCAGTGAATCATCCAATGGATCGATAATTGCTAAAGTTTATTGTTTTCAATATTCTTTAAAATTATGACTGTTCTTCATTGTCATCTTGATTAGCCGCTGCAGTTTCGAGGTCAGCTTGGTTTTCACCAAAGTCCGTGCATGATGCAGTAGAGGTGTTCCTCCTATGTGTAGCAGCCTGGAGAACATGGTTGTAGTTCCCTTTCACCATGAAAAGTTGAGCGAAATGATGCTTGCAGTAGAGGATACCATTCAAAGCCGCATAGGATGAGTGTGTCAAAGGGCACCCTCCATGAGCGCACCTAAAGCATGTTTTATGAAAGCATTCCCCTTCCATTGTAATCTGTTTTAACCAGATATTGAATTACTCACAAATTTAAAAAAGGTAATCAGTAAAGTTTAATGAATATTGATCAACCTTTTCTAATGGATACACTGTTTTCTCGCAAGCAGCACATTTATCTTGGGTTCCAGAGAATAAGGATGAGAGTTTGTTGGGAGTCCTCGACTGTGACATACCAAAGAAAGCTTAAGCATTTATATTTTCCCATTTTAACACTAGTAAAATTTAAGGGGACATACCGTGTCGTTTTGCTTCTCGGTCTTCGCTGCAAAATTCATCATCAATTGTTAGCCTTATCCATGTAGGATAAAGATGAAAGGGGATATGAATAAATTTCATATATTCAAAAGAAATGCCTATAAATGTCACCTGTTTGAAAATTCTTGCTGAAATTGCCAGATTCCTTAAATAGTTGCTCAAAATGAGGCTTGCAATACAGGACTCCATCCATGGAGGAGTAGGTGTTCATCTATCAAGGGTACAAATGAAAGATGTTGGATTTGTTAAGAAGTCAAAAAATAAAAGCAAGTTTTGTAAGGAAAAAAGATTGAAACATACCACAAGGTTTCCCTTGCAATGGCTGCATTTGAAACAAGTTTTATGGTAAGGAACTCCTTCAAGAGTCATCATATCAACCACATGGACAGTCTTATCACAAGCCTTGCATTTGTCCAAAGTTCCCGTGAATGCCATTTTCCCTTAAGCTTAAACTTGTTTGAACCTTAAAAAAGAATATGTTTTTGAACAAACAAAGGAACTATTGGACAAGAAAAAAGAAGCAACTTGCCCTTTTTCTGGGTTTTACGTCTGACAAATGAGGGCTGATAATAAAACAATTTCTTTGCTCTATCTTATAAAAAACTATTATATATCAACTTATAATGTACTTGACTTGGACACCCACGTGATTGGATATCCTCAAACTTTGGAAGGTTAAATGTACTAAATTTGGATGCTTTATCATTGGACAGGAAAGAAACAAGGTTTTTAGCTTTTGACCTCTTCAAATGAGAGCCACCCTAATTATTATTTGGTTATTGGACTCAGTGGTGCTCATGTTACGAGCAATTCATATTTCATTGGATTCTAAATTTTTAGGAGTCGTACCATTCAAATGAAATGTAAATGTGTATTATAGGAGTCTCTTCTTGAACTGAAAAGATTAAATAATAAAATTAATTTAATTTTATATTGTGTGATCTCAGTTAAAAGAAATATGTTATAATATTTGTTATCATTGGCTCAATATTCTAATCGATTTGAGTTGGATAGTTGGTTTCCATCAAACTCACACATCGACTTCACAGACTGATCTTGCAAATCGAGTTTGTAGACTGAGTTCGCAGATCGAGCTCGGATATCGACCTTGCAGATTGAATTTGCAGGATAGATATCTATATTCTCCTACGAAGTCATGCATGAGACTACATAAACACATGTTAAAGAGTGAGATAAGTGTTAATGTGCACGGAATCTACCTAATACGTCATATTAATGAACAATATCCGCATTATATAAATAGACAAACACCATCGTATAAGAAAGGTAAAGAAAAATACTCAACAAAATGTTTAATTGATTTAATTTTTTTAAAAATCCAACTAGCAGTCTATTATCCATTAGCTAAGAATTTAAACTACACGAGTAATTAATTGCGGTTAGTGTTGTACAGAAGAGAAAACTAGACATTTTCTTGAGCTTATTCAACATTCTATCATTTTTTTTTCTTCTACGGGGGAAAAAGAAGAACAAAAGGAGGAGGCGGAGGAAGTTAAACTTCGACTTGACCGATTAGTTAAGAGATATGGTGGAAATAGTGATTTCCTTTTATCTCTTATTCTAATTTTGTTTCTTTTGTTTTACTTCATTTTCGTTCCTTGCTTTAACTTTGGTTTTTGACGGGCAAGAGGTCTACTTCTGTATTGGTGATATGAGGTAAGATTTTAATTGTTGAAAATCTCGTTACACATGTTGCTTGATGATTGATATATTGGTGCTTTTCTATTATGATTTTTACCTTGTTTTTGGTGTAGTCGATTGTTAGGAATTATTAAAAAGTGGGTTGTGGTTTTGTTGTTGTGTGATTGGGATTAGTGCAATATTGTATTGAGTAGTAGTAAAAGTTTGATTAAGATTGAGATATGAAGTGTAATTTTGTATCTTATAAATTTCTTAAGACATGTAGAAATTTAAATTCAAAGTGAATAAGTTCACAAAAAAAAGTTATTGTATGATTCGGGCTGGTGTTTCTTAATGCCATTTGCACTTTTAAGATGTAATGTCAATTGCAATTCACCAAAAAAAAAAAATTTTTTGTGTATATCTAAGAGAATTTTCGGTATCAATTTATTAAGTTTACTTAAGAGATTTAGTTTTTAATTTCTCTATTATTTTATTTAATATTAAAAACCTATGTGCTTTTGACACTAAAAATGTTTTTCAAAAGCAAATCTTTAAAAAGGGAATCTCATGTTATGTTTTGTTGTTCCAACCATAAACAATGGACCAATTATGACTATATGCAAGATGAGTGGATTTCTTTTTGTAGTGCGATTTTATGTAATGATAAAGTATATGCGTTTGACTTGGTTGAAGGACTAAGCGAGAGTGAGTTTGAGCCTGAACTTGGCTCCGAATGATATGATGTAGAACCATCATTACCTGCCCTAATTATCGAAGTGCATTTGGTTGACTCTAGGAATTAGTTAATTTTGTGTTCAAAGAAGACCAATAATAAACACTGAAATATTCTAGAAAAGAATTAAGAATTTTCAACTCGGCTCCCAATAGAAGCTTTTTTGTTGGTGACTAATCAGGAAAAAGGCATAAACATTAGAGGCAATGCATTTAATTTCACCGTCAATAATGATGATGAAAGCTTTGTATTGGTTGAGCTAACTATCCTTTTGGACGAACCATTAAGATCGGGGAAGTCTTTAGGATTGAGATACTGCTGTGTTAAGGTAATTATCATATGTTTTCTATGATAAAGGTTGCTTGTTTCTTTTGCTGTAATAAAAACCAATATTATAGACTTTGGCTCAAATAGTAATACCATTGAACTGGTGAGGTTAAGATCATCACGATTTGATCACTTTTAACTTTTATTAATCGATATTAACCATTAAATGGCAATCTCGAAGGGGCAGGTTACTTTCTTTTATAGCACTACATAAAAGTAAATTGGAGAGATTTGATTTGATATAATAATTTATCCTTGAAAAAACAGGTTAAACAAAAATCAGTCATGTAGAAACATCAACTCGAGCTTCAAAATGATCGATTCCACTTCTATTCTGCTGTTTACTTCTCCTAAGAATAGAAACCTGAATCAAGAAAAAAAAAAAAGCATAAACAACAGATGGAGAGTACATAAATCTTTTCATCTCTAATGGCTGTCAAAGCATTGCCAGAAATAAATGGAACTTCATAACTATACATAAATAATGCAGCATCTTAACCACACCTTATAATTTGCTACATCAATGAATATACCATCTACTCCAAAAACATGTATTAATTGCAAGCATCATACCTTAGGCCTTTCCATGCCACTTCCAAAATATCCTATCCCAAAAGACAAGGACGAGTACGCAGCTGCAATTTCTATAGCTTTCAGTTTTGGAGGATTTCCTGGAACCTAAACCAATAAATTCACAAATAAAAACTAATCCGATAAATGTTTTTTTTTTGAAAGATATATTGTGGTTTAATCGAGATCTCACCCTGATAGGAGCATCCGCTTGCACGATTAAAATCCCAGCACTTTTATCAGTATCAGCTTGATAACTATCTTGAGCAACAGAGCGAAGAACTTTCATGCAAGCAGAGGCAGGACCTGCCTGTGAACTAAGCATGAAAATGACCTTATTAGTACCCCAAGTATTGCAAATTGCAATGAATCTAATGAATGTTTCAAAGGCAGCCAAAATTATTTACTTGTGTCCTTCATTTCTCTTTTTAGCTTACCTTAAATATTCTAAATGGGATCAAAGATGATAAATCTTCGAATTTAAGCAAACAATTTAAGATCGAACAAATTCAACTTCTATTATATGATTTATCACTTCTAGTTCTCACCAAGCATAGACCGTTTCCGATTTCAACACCCATGCTCGGAATCAAGTAGACAATTAATGTTTCAAAAGATTGTATCCTATTATACTACTTTTGTATTAATAGAAAAAGATACAAGCAGAGACAACCTAACTCAACTAGGTCCATTTAGGATAACTGAAGCTTTCTTCATGTAAAGGGAACAAATTCCTGTTAAGCATATAAATCCGAAAGAATCTTACAGTGAAGATGAGACACAGCACTCCCGAGCTGCAAATCCTTTCATTAGGTGTTCTCCAGCACCGCTAACACAACAACCAACTATGAAAGGAGCCCCAAAGGGTCCTTTTGAGGAGGCCCAACAGCCTGCACCATACATTGCTGCTAATCCCACACGACCAGAGACCTGTCACAATTGTGGGAAAAAGTGTCTCATAAATTATATAGCCTCTAAGAGGAATGAACTAAGAAATAAAGTTTCATCCAGTAATTATCACCTTCAGTGCAATACCACCGCTGGAGGCTCCTGATGCTATATTTCCTTCAGTGTCAACACAAATGACTCCCACAGTGTCCATGATATTGTCCTCTGCTGATGGGCTGAGCATCCATGATTGACCACCACTGTTGTCCTCCAAAGTATCACAAGTTCGAGCATGCGAGCCTGACATACAGATGCATAATTTTGGTTAAAAATCTTGTCCAAGCTTGTTGATATGAAATACATCTCCAAAATTATTTTTTGGGGGGGGGGGGGGGGGGAGTCTTAAATGAAAATGATCAAATATAAGTACATGCAGAAGAGACTCAAAGAAACATCCACCAATTTTGTAAGCAATCATATATCGGTGAAATCAATACAATTCACACTACTAATTATAGATGTACAGAGTCTTCACTGCTAAGAGAAAATCATGAATGCTGGTACAGATGCCAAGATTGTTGAAACACTAAGCAATCAAATAACCCATTAAATAATACAAGTTTGGGATTTGTGAATTGATTGAATAAAATTTTTAAAATATATAAATGGATGCAAAAACAAGAACAAAATGAATCAATTTTAATATCTGAATGCAATCAAATACCTTGTATTGATGCATTGTGCTGCGCATTACAAGAATTTCCTTCAGAAGAAATATCAATCTCAGCTTTGGCATCAAGAAGCATTGCTTTGTAATGTTTCCATTGTGCTTTTGCCTTCGGTGTCACCAACCACTATTTTGAAATAGAAACAATAAAATTTTACTAAAGATAAGGACCTATTAGAAATCTTACACTGAATAAGAACTATTTTGAAATGGAAAAATGAACAGAACACTGCAGAAGAATCCCAAACCTGATCAGCCTTAACCATAGATTCAGGTAAGGCAACACCATTAGATTTTGCCCATAGGCGTGCACCTTCACCAACCAAGAACCTTGGAAAATCATATACAAGGCCAGAGTTAGGGGGAAGAAATAGCAGCAACAATAAAAATAAAAACTTGACAAAGAGAAATGTTATAGTAATTCAAAAACAGCAAATAAAAGCAAGGAAAACAGTTGTTTATTACATGGGGGGTATTCGACCCAACAAAGAAGACCCTTTCGTTTGTTCCTTCACTAACAAAGCAGCAATCTGAATAGCATTTGGAACACCTGGTCTAAAACTTAACAAAATGGATACTAAGTAACTTCAAGAAAAATACAAAACTTGATCCAAGGGAATATAAAAATTTACCAGGCACAGCTCCAACAGCCCCAAAAGCTCCAGATTGACCATCCATAAGACTTGCATCACATTCAACATTACCATCTTCAGTTAAATTAGAGCCTCTGCCAGCATTTGTGCTGGGATCATCCTTTTAACAAAAAAACATCTTTTTAATTCAAAGGATCCTACCCAACGACCAACAAACAGTTATAAAAATGAAAACGAAAAAGAACGAGAAAAATTGGGTTTCTACCTCGAGCACTTGAATAGCCGCTGCAACAGCATCAACAGATCCACCAGGACCTTTACGGAGAACGGAAGCAGCAGCCACGCAAGCGCGTTTCATAGCCGACCTTAAAGCTTTTTCATTGGAAGGGCCGTGGTATCCGGCGCCGACATGGACGGCCACAAAAAACCCAGGCTTTTGGGGTTCTACCTCACCACCCATTGATGGCTCCATTAACTTGGGATTGAAAGAATGGGTATCGGTGTAAGGTTTACAGGGTAAATTGTATGAAGCGTAATTTAGGCAAAAGAGGGAAAGACCCAAGTCCAAAGTCTTGTTAGTTGTTAAGCAGGACCATGATAAATTGATAATCACTTTCGCCTTTTAAAAGAAGTTTGAGGGTTCTACGAGAGGTTTTGGTCTCATTTTATTAATTGGCTTCTCTTTCTTGTTTTATTAGCGTTCTACGAGAGGTTTTGGTCTCATTTTATTAATTGGCTTCTCCTTCTTGTTTTATTAGCTGATTGAAATCATTAAAATTAACCCTCTAACCATTATTAGTTTCTTTCACAATCATTCATATAAAACAAATACATGAGCCAGCATGGGCTTGGCAATTCTTCTTACCGAATATATCAAGTGCAACCTTGCTTTGCACCGCAAGAAGAAAATAGTATCGTGGGAAATTTGCATTGCCAGTGGAAGTTAAATCATTTATTCTAAGATCACTCAACATTGAGAAGTTAATCTTATGACACACTCGTTGGTAAAATCTTTGATCAAAAAGATGAGACTTCCTTCCTAAGGAAAAAATGACCCGAAGGGCCATCATTTGACAGCAGTGCTAGCCTTGCAACATTTTCAGCACCTTCAGCGGCAGTTAACACCCCAGTGTTACAAGTTATATCAGTTTTCACAAAGCCTGGACCAATGGAATTGACAAGGAAACTTGGGTACTTGTTAGCTACAATCCTTGTGTAGGCATTCATTGCTGCTTTAGAGAGTGTAGATGCTGAGAAATAAATAGGCCAACCTTGATCTTTTAGTGACCCCTCTTTAAAATCTTTAAGAAACTGTTTTAGGACTTCATCCACTTGCTCTTCTGTAACACTTTCAGCATCGCTCAACACTTCCTTCGCCCATTGACTGGGTATATTCTGAACAAACATGACAGATGATAGTTAAAACTGCTTGCATACCTTACAGAATTATTTACTTTATCAACTACCGCTTATGATACCGTGGGTCCAAAAGAAAAGTGAGCTGTCGGCCACATGCTGATTTTCAACATGAAAATATTACCATAATTTTGTATAGGAGCTTGAGAGGATTTACTAGGAAAAAACAATTCATTCCATCTTTAAAGTAATTTGTACATTAGTTAGTTGAAAAACTAGAGTTATTTATCTGGAACCAGGATCCTGTAGTGTACCTTCAATAACCCCATAATGGAGGAAACATTGACAATACTGGGGGAATCAGATAAGTGAAGCAGGGGAACATATGCTTCAACCATTCTTTTTGCACCATAGTAGTTGGTTTCTAAGCATTCTTCCGCCAACTCAAAAGTTTGAGTTGCAATCTTATACTCACTGGCTTGCTCTTCACTTGGCTGCGTCATAAGAGACCACTAATGAATATGCTAATTCCAGATCAAAGTAACAATCAATTAATTATTATTAACATAAATGCAGAATACTTACAAAGTATCCAGCAAGTTCAGTAGCTTGGACAAAAGCTTGTTGATGTAGAATAGCTCCAAAAATTCCAGCATTATTAACCTGCACGTGGTTCCAAACTAAACAACTTGGTAGAAAATATGAGAGAATACAAATTTCAAGGTGTTTTTTTTTCATATCTCAAATGGAGAGCAGACATTTTGAAGAAATGGGCGGCCAATGATTTACCAAGACATCAAGTTTTCCAAATTTAGATTTGACATAATCAACAAGGGAAGCAATGCTAGAAGGGACTGTCACATCAAGTTGATGGAAAACTAAATGATCAGCCAATCCAGAATCTTTCAATTTTGCAAAAGCTTCAAGTCCCCTTTTCTCATCTCTAGAAGTCAAAACAACCATGATCCCTTTTGAAGCCAGGTTCCTGCATAGTTCAAAACCGATTCCCTTGTTTGCTCCTGTTACAACTGCTACCCTAAGAGGTAGATTTTTTTTTGATGGAGGTAAAAGATTAATAGGACAAATAATACATATAGATAAAGAAAAAACCATGAAAGCGAAGGATACCTTTGGGCAGCAAGAAAGGTTCAGGCTTCTGCCATTCTTATTCGAAAACCAGAAATGTGAGAGCTTGATGGGTTAGTTTAGAACGAGTTCTGATATTAGGAAAAAATTAGGTAGATAGTTAACTGTCGTTCTTGTCCTTGAATGTTAAGTGCTTTGGCATTTGACTTGCAGGATCAAGGTATTCCAAAGTAAAAACAATTATCTTAAACCACAACTAATTCATCTACTTATTTGCTTAAAATTTTCATTTTCATCTCAACACTACATTGACATTAAAAAAGTTTGACTGTTAATATTTATTTTAATTTTATGTAGTATTATATTTTAATTATTTTTATTTATATTTGTGTCATATAAACTATATTCAACTCAACTAATAATTGGTGTAGCAATAAAAAATTGCATTGCATTAGATTTCAAGTTGAAACTTGAACTATCTTTCCCCTGTTCTGGATTTACCCTCGCATACAACGCGGTAAATAGAAGATAAATGGGATTGAGTATTTCTCTTTGCATCTCCTTGAAAACAATTTCTTTTTCAGGCTAAATCAAATTCATATCTTCAAAGATTTTAAAATCAATCCATAAAGAAATAAAAATTAATAATCAAACTTATGCCAATTTGAAAACAAAAATCATTCTAGGAATTACACAAAGTTAAAGTTAATCAAACTTGGGAGAAACCTTATTATCATTCATAGAATAAATTAGTAAATAACATTTCTTTCAAATTTTTGAAAGTTCTTATATTTTAAAGTTATTTAAAATGAATTTTTAAAAAATATTTTTTTAATTATAAAAGGTTTTCCAATTTCCAATTTTTATTATTTTTATTAAAAATATAAAAAAAAATTTATAATTGTTTATGTACTTTTAAAGGGTTTAGACCAAATTAACCTATAAATCATGAGATTTAAAAGATTTATTTTACTTTTTTTTATAACAATTACATCAATTCTAACCACGGAAGGATTGAAATTTTTACATAAAAAAAGTACGAAACTCAATGCCTTAAAATTAAAGTATAAAAGAGTATAAAGATTTTCTGATATATGTAAATTTAAAAAAAATTGTTTGAATGGACAACCTAAACCCCAAATATGGAGAATATTTTTTAAAAAATATTTATTTATGGCAACACTAACTTAATTTTTATCACTTCTTTAATTAAATTAGTATTTAATAACAGAATAGCTGCTCACATTAAATAGAAAACTTGATCGGAGGAGGCAATAATATCCAATTGAGATATTTATTACCACACTAGCAATTTTTTTAAGATGATTTAATTATGAATTTTATTGTTCTATTTTATAAAACTTGAAAAGCTAATTATATTTTAATTATTATTTTTGATGAATTACAATAATAGAATAAAGTCTGAATAACCAACGCGACTAGTACAACTCAAATTCAAGTTACATCTAAAATAGTAAATACTTCAACTATTAGGCCATTATATGGGGTTAATAAAATTACTAAAATACTAATTTTAAGTTAATTATTTAATGATAAGATTTAATAATATTACCCATCTAAGTTTTATAAAACAAAATTCAGAATTGGACTAAAGTTTTTAAAAAGAGAAAGAGAAATTAAAGATAATAATTTTTTTTTTGGAAAAAAAGATTAAACCTTTTAAAACTCTAAAAAATGATGCAAATTTATTAAAAGAAAAAATGAAGTGGATTTATGATTATATTTTTCTGCCGCAGATCTTGGGGTCAGAGTCCACCAAGAAATAACCCCGAAAACTCCAAATCAAAATTGTGACAAAAAGGAATAGACTACTTCTGTTGAACGACTGGGCTATAATTAGGGTACCACATGTTTCGACGTACGTATTCCACCGTCTCCTCCTGCACCCATTCAGAGTGAAAATGCAAAAACAAATAAAATTACATAACAAAAACCTATTATTTCTGTTTCTATCTTCCAAAAACAACTTAGTTCAACTGTGAATAGACTTGAAATCAGTGTGCATGTTCAGTAAATTTTCGTTTCTTTTTTTAAATAGCAGCTTAATATTGAAGAATAAATTATAAATACTGAAATCCAAATCCAGGCTTAGTGAGTACTTCTTCTTAAGGCATTGAGTTCTGTATATTTGCTATTTTACCATGAAAATCTAGTAGAAGTTTACTGGGGGGAGGGGGGAACGAAGTAAAAAGGAGAAAGAAATACTTTTGACATGTAGGCCAGTTCCTCAGGATCAACCTTTCCATATCCTTCCGCCACTTCCTCTGCAACAGCAGCTCGCACAACTGATGCCCCAACCTCAGCTGTGATATCTCGAATACTGCAATAATACACGAGTAGAATGAACTCGATGGAGAAGCTCTGTACTAGAAAGAACTGCTAGTAATGGGTTATTTTCAAAACAAGGACCCCAAAACCATTCACCTTGCTAAATCATAAAAGCTTAAGCATTTAAAAACCGGGGGTCCATTGAAATTTTGAGTGCATGAACCAAGAACATAACAAATAATTTTTACCACTTTAAACGACAAGGAAAAGTTACCAGTGAAAGCAAGTAAACGTTACCTATTGATAGATGGATACAAGATGCCCTTTTCGATGTCTTGGTCGGTCATATAAGATGCAAGGCTGCGTTGCAAGGATAGCATCTTATTCACTACTTCCAGAACAAGACTGTCTTTTAATCATAATAAAGAAAGAAAAAGTTCATTTTGATAAAAGCAGAACTGAATAGTAGACTTATGTAATCAATGAACATTTTACAAATTAAAACATACACTGGTGAGTGGTTAAGTTCACACCAACACTGCTTTTAGTTATTAAAATCAAGAAATATGACCTGTTTGCGCATGCTGAAGTACAAGAGGGTTAGTCTAATCAGTGTATTGTCTAATAGAGTTTATAAAACAGAGATCTGAAGAATGTAGAATGACATGGGGAGAGACAAGCCTATACCGACATTTTTTGGGGGGGCTTTAATTTTGCATCACTAAGAAACTAAAGTCCCCATGCAGTTAGCAAAAGTTCTACAACAGCCAAAGTGATATTACAAATGATAAATTGGATAGTTATCCAATCATTAATTATTAGGAATTCTAGACTTCAAGCATTATCAAAAGGGAGTGTGAGAACAAGAATGAAAGTAACTATATCATATTAATCACATATAATACCATTCAGCAGCCGCTTGCAACATATCATTGGTTATAAAACGAGCACCTGAGAGCAAAGCTCCCAAACCGATCCTGGATCGAATGCAACAAATGTGAAACCAAAGTTAAGATCTAAGTATGGTGAATAAAACAACTATAAAGCAGAAGATAACACCTACCCTGGGAACAAGTACATGTTATTTGCTTGATTTACATAACCCACTTTGCCATTACCTGCCAACAAGCAAATGACTAATTAAGATGTAATAATAACCACTACTGGAAAAACCAGAATCATGTCCACAACATAGCCAATAAATGCTCCCTTATTAAGGAAAGAAGCACCAGAAGCTTGTAAATTTATATATCTTTTAGACAAGATATGAAAGATACCAAGCTGGACATTTTCAAAAGGGCTTCCACTGGCAAAGACTATGTTTTCTCCAGCATGCTTAAAAGCTTCAACAGCAGTGCATTCAGCTATTCAATGGAAATGCAAATAGATGTCAAGACAAAATATCTAGTTTTATAAGGAAAAACAAACTGCATGGCAGGACAAGAAAAACAAACCGTTCATTGTGGGATTTGACATAGCAAATATAGCAGGTCTATTTGAACCAGATTCATGCAAAGCCTTAAGCACCTGTTTTTGTGCAAACACAGTGGTGAGGAACTCGACACAGTGCAGAACGTAAGCAGTAATTATAAGAAAATAAACATAAATTACATGCGAATAAAAAAATAAAGATTTTATATAAAAGATAAATATAGAAAAATAGGAATTTCCACCTCTTCATTGAACACACCACCAACTCCAGACAAACCAAGAAGCACATCAGGTTTGACCTTTTTAACCTGAATAAAATTTGGCTCACGACAATTAGGTTATTATATATACACATATGTAAAGAGCATCCATAACTTGTTGAAGACTGTTACTTATAAAATCTGTAGCATAAATCAACTTTTTGTCACAATACACTCCAAATTCAGCACTGTCTGCTTTTCTTCTTCACACACAAGTTCATATAACACCAGCCTCACAATTATAAGTGCTGCTGCTCAAGCACTAACATTGAACTTACCACTTCAAGTAGAGAATCCCCATCTCTAAGTCCCGCTATCAGTCCAGGATCTTTTGCAAATGGTACTGCTGCTGGATCAAGGTTTTTCCTTTCTTCAGTGATGAGACCCTTAACCAACAACAAACAATAGACAAGTAAGTATGTACCCACCACATGAAGGATGCAATAAAAAATTACCAAAGGGTCAATTGACACGGAAAAGATTAGAAAATTTAGATTCCTAGAGTCAAACCATAATGATTTTCTCGTAGAAGTAAGAAACTAAAAAGAAAAGGAAAACTATGAATGAAGTAGATATCATAAAAAGAAATCCGCAGATGATTTTTCTAGTAAAACATTTTTACATGATTAGTTCATAAAATCCACATCTTCATTACACAAGAGAAAGGACATTACATATCTAAAAGAACATAAAAGGCTTTACACAAATAGGATTAAAAAAGCTAGAAAGGAGGTACAAAATTGTACATCTTTATCAAGTAGGAAGAAGTTCTGTGCAGCTGTTTCTGCATTTCCTGTCGTCCTTACAACAGCTTGAATAGCCATGCTAAGAACACCAAGCCCTGCACTGGAAGCCAGAAAGAAAAGTTTTTATGAGAAATAAAGCTGTGAGGGAATGGATGCAAGGAGCCGTAGAAAAATTATGGTGAAAGATTGAAAGACCAAGCTTTATCTATAAGTTAGCCAAATACTTTCCAGCTCCCACCACAACAATCTTTTGGTTTGGAAAATCATCCAAAGGTCGACCTTGTGCTCTTACAGTTCCTAACAATCCAGCAAGTGCAACTCCAGCAGTTCCCTAAGAGAATTAAGTAAGCACAACTTTCTAATATTGGTGGCATTCATAGTGATGCTGCAGCAATCTAAGTTACACTAGAAACTAATCCTATCCATAAAAGTAGCAACTTGCTGGGCCAAGTGCTCACCTGTACGTCATCATTAAACATGCAAAACCTTTCCCGATAAGTTTCAGAGTTTCAAAGGCCCACTTCATTTGAAAATCCTCAAACTGAATGGGGTAACCATCAAATAAACATCATGGTATGAGCATAAAACAAAAGTCTCACTTCTGAAAGAGAGAAACCTGTACAATAGCCTTAGGCCAACGTGTTAAAACCGCTTCGATGAACTCATCAATAGTTGATAAATATTCTTCCCCTTCTAACCTAGGTTGTCTTAGTCCTAAATCTGTCCAAACCCCCAAAAAAAAACATGTCAAAAGAAATCTCCACAATCGGTAAATAAAACAAAGTAACACCAAGCATTTCATATGTTCCATTCTATGAATAACAAAGTAAATAAGCACATATTTTACTCACAAAGTCGGTCTTCAATTAGCTTTAGATTGTTAGTACCAACATCTAGCATAACTGGGAGTATCTGTCAGAGACAGATATTGATTTAATAATTAAAGTTCTAACACAAGCAAAAAGAGTTGCCATCACAAGAAAATGTTGAAAATGTAAAATACGAAAATAACATGGAGCAAACTTTTTCAGCAAGATATAATCCACACACACACACACACACACAGAGTCTGCTCAGCCATAAAAATTATTTTAATAAAATTAAGTCAACCACTAGAATAGTGGGATTACATCATCGAAACAACATAAAACACCAACAAAAACACCCTTATAAAAATAGGAAAACACCAGTAAACCAACAACTCTAAAGGTGAACCAAGCAAAAGATCACCACCACGCATAAAACATACAAACAGGATCAAATCCCAACAATCGCCTTGGCATTAGCTATTCGGTTGGTATCAAAATCAAGATCCTCCATCAGCATCTCAAAGACTTCAACCTTAGTGTGAAAAACCAACTCCTTGATATTATCAACAAAGATTAGTGATTACAAATAATACCTAGAATCTCAAACCAGCATGCCTTTGCAGCACACTTTATAGCTATGGAGCATTAATAAACATAATACAGCCATATGACACCACCACTCTGATAGATAACATGATCATCCAAAACAAAACTTCATATTCAAGCACACAAAAACCACCCGATCAGACATTCAATGCAGCAAAACAAAGGAAAAGAATCAACATTGACCCAAAAAATTCAGACCATATGGCTATCGACATTCTAAGATTTTGAACCATGCAACAACAACATATCAACTCCTTTAAACATCTCCAGATTCTTAAAATAAATAGAACTGCCTCCAAACCCAACCCTTCAGGCATACCATCTTTTAAAATCAATTTCGCCAGAACACCAAAAGCCACCTAAATTAATAAAACCCATAATAGCCACCTATGATCCTCTCTCTTGCTCAAGCACCATCAACTCCGAAATTATAACATCATCAGAGCAGCTAGCTTTAAGGCCTAAGCTCTTACCTTAACGCCGTGCTTCCACATATATAGGTGCAAGTTCATAACTATTATCCACTTAGCCACAAATATAAGTTCACATGCATATAAGAGAGAGCTACAACTGATGGCTAAATATGTCAAATACAGTCAACACCAAAACACATGTATGAAAATGGTGGCAAATGGTTGAAACAGGCCTAACAAATTGGTGTTAAGTACAAATAAAAAAGTATAAGCCAAATTATAAGTGGCAGGCATGCACATGCATTCAAAAACACAAAAAGAAAAAGAAAGATAGACCATACTCTTTGTGGGTTGAGACCAGCAGCCGCAACATACATATCAAGTTTTCCTATTGGTATTCCGATCCCGTGAACTCCAAGGTCACCAAGGCCAAGAATTCGACTGCCATCTGTCAAGACTATCATATCAACCTGTAAAACAAAAGCAAATTGAACATAATATTAGATCCTCGTGCAGTAAGCAATAATCCATAACATGCACAAACTTTCCTTTTGAGCAGGCCAATTATATATCATAGACATCATCTCTCCTTTATCCTTTGCACTGAAATACATTCCACGTGGGCGTCTAAATAATCCAGAATAATTTTGGCATACTGGTCCAACAGTCGGGGTGTAAATTATTGGAGCAAAATCTTTGATGTTGTCAATAAGGACCTGGAGCAATATTCAAATGATATTCAGATGATATTCAGAACTTAAATATTTGTATCAATATATTACAAACTGAACGAGGAATAAACTTACTCTGAAATACAGTGTTTCATTCCTGTCATGCAATCTGTTTAAGATCCTCCATTTTGCTAATGCAACATGGCTAGTATCTGATTCACTCACAGTATTTTTCTCTAAGGAGCGGTATGATTCCACTACCGATTAAAAACAACGTCAAAATTAAGGCATTGTTAGAAATGTGGACAAGATCAAGCAGGCGGGACAAAGAATTCCTAAAAGAAAAATATACAACAAAATGAATTTCGAAAGCTAAATAAATATTACCTAGCTAAATAAGAACAAAAATTAGCCTTTCATTTGGTAAACTTACTCGAAAACATTAACACTTCCAAATTTATATCTAAGAATGTTCTGCAAATATTAAATTTAAACATATCAGAAGGTTAGGTATCACACTTACTGAAACGAGCATATTGCTGTTCAAATGATATCACACGTGGCGGAAGGAGACCACGAAGCCCAAGTCGGTTCCTTTCCGTCAAAGGAAAGCCAGTGTCCTGAACTTAAACAAGAAAATGAGAGCAATAAGAAAACAAAAGGCAATGTTCACTTTCAAGAAGCAAAAGGGAAAAAAACACTTAACGAGTGCAAACATAACAATTTCATCAGAGACCATAGCAAAAAAAGAAAAAAAAAAACAAACTGCTATAGTAACCTTATTGATCCAAGGATCATGAAGAATATCGGCTCCACGCTTTTGAATTATACAAGGACGAGGAATCAACGACGAGAAGAAACGCCTCGATCGGCTCAGTCTCGACGCCACAAACTTTGTCAGATTCCACATTCCGATTTCAATATCCAAATTCACCACAAAAAGGGAGAAAAAAAAACAGCTCACTGATAAAAAGAATAGATGAAACAAGGGTGGTTTCGTATTTAGCGTGTGTTGGGTTAATATATATAATTTTAATAAAGACTTATTGATTTCTATAATTTTCTACATTTTATTTATTTTTTATATTCCTCTCAATAATATCTTCTCATTACACTCAATACTACAATCCCCGACGCAAGAGAATACGTGGAAGCGGAAATGTTGGAAAAGGGAGAGCGTTTGGGATAGAAGGCGATTAGGTAGGAGTAGGACAGCCAAAGCTTATTTCTTTGGAATATGAATACCTGAGCTTGAATTTGTTTTATTTATTCCATGTTAATTAAATCATTTTTAAACAAAAATTATAAATCTAAATATGTAAATAAATATTTAAATTCCTTATTCGTAAAATATTTAACACCATCCGAACTACAAAGGAAATGAATTCAGATTAAAAAAAATTAATTATATTAAAAATAAATCAAATATTTTATCATTGATTTGTAATCTTAATAATTTTGATAGATTCTGTTGTACTGAAATGTTTGGGCAGTTCTACTAAAAGGGATGACCAATTCACTTGGAGATTTTTTCCAAGTGGAAAATCAGCACCCTTTTGAGTTACTATTCCCCCAAAACAATTATCAACCATGGTAAATACCTTGTGGTGGAACTCTTATATTATTACAATAAATACCCTGTGATGAAATTATCACAGTAAGGAGATAGAATCGACCACTCCTATCCCAGAGATGAAATTCTTCAACCAAATACCTTATGATGTTAGACATAGAACAAGAAACTGACTCAGCTCCCATGGTAGATACAGCTCCTTCATTGAAGGTATCTTTAGACCATTTTTTACAGCTCTTGAATGTTATAAACTAGTGTCACTCCGGTATCCTCTCAATATTCCATCCACAAAATAATGTCTAAGTCTTATAAAAATCTGGGAATACATTCAGTTTCTAGCAACTGAAGCACGAGGAACTTTTAATATCGTTTTTCATCTAAAATCTATCTTGAATTTTATTAATGTAGGCTGCTTAAGATAAATATAAATTTTTTAAATATATCTCTATAAACTTTTATGTCAATGACATAAAATGCCTCACTTATATCTTTTATATTAAAATGTCAAAAGATAAATCGTTTCTCCTCATTTAATGATCACATATCATTCGTTGTAAGCAAAATATTATTTACATATTAAAATTGAAAAGATAAACTTGCTCCTAATAACTTTATAGTATATACATCAATTAACAATGTTTTCAACAAGTTAATTATCTGCATTTGAGAAAAACATGTAAATTTCTTCCCTAATTTTTTTTATTGAAAAGAATTGTTTTCGCATCTATTTAATGTAATACAAAAGCAAAATGTGCAATGTAATAAGGATTGAGAAAGAATCTTTTATAGAAAAAGAAAAATGAATCTCCGTATAATCTGTAACTTCTCTGTGAGTAAATCCTTTTGACAAAATCAATAATAGGCTATGAATTTTTTTTAGGCTTAAAAAGACTCATTTACAGCCAATAGGCTTGGCACTATTAGGTAAGTTTACAAAGCCTCCAACTTGATTTTCCACCATAGAATTAATTGCATCCTTCATGACATCAAGCCACAAATTAGAATTACGATTTATATTGTTTGGAAAACTCATCAAATATTGTTATTAAATTCTACAAAATATATCATTTTTTTTATTTATCTTTTTAATGTTGCATTATTCGATAATCACATCGATAGTTTTCTTTTTCTTTTCTTTTTTTTTTGAAATGATGCACCACCAAATTCTTGTAAAGGTAGTTGTAAGTTAATTTCTCTATTTTTTATTTTCTTAAAGTGGAAATTAGGGGTATAAATTTGACACATGAATATAATTTAAATTTTAAGTAATTGTCTTTTATTTGTTCTCTTTTGAAATTGATCAATTTATCTAATTTCAGAAGCAAAAATTTAATTCTCGTATATATTAAAACTATATTTTTTTTATGGAAAATGATCTATTTACTAAAAATAAATCAAACAAGAAAGAGTATCTATCTCTATTGCAATGAAACATCTATTAACCAAGGAATACAAACATCTATTTTTGGGTACAAAGGAGGTTGTAATCTACAGATAGAAGAAAGATTGTATATTCGACTTTAGATCTCTGCTAGATGTCCCTCTCGCTTGGTAATGGTGGCACGAACCAATTGGCTAAACATGTTACATGCCACCTCTCAAATGAACCAACCGGCTAAACTATGAATTCCAAATACAAATATCTATAGTTAGAAATGTAACACTGTAAACATTCTCAATTCTTATTACAGCTTTGAAGGTATCTGAACAAATGAAGAGCTCTTTGGCTTTAGAACAGAGAGAAATGGAGAGAGGATGAATTGAGGTGCAACAGCCACCTTATTTTACCACCGGTATGGCATTCTGGGTACAAGTTTTTTGCTTAAACTCGTTCCTCGAGACAGCTATACTGGTGTTTTTTAATTATCAACAACAAATACCAGCATGACGCAATTTTATACTACTAGATGCCGAGTAGTTCAAGAAAAAGGGCAACTATCGATCTTAATAAACTCACATACTTGCTTCAGCTGCAAGTGTCAGTTCAACACCATCTTTAAATGGAGTAGGACAAATATTTAGCTTCTGAACCAGCTTGGTGATATCCATAGATATATCAGCTGGGGACTTAACACCACGGTCAACCTGAGAAACCAGCACTTCAGTTACTGCGACCTGGCTAAGAAATCCATCCAAATTAAAAGAGAGTAGGATTTTGGAACTGGAAAGGTTTTCTCCATTACGAGAGCATATTTTTATCAACCGACATTCTAATAGAATATAATGAGCATGGTGAGAATTTCAGAGCCACGCTGATGTCTGCTATTGAGTACAGAGAAAACCTCTCTAGAATTAGATAGCCTTGCAGGAAGGATGAATCACCGGACCTTAAATTAGTGATTAAACTATAGAGTTCAACAAATTTCAGTAGAATAACATTTTTATTTTCTACGGCTTTCGTAATGTATACTTACAGATGATGCAGACACTGGCTTAATTAATGAGGAATCATATCCTCTAATTTGTGCCACAGCTTCAGCCATTTGAACACGGGAAACCCTGTCTGGTCCACCAACATTCAGTAGCAACTGCATTTTCTTACCCTCTTGGACAAGCAACATAAGGTCACAATAATTAAGTCATATGTATAAGAAAAAGAAATACAGATGAAAATTTCTTTGCAGAAGGAAAAGCACCACAATGACTTGGAAAAGGGAGCAACCCCAGTTAAAAACGAGAAAATAGACAATAGATGCACCAAAAGAAAACAAAGCAATGGTAAATGATTTTATCATATTAAAATCTTCCTTCAGAATTGAAACTCTGAAACAGGAGACACGAAAGGACTAAAGGAGCATCTCACAATCTAGTATCAATATTATCTAAGATGCACCGATAATAGGTTCATACCTGATAGCCATTTGTCAATCAAAGTCCGGATGATAGCCACAACATCCTTGACATATACTGGACAACGGTACTCATCATAAAAGGACTCCACTTTATCTCCTTTAGAAAGGACACCATCAATCCACTGCATCATGTTCGGTAAAAATACAATCTTGAATGGTAACTTATATAATTTACTGCTACTGCAATCTGCGTGCTTAACTACTCATAAGAATTTCTAAGACCAAGAAGCCAAATGAAGTCAAGTGTCATGTAAATAAGCATGGATGTTCTTCCTTCCAATCAATGTCTACTTAACCCCTAAATTTATTTGGATGGAAAATGGAAGACTCAAATGCCCTGTTATTTTCTATAGCATTTTCGATTAGCATCATATGCTAAATAATGAGAAATTATGTTTCTATCCAAAACAAAAAAGTGGAAAAGAGAGAAATATAACAAAATGGAATTCAGCTTTGGCACCTGAATAGGAAGAGATTTAGGAACAGGTGAGACAGTTTGAGGCCCAAATATAATACTACTTCTTAGAATAGCAAAATTTGACCATTTCTCAGAGATGAACTGCTCAGCTGCTACTTTCGATTTTCCATAAACATTAACGGGAAGAGCTTTATCTTCCTCCTTGTAAAAAGATTTCACTCCTTCATACACTAACGAGGTAAACCCACAAATCCAAAACACCAAAGCATTTCAGACCTTATACCAATCAATTAGAATTCATTAAAATCAACAACAATATCCCTGACCTTGATCTGTCGAGAGATGAATAAGAAGAGTATTGTCACTTTGGGCAAAGCTTGACAACCAATTTACAAGAGAACTAGGCACATTGATAGATATAGCGGCATCAGGGTCATTCTCGCAAGCGCGAGGCACCGACAGGGCAGCGCAGTTAACAACCACATCAGGCTGCCATTGCAAGCTTTTAACAGGTTAGGATTTTGCGTTTAGTTAAAATAATGAGTGGGTTTGAAAGAATCACCTGGCCAAATTGTTGAGAAATGGAATCGAAACCCAGTCCAGTTTTCAAATCAACGTGGAAAGCGAAAGAGGTGGGAAAGGCAAGGAGCAGATGCTGAGGAGGAAAGGAGTTGTAGGTGAATCCCAAGGCAAACGGGGTAGTTGCTTGGATCTCTGAAAAGCCTTGCAAGAGATGTTGCCCCAAATAGCCGGTGCCGCCCACTACTAACACTTTCTTAGCGCTCATTTCCTCCTTCCTAGATGATTGCAATTTCGGATGAAAGGAGCTGAAAGGTTCAGGCTTTATTTGTTTGCTTGTTTTTAATTAAAAAGGTTGAGGCTTTGGATGGGGGGCTTGGGTTTTCTTTTTGTAGGTAAGAAGGTTCATCAAGGTTGGTACTTCCGTTGGTTGGATTCTGGAGATTGATTGAAGAAAACCCAAGAAAGGAAGCTTCTTACTATTTTCATCTCTATTTCACTGTCGCATCGTTCGAGAGCTACTGTAATCAAAGAATGGCAATGGATTGCACGAGATCCAAAGTTGTAATCCCTCTCAGTTTCAGCAAAGACCGCCAATTAAATTAAAAAATAAAAGCCATACTGACTTCTTTTTCTTTTTAATTTTTAAATTTGTATTTTTTATTTTGCTAACATTACGTACAAAAGTGAAACTTTTACCGAACCATATTTATAGAAGTACAGCAAGAAGAGAAACGAAAAATATTGCTAGATACTGAAAGGAAAGGAAACCAGTTGAAGTTTGATGATATGAAGTCTGCATTTCTCACAATTGAAACTTTCAACACCTTTCTCAGCACCATGGCTTCTCAACTACTACCCTCTGGCTCTGAGGAAGCTTGGGAGTTGGGAGATCTCCATGAGAAACTCAAATTTCCATACGATGTAGGATTAGTTCAAGGGGGGGGAGGGAAGCATTAATAACAAGTTAATATAAACATATATATATTGAACTTAAAATACTGCAAACATGGCATAAGTTGTACTGCCAAAAGCAATTAACGCTGGGGGCTATAACTAGTTATTCTTCGAACCAAGTCTGTCTACAACTCTTTTCTCAGTCCAATAAAGAGAAATGAGAGGGTACAAACCTTTACTGATTTATTGACTTCATCAAGTGAAACTTTTCCGCATAAACAACTCTCCAGGCACCGTTGCTCAGCGCTCCACAGAAGAATGACGCTGTCATCTGAGCAACATATGCAACAGTAATTAGTAAAGCATATTACTGGGAAAGACTACTAATGATACATGCAGATATGTTTTACCAAGTTAGCGTTTCATTTTTCACGCCATAAATCATACATACTATGATACTACCATCCTTGTATCTGTTTTTGGGAAGCCATGCTCATTCTGTATGTTTAGACTTTTAGACTTTCAAAATTCAATATTTTACTTTGAAAGTGTGTGACATTTGAACATATTTTCTTTGGTACTCGATACTCTTCTTTTTTATTACTACAAAAAAGGGGATAATCCCATAACGAACCACTAATGCCTACATTTGTCCTATAGAAGAGAATCTAAAATAATTTATTACCATATGAACTTAATGATTAAAATATTGTTAATATTATTTTATTTTAACTAGATTCGTTATCTTTTAATAATTCATCATTATCCTTGTAGTAGATATTGGATAAGCTTTAGGATAACGATTATTGTTTTGAATAAGAATAATTATATGGAATCAAATGATTGATGCTTATGATATGGTTTAAATAAGATTTTCTTATTTTGTTTAAGCATTCAACTAAGCAAAAACAAAGCTTGTTCTTACACGTCTCTGAAAATTTCTTTCTTCTTCCCCTCCCAACAATTTGACAACAAGAGACTAATTTGATCTTTAAATGGCCTAAAAATCTTTAAAAAGTTGTGTTAGATGTTAGCTAACATTTGTTTGCACCAAATGGTTTCAAGTAGTTTAAGGCTATTGTTTCGAGTGAAAACTATCAGATATAAGCTGTCAAAATGAAGACATATATGACAGTTTGATCATTGGATGTGAGTGAAAATTAAAAGGAATCACCCAAACTTCTGGCAAATCCAACTATGACCCAATTAAAGGGTCACAGTGAAGAAAAGGCAAAGAAATACGAAGCCAAGAGTTGTATTGAATCATTTGTTTCTTATGAAATTTTCATTAGAATCTTAATATGTGAGACTACAAAGCAAGCTTGGGGCATGCTCAAGGAGGAGTTCTAAGGCAGTGACAAGACTAAACAAATGCAAGTACTCAACCTCAAAAGAGGATTTGAAGTTTTGAAGGTGCAAGAGTTTGAAACTCTAAAGGAGTACAAAGATAAATCCATGAAGATAGTAAATAAGCTCAGATTACTTAAAAAGGAGACAAAAGAGTTGTAGAAAAAGTTCTTGTTAGTTTTGCTGAGAGGTTTGAATCCAAAATCTCTTCGCTTGAAGACTCCAAAAACTTGACTAAGATTTCTTTGGTAGAACTAACTAATGTTCTCGAGCCTTAAGATCAAAGGAGCGCTATTAAACATGAAGATTCAACAGAAGGTGGCGTTTGCAGTCAAAAGGAAAGGCAAAAGGCAACTGAGGACAAGAACAAAAAATTAGGAGATAGAAAAAATAAGAATCCTAGAAACAATGGAAAAAAAGGTAAATTTCCACCATGTTCACACTGCTGGTAGAGACCAAACATACAGTGCTGGTCTTGCAAAAACTTCGCTATGTGGTGAAAGTGTGCAAGAGCATAGAACCAACAATATCAAGATCAAGAAGGTAGAGTAGCAGATATCCCGCTAGCAGAGGATGAACAAGTTTTTGTTGCTTCTTATTATACAACAAAAACTTCCTCAAGTGCATGGCTCGTTGATAGTGGATGCACTCATCATATGGCATCAGACATCAACTTATTCAAAGAGATGACGAAGTTACTTGTTCCAAAGTCAGAATTGATAATGGGAAAGTTCATGGAAGTCAAAGGAAGAGGAGTTGTGATAATTGATACACAGTCAGGTACAAAACTTATTCCAGATGTTTTATTTGTACCATAATAGATCAAAATCTTCTTAATGTAGAACAATTGCTAGAAAAATATCACTCATTGGTGTTTACAAAAAAAGCATGCATCATTTATGATCCATCAGGCCATGAACTTTTCAATGTTGTCATGAAAAGCAAATATTTCTCCTTAGATTTAGATCAATCTAGTTCATCAACCTCGGTTAATGAACCTAAATTGTGTCATAAAAGATTAAGTCACTTCAACAACAAGGGCCTGGATCACATGCTCAACATGCCCTAGTTTGATTTAGGTAAGCTGGGAGGTTACAGCATCACTCACAAGTCACAACCCACAATCATACATTGTTTGGTTTGTTTCTTCTCCAAAAGGACGAAAACTGTTTAGTGACTGGATTCTGGAGATTAAGGAAGCTATTGCTTTACACCCGAGTTCAAAGTTGTAATCAGTTTCAGTATTAGGTCTAGGACTGATAATTAATTAAAAACTAAAATGATTCTTTAAATAAAATAATATTTTTCTTGGATCCGGATAGAGTGGATGAAACATAATTTTCTTGCCCTTGGACAATAGTACACTTTTTACTTCATGAAAATTTATGAGTCCGGGATTAAAGCCTATGCCAAGCCAAAAAATAGATATTGGCGGTAAATAAATTGATGAACTTTTACAAAAGCATATTTATAGAACACCAAGAAGAAACACGAAAAATATTGCAAGTTACTGAAACAAAAGAAAGTCACTTGAAGTTTCATCGTATAAAGTTAACTCTGCATTTCTCACTATTGAAACTTTCTACACCCTTCTCAGCACCATGGCTTCTCAGCTAACCTCTGGCTCCGAGGAAGCTTGGGACTTCTCGATGAGAAACTCAATTTTCTGGCACACCATAGGATGTAGCATTAGTTCAAGGTTCATCAAGGGGAAACAAGCATTATAAAAAGCAAAGAATATATAAATATATTAAACCAAAAAAGGTCATTAAAATACTGTAAAGGTAGTAACATAAGTTCTACAGTTACTCCAAATTGATGAACTGCTGAAAGCAATTAACCTTGGGAGCGATAACATTCATTTTCAGCTCAACTAATTATTCTCACAACCGAGTATGCCTACAACCCTTTTCTATGTGCAATAAAGTGAAATGAGATGGTGCGAACCTTTACTGATTTATTGACTTCTTCAAGTTTTTGCATAAACAACTCTCCAGGCACCATTGCTCTGCGCTCCACGGAAGAATGACGTGGTGAAGCTGTCATCTGAAATGCAATAGTAAATGGTAAAGCACATGGCTGAGAAAGAAACTTACGAAATACTACTAAAGATACATGCAGAATTTGGCCCAAAAAAAGATACACACAGAAAGGAGTTAACAAGTTAGCGATTCATTTTTTATGCGATAAAACATATATACTAGCATCCTTGTATTTGTTCTTGTGAGGCCGTGTTTAATCTGTATGTTCAGACTTTAGACCTTCAAAATCTAATATTTTGCTACCGCTGTGTTTGACACCCGAACATAATTTTCTTTTGTACTCAATATTAATACTTAAATATTTAAAAAGAAAGTTCAGATAATCCCATAACAAACCACCAACGCCCACCTTTCTCCTATCAGGAAGAGAATCTAAAATAATCTATTACCACATGACCTTACATTCTTGAGAGCAGAGTTGGAGATTTACAGGTTCTACTTTGCACCAAGCGTAATAACTAAATTGGACTTTGCTGCATTCTAAATCCAACCAACTTGAAACTGAAGACATATTTGTCTAAGCACAATATTTTCTCATGCTTACAGAGAAATTGCATGATTAGGTGTAAGTTATCGAGGCTTCAAGTGAACATTACCTTCCAACTTTTGGCTGGTGATCTTAGGATTGGTTGTCCTTCTGTGAATGATGATGTCATTCGAGATGCAGTTTCCACTTCACCAGTCACAGTAGAAAGTTTCCAACCTCTACCAACTTCCTGTATAGCCTTTGCAGCTTCTCTTACAATGACCTGCAAGAAACATAAATTTGTGATTTTCATTCTCCACGAGGATGCCTTGCATGCACAACAGCAATTAAGCAAATCATTTAAGAATAGTTCATGGCACTTGTTTATGAGAATGAATCTCATCATTTTTCAAAGATTATCTTGGGAAAAAAAATAAAAGATAAAAAGATAACAGCATAAAAAATCAATTCCATTACCCTTCTCAGAAGTGCAGGGTTTGCAACCCCTTGAACCTGTAGTTCGTCAACAGGTGCAGCTTTTCCATGGGCTATGCTTTCAACTCTAAAGGTATGGATACCGTACACTGATTGCAACCACCCTGTCAAAACCAAAACACATATATCATTCTTCAGAAGGAACCACTTTATGGAAAGTGTATATGGCTTTATGCCCAATTGCAGAAAAAACATACCATGAATCAGGGTAAAATAAAATTATTTTAATCACAAGGCTCTAGAGTCACGCATCATAAAGAATGATCAAAGGATCAAATATTCAATGAATCACAGACAGTCAAGTTTTGTTACTCAAGTCAGTTGCTCAACCTCAGCACTTAGGCAATAATAAGTGGAAAAGGGGATCGTAAATACACATTATTGTTCCTTTCCCCCTGGCTGAGAAAACAATAAGACACAAGTAATCTCACTCACAAAATTACTCACCACATAGAAAAGGAAAGTAATTATGCAAGAAATCAAATATTTAACAAGTGCAGAACAAGTACCTTGTTCAATTATAATATCAATCACCTTGGAAAGAGGTACATGCTTCTCAATTGTTATTGTGCCCCAAAAGGGTATGAAAGAGGGTCTCGAAACCTTCAAAATAATAAGAGGGAAAGGATTAAACTCAAAGTAAACTTATTTCTTATTGATATCCGCCATGAAGTTAAAGTAAGTTCAGGCCCTATATCTCTGCGAGCAAGGCACTATATCCATACCTCGTAAACTATTTCACTAGGTGTGACATAAAGCTTGCGTGATGAAATGTCCTTTTGAAGCACATATCTTCTAAAGGGCAGGTAGAGCAACATGATGATGCCAACACCCCAAGCCAAAACCAGCAATAACGATATAGAAACCCATATGATGGTGTCATACTGAAGATTATCTCTGGCGAGTTCTTCAAAAGAAGCAGCGTACAATATCGTTTCAGAACTGTCTAATTTGAAATCATCTTCCAGCGATTCAGGATCAGCAAGCAGCTGGTCCCTTGGTGACCGATGTTCAGATAGACCATCAGCATGACCGAACAACATTCTCCTGTGCGCTCAAACTAATAAAAGAAGCAACACGAAGCATCAAAACTAATCCTATGTTCAAAAAGTGCCACAAATTAGGACACATGAAAATTACAGAACAGTTTAAGGAAGTAATAGTCCTTTCAAGCCGACAGAAACAAAGCAATTAAAAAAGTTCCCCAAATATATTGCTTAATATAGCAAGAAACTTCATCATGTCACCAATCTCAAATGTGCTCGTTCTTTTGGCTGAAACTAGCAACTTAGCTAGTCCTCCTTTTTCCAAAAAAGAAAAAGAAATCTAGGGAACCAAATAGTGGGTATACATTCGAGAAACTATGAAAAGAAAGGGCAAGTTGGTGAACAAGAATAGTAGAGAAAGAGAGAGACTTGTTATTACCTGGAAACCGAGAAAAATGTTTTGCAAGCTCCAACGTTCATAAAGTAGGAATTGAACCTTTAAGGGTTTTGAAATGAAATTTGCAGTTTTGGGAATTTAGTGCAATTTGGAAAACAAACAACCAGTCTGCGATTTGATGAATTGATGATCGTCGAGCAAACCCCCAAAACGGCACCAAACGTTCAACTAGAATGCCTAAGAGAGAAATGAGAAATGATTGGGTGTGGGCAGTCGTACCCTATTCTGCGTACGTGGCAGGCAGAGTAGAGTTGGTTTCCAAGTGGATCGTTGCCTTTGGCAGTGGACCCACCAACTAAACCTCGTTCTGATCTTCCCCTGAAATTAAATCTTGTTCTCTATTTTATCTAAAAATAGTAACTAAAAGGGAACTCAAACTTTAAAAAGAAAACAATTTAGCCCCACATTCTTTTTATATTTAATTAGGTACTTAAATAATTAAAATACATTAAAAATATCTTTTGATCGTTAATCATTGATTGTTAATTTAATCATCTTTAATTTTTCAATTAAAATTATCACGTATCATAACCACGGTGTGATATGTGGCAAAAAATAAAATTTAATAAAAATTTAAAAAATTATTAAATTTAAATAAAAATATGAAAATACTTAAATTTTATTATAAATTAGAAACAAAAATTTATAAAAATCGTTAAAAAAATTGTAAAATTTTACAAAGATAGTAAAAATTTATAAAATATATAGAAATATAAAAAAAATTTATAAAGTCACAAGAAGATTATAAAAATGTAAAGAAATATAAAATTTATAAAAAAAATATAAAAATTATCATATCAAAAGAAGCATTTTATATTTTTCTATAATTTTTATTGATTTTTATTTTTTATCATTTTTCACCATATGTCACACTATGTAGCGACACGTGATAGCTTTAATTGAAAAAAAAACTAGGGATTGCTAACTTTAACGATTAATGGTTAAAGTTAATGGTTAAATGGTCTTTTTAATGTATTTTATAATTTTTTTTCTAATTTTTAATAAATTTTAAATTTTTTTATTGAAATTTAATAATTTTTATTTTAATAATTTTTTGCCACATGCCACGTCTTGGTTGTCACACAGGGTGGTTTTAACTGAAAAAATTGGAGGCAATTAAATTTAGCAGTTAACTATTAAAGTTAATGGTCAAAGGGTTTTTTTATATATTTTGATAGTTCAAATATTCAATTGAGTACAAAAACAAAAGTAGGCACTTAATTACTTTTTTAAAAAAGTTTAAGGGCCTTTTTTATTATTTTAAAAGTTCAAATACTAAATTAAGTGAAAAAAAAGAAGAAGGGCTTAATTACTTTTTTCAAAAAAATTTAACTATATTTTTTTATATATTTTAAAAATTTAAGTACTTAATTAAATGTTAAAAAAATACTTAATTATTTGTTTTAAAAAAATTGATAACTTTTCACACATTTAAACTTAAATAAAATAAAATCTTGGTCCGGTACCCGTGTCCTTCACACGTGCCCCAAGTTGCACGTACGCCTCTAGTTCATCTAAGCTGATATGTCAATCGTTTCTTTATTTCTCAACGGTTCTATAATGATAATGTTTAAACGCAATGATATCCGTTAAGTATATATATAAAAGTAGTATTATGGATAATATTATATTAATACGTGGGTGAAAAGAATTATATAATAAATATAAATGTAACACCCCCTACCCGTATTCGTCGCCGGAATAGGGTACGAGGCATTACCGAAGTTTACCGAACAATAAATTTTTTTTATTAAAACTCAATATATCCCCTTTATAGACATCTAACCTTCCTTGCAAAACTTAAATCGATACCAATCCAGTTCAACATATTTTCAAAATAGATTCATTCATATTCATAAGATAATCTCATCACATACCAAACCAAGATTTGTTAGCCACACTAATGGCTAACTTTACATTCATTCCACATTAACATTTACTTTATTAACTTATACATGCCATTGATTTCCAAAATAAAGTTTCTGGATATACCAAAATATTGAGGTTGATAGTATGATGTATCTCCGACCAAATCCGACCTCCAAGCTCTTAATACTACAAAACGGGGAAAAATAAAACAGGGTAAGCACATTGTGCTTAGTAAGCTCATGTAACAAGAATTATACTTACCTAATATTTTTAATACAATACAATAAATATTTATACATCCATTCAATGCATTGTTATCCTAACATGCACAAACTCAACATTCAAGTTAGTCCAATAATTTCAATGTATCAATAATATATACCATGATTGATGAGCTCATCAATGCCATGATTTCCATACATTATTATTTTCTCATATTTACCCCGTTGAATATCTCGAAATTTCGATGGATTTTCAGGGGTACACTTTAGTGTACAAATTCGGGTCCGTCAATTCATATTCATGTGCGCACATTTCCATTTCAGAGAGCACACTCCCGCGAACCTCATCTTTACAGTGGGATTACCAGTCCAGGCTAAATCCCCTGTAAAATAAACTCATAGAGTATTGTCGGGATTACCAGTCTAGGCTAAATCCCCTGCAACGACAATTACTCTAATGACCTTGGATTTGAATTACCAGTCCAGGCTAAATTCAGACCCTAATTTGGATTACCCGTCCGGGCTAAATCCATTTTCCACATATTCTTCGGGAGGGCTATATCAGGATAAGATCACCCGTCCGGGCTAGATCCTTTTTACCGTCAATTCCTTTTTAGAGATCCATCGAATTTTCCTTTCATTCAACCGGGATTTATTCCCCTTTTTATCAAATATATCAATATTTCATCAATTTTCATATAATGAACATTCAATTCATATTCACATCAATAACATGCATTTTAAGCATTTAAGAATATAATTCAAGTTACAAAAACTTACCTCGTTACTTTTTTGTATACAAAAATCTACTAATCCCGAACTTTTTCCTTTCCTCAATCTAGCTTTGTATTTGAGTCTTCGGGATCTAAATAAATAAATTTATTCATCAATTTAACATTTCATGTTCATATGTACCAATCTCTACAATTCTACTATTATTTATAGTTCATTCAAAGCTGTTTACTTGAGTCGTAGTCACTAAATTATTTTTATCTTGAGCTACGGGACTGCAAATTAAGATCTGTAAATTTTTCCTGAAACTAGACTCACATATCTTCTCACCATAAAATTTTCAGAATTTTTGATTTAGCCAATAAGTACAGTTTATTCTTTAAATTTACCCCTGTTCTGCTGTATGATAGTTCCGACCTTTCTTCACTAAAAATTAATTATCTCCTCATACGGGACTCGGATGATGTTCCCGCTTGTTTCTCTTGAAAATAGACTCATTAAGGATTTTAAAAATATAAATTTAAGTCCCAAATTATTTTTATAAAATTTTTGGTGATTTTCTAAAGTCGAAACAGGGGAACCCGAAATCATTCTGACCTTATCTCACAGAATGCATTATATCTCAAGATTTACAATTCTATTGTTTACATAATTTCTTCTATGAGAAACTAGACTCAACAAGCTTTGATTCCATGTTTTATTCACCCTCTAATTTGATTTATACAATTTATGGTGATTTTTCAAATTTGGACTACTTCTACTATCCAAAACTGCTTTAGTGCAAGAGGTTTATTACCATTTTTCCCCTAAGCTTTTAATAAGTGATAATTTAATCCCTACTCAATTAACCTCTCAATTGAGCTGATTTTTCTCAATTAATACTTTATTCTATCATTTTAAACTACCTTATAACCTTTGGGAATAAGAATTTCAGCACCAAACTTTAATTTCACACTCACTTCCTTTACATTTTATTCCATAAATTCATCATATAATAAGATTAAAACTTAAATTCCATGCTAAATATTCATATACTTACAGCACTCAGCCATGGTGACTTTCAATTTCATCCATAAAATCAAAAACTAATGAATTTAATAGTAGGACCTAGTTGTAAAAGTCTTAAAAACACAAAAATTACAAGAAAAAGGCAAGGATTAATCACTTGGTGCAAAAATTATGAAAAAGCAGCTTAAAGAACTCCTCCTATGGCGTTTTGGCTGATTAGAATGAAGAGAAATCTCAAGAAATCTAGATATTTCCATATTAGTCCTAGTTTTATTTAGTTAATAATGCAATATTCCAATTTTACCCTTAATTCATCCATTTTTCTGCTGATTTTATGCCCTTGCCGTCCAGCCCAAATAAAATTTGGGTCTATTTTCTTTTTAAATCCTTTCTAATTAAACACTTAAGCTATTTAATCATCCTAACAACTTTTACTCCTTTTCCAATTTAGTCCTTTTCATTTAATTGACTGCTCAAACGTTAAAATTTTCTAACGAAATTTTAATACAATATTACTAACATTTCAAAAATATTTATAAAAATATTTTTGACTCGGTTTTACGAGATCGAGGTCCGATAACTTGTCTTTACCTAATTTCTTCAATAATTTCTTTTTCTTAACTAACTACTAAATCGGTAAAAAAAATTTATTGATATTTTCATACAAATTTTCCTATCATATCAATATTTATGTAAAAATATTAAAATAAATTTCTCTTTAAATCGAATTTGTGGTTATGAAACCACTGTTCCGATAACCTTGAATTTAGGCCATTAAAATAAATATAAAAAATGCACATAAAAGGTTACAATGTTAAAATTAATTGTTTAGTTATTTTAGGTTTTAAACTTAATATTATATATTTTATTGATTTATTATATTTTTTAATGAATATTCTCATAAAAATATAACTTAATTTGTATATGAAAAGATATTTTAATGATTCATAACCAAGTTGGTGTCAGGTTGACCCTCAACACTAATTCAATGAAAACTTAAAATAAGTATAGAAGATAATGTGGATGATATAGATATTTATTATTGCATAAAATTTAGGGTGATTTCTCATGACTATTCACATAGTAAGAGTACAAATTTATGAATAAACAAAAAAATTAATAAATTTTACATTATTTCTCACTTTTTATTTCTTTTCTATTTTTCCCTTTATAATATATGGAAATACAAACAATGCTCGAAATTTGCCCTTTCGAGGTCGAGACGCAGCAATTAATTTTGTTTCCGAAATTTACCTCTTGCTTGCTCGACTTGACAGAATTAAAAAAGTTATTTCATTGATCAAAAATAGTATTTTCAGAATCGAACCAACAAGACCAGGAACTAGTCGAGGTACTGTCCAAAGATAGGGGTTGAACTGATTGACCTTCGTATTGATACAAAACGATTGAACCAAGCTAAAAAAAAAATAGTTGAACTGATCTTCTCTATTTTTAAATTATTTTTATTTTTTATAAATTTTTAAATAATTTATTTGATTGAACTAGATGAAGTAGTCAAAAAGAAAGATGGTAACTTGACTAGTTCGACCATTGGTCTAGTTCTAAAGAAAAAAAAAAGAAAAAATATATAAGAGAAAGTAAAGCTTTTTTTTTTTCTTTTTCTTTTTTGTCACATCTATATTTTTAATTGGTTATCTTATTCTTTAATAAATGTATCATTTGGAAAAAAATAGTTTAAGTATTGCTTGTGACAAAAAAAAAAATTAAGTACTAAAATGAGAAAAAAAGAGAGTATAATTTAAGTATATGTGGGTTAAGCTTTTTTTTTTTTTAAATAGATTTAACAACTTGAGAAAAAATAATTTTGGGTACCATTTATTACCAAAATTCCATATTGTAATTTCATTGTGGGTTGTATTTAAAAAAATTAAATTGTTGAAAATATTAATTTTTAGTTAAATATATAATTGAAAAATAAAAAGACTGAATATATAGTATTAAATTATAAAAATAATTTGGAAGGCGGAAGGAAAAATGACTTAGCGCAACTTTAAAGCGGAAGGAAAATAGAGGATGAACCATATTCCAATATCTCAAAAATTGGTTAACGAGGCTCGAGGGGAAATAAATGATTTGTTATAAGAAGAAAAGGACAATGATTGTTTTATGTAATTAATGATTTTTCTTTTATTTTCATAAAAAAATTAATAAATGAAAAAGATACAGCTACTAATCTTTTGTTTTCTTAAATGTAAAAGATTACGAGTGAAATTAAGTTAAATCTGATACTTAAGAACAAAACTAAACTATATACATGTGCGTGAGATCAATAAATAAACCTTAAAAGCAAAGCAAAATAAAAATTGAAAGGAAAGCATTGCATTCCATGCCAAAAAAACAAAGCAATACGCGGATTAAGTTTTAGCTTATACTAATATTTTTATCAGTATAAAAAAATTTGAGTTTAAGTCTTCTTATTTGAAAATTAAAAAAAAGGTTACGAATAATTTTAAGTATTATATTAAAAAAAAGCAAATATAATAACATACATCCTTATTAATATTTATATCCAACTCAAGTAGGACATAAATAAGGAATAGTACTCGTTTAAAATTATAAACAAAATAAATGAAAATGTAAAAATAAAATATTTATTTATTTTATTTAAAAATAAAGATATAATGATAAATTTAACTTTTAATGTTTATATTTTTTGTCAACTTGATTATTATTATAATTATTTTAGTTACATTTAACTATTAACCTTTCAAAAAGAATCAAATCCCTTTTCTTTAATAGAAATGTTGACCAAAATATTAAATTTTGAACTGTATTTGCGTGACAACCCATGTGATAGTTGACGTGCATTTTTTGCTAACATGACACTATTTATATTCCATGTCATGTTAACAAATAGTTTAAAAATTATAAAAAAATTAAAATTATAAATAGTTCATAAAAATTAAAAAAATGAATTACATGTGAATTGTTATGCAGGCTATCATGTTTTAATATTTAACATTTTAGTTAGTACTCTTGTTAAAAAATCAATACAATTCTTTTTGAAAAGTTGATGGTCAAATTCGACTAATTTTAGAAAATTAAGAACCAAATTTAACTAAGGTGCTGTTTGAAAAATTAAAAAAGTAAGTGCTGAAAAATTAAGTATTAAAATTTTAAGTATTGAATTTAAGTTATAAAATTGTTTGATATATTACTTAAAATTAATTACTGAATATAATTAGATTTTAAATTATAAAAATGATATATTCTATAATTTATTATTAATTTTTAAATGTTCTACATTATTCAAAACAAAAATCAAATTTTAAACATAAAATTTTTATAGGATAATATAATTAGAATAAACAAAATAAAATAAAATTAATTGAAAATATTCTCCATTATATAATAAATAATTTTATCTACTTATTATTTTCTATTATAGAAAATATTATAACTGATTATTTTATTTTAGATTAATAAAAAATTAAATTATTAAAAATATTAATTTTCAATTGATTTAATTTTTAATTATCTATCAAACAAACCTTAAAACTAATCTAATTTGACAATAAATTTAAATGTTAAAAAGTTAAAGCGAAAAATAAATAAATAAATTCTACAATTATAAACTCGTTATCTGGTTAAATTTGTTGAAAATGCCGAAATAAAAAAAATTAAAGAAATGAGCCACTTTATGAGATATTTAGGAAAATAAGTTGATTTTTGAGAGAGAAAGTAAAAACATATATTACAGGGTGCGCTTTTAGTTGCCTCAGCTGAAAGTGCATTTTGACACAACTGCTCATTCGATCAAATGGTTAAATGTTGGTGGTTTTGTTCTTAAGTTTTGGGTTTGATTCCTCTCCTACTTACATTTATATTTTTTATTTCTTGTTGGTAATACATTAGCTCATTTATATTTTTTATTTCTTGTTGTTAATACATTAGCTCATTTGGCTAAATGGCTTTGAGTCTTAGGTCCAATTCTTCTTCTAAGCATATTTGTATTTTTTTATTACATATTGTTCTAAAAATAATGATATATACTATAATTATTTAATTTTATAAATAAAAAAGTTATTAATTAAAAAAAGATAAATGATGTAATTATTTTTAGCATATTCAGCAAATATAACCCTCCTCAGCTTGTAGAAAAGGTAGATAAATAAACAAATAAATGGACCCAAAGCATATTCTTTTGCCTACGTAACTTATCCTATTGGTCAAAACTGTTGTGTTTCCTCAATTCTCATTTCCCACAAAGTTCAACTCTGGAAGTTGCGGGAAGTTCCATTCAGAAACAGAAAAGAAAAATACAGGTAACTCATCTTAACTTTTGTTTTTCAGCAATCTGCTTCATTCTTCAATCTAACACAGAATAAGAAGGAAGATTAGATTGTGATACTTGAAAACGGAATCTCTCTGAATTTCTTTATTCTCATGATTCCGTGTTGAGGCAGCTATTCTCGCATCTCTCTATTTTTTCCCCTCTGTTGAAGCTTCTTAGTTGATAATTCAGGTCATTGATTAAGATCGTCAAAGAATCATGTATTTCTATTGCTTAGATCTTCATTAATATGATTTCTTGGGGAGGAAGGACATTAGTATTAATTGGTTTTGGGACTAACCTTTCACATCATTTCTACTGAATAGGGAGCTAATCTGTTTATTTAAATAAACAAAAGCAAAATGCTAGCTTAATTTAAGCTATGGGTAGGAATATGGATACTTTTACTTCTTCCTTCTTGTGGTATGGATTTGAAATTAGCTTTATTCACACTTTATAGAAATTCCTATTTAATTTTTAGCTGTTATATTTTAGGCAAGATTATTTTGATTTTTTGACTCTTGTTCCAAATTTCTTTTGCATTTCAGCTAGTACTTGTATTTTTATTGATGCAGTTGTAGACATTACTTCCGTGTTTTGGAAAAGCCGACCTTCTGTTTTATAAGCTGCCTGCATTGGTTCCGTGCTGAAATTGTTGGCTAAAAACTTAAAGTTGATGACTAAATGGATAGAAAACAGCATGTAGCAATTTTTACCACAGCAAGTCTGCCATGGATGACCGGAACTGCAGTTAACCCTTTGTTTCGCGCTGCTTATCTTGCCAAAGATGGAGAGAGAAAGGTCACATTGGTGATCCCTTGGTTATCCTTAAAAGATCAAAAACTAGTATACCCAAACAACACCACCTTTGGTTCACCCTCAGAGCAAGAATCGTTTATTCGTCAATGGCTAGAGGAGAGGACTGCATTTATATCTGGTTTCGCTATTTTGTTTTATCCTGGAAAGGTAATTGAAGCAGGCTTTTGTTTACATAGTAGGCTTTTATAAAGGGAAGGTAATCATATCTAAACTTTTCCTGAACTATTAATGCTTTTATTTACTTGGTAGGCTTGTCGGCATATTATCTTTTATTAAACATTTTCTGATAATTCAAAATTCAAACTCCCTAATGTTTCTAAGTGATGAGTGGTGAGTTAAAAAGTTAAAATGTACCTAATTTTGAGCTATCTGTATCTATCAGAATGCTAATCTGGTAGAACCTATCTGTACTTGTGCAGCATTTTGCTGTATGTCTCCAGTGGTTGTTTAGACATTAAAACCATCATTGAATTTGAGTAGCATAGTAATAATCTGGTGGTATTTTTTAACACCACTTGTGATGCAGTTTGCTGTAGATAAAAGAAGCATTCTTCCTGTAGGGGACATCTCAGAAATCATCCCTGATGAAGAGGCAGATATTGCTGTCCTTGAGGAACCTGAGCACCTTACATGGTTTCATCATGGGAAGAGATGGAAAACTAAATTCCGCCTTGTCATAGGAATAATACATACCAATTATTTGGAGTATGTGAAGAGAGAAAAAAATGGACAATTCCAAGCATTTCTTCTGAAATATGTAAATAGTTGGGTTGTAAGCATCTATTGCCATAAGGTAAGTTTCGTAAATAAGTCATGATTTTCATCCTGGTTGTAAAAAATTAATTTTACTTTTTCCCCTTTTCTGTTAAAGATCTATGATATTTATAGGATTAAACAAAGTTTGCAATCTTGCGTGGTAGAATAAACTTGTTAAAACAGTATATATTATTTAAGGAAGAAGATTATTGTAATTTACTATACCTTGGGTGATGCATTGTTCTGAACTAATGGGAATAGGCTCACTGCCACCATGTGATAGAGAGGATAGTCTTAACTGTTGACGCAGGTGATAGTGAGGGGAAAAAAATAGAAAAACAGAGGGAGAGCTGGGAGGGAGAAGAAGGCTGAATTTCCTTGTCTCCACGTATTGTACATATAATAATTAATTTCGTTGAATTGCAATCATGATGTAATTGCAGGTAATTAGGTTGTCCGCTGCCACCCAGGATTACCCCAGATCCATCATCTGCAATGTTCATGGAGTTAATCCCAAGTTCCTTGAGATAGGCAAGGAAAGGTTTGAGCAACAACATAGCAGTAACCACCAAGCCTTCACCAAAGGTGCTTACTACATTGGGAAGATGATTTGGAACAAAGGCTATGGGGAGCTACTTAAACTACTTAATGATCACCAAAAGGAGCTCGCTGGTATTGAGATTGATCTATACGGCAATGGAGAGGACTCCGATCAAGTTAAAGAAGCTGCTAACAAGCTGAAACTGACAGTTAGAGTTCATCCGGGTCGAGATCATGCTGATCCTTTATTCCATGAGTAAGCCTCTTTCTGTTCTCCCACCCTCGTGCCCCCTTTTCATGGACTGGGATCAATTAACAATAATTAAGACTTGTTTTCCTTTTCAGTTTTAAAGTGTTCTTGAATCCTAGCACCACAGATGTTGTTTGCACAACCACAGCCGAAGCATTGGCTATGGGAAAGATTGTTGTTTGTGCCAATCACCCCTCTAACGACTTCTTCAAGCAGTTTCCCAACTGTCGAATATATGACGATGACAATGGTTTTGTTGAAGCGACATGCAAGGCACTCAGTGAGGAGCCTGTACCATTAACTGATGCACAGAGATATGAGCTGTCGTGGGAGGCAGCCACGGAGCGGTTTTTAAAGGTTTCCGAGCTGAACCAGGTCTTTGCAACAGAAAGGGAGAAAAATTCGTCAAAGGAATTTGCATCAGTCTCCTTGAACTTGTGGAAAAGCATGGAGGACACTTCAGCATATTTTCACTATCTGGCATTAGGATTTGAAACAACTAGAAGAGCATTTGGTGCGATTCCAGGAAGCTTGCAACCGGATGAAGAGCAACGTAAAGAACTTGGTTTGGCAACCTCATCCAAACATTCTCTGTAAATCATTTCAGAACATATTTGAAATGCTAGAAAATTTCAACCCTTCCATTTTCATTTACAAACACATGATAGTACTCTGGCTAAAGTTTTAATACAAAAGTTGGTTCACCAATAGTGTAATTTACCCAATATAAAAAATAAAATATAAAAACTTACTAATGATAATATATTTTCCTTTGCATAAGGAATGTGTCATTTCTCAACTAAATTGGTGATCAGATGACATCAAGAGATATGTAGATAAGTATAGTATAGATATGGTAACTTTTTCTTTTAACAACGCGAAGATTTTGTCTATTATAGAAAAATGGTTGTTACACACTTATAATAACAGACAGATCGTTGTTGTAAATCTATCTATCATATAATTTTCACAGTGAATTTTCATCAAATAAAGAAAGTAAGGATGATATTAAAAAAAAAAAAAGGAAGTAGGAAGTAAATCAACAAAATTAAAACACATATAGCAAGTGCATACACTATTGCTTTTATGCAAATTTTATTTTTACATGTGATTAATTTTAATGTTCGTAAGTCTAATAAGTTTAATTAATTAGTATGAGTTATGAAATTAAATTAATTAATTTATCAAGAATGATTAAATTTAAGTGATCAATTTATAAATTTATAATGCTCCAAATTCATAATAGAATATTTAATTAGGAACTTAAATAATTTATTGAATTGATATCTTGAATTTCAATCACTGAAGGTTATTTCATTTAATAAATTATAATGAAAAAGCTTGTTTATATGGAATAGCTATAATCTTATTTAAAAGTTTAAGCAACATGTTATTCTAGGGAACTAATTTAATAAAGAATATATTCTATAATTAAAGAGGATATTGTTATAAGTGAAAAATTAGTATAGAGAATTAAAATAAAACATAAATATTGATTGTACTAAAAATTTAATTATTTTTGCAGGTAATTATTATAGAGAGGATTGACTATATCTTAACTGTATTTAGTGGTAAAGATATTAATTTTTAACATGAAAATAATTCATACTATATTATACAAAATTTACATTACCTGAAGAGAAAATTGAGTTTCATAAAACTGAATATACAACATCACTACTTAAATGTTTTAAATCTGATTTTTTTTTAAAATTACACTAATGTTATAATCAAAGTATAAATGTAAATTACAACACAGCTGGATACAAAGATATCTAAACAAATAGAATTAAATTAAAGAGGAAGAAATTAAAAAATGGAAAAATGTAGACAAAAGCCGACTAACTTGAACTAAAACTCATATATAGCATCACATAACGTGCCTTTTCCCTGTAATATATTTGTTTCAGTTTTCAAATAGATTAAGTAAGCGATTTGCCCAATATTTAATTGTTTGTGAGGTGCCAGGGACACTGCCGGGCGTCGGGTATATCAATAAGAAGTAACCGCCACTGACGTTTCCGTTTTTACCATAGGCCACCATTCTTTTGAAAAACCAGTAACGGCTGGTTTCTGAGTTTTTCCTTTGTGCTAAATATTGCCATTCATGGCCTCAAAATTTGTAGCTTTGCTTTTACTCCCTTTATGAATACAACTCTTCTGCTTTTACTCTTTTTTGTCTCATATAAACTGAAAATTCAAGAACCAAACTAATCCTAGTAAAATCCGAGCTGTACTCAGAAGTAATCAATTTCTTGCCTTTTGAATCATCTCCTTCCACGTTTCCTTCGCCACCAGCATTGTCTCCACGTGTTCTATCGGGAGGGATTCTGTTCTTCCTCAATGACTTCTTTATTAACCCCTCCTTCCCATCTCCAGTTTCGCACTACACACCTTAATTTCCGTAGACAACTTAACTTTGGTGGCAATGGCTGATGATTATATGAAGCTTCAACAACCAGTGGATGAAAACAATGTTCCTGACATCCCAGAACCTGAAACTGAGGTATATAATCCCATATTAGTTGGTAATATGGAATGGGTTTTGATGAATTTGTTTAATTGGTTCATTAACTAATGGATTGTTTTAGTTCACTATAGTATCCTATATCTAAACACGTAAAATTGGTTAAACAAGAGCATCAAGGCAATGAACATTGAACCACCAGCGTCTTGGGATTGAATCGCAGGCAAGAGTTGCCTGCTAGTGTGTGGCAGCGATTTGCTTCTGCCGAAGTTGTGTGAGTTGTAAAAAGAAAAAAAAAAAACAATGAACACAATTCTACTAATTGCAAAATGTTCAAATGTAGCCACCTTGTCAACATTTTATCTAGACTTTTGTTGCTTAATGTTTTAGGTCATAATGGAAAAATCCAGTACCTGACTAAGAAATTTTATAATCTGCTATCTGTACTTACCAAATCGTCTGAAATCTATTAGTGTATACTTGTTACTAACTGACTTTGGAGGTTATATACTTTTTTGACACCAAGGGATTTTTGAAGGCTGTTCTTCCTATGTTAGGGTATGTTTTGCTAAGATGATTTGACATGCACGGCGTGGTTTTGCCTTTTGCTTGTAACCGGTAACACGGTACAAGTTTGTAGGTCATGATTTGAGGATTGCATTCTGATTAGAAGAATATGATATTTTATCAAGTGCATTGTTCAAATAGTAGCATGTTTTCTGCTGCTTGAGTGGTTAATATCTACCAAGATCTGTTGGTTTTAGACAAATAAATTTGGAGAACCTTAGATTGCATGGTTGTTGGCTCATCGCGAGTCTTGTTCAAATGCCCGGCACGTGTCCTGTTGCTCATATACTAACATGGATTAAGATCTGTTGGTTTTGTACGGATAAATTTGGACACATGAGTAACGTTTCTTGATTTTACCTCCTATATTATGATTAAGTCATGTCAAGAACACTCATTCTAGTAATCTAGTTATTTATGTTGGCTAGTGGCATGTGCTGAATATAGGTTACCTTAATTTGTTCGATATGGTCAAAGAGAATCTATTGATGATTGCATCATTTAGGTAACGTCATGTGCGGATCGTAAGCTGACATAATTTCTGTGGTAATTTAGTTTAACTGTAACTTGAAACTTCTGAATATTGAAGCTAATACAAAACTAATCAGCAAACACAACAGGATTTGAGTCAAAAGTGGATCTATTAGTACTCTTTTATATCAATGAGTTTCAAGGCAATGAACATGGTTGTACTAATTGTAAAAGGTTCAAATGTAGCCACCTTGTCAACATTTTATCTGACTTCTGTTGCTTAATGTTTTAGATCATAATGGAAAGATCTAGTACCTGACTAAGGAATTTTATAATCTGGTATCTGTATTTATCAAATCGTCTGAAATTTATTATTGCATACTTCTTCTTACTGACTGATTTTGGTGGTTATATACTTTTGGACACCAGGGAATTCCTGAAGACTCTTCTTCCGAAGCTAGGGTATGTTTTGCATTAAATGCTTTGACATGCATGGATTTGTTTTGCCTTTTCCTTGAAACCGGTAATATAATTGGTAGAAGTTGGTAGGTCATGATTTGAGGATAAAGTAGGATTACATGCTGATTAGCCGAATATGATCTGTTATCAAGTGCAAATATTAGCATGTTTTCTGCCGCTCATGTGGTTAATATCTACTAAGATCTGTTAGTTTTAGACAAATAAAGTTGGAAAATCTTAGATTGCATGTTTGTCGGCTCATTGCAAATCATGTTCAAACACTAGCACGCGTCCTGTTGCTCATATACCAACATGGAGTAAGATCTGTCGGTTTTTATACAGATCAATTTGGACACATAAGTAACGGTTCTTGATTTTACCTTTCATGTCACGTGAAAAACACTCAAATCTATTAATCTTGTTATTTATGTCGGCAAGTGGCGTGTGCTGAATATATGTAATCTTAATTTGTTCGATATGGTCTAAGAGAATCTATTGATGGTTGCATCATTTAGGTAACGTCATGTGCTGATCGTCAGCTGACATAATTTCTATGGTAATTTAGTTTAACTGTAACTTAAACATATTTTAACTTCTGAATTTTGAAGCTAGTACGAAATTGATTAGCAAACACAACAGGATTTGAGTCAAAAGTGGATCTATCTAGTTATTCAGCCAATGCAGAGAATGGATCCGAGTACTCTTTTATACCAATGCGTATGTATTAGGTGATTACAAACACATAATGCACACTTAACAAAGTATAAACTTAAATTGGTGAAACAGAGAAATAGTTTTGAAGTTGATTTATGATAGCACACAGAATCTAGTGTTACTTTTTTTCTTCTTGTCTCAGTCTGCACTAATATTTGCATACTTTGGTTCCAAAATCTGATTTGTAAATGATTCTTCATTGACATACTTGAATAACACATATGATATGGTTTTAATGCATCATCCTCATAGGTTGTCATACAAACTTTTTGCAAGGAAACCTTTAAAATAGTGACATCCCTGATCCCTGAACACTTTTATTGCCATTTTCACCTAGTTAATTCATGTTTTCTCTCACATATTGCTCTTTTTTCTCTGTATTGACTCAGTATTTTTGTTTGAATCTTTAGGACCCCATTCCAACTCCTCCAGTGAGTCCTGCACGTCATGATATCTGGAGAGAGCAACGGTGGAAGGATATTTTAAGCAAAGAGGAGCGGACACAGCGCTGTTCACGCTGCCAGGAGATAGGGCATGCTCATATTCATTGTCCTTATCCGTTCTATCCTGTGAAGGCAAGTTACATATTCTATAATTCTTTTCAATTTCCTCAACATTTACTCATTATCTGCTTCTACTTTGCTTAAGCATTGTCTTTTTGATTGCCAGTTTTTAACAGAAGCATTTCCCGTGCCAATGGTCTGGAGACCTCCAAAAGGGGAATACCGATGCAGTCGCTGTGGTCGACGTGGACACAACCGCCGCACTTGTCATGGACCTGTTTTCTATTAAAAAGGTTGTTTGTTTGTGTTTTCTGCCATGCTGAACTTTTGGACATCTTTGTTTGCTGGGCTTTTCTATGGTGTTTTTCTTTTAAACCGTTAAGATAAGGGATATTTATATCTGTGGTTGAAATAGACATATATCGTCGTTTTCTGGTTATCAATATGCATTTGAAAAATATTACTCATGATGCTGGCAACAGCATGGAATATGAAATTTATCACCCCAATGATGGCACATTTTGGCAATTATTCCACAAAGTTTAGGCTGAAATAAGCTTTTTCAAGTATGCTAGAAGCTCTAGGATAATGCTAGCCATGTTTAAGTTAAATTCCAAACATACAAGGAAAGAAACGGAAAAAAGATACATTTTTTCTTTTGGGCAAAGAAACAAAAGGAAAAATGTATTACCTGGATCCATTATGATGTCACACTATTTATTACTGAACAACCTATGGCAAACATGACACCCTATTGAGGAACAAGATTGACGTGGCATGGTGCGAGCCTTATCTTTGTTTTTCTCTTAAACTCTACCCAGCTTCTGATGGAAACAACATAAATGAAATGGAAAAGAAAATCTGGTTGATCGTTTTCTCTTTTGGTCTGATACATATCAGCCCACTTTAACCAAGCTTTCTGCCTACATTAGTATGCTGAATGCTTAATAATATTGCCTTAGTGATGGAATGATTCAGTTGATCTGATTTTGGCTGTCTATATTTTATTGCCGAATCGGTTGGGTAATATCTTTTTACTTTAGGCATGCATGTTTATAAATTATGAAACTGAGTTGTTTTTTGACTGAACTGATAGAATTCTAACATTATGATGGTTTATAAAGTTGTAACTCCTTTATGAAATTGGAAAATCCAAGTCCCATTCCTTAATAAGCTGCTAGAACATGATTTCAACAACTTCAGTTGGTGTGCAATATTCTTTTGAAAGTGGCAAGAGAGTCCACTATTGTTATAGTATCATTATATTGTTAGTCTTTAGGTTGGACTCTGAACTCAGAGCAGGTTCTATGATGCTTGCTAGTTGAGACCATTATGATGAAATTAGATATCAATCTTAATGACTATCTCATCAGCCAAAGACTGTACCCTATACTAATGATGATGATGATGTTTGTCCTTTTTGGAGGTCTTGCTTCACCTCAATGATTTGATCTTAGAGTTTTTGTGTAGTTCATGCTGCAGAATCTTTCTGCAGAATTTGGAGCTGCTGTGTTTCAACAGTTGATGAAGAACCAATTATTTATTGCTATTTTAGAGGTTTGAATACGTGAAAATAGAGCTTCACAAGATGTCCCTCTTACGGGAAAAGCAATTTCCAATTTCCCTTCCTTAAAGAGCTAAAAAAATGGTGTCATAGGACAATAGAATCGTTTATCAACAAGTGCTATGCACAAGCTTCTATGCATGGCCCTTATGTTGGTAGATTTAAATTTGCAGTAGAGCTAGTGTTCTGTTTTCAAAGAATATGAGCCACCATACTATTTGGCCTTGAAGATTATCAGACGTGTTTATCATGAAATGTCTTTCTCTTTCACTATTTTCCTTTAGTTAGCTTAAAGAAAGCTGTAGGAATAATACAATATAGATTGTGATAAAATGGAGTCTTTGTTGTAAGTTAGAGAGTACAATTGAGTGGTGGTTTTAAATCCATCTAATAGATTTGGGTATATTCTTAGAGTTGTCCATGGCTAGTCCGTCTAAAAAATGGGAGAGTTTGGGTAAAAGCATAAGTTTGAAAAATATATTTAGGTAAAAAATAAGACTTATTTAGAAAATGGATTTAGTCTTGGGCAAAGTTTTTTTGCCAGGCCCGGCCCAACTCAAAATTGTAATAAAAAAAATTCTACTGTTTTATCGCAGTTTTCTCACTTTTTGACACTATTTTGTTACAATTTTATTATTTTACTGTTAATGTTTGAATATTATATAACATTTATTTTATTGTTAATCTTGCTACTATATTATAGGCATTTGCTTTATTTTCAATTTATTGAGAAATATTTATTTTAACATTTTTAGTTTATTTAGAGTATTATATTTAAAAAATATATATTTTAAAAAAAAATTAATATGAGTGAATCAAACACGAATTTTAACATTTTTATCAAAATTAAGCATAGACCTATTTTTTAGAATAGACCTTAACCCCTTAATTAAATCTAAAATTTTGTTAGAACTCGCCTAATCATGGACAATACTAATATTCTGTTTTACTTTCTTTTTTTTTCCTGTTGAAGACTTTTTAAATATGCACAAAACACATGCACACACCAAAAAATCCCTGTAGCATGGTTTCATGGAATGTTAAAGTATTAACACAACATAAAAATTTAAGCATAATAATTAATAAATATTGATTATATACTTTTTTTAACTTTTCATATATCATATAATTTTTCAATATTCAAAATTTTATATTATAATTTTTTTTTAAAGTTTAATCTTATTATAATTTGTGTAATGAACTTCACGAACTTTATAGCATACTTTACAAACTTGACTGTATATCTATAATTTAAGTTAATTTGTAAACTCCAACTCGATGAACCTCTAAGACTATGTGAAGGCCACATAGAAATTCAAAATAATTAATTGTTAATCGCCATAATATGTTTTATCTTAAAACGTCACATCACTATTACTATCAAAAATATCAAATCAGACTTTTATTCTAACAATCTTAAGATACGTAACTAATTTTATCTTCTACCATAAACGATTCATGCTAACAATTCATGTAAACTCTCTCCTTCTCTTGAATCTACAGATTTTCTCCACAAAAACCACAATCTCCACCTTCTTAACCTAGGTTAACAGGTCTAAAAACTATATTCTTACTTTATTATATTACAAACAATAAAACATTACTTTTATAAAATTCTAATTCTTTTTTGTCAAAAAAAACCATATTTTTTGAAGTTACATAATTACAATAAATTAAAATTCTAATCTTAATACTTTTTTTTTTTTAAGTTACCATGATGGCAATGACTCAAAATCTACCAAACATAAATTGAACTCAAACAGATAAATTAAAATGCATATATTTTTTTATAAAAATAAATTTAAATAATACTCGTAGGTAGGAATTTAACATTTGTCCTAATTTATTTTAAGGGGAAAAAAGTTTTCTTTGGTGTTTAGACAGACTCATACTAAAAATTGTGAATTTATATTTGTCATAAATTATAAGTTTACTTTAAACTAGAGGTGAGCGTTTGATCGAATCAAGTGAAAAAATTTTGAATTAATTAAGTTCGCAAGTCCTATTTTATCATCCTAACTCAATTTAAAATTGTTTCAAATTGAGTCAAGTGAAAAAAATTCGAGTTGAGTCGAATCGAATCGAATAAAATTGTTCAAATTAAATTAAAAAACGTAAACATATCAAATAAAAATATTGGTACGGTATAACTAATTTGAAAAATTTTACAAAGCAAAACAATCAAAAAATAAGATACTTGAGTGTGATAAATTTGAATAATTAATTAGGTCTAAAAATTATTATTTTAGAAAATTTTTAAAATTTTAAATTTTTTATATATTTTTTAGATTTTATATAATTTTTTTAAAATATAAATTTTGAATTTCTAAAAACTATTTTAACTTTTTTTGTAATTTTTGTTGAGAATGAAATCAATTTATTTATTTTCAAAATTAATAGGAACTAAAGAGTATTTACATTATTCAAATTATTCGAATTACAAAATTTAACTCAAATCGAGTTATTTAAATTAACTCAAATAATTTAATTTAATTAACTCTGAAATTTAAAAAAATTAAAATTTTTGATTCAAATCAAATTTTACTCGCTCTTTACCGCCACCCACAAATCCACAATTTTAGTGTTAATTGACAAAATTGTAATTTAAATTTGGAAATTTACCAAAAAACCTAAAATAAAGATAAACAAAGAATACTGTTAAAAGCATATGCGTCAAGTCGTCAATTCTCGATAGACACAGAAATGGCAAATCCCTCATCTGCTTCTCCTGCTTCTCGGGAACCTCAAGCACTGTCTTCTTCCGATGGTGCCACTACGGCGAAACCTGGTGAGCGATCTACGCCGTACGCATCTAACGTTATGCGTTTTCTAGAAAGCGTCGGGATTTCCAATCCCATCCCGGACAATTACAGTTCAGAAGACTTTTATTCTGATTTCTTATGTAACCACCTCAAGACCGACACTGTCCGACGTGGACACATCACCTGCTTCACCACAGTCAAGCCCACTATACTCGTAATGCTTTTGGATATTTTCTCTCTATTTTTTCTTATCGGACTTGTTAGATGAAAATTTTCTTTTTCTTTTTTGTTTGGGGGTTTGTTTTGCAGAATTCGATGGGTGGGTTACACGGAGGGGTAATTGCAGCAATATCGGAAAGAGTGGCGATTGCGACAGCTAGAACGGTGGTGGGTGAGGATAAAGAGCTTTTTCTTGGTGAATTGGCCATGTCTTATCTCTCTTCTGCTACCATAAACGTGAGATTTTATTTCCTTTTTTAGGGTTTTCAATTTCTAATATTGGTTTTCGTTAATCCTTATTGTGGTTTCAATGGAACTTGACTGTGATTGCGCCTGCCAATTTGATGTTTAAATGATGCTATGAACTTTCACATGTTATCTAACTGTTGATTGGAGTTTGTTCAAGTCTGATGTTTTCTACATTTTATTTACATTCATTTTTAATGAACTCCCCATTGTAATATGCCTAAACACAGTAGTACACACCTTTGCCTATGTCCACATACGTACTGAAGGCTAGTGCCGGACATGGATACTTCAAATTGCTTAGATAGGAGCTTACTTCTGCATTTCACCCTTCATTGCCTGACCCTTGACATTACCTTGCATCTTAATAGTTTATTTGCATTCTTGACTCTTTCTTTGCGGTTTTAGTGAAGCTCATGCTATCATATGTTGTATACTTTCAACGTGCAGGCAGAGTTGATTGTTGATGGGTCTGTAGTAAGAAGTGGAAGAAACACAACTGTAGTTGCTGTCGAGTTCAAAATGAGGAAAACTGGGAAACTGGTCTATAGTAGCCGTGCTACCTTCTATAATTCACCCATTGCCAAGCTATGAACTACCCCATACTAAGTCGCTCTGCTGATAACCAAACTCCTATGAGACTTATAGTTCTTTGTGTTGGTATTACCACGTCAATAATAATCATGCGCCAATAATCAAGAAAAAATTCTTGTTACTCTGTAATTCTTGATCAAATATAATGTAGACCAATAGGAATATAGATTAATGTGTCAAATTGTTACACAAAATGACACAAAATTATCAAGTCTAAACGATCTGTTTAATATGCCTAATTTAGAGATTAACAAAGAGGGAACCTAAAATTGAATCTGGTTAATTCAGATCAAATGGGTTTTCCATTATTTTCTGGTTAACTGCACTTCTGTGGCATATTTTTGCATATTACAGGTTGATAAAAGCAGATGCAACATTATCCTAAAAAATGGAATAGAAACAAACTATTTGAATAGCACATTTCATTTACGAATCTAACATTCTTAGAAGCGTGAGCTTTTGGTTTTCTAAATATCAACTAAGGAATTTGCTCATCGATGAAGACAAGATCATAATGCTCAGATATTAGGAGAGGAACAATATATAGACCAAAAAATTTGCATCATCATTATGTTGCTGAAGCCTTTTCACACATCCGAACCACCTTTTTTAATCCTTGCTGGCGAACGAGTACGCTTGTGACTGAGTTCTTACAACAATATGCGTGTAGAAGCCTGACATTGGCCAAACTGGTCTCAAACGAGTACAATCCTGAGAAACATGAAGAAATTGCACTGGTTTAATTCCAATGAACATGGTGATTGATAAGATGTTATCAAAAGGATTATATAAACGGATCACTTTACCAGCAATATTTCTCACGAAAATATGGCATTAACAAATGCCTCCGCATCAAAAGGTTGAAGGTCTTCAACACCTTCACCAACACCGACAAACTTCACGGGAATGCCAAGCTCATCAACCACACTGACCTGAGGTAAGAACATTGATAAAATGTGAATTGAAAGTTCAAAAGCAACTCTGACACCCTCCCACCTCTCACCCCAAAAGCAAAGAGAAGCTGGTTTAAAAGAGGGTACCACACAGCCACCTCTAGCAGAACCATCAAGTTTTGTCAAAATAAAACCAGTTATTCCAACAACCTGACACAAAAATTGAATGTTAATACAGCTGAAATAAGATGTTAGCATTTGACAAGTTTGTCCTAGTATCTTGATGAAGGCGAGGGTAGGAAGAGTGCCTCATTGAACTCTCTAGCTTGAGGAAGCATATTCAATCCGGTGTTCCCATCAAGAACTAGTAGTATCTCCTGCACATGTTGTGGTATTGCCTTAATTAGGATACTCTTTGCTATAAATACAAGAATTTAAAAAGATAGATACATAGCATATTCAATTCGTTTCAAATTCATTATCCTTGAAGGTACCTTTGAAGATACTACTAAAAGCTATAACTAAACCATAGAAACTGGTATTAAGAAATCACCCATTTTCATGTCAGGGGAGGCATGCTCTTAAGGAATAAGACAAAAATGATGCCCAAAGTAAATGAAGGTGGGGAACAGAGGCAGATAAAATAATGTATTAAAGATGAGCTTTGTCTGGATAGATGGGTAAATGCAAATCTGTCACATTGCCCGCACATTTTATTGAGTTCAAGGTCAGGAATAACTTGAGCTTACATTAGGTGCACCACGAACAACTTTTTCGACAGCCTTCTTACATGCTATCAACTCTTCCATCAAGCTGTAATTGGTGTGAAGGCCTGCAAAATTAATAAACCATGCCAGTGAGAAACAGTTTCAAGGCAGAGAAAATCGACAAGAACAAAAGATGAAGGTTTCATAATACTTACGTCCAGATGTGTCACATAAGACAACATCAAAACCTTGCTCTTTACCTCTTTTCACAGCCTGCGAAAGCACTATTCAGAAAGCATTTTAAAACCACAAGTTAACAGTTCTGTAACGCATCACAATGATAACAAACAGCAAAACCCCTTTCCTTTTCGGTCCTATTCTATTTGTCTACCTGATGATGCTTTGGCATTCTCTTTTTCAGCTACAACTATCTCACAACCAGTTCTCTCAGCCCAAATCTCTAGTTGATCACTAGCAGCTGCTCTGAATGTGTCCCCTGCTGCCATCAATATCTGCCAAGATCTCAAACTGTAAGAAAAGAATTACATGCAAGAACCATTTGTGAATAAGCATGTTTATAACCATAAAGGCCTTCATCACATTGTAGTAGCTAAAGCATTTTATGCTTTTTAGTAGCTCACTTTTGCCCCTTCATTCTTTAGTCTATAAGCCAGCTTTCCTGCAAAGGAATCATTAATTGGATTATTTTATAATAAATCGTCAGGCATCAATTTGTTTAGATAAAAGTTGCTCATCAACTAAGATAACCCACAGAACCCCATTCCCAAATCTTAACTCCCTTAACTCTATAACAATTAAGACATGCTTTTTAGTCTCACCAAGTGATGTTGTCTTGCCACCTCCATTAACGCCAACAATCATGATCACGGCTGGCTTCCTGATAGCATCAAAGAGCGTTCAGCAAGAGGAACAACCGACACCAGTTTACCGCAGGATGGAACATCAAGAAAATTCAAAAGATGAAAGATGATAAACCTGAATCCAAGCCGAAGCTCGGTGTTACTCCCCTTCGTTGTTAAGAGATCCAACACACTCTTCTTCAATGCATCCTAAACCCACAATTGATTCACATTTTTCAATATGTGTAACCTCATAAAATAGAACACTTTCACTAACTAAATCCAATAAAAGAAATTTAAAAACATTATGGTATTTTCTGTATTAACCTTTATTTCACTTCCTGATTTAAGTTTTCCACTTAGAATATCCTCCCGCAAGCGTTCCACTATTTTAATAGTAATTCTTGGCCCAAAATCGGATACCAACAAAGCCTGCAAAATCAAACTAAAAATAAATAAATTTATTCATTTTCAGATCTTTTTAACTGCTTTAATTACACTTTTTCAATAGCATTTGAACAATGAATAGAGAAGAGAAAACCTCTTCAAGTTCATCGAGGACGCGATCGGTGTCGGCGAGGTTCCAGTATAATAGGAGTTCGTCGATGACGGCGAGGTTGTCTCTGGTTTTGGAGAAACCTGAGAAGATCTTTTCGACGTCACTCTTGGCCTTTTCCTTGATCAACCGGCCGAGCCGAGTGAAGAACCCGGTCTGACTAGCCAGGACTTTGAAACGGGAAGCGATCGGCTTAGCGGTTGTGAAAGGACTGAACCGGGTTTGAGGGAAGTTGGAAAAGAGCGGTGACGGTGAGGGTTTGAAAGTGAGGGAGAACTGAGTAGAAGAAGCCATTTCTATGTTTCTCGGTAAACTGAATTGTGTGAGATGAAGGGAAGGACTCGGAGTGGATAGCATTCTCCCAACGACGTCGTTTGGATGCAACGGTCTAATAGAAGTGGATGTCAAAAGATAATCCAATTTTATTTCTGAAATCGGCTTCAACCGGTCTTTAATCCGTTAGCTAACTTGTAAATATTTTATCCAGTAAATATATATTTTTACTATTTATTTCCGTGGATAATATTATTTTTACACTTTCCTAATAAAGTGTTCCAAAAATAAGATGGTGCAAGAAAAAAAAATCATGAGTTATCTATTTTTGTCTTAAATTTTACAATTAAATATTACTATTTTTTTTCCACATTCATTCTAAAATTTAATATTTTTTTAATTTAGTTTTTGAATTAGATTAAAGTGTCACAATGTGATATCCATCATCATTTAAAAATATAAAAATATATAAATAATCTAAAAAATATAAAAATATATATTTAAAATTTTCAACTGATATAACTATTTACCTAATTATATTCTTCATTTTTTTTAAATGTTCTACAAAATAAATAAAAAACTAATATAATTATCAAATACATATTATATATTTAAAATTTTTAATAATTTATTATTTAAGTAATAATTTATTTCATGATAAAAAAAGTCTCTAGAGCTGTTTATAGGTTGAATCGGATTGAGTTCCAACCGAATCAAGAAAAAATTTAGGCTCATTTTTTATGCTTGACCCAATAGAAATGTATTCAAGCTTTACGTGAATGTTGCCTAGAGATCAACCGGGGGAAAAGTAGCCTGCCAAGTGATTATACGTAACTCGAAAGGCGTGGTTAGAGCTGGTTGTGCCTCGTGCCTTTGACTCTTTATACTGAAACTTGAGTGGTTGTTGAGGCCCTTCTCTTTATTAGAAATCATGGTTTTCATCTGTTATGCTCTCTTATTTCTAGGTTTAATAATCGACCTTTGGACTTATCTTTATATGAGTATGGTCGAATCTTTGAGGGGCATGTGGATTTTGTATTGGATTTTATTTTGTTTCTTTCCATTACATTCCTAGGCCGGCCAATGGAGTTCCCCAAGGCCTTGCCTATTGATCTCGAGATTTTGAATTGGGCTGTCTCGATGCCATTCACCTGTTGGTATAGGATGACGCTATTGCAGCTTAATTCACTTTCCTCACGGGCTTTTGCTAAAAAAAAAAAGAAGAATGCACTAATACTCAACAAAACGATAATATGGTCACCTGCCCCTACACATACAAAATACGTCAACAACAAATGCAGCAAATACACAGCATGATACAAACAGTAGCCAGGCATTAAATTCCTAAAACATAGCTAAAACAAATTTTGATAACCACCATGCCAAATCACCAGAATCAATAACCCAATCGAGGGGGCTAAATGTGAGAACCCGTCATTGCAAGCCAAGCCAATCAATTTCCACCAGGATATCGCTTGGAATGGACCGAATCCAAGTCTCAACTTAAACTAAAATTTGTCAGCATTAAAACACCAGCAGCAGGGATGCAACTCGACACAAATCTCAATTAAATAACCGAAAGCAAGTTATGAGTTGTAACAATCTCAGAGCTGACCAACTTATCTGTATCTTCATTGGCTAATCTCGGAATCTGAGAGATGAACCACCTCCTAGCCAGGGAGGGGTCCTTGCATGAGTGGATGATATATATTTCTATAGATACAAGGAGCCTTCCAAGGGTTCCGAACCCACAACAACAACACTGATGCAATCAAAATTATATTTCCCTTCAAATCATTATTATTTTTTCTTTGCTTAGTAGTCTCCAAATATAAACAATTTCAATTCCAAATTTTTGAATCCCACGGCTTTAGGGACAACTTTGGTTGAGTCTGCAATATGTTCAGGTAAAATCCATCCTTTTTGCAACGTGATTATGGTTGATCGATAAGTTGACGTAAATTTCTACTCCAAAATTTCCTGGCAAAATCGCTGGAGAAAAGAAAAAAACCAATAGACTTAGAAGTGCAGCAAAATACTAATGAAAGGCCCCCATCATTTTCAAACATTTTTTATTACTTGCACTTCGAACAGATATTTTCTTGTTTTTATGTGTTCCGACCACCAGTTTTGACCTGCGCCTCCGCCCTCCACAGGCATTTATTTTATCAAATTTATTGGCCAATAATTAATTAACAAATTTAGTTTGGTCCAGTTCCATCACAAATACATAAAGCACTAATAGCCGCTAACGACGCGGGTTGTCAGTAGCTATACCCGTAAATCAATTGTTGGATCAACATTTTATTAATGGAGTTTAATTTTTGTTGTTTTAAATTTATTTATTAACTTTAGTAATGTTTAATTTAGAGTTAATTGCATAAAAAATCTTTAAACTATGAATTTCGGTCTAAATTAGTTTTTAAATTTAAAATTATTCTAATTATAATTTTAAATTATTGAGATTATATCAATTAGATCTTTTTATTATAAAAATTATTAATTTAATTGTTAAATGATATATCAGATCTTATGTGACAATTTAAAATAAAAAATTTAAGAAAAAATGAATGTTATAAAAGTGTATATTTTAAAAATTTTAGTTTTGATGTTTTCAAAAATTTAATAAAAACTTTAATGTTTATTCTTTAATTTTGTTTTCAGCTTTACTTTATTTTTTAATTTTTATTTTTAAAGTATATGTGACAATAATTTATTTTTTTAAATTTAGCCATATAAGATTTATTGTACCCTTTAATGATTTTAATAATAAAAAGACATGCTTAATATAACATTGATAATTTAATGATGTAACTAAAATATTTTGAAATTCAGGGACTAATTTAAAATAAAAATCATAATTCAAGGATCTCTAGTACAATTAACTTGAAAAATTAATGTATATAAGGGTGAGTTTAGATGGGCGGTTCGTTTACTTGCAATTAGTGTAAAAATAGCAGTGACAACGAGATTAAATACTATAGCGATATTATAGCGTGAGATAAAAAATAAGTTAAACGCACAGCATCGCACCAATCGCACATCCAAACCCAATCTAAAGCTTCCTTTGGATTAGATTTTACCCATGGTGAGATGGAATATTGAGTGAATATTTCTTTTCACTGCACTAGTTTCTTGTTTGGAAGATTTGATATGCGGTGCAATTGAGCACTCTCACCGCACTGTTGCTCTCAATTTTCGAGCTAAAGGTGCCAGTGGAGAAAAAGTTGAGGTCAGTTTCTTTATTACCCTTGTTGATTATTTTTTTATTTTTTAGTTTTATAGAAAGTAAAATATTATTAGATATTTTTTATATAACAATTTAATAAATATATAAATTTATTGTCATAAATATATAAGTTTAATTATTATTTAATATAAAATAATTTAAATGTATTTTATTATTTATTATGAATATAATTTAAAAATATTTAAATTTTATTGCATATGATTTTAATATTTTAATTATCATTTAAAAAATATATAATTTTATTTTATGTTGTATTATTTAATATTAATATAAATTGAATTATTTATTTTATTATAAATATATTGTAAACTAATGTCTATAATGATTATTTTTTATTTTCATCTTACTGTTACAGTTGCATTTGAATCCAAATACACATCTATTACTATTTCTATTCTTACTACTAGTATATTTAATCTCACCATTACAATAATTAATCTCATCACCACCGTTATGTTTAATCTAAACATAACGAGATATAAACTAAGCCTAAGTCGTTTTATCATTCAACGTTTAGTTTAGATGACGTAACCCGTTTAAACATTTGTTCCTCCGAATCTTCTGTGTTTGATTCCTTTGTTTATCTTTTATCTTTGTAATTTAACCCTTTACATGCATGCTTCCAGGTTCTTTCGTTGATCACCAAATTCGTACCACACACGCGCCTCTTGTTATAGCCAATTATGACTTCTAGTTCGGTCTAAATTTTAAAGTCTATAGTCAACAGTGAAGCAGCACCTCTCTTTCCGCCGCCTTTCTCACCAACTTCCTTCAACTACTACCTCTTCCTTATATTATATAATATAAACCCTCCCACCTCATTAACTCTCCCATATTGAATTTCATCAAAAATCCTAAACCTCCTTCCATTCTTCTTAATAATCTTCGCTTAGTTCTTGTCCTCTTCTTCTTCATTAATTGTTACAATGGAGACAAAATCTCGCACTCTGGAGATCACAATTTTGTCAGCAGAAGATCTAAGAATCCATAACAAATCGGTTAAAAAGAACGCTTTCGTCGTCGTCCAGACCGACAGTTTTATCTCTAAGACGACGAAGATGAACGGAAAAGGAGGGAGCTCTCCATCGTGGAACGATAAACTAGTGATGGACATGCCCATGCACACACGCTTCGTCACCCTCCAAGTCAAATGCAAGTCCTCAGGTGGTAGGGATAAAACCGTCGGACTTTTAAGAATACCGGTGACGGATTTTATCGGAGGGTATTCTCCCGAGACTTGCTTACAGTTCTTGAGTTACCGATTAAGAGATCCAAAGGGACTCAAGAACGGAATCCTTAACGTTTCTATAAGACTAAAAGAACCCTTACAAGGTTGTTCTTCCCAGGCCGTAGCGTCTGGGCTTGGGATCCCCATCGACGGACGAAATGATTTTGGAGTTGTTACTGGGATTCCCATTTGTAGTGGCTATCCATCTACTTCTTTCTTTAGATGAAGCAATCTTTATTCAGTTGTATAAAACACAGTCAATAAAAATTTTTCTTTTATTTTCCCCAGATAAAACTAAAAACTTGTTGCTACATTTCATTACTTCATTCAGAAATTCTACTCAAACGGCATCATTTAGCATCGATTACTCGGCTTCCAGGAATAATGTTAATTATGATGAAGGTTTGGGTATAAGAATTAAGCCTATGCCTGTCTCAGTTTGGTGAACAACTTGGGTGTTCCAAGTTGAAGTCAAAACACGTGAGAAGAAAAGAAGAATAGGTTTTTCACGTTTAGAAATCTCAAACATTGCTTTTGTTCTCCTCACCCAACCCAAGGGAAAAAAATTTAGACTTAGGGGTTGCGTCTGGCTTTAGTTCCCTTCTTTTTTATTTTAGACTAAGTATTTAATCTCACATTATAATATTTAATTTTATCGTATGGAAAATAAGGAATCATGCATATACTAACGGCTATGTGGAAGTGGAAGTATATAATTTAATTTGATCCAGAAAGTGAAACAGATATAGGAAAGAGGACAAGGTCTCTATCCTTTCTCGAAAGCTTCGTAGCAATTTCAAGTGAAAAAGGGTTGCATAGCATGGCATCTGCCGGTGCGGGTCTTGATAGCTTCTACATCTTAGATGGTCAATGCTGGGAAACTTCCCCCAATATTTCAACCTTTAATTTGTATTCTTTCAGCCAAGTTAGCTTAGCCCATTATTTACTATTTTTTTGAATAATTAATCAGGAAATTTTCATTATTTACCATTCATGAATGCACGGTCCATCGCCAATCCACCAGCCCACGTCAGTGTGCATTAATTTGATTACGTTTGGTTTGTATTTAATTTTTATATTTTAATTGGATGAATTTTATTTATTTACTTTTTGATTTTTTAATTTTATTCAGTTAATTAAATTTTATTATTAATCTTATATTACGCATAAAATTGTAGACTTAATTTATATTTTTTAATTTGATCATTTTTAATTTTTATACATTTTTTTTTAATTTTGAAATTTCAGTCTAATATAATTAGGACAACTCTTAAATTTGTTTTTTAGTTTCTTTTTAATAATATGATGAAATAGTAAGGTAACATGACATTACAAATGTTATAATATATTTGCCGATAAAAGTACTACGAGGCTTTTTATATTAGGAGTCAAATTGCATTTTATCCTCTCTACTAAAAAAATAGACAAATCAATCACTGTGCATTAGATTAAATAGTAAAAGAGCCACATACGCCAGCATGAGATAAACGTGGCACTATTTGGTTATTGTTTCAGTCATGACATTTTTTAACAATAGAAATAGATGAACTTTTTAACATAAAGGACGAGTTTGGCCTTTGATTTAACGTACATAGATTAATTTACCTATTTTTTAAGTAAAGAGAACAAAATGTAATATGACACCTAAAATAAAAACTTTCATGAAATTTTCACCTATGTTTGCCTCATAAGATTTTGAAAATAATAAAATGAATTAAAATTGAGAGATTTATGCATTAATATCGTGGCAAATCTAGAGGGAGGCTAGCAGGGGCCCCAACCCTCTAAAATTGATTTTTTTCATTTAGGTCCCTTAAAATTTTAAACTAATAATGATAAAATTACATCTTGGTCCCTCCAAAAATGATAAAAGAAAATTGATTTAATCCTTTAAAATTTATAAAGATATAAGCTATTAAAATGGTAAAATTACATTTTTACTATCATAAAAATATACAATTTAATTCCGCCCCTCCTAAAAAAATGTTCTGTATGTAAATTTTGTATTTGGAAAATATGATAACATATTTTTAAAAATAAAGTAGATAGTTATTTTTCTTAGGGATAAACCTCAAAATTATACATGAACTTTGATTTAATGTGCAATTGTATACATGAACTTTAATTGTGGTTCAAATGTATACTTGAAACTCTAAATTTGATTTAATCGTGCATATTCAAAGAATAAATATATCAATTTATTTTTATATTAGATAAATATAATTACTCATGTATGTAATATATATACATAAAATGATATTATATTAATAATTGTGTTAATTATTTACAATAATTTGATTAAATCAAAATTTCATGTATAACATTGAACAAACATTAAAAATTTATATATACAATTATTATGTTTAGGTAAAATCCATCGTTTTTGCTAGGTAGTTGTGGTTGACCTAAATTTCTACTTCAAAATTTCCTGGCAAAAGCGCTAAAGAAAAGAGAAAACAAATGGACATCTTTTTATTACTTACATTCCAACGCAAATGTTGTGGTTTAGACCCTCTGCAGGCATTTATTTTATCAGCCAATAAATAATAAACAGATTTCCTTAGGTCCACTTCCATGCTGACGACTGCCCGCTGGTGTAAGCAGCTCTACACGTAAATCAATTGTTTGATGGAAGTTTTATTAATTAATAGTTTCATTTTGTTTGTTTTAAATTTATTTATTTTCTTTAATAATGTTTTAAATAATATTTTATAATTTATTTGTTAGAAAAATAAACTGAATTGATGTTTAAAATAATTTTGTATTTTACCTTTTACTTAAAAATAGGTAAATTAATTATTGTACATTAAATCAAAAAGTATATTGATCATTTGTTAAGATTTTTATCTATTTTTAGTATTAAGTGATGATGTGAGTGACGGAGCAACAAGAAAATGACATCTGACATTTTATCACGTCAATAAATATTTTAAATAATTTTAAATAATTATAAAAAAATATAAAAAATTATTTAAAAATTATTAAGGCAACATATATAATGAACTTGAAAAATGGTTATCCATACTTAAACGAGTCTAAACAATCATTTACTCAAATTTATTCTAAAATGGTTTTTTAAATAATTATAAAATTTATAAAAAATAATTTAAAAATTATTTAGAAATATAAAAAATTATTAATTTTTTAGAAAGTAATAATGAAACCTTATTAAGAAAGGTTACTATTTTATATATGTATATATATTTGAACTACAAGAAATATTAGAAAATAATAAATTAGGATCTATCAACTTGTTTAATTAAAAATATTAAGAAGATATGTATATATATTTGACTACTTTAAGAGTTTTTATAGTTTATAAAAAAATTAATAATTATTTATAATTTCTTATAATTCTTAATAATTTTGTATAATTTTTTAAAAATTCACTCTACAATTAACCTAAAATGATTGTCCAGTTTCATTCTAGTTTAGACAATCATTTATCATATTTTAATATTTTTTATAATTCCTAAAACTTTTTAAATAATCTTCAGCATGGCACTCTTGTTTAATGGTTTCTATATCCTGGTTGCTGGTTTTGGCCTGGGGTGTTGCCCTCTACAAGATATGTGCTTCAGATGGACGTTTTCATCATGCAAGCTGTACGTCATAAGTATAACTTGTGAAATAGTTTTACGTACAAGGTACTTTCATTCCCTTACTTGTTCTGCTCTTCCTACATATCTGGTCTCTTGTATAATTATTCTCCATGTGGTGGTTGATTTTGTAGCTGTGTCGTATTGTTTTCTCTGCAAGGGAAAAAGGAACACTAATATGTGTCATTTTGGAAACTTTCAACTGTGACCGATGAAGTGGAAACTGTATCTCCACTGACATCATCTTCACAGTAGGGCAACCTATCCTAAGATCTCCACCCAATGTAATCACTTGAAGGCTACATCTATCAATATGCCTACTTATCTTGTAAATTGGTTGTCAAGCTTTACCCAAAGTGACAATACTCTTTCTTATTCATCTCTCGACAGATCAAGGTCAGGGAATTGTTGTTGGTTTTAATGAATGCTCTCTAATTGATTGGTATAAGGTCCGGAATGCATTTGTGTTTTTGGATGTTGCTTTTACTCTTAGTGTATGAAGGACTGAAATCTTGTTACAAGGAAGAAGATGCAGCTCTTCCCATTACTGCTTAAGTTGCAGCTGAGCAGTTTATCTATGAGAAATGGACACATTTGGGTATCTTAAGTAGTATCTGTAACGATCCAAAATTTACAGTTATCGAAAAGTGTATTTTCGGGTCTTTGTTTTTGAAAAACAAATTCATAAATATTTATTAAAAATATTTACGAAGTTAGTTGTGTTGTTAATTAGGTTTTGGCTAGGTGAATTAACTTGAATTAAGGTTAATTAGGTATAATGATTAGATTGAATATAGTATAAAAGTTTAATTATAGACTAGAGAAAATTGAAGGGACTAAACTAAGAATTAAACCATAAATACCAAGTGTGTGATAATAGTGAAATACATGTGGAAAAATAAAATACATAAATTAGTAATAATTACTTATTTACTTATTATATAAGTAAATATTATTTTGTTATTAAAATATAATTATATTACATTATTAAAATAAAACATAAAATAAAATAAATCATAAGGGATAATAAATGCCAAATGTATGGAAAATATTATTCCATGTGTATGTATAAAATATATATTTATACTTAATACTTAAGTATATAAATTATAATAATATAATAATATAATAATATAATATAATAAAATATAAAGTAAAATAAAGAAATAAAACAAAAAATAAAGAAATAGAATTGAAACAAAAACAGGGGAAAGAAAGGAGAAAAAGAAAAAAGAAAGAAAGAAAGGGGAATTAGGAATTTTAAGGTTTTAACCTTAAGTGGTAAGTCAATTTAATCTCTTTTCTTGTAATTTTGATGTTTATGGAATCCTAGAACAAAATACTACTTTATTTATGTTGAAATTTTGAAAGTTAGTTGATTTTTAGATGTAGTTTATGTTGAATTAAGTGAAGAATTAGGGGTTAAATTGATAGAATTTCAAGTTAGAATTGAGAAAAAGATTGAATTGTAAAACAAATCATAAGTTTTATGTAGTAGGGACTAAATTGAAAGAAATTTGAAATTAGAATTTTATGGTGAAATTAGAGAATTGAAATTAGTTTTAAGAGATAGTTGTATGAAAAATAAAGAATAAAATTATGAAGGAAATAAGGTTAGATTTGAATAGGGATTGAATTGGAATTTAGGTAAAAGTTGTGTGTAAATTGAAATGTTCAATATGAAATTGTAGTGTATTGATAATTTTTAATTGTTTTAATTCCGTAGCTAACGTTGAGCTGGAAACATTCGCTAAGAAAGGGAAAGAGAAAGTCAACAAGGATTAGCTCGGAAAATACGGTTTGTATTTCTATAATCCAAAAACTAAAACTATTTGTTATATTTATTATTATTATTATTATTATTATTATTATTATTATTATTATTATGTATGGTAAGTGAAATTGAGGTGAGTTTGGTATTGTGACATTGAATTGGATTGAATTGAAATTGTATGTATATGTGAAAAATGTGATAAGTATGATAATTGAGATTGAATTGGAATTATATGATTATTGTGGAATTGATATTGAAATATATATTGATTGAGAAATGAATGGAAACCTTATTAACTGTATCGGACTGAGTCGGATATAGTTGGCATGCCATAGGATTGGAAGTGTTCAGGGATACTTCGACTTCAAGTTGATGAGACACTTCAAGTTGATGAGACACTAAGTGTCGTATTATTACTTTGGATAAGTCCGATGAGGTACTGAGTACTGTATTATTTTACTTTGGCATAACCAATAAGGCACTGAGTGCCGTATTGGTGTGTTTTGGTTGGATCCGTGTATCTGTCCGAGTCCGAATTGTGTTAATAGGGATATATGAATGAATTGGCCAATTGATTGACATTGAATGATATTGATTATGGATTGGAATGAACAATGAAATGAAATATGTAATTGAGATGTATGAAATTGCATGAATCATAAATTCATGGAATGGATATTGAAATTAAAATCGAATTAGGTATTTTATTTTATAAAATGCTATTAAATAGCAATTATGAAATTGAAATAGAAAATAAGATATTTGAAAGTGTTATGAGTGATGTGTTTATGATATTTAATTATTTATTGAATGATTACTGGTCATGAGTGATTATGTATTTAAACATCATAAATTTTGATTAATAAGTATTTGGATTATAGAAATACCATTGAGTTTATACTCAGCGTACGGTTTGTTTCTGTGTGCAGGTTAGGTTAAAGTCAGAACGTTGAATCAGCATCCAGAGCCGATCCCGAACTTAAATGGTGAAGTATATTTTCTTTTTGGTAAATGGCATGTAACTAGGATGTTGTGTTTGTCAATTTGGGAAATATTTGTAAAATATGTTATAAAGTGTTCTTGGTTATATATATATATGTGTGTATGTGTGTGTGTGTGTGTGTGTGTGTGTGCGTGTGCGCTATATTAAGCTTATATAATGGTATGTTTTGGTATGCAGATAAATTAGTTTGAATGAAGTCAAATGAATTGTGATAAACCATAAATACAACATATTTTAATCCCATGCTTGGCATATTTTTGGATGATTTATCTTATAATTTAAGGAATTTAATGCTCCTAATCCCTTAATTTCACGTTTTATACTTAGGAGAGTATTGGAAAGTGAAAGGAGCGAGAAACGGGCCAAAAACGGACAAAATAAGCTAATTTCAACGTTCCACACGGCCTAGGCACTTCCACATGGGTTCACCATATACCTGTGTGAGACACACGGGCTGGCCACATGCCCGTGTGTCAAGGCCGTGTCGACTTCTACCAAGCCAGTATTGCTGATAAACGCTAATTTATACATATTTTTACCTCATGCTTAGCCTATATTTTAGATGAATTATTATCAATTTAGTGAGAATTGGTGCTCTTAATCTTTCTTTTTCATATCTTATACTCAGGAGAGCATAGGGTAGAGAAAAGAATAGGAAATGGACTGAAAATGAAGAAAATGGGCCAAAAATGACATAACACACGGCCCAAGGAATCACCACACGGCCGTGCCACATGAAGATCACACGGTCCAGCTCTCGACAAGCACGGGCAGGCCACACGGCCGTGCCAAATCACACGGCCTTTGTCGAAGTCACACAGGCGTGGCACACGGGCGTGTTCTAGTCGTGAGGAAGAGGAATTTCACTCGAATTGGGATACTTGGAGGCTAAGAAAGGCTCCCCAAAGCTCTATATAAAGACCCTAGGAGGCAACTCTAAGGGTGTGCTTATTTCCCCACAAAGGGAAGTATTCTTTGCTGCCAACACAGAGAGTGGAAGTAGGGATTACTCTCAGGGAAGCTGATTGATTCATCCCAGAAGCCGGAATTCTGCAGCAATATAGAGGATCTCCCTAAATTCCTTCAGGGGTTTTCGGGTTCTTTTATGTTTTGTTATTTTATATCTTCTGAGATGTTTTCTTTCTTTATTATGAACTAAACCCCTCAAATACTTGAGTGGGATGAAACCTAAGATGAATCTTGCTATTATTTATTCTTGAGTTATATGATAAATACTTGAGTTGTTCTTAATTATGTGCGTTTAATTCTTGTGTTAATAAACCTAGGTATTAATTCAAGAAATAGATGTGCTTAGAGCAGAGGAGCAAAAGTCCCTGTGATAAGAGTAGATCTACCATAATTAAGCGGAGTTGCATGCAACCCTAGACATAGGGCGACATAAATCTGCCGGATTAGGGTCAAACCTAATATGGGGAACCATAGATCGAATTAATGCAACCTAAGGAGTTAATTATAAAGGAACTTTAATTAACAACTTAGGCCTAGTTGCTCTACGCCTCGACGGAGGGTTTAGCATAGATTAGGGATCTCTACGGATCAAGTCAAGTGAATAAATTGTCTAGCTCAAGAACCAATAACAAGTGAAGTCTAGGTGGATCCCCCCTTAAGTATTGTCCTTATCAATTAGCTTTTCCCTAAAAAGTCTTCCCAATTTACTCTTTTTGCTTCTCTTAGTTTAGTTTTAGAATTAGTTAAACAAAACCCCTCTTTAATTTTTAGGTTAAATAATAGAAAGGAAGTGAGTAATAGTACTTTCGGTTCCCTTGGGTACGATACTCGATCTTATCATTAGACTATACTACTGTCGACAGGTGCGCTTGCCTTAAAACGTTGTGATATTAGTCAGTTTAGGTTTGATCAAGTTCTTTATAAATTTTATTACTTCATATCACGCGGATATCAAGTTTTTGGCACCGTTGCCGGGGATTTAACTGAAATATTACGAAAGCTCGATTTCTATTACTTTAGTCATTATTTATTTATTTAATTATTTTTATTTTTATTGTTATTTTTTTCTTTTAATTATTTTATTTTATTTTATTTTCTTTTTAGGTTTTTCTAGTTTATGACTAGAAGCAACCCGTCAGGACCACTACTTTTTGACGAAGATTTGGAAGCTACAGTCTGCAGAAATCGTAGAAAAATTAGACGAAGTTTACATTATCCAGAGCAGGAACTTGAGCAAGAGCCAGAACCTACTGAAGAGATGGTCGCAAATCAAAATATTCACCAACCTCCAGCACTACCCGCTGAACCAGAAGAAGCTCCGCGTACTATGTATGATTATGCTAAACCTAGTGTGATTGGTACTCAAACTAGTATTGTTAGACCTGCTATCGCTGCTAATAATTTTGAATTAAAACCTAGTATTATTCAGATGATTCAGCAACTTGTGCAGTTTGACGGTTTACAGGATGAAGATCCCAACTCACATCTAGCCAATTTTTTGGAACTATGCGACACTTTTAAAATCAATGGCGTTACTGATGACGCCATTCGCCTAAGGCTATTTCCATTTTCCCTAAGAAATAAGGCAAAACAGTGGTTAAACTCTCTACCACGAGGCTCAATTACTACATGGGACCAAATGTCTGAAAAATTTTTGCTTAAATATTTTCCCCTGCTAAAACTGCTAAATTACGGAACGATATTTCTTCTTTTGTGCAGATGGATTTAGAAACACTTTATGATGCCTGGGAAAGGTACAAAGATCTTTTAAGAAGATGCCCTCACCACGGATTACCTTTATGGCTATAGGTTCAAACTTTCCACAATAGGTTAAACCTATCAACTAGGCAGATGATCGATGCAGCCGCAGGCGGAACCATCAATAATAAAACACCTGACGAAGCTTACGAATTTATTGAGGAAATGTCATTGAATAACTATCAATGGCAAGTCATGAGGACAAAGCCGACGAAAGTCGCAGGAGTCTATAATATTAATGCTGTTGCTATGCTCACTAACCAAGTAGAACTTTTAAATAAAAAATTTGATAATTTTGTTGGTTCCACGCAGGCTCAATCAGTGATGCAATGTGATACAGCCCCAGGAAATATGTTTAATTCAGACCATCTACACAACATGGAAGCCGAACAAGCCAATTATATGGGTAATAATTCTCGACCTCAAAATAATCCTTATAGTAATACTTATAATACAGGTTGGAGAAATCACCCAAATTTTTCATGGGGAGGACAAGGAAATCAAAGACAACAGCCTCTGGTATTCCAGCAGCCACCACCTCAACAAGAAAAGAAGCCGAACCTTGATGACATGTTCACTAAATTCATGGCCGCCTCAGAAACTCGTTTCCAAAACACTGAAACAGCATTAAAGAATCAACAGGCCTCTATCCAAGGACTCGAGAACCAAATCGGTCAGCTTGTAAAATTAATCTCAGAAAGACCTCATGGCGGGCTTCCAAGCAACACTGAACCAAATCCCAGAGAACATGTGAAAGCAATCACTCTAAGAGATGGTAAAGTGCTAGCAGAACCAGAAAAGAAGTATGCTCACGAACTACCGAAGGATAAAGTAGAGGAATCTAAGGATGACACCACTCCAACACTCAGGGAGTACAAACCGCGTATCCCATACCCAGCAAGGTTAAAGAAGGACCAAACAGACGCCCAATTCGGTAAGTTTCTTGAACTTTTCAAACAATTACATATTAACTTACCCTTTGTTGAAGCAATTTCACAGATGCCGAAATACGCGAAATTCCTAAAAGAACTCCTGACGAACAAAAGAAAATTGGAAGAATTAGCCACAGTGGAACTCAACGAGGAATGTTCAGCCATTCTCCAAAATAAACTGCCAACAAAGCTAAAGGACCCAGGGAGTTTTACTATCCCTTGTTTAATTGGTAGCTTAATTATTAATAAAGCATTGGCTGATTTAGGTGCAAGTATTAATCTCATGCCCTATAAAATGTTCAAACAACTAGGTCTAGGGGAACCTAAACCCACTAGGATGAGTATCCAATTAGCTGATAGATCTGTTAAGTATCCTAGGGGAATTATTGAAGATGTGCTAGTAAAAGTTGATAAATTTATATTCCCTGTAGATTTTGTTGTGCTTGACATGGATGAGGACATTGACGTACCTTTAATTTTAGGACGCCCATTTTTAGCCACTGCTAGAGCTATCATTGATGTAGGAGATGGTAAATTAGTTCTTAGAGTTGGTGAAGAGGAAGTCATTTTTAAAATCTATGATGCCATAAAATTTTCCAAAGAACAAGATGATTCTTGTTATTTTGTTGATATGGTTGATTACTTTGTTCAAGATAATTTGCAGGAAATCTCTATCACCGACACTCTGGAATTGTGTCTTATTCAGGGAGAGGATGGAACCTCCTTAGAAGTGGAGAAAGTAAGAAAAGAATTAGACTCTAGCGAAACTATCACTAGACACATAAGCTATGACAATTTAAAGATGCATGATAAGCTAAGACAGAAACCTTCCATTGAGGAACCCCCTAAATTAGAATTAAAACAACTGCCAGAACACTTAGAATATGCCTTTTTAGGAGAGAACTCAACTTTGCCAGTCATTATTGGATCAAATTTAAGCTCTAGAGAAAAGGAAGAACTGCTCCAGGTATTAAGAAAACATAGGCAAGCCATAGCCTGGAAAATTTCAGATATCAAGGAAATTAATCCCTCTTTCTGTACTCACAAGATTTTAATGGAAGATGAATATAAACCAGCAGTGCAAGCTCAGAGACGATTAAATCCTAACATGAAGAAAGTCGTAAAGGCTGAGGTAATTAAACTTCTTGATGCAGGTATCATTTATCCTATTTCTGATAGTTCTTGGGTAAGCCCCGTGCAGGTTGTTCCTAAGAAAGGTGGGCTAACCGTGGTATCCAATGACAAAGAAGAACTCGTGCCAACACGAACAGTCACAGGATGGAGAGTATGCATAGATTACCGAAAGCTAAATGACGCCACTCGAAAAGATCATTTTCCTTTGCCCTTTATCGATCAAATGTTAGAAAGATTAGCCGGTCACATGTATTATTGCTTCCTAGATGGCCTCTCCGGTTACTTCCAAATTCCGATAGCTCCAGAAGATCAGGAAAAAACGACATTCACATGCCCATACGGCGCAGTTTTAGGACAGCGAAGGGACAAGTACTTCCAACCGATCTACTATGCCAGCAGAACATTGACAGCTGCTCAAGCCAACTACACCACCACGGAGAAAGAATTACTAGCTGTTATCTTTACTGAATTCGACTTGGAAATTAAAGACAAGAAAGGAGCCGAAAATTTAGCAGCAGATCACCTCTCGAGACTAGAAAATACACAACCCAGGTACCTTGAAAAGATAAACGATATGTTCCTTGAAGAACAACTCCTAACTTTAGCAGGTACGACACTTCCTTGGTTTGTCGATGTTGCAAATTATTTAGCAGCCAATATAACCCCAAAAGGGCTAACCCATCAGCAAAAGAAGCGATTCTTTGCTAATGTGAAAAACTACTTTTGGGAAGATCCTTTTCTTTTTCGAATTTACGCAGATCAGGTCATACGGAAATGCGTTGATGACATAGAGGCATATCAAATTTTGGAACACTGCCACTCAGGACCCACAGGAGGACACCACAATGGAACCAGAACCGCCTATAAAGTTCTCGAATCAGGTTTTTACTGGCCTACACTTTTCAAAGATGCCAACAGGTATGTGACTTCTTGTGATAAATGCCAACGAACAGGTAATATCTCCCAACTTAATGAAATGCCTCAAAACTATATACTTTCATGTGAAATATTTGATGTATGGGGTATAGACTTCATGAGACCCTTCCCTAATTCATTCGGAAATAAGTACATACTAGTAGCAGTAGATTACATGTTAAAATGGGTAGAAGCTCAAGCCTTACCTACAAATGATGCTAGAATGGTAGTACGACTTTTGAAGAAGATTTTTTCTCGATTTGGAACACCTAGGATAATCATAAGTGATAGGGGCACACATTTGTGCAATACCCAATTTAAAAAAAATTTAAGAAGGTATGGAGTACACCACAGAACAGCCACCCCCTACCACCCACAAACTAGCGGCCAAGTCGAAGTGAAAAACAGAGAACTGAAGCGCATCCTAGAAAAAACCATAGAATCAAATAGGAAGGACTGGTCTAAAAAATTAGATGATGCACTATGGGCTTACAGAACTGCGTTTAAAACACCCATAGGAACATCTCCTTATAAACTCGTTTATGGAAAAAATTGTCATCTACCATTTGAACTCGAGCATAAAGCATTCTGGGCTATAAAATTTCTAAACCTTAATCTTAAAAGTGCAGGTGAAAAGAGACTTCTGCAGCTAAATGAGCTAGATGAATGGCGCTACAACGCGTACGAAAATTCACGATTATATAAGGAAGCCGTGAAGCGACGTCACGACAAAAGGCTAAAACAACCTACGCAGTTCGAAACAGGTGATCTCGTTCTACTTTACAACTCAAGATTGAAACTATTCCTTGGAAAACTCAAATCAAGGTGGTCAGGTCCGTTTACCATTCTCAAAGTCTTTCCATACGGCACTGTCGAGGTAAAACACCCCAACCACGGTACTTTCAAGGTAAATGGCCATAGGCTAAAACATTATAAAATTGAGAATTTTGCAGAAAACAAGGAGGAGCTTAGGCTCCATCCCGTTTCTTCTTGACATCTCTAGGAAGAGTCGAGCTTAGACTCTAAATAAGCACTTCTCGGGAGGCAACCCGAGCACTAACATAGTAACCTCCTTTTTTAAAATTTTTCATGATTTTATTGCATAAACTAACACTTTTCCTGCAAAAAATATGGACCGCACGGCCAGGCACACGAGGGTGCCTAAGGCCGTGCGCATACCGAAAAGCAGAGACACGGTCGTGTGGGCAGACCGTGTGCAAACAGAGTATCGTTTCCCCAAAACACGGGCTTCCGATAAAATCCCACGGCCGTGCGATATGGCCGTGGCAACCCTGCAACTTCCACACGGGCAAACATAGAGCCACACGCCCATGCCACAAGCCCGTGGAAGCTACTGTCAATTCAAACACGCCCGTGTACTCTATTACACGCCCGTGCGTTTAACGAAGGACTGATCTCCACGGTCGTGTATACCTTACCACGCCCGTGCGTTTAACGAAGGACTAATCTCCACGGCCGTGCTCAAAGGAAACACGGGCGTGCTCATCAAACGTGGCACGCCAAAAACCTCTAATTTTCGAAAAGCACGGGCTCAACACGACTCACACGGGCGTGCGATATGCCCGTGTGACCCAAAATGTATATATGCAGGGCCATTTCTCCCTTCCCATTTCATCTAAACCCTAAGCTTTTTCCCTCAAAACCTCCCCAACCCTCCAAAAACACCACCACAGCCCTCTAAAACGCTACCATTCTAGATTTTCTCGATCCACACGCCCGTGCAACAGTACCCACGACCGTGTGACACCAAATTTGGTTCTATTTTCTCCCTTTTTCTCATTTATTTTATTTTTACTGCATTTTTTATTAATGTTATTATTGATTTAGGCTATTAGAGAATCAGGAAATAGAGAATAATCTAGAATAGTCTAAAATTCTGCTTGCCATTTTAGATTCCATTTGCCAATTTTATGCCATTTAACACCATAGTTAGTTGCCACCTAATACACATTGTAAATATGCCACTTAAACACACATGAATATGCCATTTGTTGCTTAGTTTAGTATATATACATTCATTCATAAAAGGAATCCCTATGCAAATTTTAAAAATGATTAGATTCTACTACCAAGGTTAATTCTCATTCATATTAGGAATTATTTTATTTTATTACTCAGCCTCTTTATTTTTAATTATTTGCATTTCTTATTTTTCTTATATTTTAATATCAATTAATTTTTTTTGTAGATCCCATGTCATCTTCTCGAACCAGGAAAGCTGCCGTCCCTGCCTTTAAGAAACGAAAGGGGCTAGGGAGTTCTTCGACTAGGCCCACTTCCGAGGTGCACCACCCATTTCTTACTTTTTCACAAGACTCCCAGGAACGAAACGCTACCAGCTGCTGCGTGCGCGCAATATCACGATGGGCCGATGCATCGACTGGAGGGCCTTCGACCAAGTACGCCTGGTAGATGGTGTCCGGGCCCTGCTCGCTACTGACCCATGGGACCAGTTCTTTCAGATCGTGGAGCCCACATACCTTGAACTCACTTTCGAGTTCTGTGCCATATTCCACCTTCAGACGGTGATGACACGATTCGATGATCCTGGGACAGTCCAATTTCGGTTGGGAGGGCTCGTTCGACAACTCAGCGTCCCAGAATTCAGTGTGGCACTCGGCCTTTACACCGAGCAGTTTATGTCTGAGGAGAGTTTCCCCACCCTTTCTAGGCGCATCCATATCTGACCCCTTGATTGCTGGAAAGAGATTGCCCCAGGAAGACAACTATACAACCCCAGCGTCAGCAAAGCCTCCGCTCTCCCTCCCTCTCTCAGGTATATCCACGCACTCCTAGCTCATACTATTACAGGTCGCCGAGAGAGCACAGGCGTCGTCAACACACACGACGTCTACTTCTTATGGTGCATGGCGAATGGCCACACCATTGACCTTGCATATTTCATCGCACTCGCCATGCAACATCAGACCGAGAGGCACCGCAAGGGAGTTGTATCCATGGGCCCGTACATCACTCGAATAGGCCGTTACTTCGGCTTATTTAACACTACAGCCCAGACCTCCTCCTACACCTTACTTGGCCAGATGTCTTCCCAGGGCATCCAGAGCATGCTTTCGATGAGGATGGTCGAGCGACGTCTCGGTGGCGACCACTTCCACTTCCACCTTGTCAAAGAAGGCGAGGATCTAGAGGACATTCCTGATGATGTCCCACCGCCACCACCAGCAGAGGACGCGCAAGCTGAGCCACCACGCCCTAGACGACCACCGCAGACGGCAGCATCCAGTGTTGACATATCCGAGCGCCTGGACCACTTTGAGCAGCGCCTCGATTACATCGACGCCACCTTATCGCACATATGTCAACACCTTAGCATCGTCCCACCACCACGAAACCCACCAGAGGATTAGATCATCTTTTATTATTTTTATTTTTATTTTATTTTATTTTATTTTTACTTTTGTTTTTGTTTTATTTTATTTTATTTTATCTACTATCTTTCTTTTTCTACCTAGTACACACTAATCTTAACCTCTAAATGTTAATTCTTCTTTTTCCTTTTGCAGCTTTTAATTTTCTTATATTTTTCTTTATTTTGAATTTTAGTAAATTTTCTATTTTATTATCATAACGGTTATCTCCTAACGAAATAATCCCTCTTCATCTTAACCTCCCACGACTAATAAATCCCTTCGCAGTTTCAAAGGAGCTCTACAGCTCAAATCTCTACGAAAAAGGGAACACAGTGCCAAACCTACCAGCTCTTCCACTAATCCATCCAAAGCAGGGAGTTTCATACCCTTCCCTATCTTATGATGCTATGCTTTTAATTGCTATTAATATTCTCCTTGTACATTGAGGGCAATGTACATCTTAAGTGTGGGGGTAACTTACTTTCACTTTTTATACTATCTTTGAAACCCCTGAACTTTTCCTAATAGTAATATCTTTGGTCTCCTATTAGGAATTTATTCTGATTAATTTATGATTTCTATCGATATATTGAGAATTAAGATATAGGCACTTGTACTTTGATTAGTCAAACTTTAAAACATTAGGGAATCAAGCATGATAAGTTGAAATTTTTTAGAATCCCCAATTTTTGCATAAGTTATTTTCCCTAATTTTAAGCACTATCTTGAGATTTGAAATTCGCAGGATTGACATCAAAAGCCATAAATCTGGTGAGATTTTTGAGCCTTTTTGAGCATACATTTTCTTCGTGCTCACTTTTATTATTGCTTTGAGTGAGTCAATACTGAATCGTGATTCTAGAACTTGCTTTGATTATACATGTCAAGACCACATCATTAATTTGATATACTGAAATGATAAAGGCACATAGGATTTAACCCACTCACTCCACAAAAAGCCTACCTCCATAAATCTAACCCTTAGTAAACCCCGTTGAGCCTAACAACCTTTTCTATTGACTCACCCTCTAATTATTAACCAATAACCCATTTTTTGTTGAATTTCATTCAATTATTTTGATCCCTATTTTTTGTCGAGATTTGAGTTGAATTTTTCATCTAGCTTTATTCTCTTTTCTAAATTGTAAAGTTTTGTTCAATTTATTGTAAATACTTGAATTGTTCTTAAAAAAAAAATTGAATGAATGAGTATATACAGTCAAATTCAATTGTAACTTGTAATAGTCGAACAAGTTTTTGTATATTTCTATTTTAAGGCTACCAAGGCAGAAATGATAGTTTCACAAGAATTAGCTGAGAAATATGTTCCAGTGATAGAGATTTTTTTAGCTAGATAATTTTTCAATTCAATCTCGATTCTAACCTTCTTTTTGCAGCCTGTGACAACACCCCTAACCAAGCCCCGTTACAACCATTAAAAGACCTTTTGATCAATGTATCATATCAAAAATTTAGTGGTGGAGATTTGATTTTCTTGCAAGCCTATGGTAATAACTTTTCAGGTTGACTAAAAGAGTGCTTAAATGTTGAACCCTAAACACTTCGAGTGGATAGAGTGAACCTTTAGTGAGGATGTCAACTCCTGTTAATTAAAATGGAGAGATAACTACTTAGAAGGAAGGAAGAAACTTATGTTTTCAATGATAAAATTCTCAACTTAGAGTGATTGAGTCTTTAAATGTTCTTGAGATTGAATTTTCATTGTATAACTACCTGTGGATTAATTCGAAACATTATTGATAAGGGTTATAGATCAAGAAGAATGGTTTCCTTTAGGGATTGAGATTTTGCTTGAGGACAAGCAAAGGCTTAAGTGTAGGGGTATTTGATAAACGCTAATTTATACATATTTTTACCTCATGCTTAGCCTATATTTTAGATGAATTATTATCAATTTAGTGAGAATTGGTGCTCTTAATCCTTCTTTTTCATATTTTATACTCAGGAGAGCATAGGGAAGAGAAAAGAATAGGAAATGGACTGAAAATGAGGAAAATAGGCTAAAAATGACATAACACACGGCCCAAGGAATCGCCACATGGCCGTGCCACATGAAGATCACACGGTCCAACTCTCGACAAGCACGGGCAGGCCACACGGCCGTGCCAAATCACATGGCCTTTGTCGAAGTCACACGGTCGTGGCACACGGGCGTGTTCTAGTCGTGAGGAAGAGGAATTTCACTCGAATTGGGATAGTTGGAGGCTAAGAAAGGCTCCCCAAAGCTCTATATAAAGACCCTAGGAGGTAACTCTAAGGGTGTGCTTATTTCCCCACAAAGGGAATTATTCTTTGCTGCCAACACAGAGAGTGGAAGTAGGGATTACTCGCAGGGAAGCTGATTGATTCATCCCAGAAGCCGAAATTCTGCAGCAATATAGAGGATCTCCCTAAATTCCTTCAGGGGTTTTCGGGTTCTTTTATGTTTTGTTATTTTATATCTTCTGAGATGTTTTCTTTCTTTATTATGAACTAAACCCCTCAAATACTTGAGGAGGATGAAACCTAAGATGAATCTTGCTATTATTTATTCTTGAGTTATATGATAAATACTTGAGTTGTTCTTAATTATGTGTGCTTAATTCTTGTGTTAATAAACCTAGGTATTAATTCAAGAAATAGATGTGCTTAGAGCAGAGGAGCAAAAGTCCCTGTGATAAGAGTAGATCTACCATAATTAAGCGGAGTTGCATACAACCCTAGACATAGGGCGACATAAATCTGCCGGATTAGGGTCAAACCTAATATGGGGAACCATAGATCGAATTAATGCAATCTAAGGAGTTAATTAATAAAGGAACTTTAATTAACAACTTAGACCTAGTTGCTCTACGCCTCGACGGAGGGTTTAGCATAGATTAGGGATCTCTACGGATCAAGTCAAGTGAATAAATCGTCTAGCTCAAGAACCAATAACAAGTGAAGTCTAGGTGGATCCCCCCTTAAGTATTGTCCTTATCAATTAGCTTTTCCCTAAAAAGTCTTCCCAATTTACTCTTTTTGCTTCTCTTAGTTTAGTTTTAGAATTAGTTAAACAAAACCTCTCTTTAATTTTTAGGTTAAATAATAGAAAGGAATTGAGTAATAGAACTTTCGGTTCCCTTGGGTACGATAGTCGATCTTATCACTAGACTATACTACTGTCGACAGGTGCGCTTGCCTTAAAACGTTGTGATATTAGTCAGTTTAGGTTTGATCAAGTTCTTTATAAATTTTATTACTTCATATCACGCGGATATCAATTACACACGGCCTGAGCCTTAGCACACGAGCAGGTTACACGCCCGTGTCTCTATTGAGCTCTATTTCAATTTCACGCGGAAAAGGTTAATTTTTAGGTATCTTGGGCATTCAAAGTCTATTTAAACACACGATGAGAGGATTAAAGGGGACACACAGAGTAGAAAAGCAGAGAATTACTCGAAGAAAGCCGTTGGATTCATCTCGGAAGTAGGAATCTCCTTCAAGACTGAAGATCTCCCTTTAATTTCCTCGAAGTTTTTTTTTGGGGGTTTCTTTATTTTTTTTATTTTTCCAAATTTGATATGTTTTCCCTTATAAGCATGAACTAAATCCCCTAAATACCTAAGGGGGATGAAACCTAAGACGAATCATATTATTTTCTGAATTATATGATAAATATTTGATTTGTTCTTAATTATGTGTTCTTGATTCTTGTTTTAGTATTTTAGGTTATTAATTCAAGTGTTGATGTGCTTATTCAGTGGAGCAAAAGTCATTGTTTAAGAGTATATCCAACATAATTAAGCGGAGTTGATTGTAATCCTAGAGGTAGGACGACAAAAATCTGTCGGATTAGACTCAAATCTAATAGGGAAATCCATAGATCGAGTTAATGTAACAATAGGAGTTTTAATTAGAAAGAAATTTCAATTAATCAACCTAGAGTTAGTTGTTTTTAGTCTCGAAAGAGATAATAACATAAATTAGGGATTTCTATGCATCAAGTCAAGTGAATAAATCGTCTAATTTAGAGTTGAATAATAAGTGAAGTCTAGGTGGATTCTTCATTGGGTATTGTCCTTATAAATTGGTTTTCATACAAGTATTTTCTCAATTTACTCTCTGTCGCGTTCTTAGTTTAGTTAGTTTTTAGTTTAAAACAAATCCCCTTAATCTTTAGGCTAGATAATAAAAAGATAGTTAATACTAGTACTTTTAGTCATCGTAGATACGATATTTTGGTCTTGCCATAGCTATACTACTGTTCGATAGGTGCGCTTGCCTTTATCGTGATCATAGTTAGTTTTGGGATCACTATCAAGTTTTTGACGCCGTTGCCGGGGATTAAGATATTAGAAACGCTTGATTTTTATTACTTTATCTATTTTTACTTTTACTGCAATTTACTTTTTGTTTTTAATTTAATTATTATTTTCTAATCTCTCTGTTATTTGTTTCTGACAAGTGTCTCTAGTTTATGACTAGAACGAACCTGTCAGACCTTTGCTATTTGACAGTGAGATTGAAGTATCAGCTCGCAGAGACCGAAGAGAAATAAGGCGAAGTCTACAGTACATAGAGGAAGAGCTAGAGGACGCTACCGATACTACCGAAGAGATGGCAGAAAATTTGAATAATCCGCTACCTCTTGTGGTAGCCTAATTTAGTTAGTACTACGTATGATTATGCTAAGCCTAATTTAGTTGGTACTGAATCAAGTATTGTTAGACCTGTTGTTGCTGCAAATAATTTTGAACTGAAACCTAACACTATTCAAATGATACAACAGTATGTTCAGTTTGATGGTTTGTAGGATGAGGACCCAAATTCTTATTTAGCGAACTTTCTAGAATTCTGCGACACTTTTAAGATTAATGGTGTTTCTGATGATGCCATTCGCCTTCGGTTATTTCCATTTTCTTTAAAGAACAAGGCTAAACAGTGGTTGAACTCTCTACCACGAGGGTCTATCACTACTTGGGAACAGATGACCGAAAAACTTTTGTTAAAATATTTTCTGCCGACTAAAACGGCAAAGTTGAGGAATGATATCTCTTCTTTGTGCAAATGGATTTAGAAACGCTTTACGATGCATGGGAGAGATACAAAGACTTATTGAGAAGGTGCCCTCACCATGGGTTACCTCTATGGCTTTAGGTTCAAACCTATTACAACGGTGTGAACCCCTCAACAAGACAACTAATTGATGCAGCTGTCGGTGGAACCTTGAACAATAAAACACCCAAGGAGGTTATGAGTTCATAGAAGAGATGTCACTGAACAATTATCAGTGGCAAGTCATGAGGACAAAGCCAACAAAAGCCGCCAGGGTTTTTAATGTTGACGCGGTCACTATGCTATCTAACCAGGTAGAGCTTTTAAACTAGAAAATTAACAGTTTGTATGTGTAATGGCCTAAATTCAAGGTTATCAGAACAGTGGTTTCGTAACCACAAATCCGATTTAAAGAGAAATTTATTTTAATATTTTTGCATAAATATTGATATGATAGGAAAATTGTATGAAAATATCGATAAAAAAATTTTACCGATTTAGCGGTTAGTTAAAAAAAAAGAAATTATTGAAGAAATTAGGTAAAAACAAGTTATCGAGACCTCGATCTCGTAAAACCAAGTCGAAAATATTTTTATAAATATTTATGAAATGTTAGTAATATGGTATTAAAATTTCGTTAGAAAATTTTAACGTTTGGGCAGTCAATTAAATGAAAAGTACTAAATTGAAAAAGGTGTAAAAGTGGTTAGGATGATTAAATAGCTTAAGTGTTTAATGAGAAAGGATTTAAAAGGAAAATAGACCCAAAATTTATTTGGGATGGACGGCAAGGGCATAAAATCAGCAAGAAAATGGGTGATTTAAGGGCAAAATTGGAATATTGCATTATTAACTAAATAAAACTAGGACTAATATGGAAATATCTAGATTTCTTGAGATTTCTCTTCATTCTCATCAGCCAAAACGCCATAGGAGGGGTTCTTTAAGCTGGTAGTTCATAATTTTTGCACCAAGTGAGTTAATCATTGCCTTTTTCTTGTAATTTTTGTGCTTTTAAGACTTTTACAACTAGGTCCTACTATTAAATTCATTAGTTTTTGATTTCATGGAAGAAATTGAAAGTCACCATGGTTGAGTGCTGTAAGTATATGATGATTTAGAATGAAACTTAAGCTTTAATCTTATTATATGATGGTTTTATTGAATGAAATGAATAGAAAGTGGATATCTAGGACCTATTTATAAAAGAGTGTGAAATTGAAGTCTAGTGCTGAAATTCTTATCTCCAAAGGCTATAAAGTAGTTTAAAATTATAGAATAAAGTGTTAATTGAGAAAAATCAGCTCAATTGAGAGGTTAGTTGAGTAGGGATGAAATTATCACTTATTAAAAGCTTAGGGGAAAAATGGTAATAAACCTCTTGCACTAAAACAGTTTTGGACAGCAGCAGTAGTCCAAATTTGAAAAATCACCATAAATTTTAGAAATTTAATTAGATGGTGAAAAGATATGGAATTAAAGCTTATTGAGTCTAGTTTCTCATAGAAGAAACAGTGTAAGCAATAGAATTGTAAATCATGAGATATAATGCATTTAGTGAGATAAGGTCAGAATGATTTCCGGTTCCCCTGTTTTAACTTTGGAAAATCACCAAAAATTGTATAAAAATAATTAGGGACTTAAATTTATATGTTTGAAATCCTTAATGAGTCTATTTTCAAGAGAAATAAGCGAGAACATCATCCGAGTCTCGTACAAGGATATAATTAATTTTTAGTGAAGAAAGTTTGAAACTGTCATACAGCAGAATAGGGGTAACTTTAAAGAATAAAATGTACTTATTGGCTAAACCAAAAATTCTGAAAATTTTATGGTAAGAATATATGTGAGCCTAGTTTCAGGGAAAATTAGAGAATCTTAATTTGGAGTTCTTTAGCTCAAGATAAAAATAATTTAGTGACTACAACTCAAGTAGACAGCTTTGAATGAACTATAAATAATAGTAGAATTGTAGAGAATGGTACATATGGACATGAAATGTTAAATTGATGATTAAATTTTTGTATACGAACAAGTATCGAGGTAAGTTCATGTAACTTGAATTATATTCTTAAATGCTTGAAATGTATGTTATTGATGTGAATATGAATTGAATGTTCATTACATGAAAATTGATGAAACATTGATATATTTGATAAAAAAGGGAATAAATCCCGGTTGAATGAAAGGAAAATTCAATGGATCTCTGAAAAGGAATTGACGGCAAAAAGGATCTAGCCCGAACGGGTGATCCTATCTTGATATTTCCCTTCCGAAGAATATGTGTAAAATGGATTTAGCCTGGACGGGTAATCCGAATTAGGGTCTAAATTTAGCCTGGACTGGTAATTCAGATCTAAGCTCATTAGAGTAATTGTCGTTGCAGGGGATTTAGCCTGGACTGGTAATCCCGACAATACTCTATGATTTTATATTACAGGGGATTTAGCCTGGACTGGTAATCCCGCTGTAAGGATGAGGTTCGCGGGAGTGTGCTCTCTGAAATGGAAATGTGCACACATGAATATGAATTGACGGACCCGAATTTGAACACTAAAGTGTACCCCTGAAAATCCATCGAAATTTTGAGAAATTCAACGGGATAAATATGGGAAAATAATAATGGAATGGAACTCATGGTTTTGATGAGCTTATCAATCATGGTATATATTATTGATGCATTGAAATTATTGGACTAACTTGAATGTTGAGTTTGTACATGTTAGGGTAACAATGCATTGAATGGGTGTATAAATGTTTATTGTATTGTATTGAAAATATTAGGTAAGTATAATTCTTGTTACATGAGCTTACTAAGCACAATGTGCTTACCCTGTTTTCTTTTTCCCTGTTTTGTAGTATTAAGAGCTCGGAGGTCAGATTCGGTCGGAGACACATCACACTATCAACCTCAACATTTTGGTATATCCAGAAACTTTATTTTGGAAATTAATGGCATGTATAAGTTAATAAAGTAAATGTTAATGTGAAATGAATGTAAAGTTAGCCATTGGTGTGGCTAACAAATCTTGGTTTGGTATGTGATGAGATTATCTTATGAATATGCATGAATCTATTTTGAAAATATGTTGAATTGGATTGGTTGATTTGGATTGGTCTCGGTTTAAGTTTTGCAGGGAAGGTTAGATGTCTATAAAGGGGATATATTGAGTTCAAATAAAAAAATTTAAAAATTAAAAAAATTTATTATTCGGTAAACTCCGGTAATGCCTCATACCTTATTTCGGCGACGAATACTGGTAGGAGGTGTTACAGTTTGGTTCTAAGCAAGTACATCCAGTGATGCAGTGTGATTCAATTGGAGGAGGGGTGCACAAGACAGACTATTCATCCTATAATCCTAGTACAGAGGACGAACAAGTAGGGGTGAGAGTTCAATCGAATCGAATTGAATCGAATGAAAAAATTTCGAGTTAATCGAATTAACGAATCATATTTTATCATCCTAATTTGATTTGAAATTTTCTCGAATCGAGTCGAGTGAAATGAACTTCGAATCGAATCGAATATATTTGTTCGAGTTAAATTTTAAAAAATAATTTTGGGTCCTTGTAACCACTATTACTCACGTAATAAAATTTGTCCACTGTAATCAATTTTTAATTAACTTTCATCACCTCATAATTTATTTATTAACGTTTTATATACGAGTTAGCTTCTTTGCTTGCTTAGTTGTTTCAATTATCTTCAAATTCTTGTCACTATGTATTTTGGAATTAAAAAATATATTAAATGTAAAAATGTGATTTTTCAATAAAATGTGAAATTGATACTAGTATAAAATTTTAACACGAATATTTTATGGCATCATAAATAATTCAATTTTAATATAAATATTCAGTATGACTAAACAATTCAATAATATAAATAATATAAAATGTGAAATTTAATTTAATAATATAAATAGTAGATATAAATAAAATTATTACTATTTATGTTTAGGGATTTTTTATTTGGGAGTAAAGGGTGAGAAGTAAAAGTTTAGGGGGAACATAAAAATTTTTTGGGAGTAAAAGTTTGAGAAAAAGTAAATAGTGGGAGTAAAATTTTGGAGGGAAAATATGAAAAAAAATTTGGGGGGGATAGGTTTGGGGTAGATGAAGGGTGGGATGGGAAGAGAGTAAAAGTTTTAGGGGGAAAGTGGGAGGGAATAAAAATTTGGGGGTAAAATAAAAAGTTTTGAGGGTTCTTGGGAGTAAAATTTTTAGAAAAAGTAAATGGGAGAGTAAAATTTTGATGGGAAATGAATTTTGAGTAGATGGGGGTTGGGATGGAAGGGGAGTAAAACTTTTGGGGGGAAAGTGGGAAGGAGTAAAAATTTTGAGGGAAAAGTAAAAATGTTTGAGATTTTGGGGTAAAAATATAAAATATTATAGTTTGATATTCGAATTATTCGAGTTATTCGAATTTGAAAATCCAACTCGATTCGAACTCGAAATTCGAAAAAAATTTAAGTGGACTCGAAAAACTCGATTAACTCGAATAACTCGATTCGTTTAACTCGAAATTTAAATTTTTTTCGATTTTTTCGAGTCGAATCGAATTTTGCTCACCCCTACGAACAAGTCAACTATATGGATAACAATTCTAGACCTCAGAATAATCTATATAGTAACACTTATAATGTAGGTTGGAGGAACCATCCCAATTTCTTGTGGGGTGGTCAAGGAAATCAAAGGCCACCACCCCCTCCAAGCTTCCAGTAACAACCTTACTAGTAAGAAAAGAAGTCAAACCTTGAGGATATGCTTACTAAATTCATCTTGGTGTCAGAAACGCGCTTCTAAAACACCGAAACTGCTCTAAAAAATCAGCAAGCGTCGATTCAAGGGCTGGAAAATCAAATTGGTCAACTAACCAAGATGATTTCTGAATGACCACAAGGTAGTTTGCCAAGTAACAGAGAAATAACCCAAGGGAGCAACTCCATGCTATCACTGTGCGCGACGAAGAGGGGTTAGTTGAAGACAAACCAGAACCGAGGCAAGAAGATATGGTAAATAAAGGTAAGGTTAAGGTAAGCCACGATGAACAAAAATCGATAAGTAAAAAGTATACACCTCGTGTGCCATACCCCAACACAATGAAGAAAAACCGCACAGATGAACAATTCGATAAATTTCTTAATCTTCTGAAAAAGTTGCATATTAACTTACTATTTATTGAAGCTCTGTCACAGATGCCCAACGCAGTCAAATTTCTAAAGGAGCTTTTAGCAAATAAATGAAAATTAGATGATTCGTTGCATATGGATCTGAATGCAGTTTGCTTGACCATTTTGCAAAATAAACTACCCAACAAATTAAAAAATCCAGGGAGTTTTACGACTCCTTGTTTAATTGGTAGTTGAACTGTTGATAATGCATTGGCTGATTTAGAGGCTAGTATTAATGTAATGCCTTATAAAATGTTGAAACAACTAGGTATTGGGAAACCCAAACAAACTAGAATGAGTATACAATTGGAAAATAAAACTATTAGATTTCCTAGGGGTATTGTTGAGGATGTACTTGTAAAAATTGATAAATTTATATTCCCAGTTGATTTTGTTGTGCTAGACATGGATGAGGATAGTGACGTGCCCTTAATCTTAGGTAGACCCTTTTTAGCAACTGCTAGGACTATTATTGATATTGGTATAGGTGAACTTACACTTCGTGCAGGTGATGAAATAATTACCCTTCAAGCTCGTGATTCGATTAAGATATCGAGTAAAAAAGATGACTTTATAAAACCTGTTAATGAGACTAATCACATGGTTCAACCTTCTTTTCAGGAAACACGTTCGAGAAGCACAAATGAGCCACATTCTAGTTCATGCTACAATAAAGGAGCCATCCATGAAGAGTGAATGCTACAGATAGATGAACTAGACGAATGGCAGACTTATGGCAAGGAGGAACCTAAGATACACCACGCAGGACTAAAACAACGCCATAACGAACTCAAGGTTAGAACGAATCAATTTAAGGTTGGGGACAAGGTACTTTTGGACAAAGCAGACCCTCGAGTTGTCACTTCAGAGCCCAATGCATAAAGAGCAACTCCCTTCATGGTACTAAATGTTCTACCATACAGTATAGTCGAGGTAACACATAATGAATTTGACACTTTTAAGGTAAATGGCACTCAACTTAAACCTTATTTTGATATCAAGATTGATAGCAGAAGAGAGGAGTTTCAACTCCTAAAACCGTCGTGGCCATGCGAGATTAAGGTAAGTCGAGCTTAGACTTTAAATAAGCATTTCTCGGGAGGCAACCCGAGCACTAACACCATTAACTAGTTTATTTTATCTATTTTTCATGTTTTAAGTGTAAGTTTTTAGACCACACGACCTAGACACACGGGCGTGTCCTTGGCTGTATGGAAACAAGGCTAAAAATCCCCAAGTATCGACATGAACACGGCCATAAACAGAGCCACACGGCCGTGTGGACCATATGACCTGGACACACGGGCGTGTCCTAGGCCGTGTGAAATCTGGAGCTTAATTTTTTAAATTTTAAACAAATTAGAGCCAAACACGGCCATGTACGAGACACGGCCTATCTACATGGGCATGTAAAAGGTAACACGGGCGTGTGAGAGTTCACATGGGCATGGGAAAAGTGAACGAGACACCACATGGCCAGGATACACAGGCGTGTCCTACGCCGTGTGATGAAATGGGTTTTAAATTTTGCGACAAACACAGGCTAAACTTGATCCGCACGGGCGTGTGACACGGCCATGTTGCCCAACACGGGCCGTTACACGACTATGTCACCTATTAAAAACCCTAAACCCTTCCTTTCTTTTGTCTTCTTTCCCAAAACCCAAAAACCCTTAGTCGCCACAGCCCTACCCACCCCCAACTTCGACCATAACCACCATCACACACACAACCTCCATTCCAACCTCACGCCCGTGACCCCATTTCCCCCCTTCTCCCTCATTGACAAAACCCCTAAACCCCGACCCATCAACCCCCCATTTCCCTTCTTTCTTTCCTTCCCCAAGCCACAAACCCAATCTTCATAGCCCCTACTCCATCGACCGCAGCACCTCCGACCACCGTAGGTTTTGCCCCCTTTTACTCTTCACATCTCTATTCTTTATTATTATTATTATTATTATTTTTCTTATTTTTATTATCAGTATATTAGTTATTTTATGTCAGCTAATTATTGGTTATTATTATTTCATTCCCTTGTTATTTTTATTTTCTATTAGTAATGTTATTCGTTGTTTCAATTTGGCTTTTTTGCATTCACATTGCTTTTGTTCTTTTTCTAAAATTTTCTACTTATTGGTTTTATTGCTACTATGATTGTCTTTGCCATTTTTCTTTTTCTTTTTAGTTACTATTGTTAGTATTTTTATTTTTATTTTAGGAAACCTATTTTGTCTTTTAGTACTGACTATATTTTTAGTTTGGATTGCTTTTATTTATATATTGCTCTTTAATCACGATCATTTGTCCTTAGAGTCATTTTATTAATTCTACATGTTTTGATTTTAACTACACTTTTTTCTGAGTAAATTGTTATTTAAGATTCTTTGGATTTTATTTGGTGATGAATTCTGTCTTGAGACATTCTTTTATTCTTACAGATGCACTATGACGAACACTCGAGGGAAGTCAAAAGTTATTGTTCCCGCTTCGAAAAATGAAAGGGCCCAGGAGTGACTTCTTCGAGCGCTTCCGTCGAAGTTCGGCATCCTTTGCTTTAATTTTCAGCGGGCCATCAGGACAATATTTTTTAGCTTCTTCACGTACGACCATTAGGCGTGGGCTGCTGCATCGATTGGGATCGATTCTTTTATATCATCGAGCCTACTTATATGAAGTTGACCCTCGAGTCTGTACGATGTTCCACCTTCAGCATGTCATGTCAACTCATGACGAGGCCGGTACTATTACTTTTCGATTTGGTGGACTCGTACGACACATGAACGTACCAGAGTTTGGAGTAGCATTAGGCCTTTACACAGAGGAGTTTTTGGCTTCAGAGGATTTTCTCCACCTCCACCGTCACATATACTACTCGCCCTCTTACTGTTGGACTGATCTTAAGGCGAGTACTATCTCCTATGATACGAGTTGCTCGAAGGCGACTTCTTTCCCTCTAGCACTTCGATACATACACGCCCTTTTGGCTCACACTTTGACTGGCCGGAGAGAGAGCACAGGAGTCATGAGTACCACAGACGCATACTACCTTTGGAGCAAAGCGACTGGCTACGTATTCGACTTAGCATATTTCATTGCTCTTGCCTTTCGCCATCAGACAGACCGCCATAGGAGGGGCCTTATCTGTTTGGGTCCCTATGTGACTCGCCTAGCTCAACATTTCGGCCTCATCGACACTCGAGAGATGTCATCGACACTAATACTAGTAGGCCAGATGTCTCCTCAAGGAATTTCCAATATGATCCATATGAGGATGTAGAACAACGTCGTGGAGTGCACTCCCCTCAATGCTGGTGAGCTCGCTCTGACGATCAGGATGACTCCGAGGACATTACTGATGATGTTCCTCCACCTCACGAGGATCCACATCCACCACCACCACTACCGAGTCACCGACCTCTTCATTCTGCTGCCACATTGATGGACATATACATTGATGGACATATACAGGCGACTCACTCGCTTCGAGCAGTGATTTGACAGTATCGGTGCCACACTTCGACAGATTTGCCACCATCTTCATATTTCTCCTTTGGCACCGTGGACTCATGCGGCATCTAATGATGAGGACCTTTGAGTCCATCTACTTTCCTTTTAATTTTAATTTTCTTTTTCTTTTTATTTTCTTTATTTTTTATGTTCTTAATTTCCCTTTTAAAGACTTATCGTTTTTATTTAGAACTATGTTTATGATTATTATCGAGTAATGCTTTAATTTTCTTCCACAGTTGTGTTTATTTTCTTAAATAGCTCAGAATCATGCACTTCATTAGCTCTTTCTCCAATTCTGCTTTCACTATTCCAAGGATTTCATCCAAAATTCAGGGGAGTTTCACTTATCTCCCTCTCTTATGATATTATGCGTATATTCCTATTATCTATCTCTGTACATTGAGGACAAAGTACATCTTAAGTGTGGGGAGGTTATTTATATCATTATCAGAAAATCCCTGAATTCTATCTTGTTTTCAAGTAACTTTCTCATGTCACTATTAGGATGAATTTTGATTGATTTATGATTTTTGTTGATATGCTTTGGATTAAATCATAGGCAATTGTGCATTGATGGTTTAAACTTTATGTCATTAGAGAATCAAGCATGATAAGTTGATTTTTGAAGAATTAAAATTTTTCTAGGTTGTTTCTCTAAATTGAGGTATTATCTTGAAATTTGAATTTTACAGGATTGACATCAAAAGCCATAATATTTGTGAGATCTTGAGCCTTTAGAGCATATATTTTTCTTGCTCACCTTTATTGTGGCTATGAGTGTGTCAATATTGATTTGTTATTCTAGAACTTGCTTCGATTTTACATGTCGAGACCACACCATTGATTTGATATACCGAGATGATTAAGGCACTTAAGATTTAACCCACTTACTTCATAAAAGCCCACCTTCATAATTAACCCTTAGTGAACTCCCTTGAGCCTAACAAATCATTTATTGATTTACCCTTAATTTTAACCCATAATCTATTCTTTTTGATCCCTTGAGAATTTCCCTTATTTAATTTAATCCCCATTTTGTTGAGATTTGATTTGAATAATTGCCTAGCTATGTCCTCTTTTCATTAGTAATTTTTTAAACTTGACCATGTTTTAAAAAAAATATGCATGTACAAAGTTATTTCAGTTGATAAATTATTTATTATATAATGCTTGAATTTGAACAGTGTAATCCATAAGGAGAAGCTCAATTTTATGATTTTTTATTCAATGATGTAATTTCTCAGTATTAGCTATTTTTCTAGTTTGGTAATTTTTCATTTCAATCTCGATTCTAACCTTTTTTTTCAGCCTTATCCACACCCCTAACCAAAGCCCCATTACAACCCTTTAAAGACCTTTTGATTGGTGTATCGTCTCAATTTGTAGTGGTGAAGATTTGATTTTCATCCAAGCCTATGGTAATGACTTTTCATGTTGACTATTGAGTGCTTAACTTTTGAACCTTAAACACCTTGAGTGATTTGAGTGAATCTTTAGTGAGGATGTCAACTCTTTGTTATTTTGAATTAAAGGAAATTACTTAGATAAGGGGAGATACCTATATTTTTGTGATAAAACGCTCAACTTGGATTGTTTGAAACTTTGATGTTCTTTTAGTTGAATTCTTAATGTATGATTACTTGTGGATTATTTCGAAACATTATTGATAAGAATTATAAATTGAGAAAAATAAATTTTTAATTGTGAGTTGAGGATTTTGCTTGAGGACAAGCAAATGCTTAAGTATGGGGATATTTGATAAACCATAAATACAACATATTTTAATCCCATACTTGGCATATTTTTGGATGATTTATCTTATAATTTAAGGAATTTGATGCTCCTAATCCCTTAATTTCATGTTTTATACTTAGGAGATCATTGGAAAGTGAAAGGAGCGAGAAACGGGCCAAAAACAGACAAAATGGGCTAATTTCAACATTCCACACGGCCTAGGCACTTCCACACGGGTTCACCACATGCCCGTGTAAGACACACGGGCTGGCCACACGTCCGTGTGTCAAGGCTGTGTCGACTTTGACCAAGCCAGTATTGCACACGGCCTGAGCCTTAGAACACGGGTAGGCCACACGCCCGTGTCCCTGTCGAGCCCTGTTTCAATTTCACGCGAAAAAGACTAATTTTTAGATATTTTGGGCATTCCAAAGTCTATTTAAACATACGAGGAGAGGATTAAAGAGCACACACAGAGCAGAAAGCATAGAATTACTCGAAGAAAGCCGTTGGATTCATCTCGGAAGCAGGAATCTCCTTCAAGACTAAAGATCTCCCTTCAATTTGCTCGAAGTTTTTTTTTTAGGTTTCTTTATTTTTTGTTATTTTTCCAAATTGTGAGATGTTTTCCCTTATAAGCATGAACTAAATCCCCTAAATACCTAAGGGGGATGAAACTTAAGACGAATCATATTATTTTTTGAATTATATGATAAATATTTGATTTGTTCTTAATTATGTGTTCTTGATTCTTGTTTTAGTATTTCAAGTTATTAATTCAAGTGTTGATATGCTTATTCAGTGGAGCAAAAGTCCTTGTTTAAGAGTAGATCCAACATAATTAAGTGGAGTTAATTGCAATAGTAGAGATAAGACGACAAAAAATTACTAGATTAGAGTCAAATCTAATAGAGAAATCCATAGATCGAGTTAATGCAACAATAGAGGTTTTAATTAGAAAGAAATTCCAATTAATCAACCTAGAGTTAGTTGTTTTTAGTCTCGAAAGAGATAATAACATAAATTGGAGATTTCTACGGATCAAGTCAAGTGAATAAATCGTCTAACTCAAAGTTGAATAATAAGTGAAGTCTAGGTGGATTCTTCCATGGGTATTGTCCTTATAAATCTGTTTTCATAAAAGTATTTTCTCAATTTACTCTTTGTCGCGTTCTTAGTTTAGTTAGTTTTCAGTTTAAAATAAATCCCCTTAATCTTTAGGCTAGATAATAAAAAGATAGTTAAAATAAATCCCCTTAATCTGTAGATAAAAAGTTGTACTAAAGCTGAGTCGAGTACCAAAAGATTCATACAACTGCCTCTAAAATCTCGATGTGAATCGCGGATCCCAGTCAGAGATTATAGATATAGGAATACCATGCAATCTCACAATTTCCTGAATATATACTTAAGCAAGTTTCTGGAGTGACCAATCAGTTTTGACTGCTATAAAATGGTAACCCCGTCACGAAATCCATCGTAATACAATACCATTTCCATTCAGGAATATTAATAGGCTGAAGTAGTTCAGTAGGAACCTAATGTTCTGCCTTAACTCGTTAATAAGTCAAACACTTAGCCACATATTTAACTATATTTGTAACAGCCCAAATTTCAGTGGTGTCAGAATAGTGATTCGAAATCACTAAACCCGACCAATGAGTAAGAAAATATTATTAATTTAATGAGTATAAGTTAAATGTGAAGTTAGGAAAATAATTGAAATAGTGAATAGTATTTTAAAAATAAATATTAAAAATTGAGAAGTAAAAACGAGGTATCGAGACCTCGGGATATTAAACCGAGCTATAAATATTTTTATAAATATTTATGGAGTGTTAGTATGTTAGTATTAAAGTTTCATTAAGAAATTTTAAGGTTTTGATGGTCAATTGAGTAAAAAGGATTGAATTGTAACAAGTGCAAAACTGTGAGAAATGATTAAATAGCATGAAGGCTAAATGAAGAGGGACTTAAAGTGCAAATGAGGCCAAAAATTAAATGGGTTGGACGGTTGGGTTAAAAATTGGCTGAAATATAGTGTGAACTAATGGCAATTTTGTAAATAAGTAGAAATCCAATAGTATTTTATGGATTAAATTAGAAGAAATATCTAGATTTTTCATTTTCTTTCATCTTCTCTAGCAAAAACACCATAGGAGGGTTTCTAAAAGCTGGTTTTTCTTATTTTACTGCAAGTAAGTCCAAATCTTAATTATTTCTTGTAATTTTTATATTTTTGTGACTTTTACACTAGGTCCTCTTATCTAATTCAATAGTTTTTGATTTTATGGTTGATTTTGCAAGTTTCTATGAATATGTTCTGGAAGTATGTGATGATTTAGCATGGAATTAAAGCTTTAATTTGTTTATATGTTGATTTTATTGAAAGAATTGAATAGAAGTGAATATATAGGGACCTATTTGTAAAAGAGTTTGAAGTTAGGGTTTTATCTGGAAATTTTGAGTTATAATGGTTATAAAATAGCTTATAAGATTTGGATAAAGTATAAATTGAGGAGAAAAGGTTCTATTGATGAGTTAATTGGTCAAGGACCAATTTGTGAAAACTACAAAATTTGGGGCAAAAGTGTAATTTTAGGAATTAAAAGGTATAATTTTTGGATTGTAGTAAATTGAAATAAATGCTAATAAATGAATGGTTTTGCAATTATAGATCAAGAAATCGAAGTAAATCGAGGAAAGGAGAAAATAGCCGAATAATTCCTGAATTTCTACAACTTTTGTGAATTAGCCCAGGTAAGTTCATGTGGTAAATTTTAATGATCATTGTTAATATTATGGATTTTGTAATATGCTATATGATGTGCATGTGACAAAATCATGTGATAAAATTATAAATAATGTAAAAGCATGAAATTGTAGGAAACTATCGGATTGAGTACCTTTGTCTCATGATAAGTGACGAATTGACAGAAAAAGACCATGGTTGGACCATGGCAACAAATGATTAGTGATTTTCGTATAAGACCATAGCTGGGCTATGGCATCGAAAACAAATGATAAGTGATTCCCGTATAAGACCATAGCTGGGCTATGACATCGGTGAAGTGTGCCAAGTGATTTCCGTATAAGACCATAGCTGGGCTATGGCATCGGAGAAAAGTGATATGTGACCCGTGTAAGACCATATCCCGGATATGGCCTCGGTATGATATGTGATCCATGTAAGACCATGGCTGGGCTATGACTTCGGAAAAGGAAACATGATTATGTGTAAATCCATAGTTCTACTATGGTAAAAAGAAGGCAATGTACTCAATTCCGCATAGTTCCTAATTTGAGAAGAAATGATAAATGGTAAATGGGCCCAATAGGATGAAGTTCGAGTATGGGTATTATTGAATGATACTAAGTAAAATTGACTTGATTTGTGAATGATAGGAGATAGTAGTATGCAAATGATTTATTATTTTGGTAAGTTTACTTTCCAAGCCTATGAACTTACTAAGCTTTCATAAGCTTACTTGAATGTGTTTAACATGTTTTGTAGATTGACGTGAGTTTGGAGGATCGGATCATCACGAGGAATCACACTATCCTGATATTCTCCGGTAGTTTTTGGGTTATTATCTTTTGGTTTATATGGCATGTATAAATTGGTTGGTTAGATGAAGTTCTTGATGGTTATGTTATATGAAGTGTGATGGAATGCATGTGTGTATAAAACTTATTTTGATGGTTAAAAGATTTAAATTATTACAAAGGTGGTATAAATTAAGTTTTGTTCAAGTCACTTATATGTGTATGAATGTTGTGTTTTAGATATAATATGATATATGTAACACTTATGAAGCTTTTGATATCAATAAATGAATGTTTACTAAGTTTGATAGATGAAATGAGTGTCATTTGATCAGTATTTATAAGTAAATGAATTGGGTATGAATTAGGTACCTTTAGTGGGTAAAAGTAGCTTAAAATAGTGAAAAATGATGTTTTCACACGGCCAAGACACACGGGCGTGTGCCCAGGCTGTGTGCCAAAGTCAGTGTTGCCCACGGGCTGGCCATATGGCCATGTCCCAAACCACATGGCCATGTCCCAAGCCACACGGCCATGTCCCAAACAACACGGCCATGTGCACTGTGCCATACGGCCATATCCCAAACCACACGGCCATGTGCCTCTGTTTTCCAAGAAAAAATTTTAAAGTTCCCGGTTTAATCCCAGATCATTTTCTAAACCCATTTTGGGCCCCGTAGGCCTATATTAAGAACTATTTGATGGAAATTAGGTGGTTTTAGATTGAAACTCAAATTTATGTCTCGTTTTTATTCGTATTTTAATGTATAAGTCTGGTAATACCTTGTAACCCTGTTCCAGCTACGGTTTGGCGTTAGAGGGTGTTACATTTAGTGGTATCAGAGCTCGGTTTAGTCGATTCTCAGAATATTTACGAGGTTTAAAGTGTTTAGAAATACATGCCATATAAATCTGTGATAGTGTGATGTGTATGATCCGATCTAACTCCTTTTATTTTATAGATATCCTCTGATTGAAAAGATGTCAGACGACAAGAACGTAATGAACAAGAAGAAGTAAATAGTAAAGTGCAGGTTTCTGAACAGGAAACAAGTAGTAATGTTCCAATTTCTCTAATGCGACATCAAGAGCTTAAAGATATGATTTACGGGATTATGAATAAATGGTACAGTGAAAAGATGCAAGAAGGAAATCAGGCTCAACAACCTCCTCCCCCTACTGTGCCACCTGTAACGTCTCCAGTTGCCCCTCCACCTCTTTCGACAACTGAATTTAGTAGACGTACTCCATTGGAAAAGCTCAGGAAACTTGAAGCTGAAGAATTCCGGGGAAGAACAGATGATAATCCAGTTAAGGCTGAATACTGGTTACAGAGTTTAATGAGAATTTTCAAAGAAATAGATTGTTCACCTGATGATTATTTGGGATGTGCTGTGTCCTTATTGAAAGAGGAAGCTTACCATTGGTGGGAAACGATTGAGGCTGTTGTATCAGCAGAGAAAATTTCTTGGGAATTTTTTCAAAATGAATTCAAGAAGAAATATGTGGGTAGAAGGTATTTAGATAAAAAGAAAAGAGAATTCCTCGATCTTCGGCAGGAAAATAAAGCAGTAGCCGAGTATGAAAGAGAATTCATTTATCTTAGTAAATATGCCTGGGATATTGCGCCTACGGAAGAGGAAATGTGCATTAGATTTGAAGAGGGTCTGAATGATGAGATCAGAATGATGATAGGAGGTAATGGGATACGAGAGTTTGTTGTTTTATCAGATCGTGCTCAGAAACTTGAAAAAGTGTATAATAGAAAAATACAACGTGATAGAAGGAGTAAAGAGTCTTTTAAAAGAGGTGCATCTAAATCATTTTCATCCTCACCGGTGAAGAAGTCTAGAGAAGAATTTAATCGGACCACTTCAGTGCCAGAAAGATCGGGGAAAAGTAGATCCAGACGATCTGATTTTCGAGTATCCGATAGACCTGCAGCTAGCATGAGCAGTGTTTAAAATGCTCCTCGACCGAAGTGTCAGTATTGTGGAAGAAATCACCTTGGTGAGTGCCGGAGCAAGACAGGAGCTTGTTATAGGTGTGGATCTGCTGATCATTTCATTCGGGATTGTCCTCAACTACAAAAAGAAGAAGCAAATCAAAAAGAGAAAAATAGAACCCTTCCCAAAGAAGTAAACGTTCAGGTCAGAGCAGTGCTACAGAAGCTACCCGTTCGAATATGAAAGAATCTGCTCGTCGATCAGATGTTAAAGCACCTGTACGTATTTATGCTATTCGAGTGAGAGAAGAAGCGACAGCCCCGGACGTAATTGCTGGTACTTTCTATCTTTATGATGATACTGTGTATGTATTGGTAGACCTTGGATCTACACATTCATATATTTGCACTATGTTAGCTTCTGAAAAGAATTTATCTGTTGAACCTACTAATTTTGATGTGTAAGTTACTAATCCCTTAGGTCAGTGTGTAATAGTTAATTTAATATGTCGTAATTATCCATTGAGAATAAATGGCTGTGAGTTCCCTACTGATTTGATGTTATTACCCTTTCGGGAATTTGATATTATTTTGGGGATGGACTGGCTAATGAAGCATGATGCGATATTGAATTAATGTGAAAAACATATTAGTTTGAAATGTCAAACAGGGGCGATGATTTCTATTGGGTCTGAAAATTTGGGTGATATTGTTAGTGTTATTTCAGCCTTCTCTACTCAGAAAATGTTACGTAAAGGAAATGAGGCATTCTTGGCTTATATCTTTGATACCCGGGTCCCGATTCAAAGTTAGAACACTTACCGGTAGTGAATGAATTTTTTGATGTGTTTCCTGAAGAGTTACCAGGTTTACCCCCTGATAGAGAAGTGGAATTTATGATAGATGTAATTCCGGGAACAACTCCTATTTCATTGACACCGTATAGAATGGCCCCCGCTGAATTAAAAGAGTTGAAGACACAGTTACAAGAATTGTTAGATAAAGGATTCATCAGACCGAGTATGTCGCCTTGGGGTGCACCTGTCTTATTTGTGAAGAAGAAAGATGGCTCATTGAGGTTGTGTATAGATTATAGACAGTTGAACAAGATAACGGTGAAGAATAAATATCCTCTGCCTCGTATTGATGATCTATTTGATCAGTTGAAAGGTGCAGCAGTATTTTCAAAGATAGATCTTCGATCTGGGTACTATCAATTGAAAGTAAAAGAATGTGATGTATCGAAAACTGCTTTCCGAACCCGGTATGGACATTATGAATTTTTAGTGATGCCATTTGGTTTAACCAATGCCCCTGCTGAATTCATGGATTTAATAAATCGAATTTTCCAACCTTATCTAGATAGATTTGTGGTGGTGTTTATTGATGATATTTTGATCTATTCAAAAACAGAATCTGAGCATGCTCAGCATTTGAGGATAGTGTTGTAGACTTTGAGAGAGAAACAACTATATGCAAAGTTTAGTAAATGTGAGTTCTGGCTTCACGAGGTTGCATTTTTGGGTCATATTGTTTCAGCTGATGGAATTCGTGCTGATCCTGGAAAAGTAAAAGCAGTGGTGAATTAGAAAATTCTGAAGAACGTCACAGAAGTACGAAGTTTTCTAGGTTTAGCAGGATACTACCGCCGATTTGTCAAAGATTTTTCGATAATTTCTTCCCCGTTGACTCGATTACTACAAAAGAATATTAAGTTTGTGTGGTCAGAAGAGTGCTAACAAAGTTTTGATCGATTAAAGAAGATGTTGACGGAAGCACCAGTGTTGACTCAACCGAAATCAGGTATGCCGTTTGTGGTATACAGTGATGCGTCTCTGAATAGTCTGGGTTGTGTACTTATGCAAACGGGTAAAGTAGTAGCATATGCTTCTCGGCAATTGAAACCACATGAGAATAATTATCTTGCACATGATCTGGAATTGGCTGCGATTGTATTTGCTTTGAAAATATGGAGGCACTACTTATATGGTGAAAAATGTTATGTGTAAACCGATCACAAGAGCTTAAAATATGTAATGACACAAAAGGAGCTGAATTTGAGACAGAGGCGGTGGCTAGAACTCTTGAAAGATTATGATCTTGTTATTGATTACCACCCGGGGAAAGCTAATGTTGTAGCAGATGCACTTAGCCCGAAATTGTTGTTGTTTGCTCTTCGAGCACTAAATGTTTATTTGTCTGTTAATGAAGATGGTTTTTTGTTAGTAGAATTAAAAGCCAAACCAGTACTTTTTCAATGGATTCGGGAGTTAGAGGATGAAGATCCGAAATTAGTATTGAAACGAGAGATGATTCAAAATGAGTTAAGTTCGAAATACTCTGTTGACGATAAAGGTATGTTATATTATCGTGATAGGGTATGTGTCCCGAATGATGCAAATTTAAAGAATGATATTTTATCAGAAGCTCATAATAGTATGTGTTCTATTCATCCGGGAAGTACCAAGATGTATTGTGATTTAAAGAAAATGTATTGGTGGCCCGACATGAAACGGGAAATTTGTGAATATCTGGCCAAATATTTGATTTGTCAACAGGTGAAAGCTGAGCATCAAGTACCGACGGGATTGTTACAACCCATTATGATTCCGGAATGGAAATAGGAACATATCACTATGGATTTTATGTCTGGGTTACCAGTGACTCCGAAAAAGAAATATTCAATTTGGGTGATTGTAGATCGATTAACCGAACCAGTACATTTCATTCCAGTTAGAACAGATTATTCACTTGAAAAGTTGGCGGAAATATATGTGTTTGAGATAGTGAGATTACATGGGGTGTGATATCGCGTGAGATGAAGTAATAAAATTTATAAAGAACTTGTTCAGACCAAAACCAACTAATATCATGATGTTGAGGCAAGCGCACCTGTCGAACAGTAGTATAGCTTAGTGGCAAGATCAAGTTATCGTACCCAATGGAACCAAAAGTACTAGTACTCACTTCTTTCCTATTATCTAGCCTAAAAATAAAAGAGGATTGTTTAAACTAATTTAAAACTAACTAAGAAAGTGTAAAAGTAAATTGGGAAAACTTTTAGGGAAAAGCTGATTTATATGGACAATACTCAAGGGGGAATCCACCTAGACTTCACTTGTTACTATTTTCTTGAACTATATGATTTTTTTACTTGACTTGATCCGTAGAGATCCCTAACTTATGCTAAACCCTTCGTTGAGGCGTCGAGCAACTAGGCCTAAAGAGCAACTAGGCCTAAGTTGGTAATTAAAGTTCCTTTATTAATTAACTCCCTAGGTTGCATTAATTCGATCTATGGTTCCCCATATTAGGTTTGACCCTAATCCGGTAGATTTATGTGGCCCTATGTCTAGGGTTGCATGCAACTCCGCTTAATTATGGTAAATCTACTCTTATCACAGGGACTTTTGCTCCTCTGCTCTAAGCACATCTAATTCTTAAAATAATACCTAGGATTATTAAATCAAGAATGAAGAACGCATAATTAAGAACAATACAAGTACTTATCAAATAAATCAAGAATAAATAACAAGATCTGTCTTAGGTTTCATCCCCCTCAAGTATTTGAGGGGTTTAGTTCATAATAAAAAAAGAAAACATCTCAGAAGATATAAAATAATAAAAGATAAAAGAAACCAAAAACCCCTGAAGGAATTTAGGGAGATCCTCTATGTTGCTGCAGAATTCCGGCTTCTGAGATGAATTAATCGGCTTTCTCCCTTGGAGTAATCCCTTGCTTCTACCCTTAATGTGGCAGAAAAATGAGAAGAAAGATATCTAAAAAAACATATCTCTGCCTCTGCCTCATGAGGTCTTTATATAGAGAGCTTGTGGGGAGCCTTTCTTAGCCTCTAAGCATCCCAATTTGAGTGAAATTCCCCTTCCTCATGACTAGAACACGCCCGTGTGCCATGCCCGTATGACTTCGATAGAGACCGTGTGATATTCTGTTTATAGGGCACAGCCGTGTGGCCTGGCCATGCTTGTCGAGGTTGGACCGTGTGATCTTTATGTTACACGGCCGTGTGCCACGGCCTTGCGGTAAATCCTTGGGCCGTGCGTTAAGCTATTTTTTGGCCCATTTTCCTCATTTTTGGTTCATTTTTGGTTCTTTTCTCTTCCCTATGCTCTTCTGAGTATAAGATATGAAAAAGAAAGGTTAAGAGCACCAATTCTCACTAAATCATTAATAATTCATCCAAAATATAGGCAAAATATGAGGTAAAAATATGTATAATTTAGCGTTTATCAAAGACCCCCACACTTAAGCCTTTGCTTGTCCTCAAGCAAAATCTCAATCCCTAATAAGAATCATTATTCTCAACCTGTAATCTTTATCAATAATGTTTCAAACTAATCCACAGGTAATCATACAATGAAAAATTCAATCAGAATAACATTAAAGATTCAATCAATTTAAGTTGAAAATTTTATCATTGAAAACATAAGTCTCTTCTTTCTTTCTAAGTAGTTATCTCTCCATCTTAATTAATAGGAGTTGACATCCTCACTAAAGGTTCACTCTATCCACTCAATGTAACATCCCGAAATAGGGCCTAATTGGAATAGTGGTTTCGTAACCATAAATCCGAGATAGAAATAATTATTTTATAAATGTTTTGAAGTTTATATTATGATTGCATGATAGTGTGAAAATTTCGTGAAGAAATTCTACGCGTAAAGTGCTTAACTTGGAGTTAGGGACTAAATAGAATAAATTGCAAAACTTGCATTCTAGAAGTTTTTATTATGAAATTGCTTTGGAATATTAATTAGGAGGGTTTAAATAGTAATTTGACCAATTTCTTAGCTCATGGACAAAATAGGACATGGGTGGAATTTTTGAAAGTTTAGTAAGGAGGGGCATTTTGGTCATTTGGTTATTAACATGAATAAAAAGGGAAAAGATGACAAAAAAATCATCATCTTCTTCATTACCACGAAATTTCAAGGGTTCTCCATAGCTAGGGTTTGTTTCAAGCTTCCAAGCTCCATAATCAAGAAGAACGGAATTCAAGAGTAGATCGGGGAAAAGAAAAAGTAAAGGACTAAATTGTAAAGTTTAGTCACAATTTGTATCGAGGTAAGTTTACGGTAAATAAATGCAATATTTTATTGTTTTACATTGATATTGTCAATTTCCAGCATTCATATATTTATTTTATGGAAATATTCAAAGTCGAATTTAAAGAGAAGTGACAGAGAAGAAGCATTAGAAAGCCTCGTTTGAGCCTTAGGAATGCTAGGATATTTGGGTTAACAGACAGACAGTAATGAGCCATGTAAGTCCATATTAAACATATGGCTTTGGAGACAGGACAGTATTGCGCCATGTAAGCCCATATCGTGTATATGGCCTTGGAGACAGGACAGTATTGACCATGTAAGTCCATATCGTATATATGGCTTTGGAGACAGGAATATTTCATGTAAGACCATGTCAAGGACATGGCATTGGCAGTATTTTATCAGACAGGAATAACCTGAGTATCCTTAGTATTCCGAGTGGTTCAACGGGTTATTGTACAAGTTAAATTCAGTGAACTATCAGCAAAGGGAAGTTAGATTATGTTTATGAATAACGAAAGGTCAGGTAAGAAAGAAGGTAGTAAGTGAGAAGTAAAGAAAGTTTATGATGCTAGACGATATTATGTATAATTGCTCAATATGTTAAATGTTGCAATTTATTTGCTTGTAAGCTTACTAAGCCTAGTGCTTACCCCTTTATTTTCTTTCTTATTATAGTTCTTGCCAAGTTTACTCGGGGATCGAAGGAAACGTCGGAGTTCAGATCACACTATCAAAGGAATCATTTTGGTATAACTAGACGTTTCATTTTGTGTATGGCATGTATAAGGACTTAGTCTTTTATGGAATGATATGTTCAATATATGGTGTATAAATGCTTGGAAGTGAGTAGCTAATGAAATGGCTAACCATGCATGTGTTTAATGGTATGTGTGCTTAAATGGTAACTATCACATAAAAACTATGAAAAGTATAAAAGTAGCTTGAAAACAGATGCAAACAGCAGCAGTGACGTGAATTTGAAAAATCACTAAAAATAGTAGGAATGGAATTAAAAGGTGAATAAGGTATGAAATTAAAACTTAATGAATCTATTTTCATGTGGAAGAAACAGAGTAGGAAAAAGAGTTGTATATTATGAGAAATTTTCAGTTGAGTGAGACTGACTTTGTGATCCCCTATTCTGACTTCAAAAATTCACTATAAATTGCACATAAATAATTAGGTATTATAGTTTATATGCCTAGATTTCTTATTGAGTCTAGTTTCTAATGAAACAGATGGCATGCCTGTTTGAATTTTGTACAGGGAGAAAATTAGTTCATAGTGAACAGAGGTCAGAGCAGTTGAGTGGTGTAACAGGGGAGACTTTAACTAATAAACTGTACTAATTGGCCAAGCCAAAAATTCTAGAAAAAAATTAGTAAATAGCCATATGAGTCTAGTTTTAGGGAAAATTTACGGATCTTGATTTTGAGTTTCATAACTCGAGATATGAATTTTTGAGCAACCATGATGCAGAAAATAGTTTATTCCGAAAATGAAAATAGATTTTGTAAAGTTGTTTAAATGATAAATTATGTTTGGTAACACCTCAGGCTCGACTCCGGCGACGGTCTCAGGCGTGGGGGTGCTACATTTATTGGTATCAGAGTAGGTTTAGTCAGTTCTCGGAACAGTTAATGTGAGTAGAAGTCTAGCTATACATGCCATACTTGCATTTTGATAGTGTGACGACTCCTGACGATTTTTAAATATTTTGTTTTATAGTAATGGATCCCGAACGAGTTGGTGGTGATGATGTGGAAAGTAATGCGCCTGCTTCCGCGGAAGGGGCAGCGCCATCTGGAAATAGGCCAGTAACAGTTGATCAGGGAGGAGTAACTCGAGAAGTTCTCTTCCAAGCTCTGAATGATTGGTTTGCCGAGTTCGTTCGTACGAATCCGGCAGTTAGACCTCCACCCCCTCATGATTCTCAGGCAACCTATGTAGCTCAAGCTCCCCTAGCCACAGGTACAGTGATAAGAGAAAATCCACCAGTCGATAAAATTAGGAAATATGGGGCAGAAGAGTTCCGAGCAACAAAAGATGATGATGCAGAAAGAGCAGAGTTTTGGATAGAAAATACCATCAGAGTTTTCGATGAATTATCCTGTACACCTGAGGAATGTATGAAATGTGTAGTATCACTCCTTAGAGACTCAGCCTACCACTGGTGGAAGACATTAGTATCAGTTGTACCGAAAGAAAAGGTTACTTGGGATTTCTTTCAGGAGGAATTCCGTAAAAAGTACATCAGCCAGAGGTTTATTGATCAGAAGAGAAAAGAGTTCTTAGAGTTGAAACAAGGTAATATGACAGTGACTGATTACGAGCGTGAATTCGTCAGGCTTAGTAAATATGCCCGAGAATGTGTATCTACAGAGGCTATTATGTGTAAAAGGTTTGAGGATGGGTTAAATGATGATATCCGACTATCAGTGGGGGTTCTGGAAATAAAAGAGTTTGTTGTTTTAGTGGACCGAGCCTGTAAAGCAGAGGAGTTGTTAAAAAGAAACGGTAAAACTGAAACAGAAACGCGAGACATGAAGAAAAGACAGATGAGCAGATCATTTCAGGCTACATCTAAGAGGCCCAAAGAGTTTTCTACCAGATCTAGCTTTTCGGCAGGGCAATCTAGTCAGAATAGAGGTAGTAGATTTAAAGATTTAAAAGCTCAGACTACTTTGACCGCAAGTGTAGGTAATGTTAGATCAGGGAGATCAGGATGTCCACGGTGTGGTAGACTTCATTATGGTCCTTGTCGAGCAGGTGAAAATGTTTGTTATAAGTGTGGTGCTTCGGATCATTTTGTGTGAGATTGTCCAGAGGTGATTCAATGAGAAGTACCACAGAGTGCTAGATCCGGAAATGTTCCTACTAGAGGCAGATCACCGAGGCAACCGGGAGTAGGAGCAAGTAACAGAGGTACCTCTAGAGATTCGGCTGTGAGACCAGATGCTAGAGCTCCTGCAAGGACTTATGCTATTCGTGCTCGTGAAGAGGCATTCTCCCCCGATGTGATTACGGGTACATTTTCTCTACATGATATTAATGTTGTTGCTTTGATTGATCCGGGTTCGACCCATTCTTATGTTTGTATGAAATTGATGCCTAAAATGAGTATGCCTATAGAATTCACAGAATTTGTGATTAAAGTATCAAATCCACTAGGCAAGTGTGTATTGGTAGATAAAGTATGTAGAAATTGTCCCTTAATGATTAGAGGTCACTGTTTTCCGGCCGATCTCATGTTATTGCCATTTGATGAGTTTGATGTTATTTTGGGCATGGATTGGTTGACGGCAAATGATGTGGTAGTGAATTGTGGAAGGAAATTCATTGAGTTAAAATGTGAAAATGGTGAGATTCTTCAGGTTAATTCAGATGAGTCAGATAGTTCATTTGCTATGATTTCTGTTATGACAGCCCAAAAATATTTGAGAAAGGGGTGTGAGGCTTATCTTGCTTTTGTATTGAATACTAAAGATTCAGAATTGAAAGTTGAATCAGTGCCCGTAGTGTGCGAGTATCCAGATGTATTTCCGAAAGAATTACCAGGTTTGCCTCCTGTTAGAGAAGTTGAGTTTGGTATTGAGCTGATTCCAGGTACCACACCTATTTCCATTACTCCTTATAGAATGGCTTCGTCGGAATTGAAAGAATTGAAAGCTCAGTTGCAGGAATTAACTGATAAAGGTTTTGTAAGACCCAGTAGTTCACCATGGGGTGCACCAGTGCTATTTGTGAAAAAGAAAGATGGTTCGATGAGATTATGCATAGATTATCGACAGCTTAACAAGGTAACTATCAAGAACAAATATCCATTGCCCAGAATTGATGATTTGTTTGATCAGTTGAAGGGAGCCACTGTGTTTTCCAAGATCGATCTGAGATCCGGATATTATCAGATGCGAGTTAAGGAGTCAGATGTTCCGAAAACTGCATTCCGAACTAGGTATGGTCATTATGAGTTTCTTGTGATGCCCTTTGGCTTAACCAATGCCCCTGTTGTTTTTATGGACTTAATGAACCGAATATTTAGACCATATTTGGACAAGTTTGTAGTTGTGTTCATTGATGATATCTTGATTTATTCTCCTGATGAAATTGAACATGAAAAACATTTGAGAACAGTTCTACAAATTTTTGAGAGATAATCAGTTGTATGCTAAGTTCAGTAAAAGTGAGTTTTGGCTCCGAGAAGTTGGATTTCTTGGACATATTGTTTCAGGTGAAGGTATTAGAGTTGATCCGAGCAAAATTTCAGCCATTGTCGATTGGAAGCCTCCCAAGAATGTTTCGGAAGTCAGAAGTTTTCTTGGTTTAGCTGGTTATTACAGACGGTTTGTGGAGGGATTTTCCATGATAGCTACCCCATTAACGAGACTGCTACGGAAGGATGTTAAGTTTGAATGGACTGAGAAGTGCCAGCAGAGTTTTGACAAGTTAAAGGCATTGTTGACTAAAGCTCCTATCTTAGTACAGCCAGAACCGGATAAAGAATTTGTAATTTATAGTGATGCATCTTTGAGTGGGCTCGGTTGTGTACTCATGCAGGAAGGAAAGGTAATTGCTTATGCCTCTAGACAACTAAAGCCACATGAGAAAAATTATCCGACACATGATTTAGAGTTAGCTGCTATTGTATTTGCATTGAAGATTTGGAGACATTATTTGTATGGTGAAAGGTGCCGGATATTCACCGATCATAAAAGTTTGAAATACTTAATGACTCAAAAAGATTTGAACCTGAGGCAAAGAAGATGGCTAGAGTTGATTAAAGATTATGAGCTAGTGATTGATTATCACCCGGGTAAGGCAAATGTAGTTGCTGATGCTTTAAGTAGAAAACTCTTATTTACATTGCGATCTTTGAATACTAATTTAGCCATGTCGGATGATGGTTCTATTTTAGCTGAATTGAAAGCTAAACCGGTATTTCTTGAAGAAATTTGTGAAGCTAAAAAAGATGACAATGAGTTACAAGCTAAAAGAGTTCAATGTGAGTCAGACATAGAATCAGATTTCCGGATTAGTTCAGATGGTTGTTTGATGTTTAGAGACAGAATATGTGTACCAAAGAATGATGAGCTTATTCGGAAGATTTTATAGGAAGCACATAGCAGTTCCTTGTCTATTCACCCAGGTAGCACAAAGATGTATAATGATTTGAAGAAATTGTACTGGTGGGCAGGAATGAAAAGAGATATTTCAGAGTTTGTTTCCAGATGCTTGATTTGTCAACAGGTAAAGGCCGAACATCAGGTACCCTCGGGTTTATTGCAGCCTGTACTAGTTCCGGAATGGAAATGGGACAGAGTTACTATGGATTTTGTGACGGGATTACCGTTAACACCGAAAAAGAAGGATGCAGTTTGGGTTGTAATTGATAAGCTAACTAAGTCGGCTCATTTTATCCCAGTTCGTATGGATTATTCACTTGACAGGTTGGCTGAGTTGTACATTTCAGAGATAGTCAGACTACATGGAGTACCATTATCAATCATTTCAGACAGAGATCCGAGATTTACTTCACGATTCTGGAAAAAGTTGCAAAAAGCTTTGGGCACAAAGTTAAGTTTCAGTACGGCTTTTCATCCTCAGACCGACGGTCAGTCAGAGAGAGTTATTCAGATACTTGAAGATATGCTTAGATGTTGTGTATTGGAATTTCAAGGCAGTTGGGAAAAATACTTACCATTGGTAGAGTTTGCCTATAATAATAGTTACCAGTCGAGTTTAAAGATGGCACCCTATGAAGCTTTGTATGGACGCAAATGTCGTACGCCTTTATACTGGACAGAGCTTAAAGAAAGCCAAATTTACGGGGTTGATCTAGTTAAAGAAACAGAAGAAAAAGTCAAAGTTATCAGAGATTGTTTGAAAGCAGCTTCAGATAGGCAGAAGTCATATGCAGATTTAAAAAGAAAAGAGATTGAATATCAGGTTGGCGACAAGGTATTCTTGAAGGTATCCCCGTGGAAGAAAGTTCTCAGATTTGGCAGGAAAGGTAAGTTAAGTCCTCGTTTTATTGGACCATTTGAAGTGATTGAGAGAATTGGGCCATTAGCATACCGATTAGCTTTGCCGACTGAGTTAGAGAAGATTCATGATGTGTTCCATGTGTCAATGTTACGACGTTATCAGTCAGATCCATCGCATGTGATTTCTCCGACAGAGGTTGAGATTCAACCAGATATGACTTATGATGAGGAACCAATAAAAATTCTAGCTCGAGAGGTAAAGCAATTAAGGAATAAAAGTGTTGCTCTTGTGAAAGTCTTATAGAATAGACATGGGGTGGATGAGGCAACATGGGAACCCGAAGAGGCCATGCGAAAACAGTACCCAAATCTCTTTACAGGTAAGATTTTTGGGGACGAAAATCCCTAAAGGGGGGGAGAAATGTAACATCCCGAAATAGGGCCTAATAGGAATAGTGGTTTCGTAACCACAAATCCGAGATAGAAATAATTATTTTATAAATATTTTGAAGTTTATATTATGATTGCATGATAGTGTGAAAATTTCGTGAAGAAATTCTACGCGTAAAGTGCTTAACTTGGAGTTAGGGACTAAATCGAATAAATTGCAAAACTTGCATTCTAGAAGTTTTTATTATGAAATTGCTTTGGAATATTAATTAGGAGGGTTTAAATAGTAATTTGACCAATTTCTTAGCTCATGGACAAAATAGGACATGGGTGGAATTTTTGAAAGTTTAGTAAGGAGGAGCATTTTGGTCATTTGGTTATTAACATGAATAAAAAGGGAAAAGATGACAAAAAAATCATCATCTTCTTCATTACCACGAAATTTCAAGGGTTCTCCATAGCTAGGGTTTGTTTCAAGCTTCCAAGCTCCATAATCAAGAAGAACGGAATTCAAGAGTAGATCGGGGAAAAGAAAAAGTAAAGGACTAAATTGTAAAGTTTAGTCACAATTTGTATCGAGGTAAGTTTACGGTAACTAAATGCAATATTTCATTGTTTTACATTGATATTGTCAATTTCCAGCATTCATATATTTATTTTATGGAAATATTCAAAGTCGAATTTAAAGAGAAGTGACAGAGAAGAAGCATTAGAAAGCCTCGTTTGAGCCTTAGGAATGCTAGGATATTTGGGTTAACAGACAGACAGTAATGAGCCATGTAAGTCCATATTAAACATATGGCTTTGGAGACAGGACAGTATTGCGCCATGTAAGCCCATATCGTGTATATGGCCTTGGAGACAGGACAGTATTGACCATGTAAGTCCATATCGTATATATGGCTTTGGAGACAGGAATATTTCATGTAAGACCATGTCAAGGACATGGCATTGGCAGTATTTTATCAGACAGGAATAACCTGAGTATCCTTAGTATTCCGAGTGGTTCAACGGGTTATTGTACAAGTTAAATTCAGTGAACTATCAGTAAAGGGAAGTTAGATTATGTTTATGAATAACGAAAGGTCAGGTAAGAAAGAAGGTAGTAAGTGAGAAGTAAAGAAAGTTTATGATGCTAGACGATATTATGTATAATTGCTCAATAAGTTAAATGTTGCAATTTATTTGCTTGTAAGCTTACTAAGCCTAGTGCTTGCCCCTTTATTTTCTTTCTTATTATAGTTTTTGCCAAGCTTACTCGGGGATCGAAGGAAACGTCGGAGTTCAGATCACACTATCAAAGGAATCATTTTGGTATAACTAGACGTTTCATTTTGTGTATGGCATGTATAGGGACTTAGTCTTTTATGGAATGATATGTTCAATATATGGTGAATAAATGCTTGGAAGTGAGTAGCTAATGAAATGGCTAACCATGCATGTGTTTAATGGTATGTGTGCTTAAATGGTAACTATCACATGAAAACTATGAAAAGTATAAAAGTAGCTTGAAAACAGATGCAAACAGCAGCAGTGACGTGAATTTGAAAAATCACTAAAAATAGTAGGAATGGAATTAAAAGGTGAATAAGGTATGAAATTAAAACTTAATGGGTCTATTTTCATGTGGAAGAAACAGAGTAGGAAAAAGAGTTGTATATTATGAGAAATTTTCAGTTGAGTGAGACTGACTCTGTGATCCCCTGTTCTGACTTCAAAAATTCACTATAAATTGCACATAAATAATTAGGTATTATAGTTTATATTCGTAGATTCCTTATTGAGTCTAGTTTCTAATGAAATAGATGGCATGCCTGTTTGAATTTTGTACAGGGAGAAAATTAGTTCATAGTGAACAGAGGTCAGAGCAGTTGAGTGGTGTAACAGGGGAGACTTTAACTAATAAACTGTACTAATTGGCCCTGCCAAAAATTCTATAAAAAAATTAGTAAATAGCCATATGAGTCTAGTTTCAGGGAAAATTTACGGATCTTGATTTTGAGTTTCGTAACTCGAGATATGAATTTTTGAGTGACCATGATGCAGAAAACAGTTTATTCCGAAAATGAAAATAGATTTTGTAAAGTTGTTTAAATGATAAATTATGTTCGGTAACACCTCAGGCTCGACTCCGGCGACGGTCTCGGGCGTGGGGGTGCTACACTCAAAGTGTTTAGGGTTCAAAATTTAAGCACTCTCTAGTCAACCTGGAAAGTTATTACCATAAGCTTGCAAGAAAATCAAATCTCCACCACTATAGTTTGATATGATACATCGATCAAAAGGTCTTTTTATGGTTGTAACGGGGCTTGGTTAGGGGTGTTGTCACAGACTGCAAAAAGAGGGTTAGAATCGAGATTAAATTGAAAATTATCTAGCTTAATAACATCATTTTGGTAGCTTTAAGAGAGAAATATGCAAAAACTTAATTTGAACTATTACACATTACAACTGAATTTGACTATACATATACATGGTTATTTTTTTTTTAAGAATAATTCAAGTGATACAATGAATTTAGTAAAGATTTACATATGGGAAAAGAGAATAAAGCTTAAATAAATTCAACTCAAATCTCGACAAAAATAGGGATCAAAAGTAATTGAATGGGAAATTCAACAAAAATGGGTTATTGGTTAATAATTAGAGGGTGGGTCAAGGAAAAGGTTGTTAGGCTCAATGGGGTTTACTAGGGGTTAGATTATGAAGGTAGGCTTTTGTGGAGTAAGTGAGTTAAATCCTAGGTGCCTTTATCATCTCGGTATATCAAATCAATGATGTGGTCTTGACATGTATAATCAAAGCAAGTTCTAGAATAACAATTCAGTATTGACTTACTCAAAGCAATAATAAAAGTGAGCACGAAAGAATGTATGCTCAAAAGGTTCAAAAGTCTCACAAAAATTATGGCTTTTGATGTCAATCCTGTGAATTTCAAATCTCAAGATAATACTTAAAATTAGGGAAGATAACTTATGCAAAAAATAGGGTTCTCAAAAATTTCAACTTATCATGCTTGATTCCCTAATGTTTTTAAAGTTTGAATAATCATAGTACAATTGCCTATTTCTTGATTCTTAACATATCAATAAAAATCATAAATCAATCAGAATTAATTCCTAATAGGAAATTGAGGAAAATGTAGAGAACAATGCATGAAGTACAAATTCAGGGGTTTTCATGAAAGGTATATTGAATTAAAGTATGTTTCCCCCCACACTTAAGATGTACATTGTCTTCAATGTACAAAGACATATATTTAGCAATAAAAGCATAATATCAAAAGAGAGGGAGAGAATTGAAAACTCCCTGAGTTTAGGATGAATTTTGAGATAGGAAGAGCCAGTAGGTGTGGCACTGTGTTCCCATTTTCGTAGAGATTTGAGCTGTGAGGCTCCTTTGAAACTGCGAATGGATTTAGTAGTCGTGGGGAGTTTTGGGTTAATGGAATTTACTTTCGTGGGATTAGCCGTTAAGAACGTAAAATAAGCAAGTAAAAGAAAATACTAAAATGTAAAAAGGAAATAAAATAAACTATACTGGAAAAGGAAAACAAAGTTAGAATAAAAAAAGAAAACTAAATATTAATGGGTAAGTCTGAAAATTAAGAAAAATAAAAGTAGAAATAAAAATAACATAAAAAGAAGAAGAACTAGTCCTCGGATGGATCACGTGGCGGCGGTGTGATGTTCAGGTGCTGACATATCTGCGCGAGAGTGGTGTCGATGTAATCGAAGCGTTGAAAGCATTGTTGCTCAAATCGATCCAGGCGCTCGAATATGTCGACACGTGAGGCTATCATCTGAGTGGGTCATCTGGGGTGCCGTGGGTCAGCGGGCTCATCTTCCTCTGGTAATGGTGGTGGGACATCATCAGCAATGTCCTCTGGGTCTACGGCATCCTGGACAAGGCGGAAGTGGAAGTGACTTCCACCTGGTCGTCGCTCCACCATCCTCATGTGTAGCATGCTCTGGATGCCTTGTGAGGACATCTGGCCTATGAAAGTGTAGGAGGATGTCTGGGCCGTGGTGTTGAATAGGCCGAAGTAGCGACCTAGCCTCGTAATGTAGGGGCCCATGGAGATAACGCCCTTCCGGTGCCTCTCAGTCTGGTGTTGCATAGCCAACGCTATGAAGTAAGCAAGGTCGATAGTGTGGCCATTGGCCATGCACCAGAGGAAGTATGCGTCATGAGTGTTGACGACGCCTGTACTCTCCCTTCTACCTGTAAGAGTGTGAGCGAGGAGAGCATGAATGTACCTTAAAGAATGAGGGAGGGTGATCGCCTTACTGACGCTGGGGTTGTAGACTTGCTGCCCCGGAGCGATCTCATACCAACACTCGACTGGCCTGATATATATGCGACGGGAGAGGGTGGGAAAGTCCTCTTCGATCATGAACTATTCGGAATAAAGTCCGAGGGCTGTACCGAACTCTGGGACGCTCAGTTGTCGCACTAGACCTCCTAAGCGAAATTGGACCGTACCTGGATCGTCGAAGTTATTCATGACGGTTTGGAGGTGGAATGTGGAACAGAACCCGAGGGTGAGTTCTAAGTAAGTTGGTTCCATGATTCTGAAGAACTGGTCCCATGGGTCGGTACTCAGTAGGGCTCAGACGTCGCTTACTAGATTAATTTGTTCAAGGGCCTCCTAGTCGATACATCGACCCACAGAAATAGTGCGAGCCCGGAGTAACTGATAGCGTTCCTCTTGAGAATACTGTGAGAATGTAAGGAATGGGTGGCGTGCCTCAGAGGTGGGCCTTGATGAACTTCTCGGTCCTTTGCGCTTTTTGGATACGGAAACGGCAGTCTTCTTAGCACGTGATGACATCTTACCTATAATAACAAGATCATTAGTCCTAAAAAAAATTAACAAGATAAAATGGAAAGTGACAATGCTTAAAAGTAAAACAAAATGGATGATTAACCTAAATAGTAGGAGCGAATCATTTTGAAGACTTGCAATAGAACTAAGAACTATGGTTGTATATATATATTGGAATTATCGCCAAATGGCATACATATAGAAGTTTAAATGGCAAATGAATGGAATTCTAAATGGCAAGCAAAAGTACAATCCTAGTTGATTCTATATTGTTCTAGAGTATTTATCCTATATTTCCTAATTCCATGCTTTAAATCAACAAAATGCAAGAAAAATGTCATAAAAATAAAGAAATGAAATAAAACAAGAATAATTGAGGAAAATGAGAAAATAGAACCAATTTTTGGGCTTGCACATTTGTGGGTTGAAGGTTGCACGGGCGTGGGTTGTTGGAAATGAAGAGTGGTGGCGTTTTTAGGGCTGGGGCAGCATTTGTGGTGGTTAGGGATGGAGTTTTCTACGGTTTGAGTGGAAGGAGAGATGAATAGTGGTTCCCTATTTATAGTTTTAATGTCACACGGGCATGTCACAAGCCTATGTGAATCGTGTTTGGCCCATGTTTTTCAAAATTCGGCCGTTATGGCGCGCCTGATACGATGAGCACGCCCGTGTAACTAGTTCGCACGACCGTGTGAGATTTATTCTTCGTCACTTACACGTGCGTGTTCTATGTTCCACGGCCGTGGGAGATCGATTCTTCGTGTTTGACACGGGCGTGTGCTAGGATCCACGGCTGTGTGAAATTTGGCAGTGTCTCCCACAGGCTGTAGGCACGGGCGTGTGTTTGTGTGCGTGCCCGTGTTGATGCTACAGGATTGCCACGGCCATATAGCACAGCAATGAGCATGTTGTTAGTAGCCCGTGTGAAATTCGGAAGGTCGCCACGGTCATGTTGCACGCCTGTGGAATGTATCAGTGGCCCGTGTTTTGGGAAAATTTTGCTCTGTTTGTATACGGCCTGGTACACAACCGTGTCCCTGTTTTTAAAGTTCGCACGGCCTTAGGCACGCCCGTGTGCCTGGCCGTGTGGTCCTAAATTTCTGCATTCAAAAGTTAGTTTATGCATAAAAAAATACTAAAAATCGTAAAGAAAAGAAAAGTTACTAAGTTATTGCTCGGGTTGCCTCCCGAGAAGCGCTTATTTAGAGTCTAAGCTCGACTCTTCCTGGATATATCATGAAGGGATTTCGTGGAGCCGAAGCTCCTCCTTGTTATCTGTGAAATTCTCACTTCTATAGTGTTTAAGTCTATGACCATTTACCTTGAAAGTACCGTGACTAGGGTGAGTTACCTCAATTGTGCCATATGGAAAGACAGTTTGTACAGTGAATGGACCTGACCATCTTGACTTGAGTTTCCCAGGGAATAATTTTAGCCTCGAGCTGTAGAGTAAGACGAGAGCACCTGTTTTGAATTACTTTGGTTGTTTCAGCCTTTTGTCATGGCGTCGCTTCATGGCTTCCTTATATAGTCGCGAGTTCTGGTAAGAATTGAAGCGCCATTCATCAAGCTCATTCAACTGCATTAATCTCTTCTCTCCTGCACTTTTAAAATCAAAGTTTAAAAATTTTATAGCCCAGAATGCTTTATGTTCAAGTTCAAATGGTAGATGGCAGTTTTTTCCATAAACAAGTTTATAGGGAGATGTTCCTATGGGTGTTTTGAAAGCAGTTCTATAAGCCCATAATGGAACATCCAATTTTCTTGACCAGTCTTTCCTATTTGTTTCTATTGTTTTCTCTAGGATGCGTTTCAGCTCTCTATTTGTCACTTCGACTTGGCCACTGGTTTGTGGGTGGTAAGGGGTAGCTGTTCTATGGTGTACTCCATACCTTTTCAAAACCTTTTGAAATTGAGTATTTCAAAAATGTGTACCCCTATCACTAATGATTATCCTAGGTGTTCCAAATCGAGAAAAAAGTCTTTTCAAGAAGCGTACTACCACCCTAGCATCATTTATCGGTAGAGCTTGGGCTTCTACCCATTTTGACATGTAATCTACTGCTACTAGTATGAATTTATTCCCAAATGAATTAGGGAACGGACCCATGAAATCAATACCCCATACATCAAACATTTCACATGAAAGTATATAGTTCTGAGGCATTTCATTATGCTGAGAGATATTACCTGGTCGTTGGCATTTATCACAAGAGGTCACATACCTGTTGGCATCTCTGAAAAGTGTAGGCCAGTAAAAACCTAATTCAAGTACCTTATGAGCAATTCTAGTTCCACTGTGATGTCCTCCTGTGGGTCCTGAGTGGCAGTGATTCAAAATTTGGTATGCTTCTGTGTCATCAACGCATCTTCCTATAACCTGGTCTGTACAAATTTGAAAAAAGAAAGGATCTTCCCAAAAGTAGTTTTTCACATCAGTGAAGAATCGCTTCTTTTGCTGATGGTTTAGGCCTTTTAAGGTTATGTTAGCTGCTAAATAATTCACAAAATCAGCAAACTAAGGAAGGGTCGTATCTGCTAAGGCTAGGAGTTGTTCCTCAGGGAATAAATCATTCATCTTGTCTAGATATTTGGGCTGTGCGGTCTCTAGCCTTCAGAGGTGATCTGCTGTTAAGTTTTCGGCTCCTTTCTTGTCCTTTATTTCCAAATCAAATTCCTGTAACAATAGAATCCATCTTATCAATCGAGGTTTTGCATCAGTTTTAGTTAAGAGGTAGCGAAGAGCTGAATGATCAGTATAAGCAATGACTTTGACAAAATCAAATAAGATCTAAATTTGTCAAATGCAAAAATAACAGCTAGCAGTTCTTTTTCTATGGTCGTGTAATTTGGTTGAGCAGTTGTCAAGGTCCTGCTAGCATAATAGATCGGTTGGAAGTATTTGTCCCTTCGTTGTCCCAATACTGCACTTGCATCGCACATTAGTCCAATCAGGTGAAATCATAATCGGGGCGTTAATTAACTTTTCCTTGAGGTTGTTTAAAGATTCCAGACATTAGATTCCAGACATTCTTGGTCAAAGTTGAAGGGTACGTCTTTTTCTAGTAATTTAGTTAAAGGCTTAGTTATTTTAGAAAAGTCTTTAATGAATCTTCGATAAAAACTGGCGTGTCCTAAAAAGCTTCTTATAGCCTTAACTGAATTAGGAGGAGGTATTTTTTCAATAGTTTCAATTTTCGCTTTATCTACCTCTATCCCTTTACTAGAAATTTTATGTCCTAAAACAATACCCTCTTGAACCATAAAGTGGCATTTTTCCCAGTTTAGCACTAAATTTGTCTCTTCACATCTGATCAAAACACGTTATAGATTATTAAGACAAAGTTGGAAAGAATTACCGAAAACTGAAAAATCATCCATAAATACCTCCATGATGTCTTCCACGAATTCATTGAAAATAGCTAGCATGCATCGCTGAAAAGTAGCAGGAGGGTTACATAAACCAAAAGGCATTTCGCGATAAGCAAACGTACCGTATGGACATGTGAATGTTGTTTTCTCCTGATCTTCTGGAGCTATCGGGATCTGGAAGTAACCAGAGAGACCATCTAGGAAACAATAATACATATGACCTGATAATCTTTCCAACATCTGATCAATAAAAGGCAATGGGAAATGATCTTTCTGAGTGGCGTCATTCAGCTTCCTATAATCAATGCAAACTCTCCATCCTGTGACTGTTCTTGTAGGTATTAACTCTTCCTTGTCATTAGACACCACGGTCAATCCACCTTTCTTAGGAACAACCTGCACAGGGCTTACCCAAGAACTGTCAGAAATAGGATAGATAATACCTGCATCTAAGAGTTTAATTACCTCAGCTTTTACAACTTCTTTCATGTTGGGATTCAATCGTCTCTGGGCTTGCACTGATGGTTTGAATTCGTCCTCCATTAAAATTTTGTGGGTGCAGAAAGAAGGATTAATTCCCTTGATATCTGAAATTTTCCAAGCTATAGCACGTCTATGTTCTCTTAATACATGGAGTAGTTCCTCTTTCTCTGCAAAGCTTAAATTGGATGCGATAATGACTGGTAAAGTTGATTCTTCCTCTAAAAAGGCATATTCTAAATGATCTGGCAGTTGTTTTAGTTCTAATTTAGGGGGTTCAGTAATGGAAGGTTTCTGTCTCAATTCATCACTCATCTTCACATTCTCATAACTTATGTGCCTAACGATGATTTCATTAGAATCCAATTCTTTCCTTACTTCTTCGATTTCGGGGGTGGTTTCATCTTTCCCCCTACCTTGAACAAGACACAATTCCAACGTGTCTATGAGAGAAAGTTTCTGGAGATTATCTTGAACAAAATAATCAATAATATTAACAAAATAACACGAATCATCTTGTTCTTTAGAGAATCTCATGGCATCATAAATTTTAAAGACAACTTCTTCCTCGCCAACTCTAAGTACTAATTTGCCATCCCCTTCATCAATAACAGCTCTAGCAGTGGCTAAAAATAGTCGTCCCAAAATCAAAGGTACTTCAATATCCTCATCTATGTCAAGCACAACAAAATCAACAGGGAATATAAATTTATCTACCTTTACTACCACATCTTCAATGATTCCCCTAGGATATTTAACAGATCTATCGGCTAATTGAATACTCATCCTAGTAGGCTTGGATTCCCCGAGACCTAGTTCTTTGAACATTTTGTAAGGCATGAGATTAATGCTAGCACCTAAATCAGCTAACGCTTTATTAATAAGTAAACTACCAATCAGACAAGGGATAGTAAAACTCCCTGGATCTTTCAGTTTTGTTGGCAGTTTATTTTGGAGAATAGCTGAGCATTCCTCGTTGAGTTCTACTATGGCCAATTCTTCCAACTTCCTTTTATTTGTCAGAAGTTCTTTAAGGAACTTCGTATACTTTGGCATCTGTGAAATTGCTTCAACAAAAGGCAAGTTAATGTTGTAATTGTTTGAAAAGTTCAAGGAACTTACCGAATTGAGAGTCTGTATGGTCTTTCTTCAATTTTTTCGGATATGGGATGCGCGGTTTGTATTCCTTGAGTGGCGGTGGAGTGTTATCCTCGGGTTCCGCTACCTTTTCTTCTGAAATTTCTGGGATAGTCTTCTTTTCGGGTTCGGCTAGGACCTTTCCATCTCTTAAAGTAATCGCTTTGACATGTTCTCTGGGATTTGGCTTGGTGTTACTCGGTAATCCTCCCTGTGGTATTTCTGAAATTAATTTTGCAAGTTGACCAATTTGGTTTTCAAGCGCTTGAATTGATGCCTGCTGATTTTTTAGTGCTGTTTCAGTGCTTTGAAAACGGGTTTCCGATGCGGCCATAAATTTGTTAAACATCTCTTCAAGATTCGGCTTCTTCTCATGTTGCGGTGGTGGTTCTTGAAATCCTGGAGGAGGCTGTTGTCTTTGATTTCCTTGTCCTCCCCATGAAAAATTTGGGTGATTTCTCCAACCTGCATTATAAGTATTACTATAAGGGTTATTTTGAGATCTAGAATTGTTACCCATATAGTTGGCTTGTTCAGTTTCCATGCTGTGTCCATAAGATGCGAAATCTGGATTAAACGTGTTTCCTTGAGTCGTGTCGCATTGCATCATTGGTTCTGCCTGCGTAGAACTAATAAAATTATCAAACTTTTTATTCAAAAGTTCTACTTGGTTAGTAAGCATGGCGACAGCATCAATATTATAAACTCCTGCTGTTTTTGTTGGCTTTGTCCTCATGACTTGCCACTGATAATTATTCAATGACATCTCTTCAATAAATTCATAAGCTGCTTCAGGTGTTTTATTATTGATCGTCCCTCCTGCGGCTGCATCGATCATTTGTCTAGTTGACGGGTTTAAACCGTTGTAGAAGGTTTGAACTTGTAGCCACAAAGGTAGACCATGATGAGGGCACCTTCTCAGAAGATCTTTATATCTCTCCCATGCATCGTATAGTGTTTCTAAATCCATCTGCACAAAAGAAGAAATATCGTTTCGTAATTTGGCTGTTTTAGCTAGAGGAAAATATTTGAGTAAAAATTTTTCGGTCATCTGCTCCCATGTGGTAATTGAGCCTCGTGGTAAAGAATTTAACCACTGTTTGGCTTTATTTCTCAAAGAGAATGGAAATCACCTCAATCGACTAGCATCATCAGTAACGCCATTTATTTTGAAGGTATCACAAAGTTCTAAAAAATTGGCTATGTGTGAGTTTGGATCTTTGTCATGTAAACTATCAAACTGAACCAATTGCTGTATCATCTAAATAGTGTTAGGCTTTAACTCGAAATTATTAGCAGCAATAGTAGGTCTAAGAATACTAGTTTGGGTACCAGCCAAACTAGGTTTAGCATAATCATACATAATGCGAGGAGGTTCTTCTTGATTTGCTTGTGGCGCGACTATTGCGGGACGTGGTGAAACGTTTTGATTTGCTTCCATCTCTTCTGTAGGTCCTGGCTCTTGCTCAGGTTCTTATTCTGGATAATGTAAACTGCGTCTAATTTCTCTGCGATTTCTGCGAACTGTTGCTTCTAGATCTTCATCGAAAAGTAGTGGTCCTCTTGGGTTATTTCTAGTCATAAACTAAAAATACCTAAAAGGAGAAAGCAAAGAAAACTCAAAAATTTAAAAGAAAATAAAAATAAAAATAAATAAAAACTATAAATAAAAATAAAATAAAAAGATAAATATATATATTAATGGCTAAAGTAATAGAAATCGAGCTTTTGTAATATTTTCGATCCCCAGCAACGGTGCCAAAAACTTGATATCGCGTGATATGAAGTAATAAAATTTATAAAGAACTTGTTCAGACCAAAACCAACTAATATCACGACGTTGAGGCAAGCGCACCTGTCGAACAGTAGTATAGCTTAGTGGCAAGACCGAGTTATCGTACCCAAAGGAACCAAAAGTACTAGTACTCACTTCTTTCCTATTATCTAGCCTAAAAATAAAAGAGGATTGTTTAAACTAATTTAAAACTAACTAAGAAAGTGTAAAAGTAAATTGGGAAAACTTTTAGGGAAAAGCTGATTTATATGGACAATACTCAAGAGGGAATCCACCTAGACTTCACTTGTTACTATTTTCTTGAACTATATGATTTCTTTACTTGACTTGATCCGTAGAGATCCCTAACTTATGCTAAACCCTCCGTCGAGGCGTAGAGCAACTAGGCCTAAGTTGTTAATTAAAGTTCCTTTATTAATTAAATCCCTAGGTTGCATTAATTCGATCTATGGTTCCCCATATTAGGTTTGACCCTAATCCGGCAGATTTATGTCGCCCTATGTTTAGGGTTGCATGCAACTCCGCTTAATTATGGTAGATCTACTTTTATCACAGGGACTTTTGCTCCTTTGCTCTAAGCACATCTAATTCTTGAAATAATACCTAGGATTATTAAATCAAGAATGAAGAACGCATAATTAAGAACAATTCAAGTATTTATCAAATAAATTAAGAATAAATAACAAGATCTGTCTTAGGTTTCATCCCCCTCAAGTATTTGAGGGGTTTAGTTCATAATAAAAGAAGAAAACATCTCAGAAGATATAAAATAATAAAACATAAAAGAAACCAAAAACCCCTGAAGGAATTTAGAGAGATCCTCTATGTTGCTGCAGAATTCCGGCTTCTGAGATGAATTAATCAGCTTTCTCCCTTGGAGTAATCCCTTGCTTCTACCCTTAATGTGGCAGAAAAATGAGAAGAAAGATATCTAAAAAAACATATCTCTGCCTCTGCCTCATGAGGTCTTTATATAGAGAGCTTGTGGGGAGCATTTCTTAGCCTCTAAGCATCCCAATTTGAGTGAAATTCCCCTTCCTCACGACTAGAACACGCCCGTGTGACTTCGACAGAGGCCGTGTGATATTCTGTTTATGGGGCACGGCCGTGTGGCCTGGCTGTGTTTGTCGGGGTTGGACTGTGTGATCTTTATGTTACACGACCGTGTGCCATGGCCGTGCGGTAAATCCTTGGGCCGTGCGTTAAGCTATTTTTTGGCCCATTTTCCTTATTTTTAGTCCATTTTTGGTTCTTCTCTCTTCCTTATGCTCTTCTGAGTGTAGGTTATGCAAAAGAAAGGTTAAGAGCACCAATTCTCACTAAATCATTAATAACTCATCCAAAATATAGGCAAAATATAAGGTAAAAATATGTATAATTTAGCGTTTATCAGGGTTCCAATATCTATTATTTCTGATCGAGATCCGAGACTTACCTCGAGATTTTTGGGTAAGTTACAAGAACCTTTGGGTGCCAAGTTAAACTTCAGCACAACTTTTCATCCTCAAACAGATGGACAATCCGAGCGGGTAATTCAAATATTAGAAGACATGTTAAGATGTTGTGTAATGGAATTCGGTGGTAACTAGGAAAGGTATTTACCCTTAGCCGAATTTGCTTACAATAATAGTTATAAGACTAGTATCAAAATGGCACCGTTTGAAGCTTTGTATGGAAGAAAATGTAGAACTCCATTATATTGGACCGAATTGAGTGAATCAAAATCAGTGGGAGTTGATCTGATTTGGGAAACTGAAGAAAAAGTTCGTATTGTTGGAGATAGTTTGAAAGCTGCTTCTGATCGTCAGAAATCATATGCAGATTTGAAAAGAAGAGATATAGAATTTAATGTGGGCGATCGTGTATTTCTGAAAATGTCACCATGGAAGAAGGTTATACGGTTTGGTAGAAAGGGAAAACTTAGCCCACGGTTTATCGGTCCTTATGAAATTACTGAAAGAATCGGCCCAGTTGCTTATAGGTTGGCCTTACCTCCAGAACTTGAGAAAATTCATGATGTATTTCATGTGTCTATGTTAAGACGGTACCGATCGGATCCATCGCACGTGATTCCTTCTACTGAGATAGAGCTTCAGTCAGATATGACCTATTCAGAGGAACCAGTGAAAATTTTGGCATGGGAAATTAAAGAATTAAGGAACAAACGGGTACCGTTAGTTAAAGTACTGTAGAATCATCATGGGTCGGAGGAGGTAACTCAAATTTATGTGGGCCCCGTAGGCCTATATTAAGAACTATTTGATGGAAATTATGTGGTTTTAGATTGAAACTCAAATTTATGTCTCGTTTTTATTCGTATTTTAATATATAAGTCTGGTAATGCCTTGTAACCCTGTTCCGGCGATGGTTTGGGATTAGAGGGTGTTACAATATCTCTTTTTATACCTGGTCACCAATATAATTCTCTCAAATTTCGATACATTTTCATTCCTCTGGGATGTAAAGCAAAATAACCATCATGTACTTCTCGAAGTATCAACTCTTTTAATTTAGAAACATTTGGGATACAGATTTGATTACAAAATCTCAAGCAATCATTTAAAACTGTATACAACAAAATTTTTCCCCGACTCTGGTAAAGTCAAAATTAGTGCCTTAGTCAACATTTTCTTCAATTTATCAAAACTTTCCTGACATTAATCATCCCAGCCAAATGAAACATCATTTTGCAACAACTTTGTCATCGACAAAGCTATCTTTGAAAATCCATTTACAAATCTTCGATAGTAACTAGCTAATCCCAAAAAACTACGTACCTCTGACACATTTCTTGACGCTTTCCACTGAACAATAGCTTCAATCTTATTTGGATCAACTCTAATTCCATCTACCGAAATAAGATGTCCCAAAAATACCACCTCTGATAACCAAAATTCACATTTGCTTAACTTACCATATAACTGTTTCTCCCATAATATTTGCAAAACAATTCGGAGATGTTGCTCATGTTGAATTTAAGACTTTGAATAAACCAAAATATCATCAATGAAAACCACCACAAAGCGATCCAAGTATGGTTGAAAAATACACGTCATAAGATTTATAAAAGCAGCTGGGGCAAATTGTCAAACCAAATGGCATCATTAAGAATTCATAATGCCTATACCGTGTTCGGAATGTTGTCTTCGGTACATCACTTTCATTTACCTTTAGCTGGTAGTAACCCAATCTTAAATTAATCTTTGAAAACACAAAAGCTCATTTCAACTGGTCAAATAAATCATCAATTCGAGGTAATAGATATTTGTTCTTAATTGTCACCTTATTCAATTATCGATAATCAATACATAATCGCATCAATCCATCTTTCGTTTTAGCAAACAACATTAGAGCTCCCCAATGTGAAGTACTTGGATGAATAAATCCTTCATCCAATAAGTCTTGCAACTGCATTTTCAATTCTTTTAATTCAGTAGGTGACATACGGTATGGGGGTATTGATATCGGAGCTGTATAAGGATACACTTCAATTCCAAATTCAACCTCCCGATCTGGTGGTAATCTTGGTAATTCTTCAGGAAAAACATTAGGAAATTCACAAACAGTTCGAATCTTATTGCACTAACTTTCAACAGAATTTGAATTAATAACATATGTTAGAAAAGCTGCACAACCCTGATGAAGATGTTTATTAGCCTGAATTGCTGAAATAATATGAGTCGACCACTGGTTCTAATTCTATTTACCTCGATCTTATCCCTATTTTCATTCTGAACAGTAAACTTCTTTTTACAACAATCTAAAATTACTCCATGCTCAGATAGCCAGTCCATTCTCAAAATTATATCAAAATCACCGAATGGTATTATTAACAGATCAACAGGTAAAATTATGTTTTGTATCATTAACGGACATCTCCTATACACTTGATCCACAAATACAGTTTGCCCCAATGGACTAGACACTACTATTGATACTTAAGATATCTCAGCTTTTAAATTTTTCGACTCAACCAATTTTGTATTAACATATGAATATGAAGATCCCAAATCTATTAAAACATAAACAGGTTCTGAAAGCAATAAAAATATACTTGTTACCACATCATGAGCATCACTCTTTTCACGAGTTCGCACAACATATGCGCGGGCTGGTGCTCTGGCTTCTGATTACTCAGTGGCTGATATCGCGTGATATTAAGTAATAAAATTTATAAAAACTGATCACACCAAAACTAACTAATATCACGATGTTAAAGGCAAGCGCACCTATCGAACAGTAGTATAGTTTAGTGCCAAGACCGAGTTATCGTACCCAAGGGAACCAAAAGTACTAGTACTTACTTCCTTTCTATTATCTAACATAAAAATAAAAGAGGGTTGTTTAAATTAATTCTAAAACTAACTAAGAAAGTTTAAAGAGTGAATTGGGAAAATTTTTAGGGAAAAGCTGATTTATAGGGATAATACTCAAGGGAGAATCCACCAAGACTTCACTTGTTATTATTTTCTTAAACTATATGATTTCTTTACTTGACTTGATCCGTAGAGATCCCTAACTTATGCTAAACCCGCCGTCGAGGCGTAGAGCAACTAGGCCTAAGTTGTTAATTAAAGTTCCCTTATTAATTAACTCCCTAGGTTGCATTAATTCGATCTATAGCTCCCCATATTAGGTTTGACCCCAATCCGGTAGATTTATGTCGCCCTATGTCTAGGGTTGCATGCAACTCCACTTAATTATGGTAGATCTACTCTTATCACAAGGACTTTTGTTCCTCTGCTCTAAGCACATCTAATTCTTGAAATAATACCTAGGATTATTAAATCAAGAATGAAGAACGCATAATTAAGAACAATTCAAGTATTTATCAAATAAATCAAGAATAAATAACAAGATCTGTCTTAGGTTTCATCCCCCTCAAGTATTTGAGGGGTTTAGTTCATAATAAAAAAAGAAAACATCTCAGAAGATATAAAATAACAAAATATAAAAGAAACCAAAAACCCCTGAAGGAATTTAGGGAGATCCTCTATGTTGCTGCAGAATTCCGGCTTCTGAGATGAATTAATCGGCTTTATCCCTTGGAGTAATCCCTTGTTTCTACCCTCAGTGTGGCAGAAAAACAAAAGGAAAAATATCTAAAAACATATATCTATGCTTCTGCCTCATGAGGTCTTTATATAGAGAGCTTGTGGGAAGCCTTTCTTAGCCTCTAAGCATCCCAATTCGAGTGAAATTCCCCTTCCTCACGACTAGAACATGCCCGTGTGCCACGCCCGTGTGACTTCGACAGAGGCCGTGTGCTTTTATCGGTGGAGGCATGGTCGTGTGTCCTGGCCGTGCTTGTCGGGGGCTTGACCGTGTGATCTTCATATGGCACGGCCGTGTGGCATTTCTTTGCCCGTGTTGTTCGCACATTTTGGCCCATTTTTTATCGTTTTTGGCCCGTTTTCCGTTCTTTCTTCTTCCCTATGCTCTCCTGAGTATAAGATATGAAAAGGAAGGATTAAGAGCGCCAATTCTCACAAAATTGGTAAGAATCCATCCAAAATATAGGCTAAACATGAGGTAAAAATATGTATAATTTAGCGTTTATCAAATATCCCCACACTTAAACCTTTACTTGTCCTCAAGCAAAATCTCAATCCCTAAAAAGAATCATTCTTCTCAACTTATAATCTTTATCAATAATGTTTCAAACTAATCCACAGGTAATCATACAATGAAAAATTCAATCAGAAGAACATTAAAGATTCAATTACTCTAAGTTGAGAATTTTATCATTGAAAACATAAGTCTCTTCCTTCCTTCTAAGTAGTTATCTCTCCATCTTAATTAACAGGAGTTGACATCCTCACTAAAGGTTCACTCTATTCACTCGAAGTGTTTAGGGTTCAAAATTTTAAGCACTCTCTAGTCAACCTAAAAAGTTATTACCATAAGCTTGCACGAAAATTAAATCTCCGCCACTATAGTTTGATATGATATATCGATCAAGAGGTCTTTTCATGGTTGTAACGGGGCTTGGTTAGGGGTATTGTCACAGGCTGCAAAAAAGGGTTAGAATCGAGATTGAACTGAAAAAATTATCTAGCTAGAAAAATCTCTATCACTGGAACATATTTTCAAAGCTTAATAACATCATTTTGGTAGCCTTAAGAGAGAAATATGCAAAAACTTAATTTGAACTATTACACATTACAACTGAATTTGACTGTATGTACACATGTTTTTTTTTAAGAACAATTCAAGTAATATAATGAATTGAGTAAAGATTTACATACTGGAAAAGAGAATAAAGCTTAGATAATAAATTCAACTCAAATCTCGACAAAAATAGGGATCAAAAGTAATTGAATGGAAAATTCAACAAAAATGGGTTATTGGTTAATAATTAGAGGGTGAGTCAAGGAAAAGGTTGTTAGGCTTAATGGGGTTCACTAGGGGTTAGATTATGGAGGTAGGCTTTTGTGGAGTAAGTGGGTTAAATCCTAGGTGCCTTTATCATCTCGGTATATCAAATCAATGATGTGGTCTTGACATGTATAATCAAAGCAAGTTCTAGAATAACAATTCAGTGTTGACTCACTCAAAGCAATAATAAAAGTGAGCACGAAAGAATGTATGCTCAAAAAGGCTCAAAATCTCACCAGAATTATGGCTTTTGATGTCAATCCTGCGAATTTCAAATCTCAAGATAGTACTTAAAATTAGGGAAGATAACTTATGCAAAAAATTAGAGTTCTCAAAAATTTTAAGTTATCATTCTTGATTCCTTAATGTTTTTAAGTTTGAATATTTAAAGTACAATCACCTATTTCTTTAATTCTCAACATATCAATAAAAATTATAAATCAATCAAAATTAATTCCTAATAGTAAACTGAAGATCATGCTATTGAGGACAGTGCAATTCGTTCGAACAATTTCAGGGATTTCAAAGAGAATGAAATAAAATTTAAAGTAGGTTCCCCCCACACTTAAAATGTACATTGCTCTCAATGTACAATGATAATATTAGCAATAAAAGCATAACATCATAAGAGAGGGAGAGATATGAAACTCCCTGAAATGTGGTTGGCTTTGTGAGACAGATATGGGAAGAGTTGGCATATGTGGCACGGTGTTTCCATTTCCATAGAGATTTGAGCTGTAAGGCTCCTTTGAAACTGCGAATGGATTTATTAGTCGTGGGAGGTTAAGATGAAGAGGGGTTACTTCATTAGGAGATGACGGAAGAAAATAAAATAAACAGAATAAATAAAAATAAAAATTCAAATAAAGAAAAAATGAAAAATAAACCTAAAAATTTAAAATAAAGTTAGAAGAAAATGTGAAAATAAGGATCAGTGTTTAAGAGTTAGAATAAAGTAATAATAAAATATAAAATAAAAAATAGAAGTAAAACAAAATAAAGATAAAAATAAAGATAAAAAGAGGATCTAGTCCTCTGATGGATCTCGTGGTGGTGGGGAAATGCTAAGGTGCTGACAAATGTGCGCTAAAGTGGCGTCGATGTAATCGAGGCGCTGCTCAAATCGATCCAGGCGCTCGTGTATGTCAGCATGTGGGGCTGCTGTCTGGGTAGGTCGTCTGGGGAGTGATGGCTCGGCGGGTGCATCCTCATCAGGTGGTGGCGGTGGGACATTATCAGCAACGTCCTCTGGGTCCTCGCCTTCCTGGACAAGGCGGAAGTGAAAGTGGCCGCCACCTGGCCTTCACTCTACCATCCTCATGGAGAGCATGCTCTAGATGCCCTGGGAGGACATCTGGCCATGTAGGGCGTACGAGGATGTCTAGGCTGCGATGTTGAGTAGGCCAAAGTAGCGGCCTAGTCGTGTGATGTACGGGCCCATTGATACGACTCCCTTGCGGTGCCTCTCAGTCGGTGCTGCATAGCCAACGCTATGAAGTAGGCAAGGTCGATGGGGTGGCCATTGGCCATGCACCAGAGGAAATAGACGTCATGAGTGTTGACGACGCCTATACTCTCCTGTCTACCTGTCAAGGTGTGAGCAAGGAGGGCGTGAATATACCTGAGAGAAGGAGGGAGGGCGGATGCCTTACTGACGCTGGGATTATAGATCTGTCGCCCTGGAGCAATCTCGTTCCAGCAGTCGAGGGGTCGGATGTGGATGCGCTTAGAAAGAGTAGGGAATTCTTCTTCTACCATGAACTGCTCGGTATATAGACCGAGGGCCGTGCCGAACTCTGGGACACTCAACTATCACACAAGACCTCCTAATCGAAACTGAACCGTGCCAGGATCGTCGAATCTGTTCATGACGGTCTGGAGGTGGAATGTGGAGCAGAACTCGAGGGTGAGTTCTAGGTAGGTGGGCTCCACAATCCTAAAGAACTGGTCCCATGGGTCGGTAGCTAGCAGGGCTTGAACATTATCCACCAGGTTTACTTGTGCGAGGGCCTCCCAGTCAATACATCGCCCATCGAGATAGTGCGTGCTCGGAGTAACTAGTAGCGTTCCTCCTAGGAGTCCTGCGAAAATGTGAGGAACGGGTGGCGTGTCTCAGAGGTGGCCCTCGATGAAGAACTTCTCGTTCCCTTTCGTTTATTGGAGGTGGGGACAGCAGCTTTTCTGGCACGCGATGATGACCTGGTATCTGAAAAAAACAAAAGTATTGGTCCTAAATATTGAGATTAAAAATGATTTAAAATGTAAATTGATATTTTTCCTAAAATAACAACTGAGGAGTAACCTGAATAGTAAAATCTAATCATATTAAAAACTTATAACAAAAACTAAGAACTATAGGCATGTATATATTAACTTATGAGAAAAATGGCATACAAATATGTGTCCAAGTGGCAAAATAAAATGAAATCTAAATGGCAAGCAAAAATAAAATCAAGTGGCATGTAATCCTAGTTGATTCTATATTAGTCTAGATTATTCATCCTATATTTCCTAGTTTTATGCTTGTATCAACAATTTAGACAAAAGTAAAATGAAATAAAAATTAAATAAATGAAATAGAACAAAAATAAATGAGAAAAATGAGAAAATAGAACCAATTATGAGTTTGCACGGTCGTGAGGGGCTATTACACAGGCGTGGGAAGGTTATTTTTGCGTATTATGGTGGTTTTGAGGGTGGTAGAGGTGCTCACGAAGGTTGGGGAGGTTTTGGGTGTGAGATTCTAGGGTTTTAGGTGAAAAGGAAGGTTTAAAAATGGCCCCCTATTTATACATTTTGGGTCACACGGGCATGTCGCACACTCGTATGAGTCGTATTCAGCCCGTGTTTTTCGAAAATTAGAGGTTTTAGCGCGCCATGTTTCGATGAGCACGCCCGTGTGGTTGGTTCACACGGCCGTGGGAGATCAGGTCTTCGTTACTCACACGGTCGTGTGATGGTATACACGGCCGTGTGCGATCGTGTTCGTGTATCATACGGTCGTGTGATATGTGCCACGGGCGTGTGAAATTTGACAGTGTCTTCCACGGGCTAAGGACACGAGCGTGGAAATTTGTGCAAGCCCGTGTTGATACTGCATGGTTGCCACGGCCATGTCGCACGGCCATGGGGAGGTGTTGATAGCCCGTGTAGAATTCGTAAGGTCGCCACGGCCATATCGCACGGCCGTGGGAATTTATCGATGGCCCGTGTTTTAGGAAAATTTTACTCTGTTTGTGCACGGTCTGGGTGCACGACCGTGCCCTTGTTTTTAAGTGTACACACGGCCTAAGGCACGCCCGTGTGCCTAGCCGTGTGGTCCTAAATTTCTGCATTCAAAGAGTTAGTTTATGCATGAAAAAAAAATACTAAAAATTTTAAAGAAAAGAAAGTTACTAAGTTAGTGCTCGAGTTACCTCCCGAGAAGCTCTTATTTAGAGTCTAAGCTCGACTCTACTTGGATGTGTCAAGAAGGGGTGTGGTGGAGCCGAAGCTCCTCCCTGTTTTCTGCAAAATTCTCACCTCTATAATGTTTAAGCCTATGATCGTTTACCTTGAACGTACCGTGGTTAGGGTGAGTTACCTCAATGGTGCCGTATGGAAAGACATTTAGAATAGTGAATGGACCTGACCACCTTGACTTGAGTTTTCCAGGGAATAGTTTCAGTCTTGAGTTGTAGAGTAAGACGAGATCACCTGTTTTGAACTGTTTAGGGTCTTTCAGCCTTTTGTCATGGCGTCGCTTCATGGCTTCCTTATATAGTCGCGAGTCCTGGTAAGCATTGAAGCGCCATTCATCTAGCTCATTCAACTGCATTAATCTCTTCTCTCCTGCACTTTTAAAATCAAGGTTTAAAAATTTTATAGCGTAAAATGCTTTATGTTCAAGTTCAAATGGTAGATGGCAGTTTTTTCCATAAACAAGTTTATAAGGAGATGTTCCTATGGGTGTTTTAAAAGCAGTTCTATAAGCCCATAATGCATCCTCTACCTTTCTTGACCAATCTTCCCTATTTGTTTCTATTGTTTTCTCTAAGATGCATTTTAATTCCCTATTTGTTAGTTCGACTTGGCCACTGGTTTGTGGGTGATAAGGGGTGGCTGTTCTATGGTGTACTCCATACCTTTTCAAGATTTTTTCAAATTGGGTATTGCAAAAATGTGTACCCCTATCACTAATGATTATCCTAGGTGTTCCAAATCGAGAAAAAAAGTCTTTTCAAGAAGCGTACTACCACCTTAGCATCATTTGTAGGCAGAGCTTGGGCTTCTACCCATTTTGACATGTAATCTACTGCTACTAGTATGTATTTATTCCCCCATACATCAAATATTTCACATAAAAGTATATAGTTCTGAGGCATTTCATTATGTTGAGAGATATTACCTGTTCGTTGGCATTTATCACAAGAGGTCACATACCTGTTGGCATCTCTGAAAAGTGTAGGCCAGTAAAAGCCTAATTCGAGTACCTTATGAGCAGTTCTAGTTCCACTGTGATGTCCTCCTGTGGGTCCTGAGTGGCAGTGATTCAAAATTTGATATGCTTCTGTCTCATCAACGCATCTTCGTATAACCTGATCTGCACAAATTCGGAAAAGGAAAGGATCTTCCCAAAAGTAGTTTTTCACATCAGCGAAGAATCACTTCTTTTGCTGATGGTTTAACCCTTTTGGGGTTATGTTAGCTGCTAAATAATTCGCAAAATCAGCAAACCAAGGAAGTGTCGTATCTGCTAAGGCTAGGAGTTGTTCCTCAGGGAAATCGTTTATCTTGTCGAGATATTTGGGCTGTGCGTTCTCTAGCCTTGAGAGGTGATCTGCTGCCAACTTTTCGGCTCCTTTCTTGTCCTTTATTTCCAAGTCGAATTTCTGTAACAATAGAATCCATCTTATCAATCGAGGTTTTGCATCAGTTTTAGTTAAGAGGTAGCGAAGAGCTGAATGATCAGTATAAACAATGACTTTTGACAAAATTAAATAAGATCTAAATTTGTCAAATGCAAAAATAACAGCTAGAAATTCTTTCTCTGTGGTAGTGTAATTTGCTTGAGTGGCTGTCAAAGTTCTGCTAGTATAATAGATCAGCTGGAATTGCTTGTCCCTTCGCTGTCCTAAAACTGCACCTACTGCAAAATATCAAAAGGTAGATTCCAATCAGATGAAATCATAATCGGGGCGTTAACTAACTTTTCCTTAAGGTTGTTGAAAGATTCCAGACATTCTTGGTCAAAGTTGAAGGGTACGTCTTTTTCTAGTAATTTAGTTAAAGGTTTAACTATTTTAGAAAAGTCTTTAATGAATCATCGATAAAAATCGGCGCGTCCTAAAAAGCTTCTTATAGCCTTAACTGAATTAGGATGAGGTAGTTTTTCAATAGTTTCAATTTTCGCTTTATCTACCTCTATCCCTTTACTAGAAATTTTATGTCCTAAAACAATACCCTCTTGAACCATAAAGTGGCATTGTTCTCAGTTTAGCACTAAATTTGTCTCTTCACATCTGATCAAAACACGTTCTAGATTATTAAGACAAAGTTGGAAAGAATTACCGAAAACTGAGAAATCATCCATAAATACCTCCATGATGTCTTCCACGAATTCATTAAAGATAGCTAGCATGCATCGCTGAAAAATAGCAGGAGCGTTACATAGACCAAAAGGCATTCTGCGATAAGCAAACGTACCGTATGGGCATGTGAATGTTGTTTTCTCCTAATCTTCTGGAGCTATCGGGATCTGGATGTAACACCCCCTAACCCTAAACCGTTGCCGGAACAGGGTTACGAGGCATTACAGGACATATCAGACAACTTACAAATAATTCGTAAATAAAATAATATTCATGGTATAATTTAATTATTAAATCCCTATCTTGGACTCTCAAAGCCTAAAATATGTATTAAAATTTGATCGAGACTTATTCGAGTAATCCAAAATATTTTTTTATTTTTATTTTTTTTATAAAATTTTGGCAGCATTTCTGCTTATTTTTACATAAAACCCCCTGCAATTTCAAATCGAAAATAAACACATGCCAATGTTCAACCAAATATTTTACACATTAAACACTTCTAATCAAGCTCATAACATTGGTTCAATACTTTAATCAAATATCATAACAAATAAAGAAATAATTTATAACTTCATTCTTTATCCAGTTTAGTACTAAATTTTACCATTTATATAACTAGTATTTCATTCATCATTCAAAACATTTTAACCAATATTTACAACTCAAAATCATATAGCATAATTACATGACTCACATAATTCCACCTAGTACATGCCACTTAATCTAAAGAAAGAAATACATCACCAAAATCCTCGTGTTAGAGTCGGGATTGTTCTGGATGCTGAACCTGACCTTCAGCTCTAATGACCTGCGCACGGAAGCAACCGTACGCTGAGTATTTCATACTCAGTGGTATTACTATAAATCAAACTATTTAACATTAATAATTTGCAAACGTCAATCATAAGCTTATAAATCATTTAAACTAAGTATATATATAATTGAATATCACTTCATAAATTTTTTACATACTAATTCAATTCATAATTTATCTTATGCTGTCTTTTTCGCACTTTCAATAGTGCCAAGACAATCACTCTCATTTTCAAATTTTCATTTCAATTATTTACCCTATTAACAAGGCTCGGACTCTGACAGATACGCGGATTCCACCCAAACACACCAGAATATCCAACCCAAACACACCAAAATAATAAAATTCTCCGTAACACACCAGTATATCATATCCTCCCAAGCACACCAATATATTATATCCTCCAAACAGACCAGTAAGGCATGAAATGCCTCTTCGAATAAACCGAAGCATATAATAACAGAATCATCTCCTCGGCCGAGCTACAAATCTCCTCATCACATCACAAATCCAATGGCATGCCATTTGTATCAAATCTAATCCGACAAGTTAATAGGGTATTATTTTTACTTTTCCAATTTCACCTTCATTTCCACAAAAATTTCCAATACTCAATCAATTCAACATCTATTATCTTAATTCATATACAAATTAATTTTCTCACATACTCATATTTAATTTCAAATATAATACTTACCTTATCTTAATTATTCCATAACCATAAATTCATTATACATTTAATAAATAGTTTGAGTTATAATAATACAAACCCGGATTACGCGTTCACTCCTCAACGATCTTTTCTTTTCCTTTGGATACCGATGCCTTGTTTTCCTTGTTAGCTACGAAAATAATAATTTATAATCATCAATATAACACAATTCAATTTAATTCATGAGTCTAAACATGCAAATTTAACCATTCTTAAGATATATATAATTTCACCATTAAGCTATCTATTTGAGTTATTGTAACTAAATTATTTATATCTTGAGCTACGAAACTCCAAATTAATATCCATAAATTTTTCTTGAAACTAGACTCATATATCTTCTCACCATAAAATTTTCAGAATTTTTGGTCTTGCCAATTAGTACAGTTTATTCATTAAAGACTCCCCTGTTACTCCATTTGATAGTTCTGACCTCTCTCTACTAAAAATAAATTATCTTATTGTACAGAACTCGAATAAGGTTCTTGTTTATTTCTTTTGAAACTAGATTCATTAAGGAGTTAACACATATAAATTACACTCCATAATAATTTTTTTACAATTTTTAATGATTTTCCAAATTCAAAACAGTGTATCTCGAAATCACCCTAAACCAGTCTTACAAAATTTCAAATATCTCTTGACTCATAAATTCATTGCTTACACTGTTCTACTATAAGAAACTAGACTCGATAAGCTTTAATTTCATATCTTATTCATCCTCTAATTCAATTCCTACAATTTTTAGTGAATTTTCAAAGTCAGACCATTTCTACTTCCCAAAACTGTTTTGATGTAAAATGTTAATAACCAAATTTATAACACCAATTCACACCTTATTTCTATTCAAATTTCATTCAAACTCAAATTTAACTATTAATTTTCAACATATTTTCTTAATTTCGAATTTTCCTCAATTTAATCCCTAAAACACAAAACTTATAGCTTACTTTGCAATTCAATCCTTATATCTATTCTAACTTGAATTTCATTCAATTTAACCCCTATTTCATCATTTTATTCAACATGAACCTTGTTTAAAAACCTAAGAACTTCCAAACTAACAACTTAATTTCATCAAAAACTTGTTTTAAGACTTCTAAAACATCAAAACTATGAGAAAAGGACTTGATTGAGCTTACCAATTAAATTCCAAGCTCCAAATTCCCTATTTCCCCTTTTCTTTCTTTCTTTTTTTTCCTTTCTTTCTTCTTTCCCTGTTCTGTTTCGAAAGTTCTCTGTTTCTATTATGTTTTGTTTCTTTTTTTTTTTATTCCTTTTACTCTTTATTTTATTATAATAATATTATATCATATTTGGTTTATTTAATTATTTAAATTATAATTTAATATTATTATAAACTAATATAATATAAAATATATACAAAAATCTTAGATTTTTGTTTACTTATGCCGCCTCACTTATGTCAAATGGCCTAATTGTCATTTTGACCCTTTTTATTTTCTTTTATTCTACAATTAAATTTTTACCTTTTATTCATTTTAGTTCTTTTTACTAATTATTCTAAATTAAGCTAAATTTACTTAATTAAAACCTAATTAAACACACTACTAGATTCGTAATTATTCCCAATAATTATTTACGAACTTGATTTGTTAAGACGGATGCCCGATAATGTACTTTTTCGGTGCCCGTGAATTTTGGGTCGTTACACTGGAAGTAACCAGAGATGCCATCTAGGAAATAATAATACATATGACCTGATAATCTTTCCAATATCTGATCAATAAAAGGCAATGGGAAATGATTTTTTCGAGTGGCGTCATTCAGCTTCCTATAATCAATGCAAACTCTCCATCCTGTGACTGTTCTTGTAGGTATTAACTCTTCCTTGTCATTGGACACCATGGTCAATCCACCTTTCTTAGGAACAACCTGCACAGGGCTTACCCAAGAACTGTCAGAAATAGGATAGATAATACCTGCATCTAGAAGTTTAATTACCTTGAATTTTACAACTTCTTTCATGTTGGGATTCAATCGTCTCTGGGCTTGCACTGATGGTTTGAATTCGTCCTCCATTAAAATTTTGTGGGTGCAGAAAGAAGGATTAATTCCCTTGATATCTGAAATTTTCCAAGCTATAGCACGTCTGTGTTCTCTTAACACATGGAGTAGTTCCTCTTTCTCTACAAGGCTTAAATCGGATGCGATAATGACTAGTAAAGTTGATTTTTCCCCTAAAAAGGCATATTCTAAATGATCTGGCAGTTGTTTTAGTTCTAATTTAGGGGGTTCAGTAATGGAAGGTTTCTGTCTCAATTCATCACTCATCTTTAAATTTTCATAACTTATGTGCCTAGTGATGATTTCATTAGAATCCAACTATTTCCTTACTTCGTTAATTTCGAGGGTGGTTTCATCTTTCCCCCTATCTTGAACAAGACACAGTTCCAACGTGTCTGTGAAAGAAAGTTCCTGGAGATTATCTTGAACAAAATAGTTAATAATATCAACAAAATAACACGAATCATCTTGTTCTTTAGAAATCTCATGGCATCATAAATTTTAAAGACAACTTCTTCCTCGCCAACTCTGAGTACTAATTTGTCATCCCCTACATCAATAACAGCTCTAGCAGTGGCTAAAAATAGTCATCCCAAAATTAAAGGTACTTCAAAATCCTCATCCATGTCAAGCACAACAAAATCAACAGGGAATATAAATTTATCTACCTTCACTAGCACATCTTCAATGATTCCCCTAGGATATTTAACAAATCTATCGGCTAATTGAATACTCATCCTAGTGGGCTTGGGTTCCCCGAGACCTAGTTGTTTGAACATTTTGTAAGGCATGAGATTAATGCTAGCACCTAAATCAGCTAAAGCTTTATTAATAAGTAAACTACCAATCAGACAAGGGATAGTAAAACTCCCTGGATCTTTCAGTTTTGCTGGTAGTTTATTTTGGAGAATAGCTGAGCATTCCTCGTTGAGTTCTACTGTGGCCAATTCTTCCAACTTCCTTTTATTTGTCAGAAGTTCTTTAAGGAACTTCGCATACTTTGGCATCTGTGAAATTGCTTCAACAAAAGGTAAGTTAATGTGTAATTGTTTAAAAAGTTCAAGGAACTTACCGAATTAAGCGTCTGTATGGTCTTTCTTCAATTTTACCGGATATGGGATGCGCGGTTTGTATTCCTTGAGTGGTGGTGGAGTGTTATCATCGGGTTCCGCTGCCTTTTCTTCTAAAAGTTTTGGGATAATCTTCTTTTCTGGTTCGGCTAGGACCTTTCCATCTCTTAAAGTGATCGCTTTGACATGTTCTCTGGTATTTGGCTCAGTGTTACTTGGTAATCATCCTTGTGGTCTTTCTGAAATTAATTTTGCAAGTTGACCAATTTGGTTTTCAAGCCCTTGAATTGATGCTTGCTGATTTTTCAGTGCCGTTTCAGTGCTTTGAAAATGGGTTTCTGATGCGGCCATAAATTTGGTAAACATCTCTTCAAGATTCAGCTTCTTCTCATGTTGCGGTGGTGGTTGCTGAAATCCTAGAGGAGGTTGTTGTCTTTGATTTCCTTGTCCTCCCCATGAAAAATTTGGGTGATTTTTCCAACCTGCATTATAAGTATTACTATAAGGGTTATTTTGAGATCTAGAATTGTTACCCATATAGTTGGCTTGTTCAGTTTCCATGCTGTGTCCATAAGATGCGAAATCTGGATTAAACGTGTTTCCTTGAGTCGCGTCGCATTGCATCACTGGTTGTGCCTGCGTAGAGCTAACAAAATTATCAAACTTTTTATTTAAAAGTTCTACTTGGTTAGTAAGCATGGCTACATCATCAATATTATAAACTCCTGCGGCTTTTGTTGGCTTTGTCCTCATGACTTGCTACTGATAATTATTCAATGACATCTCTTCAATAAATTCATAAGCTGCTTCAGGTGTTTTATTATTGATCGTCCCTCCTGCGGCTGCATCGATCATTTGTCTAGTTGACGGGTTTAAACCGTCGTGGAAGGTTTGAACTTGTAGCCACAAAGGTAGACCATGATGAGGGCACCTTCTCAAAAGATCTTTGTATCTCTCCCATGCATCGTATAGTGTTTCTAAATCCATCTGCACAAAAGAAGAAATATCATTTCGTAATTTGGCTGTTTTAGCTAGAGGAAAATATTTGAGTAAAAATTTTTCGGTCATTTGCTCCCATGTGGTAATTGTGCCTCGTGGTAAAGAATTTAACCACTATTTGGCTTTATTTCTCAAAGAGAATGGAAATAGCCTCGATCGAATGGCATCATCAGAAACGCCATTTATTTTAAAGGTATCACAAAGTTCCAAAAAATTGGCTATGTGTGAATTTGGATCTTCGTCCTGTAAACCATCAAACTGCACCAATTGCTGTATCATCTTAATAGTGTTAGGCTTTAACTCAAAATTATTAGCAACAATAGTAGGTCTAAGAATGCTAGTTTGGGTACCAGCCAAACTAGGTTTAGCATAATCATACATAGTGCGAGGAGCTTCTTCTTGGTTTATTGGTTCTGCTAGTAGTGCTGAAGGTGGTGGAACGTTTTGATTTGCTTCCATCTCGTCTGTAGGTTCTGGCTTTTGCTCAGGTTCTTGTTTTGGATAATGTAAACTGCGTCTAATTTCTCTGCGATTTCTGCGAACTGTTGCTTCTAGATCTTCGTCAAAAAGTAACGGTCCATTTGAGTTGTTTCTAGTCATAAACTAAAAATACCTAAAAAGAAAAAGCAAAGAAAACTAAAAAAAATTAAAAGAAAAATAAAAATAAAAATAAAAATAAATAAAAACTGAAAATAAAAATAAAAGAAAAAATAAATATATATATATATATAGTAATGGCTAAAGTAATAGAAATCAAGCTTTCGTAATATTTTAGTTCCCCGGCAACGGCGCCAAAAACTTGATATCGCGTGATATTAAGTAATAAAATTTATAAAAACTGATCACACCAAAACTAACTAATATCACAATGTTAAAGGCAAGCGCACCTATCAAACAGTAGTATAGTTTAGTGGCAAGACCGAGTTATCATACCCAAGGGAACCAAAAGTACTAGTACTTACTTCCTTTCTATTATCTAACCTAAAAATAAAAGAGGGTTGTTTAAATTAATTCTAAAACTAACTAAGAAAGTTTAAAGAGTGAATTGGGAAAACTTTTAGGGAAAAGCTGATTTATATGGACCATACTCAATGGAGAATCCACCTAGACTTCACTTGTTATTATTTTTTTAAACTATATGATTTCTTTACTTGACTTGATCCGTAGAGATCCCTAACTTATGCTAAACCCTCTGTCGAGGCGTAGAACAACTAGGCCTAAGTTATTAATTAAAGTTCCCTTATTAATTAACTCCCTAAGTTGCATTAATTCGATCTATGGCTCCCCATATTAGGTTTGACCCTAATCCAGCAGATTTATGTCGCCCTATGTCTAGGGTTGCATGCAACTCCGCTTAATTATGGCAGATCTACTCTTATCACATGGACTTTTGCTCCTCTGCTCTAAGCACATCTAATTCTTGAATTAATACCTAGGATTATTAAATCAAGAATGAAGAACGCATAATTAAGAACAATTCAAGTATTTATCAAATAAATCAAGAATAAATAACAAGATCTGTCTTAGGTTTCATCCCCCTCAAGTATTTGAGGGGTTTAGTTCATAATAAAGAAGGAAAACATCTCAGAAGATATAAAATAACAAAACATAAAAGAAACCAAAAACCCCTGAAGGAATTTAGGAAGATCCTCTATGTTGCTGCAGAATTCCGGCTTCTGAGATGAATTAATCGGCTTTTTCCCTTAGAGTAATCCCTTGCTTCTACCCTCAGTGTAGCAGAAAAACGAGAGGAAAAATATCTAAAAACATATATCTATGCTTCTACCCCATGAGGTCTTTATATAGAGAGCTTGTGGGAAGCCTTTCTTAGCCTCTAAGCATCCCAATTCGAGTGAAATTCCCCTTTCCCACGACTAGAACACGCCCGTGTGCCACGCCCGTGTGACTTCGACAGAGGCCGTGTGCTTTTATCGGTAGAGGCACGGTCGTGTGACCTGGCCGTGCTTGTCGGGGGCTTGACCATGTGATCTTCATGTAGCACGGCCGTGTGGCATATCTTTGCCCGTGTTGTTCGCACGTTTTGGCCCATTTTTCATCGTTTTTGGCCCGTTTTCCGTTCTTTCTTCTTTCTTATGCTCTCCTGAGTATAAGATATGAAAAGGAAGGATTAAGAGCACCAATTCTCACAAAATTGATAAGAATCCATCCAAAATATAGGCTAAACATGAGGTAAAAATATGTATAATTTAGCGTTTATCAGTGGCAATATCACTTCCTCTTTTAACTCCCCTGATAATCAAACCACTTCGACCTGATCCTCGGCCTCTAGAAGTAGATTTAGACTTCTGTGATGTAACTGGTACAACATTTCTATTTTTTGGATAGTCTTTAACAAAATACTCAGTAGATTCACAACGGAAACAACCCCGTGTCAGTCTCCAACATTCACCCCCGATGTTTATTTCCACAATGTTCACATTCTGAAATTTTAGTATTCAAGATAGACCTCGTACACTGCCAATAGAAATTATCATCTGTCTTCCCCAGCTTCTGTCACCTCTGTCTGATTTAAAACTCAGTCTCCAACTGCTATGAGATTCTTTTGATCTTTTAGGTTGTGGGTACGAACTAGTGGCATGGACTAGTATTTTCAGGTTTTTTTATCTAATTCCAATACCTGTTCAACCATCTTTGCACTTTCAACAAAATCTGCAAATTCTGTAATTCTGAGAGGTACCAGTTGCACTCTTAATTCATTACGTAAACCCCATAGAAATCTCTTACAACTATAAGCTTCAATTGGCACATATTCCACAGCATATCTACTGAGTCGTGAAAACTCTCTTTCATATTCTGTTATTGACATCTTATCTTGTTTTAACATTAGGAACTCTTGTTTCTTATCTTCAATGTATAGCTCACCTATATATTTTTTCTGAAATTCCCTCTAAAAAAAATCTCAATTTATCTGTTCTTTGGGTACATGTCGAGTCACTGATTCCCACCAAACATATGCTTCTTCTTTTAGTAATGAAACATCACACAATAAACTTTCCCGGGGAGTACACTCAAGTTGTTTCAAAGTTCTTTTTGTAAACTCAATCCAATTCTTAGCTGTAGATGGATCAACTCCCTTTAAACCCAAAAATTCTGTGGTACCATACTTACTCAATTCTTTAATTGGGGCTCGTCGAGTAGTAGAGGTAGATGTCGTCACAGTTGCAGTTGCGGCTACTCATTGTAAAGCATCAGCAATAACTTTGAGTAATTTTGATTTATCACTTTATCTAGTATTACCTCTTTCGACATTAGGGGGTTGATGTCTTACTGGATTTACACTCGGTGTTACTGACTCGGTCTCATTTCTTTCATACGATTCATCATCTCCAGTATACATTTTTTTATCACTATCATCTATGTATTCATCCGACATTTTCACTATAAAACAGAAACAAATAAATATATCAGCATCCGAATCCCGACTCAAATTTAACTCAATTATGGCATGTACCTCTAGACTTAATTTTGAGCTCGATTTAGTTTGAGAATCAGCTAAACCTAATAGCTCTGATACCATGAAATGTAACACTCCTAACCCTTACCTGTCGCTGGAACAGGGTTATGAGGCATTACCAAAAATATTACCTGTCACTGGAACAGGGTTACGAGGCATTACCAAAAATATCAGAATAAATACAAGTAATTACGTATTTATTTAACATACATATCGAAATTTAATAATAATGTCCCTTTATTGAGCCCTCGAGGCCCAAAATATGTATTAGAAACAAATCGGGACTTAATTGGAAACTCAAAGAATTTTTCGTAAAATTTTCAAAAAAATAATTCTTAGATGCATGGCTCACATGCCTATGAGCCAGGCCGTGTGGACTCAAAACGAGCCTTTTACAACAAGTTTACCAACCCTGCAATTCTTGAACAATAAGCAACTCCAAAAAAAAAAAAACAATATTCAACCAATCCAAAATACATTCAAACACCTTTAATACATGCCAAATTTATCAATCTCATGACCTATCTAAAGTACTTTCATAATGATTTCACATATAATTTCTAAACCAATTCATTTGACTTCATTCAAACTAATTTATCTGCATACCAAAACATACCATTATAAAAGCTTAATATAGCACATAAACGTATATATATAACCAACAACACTTTATAACATATTTTACTAACATTTTTTAAATTTACAAACACAATATCCTAGGTACATGCCATTTACCAAAAAGAAAATATACTTCACCACTTGAGTTCGGGATCGGCTCTGAATGCTAATTCAACGTTCTGACTTTAACCTAACCTGCGCACAAAAACAAACCGTACACTGAGTATAAACTCAGTGGTGTCTAATATCATAACTATCATTCTTCATTTATTAAACAATATCCTAATTCACACAATTACTATATAAATGGTCATTCACATATCAAACCATATTTATTCGTATAATGGCATTAGTTATACAATACTCAATTATCACATAAATCACAATTTCACATACATTCATTTATAACATATTCAATCTTTATCGTTTGCAATCTCAGATAGCTTTTCACAATATGAATACAAATCAGTTGAACAATGACACTATCCATTCCATATTCAATTCATAAGTATTTAACTTATGTATTCCATGTATTTACAACACATTTTACATTTTATTTTCAATTCACCATATCAATTTCATTTCTCATATTCTTCATTTTGATTTACATATCATTTCACTATATTAATATCTATTTCATTCTTTGCATCAATATTTATTTCATGCAACCATTGTTTCATACTTTTCATTTTCATATCCCAATTCAATATCTCATTCCATTTCATATTGACAATCATTCAATATCGTTCAATTTTCCAATTCATTTATTTACCCCTATTAACATTACTTGGACTCAGACGGATACACAGATCCAACCAAACATACCAATACGGCACCCAGTGCCTCATCGGATAATTCAAAGCAATAGTTGACATTGGGTGTCTCATTGGCCAAGCCGAAGTAAGTTGGTACCCAGTACCTCATCGAATCTATTTGAAGTAACAGTATGACACCTAGTGTCTCATCGACTTAAGGTCGAAGTATCCCTGAACACTTCCAATCCTATGTCATGTCAACTATATCTGACTAGCTCGACTAGTTAATACGGTTTCCAATTCACTTTCTCCATTCAATTTCAATCAAATTCATACCAATCATAAATTCTCATATTTTCAATTCAATATCACAATAACTCATTTGATTCAATATAATCACTTTCAATTTCCAATCAATATATATATCTACCAATTCAATCCATTTCAATCAATTATCAAATATCAATTACTCACCTCAACACTTACCATATACATTAAATAAAAATTATAACAGTTAATAACTAAATTCGGATTATAGAAAAACAAACCGTAATTTCCGAGCTACCCTTCGTTAACTTTATCTTTTCCTTTCTTAGTTGTGGTCTCCGACATCACATTAGCTACAGAAATTAAACAATTAAAAATCATTAATACATCACAGTTTCATGTTGAATATTTCAATTTTTATTCAACTTTTGCCTAATTTCCAATTTAGTCCCTAAACCAAGACTAACTTTATTTCTTCACAATTAATCTTATATTTTCATACAAATTCTACTTTAAACTAAATTTAACTCCCTAATTTCACTTAAATCCATAAATTTTAAAATTTTTACAATTATCCCAATTTTTACAATTTAGTCTCTTAACTAGTTAATCAAATCAACTAATTTTTCTCAATTAATAATTTATCCAAATATTCTAGGCTATCATACAGCCCTTAATAAAACAGAAATTTTATACCAAACACTAATATTTTAACTATTTTCACAATTTGATACTAACGTTAATATTACTTTATAATATCATCATACAACAAAATTAAAGCTCTAAACCCATTTAATATTAATAATTTATTTCAATATATTAATTTAGACAATAAAACGATTCATTTCATGCAATTTGGTCATTTTTGACATTTTTATAAAATTGTCACTAAAGTTTTACTTTTATTCAATTTAGTCCCTGAGCCTAAAACATGCAAATTAGCTATTTTTAATGTAACTCATGCTAGCTAAATATTCATATATATTTTCCTCCTCCTCCTTTCCATTCCACATCCTTAATATATATAATTTCACTATTTACTTATATGTTCATTCAAAGTTGTCTACTTGAGTCATTGTCACTAAATTATTTATATCTTGAGCTACAGAATTCTAAATTAAGATCCGCTTGATGTTTTTGAAACTACCATAAAATTTTTAGAATTTATAGTTTATCCAATAAGTACATTAAAATCTTCAAATTTATCCCTATTCTGTTGTTTGATAGCTTCGACCTTTCCTTACTAAAAATTAATTATATCTTAGTACAGAATTTGGATTATGTTTCCATTTGTTTCTCTTAAAAATAGATTCATTATGAATTTAAACATATAAATTTAAGCCCCTAATTATTTTTTTTACAATTTTTGATGATTTTCCAAAGTCAGAACAGGGGAACCTAAAATCATTTTGACCTTGTCCCACAAAATTTATTATATCTCATGATTTACAATTCCATTTCTTACATCATTTCTTCTATGAGAAACTAGGCTCAATAAAATTTAATTTCATATTTTATTCAACCTCTAACTCGATTTCCACAATTTTTGATGATTTTTCAAAGTTAGACTACTGTTACTGTCCAAAATTATTTTAGTGCAAAATGTTAATTACCAAGTTTATATCCTTTCTCCACAATATTTCCCATCACTTTCTCCTATTTCTCTCCACTAGCATATCAAGAACATAGAACCTTATATAAGAAAACTCTACATTAACATCACTTCCATGCTTTTTCAATAATATTGAACTTAAAAATATATTAAAATCTTGATGTTCTTACCTTGTCATATTGATTTCAATCTTTAACTTGATTTTTCTTTCTCCTCCAGCTTCTATTTCTTAAATCTAACTTGATATTCTAGCTCCCCAAAGTCTCCTTATTATTTTTCTCTCTTGGTAACCACGGAAGTTCTTTTGATTTCTAGGTGAAATGGTGAATTTTTTGTGGAATGACCAAATTGTAAAGAAAGCAAAACTCTCTTTCTTTCTCTCTTCATAAACGTTGGAAGCCTTGGATGAAGATGATGAAATTTTTTTCATCTTTCTTTCTTTTTATATTAGCCTTAATTAAATAAAATATTCAAAAATATCCTATTAAAATATTAATAAAATAATATTTATCTAATTAATTAATTTAAAATATCATCAACATAATCATTACATTCTAGAATTCTCTCTCTTACTAATTGACCATTTTGCCCTTTATGATCTTTTAAAATTCCATCCTTGAGTCATCACTTAATTTGGTAAAATTGCGATTTAGTCCCTCATAATTCTTCACCTATTCAATTTGGTCCTAATTCATCCATAATCATTACAAGGAAGAAGATGCAGCTCTTCCCGTTAATGCTTAGGTTGCAGCTAAGCAGTTTATCTCTAAGAAATTGACACATTTGAGTATCCTAAGTAGCATAGACCCATTGTCTGCTGATGCTGCTACAATGCTTGTGCTGCCCTTTACTGAAGATGAGGTTTGGAGAGTGATTTCCATTAGCGGTGGGGACAAAGCCCCTGCTCTTAATGCTTTTAATTTAAACTTTTACGACAGAGGAGGTTATTAAATTCAAGAACAACAACTTCTATTCCGGTCCATGCTGCTGGAAAACTACACTTGATCTTTAGTCGATGCTAGTCGTGATGCTCATTTTTATTTAATACCAAGTTAGCTTAGCCCATTATTTACTTTTGTTTTGAATAATTAATGAAGAAACTTCCGTTAATCCAATGATAAAAGATATTCATAATAATGAATCATATGGTCCATTGCCAAATACACCACGTCATTGTGTGTATCAATTTGATCATGTAAACATTTTTCTGGGCCCTGCGATACATACTTGTCTGTCTTCATTAGTCTTAGGAAAAGAATAAAAATTTTATCAAAATAGCAACAAGCACCAGTGGTCTAGTGGTAGAATAGTACCCTGCCACGGTACAGACCCGGGTTCAATTCCCGGCTGGTGCATTTGAGCTGTGAAGGTCTCTAGTGTTTATCATACTCATCTGAAGTTAAAGATGACATTAAGAGTATCTTAAACTCTTCTCTTTTTAATTTTTTTTAACTTCTACTCAGTGTTTACTGTTTACATACATGATGAATTTGGAAATCTGAAACCGTAAATAGGTCGAGATCCAAATATTAGATTCACTTTCATACCTAAAACATGATTCCCAAGAATAACAAGTACTAGAAAAATAAGTACTTCATTAATAACTAAATTAAAGTGATTACCTTAACTCAGAGGGAATCAAAGGCAAAAGAAGCTGGGAAAAAGCATTTACTGTATGTAGTATATTAACAGTTTCAAGAACACTCCAAATGGAAAACAAAAACATATCTGCCTTTGTTGCAAAACCTGTTCTATGCCGATGTATAGTCATATAATTACATTTACATACAAGCAGGGAACTGCAAACAGGCAGTGTTATATTCCTGCAATATTCCTGCAATTTAGGGTTTTCTAAACCTCTTCGCTCACCTTTAGAATGTTGAACTTGCAGAGAGGACATGTAGCATTGATGTACAACCACTTGTCTATACAGTTGCAATGGAAATGGTGATGGCAAGGAAGTTCGCGCAACTCGGTCCCATCTTCATAAGCAGAAAGGCAGATGCAACATTCCTGTATTATGATTGGCACATAAATTTATGTCAAAATCGTGAAAATTTGTTCTTCGTAAGGCCAGAACAACACTACTTTTCAAATGCCAGATATAAGGCTACCAGTATTTGATTAAATGTCGGATTGCAAATTGGTTATATTATGAATTGCAGCTTCCTAAAAGTTTCAATGATTTTACAAAAGCAGCATCCGAGTGCACAACAGTACAGGCTACTTACAGCATCTTCACGTGAAAGAATCCGTTCAGTAGGAGTATCAGTGTTAGATTCAGTCATTATGTTATAAATTTCACCATGTACTTTTTCGAGATCAGCTGTCCTTTGAAACCTGTACTTTGGCAATCTATCAATTTCTTCATCTGTTGCTCCATCCTGTTTTTACACATTGAAGATGGTTTAAAATATGGAGAACAGCAGGGAGAGTTTAACCTTGTACAGAGATTATGAAGGATGCGGCATATATAACATATTTTTAATCACATTGATGCATTCAACAGTGAAGGCCATTACAGATTATGGTCCATAGAGTCCAAAATTACATGTTTCCTCACAGAATGTTATAATCCGTAATCACCAACTCATTGCAGAATTAGTTTATCATACAAGAAGATTTTTTGTTCTACTTTGAAAAAACATGGTAAAAGAAGCAATCTTCGTCTCAATCACAATTAAAAGAATAATCCACCAAAACTGAAGCTGATGAATACATCAATGAATATTCTTTAATGCAATAACAATCTGCATTAAAAAAAAAAAGTTAAAAAATTTTACCCGGTCTGTAAGAGCATACAAAATTGCAATGATACAAGGAAGACAGCAGCAAACAGCAAGACCAATAAGGCAGGCAACAGCAACACAGATGAATACAAACACCACATCCAACGCAAGAAATGTAACACAAAGCCTGCCCAGTTAAGAACCCATGTTAATAATCATAAAAAGTAATTGATAATAATAGAAAAAACTTCATCTTGTTAGTACCAGTAAAGCTTAGATGCCTGATGTGTCAAAACTTGTCCTTTGGCAATTATCCAGTAAAATCCAATTATCCACCAAAGAAATGAAAACATCGTATTTGCAGACTCCAAGCTCTTGGCAACTCTGCAAAATTCATAAATATTTATTGAGCATATGCAGTATTTTGATTCTATTCCTAACTTATTCTTATATAGTTATTTTACCTGGTTTCATCTCCACTATTCAGCTCCTCTGTTACATTATCCTCGGAATCCTCTGCTTCACTCCCGGACTGAGAATTCAGACCCAAATCCGGATCCTCGTTGCTCTGCAAGCTCTCAACCCTCCTTTCGTTTCTTATTTTATATTCTACTGCTACGCAAGCCACGTGAAACAAACACTGTAAGTCGTAACCCCAAATCCAGAGCCTTAAGGGGACGCTGGGCTTTTCTTCAAGGCTGAGTCCCAAAACGACAACCGCCACTACCACAAACGCCATATTCCAGAGAATGTCGAGGATTATAACGGGCTTCGAGGAGGCCCAATCGCTTTGACGCTCTTCGAGTTGCTCCGCAGCGGTTTCTCGCACGCGAACCGATGGCTCACGGAGCATCAAACGACGATTGCTGGCGCGTCGGAGGAGCCTAGCGGCTGTGCCAGGTAAAGGTGGAGGTCGACGACGGAGGATGCGGCGGCTGCGGAGAAGGTGGTCGGATATGGAATGGGTCAGGAGGGGTGACGTGTCCACCGCATCTGATGGAGGTGATGTCCGAGGTAGTGCGTTTGATGGGTTCATCTCCTTCAAAATAATAAAGCCTTCCTGGAAATTAAGGTCGTAAGAAAAAAAAATCTATGAAGCAATTACTTAGTAATAATGATCAAAGAATCTACTTTAATGAGGAATGACTTTAAAGGAAACAAAACAAGATAAATTAAAATTGGGAAAAAAAAAGAAAGAAGAAAAGGTCTTAATCAAACTTGGCAGGAATTTGAATTTTGGTGGGTTTATTTGGATTTATGTAGGAAAATTTTGAAACTTTGAATTCAGATAACAAGAAAAAAAAAAGGGTACTCTCCATCTTATAAAAAGGCAATAACTTTAGTACAAAAGACTTGAATTATTAGTGTGAATAGGGGACAGTAGAAATGGGTTTCGAAGACAGACGAATCATGACGATGAAAATACAATGATAGATAGCAACAGCCAACAGCTTCCTATTATATTATTATTTTTATTACTGTTTTAAAATTTTCTCTATTTTGGAGTAAAATTTTGATGGATAGCGATGAATGAATGAACACTCAGAAAGAGCAGAAAAAGCCAAGGAGATGAAAACAGACAAGACCAAAGGCGTCCCCTGTTGTCGGAGCATCTCAATTTCATCTGTTATGATCCCATGGAAGTTCCCGCCAAGTAGCTTGAGCATCAGGCGCTCCATGTAAATGTCAAAAGGACCCCACCCTGTCTCTTTTTCCGTGAAGGAGACCGTAAGCCGTATTTGGTATTTCGACCCTCGAGATATTTTTATTTCATATTTTTTACTCTTAATTCCGAATCAAATTTTAACCCTTTGTTTGTGGCTGGTTTTGGGACTTGGGACTTCCATTGCTGCTCGATTTGAAGCTTTAATGATAAAACTAAATTTCAAATTCCTGGACTTGTCTTTCAAGTCATTTCATCAATGCATTCATGTGCGAACAATGCATTTTCATTTTGCGAATTCCAGTCAATCAAAGATTGATTCCAATCGGGTTTTGAATGAATTATCTAAATCGGGTCGGATTAGTGAAGCTCGGAAGCTATTTGACAAAATGCCTGAACGGGATGAGTTCACCTGGAACACGTTGATAGCTGCGTATGCAACTTCCGGGAAATTAACTGAAGCTATACAGCTTTTCAAAGAAACCCCAATAAAAAGTTCCATCACTTGGAATTTACTAATTTCAGGTTATTGTCTACATGGTATGGAAACCGAAGCTTTTGATTTGTTTTCCAGAATGCAATTTGAGGGGCAAAGGCCTAATCAATACACAATGGGAAGTATTTTAAGGTTGTGTTCAACATTGGGTTTGCTTCAAAGAGGAAAACAGGTGCATGGTTATGTAATAAAGACACAATTCGAGTCGAATGACTATGTTGTTACTGGTCTTGTTGATATGTATGCGAAGTGCAATTGCATTTTGGAAGCTGCGTATCTGTTTAAAATGATGCCCAACAAGAGAAACCATGTCATGTGGACTGCCATGGTTGCTGGTTATTCTCAGAATGAAGAGGCATTCAAAGCGATTGAATGCTATCGAGATATGGTGGTTGAAGGAGTTGCCTCTAATCAGTTCACTTTCCCAAGTGTGTTAACAGCTTGTGCTGCGGTTCAAGCTCGTAATTTTGGCGCACAAGTGCATAGTTTCATTGTTAGGAGTGGTTTTGAAGCTAATGTTTTTGTTCAAAGTGCGTTGATCGATATGTATGCAAAATGCAGGGATTTGGATAGTGCCTTGATAGTCTTAGAGAATATGGAGGTTGATGATGTTGTTTCTTGGAACTCTATGTTAGTGGGGTGCGTGAGGCAAGGCTGTGAAGAGGAAGCTCTCTCATTGTTCCGGAAGATGCATGCTAGAGATATGAAGCTGGGTAATTTCACATACCCATCGGTTCTAAACTGTTTTGCTTCAACGAAAGATATGAACAATGCAATGTCAGTCCACTGTCTGATCATTAAAACAGGATTTGAGGCTTCCAAGCTTGTGAATAATGCTTTGGTTGACATGTATGCTAAACAAGGAAACATGGATTGCGCTTTTCAGGTTTTCAACCACATGCCAAACAAGGATGTTGTCTCATGGACCTCTCTAGTGACGGGATATGCACGTAATAACCATCATGAAGAAGCTCTCAAGTTGTTTTGTGACATGAGATTGGCAGGCATTCATCCCGACCATGTCGTTCTTGCCAGTGCTTTGAGTGCTTGTGCAGAATTAACAGTTCTGGAACTTGGGCAACAAGTTCATGCAAACTTTGTTAAATCTGGCATCCAATCATCCACGTCAGTAGATAATTCCCTCGTAACAATGTATGCCAAGTGCGGATGTATAGACTATGCAAGCAGAGTATTTGATTCCATGCAAACCCGGGATGCAGTAACTTGGACTGCACTAATAGTTGGTTATGCCCGGAATGGTAAAGGAAAGGACTCAGTAAGGTTCTATGATCAAATGATTGCTAGTGGCACAAAACCAGACTACATTACTTTTATAGGCTTACTATTTGCTTGCAGCCATGCCGGTCTTTTGGAAAGTGGCCGCTTGTATTTTGCATCAATGGAGAAGGAATATGGAATTAAACCAGGTCCTGAACACTATGCTTGTATGATTGACCTCTTGGGTCGCTCTGGAAAACTCGTTGAAGCAGAAATGCTGTTGAATGAAATGGATGTGGAACCGGATGCAACTGTGTGGAAGGCCCTTCTTGCTGCATGTAGAGTGCAGGGCAACCTGGAATTGGGGGAAAGAGCAGCAAAGAACCTCTTTGAATTAGAGTCCAAAAATGCTGTGCCATACATAATGTTGTCTAACATGTATTCTGCTGCCGGAAAATGGGAAGACGCCGCAAGGATTCGAAGAACAATGAAATGGAAGGGGATCAGTAAGGAGCCTGGATGTAGTTGGATCGAGCTAAACAGCAGAGTGCACACCTTTACGTCGGAAGACAGAGGGCATTCGAGAACTATTGAGATCTATTCCAAGATTGATGAGATCATGGTTTTGATAAAGGAAGCTGGTTACGAACCCGACATCAGTTTTGCACTCCATAACATGGATAATGAAGGGAAGGAGCTTGGTCTGGCCTATCACAGTGAAAAACTGGCCGTGGCATTCGGACTTCTGAGCTTGCCACGTGGGGCTCCGATCCGAATTTTTAAGAATCTTCGAGTTTGTGGTGATTGCCATACTGCTATGAAATACATATCTAGAGTTTTCCATCGTCACATCATCTTGAGAGATTCTAATTGTTTTCATCATTTCAAAGGAGGACAGTGCTCGTGCGGAGATTATTGGTAGATAGGTTTTAGTCCTAACCACGTTCCTAGTTCTCCATACACTTCTGTGATCCTCCGTTACATTTAATTTGTATTCTACACATTTTTGTATTTTTTAACCAATGTTTTTCAAACTTATAAAATCCATAACATCTTTATCATTCAATGATACAGAAATCAAATATTAAAATTGTTGAGTGTTTTTGTTATGTCCTCTTAGTGAGGAAAATTGGGTATTTATAAGATACAATTATTGTTCATCGAAATAACGTCTTAAGTAAGCTTCATGCATGTCAACACGTATATTACTCTAAACTTAACACGTATTTATCGTACCATGCGCTTAACTTCGCATCCTCTGTCTACGAGCCCCTAGTAACGAGCCCTTAATTTTCTACCTTTTGGGGCCCAAATTCCTCTACATCTACTCGGATTGTGGGCAAATAATTCGGAGTTATATTTATATTTCAGGTCAATAACAAGAAAAAAACCATAACAAAAGTTAATAAGTATATTTAATTTTAAGATCTTAAAATTCAAATCTCATTGTACAACTTTTTCTTAAAAGAACTAAATAAAAATAAACTTAAAAACTGATATTAACATTTTTTTACAGATTTACAAAATCTTTGATTCTATAATATTTACCAAACCAAATATACCTTCTATCAATGAAATTTGAAACTGTAGAACTGGTAATAAAATTATAGTGGAAAAAGTCGAAATTTCTCTGGTTGAAAATTCAGTGGAAACCTCCACTCTAGAGAGTAATCTTTTTCATTAGTCGAGTCAGATAGCAAATCAGATCGTAAAACGAAAAAGAAAATCCCAAAACCTCAACACTACCAGTCCTATAATTCGCCCACCTCAAAGCACCATCTGAATATCCATTGTAGGTGGGGTGGTCCTTGAATGGGATAGCCTCCTACATCCTGATAATATCATTTTGGGTCATCACTTGGAACTATTAACCAACAAAGATGGTCATCTCTGAACTTGAAAGAGATAGGGCAATGTAGCTTGTCAGCGGTGGCAACCTAGCATCATCCAAAACCAAGTTACAATACGAACAGATGCCGTCCCATTCGATCATTTATGTCCTTGCATGTTCACGGATCAGACGTTGCCGTAGTTCATCAGATGCACCAGCCAGTTCTGCATAACCATTTACATATGAACAATACACGGCAAATTTTAAGAGAATCATAGTGATGAAGTGAAACTTGTTTACCTTTAGCTGTGAAATTGAATAGCGGAGGTAGGGCTTGCCCGTTAGGCAAGCATACATTAGGGTCCCTTAAATTATCGAAGAAAGGGTGTGCACATGCCTCCAACTGAAAGCCAGGAAGTTTCATCCCATTAAATGCAAACATAAAGGATGGTTATTTACAAAATTAGAAGTTCCCAATCAAGGTCGAGGTCTAAAGATCAAATGATATGTAACTGAAAACAACAGTAATATATTGCAAAATTCTCACAGAGGTGCAACGTATGTTTGGTGAATATTGAAGCAGCCTTGACACAAGATCCACCGCAGCAGGGGGCAATTGCTTGTGAAATATCTGAAAGTTGTAATTTGAATAAGATTTCCACTTTTATGTACAACGTATAACAAGGTAACTAGAAGATGATCCAATCAGCTCACCTTATGCCATGGATGAGCTTTGATCTGAGGGAACTTAAATTCAGTGTAATTTGGATTCATGCATTTAATTTCTTCTCTGGTTGGTGTCCCCAGTATCTAATTAAATAAAGCAGAAGAAAGTGAAAAGATGAGAATCGTAGAAAAAGAAAAGCAGAAGTAAACACTTGAGGGTAAAAAAAAAAGGCACAGATGAACACCTTAATAATTTCCACTAGTTGATCGACACCACTTTCACCAGGAAATAGCGGCTGCAAACAGAATACCAAATATGAATTATTGCACAGAACAGAGATTCTCTTCAAAAGATGAAACTTTTACATACTACAAATGGATGCCTTAGATAAGCACTCCAAAAGTATATAGATGGCAGTATAGTTTTGCAAAATGTGCTTTCATGTAGACTTTTAGGATGTCAAAGGCCTGAATAGCATACCAAGAAACTAGAAGGGCTCAAAAGAATAATGGCATTAGAGAGACATTGCAGACATAGATGCCCAAAGCAAAATGAAACAATGTTTAAATGCAGCAACACATATCATAAATATGCGGAGCAAAGAATGCTATTAAAGCAATACTAGAGCCATGCAAAGTATTGGAGAGGTAAATATAACATAAGTTGGCATCAATCTGAATGTAAAAGAAACTTTAATTTATAAACTCACATGTCCAAGCAGAAGCTCAGCCATGACACAACCAACAGACCACATATCAATAGCAGTGCTATACACCGTCGCCCCGAATATAAGTTCTGGAGCCCTATAATATCTTGAGCATATATATGATATGTTAGGTTCACCTGGTACCTAAACATTGCAGAGCAAATCTTGTATAAGTTTTAGACGAACAAAAGACTTTGTAACTTTCCAAAATAATTAAGTATTGAACATACCAACATTTTTGCACTACCAAAATCACATATCTTCAACTGATGAGTATGGGGATTAACCTGCAAATACATAGCAACATAAGCCCTAACATGCTTCAATATTTGGTAATAAAAACTTTATCAAAAGAATAACAAAAAGCAATGTGTAACGGATGGATAATGGAGACAGCTAATATTATATTTAGAAAATATAAATAATTCATTTTAGCAAGCGTCTCGTGGCATTAGGAGTACTTTTGTTAAAAGTCCTCTTTTTTTAGTTTCCTTATTTTATTAGAAGTCCTATTTTAGTTTTAGTTCCCTTAGATTCAGTCTCCACTTCGAAAGAATAAACATAAATAATCTCTATTTAAAGTAATAAAAACAAGTAAGAATTTTAATGCAATTATAGAGGTTTAATACTTCTCTTTTGTAATAAATCTAAGGTTAGGAGCTCCCTTCAATGAGTTCCACATATTTATCATAGGTTACTCATGGCAGAAACCATAACAAGGGGAAAGCCCATTCAATCGAAGCAGACCTTACCGCGAAAGTAACTAGATCCTTAATTTGTGAACTTAACACAATGACATGGTAAAGCCGATAAAATTTCACAGACAAGGACCACATTATATCATAAACACACACAATAAATGCTTTAGACAAGCAGTATGCCTGACCACCATGAAAAGAGAAAGTGTCGCACATTATAGCGCATTCAAGTTGATAACAATTTTGTCAAGTAAAGGTGAACCATAATATCAACCTCCACCTTATAATAAAAAGGCAAAAAAGCCTCACCAGTAAATTTTGAGGCTTAATATCACGATGACAAACACCAACCACATGATGTAAATAATTCAGAGCACGACAAATCTGCAAAAGCAATATAGCTTGTCACAATATGCACTGTGAATACATCCAGCTGGCATATATTAGCAAAGCAGAGCCAAGGATCACCTGGTATATATACAGCTGCACATGAAGAATGGGCACATGATAGTTCATTTTGGTGTAGTGCTTTGAAACTTGGTAAACAGTTTCCGGTACATACTCTAGAACAAGATTAAGATAGAGCTCATCTTTGTCAGTGTTTGAAAAGAAACAGTGCTTCAGTTGAACCACATTAGGATGGTCAAGTATACGCATAATCTGGAGTTCCCTATTTTTGTATCTTTTATCCTGCAGAACCTTCTTTATAGCAACAGATTCACCTCTTTCCAAGCACTTGGCCTACATTAACATAAAGTCTCATGTAAAGCTCAAAGAGACAGAATATTCTGAATAAATGCAGATACCAAAGACAAAGGGTTACAAACAAGAAAAGGGTTAAAAGCCAATAAATTTATACCTGAAAGACAACGCCAAATGAACCTGTGCCAATCACACGCTCTGCCATGTAAGAGATTGTCTGAAGCCCAAGAAAAGAAATGCAATATTATGCGTTAATTGCAGCTTAGTCCAAATAGAATTATCAAATAAAATGAACCACCATGCATGTAAACCAAGACCTGACATGACAATGACTTGAGCAAACTATTGAGCTGTGTTCATTTTTTAAATAACAACTAAAACAAACAGCCTCCACAGGAAAACTTATCTCCACCCCATCAAGAAAGAAAAGGGCATGGAAAAATTTACAATCCAGATAAGCAGTTATGTACAACAAAACGTCACCGAAAATAAATCACCTGTTTTGGTTGCCCATCCCGACCACCAATAGTAGCTGAAATTATCTGACCTGTTTCTGTTCCATTTCCATTAATAACAGGAGCCTCCACATCCTGTGAAATACAAGTTAAAAACAATAGTTTAGAAATAATCAAGGAAATAGATAACTGTAGGCAGCTTTGAATTATTTCATAGAATCAAGTAACATTTTCCAAAAAAGTTGCTCAGAAGATCTCTTGTAGAACCACGAGCCATAGCCTGAGGAATAAGTAGATTGCTTCCTAGTTGATTCAATCCATAGCCCTCATTAAGGCTCAATTCAAGTCATAACATGGAAAGGAAAAGATTATTCCTCATGGATTCAATCCATTGCTCTTGTTAAGGCTCAATTCAAGCCATATGCATAGAAGGAACATTATAATTACTTCAAATTATATCAACAGCTTCTGACTTTTGAAGTTTGAAGAAGTGAATAACTTCTTAGATGGTATTCCAGCTTACCTGGTTATAAAATTAAAACAAGGTGGATATGAAGACAATATTTAAGAGACACTTCAACATATATGTAGTGCTCACTCTGAGAGTATAAGACAAGCAATCACCTTCTCATCTGGGTCAGCTGTTTTCTCATCTCTAATTATCATTTCATGCATTTCATTAGGGAGCAGATCAACATCTGGCTTTTCGGTTCTAGCAACAGAAGTTACATAGGAAGTACTTGCTACAGTTTCCAGAGATGAAGAAGCCATATGTTTCTCTCTATCAGTGGTACTCCTCTCAACAAAATTTGATGCCTCATTTACCTTGCATTCTGATTCTTGATCAACCTTTGCCCTCTTGGTGCCAGCATCCCCACTCTGATGTGAAACTAAAAATCAATTATAAAACCAAAAATAAAGAAAACAAGCATCCTCAGAGTAATAGAGAACTTTCATATTGCTATCTTTGTATACTAGTCTCATTGTAGATCTCATATGTTATCTTTTCATCAGAACGGAATTTTATATATACAGAAGGTATGATGAAGTAACAGTTTAAATTGCATAAATATTACATAAAGAGACACAGGCAAGTAGCTCATATGTTTACAAGATGCAGATTAACATTCAGTTCTCCTCCTCCTTTAAACAACTCTTGTCACTTGTATAAGATCTTGTGGCTCACTTGGTTATCTAAAGGGCGACCCAGATTAAGCTCAAGAGTTCAGGGAGGATAGACAGACTTAAAAAACCCCAGTCTGAAACTTAATGGTCAAATCTCAAATTAAGTGGAATCCATCTTTTCTATTGTAGTTTGCTTTACTACTCTGCAGTAGGTGTAAAGGCAATAAAAAGAAACGATATAGAGGCTCAAATGTAATTTTCTAAGTTCCTTTCCATTCTAGACTTCAGTCCATGATCACATATTGAAGTTAACGTCACAAGGACCCAACCATTTAGGTAAGTAACATGTCTGCAGCATTTTACCTCTATAATAAAGCCCCTACCAAGAAAAAAGAAAGTTCGTTTAAGACATTTCCCATTCTCAGGAAAAACCAAAATTGGTGATTTGACCCATCACCAACCTAAAAGCAAAGCTCTACAGAAGATGCAACCATTGCAGCCTGACTTTCCATAAACCACCATGGTAAACATATAATCTAAAACTAAAGGTTGGCTTATTACAATTACAAGCATAAAAGCATAAGCATGACCTTATGCTATTGATATCAAGATATCCTAAATCAGAAAATCAAAGAAGAGATCCACCAACGTTGATCAATAAATGAATAGAACACAATCAAAGTTGATACAAATATGCATGACAATTCAAAAAGCACGGCAATAAAACCTTTTCAGAAACAAAAGCAATGAAGCAAAAAGCAAAAGACTTAAGCTACCAATGCCATTCCTCTCGTTCTTGTTTAAACCTTCAAAAACTATTATATTTATAAAAAAACAAAAAAAAAAAACAAAAAGAGAATAATAGTTAAATAACCAGCTATAAGACAAAAATAATTACGCAACCAGAACAAAAGAAATCACATATATAGCATTAAACAAATAATAATCCAGCTAAATCTAGATATAATCATAACAAAAATATATATTTTCTCCATTTATCTACGAATGAAGAAAATTGAATAACAAAAAAAAAAATCAATATTTTCGGTGAGCAAAACTTATAAAAGAAATCCAAAAATCCATTCCGTTTTTCTAGCATTTCTATAAACATTACAAAAAGAGAGATTAGCGTCAAACAAATCCATGAAAAAAAACAGAACTTACGGGATTGGAAGAACTAGAAGAACGACCGGAAGCAATGCTCTTGAGACGACGCATCACATTCATGATTTTAGACCGTAACTTCTTGAAGCTAAAACAACGATTTTGGCCTTCACAACAGATACGAGAAGAGAAGAGAGAAAACCTGCTTTCTCTCTTCTTCTTCTCCGTCTTCGATCCTATAACCAGAATTACAGATGGTGGCAAAACCAACCCGAAAGGAAATAAAATAAAACAAATTAATGTAATCAACAAAAATTATAACTTCAATACATTTATTTTAAAACATTTTAAATAAACATAAATATTTTTTTTAAAATTTTCCCAAGTTCTCTTTTCCTTTTTCTTTCTTTTCTCTTTGAATATCTAACAAAACTCAATTTAAAATTTATATTTTAAAAAAAAAACTAAGAAAAGGATAACTTTCTGTCTATAGAAATTTTTTTTGTTCCATAAAACCCACCAAATGTCTTTCCTGGTTTGATTTTTCGCTTGTCAAAGCTGGACCAAAAGCCAATCATACAAGCCTAATCCATTGCCAACTTCAGTCAAACGGGAAATATGAGCCGTCGATTCCTCACAAAGAGAGATCCAACGATCGGGTACAATAAGGACTTTTAGGTAATTACAACTCTCCTTTATGTAAGGGAGGTTCTTTCATTTTCCCCTTGACGGGATTTTCGGGGGAACTTTGACCAATCTTTGACGCATCTTTTGGCGGTTAAACTTTATATTAATTTCCTTCTAATTCAGAAATTAATAGACTCTAATATGTTTTTATTATTATTATTATTGTGGGTTTAGGTCAGTCTACGTGTGGACTTGCTTTTCTTTTAATATACTAACATTACGCGTGATTATTTTTTAATTGAAATTGAATGTGCATGTAAACGCCAACAGCAACAAAAAAAACTACGCTTAAATTATGCAGTTTTCTAGGCTTCGCCATTGCTATAAGCTATACATGTTTTTTTCTAAATTATGCAGAAAAAAAATTTTGTATAAATAATATAAAAGTTCAAAGACAAGAGTTGAAGTTGAAAACTCAATTTATATTTTTTTATTACATTCAAATATTAGACCGCTTTGAACTCAATTTTGAATGTAGCAAATGAGTTTCGTTCCTACGCATAAAGATGATGTTTTATAATTACAAAGTGATGTACCAAAAAATAATTATAATGTATGATTATAAAGTAATGTACCAAAAAAATAATTGTAATGTATGATTATTAAAGTGCGACCAAAAAGTATAAATTTATGTAATTATAAATAGGGGAAGGCTCGCTATGCACAGAAGCTGTAAGGAAGGCACGATGCAATTGTTGGCCCATCAGAAACTCAGTCCAATGGTTGCGCAATCTTAATAATTACGGACCAGAAGCCCATAAGAATATGAAAAACACCACCTTTTCGAAAGTTTAGCAATACGGGGTTTTAAAATCTAGGCTTAAAATTATATTAAAATGTTATTTAATAAACTAAAAAAAATTAAATAAGTATATAATTTTGTAAATACGGGAAAATATATAATTATATTGTTTCATAAAAATAATTTTTAGGAGGACAATAATAAATTTTAATTTTAGAAAAATAATTATTTCTGTTATGAATATCTTATTAAGTAGATGTCTATCATGATAAATATAAAGTTTTGATGTACTTTAAATTCTAATAGTTATTAGAATTAAATCTCTATTTCTTTTATACTTCTTTTCCCTATAAATAGAGATTATGATGAAGTATTGTAATCACCTCTTTTGATTAATAAAGTACATTCTTTGTTGTTATCATATTTTTTTGTTCTTTATTCTCCCCATCTCTCTTTATTTTATAACAATTTCATATTTTTAATTTTATTAATATAATATTTTATATTATTATAGATAATTTTAGATAAAATTAAATATAATAGTTTAAATATTTCATTTTTAACAAAAGTAAAAAACATTATTTGTTTTTAATATAGTTATAAAATCAATTTAACCAACTACCTATTATTTCACACATTTTTATGGAAAACTTTGAATTAACTGAAATAAAAAAAAATCAATAATTTATTGAACATAAATTCAATATAAGCTATACAAGGTAAGATATTTGAAAATTGTTTGAAAGCCATACTATCTTTTTTTTTTTTTTTTTTTATTACGATTATCAAGAGAGTAAAATATACCTTACTTAAACGTGTTTGATTTTTGTTTTGCCCTGATTGGGAATGAAATTTAATATTCTCTTTTAGGGTTGAATTTTGGAGAAGGGAATGTGTAAACCCTGTAGGTTCCTAAATTATGTGTCCAGTAGCAGACAAAGGTAATGCAGCTTTCTGACCACGATATCATTGCATGAAGACGAGCCACAATCATGTCACCCCAAAACGTCCAAATTTCACATTTTATCTCTCTCGATGTGAAAGATTTAACGATAGCCTTTTAGTAAGTTTGACACCTATACATGCATTATTGTTTGGATTTCAAATTTTTGTCCCATTTTAATTTTTTATGGAATTAATGATTTAAATTTTAAGATTTTTTTATCAAAAAAAATTATTAATATCTAAAATTTTGTTCTCATACTAGCCAAAGTGTTGCATTAAAAAAATTAAATATGTAAACAAAATTTTATGGCTATCATTAAAACTATCGTTCTTAGATTGTGACCCAAGTTTCCCCCACATAAAAACCAAACCAAGCTAAGCAAAGCTGGCAAACAAAATATATCATTATCCAGAAAAACGCTGTTACTGTTTCGGCCCTTTTCTTTCAGTCAAGTATCCTCCAGAAACGTGGTGCCGTTTCATTGGCTTATCAATTTATCACGTAGACAATGCCAACCAGTAAAGCTAGCTTAACCAGTTAAGGTATTCATTGTCCCATCTAAGTTCAAATTGTATTAATCTCATTGCCTAATTTAAAAAAAAAAAAAAAACAAAGCTTTCTTACGAGAGGTCCTGCTCCTCATTTAATGCCCATTTGCAACTTAAGCCTCAAACCCAATCTAAATTGCACCGGCAGCGCGTTGGCTTTACTTGCCCAGCCGCCATGTAATAAGGTTTTGAAACAGAAAACACTTGGTTATTTGGATAAACTAAAGATTCATAATAATAACATCATTAAACTAGCACTTGAGCTTGAAAATTTGAACTCGTAGCAAAAGATGTTGTTTTTAATACAATAATAACTAAGCAGTTGTTTTTTGAAGATATCCTTGTCCTTGGATTTTTTTTAACTTCTTTTTTTTTTTCATTTTCCATGTTGAGCCATCTCAAGGGTCGACCTGAGTCAATACCCGAACCACCACCCTTACATTTTGCACTTGAGTCACAAGCCTGATATACGATCCATGCAAGGAGTCTCCAAGCGCGGTTCGTTCTTGACTCAACACCCACTGAGTTACACGCAAACACTTCCTCACACAAAAGAGTAAAACGGTAAAAGCACACTTCCTTTTGAATTTTTTTTTAAAAGGACTAGAACAAAAAAAATAAACTAATAAAGAAACTGGCCTCAGGATCACGTGAGCCTTTTCCCTCAGCTTTCACATTGAAGGGCAGCTTTAATCTTCTGGACGGTGCATGAAATCAGATTATTCACCGTCTCCACCGATTCCACCGTGAGTTTGGCCGTCGGTAAACTGTTGACCAGTATTTGGAAAGCCACCGTGAGAAGGGACCCACCCACCCTTTGATCCCCGCCCCCACCACCGCCGTTCCCGTTAACCTGCCCATCAGAGGTAGGCCCACGAGAGCCTGGTCCATCGGGGACGATAGCAAAACCCGAGGGTAAGAGAGCCACGTAAGCGGAATCACCTCCGTTCATAACCACGTGCATGGCTGGGATGTCAACAGGCGCGTACACCACAAGCGATCCCGCCGCATCGATGCATGTCTCCTGCAGTATCAGCATGCTGCTCTGGTTTGCGTTCATGGCCTGCACCCCCCTCAAATTAAAAAAAAATCACAAATTCAAACAAAATTGTGTAGTATTTTGGGACCAAGTCTCACTACTTTTACACCAACTGCACCAGAAAAGAGTAAAAAAAAAACTCCAAAACTTTGACTTTTTAAAAGTTGATAAAGAGTGTTTTTTTTTTTTAAAGTTTATAAAGAGGAGAAAAAATAAATAATCGTTTTTCACACTCTCGAAATTGTCTTCATAGATACTTCCAAATTTCGAGAGTCGTCTTTTCAGTTGTCATATTCGTCACTAAATAATTCGCCAGATTTTAACTTTTAATTTTTAAAATTGTAATACTAGCACTCAAATGAAAGGAAGGGGAGGGCATGAGAATATTTACGCTGGCACGGAGGAGGGAGACGCAGTTGCCGTGATCTTGGCCTTTGGCGATGTGGGCCATCTCTTGCATGGGACCACCGTTGGACAAGATGTCCCACTCGCTTCTCAGCCGTTCATCACGCAGGAAATCAAACAGTCTTTGAGGTGACACTGGCAACCAAACTGAAGTAGCCGCGCTCAACACGATGCCCGGTGGCTCACCGGGGTCGTCAACGCTCTTTCGGGTCATTACCCTAACGTCCTCATCCACGTTCCCTACGTTCAGCTTGTTCCATTTATGAACCGTGGAGGCACACACCCCGGCACAGAAATTATCCGTCATTCGTTGGGCTAGTTTTAGCATGCTTCGCCTCCCACTTGCAGTTATCCCTACAACCAACAAATCAATCTTTCCATATATATATTGGATAAATAAGTCAATCCACATTTGGAAACATATATGGGTTACCTGTATGATCCCTAGTGGGAACAGAGGAGGACATAAGGATAGCAAGGCATTCGCATTGGCGCTGTAGCGTGGCCACCCAGCGTTGGGCACCGAAGCCCATCCCCGATCTTAGCAATGGGTGGTAGAGTTGGTGAACTTGGCTCTCCTCATATTCTGCATGTTCCACCCATGTCACCTGGGCAATTTTTTTATTACATATCATCAGTCGCAATTCCATGCAGAATTTTGACTAATTACACTAACAATCATTGCTATAATAATGATTCCTCAACCTTCTCATTATAAAAAGGAGTTATTGTTATTATTATCTTAATAAAAAAAAATGCTACTACTATAGTGGACGTTTGTATGCTATCGTTATTGACAAAATAATAGTACTGATTTCCGCAATAGAAAAATACGAGGCAAATCTTGGAAATGACTCAAAGATTGGGCTCAATGAAAGAAATATCTCTCTCACTGTGACATTGTCCCTTGTATTGAGGCATTAGAAAACATGGAAGAAAATAAAATAATTGAATAATGGAGAAGATAAACTTTTTTAAAGATCTTGAAGGAACAAAGTTGTGTAGGTGACATCGAGATGTGTAGCGATGAGGACTCAAATCAAAGGGCTGAGGTCCTGGGATACGACCAAAATAGCTAGTGTATGGGATGTTGACAAAAGGCAAGAGGGTCCTCGTTAGAGTAGGAAAACAAGCACATCAGGCGGGGCTGGAACCAGGTCATACGCTGCTACATGCCTTAAATGCAGCTGGCTGGATGGGAGAATCGAGGCAGAATCAAAAGATTGGAATAGAAACATCAAATCAATAGTTTATTCATTTAAGAGATGCTTATTAATGTTAAAGGTTCACAAAATTAAAAGAGTAAAGGAGGCTTCCTTTGATATATTTACATTAATATAATATTGGAAGCTAACCTCGATTTGCTTTTTTTTATTGTGTTCAAGCAAAAACCCAGTTGTTGAAACTTGAAGTTTTAAACAAATCCTTTTTTTTAACATCAGAAGCATCAAAATCAATGAAATAAATGTGTAGGAAGGTTCAGATTCTTCTGTAAGGGGGAGTTAATAAGTTGGTTTGAAGCAAAACCAGGCACTGACAGTGTGGGGTTAAACTGAGTAATCGCTAGAAATTAAGCACAAGATTCTTTAGATGCATGAGCCCTAAAGTTGGGGCTTGGGAATGCAAATTCCCGTGGATTTCATGACCTGATATTTTCTAAAAAATTAAATGTTTTTTTTCTAAAGTCCAATTCCTACTTTATTTAATTTCAGAAAAAAAGTGATTATAATATTAGTAATTTAGTATACCTTGGAGTAGCCATTGGGCATATCTTGCACAACACAGCCAGAAGGAAGCCTCCTGCAGTTCACAAATGAGGGTGCACCCGAAGTTTCTCGGATGGTGTCAATGGACACATCGACCACAGCCCAAACCCCTTCTGCGTGTTGCTTGCAGAACCTTAGGAAATTAACCTCGCGAACTGGAACCAAAGGAGAAAGGACTTGGAGCTCAGCATGCATCTGTTTGAGCAAAAAGCTGTTTATATTTGAGGAATACATAGACATTTGCATTAATTATAGCTTGAAATTAATTAACTTACCAGTTGAAGTGCACCGTTCCTGGTTCCTCCCACACCACTAGATATCACATCAGTCGTTGATGTTCTGGCAATCATACATGGAAACATCTCCGACCAACGATTCTATCAAAAAAAAAAAACAAAGGGGAGAAAAGGAAGTTGAAAGTAGTTCCCATGGCACAAACGTCTAGAAAACTGAGAAGAAAATGAAATGACCGAAATTTCTCAACCATATGCCATCTAACAGAAAAAATTGGTTAAAAGAGGGAAAAAGAAAATCCAAACCTACAAATTAATCCTACTGAGAAAATTCAAAATTATGCTTTGAAAATTCAAGTGAAACAGATACAGTTGGCTCACCGAGTCCATCAAGGTTTCAACAAGGGCCAAACCGTTGATAATCACCATCCCAGACTCTCGAGAAGCCTCAGTGACAAAGCCGTTGGATTTCATGCCAATGCAAGGAGTGAAAGTCCTCAAGTACTCATCTTGGTTTAGTATTTCTCTCCCTCCTTCCAAGCTCCTAATCCAAAGCGGTTCATCAGTTTGTGCCATCTTAACCAATTCATCCATTGCTGCCAAAGCAAGTTCCAAAAACACGGATCTTTCCACCGATCTGTCGAGTCCAGTCACTGCAGTTGTTGCTCTGCTAGGAGGAACCAAAGCATTTGACATCCCACCTCCAAAGTCAGGCCCCAAAGGCAATGTTGTAGCCACGGTGCTCAAAGCTCCGAAACCGTTGCTACCAACTCCAAGCTCCAAACTTGAGTTGGGCAATGAAGGTGCAATTGAAGTGGCTAGTGTTGAAATGGGACGCCCCAAAAACTTGCCTGCCAGTGCACAAACTCGATCTAGCTCATCTTTTAAACGAGCGTTCTCGATCCTAAGGTGTTGTTCTTCAAGGGGTATATCAACGATAATTGCCGGACCCCCGCAATTATTACAAATGGGGTTCCTCATAGCGTCCCTTATAGACATGTTTTCAGCTCGAAGCTTATCATTCTCTTGCCTGAGCAAAGAGTTCTCATGGCGTTCCAATTGGGTCTGGAAAAGAAAGATAATGTTTTCAGCTTTGCATAACAAAGCCCCCCCCCCCACAAAGGAACAAGAGAAGAAGGAGATGCTTTAAAACGTACCTTCATTTGGGTACGGCGGTTTTGGAACCAAAACTTAACCTGTCTGGTTTCTAAGCAAAGCCTTTTGCTAAGCTCCAATCTCTGCTTCTCATCGGGATGAGGGCACTCCTTAAAGAGACTAAAACCAAAACCAAGAACAGCAAAAATAACTTATTAAGGCGATGGTTCCAAAATAGAAAGAAAAAAAAAGAGAAGCTTGCTTTGAAACATGAAATCATACGCTTCAAGCTCTTGGATTTGCTGAGGAGTGTGTCGGTGGTATCTCTTCTTCCTGGGAGGCTTGTCGGCGGCGTCTTGATCATCTCCCGAACCTCCATCCATGTTATCACTCCCAGATCTGCTCTCATGTTCTTCTTCTCTACTTCTTCTCCCCACACTTCCCTCCAAACTCTCACGCATTAGCCTGCTCCCATGATCTCCTTGATTATCTATATTCGGTTGCTGCAGAAAACATCACAACCCAGATCAGTCCCGACCAAAAAAGGCAACAACAACAACAAAAAAAAAAAAAAACAAAGGAAGAAAGGAAGAAAGCTTTTCATTAATCAATAAATACAGCATTGCTGTCAGCATTACAAGAGCAAGGGAGAGCCCTGGAGAGTTAAATATGTTCTTAGGAACAGAAGGAGACATAAGCCGAGGCTGGGCAATAGCAGTAGCACCGGTGGCCATTTTATTGCTATAAGGGATGTCTGCAACCATTCTTGCACCCCCAAAGCCTCCGCCAGTGCTGTTATCCAAAAATCCCCCAAAACTCATCAAATAATATCCTTTTCTTCTCCCTGTTCTTTATTGTTCTATACCTATCAAGCGTACAACTTTTATTTGTCTCTTTTTTTCCTCTAAAAAAATTTACAAGCACTCTTTCTAAACTACACTCCCATTTGACTGATTTGATTCATTTCACACTCTCATGGAATGGAACCCAGATTTGCTAACCAACATATACATAAAAAGAAGAAGAAGAAGAAGAAGAAGAAGAAACCTACGGAAGAGAAATAGAGGAAACAAAAAGGATAAACAAAGAAACTCTAAATGTCTCACAGTCCCTCTCTATAAACAAGTGATTATAATGGAGAGAAAGAAAGAGAAAGAAGGCTCAAGCAAAACCCTTTCTGCTTGTTACAGCTTAGCTCTTCGTTCTCTGTCCCTCTCTCTCTTTCTCTTTAAGAAAAAAAGGAAAACCTTTCTGGGTTTTTTGTTTTAGGTCTGAAAAAGAGAAATAGAAGGCAAGGCCTTGAAAATCAATGGACTGAGCTTTTCAAAGATAGTAACTGGGAACCCTAGTTTATGGCTGGGAGTGTTATGTTAGTATTATTTATCTTCTCGTTTCTCTGCATGCTTGACTTTTACACTGCTACTAAAAAAAGCTTTTCAAAAAGACATGAAAGTCATCTCCCCAAACAACAAAACCAAAACTACCATATGAAAGGGAAAATGAAAACCCCAAGCCTTTTTCAAAAGGGCAAAAAAAAAGGAACAGGTGAAGATAATGAAACCCATTATGTGGACTCTTCGAAGCCTTACATATACATACCACCAAAAACAGGTTGGTTGACTCTTTTTCTTTGCTCTTCAAAGCACTGAGGTTGGCAGTAAAAAAGTTATCTTTTTTCCAACTTTTTTTCCCCTTTTAGCCCGTTTTACACCTTTTTTATTTTTTTTACATTGACATGAGACAGAGTTACAGATTTTCTGCTTTTTTTTTCATTTCCACTTTCCATAGAAATTCAATGCATAGGGATCTGTAAAAACACTAAATTTATGGAGAAATCCAAACAAACAATGACAAATGTTAGGGTGCTTTTGGTTTTGCACTCACAAAATTGTATGCTTTCTCAAATTCGAAAATTACGAATAAATAATATCAAAATTTTAATCTTTATTATGTATCACTTCAATTTATGTCACCATACATTTTTCTTGATTAATATTCAAATATGTTACAAATGGAAATGAGATTTTAACAGAGTGAATATCATATAAAGCCACCCAGTTTTACCATCAACCTCTGGGAGAAAAAGTTAACAAAGATTAAAGTGGTGATTAATGACAAGTGTGACATTATTGTTCTATAATTAATGATAATCCACTTTATTCACCTTTTTCTTTTCAGCTTTACACCTTATTTATTTAGTCCCAAAATTAATGATATTAAGCCATCACTAAAATAAATGTTTCAAGGGTTTTTTTTAAATGGAAATTGCTATAAAGAGTAGTTATTAGCATTTTTAAGTTAATAGCTACTTTGATATTTGACTGGGAAAAGAAAAAGGAATTCTATGTATTTTACTTGTGGTTACAATAATATAATTTGTAACTATAAGAGTTAAGTAAGATGGTAAAGATCTTTCTTATTTTGATGTATTGAAAATGAATCAATATGCTTATAGTACCATTAATTTAATGTGGTTTTTAAAATAACAGCAAATTCCAATTACATGAAAACAACACTTAAGCCCGTGAAGGTCTGTTACAATCAGCTAACAACTACCTTTGAATAGATAATGGCGGTTTATCAAACACTTATAAACTTATAAAACCAAAATTCGCACACTTAGCCATACAATCTTCAATTTCATTATGCGCCCTTGAAACATAACGAACACGTACCTTCCAATTCCTGCTTAAGAGACAATGTAATAAACGTAGCTCAGCCATTGAACTGTTAATAGCTCCACCTGCTAACAAAAATTCCTCTAAAAGTGCATTGTTGCATCCTAACTCAATCTGTCTTAATCTTTTTCTCATACTGAGCAGAAACTCTCTAAAATAGTTCTAGCTTTAATTTTAAAAAGTGTCTCCTTACTTACTGCCGTAGAGAAGCTACATACCCAAATAGTATTGTCGCATTCCAACTCAGTCTATCTTAATGTTTTATTAAGTTATAATTGCTATGATCAATATTTAAGATACTAAATTGTTATTATTTTTATTATGTATTTTAATGGGAGGTAATGTGTAAGTACTCTATTTAATACCATTGATTATTAATTTACATGTGTATGTATCAACTTACTTAAATTTGTTCATCATTAAAATTAAATATCCAGGGATTTTTTTTTATACTTAAATACCTGGATTCGTATGGTTAAATTAAGCCATTCTTCAAGTCAACTAAAAAAAAAAAGTAAAAAGAGTTAAAATCCATCATATGTTTAACTACAATAAAAGTTAGAAATTTTGTAAATGTGAAAACTACATATTTAGAATATAAATCTGTTTAAAATAATAAATAATAAATAATAAAATATATGATTTGAAATTTATTTATAATAAAAAATAAAATATATATAATTTTAAATTTAAATAAAAAATAGATAAAATTGTGAGTAAAACAAATTTTAACACGTAAATACATAATATTAAGAATATTAAACACACTACAATTGTTTATGATAGCGTTGTCATCAATTTTGAGTTTGTGTCAAGTTAACTTGTAGCACCAATTCAATTAACAGTATTATAAATACTATAAATTCTACCACACATGTATACTTGTGGAAACTATGCATTCAGAACACAGGTGTGTTTAAAAATAACAAACAATAAATAATGAAATATATTATTTGAAACTAGTTAATAATAATACATGAAATATGTATGATATTGAAATGAAAAAAATAAATTAAATCTTGAGTAAAACGAGTTAAACACATAAATAAACCATATTAAGAATACTAAATGCAATTCAATTGTTTAAGATAGTATTGTCATCAATCTTGAGTTAGTGTCGAGTTAACTTATGATGTCAACTTCATCAACAACATTATCACTTTATACAATCAACGGAGGAACAAAAAAATCAATACTAAAATTAAAATGTATAAAACATATTAGAATAAAGTTTGGTTGAGTGGAAATGTAAAAAAAAAAAAAAAATTATCAAAGTAAAAGGCATGAGTTTAAATATTTATTTTTTATTTTTTAAATAAAAAGACTAAAAGTACCGTTAAATAGTATAATTTATTTTAAACATTGATGAATATTTTTGTAATTTTTCTAACCGAATTGATATTCAGTTAACTCGTGCGCCAACTAATTAGGAGTTTAAATAACAAGTATATATAGTTGATCGAGGAAAGAAAGAATGCATGATAAAATTAAAATGTATTAAATACATTAAAATAAAAATTAGTTGGGTGGTAAATTTAAGATTTTATCAATGTAAATGATATCGATTCAAATCTCAATATGCAAAATTCTATTATTTTTTAAATAAAAAAGTCAAAGTACTCTCGAATAATATAATTTATTTTAAATATGGAATGACATTTTCATAATTTTCGTAACTGAATGGATACCCGATTGACTTATGACACCAATTTAATCAAGAGTTTAAACAATAGCATAAATTGTATCCAAATATTACTAAAGGAATAAACCAAACAAATTTAAAGTCTCAAAGCTTATTTAAATAGAAGGGATAAATCTTAAAGTTATATATGAACTTTAGTATAACGTGTAATTTTATACACAAACTTTGATTTTGTATAATTTTACATGTGAAATTTCGATTTGATCCAATTCTTACAAATTATTAGCATAACCAGTGGCGTATCTAGGTGGCTGACAAGGGCCTCGCCCCTCCCCCAAAAATGGAAAATTATTTGGTTAGGCTCTTTAGAAAATTTAAAATTCCAAATTAGTAAAGATAAAATTACATTTTTACCCCTCTAAAAATAATAAAAATTTGATTTAATCCTTTAAAAATTATAAAGATATAGGCTATTAAAAATTAAGATTTAATTTCGGTCCCCTCAAAAAAAAATTCCTGACTTTGCCCCTGGACATAACATCATTTTATATTTATATATTACATAAAAATATTATATTTATCAAATGTAAAAAAATTAATGTATTTATTTCTTTAAATATGTATGGTTAAATAAAAATTAAAATTTCAAGTATATATTTGAACCACGATTAAAAATTTCATATGTATAATTACATTAAATTAAATTTTATATATTAATTTAATGTGTAATTTGGAGATTTCTTCATAAATAAAAAGTAATGGTTGATGAAGGCATGCCAAAAAGTTGTTACAATAAAAACATAGATTAAATTTATGAATGATTTATTACTTTATATGTGACCTGTAGTTTGGGTGGTATTTGATTTAATTACACACATGGGATTAATAAAAATGGCCAACTGTACAATAAATTAAATTATGATAAACAGTGGCTTGAATGCCTTGTTATTATCAAGTATCTAAACAATGCCCCACCACTTAAAGCTCTCCTTCACCTACTTTGTGTTTGCCAAAAGAAACTTCAATTTCACATATCATTTCCATATTTATGCAACAATTTCCATTTCCATTTTCTTAATCAATCTTCTTTTTGCAAACAATTAAGCAATCAAGGTTTATGTTGTTTAAAATTTTCATTCTATTTTTTTTTTTAGAAATAAAATTTTATTTTTTAAAGGTTTTATCATTTTTAATTCTTTAGAAATGATAGAATTAAAGTCTAAAAATTATTCGGTGTCTCGAGTTCAAGTTTTACTATGTATGCATCTTTGTTAATTTTATATAAAAATTGAAAAACTTTAAAAAATATAATTTACTTTGTAAAAGAATATATTTTCTAGACAATTTATCAATTGAGTTGTTGTTTAATTAATTTGTGATCTTAATTCTATCAATTTCTTTTTAACTGTAGAATAAATATTGAAAATTTTATTATTTAAATTCATTTGTGTAAGTATAAATGTAAGTGTCATATATATATATATATATACACATAGAATAGAATTATAGATAGGGTTGTAGTCAGGGAAATTGGCAGTGGCCTCGACCCCCTAAAGTAGAAAATTTTTTATTTAGGCTTTTTAAATTTTTTAAATTTTAAATTAATAATTTTAACTCCCCTTAAAAATGATAAAAATTTTATTTAATCATTTAAAAATTATAGAGACGTAAGCTATCCAAATGATAAAATTATATTTTTATTATCGTAAAAATTAAAATTGAATTTTGACTTCCTTAAAAAAAATTTCTCCTTTCGTCTTGATTGTTAATGTTAGCAGCTGTTTTAATTTGGATTATTATCACAAATATATGATGACATTGAAATCTTTTAACTTCACATATGAAATAAAAATAGACAGTAGTTCCCTCATCATTGGTTTGGTTTTAGGGTTTGGAAAGGTTGAGAGGAAGCAAAGGAAGAGAGCAAATAGAAAAGTAGCGTAGCGAAGGTTGTACACCTTTTACATGGCTTTGTCTTTAAGCCCACGTGCTACGCTATGTTTTGCCGACCAAACCCACTCACCTCATCTAATCACCTGTCTTCCCTTCCTATATTAATTTTTAAGACATGGGATTGGATTATAACTTTTTTAAAGTTATAATGTTAATGTTTACATATTTCATCTATTTGGTGTTTATGCTTCTTTTTTAGGTTAAATTTAACTTTTAATTTTTAAACGCGGTAGAATTTCACCATTATTCTATTAAAAATGGTTAAATTATTGTTTTTAATGGATAAATTTATATAACAGTCTTTATAAAAATTCGTGTGTACTTATTGTTGATTTTTTTCAGATTTGTTTTTTAAATTTTAAATGACTTGTTGATATAACATATAAGACAAATAATATCATGTTAGTATGAAATATACGCATTTCCATTAAAATACAATTCAATTCTTTTTGAAATGTTCGTGACAAGATTTAACTAAAAAAATTAAATAAAAAAAAATGTAAATGGTGAAGACTAAATTTATCATTATACTTTTCATTATTAGACCATTTTATAAATTTTGAAAAGATGAGAAATGATTGTATGAAACTATGATTTCACCTCATCAATATCTCTTTTCAATTAGAGAATGACAAATCAAAATTTTTCTCCTAATTTTCATTTTTTTCTCCAAAAAATTTAAATCAAACTGAAAATACACGAAAAAATATATAATTTGTCATTCTCGTTAAAAAAAAATTATATACAATATTGTCAAATTTTTTTGGAAATCGAAGTGGATGGCTACCCATTTTTGACTGCCATTGGGGTTGGTTTAGGCTACATGTTTGAATAGTGATAATATAGTTTTGGCATCACAAAAAGAATACAAAGATCTGAAAAGAAGAAATAAGGAAATGTAGTTTAGAGGGTCAAATTCAAAACCCATGAAAAGCAAACATAGTATGGTTCTTAGTTTCAAACTGTTGACCAAAAGCAAGTTCAAGAGACTAGAGAGGTAAAATGTACAGCACCCTACCCTACCCTACCCAACCCTACCTCATCTCATTATTATTGTTATTTAGGGAAGGAGAGTAAGTTTAAAGTGTGAAACCTAAACTCTCTAGTCAAATAAACCTTTCAAGAGATTGTTGTTGTTGTTGCCCACATATGTATGTTTTCATTCTCTAGTTTAATTTTATTTCATTTAAAAAAAAAATCTTATTGTTTCCTTTAAGAGATTATTATTTGCTTGTTATACAAAATGAGGAAAATGACCTGCTATTGAATCGTCTAGTTTTGTTTATTTGTTGTGTTTCTATGTCGCATTTTAAAAATTATTAATTAGAATGAATTTTATTTTGTTTACATTCCACTTTTTTCGATTTAATTTCGATATAATACTAATTTATATAGTACTAATATAAATATATATTTATACTATATATAACATAATACTATACAAATCTAAAATAAGTAATACTTTTTTGTTTTCACTTCATCTCATATTTTTCTAAATAAAAAGAATTATAATATCTAACTAATATATAATATTTATTAGAATTTTAGAAATAAAAAAAACTTTTAATTTGAAAATTATTTATTCTAAATCTATAATTTCGAATTTATATTTATTTTAGATCTATTTATATAGAATTAATCTACTCATGAGGATTAATTAAGAAAATGGGGTTTTGTTTATTTTATTATTATCTAAGAAAAAAAAAAAAGAGCTATGATTTTTTAAAATCATGACATTATCTCTCACTCTTACAAGAGAATAAGAGGCAATGCTAAAGTCTTTTCTCAACCAATGTGGGATTAGCCACTTTGTATTACGAACATATGATTCATGACTTTTTAAAATCATGACATTCTCTCTCACTCTAACAAAAGATTATTATGTCTTTGATAACAATGCTTGTTAGGGTAAATGGTAAAGACTTTGATGGGAGTTTCAAATATTTGAATAGAAGAGTTTATCTTCATTTTAAAGATCCGATCTGACTTAACTCTGAATTTAGTTACTTCTTAAAAGAAAAGTATATTTGATACCACATTTAAATCAGTTGTAATTTAAAGTTTCACGCCTTCACAATTTTGTCCATAAAATCTCATATATATATTGATAAATTCACTCGAGTATCATAACATCCACTCGTAATACCTAAACCAACATTGATTTGTATAGAAAAAGGGGGTCGCAAATTGAAACCGATAAACATTGAGATGGGAAATTGATAAAGTGTACAAGTCAATGCAAGGGGCAGATGAGAATGGATGGGAGGTGGGGGTAGTGTTACCATCACCTATCAAACCCATAATTAAGCATACTCTCATTAGGTTGTAAATTATCTGGTCCATCAAAGTCTTTGAGAGAGACCAATTCCACGACTCCAGCTTAGTAGTCCTCCAACTTACTGAATTCTTCTGAACTAACATTTCTGTGCATTCATACATACATGCATGCATGCATACATATAACTTTCAGAGTTAAGGCAATGCCCCACCCACCAGTCCCTCTTATTTTGCCGTTGCATTAATGCCACTCCTATATTTATAATTCTCACCCAATCAACTTCAAGTTTACATTAAAAGCAATTGATCTGTTTTGGTTGCCTCTTCTTTCTTTCTACATACGAAAAAGGCTATCAAAACAAAATTAAAGATTTCTTCATGACGTGAATTTTTTTTTTTTTTAAAAAGTCCTTTAAAGTTGAAATTTTTGGTTTTAACCCTCCATTTTTCCCACTTTCCAAAGCTTCCTAGGAAGGTATCCTGTCTCTTATCTGCCTGTTATTGATTCAAGTTCACTAGTAACGTGCTAAGCTAGCAGGCTTAGGTGATTGGTTAAGGCTATGAATAGTGATAAGATGGAAGAATATGGAAGGTTAAATACTGAAATCTGTTCAAATCTTTTAGGCTTGCTGGCATCATAGTTAAATATTTTTAAAACGGTTAAACAACCATCAAGAAATAAGATTCACACCTTTTCAAATTACTTAAATAAAGGAGACTCACCCTTAGTTTGCAGTATAAAATTGACATAATGCTAATCTTTAACCCTTAACATTTGTATCTTTGGTTAATTTGGTTTTTATTTTCTTTTTAGATAAATTTAGCTTTCAACTTTTAAAATAAATCGAATTTGCCCATCAATCTTTCAAAAAGAATCAAATTTTTTTTAATAAAAATATTCATTAAAATATTAAAATTTTAAATATAGCAGCTGCTTGGCAACTTACATGTACTTCATGCCTTTTTTTTTTTAATTATCATGAACTTTTTATAATGTATATTTTTTTATTTTTTTTATAATTTTTATATTTTTGTCAACATGAAATGTAAGGCAAATAGTTTCATGTCAAAATGAAATACATGTGGACTACCACGTGGATTGTCACGATGACATCATTAAAAAATTAATATTTTAATTAACATTTTTTGGTAAAAATGTGATTTGACTCTTTTTGAAAAATTTAGGGTCAAATTTAACTAAAAAAAGACTAAAAGTCAAATCTACAAAAAATGTAAATATTAAGGGTTAAATTTAACAATATGCATACGAAATTAGGTGAATATTGACGAGTTTAGAATAGAATACATGATAGTTGAGTCAGATATTAATTGAAAATAAAAGAAAAATAAAAATATACGATATTTAAAAAATCATTATTTAACCATTTTGAAATGTATGACTTTTAATTTAAATATTTTTAAAATTGTTTAACTTTTATTGATAATTTTAAAAGATTTAAGATTCACAAAATTTAACCTCAATTTCAACATTTATTCTTAAATCCAGAAGTAAACTGTGTGAATACTGAATAGAGTATGTCAAAGTTCTGATAGGTTCCAATTACTTACCTTTTAATCATGGGAATATGGTGTTGGGTAGGGGATCAACTATGACATTCTGCATGGTAGAGTTAAAAACTTTGGAGGTTTGTACATAATAAATTTTTGGTGTATTTAATCTCTCTATTCTACTTTAATTTTTACTTTTAATAATGTATATTTTTATTATTATATTAATTTCATCAAATAATTTGATATAATTTACTTTTAAAATATATGGGATGATGTGGTATATATACCATTACATTTTCTACACAATTGGACATGAATTACTGTACAAAAAAAAATGTTGAACCGTAAAAAAAAAAAGCCACGTCATCATATATTTTAGAAAATAAATCATATCAAATTATTTAATGAAATTGGTTTGAAAACTGTAAATATTCAATACCCGAAAAGTAAAATACTATTTTTTTCAACTTAAATAAAATATATTTTATTATAAATAATAGGGTGCTGTCGACCATAAAAAATATTTTTTTTCCGTTTTTATGTTTATACATGTAAAAGAAAGTATATTTTAGGTTAGAAATACGAGTGCCACCGATTGATCAAACTACATTTAAAAAAATAATTTTTTTAAAGAAGAAAGGAGTGCCGCAGATTGATTAGGCGGCATTAATTTTTTACTATAGAGATTGTCTAAATTTGTTAATATTAGTACCCTTGTCTTATTTTGGTATTTATTTATATATTTTATATTATTGAAGTAAAAAACCAAAAAGTAAAAGAATTAGAAAGGATGAAAGGATTAAATCCGCCAAGCACTATTCTACAAGTAGCTTTGTATAGAATTTGAGCATGTAAATTGAAGGAAGATAGTTGGGAGCAGTCACGCGTAGATTGATACATCCATTACTAGAGATATACGCGTCTTTGGTATTTCAAGAATGGAATTAAGGGCTCTAAACCTAAGTATACATGTGGTGATGTTTATGGTTTTCAACATTAATGTGAGTCACATGCTGTACATATACAAAAGTTGCAATCTTGGCGATTTACAAACACGTCCCTCATGTGTTTGGAATTCAACAAGTTGGAACTTTGACCCTCAGCTATGGGCGGGGGTGGGGGACAAACCCTACAGTTTATGCTACGTAGAAGGTAGAGATGGATAAATGCGGAAGCAATTAGCCCTGCCCCATGGCGGCCGCATCCTATACCCTGATGTAACACAGGCTCTAACCTTAGTTGTCAGATGTCAAATAGGTAGCTCACATTATTAATTTTTCCATGCTTTATATGAGGATCTTCCTTCAACCAAAGGTTTTCCTTGAACATGAAACTGACAACACAATTAATGGATACTAGGATCAATGTTGATATTTTGCAATTCTGATTCTGAATTATTATTACTAATTATAATTTGCTTGGAATGGTGAAGCAATTTACCCTAATGATGGGGCTTTAGCATTGTTGCATTTGCATTTAATTTGGTCCACTTTTTCAGTCCCCACACCTCGGTTTTCTTCAACTGGCAGCTCCATGTGTGATCCCCCCATTTACCTTTTCTGTTCACATTAGCCAATATTATCCCCCATCAAATACCAGGTTGCCAAAGAAAAAAAGATTTCATCTTTTCAAACTATTGAAGATGGAATCTGACTTCAAAACTTTTTGGTACAACAAAGGCGATGGCTTTTTCTACTTGACTTCTTCCATACCCATAGCCATTCATTTCCTTTTCCACAGTAGCCTTTTTTTCAAAGATTGAAAATTTAGGCATACCCCTTTTTCTTAATTTCAACTTTGGCCGATGACATCAATTCACGCAAACTATATCCTAATTCCAATTTGCTTTTTTTTTTTTTAAATGGTACATAAACTATTATTTTATTTCATTGTACTTCAAAATATACATGTTTAGTAAAAACATACCATATCACACATTCTCGAAACAAAATCTATAGTTTAAGCACCACTTCGAAAAAAAGAACCCCTTTAATAGCCAATTTAAAGCCTTTTGGTAAATATGAAACCTATCAACATATAGTGCCAGCCTCGTGAAATGAATTCATTCCCAGCAATATTATAATGGCATTTAAACAGTTATCAGATTTTATTATTATACATAAAATTTTCAGTCACTGCTAGTTTTACTCACAAAGCTCAAACCCATCTCTTGTTCTTGTATCTCCAGCCATACATGGAGTAAGTGGTTAGAGACGCAGAGCAAAAAAATGTAATGAGTTATGAACCTTTGAGAGGAAATGTGTGTATCATCGCCTATCATAAAAACATGCATCAGAATGGTGATGAGGCTAAAACAAGCAGCATCAAGTTAGTGACAACCTATATAGGCTGTCAAATTACAATAATTTCTTACAGCCAATATAAATAGCAATTACCACTGCTATGTGTCTTACTGCCAGAAAGCTGTAGCCTTTTGATTTATATGAATATATATATATATTGTACTTCTACAGTTTCTTCATACAAATATTACCCAAATAGTGAGCAAGAAACAAGATTGCATCTATTTGATGCATGGGGAAGACAGCTTGGCTTCAGATAATAAAAAAATTGAAACGAAAAGGAAAATACCTACATTATAAAGAACAAGTCTGTCTCAATGGGATGAAGTTAGCTTCCAAAAGGTTTTTGTTGCTACCAGGATTTTCTCTCTCCCATGTGATTCAGGTTCCTTGTCATTTATGGTAGCCGTCCACCTTACTGCGTGAGCTATGCGTGCCACTTTGTCGATTACTTCAGGTGAATCTCGAATCACAACTGTTCCTTCAGGACGCAACATTCGGTCCATCTCCACCATTAGGTCCACAAGGTTACACCTGCAGGAACATTAGAGTTGATGATGAAAGGTACTTTTTGGTTGAAAGATGACGACAAACCATGCTAAGAATTAACTACAGAGTGATCCTTGCAGTAACATTGCATGAGCCCATTAATTCAATAGCGACACAACAAGAAATGACTATCATAGGATACAAAGGTGAAAAGATTGTTTTCCATGCTTTTCTTTGCATTGCCTTTAGAAGTTGAAGCTTAAAAGGAGGAAAAGAAAAAGAAAATAAGGTTTGATAAGTCACAATAAAGTATAATATAAACAGGCATGCAATGTCTCGCATAACCAAAGTGATAAAGAGTAGAAACTTCAGTTGCTCATACAAATGCAAAGAGAATTGAAGGATGACGTCTAGGTTATATCTACCTGCTCTTGCTTGAACCAGGAAGCTTTATTAGTGATTCAATGCCAGCTACATGAATAAAATCGTAAGTACGTGGGTATGTTGAGAAAGGTTCACACCTGCAAACAGCAATTGAGCTCATCAGGTAATCAAAAGTGTTCTCCCTATAAGACTAAGCACATCACATAATCCCACAAATAAAGAGGAATCAAGAAGACAAGCAACCGCAACAATCATTTAAGGAGAAGGTTAAGGGTTACACAAGTATCTAGTTTGAAAGTTAAACACTGCACAGTACAAAACCATTGCTACAATTGAATAATTGCACATCCAACTAAATTACCTAAATCCAAGCAAGTACAGTTTTCAAAGCAGGTTCGATCAAACAGGGAATAAGCAGTAGAAGTTTGCTTTGGGCAGAAAGGAGTCAACATGGTATTTCCCTGGGGAAGATTGTCACAGATAGTAGATGACAAGGCACTATAGTGTATTCTTGTTCCCGAACGAGGAACAAACTGTTAGCATTTTCAGTAAATAAGGATAAAAATCCTATAGTAACTCACCAATCATGGTATACTCCAATAAGGCCTCTGTCATATATTACACCAAGAGTTAATGGCTTCCGAGCAGGAACAACATTCATCACCCATACTGGATCTGATACAAGTGCAGCTGCAAAACCTCCAAAAAATGCATTCATGTCCATGACATTGCGTACTGCTGGACTCCCAAGCTTCAGATTCAGAGTATTCTTATAATAGGCAACTCTCCTTGTCCACCTCCTTGTGTCTGCCTGAAACAAATCAATCCCGTTTTTCATGACGCAGGCCCTTGAAGGAGCTCTTGTTAGCCTGTCTGGCCACTTCGGAATAATCCTGACAGGATATTCTCCATTCACAGAAGACGTTGACGTCACGCATCTTCTTAACTTAAAGTACCTACCCGAATAAAAGAGAGAATAAACTTAGAAGAACACAACGTTCCAGTTCTAGAAACAACATAGTATAAGTGGGAACCAGAAACAACCGATCATACAGCTAAATTAGGTGGAAAATCATGCTGAATTCCGTTTGGAATTTCTTCAGGACAATAAAGGTAGATGCTATCAGAATTATAAATTCTTCAAAAGGATTCTCATGACAATTACCATGCATTACTGGGGTCATTTGATTCATCACAAGATTCAAGCCCAAATTCATTTTGGTTTGGCAGACACGAATCTCCATCAGGCTTTTTCCAAATGACTGTGTTCCCGTCAACAGCAATCAACTCATAGCACAATGCTCTTGCCACAGCCTGGAGATCTGCCCACTCTTTATCTTGCTTAGGCCACTGTACAGGGGGGCCAGAGATGACCAAATATCCACCTGGACGTAGTAACCGATCCACTTCAATGAAATAAGTTGCATCTGCAAAAGCCATATATCTTCAGGTTAATGCCAAAGAAAAAGAAATGAAAAAGAGAATATATCAAACACACTCCAGATAGAGAAACCCACTATAAGCTGTGAAAGGGATCAGGCATCGAGAGCAGTGAATGAAATCAAATGCAAATGCAGGAAACGGGAGTCTGCGAGTGCCAAGCATTAGAACAAAGGCCGGTATTCCTCTTTCCAATGCAAATTGTATTTGTGCTTTGTGGGAATCTCTAGGAGCAAATGAGAGTGCCAAAATGCCTTCTGATAACAATGAACCCCCAAAACTTGCAACCTGCAAAAAGATTAATAAGGTTGATATTCAGACAGTACAAAACTGGAGTATAACCATAATAAGATAACATGCTACATATGATATTAATTTACCCCGCAACCCATATCAAGGGCAGTCCTAAGAGTTCCACCAGTCAAGGGAATATACTGCCCAAGTTTCTCGATATATGGAGCAGCTCCATCAGGAAACATTGTTCCACCACCAGGGAAAATAAAGTGAGGACCTTGCTCTTTCATCCATCCTTGGTGACCTTTCCTATCAGCAATTTTGTTGTGTGGCATATTGGAGTGCCATATCTGACCATTAAACAATTAAAACTGTTTTAAGTAACACTAATAATTTAATTCCATTCCTAAAAAGGATCGATTTGTGGCAACGAGGAACGATCTTACATAAAGTTTGTGTTTAACAAACGAAAAACCCAAGAAAACCATAAAAGGAGAAAAGAGAGAGAGAGAGAGAGAGAGAGGAAATTGTACCTTGTGCAAGCTTTCAGGCCACTGAACAGGAATCTTATAACCAGGAGGAGGAGGGATCAAGCAAAGAGGCATTTCATCAGGCAAAGGACAATGCCTTTCTCTATATAGATTCATCTCCCTGCTGAGCTGGCTGTTACGCCTGGGGTCCTCGCAGGGCATATGATCAACGGAATTGGCAGGGCAGGCTTCGATGGGCTTGTGGTGGTGGCCAAGTTCGACCAAGGACACCAAGCGATGCCGCTGCCTCGGATCAGAGGTGGAAAGCAACAGGGCTTGCCTACCAGAGGCAGCCATGGAATCCCCAAGAGGGGTGAAGACTAAGAGGAAGAACAAGAGTACGAGGCCGAAGAATATGGCGGTTATGATGTCCAAAAGCTTCCATTGGCGGGGATTGCGTTTGGATGCAGGTAGATTTAAGTGACCCATGCCTTTGGATCTTCGGTATGAGTAGTTAGTTTAATGGTTGGTTTATCACAGGATTTGGTTGCGGATCCAGATTGGATAAAGGGTTTGGTTGAAATTGTATGAATGAAATTTGAGAAGTGGAGTAGGTTTTAACTTTGCTGCAGAAGCAAAGGAGGAGGAGTGGGAGGTTTGCAACTTACCAAGTGAAAGTGTAGGGAATGGAATTAGAGAATTTGTGAGATTAACATATCTTTGGGTGAAAGCATGGTATTGGGGAGGGTGAGAGCAGAGCATGAAGCGTGGCGTACGCCGTCGAATGCGTAGCTGTCCACTAGTCGCACCGCAATATTGGCCTTTATGGAACTCTATTTTACTTATTAGTTCCGTGGAACTTTGTCGCCTGGGATTTGTATAAAATAATAGGGGCATTTCAAACCTATAGATTTCGTTTTCTGGCAATAATTATTTAGACCTACTTCTTACATACATCATCAGGGTTTGAATTTGTGGAAATTAATGCACTTGTTTTGGCGAGGGTTTCTTTTATACTATACGCTAAACTATGAAATTTGAGAGTTACTAACAATATTATTTGTATTTTATATGTATTTTATATGAGATAGCAATAGATATTATTTTCATTTGATAATTTTTAATCACTCTTACAAAAGATTTTAAATTTGTCGGTCAAACTATTATAATACATATACAATAAATAATACCTTTTTTAATGATACATGAGTAAACCAATAATAATACAAACATATTAAATAAATAGTTTCCTTCATAATCAACCAAGGTCGGACGCCAATAGATACAATTAGATTCAGAGTTTACTTCATTCAGGGCCATTACCAGCAACCTTTTCTTTTTATTTGACATGAAATGTACGCTTTTCAGCAGCAAACACGTGAAACGATTATCCTCTAATCTATAAAGCTTAATAGGCATATGTAATTCGAAAGGCCTAATGTTAATTAATACTCACCAGATTAGAGGGGTAACACAATGAAAAGGGCCTAATAACAACAAACAGGCACCAAATCATTGGCCAACATTGGCATCAATCTTAGATCATGCAGAATTAGCCAAAAAATAAACAGCAGGGAATTTATCAACAGCTAATGCAACATAAACAAGTAGTAACTAACAAATAACTCTTCAGATAACCTAGAGAGCCTTGCTTCTATCAAATTGCACATGAGCAGAAAATATTAGAACAATGTAAAGAAAAACAAATAATGTAACACTTATGAGATAACTTTTAGTATATACAGAAGTGTGTATCCCAAAACCCTCAAAATGCAAATCCATCATCATGGATAGCCAATCTCCTTTTTAAGGTCTTACAATAGTGCCTCAGCACATCCAGAACCTAGGCCCAGCCATAGAAAGAACCTTTTCAAGAATATCTTGATAATGCTTCAGTCCAGAATTCAGATTTTCCTGGAAGCCCTAAGATTGTACTCATGCTTGAGAAGATTTGCTCTCAGCAGCATTGCCCTCACATCCCAATCAAATTCATTGCCAGTCTGCAAAACCCGCTGGAAAGTTGCATTTCTCTGATCAGCATGTCGTGCATAAAGAATTTTGTTGTGTGAATCGATCCGAGCCTGCAGATACATTATAATCCTCATCGTAAAAGATACATCACAAAAAAGAAAAAGGAAAAGAAAAGAAAAACCTTTATCACTTAATTTGCAAAAGTCCATTTCCATTTGAACTGGCTTCCTTCACTCCAGGGAACTAATGTATAAACAAGGATTGACTCTACTTCCCCATCTAACTGTTTTCAATGTTTGGGAAGGTTCTGGTTTAGAAATTAGGAAATTCACTTTAATTGTTTTTCTGCTCTTCACTATAAAAACATGGTCAATGCAAGTTCCAAACGAAAGAGTAAAATTCTTTCCATTTATCACTGAAGAGATACAGATTAATTGACAAATTAAGTTTGAACTGATATTTGAAAAATCATGTACAAAACCATGTTCACATGCACCAACAAAGCTTAAGAAAAGCAAGACAGTGGTGAAAAACAATACCTGTATCTGGTTGTCAGTAATTAAGGATTCAAGTTCTTTCTCAAGTCCTGCAACACTTGTTTTAAAGGCATCAGCCATCATTCGCATATCAACAGACACAAATGGGTGGGTGTACTGGATAAGGGCTTTGCTCCGGATTTGATCATACAGGGTCTCAACATGGTCATGTATATGGATATCAAGCATCAGATTCGATTTGAGGTTTCCAAGATATTCCAAGCAGGAAGCATAATGGCTGCAATAAGAAAGAAGCCACAAGTTAAAAGTCAGCACGTCTCATCAATCAAGCACTCATAAGGACTTGCTGAAACCCAGAGTCACAAGATAAAAGATTGTATGTTATAATCTTAACCACAGAAAATTCACTACAAATTAATTAAAGATGGATAATACCTCGAGTAAAAATCATTAATAAGCTCCCTTACTTCAGGTACCAACTCTAAGAAATTCCGGAAGTTAATATTGTCTATAACTTTGTTCTGCAAAGTAAAAGCATTGGATGAATAAGAAATCTATAAGACAACAGTAAGACAAGGCCAGAAAACAAATGACAGGGAGGAGGCGAACTGAAGAGATTCATGCCTTCAGTTCAGTTCGATCAAAGCTTGCAAGTGCACAAAGCCCACCATAAGTAGCAACATCTTGAGGGGCAATCACTTCACTGTAGGAATTCCCAAGTTCAGGACCCACTTCCAAAAACTGCATCCATAGAAAAGACAATCAATCCAGCAATGAAATAGTAATTGCTTGGAATAAAACTAATTATAAAATCTCCCTTGTTACAATTCATAAAAGTACAACAATAATCAATACAAGATAACCAACAAAAGGAACACTCAACCTCAAAAACCAAAGTAAGCAAACTTTAAATTAATCAGGCCCAACCAACTATAGTGGCTGCTCCAGATAAAGGCCGCAGGACTAAACCTTCAACGCTTACAACAATTATACTGTATTAATACCATCGGAAAGAACACTATAATGCTAATTTTCTATGGAGTACATCAAGCTGTCTTAAGTTTTCTACCATAATGTACTCCATCAAACCCAACCCCATAAGAAGATTTCAGGTTTAATTTAGGAGTGCAATGTTCCAAGAATGCCTAAAATGTAGCTTGTTTACACTTGCTTCATCAGACTTATTGGGCTCAAGATCAAGGCCCGTTTATTTTGAGTTTATAGGCCAAGATTTGAAACCAGATCGTGTGGCTTGAATTGAATGGCTTCTAAATTTAAGTTCTAGAAAATACCAATACGTAAATAACCAACCCTTTCCCGATAATCACAAGGAAGTACCATTATCTTCTATGCATTTCAGCCATATCAAATTCAACACATCTTGCCAGTAAAAGAGAGCATGATACAATCATAAAACAAGCAAAAATGGCAACATTGGAATTATCCAAGGTAACAATTTATAAGCTGACAAACCTTACGAGCAGCAAGCTTGTACTTCTTAGCCTCCAGATGAGCCAATCCAGCAGCACAACGTAGCTTAGCAATAGTTGGAGGGTCAAGTGCCTCGGGTGTTTGCTCAGCCTTACTAACGTAGCTTGTCACATGAGCAAATTGACCCATCTCAATGCTCACAAGAATTGCACTCAAACACATCTGAATAATATGCTTTGACGTTGTACAATAATCGCGAGTTCGAACATAGCTTTTAAAAGCATCCCCCAGTGCGCCATGAGCATAGTAAAAATCTCCAAAATCATTGTATCCCATTCTTATACTTTCTTTGATTAAATTCGTCTGAAAATAAGAAATCAAACAAACAAAAAGAAGTAAGCCCTAACTAGTTTCTAGAAAATAATTTGAAGTAAGAAAAACTGAATTACCCTGTAGGCATTGAGTTCGCTCTCGAGTTTATCTTTCCTTTGGTCGGCTTTTCGATCAACCATAGCGCACCACGTGGCATCCATAGAATAGTTGGGACCCAATCGACCGTCGATCTTCTGAACCACTTCACGGAATAGCTGAGTGTTCTCCCCCTTCTTGAGCTCATCGTAAGCCATCCTTAGGGCCTCCAATTGCATCCCGGAATTGTCGCAGTGGTCGGCTAAGAATATGAGCCGCATGATCTTGGTACGGCCCGAGTAAAGCGCAGCGTAGGCCTCGATGTCTAGCTGCTCGCCGCTAATGATGGGCCGGTTCTTCCGGATCGTTGTAGAAGTTGAGGATGACGGCGCATCGTCAACGCCCTCGATGCCGTTCGCGTACATCTCCTCCATCAATGATTTCGGGGCGTCGTCTTCGCCATCCATTGCGAAAAAGAACCAGAAACGAAACGATGTGGCAATTTTAGGGATTTTAAGCGTAGGGTTTATCTGTTTGTGAACCGGTTTAGAATATAACAGCAGTAGTGACGGAAGATGCTGGGGGGGGGGGATTGAGCTGGCAAGTGACCTCTTATAGACGTTTGCTTGCCGACGTAACGGTGCCGTTTTTTTATCTGCAAACACTATTCTTCCCATTTCATGATACAAGTGAATTCACGAATACATTACCAACTATTAATTTTTTCGACTTATGCACTAAATTTTTTATAATTAGATATTTTAGTCATTCTGAAGTAATAAATTAGTCTTTTAATATTTATACATTAATCAATTTGATTCTAAATATAAAAATTTAACAAATTTAATCTTTAATATTTATAAAATTTGTCATTTTAGTCCTAATTCTATAAAGTTCTATAAATTTAGCTCTTAACATTTACAAAATCTGTCAATTTAGACCTAACCCTAATTTTTTTTAAAATTCATTTTTAGCCCTTTTATAACCCATCAATTAACCCATGTTAGATACAAAAATAAGAAAAATAATACCCTCTTTCTAGTCACTCAACAATTTCTTTTACTACAATTTAGGCTTCACACTGGACCAAACCAATTTATTTGGAACTATCTAGAATAGTTGGTTGTATTACTTCTCGAACAAATAACGTTTTTAATGTGCTTATTTTCTTTTGGATCTTAATTTTTTTGTGTGTTTTAAGTGGCTTGAAAGAAGGTATTTTTTTCTTATTTTAATATCTCATATAGGGTGAGCTGGTTGGTTTTAAAGGGCTAAATATATATATATATATATATATATATATTAATTTTTAGAGTTGAGACTAAATTGATAGATTTTATAAATATTGAGGGTCAAATTTTTTTTTTAGAATTAAAACTAAATTGACAAATTTTGTAAACATTAATGGCTAAATTTGTTGAATATTTAAGATAAAATTTATAGAATGTATAAATATTAGAGGGCTAATTTTATTACTAGATCAATAAAAAGCCCACCTCAATTTAAAGTGATTAAAATATTTAATTTTAAAAAATTTATTGACTAAATAAAAGAAATAATTGGACTGACCAAAATAGAGAAAAAGCATAACTGGATATTTTTGTAACTTACCCATAAAATTATTTAATAAATAAAATTGAATTGAGGGCATAATAGAGGGTTAATCTAGACATTTCAAAATATATAAAAACTAAATTTTTAATAGAAAAACGGGAATACATTTCACTGTAAGTACAGGTGCTTCTCTAGTATTTTTACCCAAAAGGATTATGCTAGTACAATTAGTTTTAATTCCAAAAAATGCCACGTATATAATTATTTTAATTTTTTTAATATTTTATTATTATTTTATTACACTCTGAAAAGGTATTCAAGGAAATGAATTGTTGAGAGAAATATAAAAAAATTAAATTAAATCTTTATAATGTAAAAGCTACCTTAAATCTATATATATATATGGCAAGAATTTGTGAGAAAGGTCAGTAGTTTATAAATATTAATTATAAAATTTGGGAATCGAGTATTTTAAATTATTTTCAAAAAAATATTAATGCATCAATAATATCTCCTTCTTTCTTTCAGTAAAAAAAAAAAAAAAAGAAGAAAACAGAGCAAACATTATTAATCCTTATTGATTTTGTGATAACGGTGATGCAACCCAATACTGCTTAACAGCAAAGAGAATCTTGGTTCTTTCATGGGGTCCCTCTTCATGGTCCACAATTCTTCCATCCCATTGCATACCATCCATCATGTTCTTCAACTTCATCAACACATCTACATCGTCTCTGATTATTACACTGCTCTCTGGTCGTAAAATCCTATCCATTTCCAAAACTATATCCTCCATTTCACATCTGCATTACAAACCATTTAGATCCATCAATGTTCGAACAAAAAAAAAAAAGTCTTACATTTGGGTTTTTGTTCTTACCTGTCTTTGTAGAGGCTGAAAATGGCATCACCATGAATGAAATCGTAAGTCCTAGGATAAGTAGACATTGCTTCACACCTATGAAGAAACAAACACATGATAAATGGAACAAAAAGGAAGAACAAAAAAAGAGCAAAAGTAAGATACCAATTTTGATATGTTCCGATTAATCCACGTTCATATACGACACCAAGGGTGTTGATTTGATCAGCTTCGACAGGGACAATGTTCATCACCCAGACAGGGTCATCAACAAGAGCTGCTGCAAAGCCTCCCAAATAAGCATTCATGTCCAACAAGTTCCGGTACCGACCGGTCTCTGCCAATTGATGATCTATTGTCTTGTAATATTCTACTCTCTTCTTCCATAGCTCTGAATTTTCCACAAATACCGTCTCTGTAATTCCTGGTAAACTCCCACTACTGATCCTTGGAGGGATTGCATTCAACCTCTCAGGCCATTTCGCTAATTGCCCACCAGCAATTTCTTTTATATTCGATACGTGAGGCAATGGGGTTAAACAAGTCTCCAATTTCGTGTACCTGCTCCAATCATAATGTACATATTTAAATATTTGTCTTGGATAAAAAAATTGATTGAAAAAAGATCTCACCATGCCATGTCAGGATTTTGAGTGTGGCAAATAGGCGGCCGCTTGAAAACCTTCCTGTTAGCTTTGCAATGTACATGATTAGTTGGTTTTTGCCAAATTGCAAGATCGTCTTTTTGTACTAGTTTTTTCCAGCATAGACTTTTAGCCACAGTTTCGATGCGGGATTGCTCTGATTTCAGATCATCAGTCGTCCTATTCCAACCTTTCCAATGCTTTTGCCAATTTATTGGTGGCCCCGACAGTATCCAATAACCCCCAGGACGAAGAACTCTATCAACTTCAATCAAGTAAAGCCCATCTGAACAACAAACATGAACCAAAACTATTAGGCTTTTCTTCGAAAATGAAAGACAAAGGGGGGTTTATTACCATACTGGCCCCAAGCGATTAGGCAACGAGAGCAATGAGCCATGTCGAAAGCTCTTGAAGGGTAAGGAACCCTAATAGAGGCCATGACTCCGATCATGGCCGGCACCCCACGTTCAAGTGCAAACTGAACCTGAGCTTCGTGGGTGTCTCTTGGTGCAAACGACATCGCTAGGATGTTCCTTGATAGAAGGTAAGCTCCCCAACTTGCAACCTGTTTGTCAATAATTGGTTCATACAAAAACCATAAATAATTATTTGAGTGGACGCTTTTTCTTGAGGGTGGTTTGAGAGTCAACCCAAATTATCAGACTTACAAAAAATGCTCTTGTTCAATAGTATCACTTGATATTTAATACAAATTCAAAGCAGTAACTGTTTAATACTAATTAATTTTAGGTTTTGGCCTAGTTGGGCGATAAGATCTTGTTGAACAAGTTTTTTTTTCCCTTTCTACACTGAAATCTTACCAGAAAATATTCTAAAAACATATATATACATACAGATAAAAAGAGAAATTTTGACAATGAAGGAACACTCATCAACCTACTTTTTAAACATATTCTTACCTAAATTGGCTAAAAACAACATGGAATCTCTCCTTATGACAAGTTTTTATTTGTATATTCCATTAAAACCCATTGCCCTATAAAAGTGCATGCCTGGTTTAGTTAATTTCTTGCTGGCAGTATCAAAAACCCAGATTTCTCTCCCAGTGAAAACATCCCACTAAGGAAACTTCAATCTGAATTATTGTGATTTTTTATTTTCTGGTTTTTTTAACTTTTCTTAGTTCACACAGTAAAACTGGGAAAAAAAAACTATCCATATCAGCCATACAATAATTTCTTATGTAAACTTGGCAAAAACTAATTAATTTTCATATTCTTTTTCTTATGTTTTGCAGTAAAAAAAGAATCAAATGAAAATTTTAACGATTGAAGCCCTCCAACCAATCACTTTTCTTTTTCAACAATTTTTAACCAACTTTCCATCTTCCTAAACTAGCAATAGCATCATTAGCCGGTTCAAAACTGAACCAGCTGTTCCGGTTTGATTGAAAACGTTAAACATGAACGTAAAAACTAGTATTAAAAAGGATATAAATATAAAATAAAGAACGTACCCCGCAACCGGTATCAATGGCAGTCCTTATTGAACCATCTCTTAGATTGATTAACTTGTCAATATCGTCGATGTAAGCATCAGCACCATGCGGGAACATAGTGCCACCTCCGGGGAATCTGAACCGGTCTCCTTCAACCTTAATCCAATTTTGATTCTTTTTCTCAACTGTCAATTCTTTGTGCGGCACGTTAGCGAACCATGCAAATTCTCTACCTTGGGGCCACCTGAAAGGGACCTTATAACCGTACGGAGCCGGGATCCTACACTTCAATAACTCGTCCTTTTCTGGGCAATGCCTCTCTCTGTATATAAGCATGTCCCTGTCAAACTTCAACGATCTCTGAACGTCCTCACATGGGGTGTATTCGGAGAAGGAAGAGTCACACGGAGGGAATTGAGCGGCACGCGCCGTCTCGGAGGGTGGGTCAGGAGGGAGGTGGTGAGGCAAGAAGTCGAGTTGGGTGGTCTTAAGGGAAGAGCAAGGGACTGAGGATAGGAAGGCCGCGGCGGAGGAGGAGGAGGAGGAGAAGGTGGTGCCGACGGAGTGTTGCCAAATTCCGATAAGGTAAAAACTAGTGCATAGAATAACTACGAGAGTGATGTGGTAGAGGGTGAGATTTTTGGTATTGAATAATGTGATTTGAGAAAGTCTTCTTGGAATACAAGCCATTGCGGCCATTGACAAACTCAAACAAATCAAGCTACCAAAAAAAAAAGCACTCAAAAAAGGACAGAGTAAAACATAAAAATACAGAGAAACAAAGACACACACACGTATAATATATATAGATATATAGATAGGGAAACACGCTCGCTGTTGAAAGGGTTAAGAAAGAGGAGACATAAGCTTTAAACTTATAAGGAGAAAAAAAGAGGAATTAATTAATACAATTAATATTGAAGTTTCCATTGTTGTGTTTTTTTAATTGATACCTAAAATATTTTCATTTTTCTTATTTTTTTAAATATGAATAAAATAAAAGTAGTTTTTAATTATGTGATATTATTTTATTTATTATTTTTAATAATAATAAATTCATATATTATAAATGTATCAAATAAAAATCTTATAATTAATAATATGATTTTTTTAGTACAGTGTGTGTTTTATGATAAGATTATGAGATTTTTTTTTTTTGTCTAAAATTGTCTTTCCATTGTTATCCTTTATTTAATGTATTTCCTTTCATTGATTTGGTTGTCTTTTATTTGTTTTCCTTCAATTAATTTTTATATATATATATATATATATATATATAATTTTAAAAAGCAGAAGAAATAATAAACTTTTCTTTTAAATCACTAAAGTTACAAATTATAATATTAAACGATAAAAGTTGGTTTGTATTTTATATATATTTGTTTACGGAGTAAAAATGATTATACATGTAGTCTGTTTTTGCAAGTAATTTTAAAGTTAATTTTTGTTGTCTTCCTCTCCAGTTTAGTAGATACTCAGTTCTTTTGTTGATTTATGTATGTCGCTTTGGATCATTTAGGGCCGATTTTTTCTTATTCGATTGAGTCGAGTCGAATCGAATTGAATAAAAAAATTTCGAGTTAGTTGAGTTAATGGATCCTATTTTAGCAACCGGATTCAATTTGAACTTTTTTCGAATCAAGTTAAAAAATTTCAAGTCAAGTTGAGTCGAGTTAACGAATCCTATTATTTATACTCAATGTTGAATTTACATAAACTGATTATTTAACTAGTAGAATAAGTACAATATTATTTAACTACATAAACAATATAATGATTTTGCCTTTTAATTTAATGAGTAAACATTTATCAAAACAACGTAGTTTTGCATTTTCTTATTCAGATTTTTAGATAACTTGAATTGTGTAATTTATATTTGAGTTAAACCGAAAAACTTAATTTTTTATTCGAGTTGATCTGAATAACTTGATTAACTCAAATAACTCGAATTATTTAATTCAAATTTTGAAATTTTTTTCGAGTTTTTCAAATCGAATCGAATTTTGCTCCTCCTAATATTAAGTGCTTACAATCATTTCAGATATTTTATGCTTGAGTTATGACAATGTCAATTGTCAATCTATCATAATGTTATATTGATACTAAAGCTAAAACATTTATTGTATTGATGGATGAATTTTTTTTTAATTATATAATTTTATTTATTTAATGAATTAATAATTTTTTTAAAATATATAAAATTAATGTTTTATGAGCTTATGAAGTAGACTTTTTGGGGGATTCAAATGACACATTAAATACACTATTTATAACCAAAAAAAAGAGGTTTCCGTATCCAAATATAATTAATGTTTTAACTTGAAAAAGAACAAAATTAAAATTATTTTTAAAGTTACGAAAAGGAATGAAAAAGCGCGTGAGTAAATGAGGAAGAGGCATTGACATTGGACAGTCGACTCGACGGAAGGTATAGCAACAGCATAAATGTCGTCACAATCCCAATAAGTTTATCCAAAGTTCTGAATATTCGACATGCTTTGCTTCCCTACTCCTCTACTAATCATTAACTAATTTTTTACCCCAAAAAATAAATGATTAACTAATCTTCAATGCTATTAGAACTGCCAAATGGTGAACCTGGTAATCATCAATTCTATTAGTTTGATGGAATGAATTAAATCTATTAAAAATTATTAAAATTCTATAAAAAAATTTAAAAATAGTTTAATTGTCAATTTAATTGATTTTTTATTTGATTCAATCAATTTATATCGATTCATTATTTAATCGATTCAATATTATTTTCTAAATTGATACTCCAATTGATTTTTAGTCCAATTCAATCTAAATATTAATATTAATATTTGCTTCCTTTAGGCGAAGCTTCATTCAAGCAACGATGGTTTTTCTTGGTCAAAATATGTTGTTAGTTTTTGTACTTTAATAAAATTTGAGATTTAATCACTGTACTTAAAATGTTAAAAATTAAGTTCTCTTACTTTTTTATTTAATATTCTTAGTACAGTCGCTAAAATTTTAAATTTTTTTATCAAAATTTATTAGCTTGGAATTTTAATTAGACTATCCTTATATGATGTGGCATATGATTGACACACAAAAAAACATAATAAATTGACAATTTTTGACAAAAAATAACAACAATGATAATTATTGGACTAAAAATTTTAAATCGAAAAAATAAAAAGATTAAAATTTTAAACTTTTGTTGATTGAGTTAGCAGCGTCATTGATCTCTATTTGTATGGGATTTTGTTTCTTTTTGTTGTAATTTTTTTTTGTAAATTACAATGTTAGGGCAAAGCACAAACAAGCAACGCGACTCGAATCCAAGCTACATATAGGGCAAAGAACACCTTTGACAATCAAGCCATCACATGGCGTTCTTATAATCTTCTTTTTATAATATGAAATTATGATATTGAAAATGTATATTAGAGGTGTGTTTGGAAAACAAGGTGTAATTAGATAAATGTGTAATTACTAGGAAAGTAAATACATGATAGTAATTACATTGTAATTGCATATGTGATGTTTGGTAGTATAAAACTATAATTACACAATTATATAATTTAAATTAAAAATATTAATTACTATAAAATATTAATTTTCATAGTTTAAAAATATTAATTGCTATAAAAAATTATCAGTACAATTAAATTTTTTTTAAACAAGTAACAGATATTAAAATCAAATCATCATATACAATATTTTAATTAAATAAAATAATCAGTAATAAGGTTATTAATAAAAATAATTAAAAAATAAAATTTAGAGTTTTTACAGTGATATATTATTTCATAAAAATAAAAAAAATAACTTTTATAAAGTTATAATAAATTTTATAAGACTTTTTATAAAGATTTATAATATAATCATATATTTATGAGTCTTGATACTCAATAATAGAGTCTGCCAAGCATATATTTTTTGGGGTTAGAATCAGCCAAAAATATTAAGGCACTAAAATTTCTTGTAACATTAATTTGGTAGTTAGCATGTCTCTGCTACCATGCTTTGATGATTTTTGAACTAAGGGAATAAAGTATGATCTTAACTTCGATAATTTTTGGTGTAATTTATTTATTTATAATATAAATTTTTATTATAATTTTATAAAATACATGCAGTTATAGTTATAATCTAATTTTTATAATTTTAATAATATAACTTCTAATAAATAATATTTTAATTTTTATAACTTGTTGATGTATATTTGCCCATATTCAAATGTGTTTACGCTTCTAATATAAATTTTATAACTTGTATAAAAAATAATTGGATTTGTGTGTAATTACCCAAATTCTCAACCTTCAAGAATTGGAAAGTGTAATTGGTTGCTTCAGTTACACCTAATTTAGTGGAACACACCAATCACAATGGTTACCCAAACACGCCATTCCTGTGTAATTATAAGTAGTTACACCCATATCCAATTACCAAGTGACTTTCAAATCACATTCTAACTAATTTTTCCTTCTATTGTTAATATGTTCAAGTAGTTTTTAGATATTAAGAAAAAAGATTGCGAAACCGAAAATCACTATTTTTTGAATGATTTTTATGTACAAATTAAAAAATTCTAAATTAAATTTTATTTTTTACAATGTAAAAATATTTTATATTTAAAATAATAGTAATAACTTAAAAGTAGTATATAAAAAACAACTTCAATTATTATTTTTATTCGTTTGTTTATGACATGGTGAAAATTTTATATAAAAAAATTAAAATATATATAATAATTAAGTATGGTTTTGGTTGAAATGATAAAGTTAAATTATTAAAATCATAATGTTTTGTGATTGAATACCGTTATGTGCAAAAAAATTCTAAATTTTATATGAAAAGATAAAATTACTCTCGAAATAATATATGTTATTTTATAAAAACAATAATATTTTTATTAATTTTATAACTAAATTAAGACCCTTAATCAAAATCTTAAATATAAATAAATAACTTATTTATTTATTTAATCAAAACTTGATACACATTATATATATTCGTGAAATATAAAATATGCTGATTGGGTTCATAAACTATCAATAATAAAAAAAGTCTGAAAAAATTCAAAATTGTGTTAGTTTCATACTAGATCAAAAACCAAAACTGGAAACGTAAAGGATTATTTTAGGACCTAATAAATTGATGTATGGGTTTGGGCATAATAAGTCATCGTGTGTAGGATGTCTTCGTAATGTTTATGTTCGTTGTAACAAAATTTTAGGTTTATTTAATAGGTTTAAATTTAATCTAGAAAATAGACTTAATATTTTGTTTAAACTCAACTCAAATAAAAATGTTAAAATTAGGTTTAATATTATATTAATTTTTTTATATAAAAAAATAAAAAATAATATATTAACAATAATAAAAACATTAAAATAAATATTTTTCAACAAATTGAAAATACATTTTAAAAAAATCTTTATACTTAAAAACATTAAGATATGTGTAATTTTAACAAGCAAATATCAATTTCAAGAAAACAACAACAAAATAATAAAATTTTTTTCAAATTCAAGCCGAACTAAAAACCTTTACCCAAACTCATTCTTAATCTATATTTTTATCTAAACTCTCACTTTTTGGAGTCAACAGCCAGACCCTTCTAATTCAAAGGATATGCCATTATGATATGCCTTTTTATGGGTTGTTGCAGCTTGATGAATTGCGACCTAAATGCTATTGGCAACCCTTAAAGTGTCTAGCTCTCCCCTTATTTTTGGCCAGGGTTCTTGAATAAAAGCTTGAATATCCTTTGTTACAGTCTGCAAACACTTGAAGAACAGGAGGATATGTATAGATTTCAACAGGAGAAAAAGACAAAATCTCTCTTTGAGTAGTCTGTCACTTTGTGCTGCAATATTAAACAAGGATTGTTATTGGTTATTGTAGTATACAATGCTGAACACATCGCTCATGCTTTTAGCTTTCATTCTTAGGTCAGCGTTTTCAATTGCTAGCTTTATATAGAAATTGGTTTTGTGCTGGGATTAATTACTTAGACTGCAAGGAAGGGGCTTCAAGACAAAAATGGTAGCTTCCAAGCAACGCCAATTAGTTACTGCTATGATTTGCCATTCTATTTACATTGGACTTGAAATGAAGTTTTTTGGTGTTTCCGGCTTTCGGAAATTTAACAGCTTGCGAGAAGCTTCAGCAGACTGTAGAAATTATGAAAGAAATAAAGATGGATCATACTCCGGGAGTCTTATATCCTTTGCCACCGGAAAATGGAGTTTTTGCAACAGAAAAGATGAAACATGATGGATTTATTAAATATTAAGTCGCACAGCAGACAAATTCAATTGATAATGTAATAAAATGATCTATGTCATTAGTTGAAACGTGGTGGAGGTAAGGGAAGCCGCGTGTCTCTGCTCCATACGTATTTCTTCTGAAATAGTTAAGTCATCCAGAGTAGCTATTAGCAAGGTAATAGAACCGTAAAGTAATATTTAATATAAAATGATTAAGACTAAAATAAATGTGACAATATATTTAAATATATTAATTTTTTTAAATCTTTAAGTTTATAATTTTAATCTTTCAAATTAATAAATAAATAATTTAAAGAAAGTAATTTTCTTTTTTTTAAAAATAAAATATTAAAAAAGTTGCGTTGTTGCTTCGTTTGTTTAATTTGAAAGCAGTGGCACAGAGGAAAATGAGGGCATGGAACAAAGAAAAAAGCTGAAAAAAGCTGTTGGATTGACGGATCCAATTACTTGCTTGTGAAACCTAAAATCAATTTTATAAAGTGAAATTCGAGAAAAACCCAATAATAAAAGTTTGCTGAAATCAGTTGGAAAAGACAGGTGGCTCATCACCATTATTAAATCAATTCTATTAAACAAATATAATCTGGCCTGGCATAAAAATGGAATTATACCCACTTCACTGGTGAGACTTTAAACTCTCCAAACCCCCTCAAACATTGCTTATCCCTGAAAATTAAACTTGTTACTGTATCTGTTATTATTGATTCGTTAATCGGTTATTCAATTAAATCTCAATTCATAATTTATATGATTCGTATTTTCAATTTACATATAAAAATATTTGTGTTATTTTATAAACTCACACGATATAAGTTCATATCACTACGCAAGTCAACAAAAAAAAAGGTAAATTATACTAATAGTCACCTAACTTTGAGGTAGCTGACAAAACGATCATTTAGGCTTTATTTCAATCACTTAACTTTCAAAATGTAACAAAACAGTCTTTTTTGCCGTTTTCCGTCACAGACGTCACAGTAAAGTGGCGTGGCAGGTAACGCCGTCCTTACTGTCAACCTTAAGTCCAGTTGGCCGGTTACTAACACTTTAACAATAGTACCAGTACCATTTTAGGGTTAGAGAAAAAGAAAAAAAAGAAGAAGAAGAGGAGGAGGAGGAGGAGGAGAAGAAGAAGGAGAAGAGGAAAAGTGGAGATGCCTGAAGTGATTCCGGTGTACTATTGTGGAAACCCAGCCAAATCAAATACGTCTTGGTCCAATGACAACCCAGGTAGGAGGTTTTTTGGGTGTAAGAAATTCAGTGGTGGATTTCGAAAACCATGTTGATTTTTCAACTGGTCTGATCCACCATTAACACCCCGTTCAAGAGTTGTGTTGTTGGGTCTGTTGAAAAAAGTGACGACATTGGAGGATGCAAGGAAGAGGGAGAGAAGAACCTGGTTTTTAGTACTTGTAATTGTAACTGTTTTGTTGTTTTTAAAACTTTAAAAATCATCTTATGTTCATTGAAAACCAGCTTATGTTTTGTAATTTTGTTGCTGGTAAATTGTTGCTTATGTTGGTATAGATGACTATTGGTATATTGTTGCTTAACATATGTTATACATGAGCTGGTTAGCTGGTATACATGGCTAACCAGCTCATGTTGTTGTTTACAAACACTTGAAAGACTTGAAATGGAAATTTTTTGTTGATTACAATTTGTGTTGGAATATTTTTGTTGCTTAACATATGTTATACATGGCTACTGGTATACATAGCTAACCAACTCATGTTGTTGTTTACAAATTGTTTAACACTTGGTATACATAGCTGCTGATTAGAAAAGATAACAGTAGGTATACAAATTGCTTAACACTTGGTATACATGGCTGCTGGTTAGAAAAGATAATAGTTGGTATACAAATTGCTTAATAGTTGGTATACATGGCTACTGGTTAGAAAATATAACAATTGGTATACAAATTGCTTAACAGTTACTTAGCTCATATATAAAAAAGAAAAAAACAATAGATGGATAACAAATAGAATAGATCAATGCTCATATATTAAGGCCAAAATGCCAAACTGTTTACAAAATGAATGAGGGGTAAAATATTGCCAAATTTTCCTACAATTCACCACAATTGAACAGATGTGAATTGCAGGAAAATTTACAAAAAAATTTAATTACTATGCCTAAGTTTATCAACAGTATCAATCATAGGCAAATTTCTCAAAAAATTATCTGCCTAAGTTAGTAAATCAATAGCAGACAAATTTACACAGTTTCAAAAGGTTAACAAAATGCAATCTGTTCACATCATCATCAATGGTCTGTCATGGATGACTCTTGAGTAAAAGGCATCCATCTAATAGTGGTTGTGGTTGATTTTCTCTTTAATGGGAGCTTGTGTCTTAGGGCAGCTTCTTGATGAGTTGGGGTAGTAGGTATTTGAGTTGGGGCAGTATGTAACTGAGTTGGGTTACCTTGTTAAGTTGGGGTACCCTCTTGCTGAGTTGGGACACCAATTTGATATCTTTTAACCTACAAGAATAAGAAAAATGTGAAAAACAAACAAATTCATAGATAGAAGTATATTATAACTTAACTGAAGGCAAATTATTTACTGGAATATTTTGGCCAACTTCCCATTTGCAACTCCTCTTATTGTGGCCTATTCTTTTGCATTTACTGTACCTCATCTCCACCCCTCTCTTGCTCAACCTGTCTATTGTTTATGGTTCATCAAGTTCTTTTCTTCTCACATTAGTAGGTTTGCCAGGTGGCATTCTTAGTGGAGGAGGCAGTATTGGTAACATGTTTGACAAAAAGGCCCATTGTTTAGGACCCCTTACTGGACTTACAAAGTTAGAGTAGATTTGAAGCTGGGTTTGCTTGGTGTTCCAAGTTTGTACATAAGTCTCTGGGAACTCATCTTTTAAATGAATGATGGCTAATGCATGCATGTAAGGGATGCCAGTGAGATCCAAATTCCTACAGGAGCAGGAATTATAAACTAAGTACACCACATGTTGGCTGCTTGGACCACATTCAACCTGATACTTGTCCCCACCAGCATGTGATGGAACACACCTAAAAAACAGTGAGCATGCTTGGTTAAAACATACAATGACACATAAACCCCCTAAAAAAAAGTCACTACATGCATATTATAAAAAAAAACTCATTGCATGCATATTAAAAAAAGGCAACACACCAACAATCATTGTATTCATATTAAAAAATAGTCAACAGTTTTCCAACAATCAGTGCATGTAATCAGCAACATGAAGTTAAAATATAGGCATCAAAAAGAATCTTTACCTTAATGAATCTTTTATATTTACATCTAGCTTTTTTTTTTTTATCTTTGGACACAACATTCCTTACCATTTGTCAACTTCTTCTTTTTTCTTGACAAGAAACAACATAATATTGGTCCTTATTGTTTCCATTATGGTCAGAATAGGTTTTCCTCTTGCTTTCAGTATCATCTGTTAATAAACCACATAAATAATTAGTGAATTGCTAATGAACAGAAAGAAACATAAAACATAAGGGTTTACCTTGTTAAATGATTTAGATAGATTATTCACCAACATGTTAGAATGGCTCCTAATTGAGAAGTGAGACCTTGACCAGTGAGTAGGGTTCTTTTCCTCTAACCAATCATAAGCATACTGATTGGTTTTCCTCAGTTCATCCATGGCATCATCGAACTCTTTTGTAGTGCTTGCTCTGGCAGCTTTCCAAAGTAAATCTTTCAAGTCATTTTTTCGAAAACCAGCCTTTTTGAAATTGGAATGTAGGTGTCTAACACAGTGTCTTGTTTTTGCATTAGGAAATAACATACATATTGCTTCCAAATGTCCCTGCAATTAGGAAAAAAATAGTTTTATTCTTTGACAAACCCTGAATAGAAACAACATAAAATAAATAAATAGAGTTTTACCTTTTGTTTATCAGACATGAAAGATATCTGGTACGAGCTTACAATTTCCAAGTCTATTGCAAGCAACTCTAAGAACCAAAGCCATGATGCTTGGTTTGCACTTTCGACAATGGCATATGCAAGAGGATAGATGTCATTATTTGTAACTATCCCAACAACTGCAAGCAAGTAGCCACCATAGTGGCCCTTCAAGAAACATCCATCTAAACCTACTATCCTCCTACAACTAGCCCTATAGCCATCTTTGCATGCCTACAAACAGACATGCATCCTTTGAAACAACCTATTATCCAAATAACAAATTGTTGTTGTTCCCTCATTTTGGGTCCTAACCTCCAACAAGTACTCATAAATCTTCTTATATTGAGCCTTATGAGCTCCTTCAATTAATTTCAATACCCTAAGTTTAGCTCTCCTACATTTGGTTAGTGAGACTAAGCAACAAAATTCTCTTTTGACATAGTGCTGTAATGATTTCAGAGAATAATTAGGATCAACAATGAATTTTTCTTTATACTGTTCACTTATCCAGGCTGAGGTTACATTCCTATTTTTATAGACTTTAGAACAAGTATGGTTAGGGTGTGAACTCCTAATTTGCCAAGTCTGGTCAGTAGGGTCATTAGGGTTTAGCCTAGAAGCCCATATGAACCAAGAACATTTTTCACTGCAGACTGCCTTTAACCTTTTTAAATCATTTTTTAGAAACTTAATAAAATAACTATTCAACCTACCATACTGCTTGGCAGCTTCTTTTAGACTATCTTTAGACTTAAATAACATTCCAACCTTAAGTCTAGGATTACTCATGTCATTCTCTAGGTTAAACTCAGGCCAATTTTGGCCATCTGAGTCAGATTCATGTGTACTATCTAACCTCATAGAATCATCACTATTACACAGTTCATCTACTTCTATACCATCCATGTTTAAACCATCTAAACTAGCTCTTTCAAATGCATCACTGTCACTACCAGACACATCACTACCAGACATGTTTTCTTCATTATCATTAAAATTTTCATCAATTAAACCTGCCAAACAAAGTACTCATCAATAAAGGCAAACAATATAGGCAAACACTTTAACCATTTATGTCAGACAATAACCAATACAAAATACTTAATAATTTAATAAAAACACTTTTGTCATGTATATGGCAGACAACATCCAATACAAAAAATAAGTTAATCAAACACAACCATTTTTGTAATGCACATGGCAGACAATAACAGGCAATAACCAGTTTGATAATGGCAGATATACACAATATACATAATAAACATCATGGCAGATATACACAATAAACATTAGTTTGATAATGACATTCATACAATGGCAAATATACACAATAAACATCAATTTGATAATAGCATTCATACAATGGCAGAAACAAACAATAAACATCATGCACATGGCATACAATACAAAATTGAAATAACCAAACCCTAATTTTCCACGCACATTAATACACTTTAATAACCAAACAATAAACATCATGCACATCATACACTTTAATAACCAAACCCTAATTTTTCATGCACATTAATAACTTTCAAATAAAACCAAAGCCAAAATCGAAATAACCCTAAATCAATATCCAAATCAAAATCAAAATCAAATTCTAAATCTAAATCGAGATCGAAATTGGAATCAAAATCAAAATCAGAATTAGCGAGTGTTTCAAAATTGAAATTAAAATCAAAATAAAAATTGAAATCAAAATCAAAATAAAAATTAAAATTGAAACAGAAATAACCCAAAATAACCCTAAATCAAAATAACAGCATTGAAATCCAAAAAAATTAAAACTAAATGTAATAACTTACCCGTTAAAGTAGATGTAACACCACTGGTAGCTTCTCTTCTATTACCCATTGTCGCTGACAATAAAAAAAAGAATGGTTTTTGGTTCGTCTTCTTTTCTCCCCAAACAAAATAGGCAATCGTACCCTAAACATTATACCCTGTTAATAGATTATTGAATGAATTTCTAACCTTAAACCCTTCTTAATCGATTCCCAATTCAGTTTAAACCCTAAAAAACCTTAAATCGTGATCGAAATTTCCCAAATCGATTTTCTTTTTTTTCCCTCCCACATCCCCTTAATCCTAATCTATTTCTAACCCTAAAACATAACATTAACAGCCAAACCTTACCCATTTTTTCCCCTAAACCTGCCCCAATCAGCCGCTTCGTCAACGTGGCAAGTTAACTTTCCACATCAACTAGTTAACTTGCCACGTCAGCAATCCCGTTAACACCCTAACGATAATCGTTAATCAGTGACTATTTTGTTACTTTTTTATAACGTTAGTGACCGTTTTGTTACTTTTTAAAAGTTAAGTGACTGAAATGAAACCTAGATAATTGTTTTGTCAGCTACCTCAAAGTTGGGTAACTGTTAGTGTAATTTACCAAAAAAAAAAACACAAACACATATTTATCCTAAAATTGATTACATATTGAACTTAGGCTCCGTTTGTTTGAGTGTAAAACATTTTCCGGAAAATGTTTTCACCTTTTTCCAGTGTTTGTTTGGGTGAAAATATTTTCCTAAAAGGAAAATCAATTACAAAACACAGGAAAACAACCACTTAATTTTGGAAAACGTCTTACCCTTTCTAATTCGGTAAGATATTTTCTGGAAAATTAGAAGCCAACACCGATCTTCACTTTCCCTTCCCCTTCCCCTTCCCCTATCCTTGACACTTGATCTTCTGCTTGCCGTCAGCCAACACCGATTCTCAACACCAGACACCGGCGTTCATCAAAGCTTTTCCCCATCTTCGCTTTTTGTTGTCAAAATCTGCACTGGTGTTCATCTTTTTCTCTCGAAGGTAAGAACAACAAAAATTGATATAGGGAAAGGGTGTTGTATTTTCTGATGTTCAACTTTGGTTTGTCATTAGCAGGCTTAAGGAAGGGAAAAAAGAAACATGTGTTAACTGTAGTTTATATATCTATGGGATTTTGACAGTATATATATCTATTAAACAAACTTGAAACTGCTGCATATGATAAGTCCGTTGATGAAAACAGAATAAATACAAAAAGAGAGTGAGATAATTTGCAACTCGATTTCGCCCTAAAATTTCTCCCCAAAATTCTCCCAATCTTTCTTATTTTCTTGGCAATAATTCTCAGTCCCAGTGATGAAAATAGGATTTCACATCAACTGTAACTATAAGTCTTCGTTTAATTCACTCTGTTTCTTTTCTATTCATGCTTCTTGCTATTTTTCCCTTTTTTTAGTCTACTTTTTAATGGCTTTTCCTTAATTTGTTCATACTCAATTGTCAAAAGAAGCATTTTTGTCTATGTGGATTTAGTATTGATTTGCATGTGGTCTTACATCGACTTTTATCGTCAATTGGTTTTACCTCATTTTGTTTTGTTGTTCTTGCATAAGTATTTTGTCCATGAAATGTTCGATTTCTAGTAACTTAGTGTTGAATTTGGGTTTCTCTATCTTTTTTTCAGTTGGTTTTAACACAAGTTTTAATTTTTATTGTATTTTGCATATTAATTCTGCTTATTGCCTTTTTTAGAATTTGATGTAGCTTGTTATTCAAGTCGGTTAAAGTGGAATTGAATTTCGGTTTCTCCATCTATTATCAATTCATTTTAACGCAGGTTTCTCTTTTTGTATAATAATTTTACCTATTATCATATTTGATCTTGTCATGTAATAGTTTTCTCTTTTGTATTCAATTCTGGCATGCTTGTAGTTTTGTATTGAATTTGAAATTCGAGTTTCTCTATCTATCATCAACTGATTTTAGCACAAATTGTTTTTTTGTTTTTGGATCTTAATTCTATTTATTATCATTTCTGAATTTATCATCTCTGTAACCATCTGTTACTCTCGTTGACTAAATCTTGAGTTATTTGTAGTCTTATTTTTTATCTAATGTAAGGGACTAATTTGCTCTTTGTTTGATAAATGGAGCAAAATACAATCTGGCTCCTATTATAGGGGCCTCCATATTACTTTTACCTGCGATTAGGTAAGTTTTTGCTATTAGTTTTTGTATGAATTTTAAGTTAGATTAAGTTGTTAGCAAAAAATCCCAATCCAGTTTTGAAATTTCCTTGGTAAAGAAAAAATTAAGAACAAGAAATTTCTTTGGAAAGCTCAATGGCAAGAACTAGGAAGCTGCCTCAAGTCTGAGTCATGACCCTTTGACTATTCTCCATAACATTGAAGATAAGCTTATCACTACACAGATAATTTAAGCAAAATAGAGTCGGAGCAACATAGCACATTAATATATTTGTGTGTGTCTGTGAAATTTTCCTCAAACTTCTCATGAAATTACTTTCAGAACTTAAACATTATGAAACATTCAGATTGACAAAACTTTCCTATATAATTTCTCAATAGTTTTTCCTTTGGATGAAATAAGAGCTGCATCAAATTTATATATTGGTTGCTTTCAAAATCAATATTCTGTCAAAAACAAGTAATTTTGTGTTTTTGATATCTAAGTGATCATCATCTTATTAATATTTGTTCATTTTTAAGCTGTTTTTATTAGATTTTGGGTATCATATTTTATGATTTTTGTTCTTTTTATTACAGGAGGAATTCGATGTTAGTTTCAGCCATGTGTTATAGCAAATCCCCAAATATGAACAACAATGATGTAATGAGTGATATTTTACTGAGGCTACCATTGAAGGACTTTGTGGGATGCAAATGTGTCTGCAAATTGTGGAATACTCTCATCTCAGACCCTGCGAAACCTTCAGTACAATATCTCAGGGTTCTTCCTACAGAAATTCTTGTACCTTGAGCTGCATTCGAAATTGTTGTTCTTTCCTTATGAAGGACGAGTAGATGCTACTCCTAAACCATCTCTCTCTTTCATAGAAGACGATAAAGGTGTTTGTATACAACATTCTTGCAACGAAATTCTCATATGCAGCAGTTGCTGATGTGGATGAGAAGATCGCAAATACTACATTTGTAGTTTATATTTCTGATGTGGACAATGTTGTTGTTATTATTATGTGGTGTACTACTAATTATGCATTTAGATAATATTATTAATTTCTAGTATTAATTGTGGTTTGGAAGCTAATTTATAATTATTTGACTTTGGTTGGTTTCAATTTACTTTCGATTAATATTCTAGCTTAATAATTGAGTATTATTATATATTTAATTTAATTAATCAATTTATAAATAAATCATTGCAATATATGTAAAAACAATTTAAAATATAAATTTATTAATATATGTAAAAACAGTTTTTCCGGAAAATATTTTCAGAAAATCTGCCAAACAACAGAAAATATTTTACACAGATTTATCCAAACACCAAAAAAGTAAATCATTTTTTAAAAATTATTTTTCAAAAAATTATTTTTTAAAAAATATTTTACCTGCAAATAAACGGAACTTGAATCGGGGCGTGACATCCAAAAACAGTAAACCTGGGTTTTCAAAAGGTCAAATGGTAAGAAGAATTTTAGAACAGAATTCGTGACACACGCGGCAAACTATAGCGCGTTGGAACTGGCATCCTAAGAAATACCTAACCTAACCTAGGACTAGAACGGCGAGGAAAGCGACTCCACCCCCACTCTTTTAAATAGTGAAGTGGATAAGATCTCTCTCAGCCAGCGCAGACAAACTGAAGCTGATTCATGAAACCTCATGTCTTAACTGCTCAACTCACCCCCAAAAAGATTTTTATTTTCTCAACACATACTTTTCCCGTTTCCTTTTTCTTTCAAACTGTAATACTGATGTGTGTACCCAGATTTTATACATCGTCAACTTTATTTGCTTATGACGCTTGTTTCTCCGGGTAAACTATACTTTGTTCATAAAATTCCCAACGCATATTCAGATTTCAGGGGTTATTTTGCAGTTGTTTTTGTCAGATTTCAAATGACAAATTCTGTTCTGTATTTCTCTGCGCATCTCTATTTTTTCCCACTGGTATTTGGTTTCACCTGACGTCAACTGCAGGTTCTGTATATTCATTGTTTGATTAGACTCCTCTGTTCAGATTTATTATTATTATTATTACTTTGGAATCAATTCTGCGTCTTTGGGAAAACCCAGATTCCGAATCAAAATCTGGGTTTTGGGGGTTAAAAGGTACATAATGGGTGCCAACATATCTGGATCTATGGTGGATAGATATGAAATCGGTTCTCCATTGAAGCCGAGACTTGGTGACATACCAGAGAGCTGCGCGGCCTTGGTTCTGGCCCTGTTAGACCCACCTGAGATATGCAAATTGGCTCGAGTGAACCGATCTTTTCATGGTGCTTCGTCGGCTGATTTTATATGGGAATCGAAACTGCCATCCAATTATATATTCATCGTGGAGAAAGTGCTAAGAGATACAACTTTATTAAACCTGCAGAAGAAACAACTTTACGCTGGGCTATGCAGGCCTAATCCCTTTGATGCTGGCAGAAAGGTAAATATTATTTCAAACTTGTTCTTTTACTCTCCCTGCCTCTCTCTCTCTTTCCCTCCATTTTCTTTTTACATAATGTTGGGTTTTGACTTGTATTCTTTTGGCAGGAGATATGGCTAGATAAGAATACAGGTGGGGTTTGTTTATCAATATCTTCCAAAGCCTTAAACATCACAGGGATCGATGACAGGAGATATTGGACTCACATTTCCACCGAGGAATCAAGGTGTATTTGTGTTTATCATTCGATCTTGGGGTCTTGGAAATCATTGAATTTGATTGATTTGGTATGCATTAATGCAGATATCCTACAGTAGCATACCTACAGCAAATTTGGTGGTTCCAAGTGGATGGAGAGGTCGAGTTTGGATTCCCAGTGGGGACATATAGCTTATTCTTCAGGCTCCGGCTGGGGAAATCTTCAAAGAGACTGGGTCGGCGTGTTTGTAACTCGAAGCACATCCATGGCTGGGACATAAAGCCCGTACGATTCCAGCTAACAACTTCAGAGGGGCAAAGTGTCGAATCTCGGTGTTATTTAGACAATCCTGGAAACTGGGTCCTTTACAGAGTGGGAGATTTTGTCGTACAAAATCCTAATGTGTTCACAAATATCAAATTTTCATTGACCCAGATCGACTGTACCCACACCAAAGGAGGCCTTTGTGTGGATGCTGCTTTAATTTACCCCACTACTGTAGCTAAAGAGATTAGGTCATGTTCTTGAGATTTGACAACTTTAAAGCTGTAAATATCGAATTGTAGATGTAGTAATTTCATCTTTCTGTTCATCAAGTTTAAATCTTGCTTTTTATTAGATGCTTTTTAAGTAAAAACAAAGGTTATTTATTTCAGTAAAAACACAAGCCCTTTAATTTATTTATTCACACAGTAAATTGATTTTTTTTTATCTTTCAAATAAAATCCAATATTTTTATGTTAATCAAATTGTATTCATTTACTCTTAAATATATGTGCATTTCATGAGATTGCATTTAAATTTAGAAGTTAAAAAATTATACAGTTAAAAAAAACACATTTATTTAGAAAGTGGATAAAGTAATAAGTAATCTCTAAATTTAGTAATTTTTTTATCCTTAAAATTTGTCTAATTTTGATAAAATTTTCAATTTAAATTTATTTTTGTGACATGCCATTTTAAGATTGTAATATATCATCATCTAAAAATTTACAATTTTTATATAAAATATAAAAACTACAAAAGAATACTATAAATTATAATTTTTTAAAACATTTTAAAATAATTTCAAGTGATGTCATAATTCAATTTTAAAGTGCTATGTTACTTTAACAAAATCTAAATTTAATGATTAAATTGAAATAAATTTTCAAATTCTTAAATTAATTTGAATAAAAAATAGAATTAAAGTGAGAAGAATTTACAAATTCAAGTTAATTTATTCCTTTAGAAAAACATAGGACAGAAAATGATGTAATTTTTTAAATATTATTTAGAAATAAGAGATGAAAAATGACTAAAAATATTAGTGGAAAAGGCTTAGGGAATTTGCCGCTTGAACTGATGATAACAGGTCGGGTCTAAAATATTTTGTCGAAATTTCGGCCCGAATCGGCCATGTACCTTCCATTTATGCGCCATCGCTCTGTTCCAATTATCTCCAACAACGACAACACTTTCTCTCTCTCTTTTTCGCCTCACTTTCTATCGCTAGGGTTTCCGCTGCTTGGGAGATTCTCGATTTAATGTTTTTCTTTTCTCGACAAAAAAAGTGAGGATCTTTGCTTTGCTTTTCACATTTTTTCCTTCAAAAACTCTCCTCCCTTTCTCTTTTTCCTCAAAATTTTTTGTTTTATTTTCTGAATCCATTGAATTTGGTTGGATTCTGGTGCATTCTTATTTAAAATCTTTAAAGTTGCCAATTTTCAAGCGGTTTTTAAGTTTTATTTATCGAGATTTGAATTAAACTCAATTGATTGGATTGTTGGTACTAATTATGATACTGATTAGAATTAACTGTTATGACTAGGTTTTGTTTATCAGTGAATTGTAAACCATTGATTGTACTTCTATGGTCTCGAAGGAAAATTTGATCGAACCCTTGCAAGATCTCGTTGGTTTTATGGGAATTATAGTACTCAATTGCATTGATGTGTGTGTGTATTTTTCAAATATTTGGTCTGATTTAATCACACCGTATTTACTATTTTCTTTTAACAACACAGTTTGGTTAGATGAAAAGATAGTGGTGAAAACAGGGTATTAAGTGGATGAATAAAGCCTGAATATTTCATTTTACTTAATATCTGAGCTAACATTTTGTTTATTGCTGTTGTAAAGCAGGGGTTGAAGCTCAGTGATTCATAGCTGCTTGATACCTTTGTAGCAAATTAAAAGGAAAATGAAAAATGGTCTCGATTTCTTGGATTTACTCAATTGTGATGTATCACTAAAGATTCTTACGAATTTAGAGGATCCATCTGATCTTGTTCGTTTTAGTGCTGTCTCACGCTCCTGGCGACAATTTGGTGAGCTAGAATTCTCTCTCTCTATATAAAAGCTAGCTTATGAGATGAAGACTGTATTCATCTTACTTTATCAAGTTGGGAAAGTTCTAATGGAGCATAGCATCAATAAGTGGATAATATTCTCAATGCAGTTTGGTTGTTGTGATTTCAGTTTAGTTTAGTTTAGTTATTTTTCATTTGGTCTTTTGTCTTCTGTGCCTTGTATGTTTATCTATTTAAGAAATTTGGATGTTTGAAGTAAAATAGTTTTCAATAAAAACAATAGGCTATAGGCTATAATCCTCTCAATTCAATGCAGATATTTGATATGCTCAAATTCTTCTTTTCTGATGCTGCCTTTGATGCAAATTTTCCTTTCATTCCAAAATGTTTTGATTGATTAACTAGCTGATTGTTTTTTGCTAAGTCTTCCTCTTTCTTCATTTGTGCATTTTTATTTTCACCACCACTGATCTTAATAAGCTGCTTTGTTTGCAATCTAGTCTTCTATTCTTCTGGTGTGGGTTTGGTGTGCAATTCTCTTTTACGTGAAAGTTTGCTGAACTCCTAAGAACTTACTTCATAATCTGCTAACTTCACTAAAGAAAAGAGAGTAATCTACCTAAGCAACTTTTAAAGTTGGAAATAAAGGAGACAATCATGCCATTTGTTCTTTATGGCAGTGTCACAATTTATGTGTTCATGATGATAACAATCTTGTCACTCTAGTCTTTGGCTGTTTTGCATGACCAGTTTACAGTCATTGCTGACTTTATGAGTTTTCAATGGTTTGTAGTGATTGAAAATGGTCTACTCAAGCATCTGTGCTGGAGAATGTTTCCTGAAATATCTAGAGTTGATCATGTCAACGAGCTATGTGGCACCGCAAAAGGGCATGCTGAAGCTGGATCTAGCAATTTTATGGAATGGGAAGCTTTGAAGAGGGAGCATAGAGTTTATGCCTTTTTTGCTCGAGGTTGTTTGTCGTTTGCTCTCAGGGAGTGCATCTATGAAGCAATCATCGCGTCTAGCACTGATAATGATCCAGAGGAAGGCATACATAATACTTTGGAACCAAGAGATAGGGTGGCACGGAGAGCTTCATACTGGTCGAGTAAAGGACAAAGTAACCCTGCAGTGCCTGAGACGTTGACATATAGATTGTGTGCTGATTTATGTGTTATTACTGAAATCAATATAAGGCCTTTCCAAGGTAATAGTTGTTTCAATTTTCTGCTAACTTGGTTCCATCTTTCATCTATCTGGTTTTATATTAACTTGAAAATTTTCTGATAAGATGAATATTCTTTTAAATCCAGCTTACTTCCAAATTGGTAAACCCATATACTCAGCTAACGCTGTGAGATTTCGCATGGGTCATGTCAAGTCCTGCATGGACAATATTGTGAAAGAATCATGCCAGGATTGTGGTAACGACAAGTCCTGCATGGACAATATTGTGAAAAAATCATGCCAGGATTGTGGCAACGAAAAGTTTGCATGGACTTACACCTCACAAGAGTTTCCGATGGCTCAGGTAGGTTCAAGTAGCTGGGTTATATGGCTTATATCTTTTTTATTGCCTTTCTCTGGTTTCTACCACAAGAAATATTAGATTTGGTTATTCTGCAAGCATCCATTGCCAATACTGAAGATGATTGGCTATATATGGTACTAATATAATACTAAAGTATCTCTTAGTAGTATCATTTCTGCTTTCAGTTCCCATGTTCCAGATGCATGCTTGTGAAGTTAATACCATCTTAGTCTTGTAGTTTTGTAATAATCCTAAAAGGAGCACTGCTGACACTGGATTTTTTTACGTAAGCAGGAAAATTGTTTGCAGAATTTCAGGCTTCCGGAACCTGTTCTTTGTATTGGTGGAATATTAAAGATTGAGCTGTTGGGTAGGGTCCAGAGACAGGAAATGGATAGCTTATACTATATATGGTACCGTCAAATGCACCCTCTGTTAACCTAGTTTGATACTAACATTGGTGCAACGGGGTAATGAGTAGAGATTTTTTTGATAAGATTTAACTTAGGGTCCCATAAATTTCAATTATATAATGTTCATCTCTGGGTTTCTTTAGTATATTTTTGGCCATTTTGCTAGGTCCTGGTTTTGATGCAATCTGTTGGTTGGCATCATTGCAGTGTGTCTCATGTTCAAGTTGTGGGGCGGCCATTATCTCCTGCATTTGGTATTCAGACATTTGAACACTCTGAAAAATTTGTGCTGGAGGCACTGAGTTATAAACAACCAACTTCACCTGCACAGTCCAGCTCCGCACCCACTTTGCAGATGCGTGTGAGAGACTTGGAGCAGATTTTGAATTTACTGCGGGGAAATGTTGTCGACGTAGTGGAATATGGATATGAATGGGAAATAGAGGATGAAGAATCAGATGAGGAGGATGAGGATGAGGAAGACCGAGAATAAAACTAGTGCTGTTTTTCTTTCCCCGTTGAACTTTAGTTACAGGTCACATGGAAGCTAAAATTTCCTGTAACACTAGGAGTATGCCTTTTGGAGTGTTACCTGAACTTTGTTCAGGATTTAGTTATTCTGATGTGATATGCTAGTGTTAATATATAAAAGCTTTATCTAAGTGTTGTTAGAGGCGAGGCTTCCACATCTGCTCACTGTATCCACATGTAACCCCGATGACACATCAATACCGTGCCATTTCTTGCCGGAAAACTAGAATAGTCCAAATAAAGCAAAAAACAAGGCTATGCTAAGGAATGGGTGAGAAGACCTTGTATTTATATATGCTGCTGGTTGGTTCCTTTTATCAAATTGGGATAATTTACCGAGATGGCCAAATCCCCAACTCAGCCGTAGGTAAAATGTACCTCACAATTTTTTCTGTGGCTTTCTACTAAACTGGGCAATTGTTAAACCTAAACTGATCAAAATGGTCATGCAAACATAGTAGACAACGTAATTAAAACAACCTAAAATCAAATATATATTAGTATTATTTGGTTGAAACAGATGGTGCTACAAAGGAAGAGAATCGGGTCAGGTCGCCCCAGGTTTACAAATTCTTCAAAGCTTACACCAATATGAACTTAAAGCACAAGTTCAATAAAATTATTTAAACGATAGAGATACTCAAGCTTGTTGGGCAAAACAGGCTTCCAACTTCAAGGTGTCTTAGACTTGGGCGGTGACGGAAGTAACTGCAACACAACAGAACATCGTTAGCCTCCCAAACCAATAAATCGAACCAAAATTTTCATGTCCTTTCTTGTTACACAAACAATAGATGTAATACCAATTTTCTTATATCTCAGCGCCATTCATCAATAGCGATTAGAGTTGCCAATAATTTATCATCACTTAAATGTAGAGTCGGCTCAATGATTTGAGTTTTGGATATAATATGTCCTACCTCATAACTTGAGCTATTTCCCAAAGGAATTCACTTCTAACATCCAACCAACCAGAGAAAAAGAAAGATGTCCACTATAAAACTAAAAAGATGGAACCGAATACCTGATAACAGGAGATGAGAGATGAAACAAATCCAAAGGCTCCCGTTACTCGAGGGGTGACTTTCTTCGGTGCCAATTGAAGAAGCCCAACTGCTACGACTATATCCATTCCAGCTTTAACAAGGGCCAAAGTCCTCTCATTTGATTTTTGGAGCTTTGCACGATACTCCTCATTCTGTGTTTATATAAAGTACAATAAAGTTGGAAACTACAGAAGAAGACTGATTATAAGGACACTTTAGAAGAAACACATATCAAGCATACCTTGTACTTGTCACTATCCTTAAGTCTCTTTTCCAACTTTTTCATTGATGCAGATAGCCTTCCAAGCTCCCCAAGCTGACAAAAAGATGGTAATGTGTTTTGAAAAAGGGGATAGAGCTAACGAACATCTTAAATATTAATAATAACAAAAGTAAGCAGAGACTCCTCAAATTAGTGAAGAGCAACAAACCTCAACCAATGTGGTACATATTGATGATCCCATCCAACAGAAAAGGGATATTCGTCCAATCAACTCAGCACGTTCTTTGTTCTGTAAATGCCTTTCTTCCAGTAAAAATTTGTAAATCAAGACAAGCAAAATTCAGTATAATACTAAAATGAAGTGTATTACATACCTTATAGATGCCTGTTCTGCCAAGCCACACAATTTGATCGAGAAATAAGAAAGTTGACAACAGTGCATTCTTTGACTGAAACAAGCATTAAATTAACCCAAGAAGGGATCATTAAGTTAACTAAGTCGAAAGGTAGAGAAATTTTATAGGAAATTGGAAGTTTATCACACCTTTCCTAGCAGAACAAGTGGAAGGGGAGTTCCTTGAGGAACTGGGCTAATAAGACCATGCAAATCGTTCACAAACTGCAAATTCACGGTCAACCAAGAATCAGATGCCTTTTGTAGTACCAAGAATCAAAGTTTAGTTCAATTAACATATTAGTTTCTAGAAACCAAAAGGAAAGCATACATCTTTATTCCAAGTATTAAATACTAACTCAGACTGCTGTACATTCAATGGTAGAACAAAAAAGAATTATCTATTAAGTAAACAAAGTTCATCCTTTTTCAAATAAACTAACTAGTTACTTTTAGTATTTGACATTTTGAGATACCTTAAAAAGACGGAAAACTTTCCGTGCCAAGCTGGTTGATTTGTCAACATTTTGTGCAGTGCCAGGTTGCCCATCACTTAAGAATTTCGAGCCATATTGTATAGCCCTGCATATCTTATCCCTTGCTTCAGCCTTATTCAAATACAAAACTACAAGAGCAAGTTCTGCTCTAGTTGCATCCAGTGTACTCATCCTTTATCTGCACGACACCTGAAAAAGCTGTGATAATTACACTCTCATAAAAGCTTAAAGGTCAAATGCGAAAGCACGAATATGATCATAAGATACAAGCAGAGAGTATGTTGTCTCCTAAACAACCAAGCTCTAACTAATGGCATGAACATGCTATAAGAAATTGGCAATCCCTAGATAGTATGAAAGTTCTAACTAACAGCTTAAACCGAAAAACCATAATCCCGCATTCAAATTTCGTTGGACTCAACCACTTAATTCTCGAAGATATGCAGTACTAAGCATCAAACTCTTTTCACACGGTTACTATTGTCTCAAATCTATTTGGCTTCTGAAAGTACACAGATGGAAGCTTTTAGCTTGAGCCAAAAACATGCAAAATCAGAATTAGCTGAGCCTAGTACCTAATAATTTAGCTTAGTTTTTAGGATTATATCCATATAATAAACAAGATACTCAGAAATAAATCTTCAATTCCCCAATTTCCTATCGACCAAGAAGACCCTATCACCATGACAAAAAAAAAAAAAAAAGGTATAAATTCAAAAATTAATCAAATCATCAGAACCCAAATCACCCAAATTCGTAAACACAAAAACAATCATATGGAAGAACATAAACTAAACTTTAAAGCAAGAAGTACCCAGGGAAAAAAAACATTTCAAAAAAGTATAACCACATCCATAACAACAACATCAACATACAGTCAAGAGATTTTTCTTCGTACAGCTAAAAACCAATACGAATCAATTTAAAAGCACTAGGGATTTGGTAAATTGAATAAGAACTACATACAAGGAGGAGAAAAGAGAGAAAGAGAATGGGAATAGTACCGAAGAAAGTGCTCGATGATCTTACCTCCAAATCCACAAACTTTTCTCCTTTTTTTATTAAAAAATCCTTTTTTTTTTTTTTAAGGCAAGCAAGCAGATTATGGTCTCTGGGTGTCACGCCCTCTCCAGCGTCAGCTCAATGTGTCGTTTTTCGATTCCGTAATCTTCTGATAAAGGCTTGTTTGGTCCAATCTTTTCGAAAGAGGAAAAAAATAAGCCTTAAAACGACAAGAACTTCTTCCTTCCAACAATAAGTTTTAAACCGTTGGATTATGATGTTTGGGAGGACCCACTAGCATAATCGGTGATGGTGTGAATAGAGAGTAACAAATTGTATACAATAGATAGATGAACGAGGTTTTCGTAAAGCGGTTGCTTACTACTTACTTACACGCATTCCAATTGTTCTTTTTTTACATAGGCAGCAGCTACAGCTGCTACTGTTCCATATCAAATTTGCCTATGTTTATGGCTTATCCACGTTCTGGATCATTGAAGTTGTTGACTTTGTTCAAAGAGTCCAAAGGTTTGTTTGGAGCAATAAATATAAATTTATTTATTTATTTCTACTTTCTTGGTTTAGTTAAGGGTGATTTGTGGAAAATTTTGGAGATGGGTTTTTGCATTTGTTTGGGAAAAAAGTAAAAAAGGGAAAATTGTAATTTCTGTAGAGACAAGAGGCGAGTATTTTTTTTTTGGTGTTTTCTTAAAGTGTCAGGTGTCCAGTTTTATTCATTGCTAGATAAAATTGAAAAATAAGAGAAAAATAAATGAACATTTTGAAAAATATATAATTTTAAACTAACATACATTTTTTCTATATTTTCTCTTTCTAATCATTTATTTTTATGTATTAAGATAAAAATGTTCAATTTTTTTTACTACCAAGTTTCATTTTTACTCAAGGAAGCATAGGTTGGAAATATAGTGTCGAGAGAACTTATGAGTGGTGATGATAGATGAACTAGTACAAAAAGAAAAATATACATGATAAAAAGAATGAATAAATGGGGTGGTTGTCATCTGCCACTAGTTGAAGATGGGTTTTGCATTTGCCGGCATAGCATGTTAAAAAAGTTTCATTTGAGGGCTTTGATCGATTCTGACAGATACAAACACCCAAAGTGGTGGGGTTTACAACTTTTTGGTGCTTTAACTGATCTTATTACCATTTACCAACTTTTTGGCTCCAACTTGTCATGTTATTCTTCCCATCTCCAAGTCTCAGCATCTAGATTTGGTTTTTAGCAGTAAATGTTCGGTACAGAGTCATAGGAACACTGATTTCCTGGTGATTTCCCCCATAGCCTCAACCACGTTTCGTTCAGCTTCAATCCCTGTACTAACCAAGGATGGAAACTTTATTTTGCTCATGAAAAAAGTGAAAAAGTAAAGATCTGTCTCAAAAATAAATGAAGAAACTTAGATGGAATCAAATCCAAAAAGCTTTACCTTGAGTTAGAAGAAAGAGTAGGGAGTCTGTCTGAAAACAACTTATGTGAGCATTTGCCCATGTCTGATTAAAACCATTCCATCAAAGGTCTTTCCTAATCATAAGCTCTCCATAACAACAAAGCAATCAGAATCTAAAACTATCAGACAACATCAAGAAGTTTACGATCTATGTCTGCAAAGATCCAAGTCACGAGGGAAATCTTACAGTTATGATAAATATAAAAACATTGATAGCACATAACTAGTTTGTTTTCATACAGACAATGAAACATAATACAAGGAAGAAGTAGGAAAAAAGATGAAACAAGAAAATGGGAAATTTTCATTATACAAAACGGAAGTGTTTCTCCCAATTTCTTCCCCCCTACTTCCGGCTAAACAAACATCTAAGTTTTCCCCTTTCCAATCTCTCAAGTAGCTTCTTGGCACCAGGGGTTTCCATCTCGAAAAGCTTCTTGAGATACCCAATGGCTCCATATGAGATCATAAGCTTTTTGCATTTCTTACTTGATGAGAGAGATGCCAGGCAAGACACTGCATACTTTTTTGCGGTGTTTTGGGGACTTGGATCAAGCAACTGGACCAGATTTGGCACGCTTTTATCGTCCTTTTTCACTTCCCTGCAATTCTGGGACATAGTTACCAAGCTTGAAAGGGCTTGAGCAGCTACCTCTCTAGCACTGTTTGATTTAGCCTCAAGCATCCTAATAAGAAGAGGAATGCAGCCAGCTTCGCCCACCAGCTTTTTTGTTTCATTTGTTCTGCAAACTTGACAGATGGTTGATGCAGCAGCTTGTTGTGCACCCAATGATCCAGATTTGAGCACATGAACTAATCGAGGGAGGAAGCCAAGTGACACAAGAACTTCCATCGATACCGAGCTAACCAAGTTCCTTAAAGCTCGAACTGCTGATTCTTGGGGTAAAGGACCATCAAGGTATACCAATAGACTTCGAATTCCACCTTCTGAAACAACAGACCTTCTCAGATTCTCATTGCTGGCAGTGAGATTCTGCAAGCATTCTGCAGCATACTCTTTTGAACCCAACAAAATTCCACAATCAAGGAGATTGATCATCACTTTTATGATTCCTTCCTCTGCTAGCACTTGTCGAACCTCGGGAACAGCTGATATGTTTTTTAATGTACTAGCAGCTGCAGCCTGTGAAACCGAGCCTCCAGTCCGGCAGATTTCAATTAGTGGTCGAACCCCGCCATGCCCTACAATTGCTCTGGCTGTTTCTGTTGTCATCGATAACCTCTGCAGTGAAATTATTGCCTTCTCTTTACCAACTGTGCTGCCAGATTCAACAAGCCTTATGAGAGGAGGCAAAACACCTTCCGAAACAAGCCAGCTCTCACAACTCCCAGATTCTGCAAGTGAGCAGATTACAGTCACAGTCTTTTCCCGGATACGATGAGAAGTTGCTGTTAACAACTCGACTAAAGCAGCGATGTTACTCCGTCCCATAACAGACAACACACCCTTTTCATCCTCCTTCATAATCTCAACAAGGCTGTCAAGAGCTTTGTGCTTTGCTTCCAAGTGCCCAATCTGAAGACGTGCAAGCAATTCCTTTAGATGGCCGTGTGTTGCAGTCTCCGATTCCGATGACGAACCAACTAAAGATACAGGCAAAGTAGCTTCACCAAGTACACCAGTCTTGATCAAAAGTCCACAATCCCTTAAATTCAGATCCAGTTTCCCAGACAACGCATCGAGATCACTCTGCATCTTAAGCTTCCCCTCATACTTCTCCTTCAGACATAAATCTGCCAATTCAATGGCTTCCTTCAATGTCTTTGACACAGCCTGCAGTTGCTCCTTACAAAGAGCATTTTTCGAAAAGAAAGGATGGCTCGACAAGTCCGATAACCGTGACGGGACCTGCTCCAATTTGAAAATTATAATCTTCCACCTACTGGGGAACCCCTTCACCTTCCTTGCCTTATCAAGTGCCATGGGAACAAGTTCTTGAGCATGCCATAACCATTCCTCAGCCGACTTACCATCAGCCAAAACCCGATTTCCAGTACCTTCTCCCATGATTCAGATATGGATTTTGATCCAAATGATCATTAGAGCTGTATCAAATGAAGTTGATAGAAAACCCAAAGCTTTAGCAATGAGCCAGATGAGGAAAAGGGATAATTTAATACGAAAGATATGATATTTTTGATAGAAAACAGAAAGGCAGTGGAGCAGTTGCAATCATCAAACATTTAAATCATTAATTAAACAAATACAATTAAACAAAAACAAAAGGTCCAGCACCAAAGAGTTTCGGGAATCTTGTGTAACCACACACACAAAGCTTGTTTACTGAAAAAAAAAAACCCAAGACCCGACAAGCAAAATTGAAGTACCTAAAGATGCCTACACGAGTCCTTTGCTTTATCAAGTGATCATTAAATGCCAACTAAAAATTTTATGATCTTTAAAATAACATGTAATCATATGGAAATGAAATAAGTTACTTTTTAACTACTAAATATCTGCAAACTAATCAAGAAGCCGTCAATGAATAATTCTAGAAAGTACCCAGAATACCCTTTTAGCCATAGCCATGAAGAACTGTAATTTGAGGGTAGATTTGTAAGGGGGTGAAGAAATAATTGAAAAAAAAGAAGACAAAAAAATTAGCTTTTAACCAAGGAAATCCTTGTACCAGGTATTGGTAGAGAAATTTGATGTCTTGACTAGTGATCTAAAAGACAAAGGTCATGAATTTTCCAAGCAATGAAAGCCAAAAATTTGGATCCTAAGATGCATTACTAATTATAAACCCATAAATAGTGTTAGCTGGAGAAGAGACTTCCCTTTGAAGAGAAGATAGGTCATAACCATAGGAGTCACTATCCAAAGCTGTGTATTTAAATTCTCCAAGGTCGAGCAACCCCACTGACAATATAATTTATTCTAAGAAAATTCAAGGCAATAAATTCTAAAAGAAATACCTAAAAATTGCTTTGACTTTCCTTGTAATTCACAGCACACTCTAGTCTCCACCATTTACAGCCACCAATTAGTCACCAATGGTCAATACCCTCTGTTCGAGGCTAAGAGCCGAAGAAAAAGAACAGTAAACATACATTCAAGTCCAATCAAAACGATCAATTTCAGAGATATGAGAACTAGGATGAAACGAAGCAAGAGAGAGAGAGAGAAGAGAAAAGAACAAAAGTAAAAACCATTTTTTTTTCCCTTTTATGAGGGAAGGGATCAAAGAGAGTACGCTAAAACAACTTCAATGACCATTATTAGACCAACCTTTACGACTCAGGGACTCCAAAGCTTGTTCCTTTTTCTCCACCAAGCAACCCAACTGTAGCTTATGCTTCAAACTTTTCTTTCACTTTCTCTCTCAATTCCCCGACCCAGAAAAAATATGCTTCTAAGAATCAGCAACACACCATGGCTTCCAAACAAGGAAATAAGAAAAATCTTTCCTTTACTCCAAATTTGAAACCTGCAACGCACAATCAGATTTCATTAGAAGAATAAAAAAAAGAAACCCAGAACCCATTTTTGGTTCCCTGATGGAAGATCTTAAACTTTGAAGACAAACCAAATTCAAAACCTATTTAAGCATTCGGGGTGTAGGAAACGATCACAATCAAATTCAAAAACCAAACCACCTTCCACTCTCTCTCTCTCTTTCTGCCTGTCTGCCTCTCTTTATAAATAATATATAATAGAATGCATTGTGTCAGAGTGTTTCAGACTCTGGTTCTTCTCTCTGTAGAAAAAAAAGCAAGTGTTTCTTTTTTTTACTATTGCCTGTAGCAACCGGGGCATCGATTTTCCAAAGACTACTAAAGAACGAATATATAGTCTCTATTCATTTCAGACAGGAGCGTTTAAATGTCGAGCAAGTTTGAAGATCGTACGGTTATGATTCCTGTTTAGGACAGAATCTACCGTTGGTATTGGTTACAATTTTTACAAATTGTTTTCCATTTACGTGGAATATTCGTTGTTCTACGTGTGCTGTTGTTATTGGTTTTGGATTTGTGGGGATAGGTCTGAAGATGTCCAAATCTTCAACCATAAAATACACCCAAAACACAACACGGGTCAAAGTCAAAATCTATCTGTATAGCATATTCAACATAATAAAACAAATAATTTATGCATGCAGATTGGAGAGGTAGGATGCTTAAAACTTAAAAAAGTTTATCAGTGGTGATGGTAAGACCGAAAAAAGGAAAGATAACTTACATTATACCGCAGCCTTTTCGAGCTGAGACGTGACAAGTAAAAAAAAGCAAGGTTATAGCTAGAGGGAGGATTAGCGTCGGCGTCGCCATGATGGGATGCTGTCGTTTGTCGTCTATATCTCCACTATTTTACCTTTTGGCATTTTGTACACCAACCTCCACAAACACCAAACAAAAAGATACATTGTATACTTCCCTTCCTATTCAGATTTACTAAATGTAGGTAAAGGATTGTTTAGGTGAATATATTAGCTTTGCCGACAAGTAATTCGTCTAGTGACTAAAAAAATTATATCAAGAATATATATATTATAAAAAAAAATCTTGGATTAAACTACACAGATCCCTGAACAGAATTACAGTCTTTTTTATTATAAAACTCATCAATTTAAACTCTTTATTAACGGTAATCTTGAACGTTAAAATGTTGTAGCATGTTTGTAGAGGAAACAGATTAGCTTTTAAGCTACATAGAATAGAGACCACAATTACGTATGGTTTTGAATTGAAACTGAAAGCATACCAACCATATATATAGATGGTGAACCGACCAGATCTCATGAACCAGTTGTAGAAAGCGATGCTCTTTCGCTTCTATATAACCGGGCCTGAATATCTTACAACTTGGCCCCCATGATTTTTATTCTTTTTTCAGGAGCAAAATTAGTCCCAAATTTCCAACATTGGAAATGAATGTGCTAGTTGAATTTGCATATAAATCTTGATATTTGTTTGACTAATCCATTGCTTGGTATTGGGTTAACCTTCTCCCTTGTGGTCACAAAAAACAAAACCAACTTTGATGCCTACTAGTGTGAGATCTGAGTGGACCTCTTTAGCTCCCCAAGAGGAGTAACATGTTGGGTTCGATGTACATTTGATGTGCTAACAACCATCAGATCCTTGCCTCTTAGACATCATTTAACTTGTTTATGTTGTTTTGTTCTATGTCCACTGTCAGCTTCAAATCGTTCCTTCTTTGCTAGCATACTGTAGCCCAGAGCCTGATTATGAAGGCGTGCGGTTGTTAATATGTAAAGTTTTGCATTCATGCCAAGTTTTAGTATCATGCAAGTTGCTAGTGATGATTCATTGTACATCATGAATTTAATAGAACCCACACCAAATGGGGACCACTCATCTGCTTCCACTCTTAGGTACCTCAAAGCCCCACCTTCAAATTTGCTGGATAACTCCAAACAAGAAGGTAAATATCATCCTTAAGAACATTATGAACCATATATGTCTGGGTTTTGCCTTTTGACAGGTAATGTGCCATTTCACCACAGGCTTCTCTTAGCTTAACCTGTTTGGGTCTAATTATGCTAAACTGAAACCGGTCTCTTTGACCAAATCTAGATTTCTACCATACAATGCAAAGGATTCAAAGAACTTATCATTTCTGTGTAACCCTTTAATGTTTCTTTTTCTTTTTTAAAGAAGATTAGTTTATATATTCTTACTATAAAGTACATCACGTGCTATGTAATGTGATAAAGATAAAACAAGTACATCTTCATGCATATGCCCCTAATTGTGGGTGGACCGACTAAACGTTGGAGGAACTACCATAGAAGAAGAAACCTTGAACCATGATATTGATCCCAACAAAAATCATTTGATCTGCAAATAATTAGTCAGTAAAACTCATTTCCCCATATCTGACTCAGCTGAGTAATATTCATCTCTACTGGGTTCTGGAATTGGTAGTTTCTAAGTGGGAAGTACTGGCAACAGTGAAGTGGCTGTCATAACCATGATACTTTGTAGGTTCTTGCTCCATTTAGCCTTCAATGAAGATAACCTAACTCCATGTCTCCCATCAGATTATGTCCGTTAAGCCCTACAGCGTGAGATTCTTAGTGTTCTTCTTTGGCTCCACAAGGGGGATGGCACGCCGTGTTTGTTGGAAGCCAGGTCCTTGCCTCTTGATCAAACCCGCCAACTTTCTTTTCTTTTTTATCGTTTGTCTTAGCAAGCGTCTGACTTGTAGGTTTGTAATGCTCAAACCCAACTGCTTCATTAAATTATAGCAGATTCATTCATGGCAGCGTGCACCATCATGCAGGCATTGCAAAGAGGAAATCAGCACCATTCAGATAGCATATTCATATTATAGAGACAGTAAAACAAATAAATGAATAATAATGATCTTTCTCACACAAAAGTTACTACATACAGATTTGTACAAGCACTTTTCAGTCACGATGTGTCTATGCATTCAGCATTCTAAGATAGTCATCTATAATTGAAATAGCAGATGAGCGGTAACCAGAGCCGAATAGATTGTAGTGATTTAGGTAATGGTACAACAGATAAAGATCCCTCCTCTTTTCAAAGCCTGGCCGTTTAGGCATCACCTGGTAAATGAAAGCAGCATGAGAAAGTAAAATATGAAGCTTAGGTTGCAGTGATGAGATTTTCTACAACCCTCATAATGTCATTTCTGGTTAGTTAACACACTCAAGATTTATAAAGGGTGGTCAATCCTTAAGGTCTAATCTTCAGCAGTTTCAGGGCTGCAATGGCATTGAAATCGAACGAGCTTAGTACAGGTTTCTATGGCAGGAGGTAGCTGCTATAAAAACCTTTCAATTTTTCAAAATCAAGTGCTAGTGGCCCCGAAAGATATTAATGTCTTCCAATGCAAGGAACAATTACACAGGAATTTGATCATTGTTTAGATCTACTGAAACAGCAATGCTTTAAACAAGAAAAACTTATAAAGCTTTTTGAAAATAACAATACCTCAAAGTAAGAAGTGTAGAAAGATCCTCCAAAGCCAGCGCACCATGACATTCCAAATTCAGCTTCATTGTGTCCATCTGTAAGAGGCACAAACATATACTAAATTATTTCTTTGAGCACCCAACTCCACATGCATTCATACCGCCACCGATATAATAGATAACTCCACGGTAGTTGGCCTTAAATTCTCTTAGATTCAAGCACAATGTCATCAAAAAGCATATTAGTTCCTTCAGAAGCTCTAGGCTGGCAGGTTGCAAAATTAGATTGATTCAAGTCTGAATATATGTACAAAGGAAAAATAAATCTACCAATAGAGTAGTTTATCAACACAAATTGCAACTTACAGTAACAAGCAGGATCAAGTATAACTGGCTCGCCATTCTTGTCAGAAGTGATATTCCCACTCCATAAGTCTCCATGTAACAAGCATGGCTTTATAACAATGTCTTCAAAAAGAGGCGCCATGTTCTTTATCAACCTTTGTCCTGTAAATAAGATTTCCATTTTTATTTGAAAAGTGTATGACAATCTGCTTCAACAAGCTGGTCTTAAAAGTCAATATCTATCTCATCTGATTTGGAATTCCTAAAAGTTGATATTTTGGGTAAGTGTTCGTGGAAAAAAAAAATATACTTCCATATGTTCTTGAACCATCTTGGTAAACTGATATCTTAAGTCACACTAGTTTAAATGCAACTATAAAGATGCACAAACAACCACAATCAAGGAGATATTCTTGCATAAATCATGCAAGTACTCTAAAATCGCTGATTAAGATGCATGTAAGTTACACGTAATTAATAAATGTAGCCATGGGTATAACTATTCGGGACACCATTTTTCCAATGTAGATAACTCATTATCTGTACCAGAGTATATATGGCAAGTCATAATGTAGAACAGAAAGTACATAAGAAAGGTAGACAGCAATTTAATGGGGAAAGAATAACCTCTTTGGTAAATGGTCGAATCACCATACTGGTCCTGTGCTAACTTGAGCTGGTAACCTAATCTATGCTCTCCATAAAACTGAAGCCAATCAGAGCACCAAGTATTTATCTGTGGAGTACTACAAAGGCAGCACATATTCACTCTTTAAAAAACACAAAATCTTAAGCATACAGACCATCTTGAATTCCTCAATACCATCAACGCTAAAATGGCAAAAACAGCAAAATTATTGTATGACAATAGAAGAATGACCAATATGATTGAAAACAATAATGGTGTTTCAGAAATTGAACCTGCCGACAGTATTATTAACAGGAAAACCAAAGCCTTTATCTGATTTCCCAGCTTTATGCATTTCAGCTAGCTTCCTTCCCAGCACAGACTAACAGATAATAAACAGTTACGAGATAAGAGGCAAATCACTATTACTGTTAGCAGTAATTAAAAAAAGGGCGGGGGAGACTTGAACTGGCTCACTTGATTGCTTCGAGAAGAACCGAATTCAATATATTCCATAATGATGTATGATCCACCATTTCGTAAGGGTCCAACCTACAATGCGTAACAAATTATACAATTTTCCATGTAAAAGAATAGCATAAGAAAACTTTAAGAAACCAAAATTTCAGCATTAGAGTAAACTTAGACTCTTACCTTAAAGGGCTTAGGCACACGAATTGTTCGAGTTTCATACATGGCGTCTAAACCAATAGCTTCTGCCTCGAACATTGATGGACCGATACTCCTGACCCATATTTTGCAACAACATGCAAACGTTCATTCATTTGACAAACAATAATTCATTAAGCAAAAGAAACTACCTAATGCTATAACTTGGATGAATTATAAACGCCTAATACATCAAAAGTTTTGAACTTTGCACAACACACCTGTTTGTTTTAACAAAGAAGGAACCAGCATCAGTGTCGTAGCGATTCGCAAGATTGATGCAACCACCACCTACAGGACGAATACCTGTAATCTGGGTGGCTTTTCCTTCGGTGAGAATCCATTCTTGAACAGGATCATCACTCAATGCTGCCACTGTAGAGTAATCATATATTAAGCATTCTCAACCATTGTTAAATTAAGTCCTTTCAAGAAAAAAATTCATAGCACGCAAGCAAAACCCAAAAGTAAAGTTCATAACTCCTACAGACCAAATTTTCAATTTTTTTCTCAGGCCCTTATATTATTTCCACAAAAAGTCCAAAACTGCCAACGCTATGGACAAATTTGCACTTTCACTCATGAAAAAGTTATGAAGATTATTATATTTTGGTCTAAACAGAACCTTAAAGCAACTTCTAGAAGTATCATATATGAAAATCTTTCAAAAGAACATCAAATAAATGGTGGGTAATGGACTCGATTAGTTCTCAAATGAAAAGAAATAACGCATTCAATCAATACAAGGGAATTCCTCAAACCCCCAATAATTGGTCCTGAAAAATCTAAATTCAACCGTAAACAAACAAGTCCTGCAAAAAAGAAAAGGCAATGATAATGTTGCTTACTGGGAAATGGTCTGCGTTTGGTGAAGCCGATTCGAGGAAGACAAGGCATAGACGGTAAAGAAGCGCTGAGAGATATAAGTCCCACGTGTGCCACCATTATCTAGACGCCTGAACACTATAATCTCTCACACAGACAGCTGACTGGCAAACAGGTCCTGATTGTGGCGAGTTGCAATTGGGTCTCTCTGTTTAAAAGAATTTTGATCTGTTTGGCTTTGAGGTTAACACTATTCGTTTAGAACTTTAGGCCCCAAGTTGTATGAAAGCCATACAAGTCTCCCTATTCAAGATTTTGTTTTCCCTTTACAATCATTCATAAATTAATATAGTAGATTATGTCAGACGAAAAATTTTTTTTATTTAAAAATATTGTTTGAAAATTTATTTAATATGAAGTGATAAAAATTATATATATAAATTTTATTAAACAAATATTTGATCAAAATTATATAGAAATACGAAAAAAAAAACATCATCATAATAATATTATTTATCATTAAAAAAAAAGGTATATTAGTCTTTTTTTCTAATTGAGTTAATTCTCAATCAACTCGTGAGACTAACTTATTTAGAGATTTTATAATAAACTAGGTTACAACACATTCACATGTAAGTGATAATAATATTATGTAATACTCTAAACCCGGCTTAGACGTTATGACCGAATCTGGCGACGTCACATGAGAGTGTTTTTGAAAATGTCTCGACAAGTCAAAAATTGTTCCAGTTGTTATCTTTACTTAAGTCAGGAAAACGTGAATTGATCGCTTTGCTTAAAACTATTTCTTTATTGCGGAAGCTTTGAAAACAAAATACTTTTCACAATCATGTTTACTTATAAAAATTTTAGTTAATCATAGGAAAAAAGTTTATAAACCATAATAACAGTTAAAATCCCAAATTAAAACCCAAAACAGTCCAAAATTACAAAAAAATAATCTCAAAATAATAAATAAAACAGTAAAGGTATTAAAGTCATAAACCGAAATAAATATAGCAGTGGTCATTGTCGAGCCCTCTGCTGCACCGATCCATTTACTGTTGGGGATTACCTGACAAATAGAGGTGAGCATGGGCTAGGACGGGACGGGTTCGGGCCGTACCCGACTAACAACTTAGGCCAGTTTGCTAAGCCCGGGTCCGGCCCAGCCCGACTCAAAAATGGGCCTAAAATTTTACCCAAGCCCAACCCGAAAAAAATGTTAAAACACAGGACTGACCCGGCCCGCCCATATTAATTTTTATATTATTTTTTATATAATTTTAAAATATATATAATACATCAAAAATACTAAAAATATTAAAATAAATACTTCCCAACAAATTGAAAATAAATTTTAAAAAATATGTATACTTAAATAAACTAAGATAGATACAACTTAACAAGCAAATGTCTCTAAAATAATAACAAAATTAACAAATGTCTTTAAAATAATAACAAAATTAATAATAAAATAAGTTTTATACAACATCCAAACAATAACAACAAAATAGTAGTAACATAATAGTAAAATGGTGGCAAAATAGGGAGAAAATAACAAGAAAATAATATTAAAAATAATATTTTTTTATTTAGTGATTTGGGCTGGACCCTGGCCGAAAATGTCTTACCCGAGGCCCGGCCCATTTTTTTGTCCAAGCCTATTTTTCGGGTCTATATTTTTGCCCAAACCCTCCCACATTTCGGGCAAGCCTTCAGGCCGGGTCGGGTGACCCGATCCATGCTCACCTCTACTGACAGATAAACAAATAAAGAGGTGAGTTTTCGTAAACTCAGTGTGTACATCCCCACAGTACAACATGCATGTAAACAAATATCAAAAGCAGTCATAAATCGAGCCTGAGCCATTTACAGAATCGATGTAAGCCTTAGCCCACTCAGTATAGAATTAGATATAATCGGGCCTTAGCCCATACAGATAACGCATGCATAGCAGATCAAAAACAGAATCATGCCCACCAACCCTGCACACCATCTCCGTCCAACCCTACACACCATGTGGGGATAAAATCAACCCACCCAGCCCTACACACCAAGTATGAGGATAAAATCAACCCATCCAACCCTACACACCATAAGGTACCGTAAAACGGCACATAAAAGATATATGCAGCATAGCTGCCAGATAACAGGCTTAAAAGCCTTTCAAAATCTTCCTTCACTTCATCAACAATCCCACCCCAATGCAATGCATCATAATATCACGGCATGCTATAATGCAGATAACAGATAACAGATCATATAATCAGACAGATACACATGCTTACAGCAACATGCTTACAGCAACATGCTTACACAAATATCATAATATCATAACACAAAACGGGGTCTAAGATATCCTTACCGACCTTACAACAGGTCATGGTCGACTAGGGCGACCCATGCAACCTGTAATAACCCGAAAAATTCTATCATTGATATAGTAAAATAAAGAAATAAAGAAAAAAAAAGAGAAATTTTGAGCTATGTCAACAAAATCTATGTAGGAAGTATATTATGATGTATTAATCCAAGAAATGACTAAATCGTAAAAGTGAGAAAAGTTTTGTGGCCCAATAGTAAATAATTAAAATTTAAGGGGTTAAAGTGTAAATATGAAAAAGTTGAAGGACCAATAGTGAAAATATTTTAAAGATGGAATGTTCTAGAAACTAAGGAAAATGGATGACTTAGTACCAATTTGAATAGGAGAAGAATTATGAGGGATTAAATCGTAATTTTACCAAATTAAGTGATGACTCAAGGATGGAATTTTAAAAGATCATGAAGGGCAAAATAGTCAATTAGAAGGAGAGAGAAATCTAGAAGGTAATGATGGTGTGATGATATTTTATAATTATTTAATAAGATAAATATTACTTTATTAATATTTTAATAAGATATTTTATTATTTTATTTAGTATATATATGTGTGTGTGTGGAAAAAAAAAAGGAAGAAACCACCACCTATCCATGCATAAACGTGAGAAGAGGAGAGAAAGAAAGGAAGTTTTGCTTTCTTTACAATAAAGAAATGAAGTTTTGCTTTCTTTTCAATAAAGAAATGAAGCTGGAGGAGAGAGAAAATCAATTTAAAAGAAATGAAGTTTTGCTTTCTTTACAATTTGGTCCTTCCACAAAAAAATTCACCATTTTCACCTAGAAATTAAAAGAATTTCCATAGCTACCAAAAGAGAAAAATGTTAAGGAGACTATGGGGGGTTAGATTATCAAGTTGGATTCAAGAAATAGAAGCTGGAGGAGAGAGAAAATCAATTTAAAGATTGAAATCAATGAAACATAGTAAGTACATCAAGATTTCAATATATTTTTAAGTTTGATATTATTGAAAAAGCATGGAAATGATGTTAATGTATAGTTTTCTTATATTTGGTTCTATGTTCTTGATATATTAATGAAGAGAAATAAGAGAAAGTGATGAGAAATAATGTAGAGAAAGGAAATAAGGGTGTTATAAACTTAGTAATTAATATCTTGCACTAAAATAGTTTTAGACAGCAGCAGTAAGATAACTTTGAAAAATCACCAAAAATGGTAGAAACTGAATTAGAAGTTGAATGATATATGGAATTAAATCTTGTTGAGTCTATTTTCATATAAAAGAAATAGAATAAGTAAAGGAATTCTGTATTCTAAGATATCTAGATTTTTGTGAGACTGGTTTAGAATGATTTTGGGATCCTCTATTCTGACTTGGAAAAATCAGTAAAAATTGTATAAAAATTATTATGGGACATAATTTATATGGTTAGATTCTTTGATGAGTCTATTTTCAAGATAAACAAACAAGAATATCATCCGAATCCTGTATGAAGAGATAATTAATTTTTAGTAAAGAAGGGTCAGAAATGTTAGATAGCAGAACAGGGGTGACTTTAAAGAATAAACTGTACTAATTGGCTAAACAAAAAATTATGAAATTTTTATGGTAAGAATATATGTGAGTCTAGTTTCATGAAAATTGACAGAACTTAATTTGGAGTTCTGTAGCTCAAGATAAAAATAATTTGGTGACTATGACGTAGGTGGACAGCTTGAATATTCACATATAAGTAAATAGTGAAATTATTGATAATGTTACTTATAAGCATGTTATATAAATAAAGGATGAGGAATGGAGAGGAGGAGGAGGAGGAAAATATGTATGAATGGCATGGCTAATTTGCAAGTTGTAGACTCAAGGACTAAATTGAATAAAGGTAAAACTTTATGGGCAATTTTGTAAAAATGTCAAAAATGACGAAATCGCATGAAATGGATTATTTTATTATTTAAATTATAAAATTTTATGAAATTATTAATATAGTTCAACACCGGGGAAAAACATGTTTTAGGGATTAAATTGAAAAGTGTTGAAATTATGGAAAATTCTGATATTTTATAGAATTTATGGGCTATTATCAATATGTATGATGATAACGGTTGGATAAGGATTAAATTGCAAGAATTTATTTTTCTGAGCCTAAGGGTAAAATCGTCATTAATTAAAAGTTTAGGGGCAAAATGGTAATTTTGCCTAGAGCATTAATTGAATGTATTAGAATATAGAATGAATGAAAACGATAATCAAATTTATTTATAAAGATCTGGACGACTCAAATACGAGACTTGAACGTGGAAAAGAAAAAATATCATATTATTGAAATCATAAACACGAACAAGCAACGGGGTAAATTCGTGTAACTTGAATTGTATTTTTAAATACTTGAATGAAATATGTGGCTATGTGGTGAAAATATGATTTGAATGTCCAGTGCATGATAATTGATGAAATATTGATAATACTCTATATAAAGGGAAAATAAATCCTGGTTGAATGAAATAGAATTCGATGGATCATTGAAAAAGGAATTGACGGTAAAAAAAAGGATCTAGCCCGGATGGGTGATCCTATTATTAGCCCTCCCGAAGAATAAAATAAAAAGGATTAAGCCCGGAAGGGTAATCCTAATATCAGCCCTCCCGAAGAATATATAGGAAATGAGATTTGCGGGAGTGTGCTGGTGGCTCTCCCAAAGAATATATGTGTATAGGCCCTTCCGAAGAATACATGGGAGCTGAGGTTCGCGGAAGTGTGCCAAGAATTGAGGTTCGTGGGAGTGTGAGGTTCGTGGGAGTGTGCTTACTGAAATGAAATGTGTAAGACCATGGTTGAAAGATACCATGGCAACATATTAAGAAAATGAATAAGACCATGGTTGAAAGATACCATGGCAACACATGTATATGAATTGACGGACCCGAAATTATACACTAAAAGTGTATACCTGTATGAATTGACGATTAATGAGATTGTACACCAAGAGTGTACTTTTGGAAATCCATCGAAATTCCAAGAAATTCAATGGAATAAATATAGAAGATGGTAAACACATAGCTAAAAAGGGTAAATGTGAATTAATAGATTATGATTTGCATATTTTAAGTATACTATATGATTTTAACTATCGGTATTCCGATAAATTCAGTAGGTAAGAATCCTGACCAGGAAAGGAAATATGTATATAAAAAGATTCGTACATATATTCCTGAAGTACATGAAAAAAATGATAGTGATACTAGATATATGGAAATATAAGATGATGATATTTGTACATGGAATTTATTGATGAATATATGCATCCATGATTATAGATTCGTTTTTAATAATATTAATTGTATGACGATGAAATTTCGAATGACTTGATGAATAAAGCCTCGACATGGAAATAATTTGAGCACGAAACAATAATCACGAAATTGAACTTGAAATACACGAAAACCATATTTATTCGATATTTTAAAAATATGATATGGAAAATACATGTATATGAAACTTACCTGATAATTATGCATGTTCAAGATTATGAATTGTCCCGGAATAAATATATACAAAATTCATAAAAACAATGATACATGAAATTTTGGTATAATGAATGATTTATGTTTTTGAAGAAATGGCAAGAGAATAATATGTATCATGTTACATGAATATGTGGCTATCTTTAATATGCTGATACATGGAAATTGGGTAAGCCGTAATAAGTAATAATCTCAAGTATGATATGTTGATACAATGAGTTTATCGATTCTAAAATTATATGAAATATATTCAAGTACACTAATAACTGTTGTTGTTGACGCTTAGACAAGTGCCAAGCTATTGGTTAAATGGTAATATGTTTATTATTTGATACGTCGAAAGGGTAAATGATCAAATGAAAATATACATGTGTTTATGGAAGAGTGGTAAAATTTAAGTTGTACAATTTCTTATAAAATGAGTTATCATGTGATAAATAAATAAAAAAGAGAAGTTCTATAAACTTCGGTAATACCTCGTGACCCTATTCTGATGATAGATACGGGTTGGGGTGTTACACAACCTTACAGAACATTTCAGAAAAATAGGCTTACAAGCCCATGTGGCCTGCTCGTGTGGCCCACACAGCCTGGCCCAAAATCTCACACACCAGTGTGGCCCACACGGCCCAATTGGCCTAGCTCGTGTCTCGCACACGGCCTCACCAGCCTCACACGGCCGTGTCCATCGCACCTATGTCGAGCGCGCACGACCTGCTTCGTCGATCACACAGTCGTGTCTTGCCACACGGCCTCCACACAGGTAGTCCACATGCTCGTGTAGCGTCAACAGTAGGCTTTTCGGCTTCCGCCGAATCTCATTTTTTGTGCACTCGGAGTACAGACCTGGTTCATTTTTTATGCCTAAGCACTCTTGAGCCCTTCTAAACCTAAAATTGACAATCCAAAGTCTAATTTCAGTAACTTAATCTGATTCGTTAAGAACGACTAAATCCTGAAACCTACGATAAATTTACCTCTAATGAACAAATAGCGATTCTTTGCTATTTAGCGCGCTGGTTAGTGATCCACAAAACCTCGATTGAGTCCTAATCAGGAAAACAATCACTTAATAACCCCCTCCCTTAATAATCAAACGAAAAGAAGGCACCTTAACTCATCAAAAACGTAGAACGACAGTTGCCACTGAAAACGAATAGAATAACAACGAAAAATGGGAACAAAGGCAAAACTAATGGAAGAATGGCAGCAAAGAAAGATGAAAATTTGGCAAGAGGGAACTTTGAAGAGAAAACGGTACAGGCTTTGGGGAAACAATGTGAGAATCGAATTTTTGCAAAAAGAATAATATTCAGATAACTCCCCAATCCCCTGAATTACTCCCCCACTTGCCCACTCAACTCCACTACTCAGAAACCTAACTATTTCAAACTCTTACACGACACAAGCACAATAATAAATCTCTTGCTCGCGTAGGGATTCAAACCCCACACCTCCAGTCACTTAACACACTACTTAACCACCAGACCAGCAAGCCCATTCTAGTAAGCTCTTACAAATAAATTATTTTAAGCCTATTAACCAAAAGTAAAGCTTTATTCAAATAAAAACCAAAATTTAGCCTAAGTATTGACTTGAACTTGGAACCTCCCCAACACACCCAAAACACTTAACCACTGAAGCAGACAGATATTTTTGCTATATTAATGCAGAAACACATACAAACATTTTATGCTACAAATTTCACAAAAGCCGAAATTACAAAAAATTTGGGGCGTTACATATTATGTAAAGAATAACTTAAATATAAACGCAAAAGGGAAAAAACATAATCATAAGAATATAACTTGCTTTTTATATAAAAGGATATTGTCGTAACTCTCTAATTAAATTGGTATTTAGTTGACTTATAACAACAAGACAACGAGTGACTTAACATAAACTATAAATCTTATCGTATGTGGAAATAACTTGTTTAGTATATAGATATATGTTTAAAAATAGTATATAATAAATAACAAAACATAAAGTTTAAAATTAATAATGATAGTACATATGTAGTATGTACAAAATTAAAATAAAAAAATAGTTTAAATTGTGAGTAAAAAGAAATTAAATAGGTAAATAAATCATATTGAGAATAATAAATGCACTTTAATTACTTATCATAGTATTGTCATTTTTCTATAGCACATCAAAAAGTTATCATGCTGGTGTTGATAAAAAGAAAATTCAATATTAAAAATCATATTATAAAAAATTTAATATTAAGTTGACTTCTAACGCTACCTCTATACTAGATTTTATGCACACAAAATGTGGGCGAAAGAGAATCTTTTATGTTAAAGATTATTTAATAATAACTATAAATGGAGTCAATGATTAGTCCAGGGTGCGCGAGAGGCCCCTTAAAATTTTTAGATTTTTTAATTTTATATATAAATTATCATTTATTTTACATTTGGTGTTCATATTGTATAACATTCATCCCCCTTGACCAGATTGTATTTCACATAATTCGTCTCTTTAAGCTATATGGTTATACTTTATATTGACAAAGTATTTTTCAAGTTTTAATTATATAACTTTAATAATAATAATAATCAAATATTGATGTATGATGGGCCTTGAAAGACTAAACTTAGAGAGCCAATATGGACTTTAAAGCTAAATTCAAAAATTAATTAATTTGGCCATACCAACACATATTAAGTTAGTGACTTAGAGTTAGAGAGATAACCTCACAATTGAGCATCACTATCTGTAATGAACCAAAATTCACCGGCACCAGAAAAGTGAGTTATAGGGCCTCCTTCTTAGTAAACCGAGTTCGTAAACAATCATTAGGAGTAATTAGGAAGCTAGTAATGTGCTTGATTAGGTTTTAATTAGGTGAATTTAGCTTAATTGAGAGAAATTAGAAAAAAAGACTAAATTGAATAAAAGGTAAACGTTTAATTATAAATTAATAAAAAGAAATAAGGACCAAAATGGCAATTAAGCCATTAAAGAGGAATGAGGCGGCATATAAGTAATAAAAATCTAAGATTTTATGTGTTAACATATCTTATTATATTATTGTTATTAAATTTAATTATATTATTATTATTAATATTATTATGAAATAAATATGATTTTGACAAATGGATGGTGATAAAAATATACCAATGTAATAATAATATATAGACAATTGTAACATATTTATTTAATTACTTTTTATTTAAGTAAATAGATATTTATTATTTATAATTATTTAAATAGATATTTATTATAATTATATAATATTATAAGATTTTTATATGATAAACAAATTAAATGGTGACAAGTGTAAGGTGATGATGAATCCAAGTACACTAAATGAAATATATACATTTGTAATTTATATATGTATTTACTTAATATTAAAGTAAATAGAATATATTTATTATTTTTATTAAATTAAAAAGATATTTATTAATTAAATAATTATTTTATAAGATTTTTATGAAATAAGTAGATAAAATCATGACAAATGTATGGTATTGATCATGTACAAATGTAGAAAAGTAAATGTATACATTTGTATTATATTATTAATTATATGATAGACATTTATAATAATTAAATTATAATATATTAAGTTAATAAAATAAATAAAACAAATGAAATAATAAAAGAATAAAAAGAAAGACAAAAGAAACAAAACGGTAAAAGAACAGAGATGCTTTCTAAATAGAGCAGGGAAAGAAGAAAGAAAAGAAGAAAAAGAAAGAAAAAGGGAAAATAGGGAATTTGAAGCTTAGAGTTTAATTGGTAAGCTTAATTAAGTTCTTTTCTCTTAATTTTGATGTTTTAGAAGTCTTAAAACAAGGTTTTGATAAAATTAAGTTGATAGTTTAGAAGTTTATAGGTTTTCAAGTATAATTTATGTTGGACAAAAAGATGATTAGGGATTTAATTGAATGAAATTCAAGTTAGAATTGATAAAGAGATTAAATTGTAAAGTAAGCTCTAAGTTTTATGTTGTAGGGACTAAATTGAGAAAAATTCGAAATTAGGAAAATATGCTGAAATTTTAATAGTTAAATTTGAGTTTGGATGAAATTTGAATAGAAATAGAGTGTGAATTGAATTAGAAAAGTAAGTAAACTTAATTAGGATTGAATTGGGAATAAGGTAGGAATTGATTAGAAATTTAATTATTTATTATAATTAGTGCTGTAATTAATAGTATAATTATTTTAATTTTCGTAGCTAGCAAAGAACTCGAGGCATCGACATCGAAAAGAAAGGAAAAAGTTGTCGAGGAGTAATCGAACAAATCCGGATTTGTATTACTATAATTCAAGTTATTTATTATAAATATTAATTTTCAATTTATTTATTTTATGGTAAGTAAATATTGAAGTAAGTAACTTTATTGAATTGAATTTAGAAAATTGAATTGAATCAGAAATATGTGTTAGTATTGAATTGTATTTTGATTAGTGAATGGAAAAGTGAATTTGATATTGAAAGTGAATTTTGAAATGAAAGTGAATTTGAATTGAGAATTGGAAACCCTATTAACTAGTCGGGCTGAGTCAGATATAGTTGGCATGCCACAAGATTGGAAGAGTTTAGGGATTCTTCGACCTTGAGTCGATGAGATAATGGGTGTCACTATATTTCTTCAGATAGTTTCGATGAGGTACTGGATACCAACTTTCTTCGGCTCTGCCGATAAGACACTGGGTGTCGACTTTGCTTCGAACTATTCGATGAGGCACTGGGTACCAATCTAGTGTATTTGCCAAAATCCGAGTTTGTTAATGAGGTAATTAAATGGAAAGTTAATTTAACGAAATGAATCGGTTGAGCTGTTGAAAAGAAATGTGAAATTGGAATATGAATTGAAAATGTGAATTGAATAAGAAATTGAGAATGGAGAGCATGAACTAAAGGTTCATGGAATGATCAATAGCTCAATGTGAATATATATGATTTCATTTGAAGAAAAGTTAAATTGAGTAGTAAATGTTGAGAAATGATAAGTTATGTATGAATTGGTTGTGGTAAATTTTTAAGTTGTATGATTCATTATCTATACTTATTATGTTATAATTTGAATTATAGTAATACCATTGAGTACGAAATACTCAGCGTATGGATATTTCCGTGCGCAGGTTAGTAGGTGTTCAGATTCCCAATTCAGCATCCACAACGATCTTGACTCTAGCACAAAATTCAGTGATGTATTCTTCTTTGGTAAAAGTGGCATGTACATAGGTGTTTTTTTGTTCACTTTAAAATGCTATATGATTTTTGTTGTAAAGAATGGTATTTGGTATTTTGGTGTTTAAACTAATGAAATGGTATGAAATTTTATATATATATGGTATAATTTGTGCTAAATTTAGAATGGAATGAATGAAATTATAAGTTAATTTTTAATGGTAATACAAATGTTCATAAAGTAAATTATTAAATTAATGTTATATGTATGTTTTAAATACGATTAAATATGAAATTGCATTGGTTGAAATATTGGTCTTGGATTAGTCTCAGTTTGAAATTGCAGGGAAAGTTAGATATTTATGAGGGGATTATATTGAATTTTTTTAAATAAAAAAATTACAAAAAATTTCTGAAGCACCCAAACAAGTCCCGATTCATTTCTATTACGTATTTTTGGGCCTCGAGGGTCCATTAAAGGGACTTAATGATTTAAATTACGCTATATATGTTATTTATTTATGAATTATTCGTAAGTTGTCCAATTTGTCTGGTAATGCTCCGTAACCTTATTCCGGCGACGGTTTAGGGTAGGGAGTGTTACACTATCAGTTTGATATATTCATTGCTGGTATCGATTTATTGCTAACAGAAATGAACCAGCAATGAATTTTTGCTTTAATGATGAGGTAGTGCAGTTACATGTTCTTAGCTCTGCTTTAGATCTACGCGATGATTACAAAGCTTTTCAAGTGAGATATTTGTAAGCTTATGAATATTTTTATCCAAATGATTTTACGGAGCAAGAAAAGCTACACATGAAGATTCAATTAGAGCATTTTCAACTTGATGCTCATCAAAGCACGATGTTGCAAAAAGTTTCTACAGTTGCCGAATTGTGTCAATTGTTAGCTAAGACAAACAAGTCAAGTATTTATCCTCTTATTGATAGAATTATTCGTTTTGTATTAACTCTTCTCGTGTCTATTGCAACAACTGAATGAACATTTTCAGCCATGAAATTGTGAAGTCAAAACTTCGCCAATAGAATAAAGGATGATTTTCTTTCAACTTACTTGGTGACATACATCGAAAAAGAGATAGCTCAACAATTTTCAACAAATTCTATCGTTGATGAGTTCGATCTTATGAAAAAGCGGAAGATGCAATTTAGGATGCATAGTATTAAGAAATAAGACTAATATCAAGTTTTTTTAATTTAGTTTTTGGAATTATAATGTTATTTATGTTTTTTTAGTATAATATTAGTTTTTTTTTTGCATATTGAAAAGAGATATTTAATTTTATATAGTGTGGCTTTTTTCTTTTAATTTGTTCACAGTTAAAACATTCATTATTTTTAAAATATATTAAATTAATTTGTTTGATAAAAAAATATTCGAAAAAAATTAAATTTTTTTATGTTAAAAAAATAGATCATTCGAATTTAGAAATTTTGATCCACTTAGAGTAAAATCCTATATCCGTCATTGGGTGAAGTGTTAATGAACTTAAAATTTAATGTTATTAAACACATGTTCAATTATTTGATTTTTAACTTTCAATTCCTTGATTTAAATATCATATAAAAGTGTGTAAAGAAGTAAGGATCATTATAATAACATTAATTATTATTTAAGATAAATAACATTTTTATAATTTTATAAATGAGTTAGTAACTCAATTAAGGGTATCACCAATTTAGTAAAGTGCTGAAATAATAATATAGATATATACGTAGAAGACAATATAGGTAAGAAATAATTTTATGTAAAAAATCGTCACATAAAACAACAATGAAGATTTGGTTGAATAACAAAATTTAAGATTTTTCATGTTTGAATTCAAACATTACTTGCATATTTTTCTTAATTTAAAGTTGTTTTTTTTAATAATTTTTATAAAAAAAAAGTATGAAAATAGCAAATATCCTGTAATAGTATATTTTAATTGTTTAAAATATGGGTTTTTTTAATAATTTATTTAAATAAATTTGTGTCAAGTTAATTCATTACATCAATTTGATCACATATTTAAATAATAATATAAACAATATATACAAATGGCCTAGAAGACAATATTTGTATAATATTATTGAAATATATAAAATTATTAAAATAAAATTTTAGTTAAAGTGATAAATAAAAAATTTTATAAATATTGGTACCATGAATTTAAATCCTGCACTATAAATTTTTTTATTAGTTTTATTAAAAATATATAAAAAATATTATTGTGATAATATAAATTATCATATATATATATATGTATTGATCGAATTGATGGTTAATTGATTCATGACACTTAAATATTAGTATAGATATAGATTAGTATAGAAATAGATAAGTATAGGTAGATAAATAGGGATGAGTATCGGAAATGGAATACATCCCCATATTATTTATTTATTTTACTATTTTGAGAGAGAGGGAATATATTCCAAGACTCAAATGGCGATGGCTGGCTAGTGGCTGCACAAGAGTTGAGTTGACCCACCCAATAATTAGATCTCAGTTTCCTCTGCTACCAAACGTTGGCAATGGCGGATCCAGCACTTCACCACCAAATCCAACCCATCAAAGAGATAGCCATAGACTACACCCCAGAGGCCTGCACCCACTGCCCTGTCTCCAACTCCATCACACTCACCTTTGATCATCGTGGAGGCGCCAGGTGGCGTTCCACCACTCGCTTCCTCTACGGCACTTTCACTTCCCTCATCCAATGCCCTAAAGGCAACACCAGTGGTCTCAACTTCAACATTTACCTTTCCTCACTCGAAGGCGACAAATCGCAAGACGAGATCGACTTCGAATTCCTTGGCAAAGACAAAACTATTGTCCAAACCAATTACTACACTACAGGTTTTTAAGTTTTCAGTATAGTAATACTGATACGTTGATTTCAAGGGGTTTTTTTTTATTACCTTTTTCTTTAGTATTGAAGTACTGTTTTCTATGAATTGTGATGTAGGAACTGGGAACAGAGAGCAGATTCATGATCTGGGTTTTGACTGTTCTGATGGATTCCATGAATACACCATCAAGTGGAATCCCGATTCTATAGAGTGGGTTATTGATGGGAAGGTCGTGAGGAAAGCAGAAAAGAAGGAAGGTGAGGCATTTCCTGAGAAACCCATGTTTTTGTATGCTTCAGTTTGGGATGCAAGCTACATTGCTGAAGGTCAGTGGACTGGACCTTACATTGGTTGCGATGTTCCCTATGTTTGTCTCTACAAGGATATTCAGGTGCCTGTCTCCACTGCTGTCGAGTGTTCTTGTGATTCGTGATCTGCCTTCTTATTTTCTGCGACTTTTGTTTATCTGACTGGCTTCGTGTTTGTTGGAACTTTTCATTCTCGTACTGATCCTTCATATTGTGATTTAATAGGATCTTTCTTTGGGTTGTGCCTCATTATCTTTTACTCTTTTATCTATTTGTTGTGAGCTGTAATTCGTACTCTGGTTGGTGATGATATTCTCAGTTATGCCCTACGAAATTCATTTTCAATCAGAACCTGGAAATATATATAAATATATAGAGAGCTAAGGGTCAGAAATGAAATTATTCATTTTATTTAACGAACAGAAATAGAAATGTTTTGATTCAATGGAAAAGAAGTGCTCGGCAGCTATAAGAAAAACTCGTAAGAAATCTCCCCAGTGACACAACGCTTAACACAAGAAAAGCAGCGACTTGCTACCAACATTTCCCTACTCCAATGAATAAGAAAAGAACAACTACAACAACGTGGTCATGACCGAGGCACAAGGCACCACTAGTGGCGGCAGTGCAATTAACAGAGCTAGAATTTTCGCTACATCAAGCAACTCAGATGGCAAAATTACTTGATGCTATGTTAGATGCTACCCAAAACACAATTTCCTGCTCCTCTACAGCCTCCTTTGCCACTGGTAGCAGCAGAGAACTCTCTCCTCTGCCACTGCCATAAGGGTGGCAGGCAGGCAGCAAGCAAAAATGCAAGCCGTTGGTGATAATGAAGCCGAGGCCAGGAAAATTTCAAAGACATCAATCCGGGTATAAGTTTTGAGCTTTGAATCTTGTCTATAAGTCTCATGGGGTTCACCCAGGGCTGAAACTTGGAAGGAGCAGAACAGAGTGCTTTTCTGTTATTATTATCAAGGAAGTTTGGGACTAGACTTTTGCAATCATGTTGTACAACTTCACAAAATCATCTAAGGTGAGCTCCTCAGGTCTTGACTGCATGAATGATTCGCGCATCAATTAGCCCAGTGCAGAAAATCGCAGCCAGGTAAACAAAATTGCATATAAAATAGAAAGGGGGAACTAATTATACTAATAATTAGAAAGTGCCAATTTCCAATGAAACTCACTGTCGTTGGAAGGCCAGCATCTCCAAGAGCTCTTTCTATCTCATTAGATGGGCATATGTGCTGGAGTGATCTCCTTAACATCTTCCGTTTTCCATTGAATGCAGAATGCACCTATATTTTTAAGTAATAACAGTTACTAAGAAAAGAACTACAGGATGTCACTTAAATTTAAGTACTATTTTAGGTTTTATCATCCAAAATATATATGAATATCATCTCAAACCAGGTTAGAACTCAAGTTTGAAAGTCTATTTTAAGTTCCTACGGAACTACATGGAACTATGATGAGTTTTACTAACAATAAGTAAGGCTGCCTCAACATAGGAATCAACCAACCATGGAGAAAAAGCTTTTCGTGGAGGCCACTGAAGGATAGTCTGGAGCTTGTTTCAGCCTAAATGTAACAACAGCTGCATCAACCTACAGAAGCATACAATCGAAGCCTTAGTACCATCCTTTTAGTAAAGTAAAAGACTGTTCAAGTGGACCCCGTTAGAGAAAGGAGGACCTATTCCAGGTGAAGCTAGATTCGTTTAAGTTGAAGCTCAAAATAACAAAATATGATGCCCTGATATTGGTTAGATAACTTACATTAGGTTGAGGAAAGAAATTTGTTCTTGGGACTCTAAAGTTGTATTCAGGCTCTGAAAAAAAAAACATAATATAAAGATGACATAAGTTTTTGAAAACAATATTGACCTGGAATACATCAACAAAATTCTTTCCCATTGCATAAAGTTGAAAGCTGAAAAAACCAACAAATTAATACCAAACAAAAGCCTTCAATAAATCAAAAGCACTTGATGCAGTTTAAAAGCAAAGATTAAGTGAACAATGAATTCTAGAGCCACTAAATATTGTAGAAATACCAGAATAAAAATTAACAAAGACGTTGATGGGTCGGTATTCAGATGTCCGCAAAGACGATTCCACCAATCGCACAGCTGTTTCCTCCTGGTATTTTTCAAGCATTAAAGTTAGTAAACCAGTTTGAAAACTAAACCCAAACAGCCAAAAACAATCAACATAGAGAGACAAAAGACTTTAACATATTCAACCTCACATTTCTACCTCATAAAAACATTCGAAAATTTTGATGAAAAATGCTAGTTTTACCACATCAATAAATAAATCAAAAGGTACAAATAAAAACTTTACAGACCTGAAGCAAGAGAACAACTTCAGAGAAAATATCACCCATAGGAAGAAGTAGTTTAATTACATCCGTACTTATGTTAAAGGGTAGGTTAGAAACTACCTGCAAAAAGAACAAGTATAAACTAACAATGGATAAGATTGGCATGCCATTTTTTGGGGGGGGGGTGATTTATCTATTATTCACAAATCGACAGTCTCTTGATTAGCATTTACCATCAAATTGAAGTCTAAAAATTAATCTAACTTGGCTTCAAATGTAAATGAAGCACGGTTCTTACTTTGGCACGAATCAAGCTCACGTTCAAAGCCTTTCTACTTTCCAATATTGGAGAAATATGAGAACGGATGTGACATTTGACAAAATCCTCTTGTAATACCTACAATTTTTTTTTCATATAATATTAAACGAGATTCAAAACCCAATGAAGATAATCAATAGAGAAGTAATATTTGTCAGACAATATACTGAATTTACCTTGAACTTGTCCGTGGTTTCAAATCTTTCTCTTACAAGATCCACCATATGAGGATCCTACATCACCCAAAAAGAAAAAACTAAGCTATAATCTGTAGTAAAATTTATTTCCAGTAATTGCAACGTAGAAATGAGCGGACTTTTTCGATGGCGAGAACGGTGGCGCCGGAGTTTATGAGGACATTGGTCAAAGAACCAGTTCCCGGTCCGATTTCTAACACCACGTCACCTTCTTCTACATTGGCCGCTCGTGCCAGTTGCTCGTTAATTTCAGGATTCAACATGTAATGCTGCATATATTAAATATTACGAATTACTTAGTTTACCAAAGTTAACCCAGTGCATAAAAAACAGGATAGAAAGGTGGGGCGCGTAATTAGACCTGGCCGAGGGATTTTCGTGGGAAGCGACCTTTGGAGTTGAGAGCTTTGAGAGTGGCGTGGTAGTCGTCATCTCGGCTCTTCCTCGAAGCGCACACTACACGCAACGATACTGGTTGGTTTCGTGCGCCGGCGCTGCTTTTGGCCGCCGGGACTGTAGCGGTCGGGAGTGAAGGGAGAGAGTGGCAGAGCTGAACCGCAGTGGTCATTTCTTCCTTAGCGAGAAATTTGGAAAATGAATATTATTTTCTATCTCCTAACTTTTTTAATTCCAAAGTTACCCGATCTTAAATATAAAACTACCGTTTTGTAACGTCTCTCGAAAGTCAAAACTACCCCTACTTTTAAGATAAATTACACAATTTGTCACCCAACTTTGATAAATTTTTATTTTGCGTACTGAAAATAAAAACAATACAAATTTGGCACTGCCATCAATAATCATTTCATTTTAATCACTCAACTTTAATAATTTTCATTTTGGTCATTTTTTGTTAATTCAATGTTATTATACTCATTTTAGTCATCTAATTTTAATAAATTTTTATTTTGGTCACTCATTTTATTGTTTTAAAACCTGTTATTATTATTTCTTATTTTTAGAATTAATTTTAGTTTTTCCCTTAAAAAGGAAAAATCTAAGATTTTATAAGGAATTACATGGATTTTTTTAATTAATTTTAGTTAGTTCTAATACAACGGAAAACATGGGACTTTACTAGGAATTATCTAGGATTTTATAGAAAAAACCCCTTTTTAGAATTAATTTTTATTTCTTTTCTAGTAAAAAGGGAAAGAATCTGGGTTTCCTCATGAAAAACCTTGAATTTTTACTAGAAAAGCTTGGTTTTTTTTTTTATATAGATAATTGAGTTACAAGAAAAAAAACTTAGATTTCATCTCCACGGCTAAATAACTCAATCTCTTATAAAAATTCAAGATTTTTTTTAATAAATTAATTTTAGAAAAAGTAAATGTGTGACTAAAATGAAATTTTATTAAAGTTAGTTTACTAAAATGAAAAATGTTGTTAACGATAGTGCTTTATTTATATTTTTTATTTTCGATACTCAAAATAAAAATTTATAAAAAATAAATGATTAACTATGTAATAGACCCTGTTTTAAAAATCTAGATTAGCCTTTTTTATTTATAATCCATTGCAAATAAAAGAATTGTTAAAAGAATCAAATAATCCTTTGCTCAAAAAACAATTAAAAAAAATTATACTATTTGAAAAGATGAAAAATTCAACACATAATATTTTATTTTATTCGTTACTTTGTTTCGTTAAACAAATGGGAGAAAAAAAAACCTTTTCAAAAATGTATTTTTTTTTTTTAATTCGACTGGATTAGAATTAAAACAAAAAAACTGTAAAACAAAATAGGTCCATTTACTTAGTTGGGTGGGTTCACTTCAACTAAACAATCCTAAATGAAAACAATGAAATAGAAACAGGCCAACATCAAATGGCCCAGAATTTTAAAAGAAATAAAAACTAAAGAACAAAACAAAAAATAGAAACCTAATCCTATGCCTCCAGTCGTCAGAATAGCTGACCATCAAAAGGATTGTCGTCTCACATCATCAGGTACATTTTTATTATAGCAGATCTGCAAATTATCTTTTACTTTTCTGCTACGTTTTCAAAGAAATTAATTGTTTCGGTCTTTCAATTCAAGAGTCACCCACTTTCCCTCTCTACTTTCATTTCAAACATTATCAGACACTTTTTCTTTCCTTTCGGTACAAAGTTCTCAGACTCAGCTGCTCCATTTCTCTTCGGATAGTATTTGGAATCCCTCCCTTCAGGTAATGATCCTCTCCTTGTAACATTCCTTAATTCCAAACAGTCGGTGGAATAGGGTTACGAGATATTACCAGATATATCAGATAATTTATAAATAATTCACAAATAAAATAATATTTATAGTATAATTTAATAATTAAGTCCCTATATTAAACTCTCGAAGCCCAATATATGTATTGAAAGTGGAACGGGACTTGTTTGAATACTCCGAATTTTTTTATAACAAATTTTGACAATATTTCTGCTTATTTTTACATTAAACCCCATGCAAATTTAAACCGAAAACAACCAATACTAATGTTTCAACTAAAGATTTTACACATTTGAAACACTTCCAAATCATATCCATAGCATTAATTTAATACTTTAATAAAATATAATAACATATAAAGAAATAATTTATAACTTCATTCTTTATCTAATTTAGTATCAAATTTACCATTTATATAATTAAGTATTACCAAATGAAGAAATATATCACCAAAATCTTCATGTTACAGTCGGGATCGTTCTGGATGCTGAACCGAACCTTGAACTCTAATGACCTGCGCACGGAAACAATCGTACGCTGAGTATTTCATACTCAATGGTATTACTATAAATCAAACTATTTAACATTAATGAATAACAAATAGTAAATATAAAACTTTATAAATCTCCAAAACTAATTTACATATAATTTATAAAATTTTATAAAGCAATTTATCAACTAGTATTGTATTTCAACAATATCAATTTCCATCAAATTCATGAATCATAGATTTATACTATTAAATTTCACATACTAATTCAAATCATTATTTAGCTCATACTTTCATTTTCATACCTTCAATCATACAGATCAATAAATTTTCATTCTTATTTCTCATTTTTATTTTATTTACCGTATTAACAAGGCTCGGACCCTGACAGATACGCGGATTCCACCCAAACACACTAGAATATCCAACCCAAACACACCCGAAATAATATAAATCCTCCATAGCAGACCAGTATAATATAGCCTCCCAAACACACCGGTATATCATATCCTCCCAAACACACTAATAAGGCATTAAATGCCTCTTCGGATAAACCGAAGCATATAATAACAGAATTATCTTATCGGTCGAACTACAAATCTCCTCATCACATCACAATCCATATGGCATGCCATTTGTATCCAATCTAGTCCGACAAGTTAATAGGATATTATTTTACTTTTCCAATTTCGAATTCATTTTCACAACAATTTCAAATATTCGATCAATTCAAAACATCTATTATATCAATTCACATATAATTCAATATTCACACATATTTTTACTTAATTTCAAATATTATTACTTACCTTATCTTAGATGTCCAATGACTACAAATGTAATATAACATTTAATAAATAGTTTGAGTTATAGTAATACAAACCCGGAATACTCGTTTACTCCTCAACGATCTTTTCTTTTCCTTTGGATGCCGATGCCTCGTTTTCCTTGTTAGCTATGAAAATAATAATAATAATTTACATTATTAATTACAACATTAAATTAATAATTAATTAAATTTTAATTTTTTTATTCAATTTGTACTCCGATTCTAATTTAATCCTAATTGACTCTTTTAATTGTTTAAATTTATTAGTACTTCATTTCTATTCAATTTCCTATCAAATTCAGCCTAACTATCAATTATTCATAATAAAACCTTAATTTAAAATTCCTTTCAATTCAATCCCTAAAACACAAAATTTATAGCTTCCTTTACAATTTAATCTTTTTTTCAAATCTAACTTAGAATTCATTCAATTTAACCCCTAATTCAACAATTTATCCAACATGAACTATGTTTGGAAACCTAAGAACTTCCACGGCTTTTACTTAATTTCAACAAAACTTTGCTTTAAAACTTCTAAAACATTAAAATTAAGAGAAAATGACAAAATTTAGCTTACCACTTAAATTTGAAGCTTTAAAGTCCCAAATTTTCCCTTTTTCTTTCTTTCCCTTTTCTTCCCCTGTTTTTCGTTCTGCTTCTCTGTGCTTTCTCTTTTGTTTTGTTTTATCTCTTTTTATTATTTCTTTCATTACATACTTTATTTTATTTGCTTATCTCTTTTATATTAACTTAATAATAATATTATAAATATATTATTTAATAAAAAATGAATATTTTACAAATGTAATATTATATCTACTTACACATGTAATATATCATCATCCTACATTTGTTATATTTTTTATTTATTTATCATATAAAATCCCAAAATTTTAATTAATAATATTATTATTTAATTCTAATTATCTATTACTTTAATATTAAGTAAACAAATTGTTTTATAACAAATGTACCAATATTTTATTACAATTGTCATTATTCAATTTGTTTATTATACAAAAATTATATAATTTAATTATTTAATTTAATAAATATCTTTAACTTAAATAATAAGTAATTTAATTATTTATTTTACAATTGTACTAATATAATTTTTACACATGTATTAATGGTGTACCATACATTTGTCTTTATCTTATTTATTTTATAATTTAGTAATAATTAATATAATTTATAACTTAATAAAAATTTTAATAATAATTAAATATATATATATATATATATAATCTCATAAAAATCTTAGATTTTTAATTGCCTATATGCCGCCTCATTTACGACAAATAGCTTATTTGCCATTTTAATCCTTCTTTCTTTCTTTCTTTTAATCTAAAATTAGACTTTTAACCTTTATTCAATTTAGTCCTTTTTCACTAATTACTCTATTTTAAACTAAATTCATCTAATTAAAACTTAACTAGGCACACTACTAGACTCATAATTATTCCTAATAATTATTTACGAACCCGTTTCACTAAGACAAACGCCCAATAATGTACTTTTCTAGTGCCCACGGATTTTGGGTCGTTACACTCATTTCTTAAGTGCTTCTTTTGCGATGAGATGCACGCATGTGTTATCTGTCCTTGGGATAAACTAAAATTGAATCTCTTGAAAATGGGTCTTTGTGCCTTGAATGTCTTTGATAAGTGCTCCAATATTTGAACTGCCACGATCTACACTTTGGCACTTTTGTTATCACTGTTTTCGAATTTTTTATTATGTCCAAAACATTAAAACCCATATGAATCCCTAACCTTGTGGCTTGTAACCTTGCATGTGCTTCCGCCGCAAATGGAGATGCAATGTTGGAATGAAGAACTGTTTTAGATGCTAAGATTCTACCCCCACATCTTTTACAACCAGTCCTGACGCAGATCTAGATGTTTGCTGATCAAAAGCTGTGTCAAAATAAATCGCCACGTTTGTTCTCTGTTCGATTTGTGTATAACTCATTTTTGCTTCCAAGCTAAGAGTTCGTTCATCTATTCCTTCTAACTCTGAGATGTAGCTAGTGATTTGTTTTTTGAAATATCCCAACTGTTAAAAATTATTCTTTCATGTATTAACTTATTCCTGTTTGTCCAGATTATCCAGAGTCCACAACAAAAAAGTCGGCATTGCTCATTTGTCCATTGGTTAAAAATCCAAGTAAGCCAATCCCAAAATACTGAAGAAATATTATCAAGTACCCATGTGAAATTTAACAGCCTCCATACTTCTTTTGTTGTAGAGTAAAATCAAAAAACATGGTTGCTATCCTCTTCATCTTGCTAACACCTAATGTACCGATATGCAATATTTACTTTCTTCAGCTTTAGATTAGAAAACGTGGGAATGTAATTCCACGAAATCCTCCATCTGTAATTTGTATTTTCGAGGGCATATTTAAATTCCATAGGTTCTTGTAAAAGTTTTTGGTACCGGCTTGTATAATATTACTAGGAATCAGTGTAGTTTCTTGTAATAGTTTATAGGCACTTCTTAGTATTAAGTTTCCTAATGGTTCCCTTTTCTATACTTGACAATCTTCGTGGACCGATTTCGCCAAAGGGATATGTAAGATTTTCCTAGCATTATTCGTATTAAAGGTATTGACAATCAAATCACTCTTCTAAATTCTATTACCTTCATCAATTAAGTCGGACACTAATCTGATGTTTTCATTTCTGCTGTGATTTTGTAATATGTCTTCTTCGTTACCCGACACCCAAAGATCAATGCACACTGATATGCGATCTCCCCTGCCTACTTTCCAGCATAAGCCTTTCTCCAGTAGCCATTTTTCTGACCAAACATTCTTCTAGGTAAGTGAAGGTAAGTTTCTTAAATGAGCATTTAAAAAATTCTCATTCGGATAATACTTAGCTTTTAAGACTCGGGCTAACAAAGAATTGGGATAATTAATAAAACGCCAACCCTGTTTAGCTAATAATGCGATATTAAATTTATCTAAACTTCGGAAACCAAGACCACTAACTTCTTTCAGCAAACACATATCATTCCAAGCACATTAATGGATCCCTTTTTTCCTTTTATATTTTTGCCACCAAAATTTTGCGATTATTCCCTCTAATTTAGTGCATAAAGACTTAGGAAGCAAGAAACATGCCATTGAATAAGTAGGTATAGACTGTAAAATTTCTTTGATAAATACCTCCTTACTACATTGGAAGTGATACTTGATACTCTAGTTATCAATTCATCATTGTAGCCTATCTTTCAGATTTTGGAATGAAACTTTCTTCTTTCTACCCACTAGATTAGGTAAGCTGAGATATCGTTCTGAATCATTTGAGCTGCATACTCCGAGCACTCTAGTTATTGTTCTTCTGACTTCCTCCTATGCATTAGTGCTGAAAAAAATAGTAGATTTATAAAAATTAACTCTTTGACCCGAACAAATTTCGTATTCATGTAGAATCTATTTCAAATAAGTTGCATTCTTTTCAGTGGCGGTCTCAAATAAAATACAATCATCTGCAAAAAGTAGGTGAGAAATCTGTGGGCCACTTCTGATTGCCTTAACTCCTCCCATTGATTTTTCTTGTATCTCTAGCCTCATAAGACTGGATAGGCCTTCTCCACAGATCAATAAGAAGAATGAACTCAATGGGTCACCCTGTCTTAAACCTCTTGAAGGGAAAAAAGTTTTTCCATTATATCCATTTAAGACCACCGAGTAAGATACTGTAGTAACACATTTCATTAGTAGGGCCACCCATTCCGAATTGAATCCCAGCTACTTCATTATTTATTCCACAAAATTCCATTCAACCCTATCATAGGCCTTGCTCATATCCAATTTCATTGCCATAAAGCCCTTTTTCCATACCCTCTTATGTCTCAATGTATGTAGGAGTTCATAAGCAAGCAAAACATTATCCGAAATCAACCTCCCTAGAACAAAAGCACTTTGGGCCAGATCTATGCATTTATTCATTACTAATCGGAGACGATTTTATAGCTTTAGCCAATAATTTGTAAATTACATTACACAAGCTAATTGGCTTAAATTGAGTAATATCTGAAGGGTTTGCAATCTTCGGGATTAACACAATATTTGTTTTGTTAATTAACTCGATATTCATACCTCCATTTAGATGAGTAAGGCAAAACTTTGTAACGTCTTCCTCAATAATTGCCCAGCACTTTTGATAAAATATCACCGGAAAACCATCATCTCCTGGTGCTTTTGTAGGACCCAATTCCGCCAGTGCCTCTTGGATCTTCTCATTCGTATATCTTGCCTTGAGCTTTAAGTTATCCTCATCAGAAATGCAACGAGAAATTCCTAATAAAATATGCTCGTAATTTCCCCTTCTCCCAGCCGAAAACAAGTTTTCAAAAAATGATTTAGCTATCATCTCCATTTCACCAGTTTCATTCGTTACTCGTCTATCATCATACTGTATTTTACGAATTAGATTCCTCTGTCTTTTCTGCGTTGCCTGTTTGTGGAAGAAAGTTGTATCTTATTATTTTAATTTAGAATATTTTTTTATACATTAATTATCTCTCTTATTTTCTCTCCTCACCTTTTTTTCTATTAAACATACTTAAATTTTATTTTTTTGATTTCTTCATTTGTTTCCTCACATCCTTTCACTTTTATACTCTACTAAATATAAGTGTCTAACTAAATTGGAGTCATAAGTTAACTCGACACTAACTTGATCAAGAAAAGCATTTAAAAAATTAAATTTATAACAATTAATAAATATTACCTATTCTATAATAATTAATAAACATTATTATAATATTTTTTATACTTTTATATAAAACTATAAAAGAACAAACAAATTAACCCCCTCCCCCCAAAAAAGAAAATACATGGTGGGACTTAAGTCCTCATAATAGGACTTAAACATAGAACATCAAACTTTCTAATTCTTAAACTTCACGGTTTCAATCAGTGCTTCGTTATTATTCTTACTACAACATAAAACATATAAATGGTTTTTTGTGATGATTTGCACTGTAGGGGTGCCAATAGTCACAAAGAATAGGGCAATTCACACCATGAAATTGGAAAGTGAGGAGAACCACTAAATTGGGAATTATAAGGAAACTAATAGAATGAGTTTTTGTTGAGTAAGGTTGCTTATGTTCTCATGTTCTTTGATCCTAATGTTAAGGGGTATTTATAAAAGGGAGGAAAGTTGGATGTAAGACCCAAACATTGCATGTAAACATTATGATAAGGTAGCGATAGTCAACCTAATATACTATTTGACTTGATTTAAAATGACTAAAATAGGAAGCTGTCAAATGTGATGTAACGACCCAAATTCCACGGGCACCGGAAAAGTGATTTTAGGGCCTCCGTCTTAGGAAAAACGAGTCGTAGGGCCTCTATATTAGTAAATCGAGTTAGTAAATAGTTATTAGAAATATTTGAGTGTTTAGTTGTGTGTTTAATTAAGCTTTGAATAGGAGAATTTAGTCTAATTAGAAATAATTAGTAGAAATGAGCATAAAAGTTTAATTATAGAATAGAAAAATATTAAGGGCTTAATTGATAGAATTATTAATTTGAACTTATTAAGGGATTAAATTGTAAAAGAGGTTATAAGTTTTGTGTAACACCTCCTAACCCCACACCGTCTCCGGAACAGGTTCACGAGGTATTACCGGAACCATACACTAACTTACGAAATAAAAACGAGGCATAAATTTGAGTTTCAATCAAAAACCCTCTATTTACCATCAAATAATTCTTAATATAGGCCTACGGGACCCAAAATAAGTTTAGAAATTGATTCGGGATCAAACCGGGAACTTTTAAAAATTTTCTTGAAAAACAGGGGCACATGGCCGTGTGGCTTGGGACATGCCCTTGTGGACAGCCCGTGTGGAATCACAATGCCGTGGGGCCAGGCCGTGGGCAGTCCTGACTTGCCACACACGGCCGTGTGACCAGCCCGTGGAAGAATCTGTTTCTCCCACACGGCCAGGGCACACGCCCATGTGATTTGGCCGTGTGAAAACTGCATGTTTCATCATTTTTAAGCTATTTTTACCCACTAAACATACCAAATACATACCCAACTCTGTGACTTATAATTAACAATCAAAAATCATTCAAATCAATTTCAAACTTAGCAAAAACTCATTCATTCACTCATAAAACTTCTTAAGGTTTATAAACCATATTTACATTCAAAATATTTAATATTTACAAGTAACAAATATGAAACCTAGTACATGCCACATTACCAAAAGATAAATACATCACCACAAATTTGAGCTGAGATCGGGATTGACTTGGATGCTTGACGAAACCTCAACTTTACCTAACCTGCACACGGAAAACAACCGTACGCTGAGTATTGAAAATACTCAGTGGTATTATCATAATTCAAACTAAAGCAACAATCAAATAGCATACACGTACATGGATAATCACAAATCATTGCATATAATCACATACCAAGTTATCATATTACAATACATCATTTCCCATATTTGAATCCATATTCAATCAATATCATTTCTAATAATTCATGAATCTTGGGTTCACATTTAAGTCACATATAAACACTCAATTCACATTTCACATATGAATGTTTCATAACACTTTGATTTATGCTTTCAATCACATATCACACATCTCATTTCAATAACTCAATCACATTTATTCGTAATTTATCACTTCACTTATTTTTCCCTATTAACTTGACTCGGACTTTGGCGGATACACGGATCCAACCAAACACACCATATTGGTACCCAGTGCCTCATCGGATAGTTCGAAGCAAAGTTGACACCCAGTGTCTCATCGGCCTAGCCGAAGTAAAGTGGCACCCAGTACCTCATCGAATCTATCCGAAGCAATATGACACTCCAAGTGTCTCATCGACTCGAGGTCGAAGTAACCCTGAACACTTCCAATCCTATGGCATGCCAACTATATCCACTAAGCCCGACTAGTTAATAGGGTATCGAAAACATATATCAATTTCAATCACTTTCTATTATTTTCAATCAAATTCACATCATTTGCTCTTTGGCCACATTTTCTCACATAATTTTCAATTCAAGCATAACTTCCATTCTCAATTGATCAAAATCATTTCCATCAACTCAATCACATTAATAACTCAATCTCATTTGCATACTAACATTGCTCAATTCAATCATATAATTCAATCTCACATGCATATTTTTGCTCATCAAATAAATCTAATACACATTCAATCCAACATCAATATTTACCCGCATTCAATTTCCATACACATATATTAAATAAATTAAACACATAATAAGAAATAATTCAAATTATGATAATACAAATCGATATTTTCCCGAGCTACTCCTCGACCACTTTTTATTTTCCCTTCGTATTTGATGGCTCGGTTTCCTTGTTGGCTACGAAGATTAGCATAATTATAATCAATTAACTATGCACATAATTCATACAAATTTCTAAGTTTCTAAACAACTTTTCTCATAATACCGAATTTGTCCTAACTAACTTCATCTTCTCCCTTTTGATAATTCACCTCATTTTCTTATTCAATTTCCATCAAAATTTTCATATAACTATCAAATTTTCATCAATTTTTCATAATTTCGAATTTCTTTCAAATTAGTCCCTAAAACTCAAAACTTATACCCTATTTTACAATTAAGTCCTTAAATCAATTCTAATCAATAACTTTATCAAATTAATCCTCAATTTCATCATTTTCTCAACATGAACCCCACTCAAATACCTATCAACTTCTAATATCTTCACAAAAACTCAAAAGTATACAACTCTAAAGTCCCAAAAATATTAAAATTACAAAGAAATGGACTTAATTGACTTACCAAATTAATCCCCAAGCTTTAATCCTTCAATTTTCCCTTTTTCCTTCTTTCTTTCCTTCTTTCTTTCCTTTTCACGTTTGCTCTGTAACTTTTCTATTCTTTTTCTTTTGTTTTCTTTATTTTATTAACCTTTATTTCATTTACTAATTTTAATTACTAAAATATCTAATTAAAAATAAATAAAATTAATACACATGTATTACACACATACATACACATGTATCATCCATCACCATAAATTTGTCTCTATCATAATTAATCAACAAAAATTATAATGTCACATATTTAATATTAATTATAACAAATAAATAAATAAATATCCTTTACTTAATAATTAAGCAAATACATATATAACATACATTTGTACCAATAAAATTAATACACATGTATTTTATCCATCATTCACACATGTCACTTTTATGGTCTAACTACTAATTTAATCCCTTAATATTTTTCTATTCTATAATTAAACTTTTGCATTCTATTCATTTAGTCCTTTCTACTAATTATTTCTAATTAAACTAAATTCACTTCACCAAAATCTAATTCAACTTATAACTAATTTCATAAATATTTTTAATAAATACTTACGGACTTATTTTCCTAAGACTGAGGCCCTAAGACTCGTCTTTCCGGTACCCGGGAATTTTGGGTCGTTACATTTTGTGTTTAAGGGACTAAGTTGAAAGAAAACTTGCATTAGGGTTCTAATATGAACATTTGATAGTTAATAGGAATATGGAAGGAAATTTAGTATAAATAAAGTAGTAATTAAGTTAGAAAAGTAAATGGGTTCATTTGAGTTAAATTAGAAATTTAGGTAAAAATTTTATATTTAATGTGAAATGTATGTGTAATTAATTAATTGTAATTATGCTAATTTTCGTAGTAAACAAGGAAACCGAGACACCTAATACGAAAGGAAAGGAAAAAGTATCGAGGGATGGCTCGAGAAAAAAATCGGTTTGTATTATCATAATTCAAGTTATTTACTATTGTATGTTTAAATTATTTAATATATGTGCATGGAATTGGAATTGAAATAAGTAGTGATATTTAATTTGAATGTGATTGGAATTAATTTGAATTGATGATATTGAATTGAATGGAATTGGAATGTGAAACGTGAATGGATAGTGTATTTGATTTTGAAAGTGTTCTTATGATATGAAATGTGAAATGAAATTAGTGCAATGAGATTGAATACATGAACTAAAGGTTCATGAAATGTTCAAAGTGGAAATATGTGATTATGTGAATTTGATTGAAATAGAGAAAGGAATTCAATACCCTATTAACTAGTCGGGCTTAGTGGATATAGTTGGCATGCCATAGGATTGGAAGAGTTCAGGGTTACTTCGACCTCGAGTCGATGAGACACTTGGAGTGTCATATTGCTTCGGATAGATTCGATGAGGTACTGGGTACTACTTTACTTCGATTAGGCCGATGAGACACTAGGTGTCACTATATTGCTTCGAACTATCCGATGAGGCACTAGGTGCTAATATGGTGTGTTTGGTTGGATCCGTGTATCCGCCAAAGTCCGAGTCATGTTAATAGGGGTAATTATGTGAAATTAGAAAATCTATTGAATTTGATTATTTGAACCTTTGAATGAACAATGAAAGCTATATTGTGAATTGAAATGAGAAATGATATTATATTATGAGATTAAAGGTTCATGAATGGTTCCTATTGAAATGTGAATTAGATATGTATATGTGATTGAGAGATGAACCTAAGGTTCATGAATGATTGGAACTCTATTGTTGAGATATTGATTCAAATGTTGAAAATGACACATTGATAATATGATAATTTAGCATGAAATTATATGTTTGATGTACTATTTATCTAAGTATGTTATGATATTTGATCGTAGTTATATATTTGAATTATGATAATACCACTGAGTATTTCCAAAACTCAGCGTACGGTTGTTTCTCGTGTGTAAGATAGGCAAAGTTGAAGTACAGTCAAGCATCCGAATCAATCCCTGCTTCAGCTAAATTTTTGGTGATGTATCTATCTTTTGGTAATGTGGCATGTACTAGGTTTAGTATTTGTCACTTGTAAATGTTTTATGTTTTAAATGTAAATGTGGTTTATAAACCTTAAGAAGTTTTTGGAATGAATAAATGGGTTTTTGCTAAGTTTGAAAATGAAATGAATGGTATTTGATTAAGATTTATAAGTCAATGATTTGGGCATGAAATAGGTATGTTTAGTAGGTGGAAATAGCTTAAAAATGATGAAAAATAGTGTTTTCACATGGCCAAAACAAATGAGCGTGTGCCCAGGCCGTGTGGCAAAGTAAGTATTGCCCACGGGCTAGTTACACGGCCGTGTGTAGCAAGTCAGATCTGCCCACGGCCTGGCCCCAAGGCCATGGGGAGCCCTACGGGCAGACCACACAGGCATGTCCCAAGCCACACGGGCATGTGCCCCTATCTTCAAAGAAAAATTTCCCAATTTAGCCCCAAATCACTTTCTAAACTTATTTTGGGCCCGTAGGCCCATATTAAGGACTATTTGTTAAAAACTAGAAGGTTTTAGACTGAAACTCAAATTTATGTCTCGATTTTGTTCGTTTATTAGTGTATTGTTTGGTAATACCTTGTAACCCTGTTCCAGCGACGGTTTGGGGTTAGAGGGTGTTATATATGATATATTGATGGTTGTGTTTAGGGATTTTTTCAATATATCTTCACAGATTAAGTGAGCCTTAAGATACGATGCTCGAGTGAGGACTTAGGGTTTAGGGCTCTCAGGCAAAACAATGAGAGGACTATGTTGTCATAGCTTGGTCAAAAGTATGAATATAGGTCTTTATGGAGAAGATCATTATGTCAATGGATCATTTTATTGATGGAAATTGTTCTAGGTACTACATAAGTTATGGGGTATAACAATTGTATCCCTAGAGAAAAAAAATGTTATAAACTAACTTGGTTTAAGTTGTCTATTTTAGGTAAAGGTAACGGTCGTCACTTGGAATGACTTTCGTTTTTAAGCGTCATCATTATTCTTCAATTCTTTACTGATTGTTTTTAAACACATGGCTTTTCCTAATTTGTGGTGGGAGAAGGTGTTATATATATCTGTCATCATTTCATTCAGAATGTTTCTTCTTATATTACTACACTAGTTATATAAATAGGGAGTGTGCTTTATTTGGATATTAACATCTTTGTCTTTTTTTATTGTCATAATATTTTCTCGTGGGATTTTATCATTGCGTGCTTTAATGGGAGTTTGTCATCTTTGTCCTTTTTAATTGTCATAATATTTTATTGTGAGATTTTGTTGGGGTAGAGATGGTTGACAATTCTTGCAACAGCCTAAATTCAGTGATGTCGGAACAATGGTTTTGTGACCACAAATTCGAGCTAAAAAGATATTTTATTTTAAAATTTTGATATAATTTGTGTTATGATAGGAAGGTTGTATGAAAATTCTGATAGGAAAATTTTACCAATTAAGTGGTTAATTAGAGAAATGACCTAATTGCATAAAATGTAGAAGTTGAGTGCTAGAAACTAAAATGATCAAATAGCTATGAAATTCAAAACTTAAGGTCCTTATATGATAATTAGACCATCAATCAAAAGATGGAAAATACCTTTGTTGAATCATCTATGGAATTTGAGAAAAAGAAAAGGACAAAATTGGAATTGGGAAAGATAAAAGGACAATAATGAATTAAATCAGAAATATCATTCTATTATCATCATATTCTTCCCCAATTTGCATGGAAATCCTATGAGGGAGAGAAGAAACTAATCAAGTTTAATTGGGTAAGTTTCCATGTCACATTTTTAGTAATTTTTATATTTTTTAGATCGGGATAACTAGTTCTTTCTATTTTGGGGACTAAATTGAAAAGTTATCAAAGTATGAAAATTGTGCCATGGATGAATATGCTGGAAAATGAAAATTTATGGTAGAAAATGAAAGGTTGTTAGTAGATAAAAAAAACTTTTACAAAGTGATTTTGGATGAAATTGTGAAATAGGTACTAAATTGTAAACTTATAAAATTCAAAGAAAATTTTTTATTTTTGTGAAATCCATGGACTGTTATTAATATATAGGGAATTCAGTTAGGCTTGGAAAGGGGATTGAATTGCATGAATTTTATTTCTAAGCCTAGAGACAAATTTGGAATTAATGAAAAGTTTAGGGGCAAAATAGTAATTTTGCCTAAGGAGTAAATTGAACTCAATTGAATATGAATGGAATGAAATTGATGATTAAATTCATTTATATAGATCCAGACAACTCAAATACGAGATTAGATCGAGGAAAAAAAAAGTCTCGAAATAGTAGACTTTATTAAAGAACAAGCATTAAGGTAAGTTCATGTAACTTACTACTGAATCTTTGAATGCTTGAAATGTATGTTATATGATGTGAATGACAATTGAATGTTTAATGTGTGAATATGATGAAATATTTAATATTACTTGAGAAAAAAGGAGAAAATCTCGGTTGAAAAAAAAGAATCTGATGGAACAATGAAAAAGAGGTACTGCATATGGTGTGAATAGGATTTAACCCAGACGGGTAATCCTAATATAAACCCTCTCGATGTATATGTTATGGAATGGATTTAGCCCGGATGGGTAATCCATATTAAGCTCTATAGAGTATTTGTCACTGAAATGGTTTAACTTGGACTGGTAATCCTGGCAAAACTCTTTGAGCATATGTTACAGGGGATTTAGCCTGGACTGGTAATCCTGCTGTATGAAATGAGACTCGGAAGTGCGCTCTCTGACAGGGGTAAATGTGAATTGACGAACTATAAATTTGTACACTATAAGTGTACTACCGAGTATCCATTGAAATTTCAATAAATTCAACGGGATAAACTCATGAAAGGTATAAGCGATATAGAAGTAATAAATATATGGGAATCATGAAAAGATGAGCTCATCATTCGTCTATGAATTGATATTGCAAGAAGTTATTTGACAAACTCAAAGTGCTTACTCTGTTTTATTTTTCTTGTTTTATAGTGCTCGAAAGCTCGGAAAGGTTAAAGAATGGTCAGAGAATCATCATACTATCTACCGGCATATTTTGGTATATAAAAACACATTGTTTTGGCATAATGACATGTATAGGCTACTTAAACTAATGTGGATGTTGAATTAGATAAATGTACACTAGCCATTAGTGTGGCTAGGAATGACTTTATTTTGGTTTTGATATATAAAATAAATTATGGTATTACATGTATACATGGAATGGACTAGATTGCTAAGGTTGAATATGTAAGTTTCAAGAGGTGAGATCGGTACTAAGAGTGCAAGTGAAAACATGACATATTGAATGATGTAATTGATTGAAAATCATGTTCAAACCGTTTGGTTGATATTTGGAAATGTTTTGTGCAGGTTTGGATAAAAATGGGTGAGAAATAAGGCTTACAAAATAACCTTATTTTTTCCACAAGGGTAGACACACGGGCGTGTATCTAGGCCGTGTGTGACACACGGTTTGGTACATGGGCGTGTGTCAAGGTCGTGTGTCCCCGCATCCTAAAATTTGGGAAACAGAATGCCCTGAATTGAGCACACGGGCTGAACACGAGCGTGTACCTTACCCGTGTAAGGTACACGGCCTGGATATGTGGGCGTGTAATAGGCTGTGTGAAACCTGCACCTAAATTCGAAAATTAAAATCAACCATACGGCTTAACAACATGGGCGTGTGCCTTGGCCGTGCGAGATCAATTTGTTCATGAGTTGCAAGTCAGAGAGTTACACAGGTAAGGGACATGGGCGCGTGTAGCCACATGGCCTAGAACTTGGGCATGTCATATAGCCGTGTGAGCCACACGGTCTGACCACACGGACGTGTGACCCTTAGTTTTGAGAAAAATTTTGGGATTTTGTGAAAATTCGCCAAAGTCCCGATTTGGTCCTGAATTATTCTAGTGCATGTTTTGGGCTTTAAGGGCCCATCTAAGGGACGTTTCGAAAAATTTCGGGATATGAATAGTACTTGACTCGGTTTAACTGTAAATGTTCTGTAAACTTTGGTAATACCTTATAACCCTGTTCCGGCGACGGATACGGGTTTGGGGTGTTACAATTCTCTAAAAAAAAGATATTATAGTAGAAGGTGAAAAGTTATCATGCACTACAATAATAGATGAGATTGTGGCTTTGTTGCGTTTATGACATTTGCAATTTGTGCAGCATAAGTATGGGTTTTTAGTGTCATCGAGTATTCATTTGATGGAAAACTGATAGTCTGTGGACGAGGCTTCTTTTTTCTCCTACACCTATTTTAGATTGGTTTTCATCTGCCCAAGAACTAATGATTTGTGAGGATCTTGTGAGTTTGTCATGTTGCTCTTGGGCAAATTATCAAGAGCCTATTAGCGGTTTCTAACGTTGTAATTTTGGATTATACCAAACATCGAGAAAATCTTCCACAACTAGATTTCATAATATATTTACTCTTTCTTCTAGTAATCTTTTTGGCGTAAGGGAGTTCCAACCCCGAAATGTCATGGTGTATCAATTTTTGGACATTGTTTTTTGCCTCTATAAATTGGGGAATTTTCATTTATCTTATCATGGGCTATCCCAACATTTGTCTGACTTATTGCTCCCCAATGACTGGTTCTTCTGTCGAGAGACAATATCATTTTATATAGGGAGTCGGGGGGTTACATTTAAAAATTATCAATTAAGTTATTAATAAAAATACCATTGTACATAGTCACGTAAATGTGAGTTTGGCTGCCATTTCAAGCGGATGATGGATGTAAGAAGTCCTTAATCTTTCACTCGCTTAAATGAAAATGGACAACCGATTAATAAAGGAAGAGAGTGAAAAGTTTTTTCGAATGAAATGCTACACTAATTTATTGTATTACTATTGAAAACTACATTGATTAATTGACCGCACACTTTGTTTGATTATAATTAGAATATTTTAAAAGTATTATTTATTAAATTATATTTGATTAACTTGTAATATTACATCTTGAAGTATTTTTTTTACGTCCCCTTTTTCTGATGACGTTTGCCTATTTATATGGGTATTATTTATTGAGATAATAAGCTAAGTAGATTTTATGCATATAAACACATGCCTTACTCTAGATATGTAACACCCTTAATCTGTATCCATCGTTGGAACAGAGTTACGGAGCATTGCTGGAGTTTATAGATCAAATAAATAGATATTTCATATCATATAACATTCATGTCAAAAACCAATAGAAATCCAACTTATTATCCCTTATACAAGCCCTTGGGGCCCAAAATACACGTTAGAAACAAATCGGGACTAGATCGAGTACTCAAAGAATTTTTCAAAAACAATTAAAAAAATTTCAAAGTTGTAGGGGACACACGACTGTGTGGCCAGACCGTGTGACTCACACGGTCAGGAGACACGCCCGTGTGCTAGGCCGTGTAAGCATACTGACTTGCGCAATTTAAAAGATACAGGGGACACACGACCGTGTTATCTAGCCGTGTGTCACACGCGGCTAAGACACATGCCCGTGTAGATGAAAATAGGCCATTTTCCAATCCACATTTCTCACCCAATTTGGTACCAACCTAAACACAACAATTTGCATATCAACAAGACATAACAAGACATTCAAATCAAGTCAAAATCAAGTCTTAAACATGTATTATCACAACATACAACCAATATGCCTTTAGGCACCTTAAATGACAAATTAGTAACATGTTAACCAAATATCCATATTTACCTAGATAACCAAATGCATATATGCATAATTGTACCAAATATACTATTTCAAGCCAATCATCAATATACCTGTAAGTTTTCCATCATTCAACCATATCAAGCACTCATTAAATATGTTAATACCACATATATGAACACATCAAAATATATCAAACACAAGTCATTCAAATGGCTTGCCTTAACAAAATATTTATATACCAACATTGACCAAAATATCCTATACATGCCATTATAACTAGAATTAATTTATTGAAAGTACCAAAAGAGCTGATGGATAGTGTGAAATAGCTCCGACCAGCTTCCAACGTGAATGAGCTTCCGAATTACCATAAAACATGAAAAATAACACAGAGTAAGCATTTAAGCTTAGTAAGTTCGTATAACACGGAATTTAACTTACCATATATCTATACAATAGGTAAGTAAACATAGCATATTGTCGAAACCATTTTTTAAAAAAAACGGATGTCGACTTATTTTAAAAAACAAAAACGGGAGTCGCCACCAACCTTTTTGGGTGCGATTGGATCACCTTATAAAACGTTTTGGTCTACGACAAATAGAGAAAATAGGTTCGGGAGTCGGTTACGCGCGGGGAAGGATTAGCACCCCCGCGACGCCCAAAATTGGTACCAAATTGAGCAATTTTCTGTCTTAAGTCGAAATTTGGAAAGATCTAAAAATATGATTCTTTTTGAAACCGGGATAATTTAAGTAGAGAAATCGAGATTCCTTTGCCTCGGAAGAATTCGAACATCACATCCAGCACGATTGGACACGAGGTTCTTTAAATCCTTCGAAACGAAAGTCGTCTCGTGAGTTACAAAATTTTACTTAAAAGGGTATTTTAGGTATTTAGATGAGCGAGAAATCGCAACCCAGCACGTTAGGGTACTATTTCCCGTATCTCTAAACACTAAAACATTGCCTCGTTTTTGAAACATTTGGATAATAATGCGATTGAGCTTAAAATGTGATATTCAAAAAGATGGCAGTAGCAATATTTTCAGTAAAAACAATAATAAGGATGTTTTTTTAAAAAAAAAAAGGGTATATGCGTGACGTAGTTGTAACAAAACATACGAGTGGGATAATATAAAAGTGTGAACGATATGACGACAAAAACACGTAACGTGATAAGAGTGTATATAAGATAGTATATTATAACATCCTATGACATTAAAGAATGTGTATGTATATGTATGTGTATATAATTGCGATATATAGAAAACATGTAAAGATATATTGAAGACATATATATATGTAATAGTATCGAAGTATAGTGTATATATTTTAGAATTATAGCAATGAAAAGCAATCATTATTAATAAACATATAAATACATATATATATATATATATATATATGGATATATGGAATAGTGTAATATTGAAAGTATATAACAAAAAATATGAAATTTAAACTATATGTAATCTATATGTACGTGATGATGAAAAGATATACGAAGGTAATATGAAAATGTATATATATAAAAGATATGTACGTAATATGGTGCTGAAAATATATATATATCTAAGATGGTATAAAGTATATAGTTAATAATATCGAAAGTATTTATGAAAAATATAATATGATACTAGATATACATAATATAGGGTTAAATACATATATATATACACGGCATATAAAGGACATATATATATACTACATAGATATATAAAAAATATAATATATATATATATATTAGAAATATTAATACTAAAGTATAATTAATGATAATTAAAATACACATATATATGAAAATATATAATAATATTAATTATAATTAAAACTAATGTTAACGATATCAATATAAAATAATAATAAAGTAAAAATAGATAACAATAATAGTAGTATAAAGTAACATCATAATTTTTAAAATAATAATACTAAATATAGTATAATATACTAATAATAATAATATAATAATATAATAATATAATAATAAAAGATAGTAATAATAGCGATGATACTAATAAAAGATAATAATAATGTAATATAATAATAATCATAATACAATAATAATAATAATAATGAAGATTAAACTTAAAAGAAAATAATAAAAGGTGAAAAAGGGACGAAACTGAAATAAAAATAAGATTTTGGGGTGAATTTGAAAAGGAAATAAGAAGGAGGGACGTATATGGAACGCGCGAACACACTGGAGGGGCCGAAACAGCAATTACCCCTTCTCTTCAAAACGCAGTGCAGCGATAGGGGGCCAAATCGCAAACGCGATAAATCTTCGGGCTAAATCATAATTTGAAAAACTTGATTGTAAAGCCTAGAAAAAGCGGAAGGGCTTGAAGCGCAATTAGCCTTTCCGCTATTAAAAACACGCGGATCCTTAGCGGTTTGGGTCGGGTCGACCCGACCCGGGCCACCTAGTATAAAACTTAAAAATTTTCTTTTTTTGGGCCATTTGCACGGGTAAGGAAAAAAAAAAAGCGAAAGAAAGGGAGAAGGGAGAGGGAAGAGAGAGATGAGGCTCCGGGGGAAGGACCCGGTCACCGGACCGGTCATCGTCGCCGGCGCCGGTGCACGGTGGCCGGAAAAAGGTAAAAAAAATTCTAAAAATTTTATTTTTATTTATTATTTTTTTATTTTCGGAACTAGATGTGTACATATATATATTCATGTATATTTGTAAGCGGTGAAGGAGAAAAAAAGGAAAAGGAAAAAGAAACCGATTTGAAAATCGGGAAAATCACCTCTGTTTTCTGATCTTAGATTTCGATGTTTTGGTTGCCTTTTTTCTGGATCGATTTCTTTGTTTCCTCTTTGTATTTTGACACTTATGGATTCAATATTAGTCTATCTGATTTGTATTCGAAAATCTCCCAAAAAAAGGGTCTTCCCTTACAAAATCTTATTCGGGTTTTATAACCCTTTTACATGTTATTTTTATTATTTACTGTCCTTTCTTTCTAATCCTTTGCAGGTGCTATAGGCGGTGGCGTGCTGCAGGTGGAGTGACCGGTGGCAGAGAGCAGAGACAGAGAGCAGAGACAGCAGTTGGGGAGGGTGGTTGCGGCGCTGATTTTAGGGGGTAGGGTTAGGTTTAATTTTCTGATTTTGTTATCTGATTTGGACTAAGTTGTAACGGGCTAGGGGTATTGGGCTTGTGATTTTGGTCTGTTGGGTTAGGTTTGGGCTGGTATTTAGTGTGTGTGGGGTTAATTTGTAATGGGCTGTAGGTCTTTTTGTAATTAGGCCAAAATTGGCCTATAACAGCTGCCCCTCTTTGCTCATTGTCGTGAAATGAGAATAGAGCAAAGACACAAAGAAAGGCCAATTTTGCCTGGTCTCGCCAAATCCTGACTTCTCTTCGGTGCCCTTTTTGTTCAGGTAGTCTCTTTCCAGCCCACCGCCTCTTGTAACTTTGGTCCAATCTACTGCAACTTCAGAGGTATGTCTTGTAACTTCAATCTACTCGCATCCTCAGAGATATAATAACTCAGAGAGATGAGATCTATAACTTCAATCCTCTTTGCTGTCAAATCTGCTTTTACGATCTATTTTTTTGCCAGTATAGAGAGATAAGATCTGCCAAAACTTGATCTGTTACCCTACTGCTTAGGGGGTTAAGATCTGCTGGAATTTTGCCTATTACCCTATTGCTTAGGAAGTCAAGGCGAGTAGCTGAAATCTGCTCCAACACTGCTGTATGGAGATAAGATCCGCTAAAATTCGATCTGTTACCCTACTGCTTAGGAAGTTAAGATCTGTTGGAATGTGATCTGCTCCGCTCTTGCTCAACGAATATAAGATCTGCTTTGTTTTGCCTGTTACCCTACTGCTTAAGGAGTTAAGGCGAATGGCTGAAATCTGCTCCATTGCTGACGTATGGAGATAAGATTCGCCAAAATTCGATCTGTTACCCTACTGCTTAGGGAGTTAAGATCTGTTGGAATGCGCTGTCTCCATCAATCTTGCTACATTGTCCACTGGGGAATCTATCTGTAGGATCGATTTCCTGAGGTTTATGCTTATGCAAATGATTAGGATGCCATGATCAAAATGAGTCAAATGCTTCCAAATTGCGCATATTATGATGTAAAATGTTATGAGAATGATCCCTACTTCGGCTATCACTACTCGTTCATCCAAGCTTCACTCGAGGTGTCATTTACACTCTGTTTGTATGCCCCAGATCAAGTTGGTTCTATTATGACCTGCCGAAAATGATCCTTTCCTAGGATCGAATTGTTTGAATTTTCTAATCAACACTTAAACTGAAAAGGAAGTTTTCATTGAGTATACCCAACCTTTACACATGGGGGTTCTTTAAACAATCGTTCCGTTTTAGTTTCTTGTATTATCAGGAGATTTTATAGAGTAATATGCAGGACTTCGTTTGTAAAGATATTTTAGTTCATCAATCATTATTTCAATGTAACACCTTTTATAAATAGTGGAAGGCAAAACCTCAAAGATAATCAGATTTGAACAAAGTTATCAAAGATACAAAGGAAATTAATCTGACAACATATCTTAGAGGAGATCAAAAGATAGTGAACATGACAAAAAAGGTCAGATGCCCTAGATATTGCAGCTTGAGCTTCCATATAAAAACTCCGTGAAGACTGCTTCGGGTTTGACATGTGTTCAGAAGATTCAAAGTACTTTGTTGATGCCCCGGTATGTAATGTACTCCACTACCTGTCAGGTCAAGTACAGTGAGATGCGTGTCGTTCGAAATTTGAGCCACCCTTTCAGGTTTTCGACTCAAAACCCCTTTAGTCTCAAGGCCCCTTTGCGGGTTTTCACCTTGGCTTCTCTATTTTTTTGGGGGGGGATAGAAGTCTCAAAGGGCCCTTTTGCGGGTTTTCACCTTGGCTTCCTTTCTTTTAGATAAAATACTTATTGACTGAGTCCGAATTCACTAGATTGGGTAAACTTTTTCCATCCATTTCTGTCAAAATCAACGCACCACCAGAGAAAGCCTTTTTCACAACGTACGACCCTTCCCAATTTGGCATCCACTTCCCTCTGAAGTCCTTCTGTATGGGAAGGATCTTTTTCAGTACAAGGTCCCCCTCGTAAAATTCTCTTGGACGGACCTTTTTATTGTAAGCTCGCATCATTCGCTTCTGATACATCTGACCGTGACGAATTGCCTTTAACCTTTTCTCTTCAATCAGGTTCAGTTGATCGTATCGCGATTGAATCCGTTCTGCCTCATCCATCTTTATTTCTGACAAGATTCGAATAGAAGGTATTTCCACTTCAATGGGTAATACTGCTTCCATCCTATAAACCAACGAGAATGGAGTTGGCCTGGTAGAGGTTCTGACAAACGTTCGATAGGCAAATAGTGCAAACGGCAGTTTCTCGTGCCAATCTCTGTAAGTCTCAGTCATCTTCCCAACTACCTTTTTAATGTTTTTGTTGGCCGCTTCCACTGCCTCATTCATCTTTGGGTGGTAAGGAGATGAATTATGATGTTTAATCTTAAATTGACTGCAGACTTCTGTTATCGTGCTGTTATTCAAGTTCAGTGCATTGTCTGATATGATTCTCTCAGGCATTCCATATCGACAGATGATTTCTTTCTTCAAGAATCGACTCACTGCCGATTTGGTGACGTTAGCATACGAAGTAGCCTCTACCCATTTCGTGAAGTAATCGATAACCACGAAGATAAAACGATGCCCGTTCGAAGCTTTAGGTGAAATTGGTCCAATGACGTCCATGCCCCACATGGAAAAGGGCCATGGAGAAGTCATAACATGTAGGGGTGAGGGTGGAACATGAATCTTATCCCCATAGATCTGGCATTTATGACACTTCTTGGCATAGCTGATACAATCTCCCTCCATAGTAGACCAATAGTATCCAAATCTCATGATTTGTCTTGCCATTGTGAAGCCATTAGCGTGTGTCCCGCAGACACCTTCATGTACTTCTTCCAGGATTTTCTTAGCTTCTACAGCGTCGACACATCTCAAAAGTACCTGATCTTTTCTTCTTTTATACAGGATATCCCCATCCAATACGTAGTCGCAAGCTAACCTTCTCAAGGTTCTCTTGTCATTCTCTGTTGCCTGTTCAGGGTATTCACGATTTTTTACATATCGTAATATATCCTGGTACCAAGGGTGGTCATCCTTTTCTTCGCCTTCGATGTTACAACAATGAGCTGGAGCTTAAGAAATGCTCATTTGAATAGGCTTCATATCCTCCTCTTTGTTTACTTTAATCATGGATGCCAGGGTTGCCAAAGCGTCTGCCATCTGGTTTTCATCTCGTGGGAGATAATTGAAGGTAATGTCATCAAACTCCCCAAGTAGTCCTAAAACTACTTTCCGGTAATTGATCAATTTGGGGTCTCGTGTCTTCCATTCTCCCTTGAGTTGGTAGATCACCAATGCGGAGTCTCCGTACACTTCCAATGTTCTAACCTTCCGTTCTATAGCAGCTCGAATTCCTATGATGCATGCTTCGTACTCTGCCATATTGTTTGTACAGTCAAAGTCTAATTTGCATGTAAATGGATAATGATTCCCATCCGGGGATTTTAAGACTGCCCCAATTCCATTTCCTGCTACATTGGATGCCCCGTCAAAGTTCAACTTCCATGGACATCTTTCGGTAGTGGCCACGTACATCAATTCCTCGTTAGGAAAATCAAAGCTCAATGGTTCATACTCTTCCAAAGCCCTGCTGGCCAGAAATTCTGCTATTGCACTTCCTTTTATGGCCTTTTGACTCACATATACTATATCAAACTCGGAAAGCAGTATCTGCCATCTTGCCATTCTTCCATTTAGGGCTGCTGATTCCATCATGTACTTTAATGGATCCATTTTCGAAATTAGCCACGTTGTATGATACAACATATATTGCCTCAACCTTCGGGTCGTCCAAATCAAGGCACAACACAACTTCTCAATCGGTGGATACCTCATTTCACAATCAGTAAATTTCTTACTGAGGTAATATATTGCCTTCTCTTTTTTTCCTGACTCATCGTGTTGGCTTAGTACGCATCCCATAGAGTTGCTGAACATAGACAAATACAGTATCAGCGGTCTATCTGGACTAGGCGGAGACAGTACTGGAGCGTTTGACAAATATTGCTTAACCTTATCAAAGGCATTCTGACACTCTTCATCCCAGGTACCCTGGTTGTGTTTCCTCAGAAGGCAAAATATGGGATCGCATTTCTCTGTCAATTGTGAAATGAACCGAGCAATGTAATTCAATCTCCCAAGAAAACCTCGAACTTCTTTCTGAGTATGTGGTGGCGGCAACTCCTGTATGGCTCTAACTTTGTCTGAGTCAACTTCTATTCCTTTTTTACTGACTACAAAACCCAATAATTTCCCCGACCTGACTCCGAAGGTACATTTCGCCGGATTGAGTTTCAACTGAAACTTCCTCAATCTCAATAATAATTTCCTCAAGGCTTCGATGTGTTCCTTTTCGGTTCGAGATTTGGCAATCATGTCGTCCACGTATACCTCAATTTCTTTGTGCATCATATCGTGGAATAAAGTCACCATGGCCCTTTGGTATGTTGCACCTGCGTTCTTTAATCCAAATGGCATTACCTTGTAACAAAAGGTGCCCCACAATGTTATGAAAGTGGTCTTATCCATGTCCTCAGGACGCATCTTGATTTGATTGTACCCCGAGAAGCCGTCCATGAAGGAAAACAATGAATAACCCGCTGTATTATCTACTAGGGTGTCAATGTGTGGTAAGGGAAAGTTGTCTTTTGGGCTAGCTTTGTTCAAATCTCTATAATCGACGCACATCCGTACCTTCCCATCTTTCTTAGGGACTGGCACAATGTTAGTTACCCATTCTGAGTACTTGACCTCTTGCAAGAATCCAGCATCAAACTGCTTCTTGACTTCCTATTTTATCTTTAGCACGACGTCAGGCCTCATCCTTCGCAATTTTTGCTGGACCGGTTTGCAATCTTGTTTTATAGGAAGACGATGCACCACTATATTAGTATTCAGCCCCGGCATGTCTTGATATGACCATGCAAAGATATCTTTGAATTCGCTCAGTAGCTCGACAAGATCTTGCCTTGTTTCTTTGGTAATGTGCGTCCCTATTTTCACCTCCTTCCCTTCCTCCAAGGTTATGTTCTCTGTTGCCTCTTTTTCATGGGGCAGAATTTGTTTCTCTTCTTGCTTCACCATTCTCAATAAATCTGGAGATACATCACAATCCCTGTCATCTTCAAAATCCTGAGGTTCCTCCGAACACGTGTCTTGCTCAAAGGAGAATTCAGGACTCGCAGTATTATTGCTCATACCATTGATATCTAAGGGCCTGCAGAGTATGAAAGAATGTGCAAAGAATGAATGAATGTAATAATGGTTGTTTTCATGTTATGAGTGAATTGAAAAATTGGAATGAGATTAGAAAGTCCAAAGAATATTTATCGATAGAGAAAGCATTTGCTTGATTTGACAAAAGTGTTCTTTATTGAAACAAAATATCAGAACATAAGCCTATTTCACAAACGAAATCTCATTACTCCTAGGCTTTAGAGCAACAAGAGTGTTCTAGAAAATTACTCTGTAAAGTCCCTAAAGGTTACAGGAAGTTCTTCCACAGTCCAATTATTTAAAGAGCTCCCCGGCTCGTAAGGACGGATGCCCTCCAAACCTCTCTGTTCAGTTTCTCCGTCATGTATGGCGTTAATGTGATAGCTTCTTTTCTCGAGCAACCCTATCTCGGGGTAAATCATCCCTCCTGACACAAAAGTCTGGGATATGTGAGGGAACGTCATCGATTCCCACTCAACTTCTCTTCCGCTCAGACGCGCCTTCCTTCTTTCTTGATGCTTTTCTATCTCCTTCTTTTTTTGTCTGTTATCTGGCCTAAATCCTAGACCAAAGCGATCTCTTTTCTCCTTTATCTCGGGGACTCGGGTTCCACCTTGGAGGTATTTGCCTAACCCTTTTCCAGGCAAAGCTCCTTTTCCTACTGTCATTTGTAAGCTCATCTTTGTGGTTTTGCATATCTTGGGCACTGGTAACCCATTTCCTTCCGAAATGAAGGCTGCATTGACAAATTCCAATGAGCGGAAAGAACATTCAATTGACTCTTCATCTGCCCCTACATAGGGTACGTTACTGGTAACTGCTGCTATGATGTCTTCTTCCGCGTTTATGGTCACGAGTCGTCCGTCCGTCACCAACTTTAGTTTTTAATGTAAAGATGAGGGCACCGCTCCTGCTGAGTGTATCTAGGGTCTCCCCAGCAGACAATTATAAGAGGGCTTGATGTCCATCACTAGAAAATCCACCTCATATGTGTTTGGCCCGATCATTAAAGGGATGTCAATTCTTCCCATCACCTTTCTCTCCGTGCCATCAAATGCTCTCACTATGTTATGGCATGCTTTCATGTGAGAACTATCTATTGGCAACCTGTTTAATATAGACAATGGCAAGACGTTCAAGGCTGACCCGTTGTCGATAAGCACGCTCGGCAGCGTATATCCTTTGCAACTAGTGGTGATGTGTAGGGCCTTCGTTGATCCCATGCCACCAGGTGGGATTTCATCATCATTGAAGTAGATGAAATTGTCAGCACTTATGTTACTAACAAGACGATCCAACTTATTGACGGATATGTCCTTAGTAACATAGGTCTCATTAAGCACTTTCATCAATGCCTCACGATGTACCTCTGAACTTAGGAGCAATGCTAACACTGATATGCGGGCTGGTTGCTTACGTAACTGTTCAACCACGCTATACTCACTGTGTTTCAGGAATTTCAGAAACTCTTTAGCCTCCTCCTCCTTTACTGGTTCATTAATGAGTGTCTCGGCCTCCTTCTCTTTTTTGAAGTCTAAAGCTTTTGCTTTCATGGGCTCGATCCTGATGCCTCCCGCGTCATAACGTTTCCCACTGCGTGTGTAAGAACCTTTAGCTTGGGTCTCCTTGGAAGCGTTAGCTATTTCCTCTTCTTTTGTCACCGTTACATTGCAGCCATAATTCCAGGGTACCCTTTTGCTATCCGTATAAGGAAAAGAAACAGGCTTGCGGATAATTACTTTCGGTGTTATTGGCGTCTCAACCTCATTATTCTTTGGTAGAGAAATGATGATCCTTGGCCGGTTGGTTCCTTGACTCGTCGAAGTTCCTTCCAGCGCGCATACATGTCCCTCATCTGAGCCCTCTTTGTAAAATTCTAGCTCCTTGTTATCCATGAGGCTTTATACCAAAGCCTTAAACTCGACACATTCCTGAATCTCATGGTATTCTTCTTGATAGAACTCACAATAGTCCTTCACTCTTCCATCTCTTTCTTTGGAGATCAACATTCTTCTTTTCATCATTTTTTTTCAAATTACTTTCATCGGTGTCCTTACTTTAGTTATGTCTCGTTTGGCCTTTCTCATGTCAGTTTCTCTTATTGCATTCACCCCTTGATCGCCATGGTTTGGCAGCGGGTTTTCCGTACTAGGGGTATCGTTAAATTTCACGATCCCTATTTTGATAAGTCTTTCCACGGTATTTTTGAAGCTGACGCAATTTTCAATTGAATGTCCTTGTACCCCGGCATGGTATTCACACTTGGCATTAGCGTCATACCACTTGGGATATGGGGGCTGTAGGGGTTTCAGGTGATAGGGAGCTATTGCGTGTGCATTATATAAGCTTTGATAAAGTTCTCTATACGTTACGGGAATAGGTGTGAACTGCATCTTCTCAGAGTTTTGTCTTGAACTAGATTCCTGCTTTTGGAAACCCTGTTGCCCACCTGTAGCCGCTCTCTGCTGGCTAACCGTAATTGCCCTCGAGTTGTAACTACTCGCATTGTTTACTTCGTTATTTTTCCTTCTTGGGGCTGGCCTTTTAGCGGTTTCCCCCTCTATCTTACCACCTCTTATGGCGTTTTCAATCATTTCCCCCGCCATAACTATGTCGGCAAAGCTCTTAGTGGTACTTCCAATCATGTGAGTAAGGAATGGGGCCTTCAGAGTATTTATGAATAACATGGTAGTTTCCTTCTCTAATAGTGGTGGTTGAACTTGCATGGCGACTTCTCTTCACCTTTGTGCGTATTGTCGGAAGCTTTCATTATGCTTCTTTTCCATGTTCTGCAGAGTAATTTGGTCAGGCGTCAAGTCAGCCATGTGGCTATACTGCTGCATGAAGGCATGTGCTAAGTCTCTCCAGGAACCGATCCTATCGCGGCTTAATTGATTGTACCATTTTGCCGCGGCCCCAACCAAACTGTCCTGGAAACAATGGATCAAGAGTTGGTCATTGTTTACATATCCTGTCATTCGCCTACAGAACATAGTGAGGTGAGCTTTAGGACAGCTAGTCCCATTGTATTTTTCAAATTCTGGCATTTTAAATTTATGGGGGAGGACCAAGTCTGGGACCAAGCTAAATTCTTTGGCGTCCATCCCTTGTCGACCATCGGCACCTTCTAAAGCTTTGAACTTTTCCTCCAACCACCTGCAACGCTCTTCTAATTGTTTTGAGGACTCAGTTTTTTCTTTCTCCTTTTCGGTCAAGTCCAAATCAAGGGTGAGTGAATTGATAGGATTATCTAACGGGTTGGACCTGAGCCGTTTTGTAAGTTCACAGGCATTCCAATATCAATTTGCCCTTGTTGAGGCCTAATGGTAACGGACGGCCTTCGCGGGGGTGCTTCGGTCTGTGTTTATGTACGGGGTGGGGTGAAACCCGGTGGATAATCATCATTATCTTCTCCGGTGGTAGCTATAGGGGCTTTTCCCTTATCCATTGTCCCTTTTAGCAGCTGGGCCATTTCAGCCACTATACTTCTCTGAGCTTCCATCATTTGCTCACGCATATCGTTTTGCATTTTTACCAATTGTTCTTGCAATTGCTCCTACATCTCCTTTTGGAGTTGTTCGAATCTTTGATCCATATTCTTGGTTTTAGCGCGTGTACCGTAGGAATGTGGAGTTTCCAGATTCTTTTCTTCTGTAATGACTTACACTAATTAGAGTCTTTCTTCGGGTTCAAATGCATGCGATGTGATGCAATGCGAATGCATGGATGCAAAAGATATCGATTTCGATTCAGTTTCAATTTAGAAAACATTGTTTAAGGAACAAAAATCCTTACGCAAAACGGATTACAGACACTTTCATCATTAGATCTAGAGTTTCAACTTTCCTAAATAACAGGAACAAAAAGTTTTTACAATAAGCTGATGACAGATATGCCTTTGCCTTTAGGCCTAGAGTCTTAATTTTCCTAAGCAACGCGGCCAATTCTCGACCTCGGTCTGATTCTAGCTCGTATTTGACACCTAACACATCGGCCTGTACTGCCAGGTCCTGCAGATGATCGGCGACTTCTCGAATCTGGACGATGGCCTCCCCCATAAGGTAATCCCTATCTCTGATTTGATTTTGAAAATGGTGAAGCTCTTCTTTCCGGTGTGCCTCTCGCGCTACGAGCTGCTCAATCTGGAGTCCGCAGTCTTGTAATGCTGCTTCTAGCCCCTCAATCTGATGTTTCATCTCCTCAATCTTGTCTTGACTTGCCTTCAGCTCGGTCGCAGAGTTACGACTTCGGTGAAGATAAAGGGACCGTCCGAGTTCAGTCACCTTAGCCTTTAATCCTTGATTTTCCTTCTGATTTTCTACCAAGTTCCTTTCTAGGGCTTGATTCTGTGCCCGCGTTTCTTGGAACTTCTTCTCCCAACGGTTGGCTTTGGCTTTCTCTTCCCGAACCTCTAGTTGCCATTGTTCAGAAGTCTTTCCCAATCCGGCCCTCTTCCTTGACAGTTGCATTCTCTTATATCGTTCCTTCAGGTCATTCCGATCTTCTTCTATTTTCCTTTTTTCTTTCTTTACCTTTTCAACCTCAGTTTTCTGGACATCAACATCTAAACTTAGATACATCTTCTCTTCTTCTAACTTCTCTATCCGTTTCGCGAGCTCTAGACTCTTCCTCTCAAACTCTAACTTTACGAGTTCTAATTCTGAAGGAATCACCCGTAAGCTTTCTTCTATTGATCGAGCAGTTTCCAGACTCGGCCTCGGGATGTTGTCATTGGTCCTCTTGTTAAACCATTCTTTGTACTCAGGGGTCGTCGTCGGGCAGTCAGTCAAAACCTTCACACAGCAAATCTTTTTCCAGGCGTCGAAAATCTCTCGTATCTTCTTTTTATAATGATCGCCTTTGTATGAGAAATCACTTTGGGCCAAACCTCGTGTCACCGGTATAAACTGTTACACTTTGTACTGCCTCAGAACGAGTAATGGCGCATAACCGATAACTCCCAAAATTCCAGGAAGAGGTACCCAATCAAAAGTCCCGCAACGATAAAGAATTTCTTTAGGAGCCATCCAAGGAGCTTTCCATACAACATCTTCTTCTCGGAGATTCTGAAGTATCTTTATCCATCTTCCCTCCGTGATGTCGTCCCTTCTTGGCGTAGTTGCTGCTTCTTTTAAGGGAGAATAGTCCTGAAAGAATACTCGGAAAGGACCCCTATCGACCCTCCAGAAGTGACTATGGAACCAGGCTAACAATAACTGTACGCAACCGATAAATCTGCCTTCACCCGCTCTTCTATATGCACTCAAAGAATGAAATGTTTCAGCTAGGATTGCAGGCACGGGTGTGACTTGTTTGCTGAGTCGATCAAATAAATCCGTGACTGCATCGTCTATGTGTCCCATAGCCTTCGGGAAAATCACCAACCCATAAATACCTAAGGCCAAGAGATCCACCTTCCTCTTCACGTCTGGGTGCGTCAATATCAAATCCTTTAGACTTACTCACGGAATACATTTGCTATCACCTTTTTGTTGGATTCGAGCCACGGCCCACTGCTCACTCATTCCCGTAATAGTCATTAATTTTTTCACGAAAGTTGAGAGATTTACAGCCCTAACATAAGCTTTGTTATCTTGGATTCTTGGACAGCGGAGTAGGACGGTATATTCTTCCAAAGTGGGTACTAAGTCTACCTCACCGAATGTAAAACAGCTATAAGCAGGGTTCCAAAACTGTACCATAGCCCGAAACAGATGCTTATCCACCTTAATGTCTAGCAAATAGGGAAGATCTCCGTAATTCTGATAGAATAATTGTTTAGCCTCATCATCCCATTGGGTCCAAATGTCCCTCAATTCTTGAAGCTCGTTCTGTGCCGAACTAATACGAGTAAAGTCCCACAGCTCCGACGTGTACCCCTCGGCGACACTATCTCCCATTTCTAATTGGGCTTTCTCTAACCATGCGCGGATGTTAGCGTTGTCTTCCACTTTGTCAAGATATTCATTCCCTATCACAAAACTTTCTAACTTAGAAATCGAACTGTGGATCGATACCTTTAAATGCTGGATGACATGCAATGATGACAAAATAAAATAGATTAGTGTCACATATAACAGATACAATTCAAAGAAAATAAACAAGCACCTACATAGGTAGTCATTAAAAGGTCACCTCCGTACTTCCTAGGGCAAGCACTTAGAGCTCACTATATGCGTTTTGATTCTAGAGAAAAAGGTACCTGAACCAGCAGATTCCTCGATCCTTACCCATTATAGGCTCATATGGACCAAGTTCAGTTCAGGGGGATACATTTCCCTACTGCCATGCGGAGATGAAAATCTCATGAAGCAAATAGGTACGGATGTATCCCGGAAGCAATCTACTAGCCCATGCGGAGGTGAAAACCTCACGAAAGCGTAGCTTCTCACTCCCACTTAAGGGTATGACCACAACGGTCATGCAGATGCAATGCGTGCGAGGAAAAATAACAAACATACACAACGAATGCATATAAAAAAAAATTTCTAACATTAAGACAGAAAATGATCAATTTTCGGCTTGACTCACTTAACTTCCCCAGTGGAGTCGCCAAGCTGTCGAAACCATTTTTTTTAAAAAATGGATGTCGACTTATTTTAAAAAACAAAAACGGGAGTCGCCACCAACCTTTTTGGGTGCGATTGAATCACCTTATAAAACGTTTTGGTCTACGACAAATAGAGAAAATAGGTTCGGGAGTCGGTTACGCGCGGGGAAGGATTAGCACCCCCGCGACGCCCAAAATTGGTACCAAATTGAGCAATTTTCTGTCTTAAGTCGAAATTTGGAAAGATCTAAAAATATGATTCTTTTTGAAACCGGGATAATTTAAGTAGAGAAATCGAGATTCCTTTGCCTCGGAAGAATTCGAACATCACATCCAGCACGATTGGACACGAGGTTCTTTAAATCCTTTGAAACGAAAGTCGTCTCGTGAGTTACAAAATTTTACTTAAAAGGGTATTTTAGGTATTTAGATGAGCGAGAAATCGCAACCCAGCACGTTAGGGCACTATTTCCCGTATCTCTAAACACTAAAACATTGCCTCGTTTTTGAAACATTTGGATAATAATGCGATTGAGCTTAAAATGTGATATTCAAAAAGATGGCAGTAGCAATATTTACAGTAAAAACAATAATAAGGATGTTTTTTTTTATTTAAAAAAGGGTATATGCGTGACGTAGTTGTAACAAAACATACGCGTGGGATAATATAAAAGTGTCAACGATATGACGGCAAAAACACGTAACGTGGTAAGAGTGTATATAAGATAGTATATTATAACATCCTATGACATTAAAGAATGTGTATGTATATGTATGTGTATATAATTGCGATATATAGAAAACATGTAAAGATATATTGAAGACATATATATACGTAATAGTATCGAAGTATAGTGTATATATTTTAGAATTATAGCAATGAAAAGCAATTATTATTAATAAACATATAAATAAATATATATATATATATTTATATATATATATATGGAATAGTGTAATATTGAAAGTATATAACAAAAAATATGAAATTTAAACTATATGTAATCTATATGTACGTGATGATGAAAATATATACGAAGGTAATATGAAAATGTATATATATAAAAGATATGTACGTAATATGGTGCTGAAAATATATATATATATCTAAGATGGTATAAAGTATATAGTTAATTATATCGAAAGTATTTATGAAAAATATAATATGATACTAGATATACATAATATAGGGTTAAATACGTATATATATACACGGCATATAAAGGACATATATATATATACTACATAGATATATAAAAAATATAATATATATATATTAGAAATATTAATACTAAAGTATAATTAATGATAATTAAAATATACATATATATGAAAATATATAATAATATTAATTATAATTAAAACTAATGTTAACGATATCAATATAAAATAATAATAAAGTAAAAATAGATAACAATAATAGTAGTATAAAGTAACATCATAATTTTTAAAATAATAATACTAAATATAGTATAATATACTAATAATAATAATATAATAATATAATAATATAATAATAAAAGATAGTAATAATAGCGATGATACTAATAAAAGATAATAATAATGTAATATAATAATAATAATACAATAATAATAATAATAATGAAGATTAAACTTAAAAGAAAATAATAAAAGGTGAAAAAGGGACGAAACTGAAATAAAAATAAGATTTTGGGGTGAATTTGAAAAGGAAATAAGAAGGAGGGACGTATATGGAACGCGCGAACACACTGGAGGGGCCGAAACAGCAATTACCCATTCTCTTCAAAACGCGGTGCAGCGATAGGGGGCCAAATCGCAAACGCTATAAATCTTCGGGCTAAATCATAATTTGAAAAACTTGATTGTAAAGCCTAGAAAAAGTGGAAGGGCTTGAAGCGCAATTAACCCTTCCGCTATTAAAGACACGCGAATCCTTAGCGGTTTGGGTCGGGTCAACCCGACCCGGGCCACCTAGTATAAAACTTAAAAATTTCTTTTTTTGGGCCATTTGCACGGGTAAGGAAAAAAAAAGGGAAAGAAAGGGAGAAGGGAGAGGGAAGAGAGAGAGGAGGCTCCGGGGAGGGACCCGGTCACCGGACCGGTCATCGTCGCCGGCGCCGGTGCACGGTGGCCGGAAAAAGGTAAAAAAATTCTAAAAATTTTATTTTTATTTATTATTTTTTTATTTTCGGAACTAGATGTGTACATATATATATTCATGTATGTTTGTAAGCGGTGAAGGAGAAAAAAAGGAAAAGGAAAAAGAAACCGATTTGAAAATCGGGAAAATCACCTCTGTTTTCTGATCTTAGATTTCGATGTTTTGGTTGCCTTTTTTCTGGATTGATTTCTTTGTTTCCTCTTTGTATTTTGACACTTATGGATTCAATATTAGTCTCTCTGATTTGTATTCGAAAATCTCCCAAAAAAAGGGTCTTCCCTTACAAAATCTTATTCGGGTTTTATAACCCTTTTACATGTTATTTTTATTATTTACTGTCCTTTCTTTCTAATCCTTTGCAGGTGCTATGGGTGGTGGCGTGCTGCAGGTGGAGTGACCGGTGGCAGAGAGCAGAGACAGAGAGCAGAGAGAACAGTTGGGGAGGGTGGTTGCGGCGCTGATTTTAGGGGGTAGGGTTAGGTTTAATTTTCTGATTTTGTTCTCTGATTTGGACTAAGTTGTAACGGGCTAGGGGTATTGGGCTTGTGATTTTGGTCTGTTGGGTTAGGTTTGGGCTGGTATTTAGTATGTAGGGGGTTAATTTGTAATGGGCTGTAGGTGTTTTTGTAATTAGGCCAAAATTGGCCTATAACACATATCTCAACCAATTTGGCCAAAAGCCTAAACACATGATCACCAACATAGTAGCCCTGAAAATCGCATATAAAATCTAACACACATGGTTGAATTCATCAAATAATCATATTTCATGCATTTCATGTATATATCAGTAATAGTTCATATCAAACTCATATGATTTCATAACAAAACTATGCCTGTTGTACCATTTAGAATATTGTTAGATACACGGATAGTACACACAAGGTGTACTAAGCTGTAATCTGTCAATATATATTCATGTATGCTCATACGAGCTATAAACAGTAAGCTCTTTCGAGCTGATTAACGGGAAGCTCGTACTAGCTGAATAACGGGAAGCTCGTGCGAGCTGAATAACGGGAAGCTCGTGCAAGCTGAGTATCAGGAAGCTCATAAGAGCTGAGTATCGGGAAGCTCGTAAGAGCTATGGTGCGTCCGTAACACATGCAGGACCTTAACCAAATCAGTAACTTTAATGACATGTCATTTGTATTCTATGAATTTCATAAGGTTCAAACGAGACTCGGTAATCGTCGAATATTCAACCGGTATTTATTCATGGCAATTGTACAATTCACAAACAATAATTCAATTTAACACATATTAATATACAATTTAATTGCACGAACTTACCTTAACAATGTACGTAGATACGAAAGCTATTAATCCGATATTTTTCCTTTGCCTCCGAATCTATACGAATGAATTTAATTCAATCCAATATAATTCATATTCAATTTAGTCTAACAACACATTTTTAGAAAAATTACTATTTTGCCCTTATACTTTTAATTCATTGCAATTTAGTTATTAGGATCGGAAAATGACTTTCATACAATTTAATCCTTACTCAAGCCTAGTCAATTTTTATACATATTAATAGCAGCCCACATAATTCACAATTTTACAATTTTACCATAAAATTATCATATTTTTCAATTTAATCCCTAATTGATAATTTTATCAAAATTCTCTTTACAAAAGTTGTTTATCTAACAACAGCCTTTCATTTTCTATCAGGAAACTTCAAAATTCAAGCATACCCATCAATGGAAAAACCCTAATACTTTAACGATTTTGCAAATTAATCCCCGAGCTAGCTAGATTAAGCTACTACGATATCGGAAACATAGAAATTATTAAAAACGGGACAAGAATACATACCTAATTAAGCAAAACAAGCTTGCTAATATCTCAAGCTTCCATGGCTAGGTTTTCCCTTTTTTTTTTTTTTTTGGTGGTAGATGATGATAATAGATTTTTTTTATTTTATTTAATATCACTTTAATTGATAATTTTCAAAATTAACCTTAATGTTTCATGAAATTTTTCCAATGATGACTATCATGCTTAACCACTAAGAATTTTAATGGCCTATTTACTATATAAGGACATCCAATTCAAAATTCTATAGCTATTTAATACCTTTAGTTATTAGAACTCAACTTTTGTACTTAATGCAATTTAGTCCTTTTCATCAAATTAGGTATGTAAACGGTAAAATTTCTTAACTAATGTTTTATATGATATTTCTATCATGCTGTAGACCATATAATAATAAAAATAATTTTTTATTTTTTTCCAACTTCGAATTTGTGGTCCCAAAACCACTATTCCGATTTCACTGAAAATGGGCTGTTACAAGATTAAACACGTGTTACGCATTCCCATGCACGTATAACATCTCAGGGGAGTAGGCTCGACGAGCAAACTATGAGCTCAGTTTGCGATCCCATCATACGAGCTCAATCCATAATCTCGTGAGTTTGGACCAATATTGACCTAAAACCAAATAGATTTTGGACCGATAGTGATAACTATCCTAACATTACTTAATCAAAGTTTTCATATATAATTATAGATAAAGCTATTTAAATAGGAAATATATATATATATATATATATATATATGGAACGTATATAAATATTCAAAATCATCCCATTACCAAATAAAAGTTTGGTGATGTTGCAATAATTTCCCAAATCCCCTCTATTTTTATAAATTAAACAATATATCTTAAAAGAGATGGTTTGAGTGATCTTTATGTAAATAAATATACCATTACTTGACGGAGAAACCAAACCCCATGTAGATGTTGAAGAAACCACTTTGCTTTACCATTAAACCACAACTTTTCATCAAATATTGCTTCTAGCCAAATCTATAGAATTTGACATCCCGTCCCGATACATGTACTTTTTAGAATGTAATAAAAGTTAATTTTTATTAAAACTTTCGTAATCAATATTTCACAATCAATTTAAAATATAAGGAAAAACTATAAGAGTAGTCACTTTTGTTTGCCTTAGTTACATTTTAATCACTTATGTTTGAGATGTTATGTTTTAGTCACTTACGTTATTGTGTTGTAACATTTTAGTCACTAAGCCATTAATTACCATTAAAGGTGTGGCGGTAAAATGACATGACAAATTAAATCATCATTTCAAACGAAAATTTTAGATTAAATTCTACAATTGTCCCCTATATTTTTTTATTTTAAGCAATTTAATTTTTTTCTTTTATGTTCTTTTAACTTTATCTTTTTATTTTTCAGTCTTTTATGCTTCTCCCTCAGTTTTCCTTCCTTCTTCATTTCTTTTAACATAGTTTTTCTATATTTTCCATTTATTAAAACTAGTCTAAAAGCTTGCCTTACTTAAAAAATTAAATTGTTCAAAAAAAATAAAAGTACATGGACTACTTTTAACAAATGGAAAACATAAAAAAAACTACGTTAAAAAAGTAGAGAATTGAGAAAAATAGAGGCAAAAGCGCAAGAGAATGAAGAAAAAGGAAAAAAAAAAGAAAGTTAAAAGAACATAAAAGGAAAAAAATAAATTGATTAAAACGAAAAAAATATGAAGATCAATTGTATAAAATAACCTAAAATTTTTGTTTGAAATGATGATTTAACGTGCCACATTAGCTTACCGTTACATCATTAATGGTAATTAACAGCTTAGTGACTAAAATATTATAACGCGATAACATAAGTGGCTAAAACATAATATTTTAAATATAAGTGAGTAAAATGTAATCTGAGGTAAATAAAAATGGCTATTTTAACAGTTTACCCAATATATAATGTATTTTAGAATATGATAAAATAATAATAAAAAACTTGATAACACCTTAAAACCTGAGTGTTTTTTTTTTTTTTTTTTAAATTTCAATTAAGGTGTTATTAATATTTAAAGAATAGCAATTAAGTTCTTATTTTTACTTTCGAACTTGAGTGGAAGCTTTTGAAAGGACATACCGTCTATAACGCTGGAAGTGGCAAATTAGCCCACCGCCCGCCCATTCGTCTATTTCGACCTAACTTAGATTATACTGCTGGGGCTATTATAGGCCCATCTCGAAGCAGAAAAAGCCGAGGAACGAGAGAGGAAGGTAACGTTGAATTTCGCACTCACAATGACGACGAACTGAACTGAAATGCACCTCTCTCTCTGTCCAAAATCCCTTCATCTCTTTCACTGTCTTTCCAGATCTGTCAAAATCGCGGATCAACGACGTCGTTTCGTATCCTAATCCGGTAACTGTTCTGTTTCATTCTCATTCTGGATCTGATCATTATTACTAATTCCTAATTCCGGTTAAAAGGAATCCATATGCTGCATTAGTTTTAGTATAATTTGCTTTGTTGTTTTTGGATGAGAAAATGTAACTGGAGTTTGACTGTCGCAGGATGTAACTTGAATTAGGATCATTTAACAAAAAAAAAAAAAAAGAATCAGGCAAGCTCATGTTTGAAAATCAGACGGCAATCGCTTCTTCTCACAGTCCTCACCTTCGGAAACCTGGCCCCAAATCTGTTTCTTCTGACCTAGGTAAATCTTTTATCTGTTTCAGTAATCGATTGACCTTTGATTTAAACTCATCTAACAAGATACGAATCCTTTTTACCTTTTATTTATTGGTTAGGCGCTGGTGAACCTGGAAATAGTGTTCAAGAGGGTTACGTGTTTCCTTTGACGGTAGGTGAAATGAAGGCTTCTAATTCACCCATGCACACCACAGCCATAATGCCTTCTCCCATCTTTCTATGGAGATTTAAGGTTTGCTTTTTTCTGGAGGTTCTTCAAATCAGAATTCACGATTCACATTTTCTTAAAAACACTTAACTTTGTGAGAACTTCTAACGGAAGTGATTTTCTAGGTTATATGGTTTCTGATATGGGCCTTCACTTGTTGCAAGGTCAGTATTTATTCAGTTAGCTAAATGTCGTCAATGCTTTTGAGAATTGGTCTTGAAAATTCTTGATTTGTTCTCCTGAAACAGATTGGATGGGATTCAGTCATGCGAATGAGCGCGGACTTGCGAGACTTGTTCTTGTATGAGGCATTCTTATATTATAACCCTCTCCTCCTTGTGGTTAGTTAACGAATATTTGAGTTTGACTAAAAATATGTTATTTGATGTCTTTCAAATCTTATTTCTTGTTTTTGCAATTGTAGACTATGATGGTTTGGCTATGGGGAGTGTGTTTATGGGTCTTCTCACAAAGCACTATTAATTATGCAAAAATATTTGACCTTGATTCAAACCACCTTACTCACAGAGAAATATGGAAGGTACTTGTTCTAAACACTCTTCATGTTATTCGCGTTTTTGCACTTCACATGCTTTATTGAAAGCTTGGTCCTGAGATTGTGGTGCCACTATTAAAAAAATGTATTCCGATTTTAATGTCCTTTTTTTCCCCTCCTGTTTTGCTGCATGCAGTGTAGCATATGGATGACAATTATAGTGCCAACTAGCATGACAGCATACCTTTATCTTTACTCCCATGGAGAAGTAGCATTGGCAGCATCACAACCAGTGTAATATCTACCATGTTTCCCAGCATTATCTTTTGTTTTCCTATAATTTTAACTGCATATATGCAAGACATTAGCTTTTGATTGTTTCAACCATTAGATTTATCAATTATGTCTTTAGTACTTAATTATTACGTGTCAGTTTCATTAGTATGAGATGCCGGTAATGATTTTTTTATGTGTATGAATGCAAATTTTTATGCCGATAATAATTTTAACTGCAGATATGCAAGACATTAGCTTTTGATTGTTTCAACCATTAGATTTATCGATTATGTCTTTACTACTTAATTATTACGTGTCAGTTTCATTAGTATGGGATGCCAATAATGATTTTTTTATGTGTATGAAAGCAAATGTTTATGTGACTACTTGTAGTCTTCTCTTCTAGTTTTGTAGATTGCATTCTGTAGGCTTACTGAGTTTTCGATCATGCCATAAGTAATTTGACACTTTGATGGTTCTGACGTTTGAAATACAACCTGCAGGTGATCCTCTATGTTGCTGTTGCTTTGGTTTTGATATTCCCCTTTGACATTTTCTATTTTTCATCTCGTTACTTCTTGCTAAGAACACTCTGGCGTATAGCTCTCCCACTTCAGGCTAGTTTCAATTTTAGCTTTTTAAATTTTTTGTTTGGGTACTTGAGTTAGCAAGCTGCATTTGCAGATTAGCATTTCCTCATATTGGGCATATTTTTATCTTTAATGTTTGAAAATTTCCTTTTTAGTAACTATTATGCTGTGGCTGACATGCATTTACACTTTTTACTTGTTTAATTCTTGTATAACAGCCAATTTCATTTCCTGACTTCTTCTTGGCTGATATTCTGACCTCCATGGCCAAGGTATGAACCTTTAACCTCATTTCATCTCCTTAAGCAAGTTGCTGTTTTTGTTTCTCCTAATAAGTAGATTGTACCAATTAAAGGGCCTATGAAAATATTTTCTTGTACTTTGATACTCTCATGGAGTTTCATGCTGATTAGATGTATGCCATGGAACCAAAATTATTGGAGCCACTCTAAGTTTATGGTATTAATATGGTTTTATAAGGCTTAGCTGAAAAGGATTGGTTTTGCAAGTGCAGCTTTTTTTTTTTAATTGCTTGTATTCTTTATTTTGTGAAGGTATTTTCAGATTTGGAGCGTTCAGTCTGTCGAATGGTTCATCGCCAGGTAATTTTAATACTGATGATTTTCATGTAGGTTTTTATAGAAGGCTAAGAGCGCTCTCAAATGTATTGTGTTGTGGTATTTTTTGTTCATCTCAAATTGGCTGAAGATAAGACCTTCAATGCTCTTCTCAACAGCCTATCAGTTTCACGGATTATTAATATTTGGGAGTTCTATGAAAAACAAGTTGATGGTAGACAATTTTTCGAACATGGAGGAAAAGGATCATAAGGAAAGACTTGATGAATATGTGTAGTCATTACTCTTGTTTCTGGTTTTTGTGGGAGTTAAGAACCAATTTAACTTATGTTGTGTCTGTAATGCTTTAGAATACAGCTGTTTTTGAATTGATTGGATGAGGTCTTCTAATCAAACTAATGCTGGTGGTTATCGGCTCACTTTTTTCATCTATTTAGTGAAGATATACACAATGAGGGTATACCGCGTGTCTTTCTTATTAACTATTAAATATGATTATGCTTAATTTGGATTTGGTCCATTCATATCGCAACATTGAACTGTTGAATCTCTTTGAATTGATGCAATGTTGATCTCCTTGGATGAATAAGATGAGGATTCTCTTGTCATGTAGGTCGCAACAATTGCATGGTTTGAAGCAGACTCAGTTTGTGGCAGCCACTCAGTTGCAATTCCACTAGTGCTTGTTGTTCCTTATATTTGGCGGCTACTGCAATGTCTGCGGCAGTACAAGGACACAAAAGAGAAACCAACCCTTTTTAATGGTAATACATCTAGGTACCTGGTGCTTACTATTTTTTTATTAATTTACATTTAGTCAGAATGGATATGGATATACAAACTGGTTAAATGTACAATGTAATGCCTAAAAAATATTTTCCTTGTGGATAGCACATCATTGAACTCTGTCAGTGATTTCTATTGCTATTTCTTACCTCGGTTTATCTCATATTGGCTAAGTGACTATTTGCACCTGAATTCTTTCACCCATTTTTTTTATCAGCCATCTTTTTTATTCTAACCCAATTTGCATTTGGTTTCAGCTTTAAAATATTCAACAGCTGTCCCTGTAATTTTTCTCTCGGCTCTTAAATATCATGTTTCACCTGATAGGTGGACATATGTTTATCGTCGCCTCTGGCTTTTTTCAAGTGTTGTCAACTCACTCTACTCATTTTATTGGGACATAACACGTGATTGGGACCTTAGGTGTGATAATATATTCCTTATATAGCTTTTGATTGTGAGGTCACATTGGCATTTCTTGCACCTAATTAAGTTCAATTTTAAATTTGGCATGTGTGGCAGTGTCTTCGCCAGAATCTTCAAGTTCAACAAACCGAGTTTGTGCACCAATCTGTTCTATGGGCGAAGATGGGTAAGAATCTTTGGTGCTGATAATTATTCACACATATTCATTTCACGACTCTTAATAGCACATCAATAGCTATAGTTTTTATATGCATAATTATTTTTTTCCTTTTTTGAAACTTGGTAGGTTTATTTTTGGGTTATCGGAAGCAACTTGATTTTGCGTTGCACATGGACATATAAACTGTCTGCTCATCTCCGCCACAACTACTTGACTGTGTTTATGGTCACTGCCTTAGAGATGCTAAGAAGGTTCCAATGGATATTCTTCCGAGTTGAAAATGAATGGAACAAAATTACCAAGTCCGGTTTTCAGATTCCGATGGTTGACATGCCAAGAGAGGAGGAAAAGTTACTGGGCTCAACTAATCATAATGTGTAGATGATCATACAGATCTCTCTCTGCCTGGCTTTAAGTAGCTTCAAATTAATTTCATTCTTTGCGCTGCTATGACTCATATTATTTCAGGCCTGAAGCAGTTGCTGCATTTTGGTTGCCTCTGTTTGACATTGATGATATGATATATGATATATACATACATATATATCTATAGGTTTGTACTTTCGTGCCTTAAGGTTTCTTGCGCGACAGTTTTGATTTTGAAAGTGGTTTAGACTTGATGTATAATATTAAATTTTTTTTTTTACTGATATTGGAGATTTTTAGAAGTCTTAGATTTAAATTAGTTTTCATTGTTCGTCACTATGGGTAGTGTTTCAGGTTTTTGATATATAACAATGCTCTGCTATGCTGGAAAAAGGAATAAAATTTGACTGATGTGAAAGGTAAAAATAAATTAGTATGAACTAAAAGTTACCTAACTCATTGTATTTAATTTAGGAAGCGTAAAACAAAATTGGACGTTGATTTTTTCTCGGGAAAATTATCCAAATAAATTTTCCTTCTTTCTCTTTTGGCAAAGGATGACCGGTGGATTTGACAAAATGAATTTAATTTGATAAAATCTTTGCTGACAAGGTTTGGAAGTTGGGTAAGTGTGGTTATATTATATTATTTTTTCTCTTAAAACATATGCAGTATAGCTTCTTAACTTGTAATGGTTTTTTAATTCCATAGCAAATCTGGAAAATAAGAAAACTCATTCGACAAGGAAAAAAGCTTTAACTTAAATTTATTCATAATTATAATAGTAAATAAAAATAATGGTATTTATTTATTTTAAAATATCTTTAAAATTTTAAAATATAACAATTTCAAATTCTTAATTGTGTTGTTTGTTCGGAAAAGGAGAGGATCCTTGGGGGGAATGTTGTAGCGGTATTAGTTTTGCAGCCTCAATAATTGAACCAAATCAGATTGGAATTGAAGGGAGAGTTTTTCCTTTATTTTGGGGAAAGCTATAATCAAGATCATGGAAAGCATTGCATTCTTATATTCAATTTGAAAAGCTAAGTCCCACCACATTAATAACAGCTCACACTAACTTTAACTTTTAACTCACACCTTTCGTTGTTAAATAATTATAACATGCAAAAATTGTTAGAAATATATTACTGCAAAATAAAATGATTAGCATTCATAAAAAATTAAATTGAATATAAATAAATAAAACAATTATTATGTCGTGGATGAACTACTGCTTTAGAAGTATATTCATCCTAATCGGTGTAATCGTATAGCGGACGTCATCCCTCAAGATTAACATAGTACTTCAATATTCGTACACCTGAATAAAGCAGGTGGGACACAATTGGAGGGGTCACATACGGTTCTATTTAAAATCCAATCTCTTAAACAAAATTTTCATCTCGTGTAATTCTGTAGAATACCGGAATTCAGAGAACAAAAGGACGATAGAAAGTATTTTTCTCTTCTTGTGTTTTATGAAAAATAAGAAGAATGACCTCCTATTTATATTGTTTTTTGAAGGGACAAAATGGTAAATTTAAAGAAGCAATTTCTTAAAAAATCTTAACAACAAAATTTTGATTATGTCAAATTGTAACCGTTTAAAAACTAATGGTGAGTTTAGATGGGCGGTAAGGTACGTTACAGTGCATTTAGTTTACCTTTTATCTCAAACTACAGTATCGTTATAACATTTAATCTCACCGCTACCGCTATTTTGACCTAATCGTAAAAAAATACATCGTCCATCCAAACTCTCATTTCTTAAATCAGAATAATGCCTATGTTCCCAACTAAGGACAAAAGTAATTAGCTTTTTCTTAGGTGAATCCCAAAATGTCAAAATCTTTTCTCTATTCTTGTTAGTTTCTCTATCTACCAATCAATTTACTTTTTTTTTTTTTATAACTCCTTTTATTCTTTCCGTGCATGGAAAATATTAGATAAACCTCCAACTTAACTCCACTTTAAAAGAATTTTTTTTTAACAAGCCAAAAAAGTGATCCACAATTAAAGGTGTTTATAGGTCGAATCAGACTTAAATATGATATTAACATATTTTATATTTGTCCAAATCCGACTTGACTTGAAATATAAGTCTAAAATTTTGCTCAAACCCGTTCACTTTTACAAAAGATTAACTTAAACTCATTTTAGACCTACTTATATTATATTTTTAAAAAAATATTTATATTATTTTAATTTAATATCTAATAATTTTATATAATTTTCTATTTATTAAAATTTTTTATATAATCATCTCAACATTATTTTAATGTTGACATTAGTGTAGTATTATATATTTTAATATATTATAAATTACATAATATATAAAAATAACATAATATAAAGTATTGTGAACTTAAAAAACGGGTCGACTAGAGCTAAATTCAAGCCTTATATATTCAAGTTCAAGCTCAGCCCATATCTTAAACGAGTTTAATTTTTTGTCCAAATTTATTTTTCGAGCTTAATATTATCGTTTAAATTCTTACAAATTTAGGATAAACATGAACAAATTTCACGAAGAAATAAATCTACAATTAAGGAAATTCCCCACCCCCTCCACAAACAAAGCAAAACAAAAAGGCAAACGTATTATAATGCTATTCTTCTTTTCAGTTGCCGATGAAACGACAAAGTAAGAAACAAGTAAACAAAGAACTCAAACTCTGAAGCAAAGTCCTTTTGTAAGTGGTTCCTTCTTTTTAGGCCCCTTCCAAAGAAGGTGACTCACGTAATACTAAATCGTGGCCTCTTTCTCAACCCCCTCTCGCCACCCCACCACTATAAACCGCCAATACTGCTGCTCACACCACACTCGTGTCCTACATACCTCCCTTAAAATATAAAACCCTTTCCCTTCACTACTCAAAATCCTATTCAATCTCCCATGGCTGCCAATCTTTCTGAGAGTCAGAGTTTTGGATTGACATCTATAGCTGAGGAAGAAGCTCGTTGGTGCTGTGTCCTTGTGTTGGTAACCCTGTTATTGCTCAACTCTTTCAAGGAAACTAACTATACCATAACAAAGGATGAGGATTATGATGGGAAAGGGGTGAGTCGTCGGGTGTTGGAGCGAGCGTGCGATGAAATCTATGTGGTTGCAGAAGGAGAAACCCTCCACTCCATTAGCGACAAGTGTGGGGATCCTTTTATAGTGGAGCACAACCCTCATATTCATGACCCTGATGATGTATTTCCTGGACTTCTCATCAAGATTACTCCTCTCTCTCTACCAACTCACTCATTTAGCCTCTAGCTTTCTTCCTATTTATCAATCACCAATTCCAAGGGAAACATGAGTTGTTCTTCATGATTTCATCATTGGCATCCATTGCTTCAAGCCTTCAACTTCTTGTTATTAGTGATTCCCGTTTTTATATAATCAGGACTAGGTAAGATGGAAACTTTCCCATGGATTTTCTTTGGTTATTTTAGGTCAATTAAAAAAAAAAAAAAACATTGTTTTAAGTTGTTACTTGGGAACAACTCTTAACTATGAGATACTAGAGCTACATTACTAGCAACTCTGGTTTCCTTTCGAATATGATGTAATACATAGTTTCTTTTGTTTTTTTCCCTATATATATATATATATATTCATATTTAACCTAACTGAACATTGTTGGAACTACTGTCGTCACTCACTTGTAATAATTAGGGGTTGCTATCAATGAAATCAACACATACATTTTTCAGAACGTATTTTTTATTGAAGCTTTATCGATCATTGAATGATAACGTTATTAGCAAAACTTTATTACCGAGTCAGATTGTAGCTGCACAATCAAAATGATTTAAGTAAAAAATTCAAAGTGTTTGTAGATTTTCTACAGTGATTTCTCACATTATGGCTTTTGTGGTACCTATTCATGATATTAGCTTTTGCTATGCTATCAGATCAGGAAAACACAATCGATTGGATTCCATGAAGTCCTGTCGGTCTTAGAGCTTGCTGTAATCCTTGTCTTTTCAATGAAAATGATTTAAGATTGAAAAAAGAAAGAGATAGAAGTAGAACCAAGCATGGCAGCATATTAAAGAATACAATGAAAACTACAAACAATAGGAACTTACAGCATGCATTAATCCTACAGAAATTAGCACATAACAATGGTGACATTAACAACATGAGAGGTAAACACTACAAATTTCATTGCATTTTCATATAACATCAAAGGCAAAAACACTGAAATGCTCTTCTTAATGTTTGTTAACATATAGTAACTATAACCTTAGATGTTCATATTATCCACCGTGCAATGTGGAGATAAAAACTACCACATCCTTCTCTTCTAAGGTAGTATCAAGCTGGCCACTCAACTCCCAATCGCAGTCATTTACAAGGACAAGAACACCAGGTCTCCTGAATTAACCACAGACCACCATCAGTTAAATGGCTTGCCTTTAAGATTACAATCCTCATTCAACGACTAAACTTTTGCAACACTTACACAGACTCCGCTTTCATGAACATTTCAGGTCTCTCCTTGATCAAATTGGTACGAACCCAGGCTAGTAAATCCCTCATGCTTAACTGAGAAAAGCACAAAACAAAACCCAAGATTTTTTACTATAAGTCAGCATAGGTATATGTTACATTAAATTCCTCATAAATTAAGCAGCTAAAAACATCCTGAGTTTGTACAAAAAACTGCATACCTTATCTGCTCCTTTTGGCAGATCAACGTTCACATTATGAATTTTAACAGATTCACATAAAAGCTCTAAGCCTCCACTGCATCGAACAAAGAATATACATTAAAAGAAGCAAGAATAAGTAAAATAAACTAGGGTTATTAGCTCAAGAAAAAAAAAGATTAGTTAGAAGCAGATTTGGCGCATAATTAGGAAATTTGAAGCAAACCCGTGATTATTCTTATATATTTCCTTACCATTTTGATTGATTGTGGCACACAGAGAATTAACAGTACCAAAAAGAAGGCAAATTTACTTTATTTTAACTAAAAGCAAAACCAAAATCCTAAATAAGTAGAGAAGATTTGATGAGATTAAAAAAAAAAAAAAAACAACGCAATTTCAAGCCAAAACAAAAGCGAAAAACATGATTAAAAATCTTACCCGAATTCAAGGGTCAAATGCATTTTGAACAAATTTTGCAGAAATTCAAGAAAACCTAATCGTGATTTTACGAGGTGCCGCTTTGTATTCACGCAATAATTACTTTTCAAGGCGTCGTTGCATGATATATTGAATCATCAATTCTTTGGGCTGGTAATTTCTGGGCTTCAAATACTTGCAAATGGGCCTCGCTTGAATAAACGCATCCCTTTATTAAAATATTTTCAACTTATTTATTAAATCGTCTGAACTGATTTTTTTTGAAGATTGATTTCGCACAGTCAATGCTTGCTCATTGAAGTGCAATCTTGTGCCCCAGTTTCCATTTTTAGTTTTATGATCGGTACTCTGTTTTCATCACCCTACATTACAATATAATGCATACACACTTTTTTCGATGCACCATCTCCATCTCCAACTTCTCTGCTAAAAGGAAAAAAAAAAGTTAATTGATTGGCTGTTTGCTAATCTGGTTTTCTTCCAAAATTTCAAATTTTGGTGAAGATTGACCATCAGTGGGCTTGTTTGTGACTTGATAAAGTTTGTTAATCAATGGAGGCTAATAAGACATGGGTTAAGGAGGAATAAAGAGTACGTGCACGCCTTGCAATATCTTGCCAATGTGAGCTTTTCTCTGTATGTATCTTTTTCCACTTGTTTTTTTTGTTGTTGTTGTAAGCTTTGATTTATTATACAAGAAAAAGCAGTATTCTGCTACAAGAAAACATCAAACAACTGATCTATACACCAACAATCAACAAATCAAATTACCTATACATCAACTAATGGCCCACATTTGACAGAGAAGGTTATTTACAGTATCAATTCCAGCAACTCCAGTTTGAATCTTTGTTGGCTCCTAAATTGCCGACAGTTCCTTTCTCACTTTATCCCATAAACATAAGCATTTCAAGCCAACCTAAGAACCACTGTAATGAAGGCTCTTTTTTTTCTCCAAGTCAATTTCCTGTTTAATTTGCAAAGTTTTAGTATCTCTTGTGAGATTCTTCTAGAGTAAACCCATTCCACAAACAAGGGGCCTCTAGTGTCTTGACCTGATTTACAAAGTATACAACTTTCATCTATGGTCATTCCCCAAGCCCTTATTTTATCTTTCGTCGGTAGCCTGACTAATGTAGCCAACCAAGATATAAATGAATGCTTAGGAATATAAAGAGGGCACTAGATGACTCTACTCTAAGGCACCTTGCTAGCCTTTGGCCCTATTTCCTGCCAAACCTTACTCACTTGATAACTCTGTCCCTGCACTAGCCAATCTCTTGAAAAACCTGAAAAGCTTCATTTCTTAATCCCATCAATTTCTTCCAATCCCAGCTACTATTTTGAGCTAAAGGTAATTGCATAACATGCCTTCCCCTTAGCATGCAAGCATTAATCCAAGCAATCCACACTGAACCAGCTTGGATAAGAATGGCCCAAAGGTGTTGAATTACACATGCTGGCAAGATCTTTAAGACCCAAGCCTCCATTTTTTTGGCTTACAAATTTGCTCCCAACTCAATCGAGCTACTTTAACTTTTTCATTTTGTCCCTTCCATAAAAATCTCACACACATTTGATTCACCAACTTAATCACTGCAGGTAGAAGAAAAAGCTGTGCCCAATAGTTCTGAATGTGAAACAAAACAATTTGAAGCAACTGAGCCCGACCTGTGTAAGACAAAGTCTTAGCTGCCCACCCATTAATCTTCATGGCAACCTTTTTCAGCAAAGGAGCACAACCTTTTACTGTCAAGTTCCTTGCAACAAGTGGTGCCCCCAAATATCTTACTGGTAAACAACCCAATGTAAAACCAGTAAACTTATGCACCTCCTCCAACTCAACTTGAGACATACCAGCTGAGTAAACCTCACTCTTTGAAGGATTCAGCTTCAATCGATAAAAAGTATAAAACTGTTCAAGAATGCACTGAACCCCAACAATAGACTCAAGCTTTCCTTTGACAAAAATGAGAAGATCATCTGCAAAACATGAGTAAGTTTTATCTTTCGGACCCTAGGAAGGTAATGAAATACCTGGCTAGCTGCTGCTTCATCTAGTAACCTTGATAGCACATTCATAGCCATCATAAAGATGTAGGGGGGACAAAGGGTCTCCTTGTCTAATCCCTTTTGCCCTCTTAAAGTACCCTTCTGAACTACCGTTAATCGATATAGAAAACCTGGATTTAGTAATGCACCCCTAAGTTCATGAAATAAAAATTTGAGGAAATCTCATTGCTTTGAAAACAATATCCAAAAAATCCCAGCTCACTGAATCAAACGCCCTTTGTAAATTGATCTTCAATGCGCATGTAGGAGAAAGAGAAGTCCTCCATATCCTCTAACAAGCTCCTGAACCAAGAGTATATTCTCTGAAATACTCCTCACTTGAATGAAAGCTGACTGATTAGGCGCAATGCAGCTTGGTAGAAACTTAACAACTCTATTCACCAAAATCCCTGTAATGCAGTTATAAATTACAGAGCAACAAGAAATTGGTGTGTAATCTTTGATGCACATAGGATTTGTCTTCTTTGGTACTAAAGCCACAATTGTAGAATTAAAAGCAAGCAAGAGCTTTCCTGTTTCAAAGTAACTCTGCCCTGCCTCTATCACATCCTCACACACAATCTCCCACGCTACCTTAAAGAAATGAGAGGCATAACCATCTGGTCCAGGTGGTTTATCACCACCTCGAGAAAATATAGCCTCCTTTATTTCCTCTCTTCCCACTGGTTTCATCAAATCCCTCTGCTCAACCTGTGATAAAGTCATTGGCAGCAAGTCTTTTAGGAATTTGACAGAAGGAACTGCTTCTTTGTTATCGTTCACTCCCAAAAGCTCTTTATAATATTCAACAATCTCCTCTGCTAGTTCTTCTTGAGGTTTAAGTCTATCCCCATTTTCATTCATTAGAACTTTTATTGAGCTTCTACCAGTTCTACTTTTTACAACTTGTGGAAGAAATGGGTGTTCTGATCCCCCTCCCTTATCCATCATTCTAGACCTTTGCCTATGGTAACTTTCCTCTGCTACAAGAAGATCCCTGTACTGCTTAGACAAATACGTTAATTGCTCCACCAATGCAAGATCAACATTGTCCACCTTGAGTCTTTTTAACCTTAGAAATAATCTAGTCAAAGGATTACCCTCAACTGGCACCTTCCAAGAATTTTCTACTATTTGCACAAATTCTGGATTTTTTGTCCAAAAATATAAAAATTTATAAAGGCTTGGATGTGACAATTCCTCTCTATCCAAAACCGGAGTAGCTAAACAATGATCTGAAATCTGAGGAGGCAAAAACTCAACAAGAGAATGGGTAAAAGCATTAAACCATTCTCCATTAATCATCACTCTGTCCAGTTTTCTAGCTAAATAACTCTCCTTTTGTAAATTTGACCAAGTGTAAGTTGGACCAAAGTATGAATGATTTTGCAATCCCAAACCATTAATGCATTTCTGAAACTCTTCTATATCCCTCATCAATTGACTGCCGCATTGAGATCCCGAGCTCTCCTTAATGTCAGCAATGACATTAAAATCACCAGCTAAGAACCATGGATTACCCCCAACAGCTTATTGAATATCCTTCAAATGTTCCCAAAGTCTGCCTCTTTCTCAACCCTCATTTCTCCCATAGATTGCTATAAAATAACCCTGCTTAAAAGATGCTTGAAAACTACAAGTAGTACTTTGATCAGTAACTGCCACTAGCTGCAATTGAACATTATTTCTCCAACCAATCCATATCCTTCCACTTTCAGCTTCACCATAACTATGTAAAAATCCCCACCCTTGAAACCACTTATCAACAAACACTCGTGCATTATTATGCTTAATCCTTGTCTCTAACAAACATACAATATCAACATTAAGCAAAGAAATTCTATCTACAATTTTCTTCTGTTTAGAGGAATGGTTCATTCCTCTTAACATTCCAAACCACCCACTTCATTAAGAAGTTGATGGAAGATCCTAAGGTAGATACTACTACCTTATTACCTTTTTTCCTCTATCAACTTGATTTTTCCCTTTTTGTTTAAGAAACTTCATCAAATTGGCCAACCCAGCAACAACTGCTCTAGGTTTCCTATAAGAATTTTGTTGTCCCTCGTCCACTTCATGCTCACTGAAATCCTGGGCTCATTGGTTTTCTAACAAAGCAAATCTGTTAGTTGAACCTAACAAGACACCCTTACCCTTTCCTTGTGAACTCCCAGAAAACTTGTGCTTACCCTTGTTAGTACCCTTTGCTTGTAGTTCAACCATAGCAGCCAAATCACTTTTACTATGAGCTTCATTATCCGGAAAGACTCCATCAACCAAACTTAAATCAGACAAAAGAGCATCGTGGGCTTCAATCTCCAACTTACAACAACTTTAGCCTTAGGAACCCACACCTTATTAATCTCCTTTAGCTTTTTGGGGCAACCTTTGTCAACATACCCAAAAATTGAACACTTTGAACAACGTTGTGGCATCCATGGCACCTCAACCCATATTGTTCCAGTTTAGCCATCCTTAAGGACAATATCAATTGTTCTAGGATTAATCTGATTAGCATCAATTTCCACACAAACTTTCGCATAGGCCAACCTAGATTGTCCAATTGTAATTGTGTACATGTATAATGGAACACCAATGGCACTAGCAACATAGCTTAATCCAATGCCAGTATATAGCTCTAATGGAATATGACTAAGATGTACCCACACAGGCAATTTATGCAAATCAAAATCAAGTCGTTTCTTACCTGGTTCCCATTTACGAACAATCACTGGTTTATTCTGAATGTTCCACGGCCCATGGTCCAAAACCCAATCACGAGCCTCCCTTGTTGCTTCAAATTTTGCCCAAAGTAATTTCACCGTCTTCCGCTGTAAACTGAAGTTGGGCGAATTATCAAGAAACTGAGCAACAAGGGAGAATTGCCAGACCTGAGCACCAGCACCGAAAACTTCCGGCGGAGGTTTGATCCTTATTTGCAACAAATAGCTTCCTCCAATCCATCACTTGACTAGAGCTTTCCGAAATCTCCATCCACAAATCCTCAATTTCAATCTCTCTACAACCCTAAATAGAATCTCAAAGAATACAATCCAGAAAAGACAACGACGACAATCGAACAGGAAAACAAGAGCTGAAGAAACTCAAAAGATTCCCCTCAACTATGATAGACTTGCTTCCATACGCTCAAGAGAATTTTTTTTCTTTCTAATTTTGTTTTTTTTTTTTTTGAAAACGTTTAGGTGCATTAAATCTATCGTTACTGCTTGTGCTGCCAAATATTAGCTATTTAATCTGCCTTTCTCCAAATGTTATATCGTTAATTAGTTTAGAGTGGTTGACTTTCTCTGTTTCATTTATGCTTGTCTAAGTTTTGGCTACCGCCTCTCCCTTCTTTTGCCATACACGAAATGCAAAATGAAGAACATCAATTTGCAACGTAAAATTAAATGAAAAGAACAAAGAAATGACCTTTTACATGTATTTTTTGAGATATTGGATCAGAAAGCTCAATAATAAAACGCTATTTTATTAGTAAGGACCATGATTTTCTACAAATTTGCAGTCTTTCCACCAATGTGGATGGTACATCTCCCAAGTTTTTGGAATCTATACATCTCCCAAGTTTTTGGAATCTATGAACTATGGTTTTTTATGTTAAGGTTGAGCTTGTAATGCAGGCAAGGTTTTGTGAAAGAGTTTGGACTGTATTTTGAAATTTGAGTGTTGCTATCTTATGCTGTTATTGAAGTTTGTCCTACAGGGGGTTGACATGGCTTCTTCCTGAAAGGTTCTCCAACTCAGAGATAGGGCCAGAAGCAGGTTTTTGTGAACCCTTGGTAAAATTGGCTACTTCTTTGTAGCTTAGAAACTGATGAAGAGTTCACCTACCCTGCTCCCGACTTGATTTAAAGTAATTATCTAATTGATTGCTTCCAAAGCTTAGAAAGAAATGTATTAGCACACAGCACTTTAATTGCAGTGATTTAAATATATTTTTATTAGGATCCAATTAAATGGGGATCGTGGACATTTTTTATTGCACAATGGCCGAAACTCGTGCAATCTTGAAGGAAGGGCGTTGTCTGCTTTGAGCCGATCTGGAGAGGGTGCGAGGACGATATGTGACCCATTACCCGTGCCGCCAGTAACGGCGGCACCCGCCGCGCCGAAACGAACGTCCACATAAGTTGTGGGTCAACAGTGGAACCAAAAAAGCAGGCGGCAAGGGGGCATTCCGTACCGTGCATTGTGATGGGCCAAAGGGGCCACCTTATCCCACTGTCATGTCATGTGATGTGGGGCGTGGGACCCAATAGAGAAGAAATGGGTGGACCCAAGGGGACGGTTTTTGCATTGTTCCCAAGGTGGTGGTCCCTACGGTTAACTTTGCGGTCAGATCCAGCGTGTGGGCCTACAGCGTACTCATTCTCGAAGTTTAATTTTTTCATTGCGCTCCCGCCCCCCCCCCCCCCCCCAAAAAGAGTCTCCACGCTTTTAGCCGTTTCATGTTTACATATTCACAAAAGAAACCATGAGCCCAACACCAACAAAATAATTTTATAAACTAAACTAATTCACATCTAGTTTTATATTAATAATTGAAGAATTTTAAATTGAAAAAGAGGAATTTTTAAATATCAAAACAATATTTTTTTTAAATCTGTCAAGATTTTAGTCATTAGATTTTTTTAATATGAAAAACGTGACAACAACAATACTAAATAAAACATTAATAGAGGAAAAAAGATGCTAACAAAAGAACAAAGATTATTTCTATTTGAAACGATGAATATAGGCAAGTACAAAATTTGTTTTGGATTTAACTATACAAATTTGTATAAAATGGACTTTTAAAACTATATAGTATAAATAAATATTTCATTTATAATTTCGAAACTTTATTTGTAACAAATTTGGTTAAATTGTAAGATTTTCTTGTATGCCAAGAAATGAGCCGACAACGCTTCCTCCAGTATCAGGGAAAGTTTCAGATCCAGGAAGGGGCTTGACCTTACCCTTGGGGTCCACTTCAACCGGGTACTTCAGCAAATGCCCTCTCATCTCTGTCACTTCCTCTGCCGCAAATTGTCTCCAATTCAGTTTAGCCATTTGATTAATCCGTCTTACGCACTCAAGGCTCTCTGGTCGAGCGAAGCAGTCCTCAACAACTCCAACATGTTCTGCCCATAATGACATCCTATACCCATAGATCTATAATAAACAACACACAGTTAGGCATATAATGGCGAAAATACAAGAAACAGCCGTGTTTGTGTTACCAGGATTACATGGTTCATTAAGCTAACATGGGAATTGTATTATTAATACGGATGTAATTGAGAGGGTTACCTGTCCAAGGGGACTAGAACGTTTTGCTGCCCAAGTATGTTGAGGTTGGTAAGCTCCCATTGCAATCTCAGTGTCTCTGGTACCCTCCATGGAGCGTTGATTGATGTTTGCAGATCCCACTATTATAAACTCATCGTCAACTATCATACCTTTTGAATGGACATAGATCATAAATCTTCGACTTTTCCGACTAAGAGCCTGGAATGCAAAAAACAAGAAAAATATATTACTAGTGTAAGAACTTCAGGGTTATGCTTGAGATACTCAATCATGGCTCTTATCCACCTAGGAAGCCTGGCCAAAGCTTTTGGGTCAGGTTTGAGGGTCTTAGAGCTAGTTTGGCAATGCTTTTGAAAAGTGTTGTGAAAAAATGCTTTTAAAAAGTGTTTTTGAAAATTTTAGTTTAAAATTTGAGTGTTTAGCATTGCTGTTAAAAAGTGCTTTTGAGAAATAAAATGTCCATTTTAGACATGTTATTATCAAGTAACAAATATGTATTTAAATAATATTTAAATTAGTTAATATTATTATATTTTAGTAAGAATATAAAAAAATATTATAACTTCTTGTTAATATTTTAATATATAAAATATAAATTTCAAATATTTTTAAGCAATAAATATTAATTATTTATAAAATATAATTAGAATATATAAACTATATTTTAAATATTTAAATATAACTATTAAATATTTGTAATTAGTATTTTAAAAAATATTTTTTTATTTTTAATTAATGATTTTAATACATTTGTAATTAAGTACCAAGAAAAAAATAAAGAACGTACTATGTTATTGGAGGAGTGAAAAAGTAATTAAGCACTAAAAGTGCTTTTGGGAAAGAGAAAACTAAAAATTTTAGCTTCTCCTTTTCAGAAGTGCTTTTCAAAAGCTCTTCTAAAAAGTTAAAAATTTCAGCAAAAAACAGCTTGTTCTGCACAGCTTTTCTTCCAGAAGTGCTCTTGGAGCCAGAAGTGCTTTTGAAAAGCAATGCAGAACTGGCCCTTAGAATACCATGATAATGCCCAAGACGTTGAACTACAAAAAATAAAAAAGGTTTTAGGGACATGTATAGATTACCTCAGGAGTATTGGCTGCCCTAGGACTTTCGTCAACAGGAGGTTGATATCCATCAAGCTCACGATTGCCAAGACAATAGAAATTAAGAAAGTCCTCTGGCACGAAAGTACTATCAAGCCCAGCCTCCACCAAAGCCCTGTAAATAGTCTCATACATCATTGACATGGTTTTGTTCTGCAATGACAGCAACAATTCAAGATCAATGGCCTTTTAATATCTAGTTTTAATCACAATTCTTTAGTTAATACAAAAAGATATGATTCTCAGAGAATTCATGACAAAGCAGTATAAACAAAGTCTAAATGCTCGAAATGAACCAACAGTGTCAAGCAAAAGCTTGTGTAGGACTTGCTCCAAAGCAGACATCTTGAGGAATTCTAAAAATGATGACAATAATACAGTCAAAGCTTTAAAAGTTTTAACAAAAAGTTTTTATTAAAACTCTACCTGCCAATATAAAATCCTTTGAGTGGCAGCGCCTGTTGGAACACCCTCTGGCCACATTGGAATAACAACATATGCAGCAAACCTCTCATTTGCTTTAATTTTACTGGCTATCTTAAGAGCAATTTCCATTGGAATTAAGTTGTCAGCACCTATGAAAAGAATGCAAGGTTATTGCGTCCCGAACCAAACTATGAACAAATGCCTTATTATTCCCATGAAAATTTCCATAAAGCATCCAACACAAGAAATATCAGATAACGCCAGGAACAAATAGGACTAACAAAATATTCATATTAGTATTTAGCACATGGACTTGATACATTGATAATCTAACTGATACGTTTAACCAAAAAGTTTGGTTCTTCATCTTTTTACTTTTATTTCTTCTATACATATATATATCGAAGTCTAAGATTTTTACCACTTCCTAATTCAAACGGAAATGAATAGTATTGGTGCAAAGATTGAACCAATATTTAATGAGCCCCAACAAACTCCGTATATTAACCTTATTCAAATGCATAACTCGTACATCCAAGCATTCCAAAATTGCTATTGCAAAGCAAGGTCCATGCAACTTTCTCACTTTAGTCACAAAACGTGACAACCATCAAAATCTAATTTATGTCTTACCTAAATTTTTATAAGAGCTCCAATTGTAAGAGGATCCAAGGAAATACTGATTCTCTATATAAATGAAATGCTGGGCAGCACGAATGGCCTTCACATATGCTGTATGTATGCTCATATCAATAAGGACATTCTTACCGCACACCAAATTCTGTCATGGAAACAATAATCAGTGAGCTTGTACACTGGAAACCCTAGGAATATATAATTAAGCCCAAGTAAAAGAAAATGCGAATCAAAGGGCAACCTTCTCTTTACCTTGCTTCTTGCATCTTTTGGATCCTTTGGAAAGCCTTTAACAGAATTTGAATCAATAGAGCGAAAAATCTGCATGTGAAGCCCCAAAACAATAAATAAAAACAATCCATTTGTAGAAAACTAAAAAGTCAAAGTCAAAGCAATTTTTGAAAATCACATTCACCAAGAAAAACCTATGACTTATTTGAACTTCACCCACTAGAATAACCCATTTATGACAAAAGCCAAGATCAAGTAGCAAAATTACCTGAACATGCCAACGTTCTGGATCATTCTCATTCTCAGTAAAATCAGAAACTCCCATAATGTCAGGAATTCTTTCTATCCGCAGCAAAGCATCATCAAAGGGCTTTTTTAATTTTTTAAGTCCGTGAGGCTTGGCTGCCTTCAACCAACGTTCCTCAAAGTTGACCAGAACATCATATGCAGCTGGGCCATCAATTTTACTGTGCATATCATGCCAAGGTTCTCTTGGACAACCAACCGTAGAACCCTGCTCAAGTAATTTGCAATTAAATAATGAGCAGGTAATCTTATACACTGCGGAAGAGTACCGTTGTATTTGCAGCTGTCCAAATGTCATAAAACAAAAGAACAAGAATTGTAAGTAGTTACCGTATATGTTGGATTATGATAGTCATCCTTATGATATGTTTGAAGTGTCCTAAATAAAGCATGATCTGGATTATCATACCGACCATCACATAAGTCAAGGCCGCCAACAAAAGCAATAATTTTTCTATGATTGTTCCCAGCATCAGCATCCACAATTACAGTTTTCTGATGATGTGTATAAATCGTTCCAACTTCCTGATGATTAATTGCATTAGAAAAACATAGTGCTTTAGCCAAACATAAGGAACAGGACAACATATAACAAGCTCAATAATCTAGGGATGGCTTAGTGTTTACTCTCAGGAGAGTTAATGTCCAAGGTTCCAATCCCCTTGAACCTCCTAAGATGTACCAGCCACCACCAATAAATAGAACTGATAACAAGACATTTAGCATATGAACTAAAAGATTTGCTATTTCACAGGCCTATGAGAAATTTAAAATCCACTAAAAAAGGAAAACAAAAACAAAATTGAGGAATGGTATTCACCATCAAATTTAGACAACAAACTATATCCCTATTCAAATGAGATAACAGTAACATGAAGTAGGAGGGCTCCGATTATTTTTTTGAAAGGTTGATCACCATTATGGTATAGATACAAAAATGAAATTAGAATTTGGTCTATGAATTATTTTAATACATACATAACCATAAAAGGGATCTGAAAGACCTATGGTATTTCCCTCATTCAACTGTACTCTGTCAAAGTTTGGAAGTGCAACTTATAGATATAAAAAGTTGAAAATACTACTTTAGGCAATTAAGAAGCTAGATTTTTTTTTTTTTTTTTTTTTGAGAACTATGAAATATCTAAGCTAAGTACACTTTCTGATTGCCAAACATCTTGCCCATACATGGTTGGTGGTAAATTGCAAAGTGCAACCACCACACTCACAACAATAGTGCAAACTGTGACTCGAGAATCTTAATAAGGCTGATAATGATTTCCCCATAGTACAACAATCTAGCGGTAACGTCTAAGGATGTCAAATTGAAGTGGACAAATTTGCGGAGTTAGGAATGCATTTATGAGAAAGAATAGTTAAAACAAATGGTTGTTTAGACCAAACCTTTTGTTTGACCCAACTATGTTTTTTTCCAGCAATGCGAGGACAAAGTAACACTTGCACCGAAGAGAAATTTAAAATCCACTAAAAAAGGAAAACAAAAACAAAATTGAGGAATGGTATTCACCATCAAATTTAGACAACAAACTATATCCCCATTCAAATGAGATAAGAGTAACATGAAGTAGGAGGGCTCCGATTATTTTTTTGAAAGGTTGATCACCATTATGGTATAGATACAAAAATGGAATTAGAATTTGGTCTATGAATTATTTTAATACATACATAACCATAAAAGGGATCTGAAAGACCTATGGTATTTCCCTCATTCAACTGTACTCTGTCAAAGTTTGGAAGTGCAACTTATAGATATAAAAAGTTGAAAGTAATACTTTAGGCAATTAAGAAGCTAGAATTTTTTTTTTTTTTTTTTTTTGAGAACTATGAAATATCTAAGCTAAATACACTTTCTGATTGCCAAACATCTTGCCCATACATGGTTGGTGGTAAATTGCAAAGTGCAACCACCACACTCACAACAATAGTGCAAACTGTGACTCGAGAATCTTAGTAAGGCTGATAATGATTTCCCCATAGTACAACAATCTAGCGGTAACGTCTAAGGATGTCAAATTGAAGTGGACAAATTTGCAGAGTTAGGAATGCATTTATGAGAAAGAATAGTTAAAACAAATGGTTGTTTAGACCAAACCTTTTGTTTGACCCAACTATGTTTTTTTCCAGCAATGCGAGGACAAAGTAACACTTGCACCGAAGAGTGTTTGAAAAAACTGCGCGTTTCCTCATCATGGGTAGCCATTATTCCTTCCTGTATTATCAATTTAAAGATGTTAATTAACAACCATAATAAGAAAATCTTTTCAATGTTGAAAAAGTGATAAACTCCTATCTTCAAAAAAAGGTGTAATAATAGTACATATGAAGTGATCAAAATTTACATACTCTCATTGTCATTATTCATTTTGAACACGTCATTTCTCCATTAATCTGATACGCACAATGATCACCATCTACTTGTATTGTCATTAGGTTTAAACACTTCATTCTATTGAACCTAGTTAACCATGAACGGACTTACCATTCAGATGATAGGAAATAAGGTCCCAGCTTTGCCAACATGACCGGTAACAATGAAGCTACTATGTATGAGAAATAACGCAATAATAAGTTACTCACCGTTTTGTACCCCAATATGCTTCTTGAAGTAGGATCATCCCATAACAGAAGTAGCACTCTAACTCCCTCCTGGGACTTCGACCTAAGAATATCACCCAAAGTGCAATCTGAAGCAGGAGCAACATCGCGCACCAGCCTAACTTTATGCCAAACTGACCACCCTGTAATGTAAACCAAGCGCCTGGCTTGACGAATAGCATCAAATATGTCAGCCCAACACTTTCCTTGCACAAAGTGTATCCCCTGATCGAGTTTTATGTTTGGAAGACACCCATCAGGAACATGGGCATCTTGATAAAGAGTCACTTTACCCCCCTTCCGAAGAGGAAAATATGTACCAGGAACCCCCACATATTCAGGACCTGCTCCAACACCCTGATGATAGAAGCTCAATTTCTCCATTGGTGTGTATTGAATTGATAATTTCAAAACAGCTCCAGGCTTACAGGGCTTTCCAGCAGCATTCAGAACCGGGTAGGTTCCCTCAATCTTTTCCCCTGCGAATATCTGCTCAACTGGAATTGCTACAACTCCTATAATATCTGACCCCAAAATATCACTGTCTTTAACAACAAATTGCACTTCAGCGGCATGATGTGCAACAGGGACATTGAAATGTTGCATCCAGACAGGGTTTTCATTATTGCTGATCACAAAAGTCCTTCCTATAACAGCACCAGTAACTGCAATTGTGACATAAGGATCACTTGTAATCTTCTCGTCCGAGCGCCCTCCAACCTTTTTTGAGATATTTGAAGAAAAATTCGCAAACATGTCGCCTAAAGTCCTATGGAACATATCCATGTTGGGAAGATTATTTGCTTCAAGAACCCAAATATCTAAATTTCCATGTAGAAGCAAAACTCTCAATGAACCTTTCTGGAAAGGTACAATCTGCATACCCTGCCCTTTTTGTGATCCATTAAATGAATCATTATGGGAAAAAGTAGAGTGATTAGCTGAGTCAGCTCGGCCTAAACTAAGCCCCTCCCAATTACTAGATTCACTTGCATAATCAGGTGTTGAAGTAGCAGCGGGCAATGGAGGCCCCAAAGGTGCCAGAGGTGATGCAGGAGCTGACGGATGGCAACCAGACAAATGCATATTACTCAATTGATGATCTAAAAGCGGGTAAGCAGGTGAGGCACTTCCCGAATTTGCTGCTAAGGAACTTGTACTGTCTTGCCTGTTATGACCAGAGAAGCTATTGTGTGTGGAGAGGAGCTCGGAATTACTCAACTGATGATCCAAAGGCGGGTAAAGAGGTGAAGCACTTCCCGTATTTGCTGCTAAGGAACTTGTACTGTCTTGCTGGTTATGACCAGAGAAGCTAATGTGTGTGGAGAGGAGCTCAGAATTACTTTCAGGAGGAGTATATTGTGCAGGTTGTTGATAAGAGGAGGATGATTGAGGAGGATATTGTGCAGGCTGCTGATAAGTGGAGGATGATTGCAGGTTACTTTTTGGAGGTGGGTAATGACCAGATAGGGATTGCTGGTAAGGATTAAAAGTTGAACCATACTGAAAACTACCATGATATTGGGGTGCAGGTTGGGAAGAATTTGGAGGTATTGGGTGTGAATATTGATAAGGAATTGGTCCAGAATAAGAATGAGAATGTCCATAGTCAATGGGAGCTGCAGCAAGGGCATGGACTGGGGGTGGATACATATGCAGTGCAGGAGGGTATTGGGGAGAGTTATAAGGGTATTGATATGGCGGAGGCGCATATGGATCTTGATTTGGAGGAGGGTATCCATGGTGATAAGGGTAAGGATTTTGGTGTGGGTTATTATCCATTTCTTATATCAAATTAGACGGTATGAAATCAAGTAAACAACAGAAAAAACCAAGGAAACTTTGTTCTTCATACATATAACAAAAAAAAGGAACCCAAACTCAAGTGTGTTTCTCAATTTCAAACTTTCAACGGGGAATTCAAGTGAAATACTAATTCCAAGACTAAACTTTCAACGGAGAATTACAATCCTAATTCAAAGACTAAACTTTTAAAACACTCACAGAGACTCCCCTTTCATGAGCATTTCAGGTCTCTCCTTGATCAAATTGGTACGAATCCAAGCTCCTTAATCCTTCATGCTTAACTGAGAAAATACGTACTAGGAGTCAGCTTAGGTATATGCTACATTAAATTCCTCATAAATTAAGCAGCTTAAAACATCCTGAGTTCTTGTAAAAAAAACGCATACCTTATCAGTTCCTTTAGGCAGATCAAAATTCACATTGTGAACTTTAACAGACTCACACATAAAAGCTCTAAGCCTCCACTGTATCAATCAATGAATAAACATTAACAGAAGCAAGAATAAGTAAAATAAACTTGGGTTATTAGCTCAAAAAAGAAACTTCGTTAGCAACCGATTTTGAGCAAAATTAGGACATTTTAAGCAAAACCCATGATTATTCTTATATTTTTGTTACCATTTTGATTGATTGTTGCACACAAAGAATTAAAGTACCAAAAAGCTGCAACTCTATTTGATTTTGACTAAAAGCAAAACCAAAAGCCTAAATAAGTAGAGAAGATTATATGAGATCAAGATAGAAAATGAACAACGCTATTTCAAGCAAACACAAAACCGATAAATATGATTACAAATCTTACCCAAACTCAAGGATCAAATGCATTTTGAACCAATTTTGCAGAAATTTAAAAAAAAAAAAAATAACAATTCGTGATTTTACTAGGTGCCGTTTTGACTTCGTGTTCACGCTAAAATCAAACTCAAGAAGGGTCGGATGCATTTTCAACGCGTCGTTCTTTGGTCTAGTCATTGCTGGGCCTCAACTACTTCTAAATGGGCTTCTCTTTAACAAACACTTTAATTAATTCATTCTTGTCCATTTACTAAAATACTTTCAACAAATATAAAGCCTTCTCTCAATCTTTATATTTTTGTTTAATTTTTATTTTTTGATTAAATTTGGTCTTTAATCTTTTTAAAAAGTCTAGTTTGACTTGATGATTACGTATAGTTAATGCTTGCTCATTTAAGTGTAAAAAGGTTGATACCTTATGCTCGAGTTTTTCTTTTTAATGTAGATTTACATGCACGATGAAATATGATGCAGTGATTTAGTTACATTTTATATTATCCTACAATATTTAATTTTACTGTCAACATTATTTTTACAACTATTATTAAAATATTTAATCTCACCATCAATATTATTTTTACACTAATAACAGAAGGCACCATTCATCTAATCACACCCTTAAAAGTTACAACGGATAGTCTGTTTCCATCACCCCTAGTCAAGAGTGCTATATCCCCGCGGCTAAAATTCGTGATCTGTTACATTACTTACAGACCGTAACTGAAACCAGTGATATTCGACATTACATTACAATGTACACACAATTCTGGTAAGTACACAAAGAGGCGCACCCTCCTCATTCACTTTTTTTCCGATACACCCTTTCCGTCTTCAACTTCTCGTAAATACTTCCGTTTATCTTCTGCAGAATCAAAGTCTACGTTTAAATTGCCAAATGAAAAAAAAAAGTTGATTGATTGGCTGTTTGCTAATCTGGGTTTCTTCCAAAATTTCAAATTTCGGTAAAGATTGACCATGAAATGGCTTGTTTGTGACTCAACGAGTTGGTGTTTTGAAATTTCTGATTTTTGATTACTTGTTAAAGTTTGTTAATCAATGGAGGCTTATAAGACATGGGTTAGGAGGAACAAAGACTATGTGCACTCCTTGCAATCTCTTGCCAATGTAAGCTTTTCTCTATGTATATTTTTTTCCACTTGTTTCGGCAGGTTATAGCTAATTTTATATTGTTCTTAGTTGATGACGATTATAATTTTGGTTTTTGAAACGTTCAAGTGCATTAAATCTATTGTTACTGCTTGTGCTGCCAAATATTAGAATCTTATATGGTTGATTAGTTTAGAGTAGCTGACTTTCTCTGTTTCATTTATGCTTGTCTAAATTTTGGCTACTGTCTCTACCTTCTTTTGCCATAAATGAAATGCAAAATGAAGGAACATCAATTTGCAACGCAAAATTAAATGAAAAGAACAAAGAAAGTTCTTTTACATGTATTATCTGAGATATTGGATTAGAAAGTTCTCATTAAATGGCGCGTAATTTTATACCATGATTATCTCTGCAAATTTGCAGTTTTCCAGTTAGCAGCTCTGGTAGATTTAATATTTGATACCATTGTGGATAATATATCTCCCAAGTTTTTGGTATCTATGGACTGTGGATTTTTATGTTTGAGCTTGTAATGCAAGCAAGGTTTTGTGAAAGACTTTGGACTGTGTTCTGAATTTTGAGTATTGGTATCTTATGCTGTTATTGAAGTTTGTCCTACAGGGATTGACATGGCTGCTTCCTGAAAGGTTCTCTAATTCAGAGATAGGTCCAGAAGCAGGTTTTTTTGAAATTTCGGTAACATTGGATACTTATGTATAGCTTAGAAACTGATAAAGAGTTCCCCTACCCCTTCCCCCTACTTGATTTAAACTAATCATCTAATTGATTGCTTCTGAAGCTGAGAAAGAAATGCATTAGCACACAGCACTTTAATTGTAGTGTTTTGAGTATATTTTTATTAGGAATTAGGATCCAATTAAATATTTAAATGTGGCATCCCCATTCCCTTCTTCCTTGGTGTCTGCATATCTAAGTAAAGAAGATGAAAAGTTTTCATCAAGTTGTATCTTCTTTTTCGTTGTCTGTAGTTTTTCCCTTATTGAACAATTTGGTACACTTATGCAGTAACTGCAACTTTGGGCACACTCACTGCCATCAACGAGCATATAATCGATACTGCCCCTGAAGAGAGCCATACTGGCTTGGCTGACCCTTTGTCATTCCCTTATGGGTTGTACATATCTGCACTAAAGGACTTGGGAACTTTGGTTGAAGTTGTGGCAGAGCAATACTACGGTGATAAGAGATGGAATTTTATTGCTGTTAGGAAGCTACCAAGTAAGAAACATTCATCATCTGAGATATCCACTTTAATGGTGTGATTGGTTGGGTGGAAAAGTGGAGGGATGGGAGAGAGGGGAAAAGTGAAAGGAAAATAAATTTTGAGTGTGCTTGGTTGGAAAGCAAAGTGAGAGAAAAGAAAATAGGAAGATCACTATTTTCCATCCCAACGCATAAAAATCTATCCTTCCAAATTGAAAAGATGAGAGGAGAAAAATAAATCTTTCCTTTCATTTTTCTTTCCATTTTTCCATCTCTCCTACCAATCACACCTATGGAAAGAAAATTTATGCTTTCCATCCTTCTAGTTTTTTATCCCTTCAATTTTCTATCTTTCCAATTTTCTTTCCACCGTACCAAGCAAAGTCTAAATCTTCACCTAAGCTATTGTTTCTAATATTTTGGAGTTAAGCCTTCACCTAGTAATTTGGTAGTTGCTGTATATGAGGGTGACGGTTAGATTAGCTTTATTCCGGAACTGTGGATATAAAATGCTTCTGCATGGAGGAGAGACACCAAATGTTGGAAAGATTCTGATGATACAAGTTTACAACATAAAATTGGGGGCTTCCCTTTTGAGCCGATTTGGAGAGAGTGCTCGGATGATATCTGACCCATTTTGAGTGCAGAGAAGTAAACAACAGCATGCAATTATGAAGCCTCAAAGTGATTATTTTGTTAAAATTTCGTGATTTATTACTTATACTAAATTGATGGGGAAAGTTCACCAAATTTTGCAATTTTTCCTTTTACAGCTTCAACTATTGAAAGGCGTACTCTCTCCATGATTTTGTCGGAGAAGTGTGTTAATGGAACTCTATTTATTATCGGGGGGGTCCTCTTTATTACGAGGCCACTTATTGTTCATTAGACGATATGGTAATAGATCATGGATTCCTTGGTTTCTTTCTCTGGCTGTGGACATTATTGGAATGGGCTTTCTATCACATCTTACGATACCAAGGAAGGGTGGAAGAAAGCAACAGTTCCATCTTTCTTGCTCTGAAAGGATGATGTTGGAATCATTAGATAATTTTCAAACTATCAACCTTTGGCTTAACATCTTTAAACTCGAGCTTTGCTGATTTGAAGTATTTGATCCAGGTAAAAAGAGAGAGCCGTTCTTTAACAAGTACACCAAGTAGTTGATAAAATTTTCGCGTACTTACTCCCTAGTTGATGTCTTTCTTTTTCGATACCTTTCCTAATCTATATTTGGTCTTTAGGCAAACACTTGAAAATACTGAAAAGCTATTGGAGCCTGTTCCACTGATTGGAACCCTAGCAGGTACATTGGACAGATTCTTTCCCCTTAAAATATCTTGAATTCATTGATATCATGCCAACCATATTATTGATCAAACTAATATAGGCAGAGTTAACATATTCGATGTTGTCTTTTTGGCAGAAAAAATTGTTGAGCTTGTAGTTGGAGCTCAAACAAGGTACACTTATATGTCTGGATCTTAAAGAGTGAAGCTGCAAGCATTCATGGTTCAAGGCAGTGAGTTCTATTTTTTGGTCGGATACATGTTTTTGTCGCTGTTGTATTCTTTAACCAAATTTATAAGATACCAGTGTGAACCAGTGACAAAAGACTTCCATTGAAATAAAGTCTCAATTAACACCGAATTCCAGGTTGAATATCTAAACAACCCCTATTGCTAAATCTTAAAATTGAGGGAAATTAATTTTATCCGAACTTGTCAGCTATTCAAATAAGCCAAAAAGAAAAAGGCACTTTGGGAAATGCCAATCATAAACTTGATCCAAACTCTGAAATTGTGTTTCAATTGTAAATCAACCCCTTGTACTTGATTAAACCAAAAAGAACGAAGTGGTCCAAACTATTAAGAGCGGATGGGGGTGGAGGAGGGGAGGTGAGGTCCCATTGTCCCACCAGAAAGATGAAGCGTCCCTCACGTATTAAATAATCAAAAAGGGGTGCCCCAATGTCATTAGTGGATTGTGGTGTGATACAGGCTAATAAAGCCCTCTCTGCCCGTCCCCTCGTTGCAGCTGCAAAAAACACATGTGGCGCAGTGGGGTACATGTACACGCACACATTTGAGACCACAAAGAAATTTAAAATTCACTTAAAAAAGAAAAAATAAATGGGAAATGGAGCCCCACCCAATAAGGGGTCCCCATCCAATAGATGAAACTGAGAGGGGACCACTTTTAAAAGGCAACTGGCAAGTGGGGTGGCAGTGGGCATACCCCATTGTGGCCTACCCTCAATACTACCCCACCACCACCAAAGGGGGTTTGGTTTGGTTGGGGTCCCATGGTTCATGGTGCCTTGCTCCTTCACGAGATCAGTGAAAATGGTGGGATCCCACCACACTAGCAATTGCTTTGAAAGGGGCCCTACCTAGACTGAAAGAGTCCTATGTGGTAGGGTCCACTATAAGGGTGTAAATTAGTGGTGGAGCCGTCGGATTTACAGATTAGGACATTGGCCCCCCACCTTAGATCTGTTGCCGTACACCACAGCTTGGTTGAGTACCTTTACAGGCGACAACTTACAAGACAACAGGGTCGCTCGATGTTTTAGTCTTGGTCTGTTACAGACACCCATACACTCTTGCTTACCATTTATGCTTTCATATTAATCCTTTTTCCCTGCCACTTATTCCAAAAGTCCTCCTGGAAAAAAAAAAAGTAAACAAAGCTGGTCGAGTAATAAAATAAGTTAGGTATTTACGAAAATTCAAAAAAAAAAAAACAAACATTTGTTTCACTTCCATTTCCATATTTTCTTAATTCCCAGTTTCTCATTTCATGAGTTTTTGAGAATCAAGCATACGGCATCCCTCCTCAGCTAAGCAACCCAAAAAAATCTCTCACCTTTTATTTAATTTGTTGGGTTAAAGTTCTAAAAAGTTGTGAACAGCTAAGTGTTTATATTACAGTTTATAACAGTAGTTTTTTAAAACATGTGGCGTGGGCGTGAATAGTGATATAAAAAATTAACAGTAATAATAAGGAGTGATGATCATTTGTTAAGAGGGGGGGATGCATTTTGAGAAGTAATGGAGGACTTCCATTTGTCAAAGTTGAACCACCAAAGGTACCTCCCGCATGCATGGTGGTGGGGATTGGGGGAAACCCTCAACCGCCTCTCCCTCCTATGCTTAATGCTTCCTACAAATACCAGATTTTGGCCCCCACGCCTCCAACTGGTCCTTCACACCTCACTTGCTCTTTTTGTCCTTTTTTTTTTTCCTCAGCATAAAATTGAATTTTTTACTAACAGACAAACATTGCATTATACTGAGAAAATTTTGATTGACTTAACGTTAATCAATTTTCATTTTAATTGTATTATTTTTTATATAGTAATAAATATTATTTTGAATATATTTATGTATTTCTATATTTTAATGAGAAAAAATTGGACTATCATATTATAAAAAAACTAACACAAATCTTGTAGAGTGTTTGGTTAAAATCATTTTATATTCTGGGAATATTTTTACATTCATACATTTGGCTCCTAAAGATTGTTTTCAACGTGTAACTATACATTTACAATAGATTCCAAAATATAAGGTTGATTTCAATACCAATTTTTGCTAGTGTAATGTCAGATTCCAGTAGTAGTATTTATTTTAAGACATTTTTACCCTTCATTTTTAGAGTTTTGATCAACTTCATCCCTTAAATTTTTGACATTTTTATATTAAGTATGTATATTAAATACATCTAATTTTAAATTCTTTTAATATAATATTTTAACTTAATACATTAATAAAAAATAGATAAATTTATTGGTTATCATATTTAATATAAATAGTATATTAATCGAACTAAAAATTAACTAGAATTTTTTTAATAAAAGAAAATGATATGTATAAATAAAATAAAAATTGAGATTGATTTATTCAAATAAGTGATTGAAGGAAATATATATATATATATACACACTAATTACATTTATATTGTGTTAGATTTCAAAGGCGGATTTCCCTTAAATGAAAAATTTATTATTTTGATCTTTTAAATTTTTAAAATGTTTAAATTAATAAAGGTAAAATTTCACTTTACCTCCCCTAAAAATAATAAAATTTTGATTTAATTTTTTAAAAATTATAAAAAATATAGACAATTTAATTTCGAGCCCTAAATTTTTTTCCTAAGTTTACCTTGTTAGATTTAACATTTAAGTTTCTATAATAAAAATGAGAATACAAGACCTTAAAGTCTATTGGAAAAGTTTGATAAATTTTCATATAAACATTTTTTTAATTAATATTGAAGAAATTGTCAAAAATATATTCAATAACAATGGAATTTAATGAAATATTTTTCGGATAAATATTGCACTTTTTAAAACATTTATTAATTTTTTGTTTTACTTACAAAATTTACAAATTTCACTGACAGTGTATCAAATATTTTTTTCATATTCTTTAAGGTAATATTATACCTTGTGAACTAAATATAATGATGTAATATATTGGATAACTTGGCATGGGGTTTGTTTTTGGGCACTAATCTCGTGGTCACCCATGCAATTTGGAATGATTCGATTTTCTTGGACAGTTAACCTTTGTAAGGAAAAAAAAACAATATTAGTAATAATAAGTAATCGGGAATGGGTAATTATTCTATCTATTTTTTGTGTAGTAAGAGAACTCTATAGGCGGGTTTAAAAAGATATCAAAGTATTTTTGTAATTATTTTAATATATCCTAAAAACAAGTCGTATCAAATTATATTTGTTTGTGCAGTTTTTTTAGTTTATTAATAATATATAAGATAATAATTTAATTAAAAATTGAATATTTTCGAAGTAAAATTTTGAATTCAAGTATTATGAATAAAGAAAATAATATTAAAAGACGTTTGTTTGATATTGAAAAGTCTTAAGTATTAGGTTTGAAATTTATCAAGCACAATTTTATGTGTAAGTCTCTAATTCTGATTATATACAGCGTTGAAGTCAAAAATAAATTTTAGGAGGTCGAAATTAAATTATAATTTTTACAATAAAAATATAATTTTGTAATTTTAATAGCCTGTATCTTATAATTTTTAAAGGATTAAATTAAATTTTTATTATTTTTAAGGGATCTAAGCGTAATTTTATCTTTACTAATTTAAAATTTTAGAGACTACAACCCTGCTTATATGAGAGTTTTTGTTTAATTAGCCTTAGTTTATTGACTTTAGTCCATATTTTATCCGTTCTTAATTCGTTTATATGATAATAATTTAATTGTAATTACACAAAATTATATTTATAATTATATTATACTTATTGCAGCTTAAAAAAAAGTAAAATACCTTAATGAAAATATTACGACATGTGTGTCCGTTTTTCTTTATATAATATATAAAGACTACATATACCAAATAAATTTCTAGAATAAAAAACACCGATAGAATTTGCAAATTGGATATTCGGACGCATCACCAACTTTGACCCTGAACGATCAGATTTCTAATAATCCTGTGGAACGGGGCCCACAACGTGTCATCATCTAGCGGGTCCAACAGTCCACAGTCGGTAGATAACCGTAGATTCTTTTCATCAAGATATTAAGAGAAAAAGAAAAAAACAACCTCAATCATAATTTTAACTAAATCAACCACGTAAAAAATGCTTTTATAAAAAAATTATATATAAATGAAAAAAGGTAAACTTTAGAGCTTTAGTATTTTTAACTTTAATAAATATTATTTGCTAAGTTATTTTGAAGTTGTTTTTATATAAAAATAAAATAAAATCGTAATAATATTTACTATTTTAAAATAAAAATATTTAATTATTTATCACAGTAAGACTAAATGCTGATCACTTTATAATATAAAACGATTTTTATCTAAAGTTCGAAATTATTAAAAAGTCAGTACAAAAAGACTTCCCCGTGTAAGATGTAATCCACAGTATGTTGTTTTTCCTTTTCATCCTCTTTACAAAATTCAAGGCTTCGTTTTTCTCTCCTCTTTGTTTTCTTTCGTTTTACGTGGTTTTGTGCTTCTTCTTAAAATTAAACTAATGGCTGCAATTCATAAACTTGAGGTTGAAGAGGATGTGGATCCCAGAGCAGTTGTTCTCAGCATCAACGGCGGTGGAGACGCCGCACCGTCGAAGAACCCCAAAGAAGAGCCTGACATAGACACAACTTTAGGCGCGATGCCCATGGCAGTGCACGTGCCGTCAGGTGTACCCGCACCGCCAGTCACGGCAGCACCCGCCGCGCCGAAGCGAGCGTCCACGAAGGACCGTCACACGAAAGTCGAGGGACGTGGTCGGAGGATCCGAATTCCTGCTACTTGTGCGGCTCGGATCTTTCAGCTGACCCGAGAATTAGGTCACAAGTCGGATGGGGAAACTATTCGCTGGCTATTGGAGCACGCTGAACCAGCGATAATAGCGGCCACGGGAACCGGTACCGTCCCGGCCATCGCTATGTCGGTTAATGGGACCCTTAAAATCCCAACAACCTCGAACGCTAACCCAGAACCCGGCGACCCTAGTAAAAAGAAGCACAAACGACCCGCGAATAGCGAGTACGTTGACATAAACGACGCCGTCTCAGTTTCATCTGGTTTGGCTCCTGTTATTACTCCTCAACAGCAGCAGCAGCAACAAGCAGCTGTTTTGCCGCAGGGGTTGGTTCCAATTTGGGCCATACCGTCAAACACCGTCGTTCCAGGAGCTTTCTTCATGGTACCACCTATGGCATCCATGGCCGGACCTTCCACTCAGCCTCATATATTCACATTCCCAGCCACAGCTACACCGGTAATTAACATTTCAGCTCGGCCCATATCGTCGTTCGTGTCGGCCATGCAAGCAGCAACGCCAAGTCAACTTCAAAGTAATGTAGCAGGTACGAGTTGTACAGTTCCTGTTTCCAAGGCGGCTAAGACGACGTCGGTTATGGCACCGAGTTCGAGTTCTGCTGCCAGTGCCACTACTACGACAACGACTCAGATGCTCAGAGACTTTTCTTTGGAGATTTACGATAAACAAGAACTTCAGTTCATGACTCGATCTTCAAAGCATTGATTGGCAACCATGACAAGGGAAGGAACAAAAAAATAAAAAGTGTTTATTTTTCCTTGCTATATTTGGGTTTCAATTTCATACACTTCTGATTGGTGGCTTCGTAGTTGGTGTATCCGCCATGAACGAACGAACGAGCGAGCGAAGCCTAAAGGTTAGGAGGCGTAAAAGGGCTAAAGGGGTGCGAGGAGTCGGAAGCACGTGTGCATGTGACGGGTGTTGTAAAAGGTGTGCACGTGTAATGTGGGGTCAGAGATTAGGCGGAGTGGGGTCCACGTAAGTTGTGGGTCAACACTGGAACCAAAAAAGCAGGGGAAGAGGGCATTCCGTGGACCGTGCATTGTGATGGGCCAAACGGGCCACTGTCATGTCATGTGATGTGGGGCACGGGACCCAATAGGGAAGAAATGGGTGGACCCAACGGGACCATTTTTGCATTTTTCCCAAGGTGGTGGTCCCTACGGTTAGTTCGGTGGTCAGATCCAGCGTGTGGGCCTAAACCTTACTCACTCTCTAGTTCTGACACGTGTCCGAATTAGCTGTTGATGGTAGGAGCTCTTTCTATTTTTAAAAAATATTTGACACGTGGGGCTATTTGTTGGTAGGGTCTACGAGATAAAGTGATCATGATCAAAAATGGAAAAAGAAGAAGCAGAAGAAGAAGATGATGATGATTCTGGCTGCGGCATCAGATGCTCTTCCTCCGTGTTTATCTTTTGCTAGATTTTTATTTCTGTCTGTGAAATTAACTTGTAAAATGTAAATAATTGTTTTAGTTTAACTCATATAATAGTTTAGTTCTGATATTGAATTTAGAAATATAAGTTTTTGTTATAAAATGAGTGGTAGATGGTATTTAATTTGTCTTAATTTTCTTACCAACGAGTTTAAGAAGTTGTCGTTAATTTTCTTTAATGTGCAGGAAAAGGAAAATGAAGAAGAAGAGGATCAGTGAATTGATCAACGGTGTAAAATAATAATAATAAGATTTAATATGTCAAAATATTCTAATTATTTTTAAAATTATTAGTATCATATCAATTATTAAGTTTCTCTTTTGGTATTACATATGATATTAACTTGTATCTATTGTAGGATATTTTTAAAATACATGTACTAGAATGTATTTGGTATTACATATGATATTAACTTGTATCTATTGTAGGATATTTTTAAAATACATATACTAGAATGTATTTATCACATCGATCTTTAATTTTAATGGTATTATTTGTTATATAATCAATATATTTTAAATATGATTAAAAATTTTATCACATATATATATATATATACGTAAAAATAATAAAAATGTACGATTTAAATTAATTAATAATAACACAAAAAAATATAGTACTAAATTTTAAAAATATAAATTAAATTGTAAGTAAAATTAAATTAATATGTACAAATATATAACAATTCTGCATTACAAACACACTTATTAAAATTTCATATAAAAATTAAAAATTGTTTTAATTTAAAAGGTAAAAAAATATTAATACATAATGGCATTAATTTAAATTTCATCATATACAATCTTTTAATTAATTTATAAAAATAGAAAACATCTATAACTTATGTTAATAGAATGAAGTGTTAGAAGATTAATATCAAAGTGTGAGGCATAATTTAAAATTGAAAATCGGTGGATATATGTTGAATTAATCCAATAAAAATAGAAAAGAAAAGAGGTGGATCGTATGAGGATAAAATGTGGGGCAGGTACAGAAGATAAAATGTGTCAATTCGATTCCATCTATGCTTTGGTGGGCTACAAGAAGTGGGGTTCAGTCCACATCGGAAAGACAGTCTGGATTTCAGCAGGGAAAGTACACGTGTACGGTTGATATCGAAGTTTAATCAAGTTTCTCTACGATCCCTAGTCCCCACAAATTTTTATATTCTCAAAAGAAACCAGGGGATAATTTTATTAAACCAAGTTTGATGTAGGTTGTGGAGGATTTTTTAATTGAAAAAGAGGAATTTTATAATAATAATAATAATAATTGTTCACACTGTTAAGATTTTAATCTGAGATACTAAAGAAAACATTAATATAGGAAAAAGGATACTAACAAAAGAAGCATGATAAGCTCTATTTGAAACGATGAATAGAGGTAACTACAAAATATGCTTTGGACATACAAATAAAAGGGATATAGTTTCAAATTTGTATTTGAATAGTGGATATTGTAGCAGATTTGGTTAAATTGTAAGATTTTCTTGTATGCCAAGAAATGAGCCGACAACGTTTCCTCCAGTATCAGGGAACGTTTCAGCTCCGGGAAGGGGCTTGACCTTACCTTTGGGATCCACTTCAACCGGATACTTCATTAAGTGCCCTCTCATCTCTGTCACTTCCTCCGCTGCAAATTGTCTCCAATTCAGTATAGCCATTTGATTAATCCGTCTTACACATTCGAGACTCTCCGGTCGAGCGAAGCAGTCCTCGACAACTCCAACATGTTCTGCCCATAATGACATCCTATACCCATAGATCTATAATAAACAACACAAAGTTAAGCATACTTTAATGGTGGGAATACAAGAAACAACCATGTTTGTATTGCCAGGATCACATGGTTCATTTGGTTAACAAGGGAATTGTATCATTAATACAGATGTAATGGAGAAGGTTACCTGTCCATGGGGACTAGAATGCTTTGCTGCCCAAGTATGTTGAGGTTGGTAAGCTCCCATTGCAATCTCCGTGTCTCTGGTACCCTCCATGGAGCGTTGATTGATGTTTGCAGATCCCACTATTATAAACTCATCATCAACTATCATACCTTTTGAATGGACATAGATCATAAATCTTCGACTTTTCTGACTAAGAGCCTGGAATGCAAAAAACCAGGAAAATATGTTAGTAGTGTAGGAACTTTAGGGTTATGCTTCAGATATTCAAGTGAAATGGGCTTGATTCTATACAATCATGGCTCTTACCAGCTTGGGCAAAGCTTTTGGGTCAGGTTTGAGGATCTTAGAATACCACGATATCGCCCAAGACGTTGAATTACCAAAAAGAAAAGGTTTTTGGGACTTGGTATAGATTACCTCAGGAGAATTGGCAGCCCTAGGACTTCTGTCAGCAAGAGGTTGATATCCATCAAGCTCACGATTGCCAAGACAGTAGAAATTCAGAAAGTCCTCTGGCACGAAAGTACTATCAAGTCCTGCCTCTACCAAAGCCCCGTAAACAGTCTCGTACATCATTGACCTGGTTTTGTTCTGCAACAGCAGCAATAAGATCAATGGCCTTTTAATATCTAGTTTTAATCATAATTCTTTAGTTCATGCCAAAGCAGTATAACAAAGTCTTAACGCCTGAATTGAACCAACAGTGTAAGCAAAAGCTTGTGTAGGACTTGCTCCAAAGCAGACATCTTGATGAAGCCTAAAAATGATGACAATAATACAGTCAAAGCTTTAAACATTTTAACAAAAGATTTTTATTAAAACTCTACCTGCCAATATAAAATCCTTTGAGTGGCAGCGCCTGTTGGAACACCCTCTGGCCACATTGGAATAACAATATATGCAGCAAACCTCTCATTTGCTTTAATTTTACTAGCTATCTTAAGAGCAATTTCCATTGGAATTAAGTTGTCAGCACCTATGAAAAGAATGCAAGGTTATTGCGTCCCGAACCAAACTATGAACAAATGCCTTATTATTCCCATGAAAATTTCCATGAAGCATTCAATACACGAAATATCAGATAGAGCCAGGAACAAATAGGACTAATGAAATATTCTTATTAGTTTTTAACTCATGGACTTGATACATTGATAATCTGACTGATATGTTTAACCAAAAAGTTTGGTTCTTCATCTTTTTACTTTTATTTCTTCTATACATATATATATATATATATCAAAGTCTAAGATTTTTACCACTTTCTGAATTCAAACAGAAATGTATAGTATTGGGGCAATGTTTGAACCAATATTTACTGAGCCCCAACAAACTCCGTACATTAACCTTATTCAAATGCATAACTCGTACAGCCAAGCATCCCAAAATTGCTATTGCAAAGCAAGGTCCATTATCAACTTTCTTACGCTAGTCACAAAACATGACGGTCATCAAAATCTAATTTGTCTTACCTAAGTCTTTATACGAGCTCCAATTGTAGGACGATCCAAGGAAATATTGATTCTCTATATAAATGAAATGCTGGGCAGCACGAATGGCCTTCACATATGCTGTATGTATGCTCATATCAATAAGGACATTCTTACCGCACACCAAATTCTGTCACGGAAACAATAATCAGTTAGCTTCTACACTGGAAACATGTAGAATATATGATTAAGCCAAAATAAAAGAAATAGCAAATCAAAGGGCAACCTTCTCTCTACCTTGCTTGTTGCATCTTTTGGATCCTTTGGGAAGCCTTTTACAGAGTTTGAATCAATCGAGCGAAAAATCTGCACGTGAAGCCCCCAAACAATAAATAAAAACAAACCATTTGTAGAAAACTAAAAAGCATAAGTCAAAGAAGCTTTTGAAAATCACATTCACCAAAAAAAACCTATGACTTATTTGAACCTCCCCCACTAGACCAACTCATTTATGACAAAAGCCAAATTCAAGTAGCAAAATTACCTGAACATGCCAACGTTCTGGATCGTTCTCATTCTCAGTAAAATCAGAAACTCCCATAATGTCTGGAATTCTTTCTATCCGCAGCAAAGCATCATCAAAGGGCTTTTTTAATTTTTTAAGTCCATGAGGCTTGGCTGCCTTCAACCAACGTTCCTCAAAGTTGACCAGAACATCATATGCAGCTGGGCCATCAATTTTACTGTGCATATCATGCCAAGGTTCTCTTGGGCAACCAGCCGTAGAACCCTGCTCAAGTAATTTGCAATTAAATAATGTGCAGGAAATCTTATATACTGTGATAGAGTACCATTGAATTTGCAGCTACCCAAATGTCATAAAACAAAAGACCAAGAATGATGGATAGTTACCGTATATGTTGGATTATGATAGTCATCCTTATGGTATGTTTGTAGTGTCCTAAATAAAGCATGATCCGGATTATCATACCGTCCATCACATAAGTCAAGGCCACCAAGAAAAGCAATAATTTTTCTATTACTGTTCCCAGCATCAGCATCCACAATTACAGTTTTCTGATGGTGTGTATAAATCGTTCCAACTTCCTGATAATTAATTGTATTAGAAAAATATAGTGCTTTAGCCAAACATAAGGAACAAGATACCATATAACAAGCTCAATGATCTAGGGATGGCTTAGTGTTTGTTTACGCTCAGAAGGGTTAAGGGCTAAGGTTCCAATCCCCTTGAACTTCATAAAATGTACCAGCCACTAATAAAAAAACTGATAACAAGACATTCAGCAGATTTAGAGCTAAAGTATTTGCTATTTCAGAAGCCTACGAGAAATTGAGAATCCACTAAAAAGGGAAACAAAAAAATGACTTGGAATGGCATTCACCATCAAATTTAGACAACAAAACACAGTCCCTATTCAAATGAGATAACAGTAACATGAACCAAAAGGGCTCTAATTATTTTTTGAAAGGTAATCACCATTATGGTATAGATACAAAAATGGAATTAGAATTTGGTCTATGAATTATTCTATTATATATCCATAAAAAAGGATTTGAAAGACCTATAGGATTTCCCTCATTCAGCTGTACTCTGTCAAAGTTTGAAAGTGCAACTTATAGATGTAAAAAGTTGAAAATATTACTTTTGGCAGTCAAAAAGCCAGAGTTTTTTTCTTGTATGAAATCTCTAAGCTGGATACACTTTCTGATTCCCAAACCTCTTGTCCATACATGGTTGATAGTAAATTGCAAGTGCAACCACCACGCATACGATAATAGTGCAAACTGACTCAAGAATCTTAATAAGGCTGATAATGATTTCCCAATAATACAACAATCTGGCAGTAATGTCTATGGTTGCCAAATTGAAGTGGAGAAAATTGCAGAGTTAGGAATGCATTTATGGGATAGAATAGTTAAAACAAATGGTTCTTTATATCAAACCTTTTGTTTGACCCAACTATGTTTTTTTCCAGCAATGCGAGGACAAAGTAACACGTTCACCGAAGAGTGTTTGAAATAACTGCGTGTTTCCTCATCATGGGTTGTCATTATTCCATCCTGTATTGTCAATTTAAAGAAGTTAATTAACAACCATAATAAGCAAATCTTTTCAAAGTTGAAAAAAGTGATAAACTCCTATCTTCAAAAAAAAAAAAGTGTAACAACAATACACGAATGAAGTGATAAAGGTTTACATACTCTCATTGTCATCATTCATTTTGAATATGTCATGTTCTCCATTAATCTAGTACGCACAATGATCACCATCTGCTTATATTATCATTAGGTTTAAACACTTCATTATATGGAACTAGTTAACTATAAATAGACTTAACATTCAGATGATAGGAAATAAAGTCCCAGCTTTGCCTACGTTACTGGTACCAGTGAAGCTATTATGTATGAGAAATAACATAATAGTAAGTTACTCACAGTTTTGTACCCCAAGATGCTTCTTGAAGTAGGATCATCCCATAACAGAAGTAGCACTCTAACTCCCTCCTGGGACTTCGACCTAAGAATGTCACCCAAAGTGCAATCTGAAGCAGGAGCAACATCGCGCACCAGCCTAACTTTATGCCAAACTGACCACCCTGTAATGTAAACCAAGCGCCTAGCTTGACGAATAGCATCAAATATGTCATTCCAACACTTTCCTTGCACAAAGTGCACCCCCTGGTCGAGTTTTATGTTTGGAAGACAACCATCGGGGACATTGGCATCTTGATAAAGAGTCACTTTACACCCCTTCCGAAGAGGAAAATATGTACCAGGAACCCCTACATATTCAGGACCTGCTCCAACACCATGATGATAGAAGCTCAATTTCTCCATTGGTGTGTACTGAATTGATAATTTCAAAACGGCTCCAGGCTTACAGGGCTTTCCATTACCATTCAGAACCGGGTAGATTCCCTCAATCTTTTGCCCTGCGTATATCTGCTCAACTGGAATTGTTACAACTCCTATAATCTCTGACCCTAAAATATCACTGTCTTTAACAACAAATTGCACTTCAGCAGCATGATGTGCAACAGGAACATAAAAATGTTGCCTCCAGACAGGGTTTTCATCATTGTTGATCACAAAAGTCCTTCCTATAACGGCACCGGCAACTGCAATTGTAACATAAGGATCACTTGTATTCTTCCCTTCCGAGCGCCCTCCAACCTTTTTTGAGATATTTGAAGAAAAATTTCCAAACATATCACCTAATGTCTTATGGAACATATCCATGTTGGGAAGATTTTTTGCTTCAAGAACCCAAATATCTAAATTTCCATGTAGAAGCAGAACTCTCAATGAACCTTTCTGGAACGGTACAATCTGCATACCCTGCACTTGTTGTGATCCCTTAAATGAATCCTTATGGGAAAAACTAGAGCGATTAACCAAATCAGCTCGGCCTAAACTAGGCCGCTCCCAATTACTAGAGTTGCTCGCATAATCGGGTGTTGAAGTACCAACGGCCAATATAGGCACCGAAGGTGCCGGGGGTGATGCAGGAGCTGACGAATGACTACCAGACAAATGCATATTATTCAATTGATGATCCAAAGGCGGATAAGCAGGTGAGGCGCTTCGCATATTTGCTCCTAAGGAACTTGTACTGTCCTGCCTGTTATGACCAGAGAAGCTAACGTGTCTAGAGAGGTGCTCAGAATTACTTTCAGGAGGAGGATATTGTGCAGGTTGTTGATAAGACGATGATGATTGAGGAGGATATTGTGCAGGCTGTTGATAAGTAGAGGATGACTGCGGATTAATTTCAGGAGGTGGGTAATGACCAGATAGGGATTGCTGGTAAGGATAAGGAGTTGAACCATACTGGAAATTACCATGATGTTGGAGTTGGGAAGGATTTGGAGGTATTGGGTGGGAATATTGATAAGGAATTTGTCCAGAATGAGAATGAGCATGTCTATAATCAATAGAAGCTGCAACAGGGGCATGGGCTGAGGGCGGATACATATGCGGTGCATGAGGGTATTGGGGAGTGTTATAAGGATATTGATATGGAAAAGCCGCATAAGGATCTTGATTTGGAGGGTATCCATGGTGATAAGGGTAAGGATGTTGGTGTGGGTTATTATCCATTTCGTCCCAAATATTCTTATATCAAATTAGACTGTATCAAATTAAGTAAAAACCAAGGCACCTTTGTTCTTCATACATAAAACCAAAAGAAAAAAAAAGGGAACCCAAACTCAGTTATGTTTCTCAGTTTCAAAATTCCAACGAAGAATTCGATTGAAATACTATGATTGAACTGAAAAGAGAAAAAAAAAAAAAAACCCTAGTATCCAAAGCAACAAAGAGCACAAACCAAACGAAAATCTCTCCCTCAGAAAAAAAAAAAAAAAGGAAATGAAATAACTGGGGTTGTGAGGGAAAAGAGGCAGAGAAAGAGGCTTTGCTATTGGGATGCTTTGATCATATGTTTCCCGCTGCGAAAATACCGAAGACAAGCAGTTTCTTCAACTGTAACCGAAACCCTCGTAGTATTAAATATAAAAATACAAATATATTAATAAAGAAATGAGAAAGTAATCATGGACATATCCAGAAATTTTAATTTTATCATTTTAGATGCAAAGTACATTTTTACCATTCCAAATTTAAAATTTTAATAGACCTAAATAAAAAATTTCCATTTCAGAGGTTCAGAGCCCTATCACCCGCTGGATTTGCCACTGAAAGTAATATTACAGTAAAGTATAGATATAGAAGGGGTTGCACGTGCATGGCCCCTTTTATATATGACTAGTAATATTTTAGTCTTGGAGAGTATAGATTACAATAGGACTTCTCACAGTGTGGCGAGTGCTTTTCCATACAAGCGAAGCTGATAGCACCGTAAATGCAGTGCTTGCCACTGGTTTTGCCTTCACCACCACCTTAAAACTTCGTTTCTGCAAGCTACGACTGAAGATTAGGCTTTTGGGCTTAACTGTGATTTCCACTCCTTTGGGAGCTTTAACGGTAGCATTATACACCAATGCTGGACCTACATTGGTCACTCTTCTCATGAAAACACCTACACTTTGCTGTTTGCCATTTTTCATGTTAAGTTGCATTGATGGGTAGTTAAGGGCATCGTAGCCAAATCCAGGAAGCAACGAGGAGCAATTTATGGACTTTGTGTCCACTAAATGAGCTATAGATGATCCGCTGTAGCCTTCGTGACATAGGAATTGAATATAAGACATCTCGTCCATGTCATAGATAAGGCCAGGGTTTATGGCTTTGGTAGGATTCAATTGGCCGGCACCATAGGCGAATTCGGCATCCTTGTTCACCCTCCGGCTCATCGGTTTTGCTTATTATTAGTTTATTACGAAGAAGTGTAAGATTTTACACGATTGAAATAGTGAATCGAGTTAGAATGATTGATGGGTCTATGTTTTTATCCTTACCTGTGGTCATGATTGCAGATCTGATTGCAGCTGGTGTCCAAGTAGGGTGAAATGACTTTACATAGGCGGCTACACCAGCAACATGCGGGCAGGCCATGGAAGTGCCAGACATGAGAGTGAACTTTGAATGCTGGGTATCACCTTTTAACCCGGTGAGGGAATTCATAAGAGTGTAAGCTGCCAAGATGTCCACACCAGGGGCTGCAATATCAGGCTGTATATTTGTTTAGATATCGAAGCCCTTGAATTAAAGACAGAATTCAAAGCTTATTTATACCTTGAGAAGATGTTGTGAGCCTGGATTTGGGCCCCTAGATGAAAATGAAGCAGCAAAAGGAGCTGAAACTTTGACTTCATGTGACCCGTATATCACTGCTGAAGCTGATCTGCTAATCATCATTTGAGTATTTTAGTGTTTATCATCATCAACAGGGAATCATTTAAGAAATTCATATTCATACCTTGCGGAATGTATATATTTATCTATAGTTTCCCCTACAGTCATATTCACCACGGTGGCCGGTGCCATAAAAATACGAGCAGTATCAAGGTATTGCTCGCTTTCGACCACTGTGCCGATTCCTCCAATTCCTTTAACAACAGAATCAGCATCAAACTGGCCTAGCATACAGTAAACAAGCCGTCCTTTTACCTTTGCAGGATCCAATGTGTTACCATAACAGAACCTGTAATTACAATCAAACAATCAATTTTCCCACTTTTTAGAAGATGATGATGAACAAAGTACTACCTTGCTAATTCCTTGCTTCCTGCATTCATGGAAACATCAGCCCCACTGACAATGGGGTAAAATTTTTCGTTTGCTCCAAATAAGTTTATCCCAATCCCCTGTTAGCAAACCAATTAGATTTGATTCCAAGTATTCAACAAAAATAAATTTTCTTCATATCAAACCTACCGAGAAACTTTGTCCATTTCCCAACTTGACTGCACTCCTAAATTGTCGATCAATCCCAGTGGCTGCCACAGTAAGAAGCCATGGAGAATTGTTAGACAAAGAACCCAAGCTGGGGCCATCGTTCCCAGCAGAAGCCACCGTGATAATTCCCCTCTTCAAGGCATGGAATGCACCGACCGATATAGAATCAGTGACAAAATCCTCAGTCGCCCCACCTATGGATATGGATATAACATCCACACCATCGGTGATAGCATCGTCCATTGCAGCGAGGATGTCCATGTCGGCACATCCTGAGCTGACCCAGCATACTTTGTATATAGCTATCCTAGCTGAAGGCACTGCACCACGAGCAGTGCCTTTGGCTAGCCCAAAAAGGCTCGCGTTGTGGACTAGGTTTCCTGCTAAGGTTGATGATGTGTGGGTGCCATGCCCATCCACGTCTATAGGTGATAGAATGTCAGCTGGGTCGGGGTTACCATCAAGCTTGAAGTATTTAGCTCCTACTAGCTTGCTATAGATAGAACTCAATCAAGGTGAAAAAATAATCAACATTAAGCACCAATAAAGCATATTTAATATTTACATTCAATTCCTATTTTTTTTTAATTTGGTACTTAAATTATAATTTAATAAAGCCTAACCTTACCTCACTCCATTACTACAAAAATAACAATCTTATAATTACATTGCTTCAAATAATTTTAAAAAATTTGACAATACGACATAAAACATGGGATTAAGTTGATAAATCTAAGAATTAATATATTAAAAAATAAAACATGGTTTTTACTTGTTGCATCCTGAGAAATTTTGAAAATGGTGGCATGTTCCTTTCCAATTATGGGGTGGTGGACCAAATTCATCACCCTTAAAGCTATCTGACTGTGGTGTGATTCCTGGAAGTGGAATTACATCATATTAATTCCCAAATTTTTTTTATTTTTAAAACATAATTTGTGTAAAGCAAAAAAAAAAAAACAAAAAAAACAAAAACCAAAGTTTTCCTCAAACCTGTATCAAGAAGACCCACAACAATGTTTTTCTCGAGCTTCAAATTTCTTTTAGCTGTTTGTGGAAACCCAATGAAGTCCCATGATTTTGTTGTGTGTAGCTTGTGATATCGATTTGGCAACACACAAACCACTTCATCCACTTCTAAACACCTCGAATACCAAATCTTATTAATGTCAAAAAAATATGGAAATTAAATGGACCCAAAAAGAAAAAAAAATTCATGTACCCATTAATATTTCAGCTTCATCTTTAGATAGCTTTGCAGCAAAGGCATTGAAGCTCTTTGTGTAGCTATAAATCATGGACTCTTTAGCATCATGTTCACTGTTCAAAACCCAATGAACGAACTGATATGCGTACGTACATATATATATATATATATATATCAATGTATGTATGGGTAAGAAAGCTAAGCTAACCTTGCCTTGACAGAGCTGAGAAGGCTCAAGTGTTTTCGAGCTGCAGAGGCTTGGCTCAAAGGACCATCTCCCAAGTAAACAATGTAAAAATTCTGTCACGTTGAACACTTGTAGGGTTACATTTACAGACAGATAATGGGTTATAAAGACAATATATATCAATTACAAAGGAGAATGCACCTTTGTCTCTTCTTCTTTAGATGAAACAGTTTTCAGAATTATTAAAAATAATAGAAGAAGCTGATAGGTAAGAGTTGAGCAAATAAATCCAACTTTTCTCATTCTTACAGGGTTCTTTTTTTGTTTTCTTTCCTTGTTAGGTTGATGAAGCTTTAGCTATAGATTTATAAGAGAATAGCACATTTAAAGCCATTGACAGGTTTTAGCTGGACTGACAACAATACCAACAATGGCTAAAATGGATGAGATAAGAAACAACAAACGTGTACTGCACTTCTTTTGTTGTAACAAGCCTGCATATTTCAACTACAAGATATTATAGATATTGAGATTTAACTTTTAACATTGTTTTTTTAATAAGTAAATGAGATTATAGACCAGGATTTGTAAAGCTTTTTCTTCTAACGATATAAGAGAAGTTTAATAAGGAGATAATATATTTTAGCATATTGAAATTTGCGTCTTCTTATATTAATAATAATATTCATGCCAATCGAGCTAAAATTCAATTGATTTAATTAAGTATATTTTCAATATGTAATTTAGCTTGATAATTTGGTTAAGTTATAGTATAGTGTAGATGATTGGTAAAAAGGTTGCATTAGGAGAAGGCTTAATTTGAATTTACGGAGCTTTCGACAAATTATGAAAGATTAAATGGAGAAGTTAAAAGGGGCCCTCACGCCTTTATTTCTAATTCAAGCAATTAAAGCTTTCAAAATCAAATAAAATTAATTCAATTGAAAGTAACTCTAACCTTCCCATATAAGATGTTTAACTCAATATCACTTTGGAAAAAATAAAGAGTAAGTCTTTATAATTTCACTATATATAATTAATAATATTTTAATTTTTAATTTTTAAAAAAATCAATCTTTAATTTATATATGATAAATTTATTCAAACTATAACGTAAATTCTAAATCGATACCTAAATTGCAAAATGTTCTATTTAAATTCTCAAAGTATCAGTACAAGAGCGAAGCCAGAACAATTTTGTAGGGAGCCGGATGAAATTTTAATTTTTTATATTCTATATCTTTATAATTTTTAAAGGATTAAATTGAATTTTTATAATTTTAGGAGGGTCAAAGTGTAATTTTACTTTTACTAATTTAAATTTTTAAAAAATTTCAAGGGCCTAAATAACAATTTTACATTTTAGAGGGGACCGGGGCCCATGCCAGCCCCTCTTGGATTCACTCCTGTATCAGTACAATATCAATCAAATCTTTAAACGGCAACTCAAATATGACGTGAAGAATAATTAAACTAAGTAATTAAATTGCAAGTACGTATATACTTATTGCATAAAAAACTTGATTCATATACATTAAAAACAAAGAAATAATTTTCCTACATTTTATTAGCCCTGTATATATATTATGCTTGAGATTCAAGTTATGCATACGATAGGTACATACACATTTACAATTTGATCTATGTATTTTAGACAATTATTGTTTAATCCCTAAATTACCGATTAGGTTGATGTAAGTCTTAATTGATATAATATTGACACATTGAAGATTGAATTAGAATGTTTTAATTTTATGAACTAATTTAAATATAAATAATAATTTAAAAACATTATTAAACTTTTTAGGCTTAAGGTTATTATAAGCTCTTAAACTTTTTTAAAAATTTTAATTAATCTCGTTTGAACTTTGTGCACTCAATTGAGTCATGAGCTAACAAAACCGATCAAATAAATCTTTTGACTGACGTTGACCGTTAGCATTTAATTGTAACACCCCTTAACCCCGAACCATCGTCGGAACAGGGTTACTGTAACACCCCCTAATCCTAAACTGTTGCCGGAACAGGATTACGAGGTATTACAGGACATATCAGACAACTTACAAATAATTCGTAAATAAAATAATATTCATGGTATAATTTAATTTTGATTGAGACTTATTCGAGTAATCCGAAATATTTTTGTTTTTTTTTTATTATAAAATTTTGGCAGCATTTCTGCTTATTTTACATAAAACCCCCTGCAATTTCAAATCGAAAATAAACCCATACCAATGTTCAACCAAATATTTTACACATTAAACACTTCTAATCAAGCTCATAATATTGGTTCAATACTTTAATCAAATATCATAACAAATAAAGAAATAATTTATAACTTCATTCTTTATCCAATTTAGTACCAAATTTTACCATTTATATAACTAGTATTTCATTCATCAATCAAAACATTTTAACCATTATTTACAACTCAAAATCATATAGCATAATTACATAACTCACATACTTCCACCTAGTACATGCCACTCAGTATAGAGGAAGAAATACATCACCAAAATTTTCGTGTTAGAGTCGGGATCGTTCTGGATGCTGGACCGGATCCGAAATTCTAATGACCTGCGCACGGAAACAACCGTACGCTGAGTATTTTATACTCAGTGGTATTACTATAAATCAAACTATTTAACATTAATAATTTATAAACATCAATCATAAGCTTATAAATCATTTAAACTAATTATATATAATTGAATACCACTTCATAAATCTTTCACATACTGATTCAATTCATAATTTATCTTGTGCATTCTTTCTCGTATTTTCAATAGTGCCAGGACAATCAATCTCATTTTCAAATTTTCATTTCAATTGTTTACCCTATTAACAAGGCTCGGACTCTGACAGATACGCGGATTCCACCCAAACACACCAGAATATCCAACCCAAACACACCAAAATAATGAAATTCTCCGTAACACACCAGTACAATATAGCCTCCCAAACACACCAGTATATCATATCCTCCCAAACACACCAGTATATCATATCCTCCCAAACACACCAGTAAGGCATGAAATGCCTCTTCGGATAAACCGAAGCATATAATAACAGAATCATCTCCTCGGTCGAGCTACAAATCTCCTCATCACATCACAAATCCAATGGCATGCCATTTGTATCAAATCTAGTCTGACAAGTTAATAGGGTATTATTTTTACTTTTCCAATTTCACTTTCATTCCCACAAAAATTTCCAATATTCAATCAATTCAACATCTATTACTTTAATTCATATATAAATAAATTTTCTCACATACTCATGTTTAATTTCAAATATAATACTTACGTTATCTTAATTATTCCATATCCATAAATTCAATATACATTTAATAAATAGTTTGAGTTATAGTAATACAAACCCGGAATACGCGTTCACTCCTCGACGATCTTTTCTTTTCCTTTCGATGCCGATGCCTCTTTTTCCTTGTTAGCTACGAAAATAATAATAATTTATAATCATCAATATAACACAATTCAATTTAATTCATGAGCCTAAACATGCAAATTTAATCATTTTTAAGATATATATAATTTCACCGTTAAGCTGTTTATTTGAGTCACTGTTACTAAATTATTTATATCTTGAACTACGAAACTCCAAATTAATATCCGTAAATTTTCTTTGAAACTAGACTCATATATCTTCTCACCATAAAATTTTCAGAATTTTTGGTCTAGCCAATTAGTACAGTTTAATCATTAAAGTCTCCCCTGTTACTCCATTCGACAGTTCTGACCTCTCTCTACTAAAAATCAATTATGTCATTATACAGAACTCGAATAAGGTTCATGTTTATTTCTTTTGAAACTAGATTCATTAAGGAGTTCACACATATAAATTACACTCCATAATAATTTTTGTACAATTTTTAATAATTTTCCAAATTCAAAACAGAGTATCTCGAATTCATCCTAAACCAGTCTCACAAAATTTCAAATATCTCTTGATTCATAAATTCATTGCCTACACCGTTTCTACTATAAGAAACTAGACTCAATAAGCTTTAATTTCATATCTTATTCATCCTCTAATTCAATTCCTAAAATTTTTGGTGATTTTTCAAAGTTAGGCTTCTGTTGCTGTTCAAAACTGTTTCTTATAACTTATTTTACCATTTAATCCTAATTAAGTTTACTTACTTTCTTAACTTAATTCATACCCTTTTTCTACTCAATTCCTTGCTAAACTCACATTTAACTATCAAATTTTTATCATATTTTCATAATTTCGAATTTATTTCAATTTAATCCTTAAAACTCAAAACTTATACCTAAGTTTTCAATTCAATCCTTTATTCAACTCCAAATCAAAATTTCTATCAAATAAACCCCAATTCCATCATTTTATTCAACATGAACTTTGTTTAAAAACCTAAGAACTTCCAAACTAACAACTTAATTTCATCAAAAACTTGTTTTAAGACTCCTAAAACATCAAAATTATGAGAAAAGGACTTGATTGAGCTTACCAATTAAACTCCAAGCTTCAAAAACCCTATTTTCCCCTTTTCTTTCTTTTTCTTCTTTTCTTTCCCCTGTTTCAATGCTCTCCGTAACTTCTTTCTCCTTTTTCGTTTTATTCCCTTTTTTTTTTCTTTTTATGTTATATTTTATATATAATTAATTTAATAACTATCTATTTTAATAACAAATACTAATATTACATTTGGATGCATATTTGTTTTTACATTTGTACCAATAATTTTATTACCATTGTCATTATTTAATTTGTTTCTAAAAAAAACCTCATAAATTTTAATAATTTGATTATTTAATTAACAAATATCTTTTTACTTAAATAATAAGCAATTTAATTATTTAAATTACAAATGTACCAATGTAATTTTTACACATGTATATTTTTATTACCATATAATTATCTACTATTTAATTTATTTAATACTAATACTAATAATAATAATATAATTGATAAATATCTTTTACTTATTATTTAAGAAAATATACAAATATATTACAAGTGTACAAATACATAAATTACACATGTAAAATTTATTATCACACATTTGTCTTTATTTTAATTTGTTTTATTTAAAAAAATCATATAATTTAATTATCATAAATTCATATTATATAAATTATAGTTATATATCATTAATTAATTACATAATTTAAAACAAATAAAATGATATAATTATATATCATTAATTAATTATATAATTAATTATGTAATATTTTATTTCTCTTTATGCCGCCTCTAATTTCAAATGTGGCTTAATTGCCCATTTGATCCTTTTTATTTTCTATGGTTTTATAATTCAACTTTTGCCCTTTATTCAATATAGTCTTTTTTTTTTCCTGATTTCTTTTAATTAAGCTAAATTCACCTAATAAAAGCCTAATTAGACACACAACTAGACTCATAATTATTCCTAATAATTATTTAAGGATTTAATTTACTAAGACGGAAGCCCGACAATACACTTTTCCGGTGCCTACGGATTTTGGGTCGTTACAGTTACGGAGCATTACCGAAACTACCAGACAATTTACAATTAATACACAATTATTAACAAACATAATATAAAATAACCCTATAGTCCCATATATGGATCTTCGAGATCCAAAAATACGAGTTAAAAGTAGTTCGGGACTAATTCGAATACTCAGAAAATTTTTCGAACATTTTAAATTTTTTTCTCAAATACTGGGCTCACACGCCCGTGTTAATGAACCGTGTGGTTCAACACAGCCGTGGTGGTTTGGGACATGCCCGTGTCCCTTACCCGTGGAGCATTCTGATTTTTCTCACACGGCCAAGCCACACGCCCGTGTGCCAGGCCGTGTGGACTCAATTATGAGTCTTAGACACTAAACTAACCTTCTTGCACATTTCAACCCAAATCAATGTACAATTTATGTAGCAACCAATATATTTACATATATCAACATATCTAACCATTTTAATTTATTTATCTATTTGGTCATTAATCATACATACACTAATTCACTATCAAATTTTCATTAAATCTTTCATATCTCATTCCATTAGCTCATTTTGTATCATACACAATTCACTAAATTTTTATCACTTAATTCAATATTAATTCTATTGCAATTTGTGTTTACTATAGTCATGTATAACAATTCCACTAATCAATTTCTTATATCATCACTTTACTTAATCAATTTTTGCACCTTAGTTCATATTTTTAGATATCATATCTTAATTTCACTTTCACATGTCAAATTCACACTCAAATTATATAATTCAATTATACTATTCTTTTCAATTAAATTCTCATATTATTTATTTATATAAATTTCACACAAATTATGAACTTTAGTTTCATTTTTCAATCTCATATAATATTTCAATTCATAATCCAACTTTGAACACTTCATGAATCTTTGATTCAAGCATTCAATCTTAAAGTGCAAATCTCATTTCATATTTTAATTCATTAATTCACTTTACTATTTCTTTCAATAACTCAATCACATTCATTCGGAATTTATCATATCACTTATTTACCCCTATTAACTTGACTCAGACCCCGGCGGATACACGGATCCAATCAAACACACCATATTGGCACCCAGTGCCTCATCGGATAGTTCGAAGCAAAGTTGACACCCAGTGTCTCATCGGCCTAGCCGAAGTAAAGTGGTACCCAATACCTCATCGAATCTATCCGAAGCAATATGACACTCCAAGTGTCTCATCGACTCGAGGTCGAAGTAACCCTGAACTCTTCCAATCCTATGGCATGCCAACTATATCCACCCTAGCTTGACTAGTTAATAAGGTATCGGAATCACATATTACTTTCACTTTTAACTGATCATAATCATTTGGATTCAATTCAATCACAATAGCAATTCAATCACAATTTCAAATTCACATAAATCACATAATTTCACTTCAAATCACATTTCAACTCAACCACTTTTTCATACTTTCATTCCATATACATTTCAAATAATCACATTCAATTCAAATTGATTCAATACCAATCATAATTCCTCATATATTCCATCAAATGCTCATACACATGCATACTTTATTTCAACATCATTCAATTCATAATTTCTCATATTCACAATTCAAATCAATTTCTCATTTCAATAAGCATTTTAATACCACATCAATTCTTTTAATTCAGATCATATTACCAGAAATTTCCATTCATTTCACATATAAGTCAATTTTATTTAATTCCATATCAATATCAACCTTTATATTATTTACGAAACATATTATTCAGAATTCAATAATTACTAATAATAAATTCAATTCAATCTTGATACTTACCTTAATTTGCTTGTCATGATGAATTAAATTCGAATTATAGTAATACTAACCTGGATTTCTCGTTTTTACTCCTCATTTGTTTTTCTCTTTTCCTTCCTTGCTCGATGTCTCGAGTTCTTTATTTACTACGAAAATAGTAATTTACATTATTAATTACAACATTAAAATTTAAATAATTGAATTTGTATTCAATTCCTACTCTTCCCCTTCATTCTACATTCTTTATAACCAATTCTATTATTTGCTCATATATTCTTTTAAAACTGTCTTCCTGCGCAACAGTCACTAAATTGTTTATATCTGGAGCTACGAAACTCCAAATCAAGTTACGTTAATTTTTCCTGAAACTAGACTCATGTACCTTTCTACCATAAAATTTCCAGAATTTTTAGTTTTGCCAATTAATACAGTTTATTCCTCAAAGTTACCTGATTCACTGTCTAACAGTTCCGACCCTCCTGTACTAAAGTTCAATTATCTCATAGCTCAGTACTCGGATAATGTTCTCGTCTATTTATCTTGAAACTAGACTCACAAGGATTCTAATCATATAAATTACAACTCATAAATATTTTTGTACAATTATTAATGATTTTATCAAAATAGAACAGGAGATTTCGGAGTCATTCTAAACCAGTCTTTCAAAAATTTAAATATCTCAATCTATAGGCTTTCTTTGCTTGTTCTGTTTCTTTTATCTAAAAATAGACTCAACAAGCTTTAATTCTATATCTCATTTAACTTCTAATTCAATTTCTACTATTTTTGGTGATTTTTCAAAGTTAAGTTTATGTTGCTGCCCAAAACTATTTTCTTATAGCTTATTAAATCATTTATCCAATTCTAACTTAAAATTCTTTCAATTAAATCCCTAATTCATTTTCTAGTTCAACATAAACCATGTTCAAAACCTTAAAACTTCAAAGACATCAACTTAAATTCATCAAAACTTTATTCTAATGCTTATAAAACATCAAAATTAAAAGGAAAAGGGCCTAATTGACTTACCTATTAAACATCCAAGCTTTAAATTCTCAATTCCTCCTTTTTCTTTTTCTTTTTCTTTCTCTTTTTTCTCTCCTTCTTTCCCGTTTGCTCTCTGTTGCTCTTTTCATGTTTTTTTTTTTTTTTCTTTTCTTTTCTTTTATAGCATGTATATATATTAGTTTATAATAATAATTGTTTTTATAAAAATCTATTAATCAACAAATATAATTAGTACACTTGCACCACTATATAATTTACATTTGTCTATTTTTATCACTTTACACTTGTCCAATATCATTTTCACTCAATATTTTAATTTATTTATTATACAAAAATCTTATAATATAAATATTTAATTAATAAATATCCTGTACTTAAATTTCAAGTAAATATATAATTATTTTACAAGTGTCTATATACACATTTTACAAATGTACTAATCTTATACCATACATTTGTCAATTAATTAATTAATTATAATATAATAATATGTAATATAAAATCATAATTAATAATTAATCCAAATAATAATTAATAAAATTTAAAAAAAATCTTAGATTTTTCTAAGTTTGCCGCCTCAACCATTGCCAAATGGCATATTTGCCATTTTGGCCCTTTATACTTTCTTTCAATCTATAATTCAACTTTTACTCCTATTTCAATTTAGTCCTTTCTACTAATTATCTTAAATTAGGCTAAATTCATCTAATCAAAGCCTAATTAAACACATAATTAATTTCATAAATATTTTTAATAAATATTTACGAGCCCGTTTACTGAAAACGAAAATCCGATGACTTATTTTCCGATACTCATACTTTTGAGGTCGTTACATTAATGGTGCGCCTATTGTGACTGTTAACAAAGCCAACTCAGTCAAATGTTGTTGACATGGCATTGCCACATCAACATGCCATGTCAGCAAAAATAACAAATCTATTGAATTTGTAAATATGATATATATTTTTAATATTTATAATCTTTATTTATGATGAATATGTGTTTGAAGATCAAATTGATAGAGTTTGTGAATATGTGGGTTAAATTTATTGAGTTGTTTAGAATTAGGACCAATATGATAGAATGTGTAGGTGTTGAGGACTAAATGTGTTATTATACAAATTAAAAAAACTATATTATCATTTCCGTTAACAATTTAATGAAACGTGACCAAAACAGAAATAATTAAAAATATTAGTAACAAATTTGAAAAATTTTATAATTTAGTGACTAAAATAAAAACAATGACTAATTATATGTTGTATCCTTTATTTTATGGTAATCGGCTTGTACTGATTTAAAACTAATTTTAGGTTTGAACAAGAGCTGAGGCCTTAGACTTCAAATCGGGTTAGGCCTGAGTAAATAATGATACGTTTACTTGATCTTTGATTGCGCCCCAACTGTAATTTTTGAAAAGTTCATTTAAGGCTAGTTTGACAATACTTTTGAAAAATGCTTTTGAAAAGTGCTCTGAAAAAGTGCTTTTGAGAAGTACTTTTGAAAAGTTTAGTTTAAAATTTGAGTGTTTAGCATTGCTATCAAAAAGTGCTTTTGAAAAATAAAATGACCATTTTAGACATGTTATTATCAAGTAACAAATATGCATTTAAATAATATTTAAATTAGTTAATATTATTATATTTTAGTAAGAATGTAAAAAATTTATTATAACTTCTTGTTAATATTTTAATATATAAAATATAAATTTCAAATATTTTTAAGCAATAAATATTAATTATTTATAAATTTAATTAGAATATATAAATTATATTTTAAATATTTAAATATAACTATTAAATATTTATAATTAGTATTTTAAAAAATATTTTTTATTTTTAATTAATGATTTTAATATATTTGTAATTAAATACCAAGAAAAAAAGAGAAAGTACTATGTTATTAGAGGGGTGAAAAAGTAATTAAGTACTAAAACTGCAATATAGAACTGGCCCTTACTCTCTTGTCCCGTCAAAAGCCGATAATCTAAATTACCGTCTCGTCAGAAATACTTTTAAAAAGTAATGCAGAACTGGCCTTACTCGCTTGTGCCGCCAAAAGCCGATACTCTAAATCACCGTCTCCCTCTATATGCGCCACCTTTCCCCCTTCCCCTCCGCCTCAAAACTTCGAGATCATTTACTCCTTTCTGCCACCACCACCATCCCTTTCTCCAAACACCGAGAAAACTGATCCCTAAACAGAACAAAAAAGCAAAACCCGAAGACCGACCCCCTTCGTCGCTTGATCGGATAAAGCCGATACATTCTGACTTGCTTTCGATTTTCAGTCCAGTTACACAGAGAGCATCTAGACGGTGAGGCCTATCGGGCTGAGAGTACCAAAGTACTCACCGTTCGGACTAGGTCTGTGGACCCGAAGGTGAAATCCGTGGAGGGCTCGGAGGACCCGAAATTAGAGGAGAAGAGGAGGCTCTTGAGGAAGCCGATTCAGGGGATGCCTCTTACTTAGGCTGAGAGGAAGTTTCTGGAGAAATGTCAGAGAAATAGAACTAAAAGGCAAATAAATTTAGGTATTCTTTACATTTTTCGATTTTATTATTTTCCCCAAATGTTTAGTGTAATTCTAGCAGTGTAGCATCATGATATATATATTGTGATTTTTGGGCTTATATATATAAGGTAAACCTACTAATACTATTCCACAGTTCTAGCAAACCTTCCATAAAGTGATTTGCTAGGGGAAAGGAAGAGCAAGCTAAGTTGCCTTTGGTGGCCTTTCTGTTCTTCCACACTTGTAATGCTTTTCAATATTTAATTAATTAGGCAAATTCAATCTGTTACAAGAGCAGGTTCCTTGTATCTTTGTCACAGTTGAAAAGGAGCAGATTGTGGTGTGGAGAGGAAAAAACTATAATCCTTCCAGAGAATGGACTTTCCATCACTGACTGAATATTTTTTGATGACCCAAGCTGGGACGTGGAGAGGTGTTATAGCTCCGATGAGAGTTCTGATCAGTAGGTCTGCTTCTGTGTTGTATGTTCACTGCATAGGTGAAGTAATTATATGCCTTCTCGCTTCTCTTGGAAAAGGGAAAAAGTTGGGAACTGTATATGAAGATATCTCCCTGTTTATGATATGAGATCTGGAATACCTAATGCCATCAACCAAGATTGCATCTTGGTATTTCTTTTTGTCATAGCATTCACTCTTTCCCCTTGCATTCAATGATAGTAGATATTTATTCGTCTTTCTCTAGATGCTAGGAGATTGGTGCTAAGTGCCAACATATATTTACTATCGGTGTCTTTTTGTGCAAAATTGCAAGTGCTCGTAAACTAGTCTGTGAAGTTCTTATGCAGGGTCTTGTAATACTGTTTGAACATTATTGAAGCAGTTTAGGACCTATCTTGGTATGTCTGTTCTTTAAGGCCGAAAAAACTAGAAAATGGAAGGCCACTAAACGACTCAACATCATCAAGTTGTTGGAATGTCAAAATTAAATTCTCAAATCAGTTCATATCGTCATGCCATGTCGGCAACAATTTTTGTGTGTCATATTTAGCAGAGCATTTTATTCATCAAGAAGAAAATAGGTGCGAGTTATGTTGTGGTTGATCCTTTGGAAGGTTTTGTATCCTTAAAGAAACAGATTAAAGCGAGATTTTGCTAGAAAATGACTTGTTTATCGCCACGCATCGGAAAGAAACACATTTTTACAAAGCCCGATAGCAACGGGGGTGATGAGTCAGGAACGCGCGTCTCCCTCGTACCACACACCCTCGGCAATCCAATGTCTCGAAGAAACATGAATCTGTGTTTGAAAACTGTTCTACACCATTCGACAAGAAGCTGATGGAAACCATAGCCGAGTTTGAAACACGATGGATTTAAGCGGCGGGTTGTGTGGCTGTGGCCCCATAATTTGCCCTTGATTAAGGCTTAGTTAGTATAGTGGCTATTATTGACAAGTGACTGGACAATTTAGACATTTGATAATTGGATAAAACAGCTGCTAACTACTATTAAGCTCCACCTATTTGGTCTGGCTGAGCTTGAACTCGTTTACCCTTCCAAAGTTTATCGGTTGTGGGTCCCACAGCTGGAGTCAATCTGCCATTTGTTGGGCGTATGGTCCTCAATCTGAATGGATGTTGCAATTTGGACCGCTAGATCTGGTTCTTGGCATCCGATTAATCGGTCCTTAAATATGATCTTTTGTTTCCTTCTGCTTCTACTGTCAGGTGGATATTCGGCTTGAGTTTTGTGGAGGGTTTAGTATAATTTTTAAAAATTTTAAGAATTTAATAAAATATTTTGATCTAATTAAAATTTTTATTTTTATTTTAAATTAACGAGAATTTTTAATATTTTTAAATGAGTTTAATTAAAAGGTTAACAAAAATTAAAAGATATAAAGAGAATTTTTAAAAATTTGAGGGGCCTAATTAAAACTTTTTAAAAAATTCAAAGAAAAAATCATTATTTTCCAAAATTTTAGGGACCGAGTACCCCTACTCCCGCCTCTGGTACTATCTAAAGATTTCTTATTTCCTTAACGCTTTTAGATATTAGAGGCACTCATTAAGATATGTTATCAGTGTTAATCTTAAAGTCTTAACAGAAACCTTTATTCTTTTTACATATGTTATCACGGCGAGTTGGGTGGGTTTTTTTTTTTTCTTCAGCCATTATGGTAATTACTTGCAAGATTTTGGCTTCTTCTATTATAATTATTGAAAGGGTAAAAATGTAATAAATATTATAAAAATCTTTAAGTTTTATGTTTAAAATTTTTTTAATAGTTATATTTAAATATTTGCTTGCATTTAATAAAATTGAAAATATTAATGATAACCTCACCAAAAAAAAAATATTAATGATAAGTAACAAAAATTAAATTGAAGTGGAGTAGATTGGGTGGGGCAAGGTGGGAATAGATGCATCTAACATCCATAGGGGTGATATTAGTTTCTAAAATTATACATCCATAATAGAGTGGGCAAGTGATAAAGTAAACTGTACCAACAATGCAACGGTAGTAAATTTAACAACATCCATCCCAACCCCGCTCCAATACCATCTTCACTCTCATACAAACATTTTCAATCAAATAATAGATAAACAAATAAATCCATCAATTTTATTTTATGGATTTATTTGATTAAATAATTGTGTTTGACTAAATCGACTATTCAAGCAAAAACACAAGAGATCATTGTTTTACAATTTTTACTAAATCAACTATTCAAAACACTACTCACTTATCTAGTCAACATGTCAGCAACGCGATTCCCCCTTGCAAATATGCTGAAGTCGAACTTCGTCAAACTTAGAAAAGAGTAACCTACAATCAACAATAAGAGTTCTAAGAGAATAAATATTCATGTCAAAACTAGTCATACAATTGATAATAATTTGAGCATCAATCTCCACAACAAACTTATTCAAATTTAATTGTAAAGCCAGATTCAAATCATCCCTAAATGCCCATAATTCAACACCCACACTAGTCGCATTAGGAATAAATTGATAGGAACTGGCCACCCATTTTCCATGACTATCACGGATAATAGTTCCTACACCACCCTTACTAGGATTTCCAACTAAAGACCCATCCGTATTTAATTTATAGCAATCGTTTTCAATTAGTTTCCAAAAAAATTAGTGTGAAGCTAGGTAAGGGTATCCGTTTAAGTTTTCCTTACAACGCAAAAAACTCACCAGCTCAACTAACAACCATCCTAGACATCTCATTGCTATAATTTCTACCTTCGAAAATGATAGAATTTCTAAGTAACCACACTTCCCAGATGAAAAAACAAAATATGGTACTTATTGGGATACGGTGGTTAGTATGAAATTCTTTCATGTTTGCATTCTCCCTCAACTGTTACATCCAATAAGATCTACTTAAGATTTCAAGCAATTCTTAGGGAATAAAATATGCCACATTTCACTGTTTATATGACACGACCTAAAAAAGTGATCAATGGTTTCAAGCTATTGACCACACAAAGGGCACTCTTGAATAATACTCATACCTTTCATACTTAAGAAACATCTGATGGGCACAATACCATGCATGTACTCCCAAAAGAAGGACCTTAGCTTAATTAGGACATTGAGTTTCCAAACCCACTTTTAATCACAATCGTTCTTAATGCTTGTAGGCTTAAGACCTTTCATAAGCAAGTAAGCATTGTTGAAATTAAACTCCCCATTACTGGAAAAACTCTAACATATGGAATCCTTGTTATCCGCATAACAAGTGATATGTGTACTGATGATTTTTCCAATATAGATCCATAGAGATAGGAATGAACCCACTCTCTTCCCATCTTTGTTTGAGTTTCTTACAAGTCAACCTTTCTTCCTCTTACTCAAGGGACCAACAAAGAGTTGTGGAAATGGTCCCTCACATATCCAATTGTTAATTTAAACAATAACATTGTTGCCATTACCAATTTTCCATCTAATATATTTCTCAAGAAAGGGATTAATTTTTCTAAGAGTCTTCTATATTAATAACGAATTACTTGGAGGTTTATAAAGGTCTCTTCTATTAAGATACTTGGAGAGTGACATACAAACCCAATGATTATTAGGTTCTTTTATCATCTGCCAACCTAGTTTAATCAAATAAGTTTGGTTCTTTTATTTAGTGTCAGGCAACCCAAGTCTTCAAACTTCATTTGGCTATCTCATTTTTTCCCACCAAATGAGATGGCTTTTTTCTTTAATTCAGAGTCACCTTACAAAATATCCCTATTAACTTTATTAAGATCGTTACAAATACTGGTTGGTAAGGCACGACATTGCATGTAATAACTTAAAATAGTGACAAAAGTAGATTAGGATATATCTGCTCCCGATTGAAAATTATTTTTCCAAGTATCGAGCTTGTTCCTAACACATCCAACAATGAACTTGTAATTACTTTACCTAATTCTACCATTGGTAATTGGGAAACCTAAGTACTTTCCTAAATCATTTGTTTTTTTGAAGCCCAAATTATCAATGATTCTCACATACATTTTAAATAAGTATATGTATAAATGTTCAATTCTAATTATACAAACTTACCTCGTATTCAAACGACGGATTTGATCATCTACTCGATAACCTTGTCTTTTCCCCTATCTAATTCTAATATTTACTTTTCTTGATCTATATATAATTTTTTATTATCTTATTCAATTATCATTCAATTCAATTTAACCCAAAACACATATTTTTACAAGTTTACACTTTTACCCCTCAACTTTTAACTACTTTACAATTTAGTCCTTATCTCAATAAAAATACAAATTCATTCAATCCAATTTCAACCCATTATGGCCAAATATTAATTAGAACCATAGCAGCCCATATTTTTTTATTATTTCACACATTTACCACACAATTTATCACATTTCTCAATTTAATCTCTAATTTGCAATTTCAACCAAAATCACTTAACAAATATTGTTTATCTAACAACAACTATTCATAATCTATCATAAAACATCAAAACACATATATGTTCATCAATGGCAACACCCTAACACTTTAAAATTTTTGCAAATTAGTCCCTAGGCTAGCTAGATTAAGTTATAACGACCTCAAAAATATAAAAATCATAAAAAAGGGAACCAAAATCATACCATGCATTCAAAACTCCATGGCCAAACCTTTGATGAGCAAAAATGGATTCTTTCCTTTCAATATTTGGTGGTAATGAAGAAAGAATGATGATATTTTAGTTTTACTTATTTTAATTTTAAGTTATTTGGTATTTACTAATTTAACCTTGGTTTATATCTTTAAAAATCATTTAAACCATGTCAAAAAATGTCCACCCACTAACACATGGTCTAATTACATCATCAACCCTCCAACTATTTCATTTCATAGTCATTTGGTACCTTTAACTTATAGAACTCTAATTTTACACTTTACGCGTTTTAGTCCTTTTGTCAAATTAAACGTTCAAACGGTAAAATTTCTTAACGAAATTTTCACACAATCATATTATCGTGCTGTAAACCTCAATTTAATAATAAATTTTTTCTAACCTTGGATTTGTGGTCCTGAAACCACTGTTCTAGTTTTACTAAAAACGGGTTATTACAACTCTCTCACCTTTTAGGGATTTTCGTCCTCGAAAATCTTACCAGAAAATAGGTTAGGGTATTACTTTCTCATAGCTTCCTCGGATTCCTACGTAGCCTCTTCAATGACGTGACATTGCCAAAGAACTTTTACTAATGCTATGCTTTTATTTCTTAACTTTTTGACCTCTCGAGCTGAGATTCTGATCTGTTATTCGTCATATGACATATCAGACTGGATCTCAACTTTTTTTGGTGAAATTATATGTGAATGATCTGATCATTACCATTGTAGCATAGATACATGAAACACATTATGAATCTTTTCAAGTTCTGTTGGTAAAGCTAGAAGATATGCCACTAGCCTTATCCTCTCAATGATCTCATATGGCCCGATGAAACGTTGACTCAATTTTTTTTGCGACCAAATCGAAGAATTTTCTTCCATGACGATAGTTTCAGAAACACTGTCATTGATCTGGAATTCAATGTCTTTACGCTTCAATTTTGCATACAATTTTTGTCGGTCTGAAGCTGCTTTCAAACTACCACGAATTACTTTTACATTCTCTTCAATTTTTTTGATTAAATCAACCTTATGGATCTTTTTCTCACTAAGCTCGGTCCAGTATAATGGAATTCGACATTTGCGACCATATAAAGCTTCGTACGGTGCCATCTTTATACTCGACTGATAACTATTATTATAAGCAAATTCAACCAAGGGTAAGTATTTTTCCCAGTTGCCTTCGGTTTGAGGATGAAATGCAGTACTAAAATGCAACTGTGTACCCAAAGCTTCTTACAATTTCTTCTAAAATCGTGATGTAAACATCAGATCTCTATCCGAAATAATGGAAACTGGTACTCCGTATAATCTGACAATCTCTAAAATGTACAATTTAGCTAATCAATTAAGTGAGAAGTCCATACACACTACAATGAAATGGGCAGACTTTGTCAATCTATCAATAATAACCCATATAGCATATTTATTCATTGAATATAGGGGTAATCTCGATACGAAGTCCATTGTAACTCTATCACATTTCCATTCAAGTATCATCACAGGCTATAATAGTCCCGATGACACTTGATGTTCAGCTTTAACTTGCTGACAAACCAAACATCTGGTCACAAAGTCAAAAATATATCGTTTCATACCTGACCACTAATACGACTTTTTGAAATCATGATACATTTTATTACTCCCTGGATGAACAGACAAACTACAGTTGTGTGCCTCTTGCAAGATTTTCTGTGTAAGCTCTGGATCTCTCGGTACACAAATTCTACCTCAGAACAACAAACAATCATCTGTTCCAATCTGGAATTCTGAATCAGGAGTCAATTCACACTGTACTCTTTTTGCTTTCAACTCACTGTCACATTTTTTAGCTTCACAGATTTGCTAAAGAAATATCGATTTAACTTTTAGCTCAGCTAAAATCGAACCATCATCGGGTAAAGTTAATTGTGTATTCATCATTTTCAAAGCAAACAAAGATTTTCTACTTAAAGAATCTGCGACAACATTTGCTTTCCCCGAATGGTAATCAATGGCTAACTCATAATTTTTCAACAGTTCGAGCCATCTTCACTGTCTCAAATTTAAATCTCTCTGTGACATCAAATACTTCAAACTCTTGTGATCAGTAACTATGTGGCATTTTTCACTGAACAAATAGTGTCGCCAAATTTTCAACGCGAATATTATAACTGCCAATTCTAAGTCGTGTGTTGGATAATTATTTTCATGCGGCTTTAACTGTCTGGAAGCATGAGCTATCACTTTACCTTCTTGCATTAAAACACACCCCAAACCGTTCAATGATGCATCACTAAAAATGACAAACTCTTTACTCGACTCAGGCTGAACCAAAACTGGTGCTTCAGTTAACAATGCTTTCAACTGATCAAAACTCTATTGACATTTTTTAGTCCACTCAAAATTCACATCTTTTTGTAACAATTAAGTCATTGGTGTAGCTATCATTGAAAACATTTTAATAAATCTTTGGTAATAGCCAGCTAACCCCAGAAACTTCTAACTTCAGATATGTTTCTCGGTGGTTTCCAATCAATAATTTCTGAAATCTTACTTAGATCAACTCGGATGCCTTCCGCTGAAACAATGTGTCCCAAAAATCCAACTTCTTTGAGCCAAAACTCACATTTACTGAATTTAGTAAACAATTGTTTATCTCGTAAAGTCTGTAATAAAATTCTCAAATGCTCGATATGTTCAGATTCATTTCAGGAATAGATGAGACTGTCATCAGTAAACACAACAACAAATCTGTCTAGATACGGTCTGAAAATTCTGTTCATCAAATCTATAAATACTGTAGGAGCGTTAGTTAATCCAAATGGCATAACAAGAAATTCATAATGTTCGTACCTGGTTCAGAATGTAGTTTTCGGTACATCAAAATCTTTAACTCTCAACTGATAATAATCAGATCGTAAATCAATCTTAGAAAACATTATTGCCCTTTTCAACTGATCAAATAAATCATCGATTTGTGGTAGAGGATACTTGTTCTTAATTGTAACTTTTTTGAACTGTCGATAATTGATACACGCATTCTCATCGATCCATCTCTCTTCTTTATGAACAGAACTGGTGCACCCCAGGGCGAAAAACTCGGTCGTGCAAAGCCTCAATCTGTTAATTCTTGCAACTGAAATTTTAATTTTTTCAACTTTGTAAGAACCATTCTATACGGAGTTATCGATATTGGTGATGTTCTTAGTATTAATTCAATAGCAAACTCGACTTCTCCAATTGGTGGTAACCAGGGTAACTCTTCTGGAAACACATTCGGATATTCACAAACAACTAGTATTGATTCAATATTTGATTCAGACAGTTTCGTATCCAATACAAGATATGCATCACAACATTTTCTTACATTTTTTTAAGCTAACATGGACGATACCACAATAGGCAATCCACTCGAATCATCAGTTTCAATATGAAGAATTTCACCATTCTAACATTTTAATTAAATAATCTTTTATCTACAATTCAAAACTGCATTATGCAAAGTTAACCAATCCATACCCAGAATCACGTCGAATTTATCAAACGTAAAAGTATCAAATTAGCCGAAAAATAATAACCTCGAGTCATCAAATGACAGTTCTTGCAAACTTTATCAACTAGAATATACTTGCCTAAGGGGTTCGATACTTTAACCACAAATTCAGTGAACTCAAATACTAGACACTAGATTCATATAGACATATGAATGAGTTGATCCAGGATCAATCAAAGCAGTTGTATTAGTGTCATAAACAGAAAATGTATCGGTGATAACATCTGGTGACTACGCATCCTCGCGAGCACAAATGGCATAAGCTCTGGCTGGCGTCCATACTTCAGATCTTACTATAGAATCTCTCGTAGCACCACGATTACCACTCATATTTCTAGTGTTCATCGGTGGTCTCCATAGACTTCTTTGGGTAATCTTTAAGGTAGTGGTCAAGGGATCCGCATCTGAAACATGCTTCACTCTTCACCCGACACTTACTATAATGTGGCCTGTTACAATGTTTGCACTAGGGTCTAGCATTTCCAACACTACCCACACTAGCTACTGATGTAGCCTAAGGTTTAGAATGAAACATCTCATATCTCTGTCTCAACTAGAATGCCTTGTAGAAACAGTAGGACAGTAATGATATTCTTTTGATTTTTTCGACGCTGATTAATGAGACTTTTTCGAAAATCTCTTTCTCGAATCTCTAGCATCAAATTCAGCTTTTCTCTTTTCTTTGCTAAGCTCATCAGCTTTGCAAGCTCTGTCAACTAACACAACAAATTCTTTCAGTTCAAGAATCCCAACTAAAAGCGTAATGTCTTCATTTAACCCGTCTTTAAATCGTTTACACATAATTTCTTCAGTAGAACACACTCTCGGGCGTACTTGCTCAGTCTCACAAATTCTCTTTCATACTCTGTTATAGTCATACGACCTTGTTTCAACTTTATAAATTCTTTGCACTTTTGATCTAAGAACCGTTGACTTATGTACTTTTTTTTAAACTCGGTCTGAAAGAATTCCCAAGTGATTCATTCTCTCAGTACTATCGATATCAAGGTATTCCACCATTGGTAAGCTGAATCTTTTAGAAGTGATACAGCACATTGAACATATTCAGTCAGTATACACGACAGTTCATCAAAAACTCAAATTGTATTCTCAAGCCAAAACTCAGCTCTCTCAAGATCATCATCAATAGTAGCTCTAAACTCTTCAGCCCCATACTTTCAGATTTTATCAACAGGTGGCTTACTCACACGTATAGGTTCCAAACCTTGAGAAGCTACGGGGATTGATTGAAGAATAGGTGGGGGTAGAGGTTACTAAGCAACCGAATTCGTTCGGACAAACTCAGTGGTCCATTCGTTCATCATCTAAAAGAAGGCTTATTTGGCCTCTCCTCCATGACCCTCAAATACGGGTCTCGATTCAGATGGTGCTGCTTCATGAACGGAGGCTGGCACATTACTTTCAACATCATCAAAGTCAGCTCGGTTGGAATCCATTACTATATGAAAACACAATTCAGAAACTGTCAAGAGATATCACACTATCATAGGTTAAATATGGCATGTATAGATAGACTCACATACGCTACGTCAGTCCTAGAATCGACTAAACTGTAGCTTTGATACCAATAAAATGTAACACCCCTAACCCGTAACCGTTAGGGGTGAGCCTTCGATCGAATCGAATCGAATCGAATGAAAAAAATTTGAGTTAATCGAGTTGACGAATCATACTTTATCATCCTAATTTGATTTGAAATTTTCTCCAATCGAGTCGAGTGAGATGAAACTCGAATCGAGTTGAATCGAATATATTTGTTCGAGTTAAATTTTAAAAAATAAATTTGGATCCTTATAATCACTGTCACCCATCGTAATAAAATTTGTCCACCTTAATCAATTTTTATTAACTTTCATCACCTTATAATTTATTTATTAATCTTTTATATACGAGTTAGCTTCTTTGCTTGCTTGGTTGTTTCAATTATATTCAGATTTTTGTCACTATATATTTTGAAATTAAAAAATATACTAAATGTAAAAATGAGATTTTTTAATAAAATTTATTTTAAAGATAAAATGTGGAATTGATACCAATATAAAATTTTAACACGAATATTTTATGGCATAATTAATAATTCAATTTTAATATAAATATTCAATATGACTAAACAAGTCAATAATATAAATAATATAAATGTGAAATTTAATTTAATAATATAAATAGTAGATATAAATAAAATTATTACTATTTACGTTTAGTGATTTTTTTTGGATAATTTTGATTTTTTATTTGGGAGTAAAGGGTGAGAAGTAAAAGTTTAGGGGGAAATAAAAAGTTTTGAGAAATAATAGTTTGAGGAAAAGTAAATAGGGAGAATAAAATTTTGGAGGAAAATTATTAAAAAAAAATTGGGGGGTGGGCTTGGGGTAGATGGGAGGTGCGATGGGAATGGAGTAAAAGTTTTAGGAGGAAAATGGGAGGGAATAAAAATTTTGGGGGAAAATAAAAAGTTTTAAGGGTTTTGGGGAGTAAAATTTTGAGAAAAAGTAAATGAGAGAGTAAAATTTTGGTGGGAAATAGATTTTGAGTAGATTGGGGGGGTTTGGATGGGAGGGGAGTAAAAGTTTTTGGGAAAAAGTGGGAAGGAGTAAAAGTTTTGAGGGAAAAGTAAAAAGGTTTGGGAGTTTGGGGTAAAAATGTAAAATATTATAGTTTGATATTCGAATTATTCGAATTATTCGAGTTATTTGAATTTGAAAACTCAACTCAATTCGAACTTGAAATTCGAAAAAAAATTCGAGTTGACTCGAATAACTCGATTAACTCTAACAACTCGATTCGTTTAACTTGAAATTTGAATTTTTTTTTATTTTTTCGAGTCGAATCGAGTTTTGCTCACCCCTAGTAACTGTTGCCAGAATAGAGTTACGAAGCATTACCGGACTTATCACTTAAATAATCATACATTTCACATACATTTCTCATTCTAAACATAAATCATTTACACATATCCATATAGTCCATAATACGAGCTTTCAAGGGCTAAATCAGACATTTAAAACATTTTAGGACTAATCCCTTATATTTGAAGAATTTCAATGTTTTCCCAATATTTTCTTAAGTTCTTGGATTAGTCTTAAAATATTTTAAATGTCTGATTTAGCCCTTGAAAGCTCGTATTAGAGACTATACGAATTTGTGTGAATGATTTATGTTTAGAATGAGAAATGTATGTGAAATGTATGATTATTTAAGTGATAAGTCCGGTAATGCTCCGTAACCCTATTTCGACGACGGATACGGTTGTCCAACACCAACTCAAATCAACTTATTCACTCCAAGGGTTTTTTTGTCAAATGTTATGGTTATAACATTGGTTGTATAAAAGGCATCATTATGCCAAAAAGAAAAAGAGCTTATTTTATCATGTTTTTAGTTTTCTCTTTTATTCCTTTCACTATTTTTAGTTTATAGGTTTTTCCTTTCTTAGCTTAGTTAGTTAGTAGTTGCTAGTTTCATCATTTTTACTGTAGCTTTAGTTTTCTTACACTTAGATACTAAACTTTCTCTTATTATTTTGAATTCTCTTTAAAATATCCAATATATTTTCCCTTTGTAAACTTTCAAAAGTGTAAAAATCTCATCTTTAACTGCGTTTTCATCACTTTTAGTGCTGCTATCATGTTCAACAATAACTTATTCAAAAGTCCCTAAGAACCTTTCAACTTTGCTTTTTTTATGTTTTATTTGATGAATCGTTTAAACATGAAATTGATTGATATTTGTATGTTGATGATGAATAGGCACTAAGTCTTATGGTGGTTAGTTGATTGAAATGTTGTATGGTTAGTTTTTGAGTTAGAGACTAAATAAAAAAAATTAGACTAAATCAAATAGATTTCAAAACCTAGAATTGACGCCTTTAAGATAGGTGAGATCGAGAGGAGAATCTATTGTAGACTATTTTGATTGTCTCGATTTTTAGTTTATGAGGTCGAAAGATAAACCGGACTAAATAGTCTAATTGGCTAAAATGATGACTGAAAGGTAAAATTGGATCATTTAGGAGTTTGAACAATTTATTATCCTTAATCTAAGAATTAACTAGCAACATGTATATCAACTGACCACTTTATCTCGTTGAATTGTTATTTGTGCATTTTTGTCTGCTATTCAATTTAGTCCTCCTAGGTATAGTTTAGTATAATTAACCTTTAATGATCTCTCTTGGGTTCGATCATTTTAATGCTCTAAGTGTTCCATTATAACATTTACAAATATTACAATTGACCTATCACACTTGTAGTTAAGTCGATTTAAGTCCTGATATTTTATGTTGATTTTCTGCTCAACATTCGTATGTCGTGGCACGGTTGAAAACAAAACTAGGGGGTTGGTTTTCTTTCCTCAGATTCTTATAAGCAACATCGACTCCCTTAATTGATGTCTTCTCTTCCTGAATTCAATTTCTTGTGAGTATTCGAACTTAGGGCAGAGTGTGCCTTTTTCCTATCATGTGCTAGTCTACCCTAATTCTTTCCATTACTTTTTGCTTTTCAACTTTAAAGCCTTCAAAATTTCTTTACCCGTGCCCTCTAGACTTTTCTTGTATTTGGGCTTGTGTCTACTAACTAGCATCCACAACCTAAAGTTCAGGTGCTCATTGTATCAATAATCTTCTTTTCGTCAATAGTTCATCGAGTTCCATTTTCAGTCGCCAACGAAGATGTCGAATTTTATATCACAGTTGTTGGTTGTTCCTTCACAACTAGTGAACTTTGTGTACAAGTCTTCGATTTGGGACCTACTAGGTCACATAAAAAACACAATACATCAATTCCCTCATAAATGATGTCTTGCATCCTTCTTTCCATTATGAATTATTTTCTCAATGGTTTGTTCAGATCAACTTGCATGCATAATTTAGTGAATTTACCCCTTTCACTTGACATAGTGAAGCTGTCGGTCCACAATGGAACTCCCAAACTCCAAACAATCTTTGTGAAAATCTTTGGATCATAGTATTCAATGGAAAGTTCAGGTAACCTCACCCACATTGCAATGGAGTCAAACGTTACCTCTAAAGTTATAAGTTTGGAGCCCTTTTTCGCATAACAAGGAGTCTTCCTCCAATGAACCAAAGACCTCTCTTGATTACTTGTTCGTAATCCTTATCATTCTCAAGTTTAGCAAAGAAAAAATCATAGCCCAAATCAATTTTAAGTCCTCTTTAGGCTTCTATAACTACCTCAACTTGAATATAAGTTATTGATACCAAGTTATTTTCCTAAACAATTTAACAGTCAGCATATTTCTCCACCAACTGCAAATGAGTTTCCGTTCTTCTTTAGACAAAGTGATATGAATCACACATTCTTCTTCAACTACGTTATTATCTAGAATAGGTTCATCCCCTTTAGAATCCATTTTCATAAGTTTCTTTTTATCTTCTAAAAGCTGCGAATCATGTTTATTAACTATTGCTCTCAACAAAGTGTCCCTATAAGAGACCAACTTTCTACCATAATCATCGCTCACAACGAACCTTATGATGCCTATTGCTCCGAAGTAGCTCCTCAATTTTCTTTTCTGCTCAAAGCGTTTTCCGTTTTTTGTTGACAAATCTAATTTTAATATGATTATAATAATCCATGAACCATTATCCTTTCTGCCATCCCAAATCCAGATGTTATAGTAATGCTAATAATAATAATAATAATAATAATCCACACGTGCCGACAAATATAAAATTATATTAGAAACAACACAAATTAAACTCCCATGCCCCACTGCATAAAATCCCTCAACTCCACTATCCTTCCTTACATCCCTCCTTTTTTATTTCCCTTCATCCAAACAAACACACAGAGAAAGAAACCCGACAAAGGAGTTCCTTTCCGCTGATATTCACCTTTGGTTCAGTGAAATGGCGGAGCTTGATATAACGTCACCGCTTCTCTCTTCTCCATCTTCGTATCAACCTCAGACTGTCCTCACTGTCCACGACGACCAAGACTCCGAACCCTCCAATCTACAATCTTCCCTCCCAACCACCATTCTTCATCAGAATCACAATCACGGCCGAACCCACAACGAGAATGGACACCACAGCTCTCCGAATCCTTACGAGTTTCTGAGGTCTGGCGGGTTCTCGGTTCCTGCATCGACCACTGTTGACCCGTTTCGGAACGAGACGCCGTTTATTTCCGGGATTTACGAAGTAATAAAGATCGTACTATGTTTGCCGGTTGATTTAGCGAGGTTAGTCCTGTTTGGGGCGTCTTTGGTAGTAGGTTATATGGCGACCAAGGTTGCGTTAGCGGGGTGGAGGGATAAGCAAAATCCAATGCCCAAATGGAGGTGTAGACTCATGTGGGTCACTAGGGTTTGCGCTCGCTTTATTTTATTCTCTTTTGGGTAAGTTAAAAATAATCTAAAAATATTACTTTGAGGTTGAAATTTCTACTATTTACGATAAGTTGAACGGACCCTTCCCGCTTCTGTTCGTCTTTACCTGCAGTTATCATTGGATTAGAAGAAAAGGAAAACCAGCTCCGAGGGAGATTGCTCCAGTTGTTGTATCTAATCATGTATCATATATTGAACCAATTTTTTATTTCTATGAATTATTTCCAACAATTGTTGCCTCAGAGTCCCATGATTCGATACCCTTTGTTGGAACTATTATTAGGGCAATGCAGGTAATCTACTATTCTAATTTTGATAATCTGTTTTGCTATTTCCTTTATGTGAGTACTGAACTATTCTTTCACGTTCGCAGGTGATATATGTCAATAGATTCTCACCAACATCAAGAAAGAATGCTGTAAATGAAATAAAGGTAGGAAGTTTCAAGACATTTGTTTTTTCTTTTTTGGCTTGTCTGGCATAGTTGTTTTGAACCCCATAAAAGTCAGGTAGTGAATACAATAGAATTGATTAATTGTTCATGAACCTATTTAATTCAAATGAAGTGAATTTATATGATTTTTATCAAGTTATAAGCTATTTGATACAGAAAATTGCTTTCAAGGTTGTAAAAACAGAGAAGGGCTTCATGTAATGTATTTCCTAGAGTGCTACTATTTCCTGAGGGAACTACGACTAACGGAAAGGCCCTTATTTCTTTTCAACTTGGTGCATTCATTGCTGGTCATCCAATTCAACCCATAATTGTTCGTTATCCACATGTACACTTTGATCAATCTTGGTAGGACTTGGTTTCTACGGTCAAGCATACTGTCCTTTCTTTTTGTTTTTTCTCTGTGCATTGTCTAAATATCTTTATTTTATCTTGTTTAGGGGGTTTATTTCTTTGCCTAAGCTCATGTTTAGAATGTTTACGCAGTTTCACAATTTTATGGAGGTATATGACCTACCTTATCTAATTTAAATTTTCATTGTTGTGACTGCAGTTCAGAGAATTTTACATTCTGTTAAATCTAATACACAGTTTTCTTAATTGACAGGTGGAGTATCTTCCTCTCATTATGCCCTCTGATCATCAAAAACAAAATGCTGTCCGCTTTGCTAAGAGGGTGAGTCTTTGGAAGTTATATAGAAGACATGCAGTGCACATTCTATAGAAATTGGCTTGTCATGCATACACATGTATATGTATTTCGATATGCTAAAGTAGTCTACATGTAATTTTGTTTTTCCTGGTTATGTTGGGGTCTGTGGAATATTTACTGGTTCATATGTGTGAGGGCAGACTGGTCGAGCTATGGCAAGTGCACTCAATGTCGTACAAACATCTCATTCTTATGGGGATTTAATGCTTCTCATGAAAGCTGCTCAGCTACAACAGGTCTGGCTTCCCTCATTGGTTGTTTATAAACTTCTAAATAGATGAAATGAATTAACTTTACGAGAAATTGGGGTCCCATGACATGTAATTTATCTTGAAGTGCAATTGGGAATTTTTGTGCCGAAGGGTTGAATAAAGTAAAGATATCTTAAATTAACTGCTTATGCAATTGCTTATGGGTAGGAAATTGTTTTGTTCTATTGTAGTAAAGTTATTGGAAATGAAGCTTGCATAAACTAGGTACTTGTGGAAAATAGATTTGCAGATGTGATTTTATAAATTATGTATGCTAGAAGAGTCATTATTAAACCTTCTATTTTCTTAAGAACATTCTTTTAGTAATATATATTTCCCTACTTTTCTCTATTTACTAATAATATTGTAGGTGAAGCATACTAGTTTTGTATAGAAAGTTCAGGGTGTTTGAGTTTACGTCCATGCTTTGTAAAATTTTTTTGATGGAGATTGGTAGAATTAGAAAAAAAGAATCAAGATGGAGAAGGTACTGCATTTAATTTAGTACCACTAAAGTGCAATTCATGTTATTCTTTTCAGTGGATGTATTGATATAAAGGAGCAAGTATATTATTCACTAATTGACTAACTCCTAGTGCATTTTCTGAATTATTGGTTGCTCTACCTTTCTTTCTGGAATAAGATCCTGTAATGAACATCTTGGCATTTGATTTTTTTTATTTGCGTTAATTTATACTGAGAAATGGATCTCATTACTTTTATAATTTGCGCTAATAGTTGTTTCAACATAAATTTGGCAGGAAAAGCCCTGGAGTTATATGGTTGAAATGGCCAGAATTGAATCGGTGAGTTAGGCATTGAAATTCCTTAAAGTTGAACAAACTCATATTCCTCTGTCTTCCCATGAAAATACATTTTTGTTTTCAAGTTGATTTAACCATGTCTATAATGCTTTCTATGACGATGCTTACTCCTGTGTTTTTCTCCAATTACTCCTCAAACCATTTTATCTCATTTTGCAGCTATACCACATAAGCAGCTTGGAGGCCGTGGACTTTCTGGATAAGTTTCTTTCCATGAATCCAGACCCCAGGTATTGCCAAAGCATTTATGATGAGAAGTATTCTTGACTTCTTGTTACTGAGCCAACCAAGAGTAATGCCTGCCTTGTAGAACCATCCACCTTTAATTCATAAATCCTGAAGGATGTTTGTTCCTTTCTTTTTCTAGTAATATTTTAAGCTTTGAATCATCTCTCTTGCAGTGGCTGTGTTAAACCTCATGATTTTTTAAGGGTTCTACAACTAAAGGCTTGTACACTCTCTGAAGAGGTCATTTGTCCTTTTCCTGTCTGTTGATGTTTGGATATGGTTTACTTATAAGTATCTTAGTAATATTTTCTTTCTCATGACTTTTTTTTTTTTTTTCATTTCTCTTGTATTGTAATTATTTTCTCGAATATAGATTTTTGGGTTCCTTGATGTGGAGAAGAATGGATCCATTACATTTAAGCAGGTAGTTCAACTGTCGACGCCTCCCGGTGGATTTCCTAGTTCTGTTTATTTGTGTCTTCTTGTTAGCACTACACTTTAGTATGTTGCTCCCTGACCAAGATCATTGCAGCATATCAATATAGAGCTATAGTGCACCGATCATATCTAGAGAATCATTTTACTTTAAGAACATGATGAACTACATTCCCGTCAATTGAACCTTGTTTACCTGAAGAGCTAAACTTCTCTTCTCCTGCATGGACTAATTAGATTTATTGCCACTAGTGCTAATGCTGCTGCTGTCTTGGCTGTAGAATATAGATATAAAGCTTTAGTAGTCTGCTGATGGCTAAATATTAGAGCAAAATTTAAGAGCAGATATACAGATGGTAACTCTTTAGAGGCATATTCGTGTTATGGATGAAACCCCACTTCATGTTTTTCGTTATTGGTTGCCTGACAAAATAGAAAAACTAGATTATTTTTGATTTCCTTATAAAACAAGAAAGCTATTACTTAGCCTGTCAGCTTCATTCTTGTTCTATTCTTGTGCTTGATTTCAATGTGAAAATTTCACCTGAATTTTGGTCCAAAGGCAGCTTAAGCAAATTTTGCTTCCACAGATGACTCACCTTCTATTCTTCCTGGCAGTTCTTATTTGGATCAGCTCATGTTCTGAAGCTGCCACTCTTCAGGCAAGCATGTGACCTAGCCTTCGCTGAATGTGATACAGATGGAGATAACTTTTGTACGAAGAAAGAAGTATGTGGTTCTTTCTTTCCTTTCCCATAGTTTGTACTTCGTACTTGGTCATTTTCATCTGTTTAGACCTTTGTGCCTTTAGGATCAAAAGATTAACGGTTTTGTGTATTATTGCTTCTGGTTCAGTTGGTAGATGTTCTTAGACACACATTTCGAGAGCTGGATGATGATGAGGTAAAGAAAAGAAATTAAATGGGAATTTTTTTGTGAAAGGTATTTTTAAGTGCGGCAGTGGGTACTTGTAGGTCCAAGGGCTGTTCAATCTATTTGATACGGACAACGATGGGAGAATAAGCAGAGATGATTTCTTTTACTGCCTGAGGAAGAACCCATTGGTGATAGCAATTTTCTCACCCAGATTGCTGCGTAAAAACTTGTCAAAAGCTGGCGATAAGATGTTGGAGGATATTGTTTGATGGGGGGGATGAGCCATGCTGATGCAGTTGACTTGATAAGATTTTGAGTACTAGTGTGTTGTTTAACTTGTTCTGTACGTTGCTTTCATGGTCCCAATACATGCTATCTATTAAATAAATGCGTTGGTACTTAATTTTCCTCCTTTAAAAATTCCTTGGATTTGATGGATATTTGGGGGCCTGAAGAAGGCAACGCCTTCTTGGGATGGAAGGATAACAGCAGAGGCTGTGCATTAGAGTTGATATTTCAACCCATAAGATTTGGATAAAAGTGGGAGCTTCTATTGGCTGAAGCTGAGGATACTGACATTAAGTTAGGTGTGTGCAAAATCATACCATATCATCCTGAATGATATATTTATGGTTGAGTTTGATGTTCAATTGGTCAAAAAACTTGGTGCTTTTTGAATCAAAACTTGTATATAACTAATTATGTTATTTGATTCTTATTTATTATTTTACAAAAAAAAAGTTTTCCATATCTTAACTAAAGATTCCTACTCTTAAAAGATCATCACTTCCTTCAAAAGTTGCTCTTCTTCTTACAAAATCTATCTTATATATATTTCTAGGGTTTTCACATTAGAATGTGCCATAGTACTGGTATGTCAAGTTTTTAAATAAGTTATATCTATCGGGCCATTATAATAAATTGAAAACAAAATAAACCGCTAAAAAAAATAGATGGTTAATATAGATGGGATCTCCTCTAGAGATGTTTATGGGTTGGATTGGTTTGGGTGGAGGTTTAGTTTCAAAATATTTTTTAAGCCTAAATCTATTTTCGGACCGGATTCGGTCATCTAAAACTCCTGTTTTATTATTCAAAAATCAATAAAATATTAAAAATATAATTTTTGGTTGCTATTTTATACATTTTTTATAATTAAATTTTAATTTCAAAATACATTTTATTATTTAAATTAAATTCAGATTAAGTCGAATCGAGTTGAGCACGCACAATTTTTTATTTAAACCTAATCTAAATCAGGCTAAGCTTACCAAACTAACCCTTGAAGAAGTCTACCCCTAAAAAAAAGGTAGGGATAGAAGTACAGATAATATGGATTAACAATGTGAAATAAATTTAGACATCGAAGCCTAGCCCTTTTGAAACATGAAAAATTACATAACTATATGAACTTTATGCTTAATGCGTAAATGTAGGTGTAGTTCTAGAGGTATTTATGATCAGATCATATTTAAGTATAATATTAAGATATTTTATATTTACTTAAGTTTAGCTTGAACCAAAATATTGGTGTAAAATTTTACTAAGTTCATCTATTTTGTAAATATTTAATCTAAATTCATTTTAAGTTTATCTATTTATTTTTTAAAATGAAAATATATTTATATTATTTTTAGTTTAATATTTAACATTTTTATTTATAGTTATGTTAGCATTCTTAATGTTTATATTATAGTAATATGTAGTATAATACATAACATATAAAAATAATATAATATAAAATATTTTACAAACTTAAAAAGGTTTAGGCCAAATCGGGCTCGATTAAACGGCTTAATATTTTTTTTTGTTTAAATCTATTTTTTGATATAATCTTTTTGCTTAATGAAGATTCATGAAAAGAAAGAGACGGGGAGTGGGGGCTTTGAGCCACTAAAGAAACCTAACCCAATACCCACTTAAAGCCTACAATTTATATATTACCACTAAAATCTTATTTTCTTTATCATTCTTTTATTTGTACATGTATTCTGTTATATGTTTCTGTTTGATACGAAATAAATAAATATTATCAGATATAACGTTGCCTCAATAACAAGTAAACACAAGATTGAATAAGTTCTCACGATATAACTTATTTTTTTATCATATTTTAATTAATTTTCTAGGATGAAATATTGATATATTTTCTGTGCTTATACTATTCGAAAATTAATTTGGTTTTAGTTAAAAATCGTAATTAATTAGACTTTTAATTTAAAAATAACAATTAATTGAGTCTTTCGAATTGTCATTTTCGTTAAGGTCCTTGACAGATCGTTAAGTATTGATGTGATGGGTGATGTGGTGATTGACATAAAAAATTTTGATAACGTGACTACTAACATGGCGGGTGACATGGAAAAACGTTAGCATGGAGGGTTTACTTGATTTTTATTTTTTAATTAACTCAATTAAACCCTCGTAAAATAATAAAAATCAATTAAATCCTTCATGTTATCTCAACCACCACATCACCTACAATGTTAACACTTAATGATTTGTCAGGGGCCTTAAAGAAAATGACAATTCAAAAGGCCTAATTAATTATTATTTTTGAATTAAGAGACGAATCAATTGCACTTTCAAACCAAAAACTAAATTAGTTTTTGAAGGATTTTTTAGTAATTTAATCTATATATCTTATATTTATTATTTTCTCCTACAATATTATAAGGTAAATTCCATCATATGTCCCCAAGATGGGGATTAAAGTTGTAATCAAGCCCAGGAGATAACAATATGGTATGGAAACATATGTCATTATTTGCCATTTAATAAAGAAGTTTAGATAATGTCTAACAAAAAACATTATTGGAACCATATCAAAAAGAGAAAAGATTGTATAAAATTATGATTTCACGTTATCTTTATTCATTTTTAATGGGATAATGACAAATCAAATTTTCTTTTTGATTTTGAGACTTTTCCTCTTAAAAAAAATTTAAATCCAACTAAAAATATTACAAATCAAGAAGAAAATTTTGACTTGTTATTCTTCAATTGGAAATGAATAAAAATGACATGGAATCACAGTTTCTTACAATCCCTTATCGTTTGAAGAGTTAATATAATGTTTTAAAATTTGAAGAGTAATATAGAACTTAATCCATTTTGTTTTGTTTAAAATTATTAGATCTTATATATATATATACATATTTTCTTTTAAAAATTCTAAAAAAATGGACAAATTTTTTTTCGTTAAAAGACACTTATCCCCTATGTTTCAAGAATGCATACTCAGCCCAGGTTCGAAGAAAAATTCATAAATTCGCTTTATATATATTAATTAAGTAAATTTTAAATAAAAAGATAATTACACTATTTTTATTATTTATTTATGTTTTTTCTATCTTGTTTATTCATTTCCCTCTTTTAATCACAAAATAACGAAAATTTAATTATTGAAGTGGTATAAAATTCAATATATTTTACTTTTTTATTAAAATATAATTAAATTTAATTAAAATTATGTTAAATAAAATTTTAATTTAGTTATATATTAATCTTGAGATGATTTCATTAAAATAATTTTATTTAAAATTAATTAATGACCATTATTTAGAAGCTTTTAATGAAAAAAATGATTGAGATATGAACGTAAATAAATAAAGGAAATATAGATAATTAAACGTATCACAAAAACCCCTGCACTGTGCTCTAGATTGTATTTTAGCTACTTTATTGAAAAAACTGGGTAAATTAGATGAGTGAGCAAAACAACCTCTCTGTTAAGCTTGAATTGTTAAATGTTTGTTTTGGTGTTTATATACAATATATAATAAAAAATTAGCCCTCAACTTTTAAACATTTATTCAATTTGACCCCTACTCTTTTAATGGAAGTAAATTAGAAATTTTTGAAACTGATAGGGCTAAAGGGTAAAAAAGGCATTAATAGTAACAAATTTAAAAACTCAATTAAACCCTTTTAAATTTAAAAATTATTTAAAAAATCATTAAAAATAAACAAAAGTTATAAAATTTTTATTAAAAAATAAAAATACCAACCCAAGAGTTGGGGTCGATATTGTTATTTTTTAATAAGAATTTTAACATTTTTATAACTTTCATTTATATCTTTTAAATAATTTTAAAATTTTAAAAGGGCTTAAATGATTTTTTTAAAATTTTTCATTAAGACCTCCGTGACTCTTTAGCTTTATTAGTTTAAAAATTTTCTAATTTACTTTCAACAAAAAGAATAAGTGTCAAATTGAATAAATGTGTAAAAGTTGAAGGCTAAAATTGTTATTATACCTTATATATACACCAAATTTTGGCGGGACAGTTTTACTCACTCATCTAATATATAAAGCTAATTTACTCATTTTTTGTAGATAGACAAAAATACAATTCAACAATCCAATGATAATTAATTTTGATGATAGTTATTAGATTAATTCCGAAAGGTAATAAACTTTCATTCACAAAATAGAAGATACACAATGGCGAAGCTAGAATTTTTTTTTGAGGGGTCGAAATTAAATTGTATATTTTTACGATAGCAAAAATATAAATTCATCATTTTAATAGTTTATATCTTTATAATTTTTAAAAGATTAAATCAATTTTTTTTTAATTTTTGGAAGGTAAAAGTTTAATTTTATCATTAATTATTTAAAATTTTATAAATTATAAAAAATTTAAATAAAAAAATATTTTAAGGGGTACGGCTCAACCACTGAGAAACAGGTGCACAAGTACAGCGTAATAAACAGAATTGTAATTAATAAAGGGTAAAATTATTTTGTTCTTACAAAACCATTTAATAAATAAAAGTGGATTTTCAATCAACCTAATGCTTTACCCATTACCAGAAAAAAAGAATGGTTGAGGAGTGGTCCTCCGTCAGCTCTTTGTTTTTGTGTATAACTTATTTTCAAGGTATTTAGCAGAATACAAATAAAAAGTGAAAATAACGTTTTGTGAGCTTTCGAAACCTCATTGGCCCGAAGTACGGAATTGTACGAACGACATCGACCTGTTTTCTAATATTGTATTGATGCAATTCCCATTTTTAACTCCAAACTGCTTTCTTTCTTTCAACTTCAACCACAAGGGATAGCATAAAGGAAAATCCCTATTCAGCTATTCTTACACTACACAATGTAAGTCTGTTTGTTTGATTATTATAAATAGCTTGCCCTTTTGCTTTTCCAGCAACTTGGTTTCTGTTTCTGTCTCTTTAAACCATTTCTTTGCATTCTTTTAGTAAAATTTTCCATTTTTATGTAGTTCTGTCTTTTGGGTTTGTATTATGAGTTTACCAAAACAGGTAACATATTAGGTTTCAGACAAAAATATATTTTATTTTTAATTTACTATATATACAAATATATGCTCTTTGCTCTACAGTGATAGAGGAAGCAAGGTAAAAGCTAAAGGATAGATGAATAAAAAAAGGTTGATGTTTGTGGGGTTTGGGTTTTTTTTTTTTTTTTTTTGGTTACTAACAAAAGGGACTGTCCATATAAACCAATCAAAATAATAATTTCTAATCTTGGATCTTCTGAGTGATCTTCATAAACAACAAGTTTTCTTTGTTATTTTGGTTTTTTTCCTGTATTTGGCCTTTTTTTTCTTTTCTAGGCTTTCTGATTTCTTCTTTCCTTTTTTTTTTTTTTTTTTTTTGTTTCTTTGGTATGTAAGTTTTTTTAGTTTGATGATCTCTTTTTTTCACGTTTACTTCTTCAAAGCTATGTTTGAACTTTGAAGGGATCAGATCATAATTCATACACTCCGTGCTTTAAATTTCTTCAAAATGTTTGTTGAATTTTATAGCTTTTGTTCCCTCATCTCCTTTGTTCTTATTCATCTCTTTTCTTTCTTTTTTTTTCTTCAGAAGAACATAGAAGAAGTTGGAAGTTGTTGCCTTGCTTTTCTGGTAAGGTTTTCTTCTTTTTGCTCTCATTTTATCATTGACTATGGCCTATGGGGATATTTTTTCCCACAAATTTTGGGGTTTTTTTTTGCAGTACAGTTTACACCAAAGAACATTCTGTTTTTTGTGTGTTGTTTTCATTGAAGCAATGAAACCACCAACTCATCCCTCAGTTCCCTCACCCTCGTATTACCATACAAATGTCTATTATTTTTCAGTTTACTTGGTTTGTTTATCTTCTAACAACATTAAAAGAGAACCAAAAAGGGAAAAAAAAGGTTTTCAGGGTTTTATCGGGTTGGATTTCTTCTAACATTCTTGCTATGTTTCATGTTTTGTTAGTTTTTTGTTGCTGTCTATAGTGAAGATGGTGAGGGGAAAGACTCAAGTGAAGCGCATAGAGAACCCTACAAGCAGGCAAGTGACCTTCTCTAAGCGTCGAAATGGGTTGCTAAAGAAGGCGTTTGAGCTATCAGTTCTTTGTGATGTTGAGGTTGCTCTTATAATTTTCTCTCCCAGAGGCAAGCCCTATGAATTTGCAAGCTCTAGGTAAGATTACCTTTGCATCTTAAACATCCTGCTAATTTGTGTTTCCTATTTCTCTAGTTAATTTGACAATCCCCCCCCCCCCCATTTAATAAATTATCAATTACATATATGTGTGTATATATAATATAATATTAATTTATATGCAGGATTTGCAACCTAGGGTTGTTTGATCTAACAAAAACTGTTTAAAGTATCCTTTAATATTTCATACAATACAGGTTTAAGTTGATGTGTGAATGCCTGTCAAGATTAATGTTGTTGATTCATGTGGGGTTTCCAAGAACCAAGTCAAACTATATTTGATGCCGTTTTAACATAAGATTAATTGTAAGAACAATTAAGAAATGTCAGATCTTTTAGTGACTCAATTGCTAGCTTGTGAGCTATGACGAAGTGAAATCTAACCTATTCCTTCTCCAAAACCATAATGTTTTATCCAAGAAAAATAGATACAACTTTTGTTGACCTATCAGGCACTGTTACAACTTTAGGGTAATATAAAGAAATTCTTGTGTATAAGCATAACACTATTTCAATTTCAAGACTGGTAAGTAGGTAGGGGCCAAAGAGTTGTAACTTTAGACAATCTACCCTTTCCTAAAGTAGAAGGGTGACTTATTTTGACTTTTGATGTGGGAAACAATGCTTGTGCTATTAGTAGATATCTTTGTTTCTATCATACTATTTTGGGAGTCACATCTTCAACCATCCAAATTAACCCACCATGAAAATAGTTAAAACTTTGTCTTCAGTACTGTTTGCAATCACCATTGCAAGTTTGTATATAAATAGGGGCCTAAAATTTACTTTTGGCTGTCACTAACTCACTATTGCATGAAGATGATATGATCTATAATGGATAAAGAAAACCATTATATGGTTAAAGTTGATTGGTTTATCCTTTTATTTATTTTTTGAAAGTGCAAAGGACTATTGTAATAACCAACCAATCCCTTGGCAATTGGCATATCCATCCAGTCCTATTTGAGAAGCACATGCAATAATTGACTCACAGTCACACAATTGTTTCTAGCATAATTAGCTGGGAATACTAAGTAGGTCATCATTTTAACTTTGTCTCCGCATGACATAGTTTAAACCAATGATGGCTCTTTCAACTAATGTAAATTGAGGGGAACCATAGTTTACCTGCTGGTTACATTTCGAGTCAACACACAAGGCCATATGCTTTTCTGGGAACTGTTGGTCTATGTTTTTATTGCATGGTTCCTATGTTCTTATTTGAAGCTTTTAATACTTGGAGTGGTGTTTCTTATTTTCTGAAACAAGAGATTTGCATTGATTGGGGTCGGTATTGGATTTCATTCTTTAGCATGCAGGAGACAATCGAACGTTACTTGAGGAATACCAAGGATAATCGAGTCAAGCCAACTGAACAAAGCATGCAGGTTAAGGTTCCTCTACCCCTTTTATTTACTTTTTAATCGAAATATATTCCATGCGTAAGTTTTCGTTAATTATGAGCGAGGAACATGTCAACACCTTAGGTGAGGTGAAACCCTAACCTTTTCACCTAGTAAAATTCTATGCATGCCTCTTTTTTCTATATATTATATATAGTCACTTTTAAAAAAAAAATTACACTTTTTTCGTGTTTGATATATATTTGAACAGTGATTTTTTTAAATATATATATTTATATGTAACTTAAAAAATATTTAACATACCTGATTTTAGTTTAACACATACATTCGAATCCAAAGTAATATATGTGAGTGTACATTTTATTGCCCTCAATTGCAACAGCGTAGACCATAAGACGTGCCAGTTTGTATTGGTCATGAGGAGTGTTGCCTGTTATAACACGGCATATAATAGTATCATATTGATCGGGGTTTAGTTGTTTTTTTTTTCATGCACATTGATTGAAATGGCAGCATCTGAAGACTGAAGCAGAAAAGATGCTGAAGAAAATAGAGCTTCTTGAAGTTTCAAGACGGTATTAGACCTAGTCCCCCCGCCCTCTCCTTTCTTAAATTTGGTGGTTAGTGATGTGTAATACATTGAAAGACTGAAGGGAGACTTGAGTGTGAATTTGCCTCAGGAAGCTGCTGGGAGAGAATTTGGGTTCATGCACACTAGAAGAACTACAACAGATTGAACAACAATTGGAAAGGAGCGTAACCCGCGTCAGAGCCAGAAAGGTTAACATTTAACAATACCAACCAACATCCTACAAATTTGAAAGCTTAAACTTGTTATTAACCCTTTCTCTACTTTCCAGGCCAAAGTTTTCAAGGACCAAATAGAGAAATTGAAAGAAAAGGTAATGCCTCAGTGTTGAGCATTCTGAATAACATGATATAAGACCTCTACATACTAAAATATATAAATACAAGTTTCCTTGAATGAGTGACGAGCTTTTTGCTAACAACTGTGTTAATTTTTTTGGCCAAATCTCAGGAGGAAGTCCTAGCCGCTGAAAATGCAAAGCTTTGTGAAAAGGTAAGCCTTAGCTTTGCAATAAGCCCATAAGTAATTGAGATTTGATTGCAAGCACATTGTCTCATGTATCCATGCCTTTGATATCAACTAAAATGCCGTGTTTGCCAGTACGGTATGTTGCCAGGGAAAGGATCAAAGGAGGTGAATGAGAATGAAGAAGCAAATGATGAAAGCAGTCCGAGCTCCGACGTGGAGACTGAACTGTTCATCGGACTACCAGAAGGGAGAGCTAAACGGATCGTGCAACCCAACTCAACAGATTGATGGCATTGCCAACTTATCCCATGCATGCTAAAAAGTTCATTTATTAAGGAAGCAGCCTTTTTTGTTGCATTAGCATCAAATAAAAATTCATATCAGCAACGTCATGGCAAGTGAAATTGCTCATTGAAAAACTCGTACGAGCATGAATGACCTAAGATTTGCTATATCCTTATATTTAGACGATGGCATTGAAACGATCCCACATCTGTATTAACCTCTATATATTTGTGCAGATATCAATTAAGAAAGTTGGTTCAGGGTCTAAAGATTTAATTGATCAGCAAATGATATTTTTTCCCTTGAAATTCTTAAGGTTTATTATTATTATACAATATTTCATTTCGTAAAAGCTATCACTCTGTAAGGCCAAATCAAGGCTACACCCCTGGCCAAGAAGTTATTATTTCGAAATATTGTGCCTTTCCTGTTGGAAAATGGTTGATCCTCATGGGTGTAACATTTATAACCCTTATTTGTCGTCAGAACAGGGTTACGGAGCATTACCAAACTTTTAAATCAAATGCCAACATTTCATATCATTTAACATACATATCAGAAACTAATTATAATCACTTATATTGTCCCTTATATAAGCCCCGAGGCTCAAAATACCCATTAGAAATAAATCGGGACTAAACTGGAAACTCAGAGAATTTTTCAAAAAATATCAAAAATTTTCAAAGGAGTAGGAGACACACGCTCGTGTGGCCAGGTCGTGTGGCTCACACGGTCAAGAGACACACCCATGTCTTAGGCTGTCTGGGCATTCGAAATTGGGGCACATGGTCGTATCCCAGCCTGTGTCCATGTAACAGCCTGGTTTAGACCTTATTCGGAACTGTGGTTTCTGGAACACGAATCCGAGTCAGAAAAATATTTAAATATTATTTTCTATGTTCATTATGTGTGAATTTATGTGTGTGAAATTTTCGTATAAAAATTTGATCGTTTGGATGCTTAATTGTGAAAAATGGCTTAATCGCATAAAATGAAAATTTGATAGTTAAATGTTTAAGTGCCAAATTGATGATGGTTTTATAAATTGAAGTGTTGATAGTGTAATTTAGCCATAAATTAACATAGTGGCCGGTTTGGTATGCATGTAATAGTAAATGGATTGTTAAATTATTTTAGTAATGATTTTTTTTTATTTTGTTAACTTATAATAATATAATAATAATAAAACATAAACAAAGTGGCATGTTCATCTTTCTTATTTCTCTATTGCCGAAACTAAAGAAAGAAGAAAGGGTTGAGCTTTTGAAACATTCGGCCTTTACCAAGCTCATTTAAGGTATGTAATTTATTTGGTTTTTGATAATTTTTACGTTTTTGAGATCGTTGCTTCAAATACTATCCGACCCATGCTTGAATTTTTGATTTTGATGTATATTTTAAGCTTTGCCATTGTTGATAGCTTGGTGAATTTTGTGTTTGATGATTTTAAATAAAAGTTATGTGATGAATTAACAAGTTTTGTATGGAAATTTTTGATAAAATTGAGTAAATAGGGTTAAATTGCAAAGTGTTTAATTAAGGGACTAAATTGTGAAATAAAAAAAATGTGGGGACTTGTATGTGTATGGGGAGTATTCGGCCTAAGCATGGCATGGGTAAGTTATATTTTTTTTGTGTTTTGTGAATTTTGGATTAAATTGCTAAAAGTGTAAAATGTTTGGGTAAAAGTGTAATTTGCCCATTTATGTGTTTTTGAATGAATTTGAATGAATATTTGATTAAATAATTTTAATTTATATCAATTTAGATCAAAAAAAGAGAAAATCGGATTTGGATCGGGGGAAGACCAAAATAGTCGAATAGTCGATTAATACTGTTCGTCGATATCCGAGGTAAGTCTATAATCAATTAAACATTGTTAATTTTGAATGAAAATTAGTTTAATATGCTAAATTTGGAATTTATAGACTAATATTGGCAATAGCCGAATGTGATATTGTTTGGAAATAGCATATTTGAGTTTAATTCGATTAAGTTACGGTATTGAAAAGTTCGTATGAAAAAAAATGTAGCAATTAAATTTCTTATATATGAGTTGAATATGTGATGATTTTTGTATCAGTGATATTCGGGCTTCGAGCCTAGCAAGCCTTGTGCTGGTGGATTAAATCAGGCTTTATGCCTAGCAGGCTTATTGCTAGTGTATAAAAATCAGGCTTTGAGCCTAGCAGGCTTTGTGCCGGTGTGTATTCAGGTTTATACCTAGCAAGCTTATTGCCGGTGAACTATTAAAAGTTTATGCTTATGAGACATTGTGTTGATATGGTAATTGAATTTGTTAAACGAGCTAAAATGATCAGGTACGTGATAGTTAGTTATCTATTTGAAAATGAGATGAATTAATTTCTTGATGTGTGATGAGAAGGAATATGTGATGTTGTTGTAGTATATATGCTAATGTGAGGAATATATATATATATACATATATATATTTGGCCTTATAGATGTTCATGGATGAAATGTTAAAGTTTGAATGATGAAATTATGACTATAATTGTACATGTGAATTCGATTGTATAAGATTAGTTGGTTATGAAGTTGATGATATAATGATGATGTAAATATATATATATATATATTCGGTCAAGGTGAAGTTGCTTAGTGAAAGTATATGGTTTATATGTGTGTGATTGAAAGCTTGAGGTTATATGTGAATAAAAATGCATAAGCGGACTTAGTTAAATGAAATTATTAAATAAATGATATATTATTATGCATTAAATGTTTAATTTGCTTAAGGCTTATTGAGCTAAGTTAGCTTACTTTGTGTCTGTTTCTATAATTGTTTTTTAGATTTTGGAGGTCGTTACGTGCTCGGGATCATCGGTGAAGTCACTCTACACTATCGTTTGATTATCGGTACTTTTAGAAGCTAAACTTGTAACTTATGGCATGTATAGGCTAAACTATCTTGTGGATATGTTTGATTTTGGTATGTATATATATAAGCCATGCGAAAATGGCTTGTTCATTTTGCTAAATGAAGTTTCATGATGTGAATAAATGGTGTGGTTGATGTATATGTATATGATATGTCTATTTGGCTTTGATTTATAATTAGATGTTAAGTATGCTTGATGTGATTAGTTAAAAGCGAATGATTATTTGATTTCAATTATGATCATGAAGGTTAGGTGCTGATATGTTTAAATTGATCTTTGTAATTTGGTATTGGTGTGCATTGATTTAGGTATAAAATAGAAGTGATGTTATAATGATTTATTTGAGTTGATATGAGTATTTGTATAAATGGTTGTTTTGATAATGGAAATATTGTTAGAGATTCGGCCAAATCATGTTTTTTTTTTATACATATGGACTTTATTAAAATTCTTGTCTTATGCTTGAAATATATTTGGATCAATATAAGCCAAATAATGTTTGCTAAAGGAACTATCTATTTGATGCATTATTGCATTCGGTCAAAGCCTTTATAAATGACCAAACGAATAGTGTTTTAAGTGACATGAAACCATGATTATTTGCATGAAAAATTGGTATATGCGCATGGATATTTGCACTTTAAGAAATTGCCCATTTGATGTTCTTTGAGATTTGTCTTAACTAATAACAAACTTATTAATAATGCTCATGACCATTATATTAGAAATCATATGTAGTAATGTATTATGTCATTATTGATTTGATTGAGTTCATTTATTCATATTGTGGTGCCAAATGTATATGTTAATATTAAGCATGGTTATATTTGATTAAAGTTTGCAAAATGACTAAAGAGACAGTGAATTGGGATTTGGTAAAGTGGAAGATATTCTAAGTTTAGATATTGGTGTTTTGGTCGTAGTGATATTTATCTAATGCCGAATTTGATCATAGGATAAGTAGTGCATGTGCTTTATTATGGAAATAAATGATTGATGTCATTAAGTAATATTAGTATAACTTAGTACCTTGTTTAGTGAATTATGAAATATGATGTTTGCAATTAATATGAAATTGATTAAATTTTGTAATGTGATTAGTATATGCTATGTAATTCGAGATCTTGTGATTAATATTGAACTATAAATATTCGGATGTGATCAATGTGATTATGTAATGGTGGAAATATTATGTTTGGTTCAGTAATACCTCGTAACCTATTCCGATGATGGATACGGGTTATGGGTGTTACAATCCAAATTAGGGTGCTTACTGACTTGGGTCACATGGCCAAGCCACACGCCTGTGTGCTAGGCCGTGTGAGCAAACTGACTTGTAACATTAAGGTGCAGGGATCACACGGCCAAACCATACGCCCACACACGGCTGAGACACACGCTCGTGTCTTTACCCATGTGGACTAAAATAGGCCATTTCAAGGCCACATTTTTCACCCATTTAGGTATCAACCTAAACACAACAATTTTAACACATCAATATACCACAACAAAGTAATCAAAACAAGCCAAAGTCATGTTTTATACACAATATATCATCTCATATACTCTAAATACTCAAACTTACCTATTTAGTCCATTAACAAATTTCACTAGGGTTTACTACTAATTAAATACCTATAAGCATATATTATTCACACCCACATCACATATTTACTTCATTACCAAACCAAAATATATTTCTAAGTTGATTATGTAAACAAAACATCATTCATAACATCTATACACGTCAACTTGATAATCTACATCAATCCCTATTCATGTCATATAAACCATATTGAACGTTTCAAAAACTATCGGAATAAGCTGGATAGTGTGACTTGATGTGCTGATCTGATCTTCCGACCTAACGAAAATCTACAAAGACATTAAACAACAGAAGTAAGCTCAATGAAGCTTAGTAAGTTCGATGGGTTAAACATAAGTCTTACCAAACCTACTATAACAAACCAAATAAATAAATTCATTCATGATAACTTACTCCTATTCACAACTTTAATTGATGAATACACTTGTTTCAAATCAATACCAGTAAGAAATAATATGTCTTTCAATTTTAATACATAAATCATTTACCAAGTCTTCCCAAATCGAAAAACGGCTTACGGATAAGAGTACATTATTTTCAAAAGCCCGAAGGCTGAATAGAAGCTCGTGAGAGCTAAATAGAAACCCATAAAAGTTGAATAGAAGCTTAAAAGAGCTAAACAAAAACTCATATGAGTTAAACAGAAGCTCGAGAAAGCTAAACGGAAAGTAAAAATGAAAGTTCGCAACAAATGCTAAACCTCGGTTTACTTGGGTAATTTGTCGTCATTTTCCTCCAATGTTGCCATGTGCCAAATAACGAGTGTACTCAAATCCCACGTTCCACATAATCCGTGTATTTAATTCAGAATTAAAACTTCAACAATAATTCATTTTCAACAATAAAATAATTATATAATACCATTCATCAATTCCATATAAAAATTAAAGTGTAACCATACGAACTTACCTGGGTTAATTTGTAATATTTGCAAATGTTCAGGGACTATTCTGTTAACTTTTCTTTTTCACAAGTATCTATGAGATCTTGATCTAAAATATAAAACTACTCATTCATTAGCATATATTTTAGTTCTACTTCATTTCACAATTAATACCCTTCAATTTTTTCAATTCTACACAATTACCTCAAACTTTCACAACTTTTGCAATTTAATCCTTACTAATTAATCTTATCAAATGAACTAATTTTTTCTCAATTAATAATTTATCTAAATATTCTAGGCTAACATACAACCCTTGATAAAAAATAAATTTAATACCAAACCCTAATTCTTTAATTCTTCACAATTTAATACTAAAATCAATTTTTTTTAACAAAATCACTTTATAAAAGATCATACAACAAAATTAAAGCTCTAAATCCATGTTATTCATCTAAAACATCTAATACTTATCAATGGCAACTTTCAAAATTTCTAATAGAATAAAAAACTAAGGTAATATTAAGTTAGACTTAATTGTAAAAGTATCAAAAATATAAAAATTACAAGAAAAGAGTAAGAATTAGACTCACATGGAGCTAAAATATGAAAACCAGCTTTAAGAGCTCTTCAATGGTGTTTTTGGACAAAAAATTGAAAAAGAATTGCCTAGAAACTCTTTTAATTTCTAATTTGTATGTTTAATTTCACTTTATTTACAATTTTGCCATTAATGACTTTATTTTATTATTATTTTCTTTCTTATGCCGCCTCAGCCATTTCATTTTGGCTTATTTACTCTTTAAGTCCTCCCTTATTTACCATTTAAGCCATTTAATCAATATTTCTTATAATTTCCAAGTTTCGCATCTTTTTTTTAATTTAGTCCTTTTTTAATTAATTAACTATTTTTGACACCATTGAAAATCGGGCTATTACAATGAAAGTGAATAAGATATGGTGAAAGGAGTGGCAATCGGCTACTCAACGACCAAATAGTCGACTGCCATGAGTAACCTCAAAAAACTCGAGCTTTTGTTCAAGGCTCATCATTCTGGATCTCCAGTGGTCAAGATGGAGAAGTGAGAGAGCAAAGAGATGACGTTTTGAGAGTGGATGGTTGGAGATAGGAGGGTTACTCCTTCCTAGCTAGCTTTGAGAGTCGGGCGTAGCCCTAGAAGGGCGAATATGGTGACAATGTCGAACCAACCAAAGGCCAAAATCTCGGATTTACATTTAGATGGCACAATTTGATTTTGCATGCTATTAAGTCTAATCCAAGATTTAAACTTTTCTAATTCCATAAGTAAATTAAGGACTCTTTAAAACAACATGTTAATATTGGTACTTTTTCATTTATCATTTGAATTTTTTGTTAATGTAATTTTAAAAATAAATATACTTTTTATATAAAATTTACCTCCTAAAATCATAAAATCCTAAATCTAAAACTTATATCTTTAAAATAAAGGGTAATTTTTGTTTACCTCAGTTATATGTTACTTATTTATATTTGAAATATTACGTTTTAGCCACTTGCGTTAATGTGTTGTAACATTTTAATCACTCAATTGTTAATTGCCGCTAACGATATAATAGTAAGCTAATGTGGCACATTAAATCATCATTTCAAACAAAAAATTTTAAGTTAAATTATACAATTGGTCATCGTATTTTTTTGTTTTAAGCAATTTAATTTTTTTCTTTTATGTTATTTTAACTTTCCTATTTTTTCGTTATTTTTCCTTCTCTTTTGCTTTTCTCTCTCTTTTCCTCACTTCTCCATCTCTTTTAACATAGTTTTTCTATTTAAAACTAGTCCCTATACTTTTATTTTTTTGAACAATTTAATTTTTTCTTTTTCTTTATTTATTTTCCTTTTTGTTCTTTCCCTTTAGTTTTAACAAATGTAAAATATAGAAAAACTATGTTAAAAGTGTTGGACAAAACACGTTAGCGAACAAAAATATATAAATATAAACAAATATTTATATATATAAAATAAAATAAAACGAATAATTTATATTTAAATTATCGGATATGAAAAATCAATAAATAACATAACAAAATCAGAAATCAAAAAGAAGAAACGAGTTTTACTAGATGTTGAGGCATGTTTTACACAATTTCCTTAAAACAAATTCGGCCACTCCTATGGTACTTGGAGAAACGTTGGTCGAATGTCTTCAGGATATAACAACACAATGATCGAAGTAGTAGCACTCTATCACTGAAACGTTGGAAAATATGGAGAGGAAAATAGAAGAATTTTGGAGAGAACAATCTGCATTGAAAGGGCAATTAAATCAAATTGATTAGAATAAATTAAAATCAAAATATATGTCCTTTTGAGTGAGATTTTTTATAAATTTGTATCCCAACCACGTTTGCAAGGTTTCAAAGTTAATCATTCAATCATTGTTTAAGTAATTTAACCAATATATACACATCTTACATTTAGTATTTAACCAATGTGGGATTTAAACTTTTCTTTTCCTCAACAAATATTTTCAAGTAGCTTACTTTGAGCATCAATTTCTCATTCATCACTAAACCATTTTGAGCAAATGATATACCGTTGTAAATGTCTCATGGAGTAGAACATGAAACCATAATTTTATGATTCAACTCTCCACCTTTATCAATTGAGAATATGCCTCAAAGTTCCCATAATTTACAATTTTTCTAACAAAAGAGATGGAGAAGGGAGGAAAACAAGGGATAAGCATAAGAGATTGGAAAAAGAAGAAAAAAAGTTAAAATAACATAAAAGAAAAAAATTAAATTGCTCAAAATAAAATAAAAAATATGGGGACCAATTGTATAATTTAACCTAAATTTTTGTTTGAAATGATGATTTAACGTGCCATGACAGCTTACTGTTACACTGTTAATGATAATTAACGACTCAGTGACTAAAATCTTACAACACATTAACGTAAGTGATTAAAATGTAACTTAAGATAAACAAAAATGATTATTTTAATAATTTACCTTAAAATAAATAGAGGAAAAAGATTTGAGGGACTTCTAAGTTATGACGTTATTTTTTTTTCATTTTTATTTGTTAACTCAATAGGTAAAAGCATAATCGTTAGAATTAGATTAGATTGATTAATTGAAATAAAAATATGCAATTTAATCATTACTTTAAAATTAATGAAGAGTTGAATATATAAAAACAAGTTGAATTAATTAAAAAATCAATTAATTAAAAAATAAATTGAATATATTTTTATTCTTTTATAAATTAAAATTTTTAAATTTTTTCATGAGCCAAGGATTCAATAAGTTGAACGAAAAATCGATGCTCTAAGAAGGTACGATTGCTATAAGATTGGTGGAGAGTGAAACTTCCGCTTTTGAAAATGAAAGGCAAAAAAATCTGGTGGGAGTATACGGGCTGTAATCCACATAATAATATTGGGCTTTGCTGGCTCAACCCACTTTTGGGACTAGAGACATTCAACCCAATGTTCCAACTTGCTTTTCCTTTCTTTAAATCCAATTTGAATGGCTATGAACACTCAATTATTGAACATTTTCTTTTTCTCATGATGTTTCGGTTGATTGAATACCACACACTTAACCTTATCAATAGAAACAATTTTGAAGGCTCAAATGGTAATGATGCCTGAAATTGAAATATAACAGTAAAAAGCTGTATATATAAGCAACAGTATATAACACAATAGAGGAGAAATGCTCCTTAAGATCCAAGCATGTTTTCTTATGTTGTACAATTGAACAAGCTGTCTCTCTCTATATATATGATGGCAATATTACAAATCCCAAACAAAAAACAAGAGACAAAATCACAAAAATATTACATATATATATATATATATATATTATATTTAGCTGTGTTGTTTTTAGGAGAGGGCTCAAATGACCCATCCGTGGATGAAGTTGGTCTCACCGGCCATGCTTTTTGGGACTGAAGATCCTTCAGCCTGAACAAAGTGATGGTACCTGATGCAACACGCAGAAGTTGGTCAGAACTCGCAAGTTTTCTAAAATAAATAATATGAACAAGGAAAAAAAGAACAAAAAAATTGTGATGAGCTTTTAACATTCAATAATATCCAATGTCTTGGTTTTCTTTCACATGGTCATATTCCTCATAACATCTAGTTCCTGTTGTTATGCATTGAAGAGGGGTTGCCCCTTGGTTTGTAGAGCTTGTTATATAGACTATGTTTTGAGGGATACGGCCGACTGTATCTTTTATGGATTCATACCATCAAAACAGGTTCAAATTATTTGTTTGTGCATATAACAATGGTTACCCTATTTGCAGAACAGGTTCATGATCACAATCCATAGGATGTGGGTGAGAAGGATGCAGAGGAAAGTTGCTAGTTTCAGCTGCTGCACCACTACTCCATAAACCTTGGATTGTTTTGAGGTTTTGTCCTTCTGCCTCTAGCTGAAACTCCCAAAATACAGGGAAAACATTAGCTTTATATATAGTGTCCAAAGTGCAAATGTGGAATCAATTAACGTTTTTCATTTACTGGTGGTACATAAGATGAAAGTTTAAGTGAAAAAGGGGATGTTTGCTAATCAAGTTTAACCTTGATTTTCAGCTGTTTGTTAAGGTCTCCAAGCTCACGCTCCTGCCAAAACATGAAAAGCAGCTGTTAGATATGAGTTCATGAAGCCAAACCTTGGGTGTAAAGCAAAAGACGTTAAGCATTATCCTTGTTTGTGAGGAATTGGGTAAATAAGATGAAAGTTTATCAACATTTCAGCACCATTGGAATGATATCTTGGTAAAATTGTATTATTACTGGGGAAAAATAATAATAATAGTAATAATAATAATATATTACTACTTGCTTAAGTACCTTCTTGCGAAGGTCTTCCATTTGTTCTATCATGATCTGTGTCTGCAGTTAAGAAAAATGAATGCCAGAAAATTCACATCCATGTAAGTGAATAAAATTACTAGGAATAGCTTAATATATATTATATAATATAAACCTTGTGAAAGTAGCAAAAAAATCTTAGTAGGGCTTGTTTATAAAGACATGCAAGAAAGTACCTTCCTTTGTCTAGCCAGTGCAAGAGCTCCTTCAAGCTGTTTCTCAAGGTTTTGCAGCTCCTTAACATTCAATGGTCCGAGATCTTCTCCAAGCAAATGCCTGATATAAACATATATATAAAATGAATAGAGATCATTACTTATATTCAAAAAGTCAATAAAACCTTTATTATTATTATTTTTTTTTTTTTGAGAAATAATATGGTTTTGATTTGAAAACAACATAACCTTTGAGTGCGTTGCAGTGCTTCATATTTTGCCTTTAACTTGGTTACCTCTTGGTACCAATTCTGTATCGATATGCAAGAAGACAAAGTCAAGCTCATCACTAATAATGGCAGTATAAATATTTACAGAAAGCAGATAACCTTATTACGTAATAATTGGAATACTGGAATCACTACAAGACATTAGAAAAAATGTAGTGACCACAAAACCTGTGTTTCGCGTTCAAGGCTGTTGTCTTGAGGAGTAAAGCAGCAACGCTGGTATCGCTCAAGGGTCTTGCTCATACTGCAAAAAAAAAAAAAAAATGCAAAGTTACTATATCATCCCTCTATATATAAACCTATTAAATGTAAGAATTGTGTTAAAGCTGGACAAGACACCATGTAGCACCATTTTTTTTCTAACAGTAAAACCTAGATCTCAAGCTGTAAATTTTACATTACACCTTGTAAAAGGGCTCAAACGAAAAAAAAAAGAACTGCGGAGAATTAAACAGAAGCGTGGCCTAAACTAGTGTGTATTTTAGTTAATGGTAAGCAGAATCCAGATATATTGGGTGAAGCGTAAAACAAGAGAGAAAGAGAGGGTGATGAAAACAAACAGTCTAAGAGGACGATATATAAAACAAGGCAAGAATTCGTAGTAAAAAAAAAAAAATTGGGCTGAAGCGCAAAATAATCCTTAAAAATCCCCCAGAATCAAGCGAAAGCTGAATATCTGAGTGGGGGGTGTTTGATTTTCTAAGCCCCTACAACCACCGCAACATTGATATTATTGGTGGTGAAAAATACTGGAAAAGTAGAAAGTAGAAGCAATGGTTAAACCAGAAGATCGAAGGATTAAAAGACGTGAAGACAAAAGAACCATATTGATTTCTCCACCGACTACTCAGTACTAGTTCATGCTTCTTCTTCTTTTTTGTTTGTTTGTTTGTATTATCTGGAGAATGTAAAGGGAAAAGAAGCAAAACCCTAGATCTTGCACAGAGCCTAAGAGGTCGTAAGGCAAAAACCTAGTCTTTTGATTGGATTCTGAGAAAAGTCATCATAATTCATACTGGGTTTTCTTTTTCTTTTTCTATTTATCCTTCTTTCAGCTTTCAAGTGGAAGGAAAGAGTCAGTTTTGGTACTAGTATTCCAACACTAAAGAGTGAAAAACTAAAAACACTTCACAAGGCGGCTGAAGACCCGGTTAAGAGTTAGAGATAAAAGGAAGTTCTTTTATTGTTTCGGATATGAGATGAAACGTGTCGATCTGTCACTGGTAAATTCAGGTTTTCCCATGAATGATCCCGTAAAAGCCAAGGAAATTCATGACAAGGCCCAGATTTTTGTCATGTTTGCAGTTAAGTCAGAGATAACAAATAACTAAAGTATATGTAAATGACCCATTAATCTTAACAGTACAAGAAAAACACTAGTAATATGCCAGTATATAAAGCTAAAGAATAGAGAAAGATGGAAGAAAGCAAAATTAAGAAACCCACAGAGAAAATGAAGGAAGAAGAAGAAGAAGCATCAGCTAATAAAGGAACATCATTTGGTTATATAGTAACATACATACATACATACATATATGTATTCCCTACCCTGAACTGCCAAACTCGTAGAGCTTGCCACGACTAGAGAAGATGATAAGAGCAACCTCAGCATCACAAAGAACAGAAAGCTCATAAGCTTTCTTAAGCAAACCATTTCTTCTCTTAGAGAAGGTCACTTGTCTGTTGATCTTGTTTTCTATCCTCTTCAGCTCCACTCTTCCTCTCCCCATTTTTTTTTTTTTTTGGTTTTAGAACAATGGCTGTGGTGTCTGAGAGGTGGGGTTTTGGTGTTATACAAAAATGGTGATGAAGAAGATAAAACTAAGGAGTGTACTAAATAATTGCTTGGTCTGAGAGAGAAGTAAAAGTTTTAAAAGGCTATATAAATTATGCAAATATAGAAATGTGCAGCAGGAAGCTTACTGGATCTTCTTTTGCAATAAAATGGAAACCCCATTGTATCTCTTCTTTTCCCTTTATTCTCTTTTCAGTTTTAATTTTTAGCAATTCTCTCTATTTATTAATAAAGATTAAAATTTATCAAATGTGTCTTGTTTTCTCTTAATTAGGATTATTCTTGTGAAGTGAATCCAATTTATATATGGACTTTTATTTAAATTCAATTATAAAATATAAATATATTTTTTTTTGGAATAATAGGTATGGTTAGACAACAAATTAAAATGTTGAAGATGAATTTAATGTTATTTTCTAATAATTATCGGATTATTTAAAAAAATTAAAAATATAACTAAAATTAGAATTATAAATAAATCTAATTAATTATTAGAATATATAATTAAATTGATAATCCAAATATATTCGAATGCTAGGAAACATACAGTTCTAATGCCTTGAAAATTGGATTCCCAACTCAAATCCTCAACTTTTAATGCTGGACTTAGCAAATCGAATGTTTATTTATATGAAAAAATAAGTACTAATGTTTTTAATATTTTTTCTTATTTTAGCTGAGAAAAAGAAAAAGATTAATGTTATAGGAATAATTGAGAAAAATGAGTAGTTGCGGCATTTCAAGCAATTGGATGTTTCGCGTGTACACGTCAACCTTGCCCCAAATTACATCAATAAATTTCGTGATGATTGTACAAAAATAGTTTTGCTGGAAATAATTTTAATATCCAACCCCAGAAAAAAAATTTATCACCCATTTTTCTTAGAGATTTAAATAAAAAGTATAAAAAATTTGAGGGACTCAAAAATAAAAGCTGTATTTCAAAAAGCCATTTTCCCATTAGAATTTATTAAATAAAATTAAGTGTCGAATTTAAATTATAAATTTATTTGATACATTATTTAAAATTAATTATTGAATATAATTTAAATTTTAATGAATATAAAATTTATATTTTATCCTTAATTTTTAAATATTTTTATAGGGTAATATAAGATTAAATTAAATTAAATTAAATTAATTGAAAATATTTTCCATTACTTATTATTTTCTATATTTTTTATAATAAAAAATATAATTATTTTATTTTAGATTATTACCATGTGTAAAAAAAATTAAATCATTAAAAATATTAATTTCAAATGAATTTTTCAAATAAGACCTACAAGGTTGAAATTGAATTATCAATTAAAATACAAAGTGTACTAAAAATAGAAATGATATATTTCCCTATTTGCCCTTTTGTCTGATAGTTTATATGCTTAAAATTAGGTATAATTTCTCTCAACCTTTAATTGAGAGAATAAAACAGAGTTAAACATTCTCAAACTATATTAAAAAAAAATATTGATGTCAATTAAATTAAAACTCAACCGTTAGATGAATTTTGAATTTGAAACAAATAACTGATGCTTTTAACTTGGCATTAACATTTAGCATTTGGGTTTAAAAATTCCTTTGTCCAATCTTAAAATTTGGTTACTTGAAACACCACTTATTTTCACTCCCCAATCATTAGTACGCTATATGTCACACTGCTGAAAATATCATACCCAAAACGAAGAATTTGTAATTAGTACTGGACATTGCCTTTTCCTAGTAATTATATATATTGTCCCCTTGCATTGCATATTTAGAATAAACCCAAATCAGAGAACATAACCCTCCCATTCCATTATTCAATTAACAACAGACAAAACCAAAATTAATTAATTGAAAACAACCAAGCAACATAACGAAAATGAGATTACAAGCCTAAAATATTAAATAATATTCAAGACATTTAGGGATGTATGGGACAGTCGACTTATGTATTTCTTGGGAAAAAATGAAGAAGAGAAGATTTGTTGTGATTCCATTTTGTCTTCCTGATTCCTGTTTTTGAGTTCAAGGTCACTGTTAATATTACACCATTTCATCTTTAATTACTTTTTAGCAATAATAAGTAAAAGTATTATGAAGTCTATTTTACTAAGAGTTAGATTGCAGTTTGCCTTTTCTACTCAAAAAAAGAAAAAATTAATCTCTATGCATTTAAATTAAAGAGCAATTTGATAATTTTTGTTTAAAATTTCATTTATTTGTACTGTTAAAAACTGGCACAATGGTAAATGGCATGCCCAGTTTTTAGCAACAAAAATGGGTGAAATTTTTAACAAAGGACCAGTGTGCTCTATGATATATTGTACAAATATTAATTTACCCTTTTTCTGAGTAAATGAGACAAAATGCAATCTAACTCAGGGGCTGCCATGATACTTTTACCAACAACAATCTCATTATTTATTTTTCTGAAAAAGAAAAGGTCTAGCTAGGAAGTGGGGTAAATTTGAATTATATGCCTATTTTAAATAATATTTAAGAAAATAAGTTAATTTTGTAGAGAAAAATAGAAAATATGTCCTGCAGTAAACATTTTTGGTTGACTTGTCTGAGAACGCATCCTATAAAAATGCGTTTTCATTATTAATTTAACATATCAGTTTTTTGGTTAAATGTTACTGGTTTTGTTCTTGAATCTTGAGTTCAATTTTTTTATCACCCATATTTACATTTTTTATTTCATATTGTTTTAAATTTTTTATTTATATAAATAAAATAATAAATATAAAAAAAAGGGCTTAAAACCATAAATATTATTTAAAATTGGCATATCCTTCAAATTTACCCGTAGGAGGTGAGTTAATTAGGGGACTGATTAAACACTTTCCCTCCAAGAAAAAGCAATACCGTTTTTCAAAAAAGAAAAAAGTTTGATCACTTAATACAAAAAATTAGATGGATGATTAAACAAACACAAGATATGGTTGATGATGTGATTAAAAAAGGAAAACCACATAGCACTAGCAGTTGGCATAATATGGTAAATTCCATTATTGCTGTTTCCTTGATTGGGAAATAATTGAAGCTAAGAGGTTTAAAAGTTAAAATATATGGGGTGGCAATGGAGTAGTTTTGTTATCCCCCTTTTTGCTTGTTTTCCCACTAAGTTTGCTGTTGCATCATACACTCTGTATGAGTTTGAAAATGGAAATATGCATTTTAGGAAGTAGAGACAATGACAGACTGAGAGAACCCATATTCCGCTTCTGTTGCACTGTAGCTGTTAATAATAATATAGTCTACATCATTCGCTGCACTGCACAACCATTAAATAAAATGCCACTTACATTTTTTTAGGGGTCCAAACTTTGTTTCTTCCCTTTTGGACCTTTGATGGTCTTTGCCACAACCTCATATTAAATATTGTTCTTAACTTCATTCATCATAGTACTCAATTCAATAGTTTCTTCTTCCTTAATCATGCAGACCTATATTTTCAACCCGCATTAATAAACACAGTTGAAAATTTCCCATTTTATACCACTTAAACTAACTTGTTTTTCTTTCTTACACAACCCTTAGCCTGCCACAAAGCTTTTGTGAACTAGCTTGGTTCAATAATGTTGTTAGAGTTGCGTGGTCCGAATTCTATTTGATCCGATTTGAAAGGTTTGAAATGCAACTTGTTTTTAAAAAAAATAAAATAAAAAAGTAAAATTGGGGATATGAAAGACGAAAATTCAAGAACTATACTCCTTTTATTAGATAAATTATTTAACCATTTAAGGGTCAATTTAATATAACTTCTAAAAAGGATAGTATATCATTTAAAAAAGTATTTTTACAAAGGATTAAATAATGAGCAACATAACTTGCTTTCTGCACATTATTCCAAGGTTAGGAGATATGTTTCAAACTTTTGTCGGCTGCTATATCATTTAAATCACAAGGGTTCCCATGTATAACAATTTCACATTATTTTTGATACAATTTAAAAATACTTTATCCTTTTTCGCTTGTAAAAAAAATTAATTCTATTATTGTATATAAAATAATTATTATTCATAAAAATCATACAAAACAATGAAAATGATAAAAGACTCTTTTTCATTTGGTTGAATTTTTATCTACAACTAGTTAATTTAATTACAATAAAAGAATTATCTTTTAAGAAAACACAAATTAAAAAAACTCTATTCACGATCTAATTAAATAAATAAAATGATACAATAAATACTAAAAATTCCTTTTGAATTTTCAAATTGCTAATTCAACAAAGTTTTTATTTATCAATTAAAATTAAAAATTTCTTAATAAATTTTGATATTTTACGTTGAATTGACCTCTTCACCTTCAATTTTAATGATTGATTAAAAAATGGGTTATTATGATGGTTTCTCGCAATGGTAAAAACAAAATATTAGCAGAACTATAAATATTTGTATGGTTTTCACTCACTTTTTAAGTTGAGTTAATTATTTATTTTTTGTTAAATTATAGAATAAAAATTTAAATATTACAATATATTTAAAGTTCCTTTACTTTTCATATATTTAGAATTTAATATTTATACTTTTATTTTTGAAATTTAGTTTTTCTACTTTTCGAATTTAAATATTAAGGTTCATTTGTAAACACTGTTAAAATTATTCTGTTAAATTTGCTGATGCGACATTTTAAAATTAAAAAAAATACTCACTTGATATTCATATAACAAAAAAATAACATTATAATTGACTCAAATTTAATTTAACGGTGTTAACAATTTTTAAAATTCACATAAGCATTTAATCATAATAAAGTATTTAGACTAAATAATGACATTTTAAAAGGTGAAGTACAAAATTATATTAAAATTAAAGTATAGAGATTAAATCTCAAATTTGAGTGAAATATAGGAATCAAAACTAAAATTTAACCATAAAAATTAGAGGGATTAGAATTAAAATTTAGCCATTATCTTGTTAAAAAAAAATAGAAAGAGAAAACATTGGGCATGCTAGAGCTGATTTGAGTGAGATATGTGAATTTAATCATAAAAAATAGGGTATTAGAATTAAAATTTAGTCATTATCTTCTTATATAAAAGAAAAGAAAAAGAAATTTGAGTGAAATATATAAATTAAAATTAAAATTTAACTATAAAAAATAGAGGGATTAAAACTGAAATATAATCATTATCTTGCCATGTCTAGAAATAACGAAAAACGTTGAACATGTGTCATGTAAGGAAGACCTTAGTTTCTTCATTTTATATATAGTTGTATAAATATTGTTGTGGCTGCGTTTTATGTCAAAACGCTGTTCGGATTTGAAAAGCTTCACTTTCTTTTTCTTTCATCAGTTTCAGTGATTGGATTTGCAAACATTTCTCGTCGAAGAAAAACTATAATTATTTGGCAACAAGAGCTGATTATGGGCCCAAACATGCGGATGATAATAATAAGCAAAATGCAATGGACAGATAAAAACATTATAGGAGCAATGTGGGAAGAATTCACACATTGATGTAAATTTAAAATGATTTTATATTTAATTTTTATATTATTAATACTTTAATCATTTAATTATCATGTATCATATTATTTCATGTAGATGATGCATAGACCTACTCATTGGCTATGCCACTCGATATAGACTGCATAAGTAGAATTCGTATAAAAGTACACTTATTTTATTTCAACTTTATTGCATTGCTTCTATTAGACTTTGATTAGAATAATGTTTTTAAACTTATAAATAGACGCAATCGTCTCTCCTCTTATATTATTCATATTCAACAGTTAGTGAATTTTTCATTTCCTCTACTCGTGATTTTTCTTAAGAGGATTTCCATATAAAATTTGTATGTTCTTTTTTTCTTTCTTTTTTTACAATATTCTAGTTTGATATAATAGATATATCAAATTTATTCCAAATTTTACATGTATGACAAGTAAAAATATTTCGATAAATTTAACAGTTAAATTGTTAAAATATTAAACGTATAAAAAATATATATAAAATATAATACGTAATTCCTATAAAACCCTTAAGAGAAGGCAAGAGCGTGTAAGAAACCAAAAGGGATGATTAAAATCTTAAGCTGATAATTATTTAGTGAGTTGTATGTAAAAGAAGCAATTCAAATTTACACGTGACAAAACAAACTAGATTGTCTTGAAATATCTATATCTTGTCTGATAAGCAATAAATCTTAATTTAAACGAAATTTGAGATAAAGCTGGTTAAAGCCCATCATTACATGAATTGATTAATACTAAAACTACTGATTTTGTCATTTATAGTTAAACATGGGTCTTTGTCCTCTCTATTAGATGTGGTTAAAAATGCAAGATCTAGTTACCTGTTGTGCAATAACGAGAATTTAAATATCTAATTTGTATCTCATCTAACCTTAACTAACATTATTTCATCCAAACCCACCGTTAATTAGAATTCGAATCGCATCATCATATTAGTGCATTTTAGTGCGGCAAGATTATGACACTCGAAAATAACGGAACACCCTTTGCCGTCAGATTAGCAAATTGGTCTTGAAGAGTGAACTGTGTTCGGAAGGAAATCTCCCTTACAAAAATATCAAATTTGGTATGACAATTAAGTTTTACAAAACGTTGGGAGGGATAAATTATGGAGGTGTATAGACGAAAAAAACTTAGGGGTCAATTACAAGGTAACACGTCGTAAGTTAAAATTATTGTGAGTTAAACTAAATTTATCACGAGTGAAAATGATGGAATCTGTGTCATAATTAATTTAAATTAATTAAGAGTTAATAATAAATTTTATATTATCATTAATTTAAGTAATAATATTAAATGATTATTATAATTAATAAGAAATACGTAATAAATAAAAAAAAATTAAATTCTTATAGAACAATTAAATGAAACAGTTAAATTCCACCTAATCTCTCTTTTATTCAAATATCAGGCACTATAAAAAGGGGTTGCCTAAGTCATGCTACACGGTTCAAGAAACTTAGGAGATCTTTTGAGAATTTTCTCAAGAAGATGAAAAAGTTGAAGAAACTCTAACAAACACCATAGCTATTTTGAAGATTGTTACTCTTTTGAAATTATTAATAAAATTGACTTTGAATTTTCAAGTCTAACTCTTGACTTGAAATTTGTGTATAAGGTGATTCAAAGTTTGAAACTGTATATGATGCGAATTGCGAAGAGTTATTATTAATGGATGTTTAAGTTGTATTTGATAATTAAGAGAGAGACAAAGAGTGATTACATAGTGTTTTTATAATAAGTGATTGAATTCTTTTGTCCCTCTTATTTGATGTTGGAGGAAAATTGGCTTAGTGTCGATCCAAGTCATTAAACACTCTATTCTACAAGTGTAGACAACAATGCTGAGTTGTCAACTTGGAACATTGTTGGAGTCGGCTTGAGATGACTAGACAAAATAACGTCAGTCTTGGGATGTGATGGATTGATAGGTATGACAGGTGTTCTTCCTTATATATCTTATGGGGATTGTTTGACGCAGCTTAGTAACACAATATTTAGTGAGTCTGAGACTGAACTTTTGGCTAGGTCGCAAGGTTGAGCTTTGTCGAATTCTATTATCAAGCATAGGCATCAAGTAGAATGACAAGGGTCTAGCTTAGTTGAGGATAATGGAATTAATGGAATAATGTATCAATATTGAAATTCGCATATTAAATTTACTAAGTTTTCTTAGAATGTGATTGGTTGAATGAAAAAAAAATTCTGGGAGTGAAAACGTGAACAGTAAATAAAATGAAATTAAGATTATTTTTTATTATAATGTATAAAAAAACAAATCATTTCAATTTTGAGTATAGGAAGAGAGAAAATAAAAGATATAAATTTATTAACTTTTCAAAAATTTCATTTACTCTACTCTCAAAAATTGGGTCTATAAAATAATAATTAATTTCTTTCAATTTTTTATTTTTCTTATCAAACACATCCTATTTTCTTTTATTTTTTTCTTCTTTTCAAAAAAAAAAAGAGAGGAAAGATAAATTAGTATAATTTGGGATTGTAGAGTACGTGCTCAAACCCACACCAATGGCTTAAGGGCAAAGCGATTTGGTAATTTAGTCCAAAACTCTCGGTTGTCCAAAGTTCTATTAATTCAAAATTAACATTTTAAACATTCCTTTTCTACAACTTTGTACTCTATGGGGGTAGCACATGGTTCAACCAAAAGTTGCTAAATTACTTTTAATAAAATGGTATGCCCTTCTTACATAAAAGGGATTCAATAAGAATATATATCTAAAATAATGTTAAAATATGATTCAAATTTATTTATTTTTATACATTTGAATGTTAATTCCTTTATTTTTCTTCATCTTTTAAAATTTAAATTTAAGGGATAAATAATAAAACTATACACGAGCTTTGATTTAATGTGTAATGTTATAAATAAATTCTGATTTTATGCGATTTTATACATTAAATTTTGATTTAATTAAATTTTTAGAAATTACTAATAATATGATCAAATTAACATTGTTTTACATTAATATATTGCATAACAAACTATTGTATTAATCCAATATGAAAATAAAAGTATGTGTTTGTTTTTTTTTTTTTTTGTAAATGCGTACAATTAAATCAAACTCAAAGTTTTATGTATACGTATAAACCGCAATCCAAGCTTTACGTATCAAATTACACATGAAAACAAAGTTCAAGTATAAAATTGATATTTATCCCTAAATTCAATTCATAATACTTTTGAAGTTATTTTGCTATATTCATTGGTGTAACATTTTAAAATAAATAATAATAATAACAACTTAATAGTCATGTAATAAAAAAAAGTAACATTAAAATAAACTTAAATTCAAAAAAAAAATTAACAGTATTAATAATTAAATTTAAATTATTAAATTCAAAAATAAAAAATTAAATTATTTGAAAAAAAAAAAGGACTAAATTCTAAAATGACTTAAAAAGCATACTTTAACTAAAAAGAACAATGGGGTTAAAAGGGAATGAACACTGAAGAGTGAAGGTTGAGGATAATTTTGCTTTTAGTGGGTCCAACTGCCCCCAAAGACAGTGACATTATCCATTGAATGGGTTCACTAATACAAGAATAAGAGGGTGATGGTAGTGGTTAGAAAAGCTTACCATTTTAAGAAAGCTTTGATGGAAGGGCCAAGCTTTTTTTAAAGCACATATTTCCATTTCTTGCTATGCCTTGCCTTCACCATCAGCTCAACTTTCAGCTCTTAACGCTAAAGCATGCTATGTCTCATCATCCTTTGGGGCTCTAGATGGAACAGCTAGCACACAGTCCAATAAGCACTATTCTTTCCCAAATTTTTTTGGGATAATATATCATTTCATAGTTTGAGTGTCGTTTTTCCATTTAGGTACTCAAGTTTGATTTGAGTTTCATAAAATAGTATCCTAGCTTTAACGGCTTAATGACATTAATTTTAAACCGTTCATTCTATTGGGATGTGAGATGCAAATCTTGGAAGTGTTTACCAAGTAAAAATAAGATGCAGAAGAGCAAAAAGGTTACCGTCTTAGGCAATGTGGATTCTACAACACTGATCTAGAAATTGGTAAACATGCTGATATTTGGTCAAGGAAATCGAACGAAAATTATTTTGTTTGAAAACGGAGCAGCTAAAATCTCTAAGAACCCTCGTACCGGTCTCAAAATTCGCAAGCTTCCGTCCACGGCAAAGATCCCCTATCCCAAAATGTTCCAAAAAGTCTCTTGATTTCGTTTACCCTTTTATTATTTATCAAACCATGTTTTCAATATATGCTCCATGTCATCCAATCTTGAAGTACTTAATTGAAAAACAAAAAAGTTTGGATACCACGTTAATTATTGGAGTCAAGTACCAAATGGTATATTAACTTCAAAATTTCCCTTTGTCAAGGAACAAAAGTGGAAAGAGATGAAAGATGACGATTCGCAGGTGTTAGAAGCCATTAGAGGAGAAGGAAAAGAGTATATAAAGCATGAGAGGAGGAAAGTTGGGGAAAAATCTCTCTCCTAAAGTCAAAGATAAATATTTATATGCGAATGTGATCATCTCCTTACCCTAAGTCTTCATCTATGACTTGCGCTTATATTACCATGGTTGGCCACCTTTGGTTTTGTTATTAGTACATCTTTGGATTAGTTTGCCCACATTTGCCCCCTTAGGTTGATTAGTTTGGCTTGTGTCAATTGTAGGGATTTGAAATTATCCAACCAATTTGTGGATTTGAATCCATGTACCCATGCCCATAGGAGTTGGGACTTTGGTCTTCATGTAGAAAGTAATCAACATCATTTTGGCCAATTTCATGATCACATATTCAAATTGTGCTCAACATACCAAATCTTAAAGAAAAAAAGTGGAAAGAGTTGAAAGGTGGTGGTTCACACCGTGGTGAGGTGCTAAGAGTCGTTAAAGGAGAAGAAGACGTATGTATAAAGCATGAGAGTCAATGAGCTAGGGAATAATATCTCTCCAAAGGCCAAGTATAGATATTTATAAGCAAAGATGATCATCTCTTGCCTTTAGGTTTAAACACTTAGTCTACACTTATCTTGTAATGATTGATTACTTAAGAAGCATTATAACCTTCTAGATAGGTGAGAATGTGATTAATATGGACCAAATAAAACCCCACGTATGATTCATGCAAAAAAAAAAAAAAGAAAAGAATCTAACACTTATTAATGAAGTAAATCAAAAGAATTTCAATGTAGGTACATATATGCAAGTCCTTTAATTAATAAAATATTATGTAAAAGCAAAGTACTAAGTGTGAAGGTTGTGACTAGAGTACGGAATAAAGATGATTAAGGTACGCTATTTAAAGTTCTTTTTATTTTTCATGCTTTTCGTAGGTAATAGAGTACGGATTTTGTAATAAGCATAACAATATCGTCAAATCAATTCAAATGGGATTTAAATTAGAGCTATCTCAAGGACAAGATGGAATTATTGATGCATGGCATGTCGGGATTGTGTTTTTCAAATTTGTCCCCTAGTAAACTTACTTGTTTTCGAGCTTGTCTTGTTTGTGAAGTGGTGTTATACACCTCTGTGTCTAAAGTTTTAACTGCTTAACAAATAAGTTCCCCAAGATAAATGGGTGGTAAACAAAACCGTAGCACAGACTGCAATTTGCTGCACATCACTGTCCTAGCCTACATCCAGTACAGGGTGTGGGTGCCTCTCTCAAGCCTTTGCTCTCTACACCACTGAATTGCATTTGCCTAAGTCAAAGTTAACACTTATCTTCCACTTTGGATTTTCTTTCTTTTATCAAATAATTATTTTAAAATTTTGAGAAAATAAGATCAAAATGCCTAAGATTGAATTTAAACTCCAATAAATATGTGATTGTGTGACAAGCATGCTAATAATTTGTGAAAGAGTTTTGTAATCTATATAAATAATACGGAAAGAAAGCTTGAAACCTGGAGATAAAATATTAGGATGTGCATCGGATTGATTCGATGTTAATATTTATAAAATTTGCCTATTTAGTTCTTAGAGGCTTTTTTTTTTCAGTTTTAAAATTTGGGTTGGGTATTGTTAGGGCTTAGATTAATTGGGTTGGTTTGATATGAGAATTGGGTAGGGATATGGTAATCAGAATATGAGTTTTAGTATTTATTAATTAAAATATATTGGGAGGGTTATGAATAAAAAGACATTGTACTGCTAACTAAATAACCAAAAAGCTGACTTATTTAGGTGTAATTTTTGATTTATTCGAGTCGAATCGAGTAAAAAAATTTCGAGTCAAATTAAGTCGAGTTAATGAATCCTATTATTTATACTCAATGTTGCGTTTATATGAACTGATTATTTATCTAGTAGATGAAATACAAGATTATTTAACTATATAAACAATATAAACTTTAGAAAAGATAAACATTTATCAAAACGATATAGTTTTATTTTTTTATTCTGATTTTCGGATAACTCAAATTGTATAATTCATATTTGAGTTAAAATAAAAAATTTTAGTTTTTTATTTAAGTTGATACAAACAACTTGATTAACTAAAATAACTTAAACTACTCAATCTAAAATTTAAATTTTTTATAAAAAAATTTTCGAATGAAATCAAAATTTGTTGACTTCTAATCTTAGCTAGATGGGTGGCAAGGTATCTTCTTTGTTGGGCAGTTGTAACCCTGCAATGGGCTAGTAAGGCAATGCAGGGTTGGACCGAAATCCTAGCAACCGTAACGTGAGTTAAGGGTTTAAGACTTAAAAGTTTATTCCAACAGGGCCCAAATATTACTTACTTTACAGATACAGATAGCTGTCTATATCATCAGCTGAAAGATGGCGAGATGATCTTTGAGCGCGGCTGTGCTAAGCTTTTCCATAATTGAAGCAAGAACCAGCAAGCCCAAACTGCGATTACAAACTTCTGTGGGGGAAAACATGGCGGGAGCAGCTGAACCACAAAAACGCCAGAGCGGGAGACCGTTCCCACCATCGGCGAGAGGTCCGCCTCCTCCTCCTCGCCCTCGCTTTGAACCTGTTGATCGCGAAAAGGTACCCCCTTCCCTGTTTTTTCTGTTTCTGTACCCCCTATATATTTGAAATTCTAGGGTTTCAAGGCTCTTAATCTACGTATTCTTGAATTAGAATCGCTAATCTGTAATGTTGCGTAGGGTTTATATTAGAGGAACTTAGTTGTCTTTTAATGCTTGGTTTTTATTCGTATTTGCTTTAATCTTTTTAGGGTTTCAAAGCTCTATCCTTTGGGTTATGATTTTCTTTTTTCTTTTTCTTCTGTAATGCAGACTTGTCCTCTATTGCTTCGCGTTTTCACTAAGGTAATGTTCATTTCTCAGAACTCTGACCTCATTTTTCCTAGTTTAATATCAGTTTGCCTTGTTCCAGCTGCTTTGTTCTGGAGATGCTTTTTTTGATCCGTGTAGATGATTTTGAACTCTCCCATCACTTTAGTTGTGCCTCGAGCCATAGAAACCTACATTGTTGGTGAAGTTCCTTTTCCATGGTTTAGGGGATATTTAAAATTTTTACTTAGGAACTTCAAAACCACATTTACAGAGTCAACTGATGTCCAGGACACTTGGAGAAGGTGATTGGCAAGACTTGTAGTATCAATTTAGGCATAAGTTTATTCCCTTTATATTTTCCAATAGCTAAACACTTTAAGTTCATACGCACATTAGAGAACCTTGGTCTTTTGGGTAAGATGAATAAGCCCCCGTGAGCAAAACGTTAGTTCGCAGTCAATTTGTCCATACTCTTTTAAATGGTACTGTCATGGTGAAACTTTGCAGTGTCCAACGGTTAGCATCCGTTAATTGTTGTTAGGAATACTTTCAAGAAAAGACAAAAATTCGTGGAAGTGGAATATTAGTCTTTTTTTCTGTTTCTTATACATGGAGAAGTTCTTCAAGCTTTTGACAATTTGTTGTTAAATCCACAGATTGGTGGGCATCATTCTAAAGAAGATTTTGCAGTGAGAGGCAAGGAACCCAAGGATGAGGTTCAGATTTATACATGGAAGGATGCTACGCTTCGTGAGTTGACTGATCTGGTATGTTAATAGTTTAATGTAGTTTGTTCAATTGTCAGTACTGTTTTAAACTTTACTGGTACGCAACATTCTATTCTTTTTTCCTAAGCTTTTTGACTCTATTGATTCTACTGCTTTTACAGGTGAAAGAGGTAGCTCCAGCAGCAAGGAGAAGAGATGCAAGGCTGTCCTTTGCATTTGTATATCCTGACAAGAATGGACGTTTTGTGGTGAGAGAGGTTAGATTTTTTTTTTCTCTTGCCTGCATAATTTTGCATCCTTGTGTATCCATATAACTTCAAAAACTGAGTTCAGTATGTTGTTGTTCCTATGATGACTTATTGAGATTAACTTTTACTATGGCTTTAATAACCTTGTGAGGCTGATAGTGCCCCGCGAGGATTTGGGGGGAACCTTGTGAGGCTAAACTCTGTCACACATTAGTGATGATATGTATGCATTATGTAGTAAAGTTTATGAACTTATGATGATAATGACTGGAATTTCCACATAGATAAGACACCTTTATGATGTATATTAATGCATGTATTATGTAGCTGATGCATGAATTGTTCCTATGAGAAAGTTTGCGCAATTAATGATGTAAGTTATTGCTTCATCAGGTGGGAAAGACCTTTTCTTATGGTAACGTGAGGCGATTAGATGACAGCAAAACCTTGGGTGAACTTAGCTTTGAGGTAGGCTGGATCTCCCGCGAAACAGCATTGTTTAGTCTCTTACATCTGCTCAAGCTGTGCCATTGATCTTTTTGTTGACATATGCAGATTGGAGATTACTTGGACGTGGCTATTATGTCAGCGGAGCTTTCTTCGGTCCGATAAGTGACTTGGAACGGGAGGTGCTGCAATGCATTTCCCACGAGTTTATCCTACTATGTAAGGAAATCATCAAGAAGATGCAAGTATTGTGTGATTGAACTTTGTAAAATGTTTGAAAGGTAGTGATCCTTGTAGGGAACCTTTAATGGTCCTTGACTTGTTAATCCTTTGTAAGATGGATCTAGTAATGTGGCTTGAGATTTTTGGGTAGCATTTTTAACCGTATGGAAACTTAAGTGCAACTTAACGGTGGCCTTTTGAGATTTGTTTAAAACTTGGCTTCAGTTTGTCAACTTAACCCAATTTCATTGATAGTAATTAATGTTTTTTATCAAATACCTAATTGACACGAGTTTGAACCGGGTGATATTTATCTCCACCCAAACATTATATCAAAAAGCATAATAAAATCTTATTTATTTTATATTTATCTCCACCCAAACATTATATCAAAAAGCATTAATAAAATCTTATTTATTTTATATTCATTATGTTAAAATATATTTTAAAATTACAATCGGATTTATGAAGCTGTAGAATTATGTATTAAATTAAAGGTTTAAGTCACAATTTGACACTTGAGTTGTACACATTTTTTTTCATTTCAATACCCAATTTTTTTTTATCCAAAATTATTTGCATCCAATAAGAATTTGCCATATCGTATATTTTTATTCACAACTTTTTATTTTTATTTTTAGGTCAACTGAGATAAAAATGATAATTTAGAATGTACTAAAACGAATAAATATTTTTATTAAAATGAAAAAATAAATATAATTTAAAAGCTAAATCATACCATCAGCCGAAAATACAATTATTATTAAATTCACTCACATTGAAAATAAAATAAATAAATAATCACAGATAGTAGTTTTTATTTTTGCTTGTGAAGTATTATAGATTCAAACAAAACTAAAAAATAAATAGATGAAAGTGAAAGTGGAGTGGTGATGGAGTCAAACTCAAATTAGTTACGAGTAAGTTGACTCCATTACGCTCATAATTCACTAATTTAATTGGTTTACAATTAATCTCCTTGGTGCAATCAAATGTTAAAAGGGAAAATACAAATTACGTAGTTGGGGTAGTTTAAGTTTAGGCCAGCCAAGTGTCGTAGATATATTGGCTATATTAAAAACAGGCTGCCCCGGCCAGACTCGTTACGAAAACGACACCGTACGCGTTGGCTAGAAAAAAGTTATTAAACGGAAGATAATTTATTAAATTTACAACAATTATCCCCAAATATGAAATATCATCTCTATCTTTGGGAAGGGAAAGAGATGATATGCGAAGTGAAAAAGGATAAAAAGACAAAAGAAAATCGAAAACCAGGGCGGTGATTGAAGATCGACTGTTCTTAGTTTTATCCCCAAATTCATTCTGTTGCTTGCTTAGGGCAACCAGATTAACACATTCTTATCCAAATTTTAATTCCTCACTGTTGAGATATATAATTTTGTTAAAGCCTCTACTCCACTACCAGTTCACACTTCCCTTTCTCTACACGCCAAGTAACACTAATCCTTTTTTTTCCTTTTAACTAATGATAGTATTTGAGTAACACTTAGCTTTCAATGGATTTCCATTACTACTAGCTTTTGCTTCGGATCTGCTGCTCTCTGTTTCACGAGATCTCCTCACTTTTTAACTCGTAATTATCCGTTCACTTTTTTTATTCTGGGATTTCCACTGTATCTTTTTTTCTTTTTCCCTTTTTCTGAGTGATTTTCTTGTCGTTCCTTAGGCTTTGATAGCCAATGGCTTTGAAGCGGGGACTATCAAGTGTGCGTGTACTAAGCAACAGAAGTTCTGGATCTCGATTGCCTATTGCCATTCTTGTTTTCTTCTCAGTTCTCGTGCCACTTGTTTTCTTTGTCGGTCGAGGGCTTTATATTTCTGGTTTGTTATTTTTACTCACATTTCTAAGTTGCAATTAGCAGATCTCTCGTCATCCTTGATTTTGATATTTGATTTATATATATGTGTTTGTCTTTTCTCTCTTATAAAATTTGGAAAGTACCTTACATTTTAATTGATTATGAGCTTTGGTTTGTGATCCATACAAAATTTCTTGACATCTGATCCGATTACAAAATTCTAAAAGTTCAAATTACTTTACTTCAGTTACACTACATTTGTCGGTAATTGTGGTGTTCCTTGGAAGTTTCAATTTTTACTTGTTTCTCCACTTCATCTAACTAAAGTTTGTTGAATTGCTTTGTGATTCCTAAATTGAGATATCAAGTCAATTGTGTTCTTATCCATTTTGATTTCTTTACTTTTCAATGTTTCAAACATTTTGGTCTTTTCTACTTGATTCTACTTGACCTTTGTACCGATTTCTGTTTCTTGTGCAGATCAAAATAGTATTCAAAGTGATTTTAGCAAACAGGTTGCCTATTCTAAAGCTTTTCCGTTTACATTGGTTGTCTTAGGTTACAAACTTGATGGCTTCTTTGTTCTCTATGATTTTCAAATGGTTGCTTTTTGCAGAATGTTGATTGGAGAGAAAGGTTGGCTCTGCAATCTATTAAAAACCTTTTCACTAAGGAGGTAAATGCATCTTGTAGAATATTCCGTACAAGCTAATCATGTTTCTTGCTCTGACAAGTGTTGGATTTTAACTGTCAATTATATGATGCCACACTTGATCAATTTTAGGTTGTTGATGTTGTAACTACAAGCACGGCTGATTTGGGGCCACTAAATCTTGATTCTTTTAGAAAGGGCAATTTGTCTGCGTCATGGAAAGTTGTTGGGGTAGAGACTTCGGTTCAGGATAATGCTATTTCAAAGGTTTGAATAATAGACCAGTACTTGTATTGGCACTATCCCATTTTTCTCAATCCTTTTGCTGGAACTATTTTTCCGATTTTAGTTTCTGATTGACTGATATTTGCTGGATCCTCACATGTTCAAAGTCAAACCAAAAGGCTACAGACTTGAAACAAGAAACATCTCAGGATAGAGAGGGAAAGTTTCTAGATGGTAATTTATTTCTCTGTTAAATGTATGCATAATGCTCTTTGTAAAATTTCACTCATGCTAACCTGCCTGTTCCATGCAGATGATCATTCACATGATACACCTGCTAAAATACTTCGAAGGGTAATTACCTTCTTTTGATGCACCGTTTGCTTTAGTGTCATATAGAATTTTATAATAAATGAGCATTTTATTTACCTTGCAGCAACTTAGAGATAATAGACGTGAGAAGCGGGCCACTGAATTGGTGAAACAAGATGAGAAAGTTACCGTGAAACTTGAAAATGCTGCCATTGAACGATCCAAAGCTGTAGACTCTGCTGTTTTGGGAAAATACAATCTATGGAGGAGAGAAAATGAGAATGTTAACTCTGATTCCACAGTGCGCTTGATGAGGGATCAAATTATAATGGCAAAGGTTTATGTCAGTATAGCTAAGTCGAAAAATAAGCTTGACTTGCAACAAGAATTGCAAATTAGGCTGAAAGAGATTCAGCAGGCCTTAGGAGAGTCAATGGCTGATTCCGGTCTACCTCACAGGTAAAGGATACTCAAATCCTGAATCTCATTGGCTATGTGGTCTACGTTACCTCTGTTTTTGCTCTTATTGATTCTGGCAGTTCCTTATTTTGTGTTCTCATGCAACTTTGTTTAGTGCATCTGAGAAAATTAAAGAAATGGGTAAAGTTCTATCCAAAGCAAGAGAACAATTATTTGATTGCAAGTTGGTTACTGGAAAGCTGAGAGCAATGCTTCAGACATTGGAAGAACAAGTTAGGAGACTGAAAAAACAGAGCATGTTCCTGAGTCAATTAGCTGCTAAAACAATTCCCTATTCAATCCATTGCTTGTCATTGCGTTTGACCATACAATACTACCTCCTTCCCCAAGAGAAGAGAAAGTTCCCTAGAAGTGAGAATTTGGAAAATCCAAATCTCTACCATTATGCCCTCTTCTCTGATAATGTCTTGGCTGCATCAGTTGTTGTCAACTCAACCATCAAGAATGCCAAGGTGATATAAGCTGCCTTATCTTGTGTAATTGCCTAAGTCGCTTTTCTTTTTTTCATTCTAGAGTAGAAAGTGATCTATAGACTTTTTTAAGAATTGAGCCTCAGGTGCATTCTGGACTATTCTTTTCTTGGTGGTATATGCAGGATCCTTCAAAACATGTTTTTCATCTCGTTACCAATAAACTTAATTTTGGAGCAATGAACATGTGGTTTCTGTTGAATCCCCCTGGAAAAGCCACCATTCATGTTGAAAATGTTGATGAATTCAAGTGGCTTAATTCATCCTATTCCCCTGTCCTACGTCAACTTGAGACTGCTTCAATGAAGGAGTATTATTTCAAGGCGGATCATCCAACTGTATCTGGATCTTCAAACTTGAAGTATCGAAACCCGAAGTATCTCTCAATGCTTAATCACTTGCGGTTCTATCTTCCACAGGTCTACCCCAAGTTAGATAAGATACTGTTTCTTGATGATGACATTGTTGTCCAGAAAGACTTGACTGGATTATGGTCTGTGGATCTGCATGGAAAAGTGAATGGTGCTGTAGAAACTTGTGGTCAAAGCTTTCATCGTTTTGACAAGTATCTTAACTTCTCAAATCATCATATTTCACGTAACTTTGATCCTAATGCTTGTGGATGGGCGTATGGAATGAATATGTTTGATCTCAAGGAGTGGAAAAAGAAGGATATCACTGGCATATACCACAAGTGGCAAAATATGGTGAGTCTATGAATGGCTATCTATCTGATATCATATTATTTTCTGCTTCACACAGACACCCCTTCATGCATTCATACAGAAATTGTTTTCTGATTGATGGGTCAAATTCTCTGTTTATCAATCATCATATACAAATATTCTAGTGGACATGTAGCTAAGTTATATATGCCAAGTGGTTGTATTATAGTTAATTATCATTATTGCTTGGATGCTGAATTGTGCTGATTGATGCATGTTCCCTTTTTTTTCAATGTTTATCAGAATGAAGATAGGGCATTGTGGAAGCTTGGGACACTTCCTCCAGGGTTGATCACATTCTATGGTCTAACACATCCACTTGAGAAGTCATGGCATGTACTTGGTCTGGGCTACAATCCAAGTGTAGACAAGAAAGAAATCGAACATGCAGCAGTTATCCACTACAATGGCAACATGAAACCATGGCTGGACTTGGCTATGACAAAATATAGACCATACTGGACCAAGTATGTCAAGTATGATCATCACTACCTTCGCAGTTGCAACCTTAGTGAATGAAGGTGAATTAAGTGTGGCATTTTGGTTTTTTGCTTTTCTTCTCTCTATCCCCACATTGTTTATTCTTCTTTGTATTTCATTAAATTCATTCCTTTAGTGCTCACCCGTTGGAACGAGTTAACGAATTGTATGCAATGTTGACCTTTGAAGACACCCTATGATTTTTTACATTTAGACAACAGAATAGGTGGAATCTTATATGAATGTATTTTTTGAACAATGGCTCCTCCTCCTAGATTTAAATTTATATCTTTATAAAGACTCCAATTTCTTGCTTTGTTTCTTTTTGGATGACTGCTTGAACCTTTACTGTACCATACCTTTTAATGTTTATATGGTGATGGATCTAAACTCAATTTACTTCTCTACATAGTCTATCTCTAAACTCAGATCCATCACCATATAAACATCAACAATCTTCATCCGTTGAATTAATGTTGAAGATATTTTTCTTGTTTTTGAAGCCAATTGGAGAATGCTTCAAGAGTTTTCATGTTAACTTTGCAATGTTAGTAAATTCAAGAAAAGTTGCCCATTTAAAGTCTGGATATATCCTAGTGTCGAAACTATTTTTTAATTTTGAAAAAACCACCGATCCTTTTTCGAGGTGTGATTGGGCCACCTTAAAATTGATCGCCCTAATAAAACGTTTTGATTTATTAAAACAATAATTTTGGTCTACAAAGTTTGAGAAAACGGATTCGGGAGTCGGTTACGTACGAGGAAGGATTAGTACCCTCGTAACGTCCAAAATTGGTACCTAACTGATTAATTAATGTTTTGGCGTCGGAAGTTTAAAATATTTTAAAATACGATCCTCCTATTTGAAAGAAAGCTTGAGTGAATCGAGTTGAAAATTAAGACCCTCTTATCTCGAAAAGATAAAATGTCACACCCAGTGAGTTAGGACGTAACACTTCAAATCCTCGAAACTAAGCTTGCCCTTTTATTTTTTTAAAAACTCGCGTTCCAAAGCCGGAAGAAGGGTGTTCAGCTATTTGGGCCCTTTTAAAAAAATAGAACCTAGTAAGTTAGGGTTCAATTTCTCAAAATTCTCAAATGTCAAACATTGCCTTTGTTCTAGAAATCCTTACCTCGAGATAGTGAAATGTCGCATCCAGTGAGTTAGGGTGCAACATCTTGAGCTCTCTAGGATAAGGTTTTATTTGGAACCCACGTATCTTGTTTTCAAAAGGGTACTTGGTTACTTAAGATCAACGAGAAAAATCGAAGCTCAGTAAGTTAAGGCACGATTCTCTCGAAGCTCCCAAATATCAAGCATTGCCTCATTTTGGGAAAAAAACCATTTTTATGCATTGGACTAAAGGTGCAACGTTGTAAAAAAAAGGATGTGTAGCCGAAATATAATAAACATGAAAACGAAAACAATGATAATAAGGGCAAAAATAATCGCAGAGAAACAAATAACAAGGTCAACAATATAATAAATAAGTGGGAATTAATGGAAATCTAAATAATAAAATAAAGAGAAAAATAGAAAGATAAGGAAAAAATAGGGAAAAATTAAATAAAATAAAAGAAATAAAAATAAAAAGGGTATAATAATAATAAATTTAAAAGGGTAAGAATAATATAATAATAATTATAGTATGCTAGTAAAAATAGTAAGGTTTAATAATAATAATAATGAAAAAACAGTAATAATAGGAAATTAAAAATGATAGTATTAGAAATCCAAAATAAAAATAATATGAATAACGGTGATATAGTTACAAAAATAATAAAATTTAATGATGAAAAATAATAGTAATATGCAAATAAGGGAAATAGTGATAATAAATATGATGAATGCATAAGTAATAATTATAAAAGACTAGTAAAACAATAGTGCTAACAGTAAATTAAAATATAAATCGTAATTGTAACAATAAAAATAATAGTATAGTAAAACAATAAAAAAACAATGAATTGATGAATATAAAACCTCAAATTAATTAAATTAGTGGCAACATAAAAAAATAAAAAATAAAAAACGAAAACGGGCTAAATCGAATTAAAAACAGCAGTTTTGGGCCAAAATTGGAAATAAAAGAGAAGATGAGGGCCATATTGAACACACGTGCAACATAGAGGGACCAGAAAAGCAAATTTCCCCACCCTCCAATGCGCCGCGTTTGGTACGGGACCAAAACATGAAAATATTGAAATTTGCGGGTCAAATTATAAATTATAGAAACTTGATTGCAAACCTTAAAAAGGCGGAAGGACTTAAGGGGTAAATATATGCTTTTTCAAAAACACGTGGACCCTCCGAGTCGGGTCGGGCGCTCACACGGGCTAGCTGAAACGGCGTCGATTTGGCCATGGGAGTTAAAGCTCAAAACGGCGCTGTTTTGATCCTTTATAAAAACCAAAATTTTTTTAAAAAACTTCATTTCTCCTCTTTTCCTCCAAAAAAAAAGACTAACTCTCTCTGCTCTCTCTATAGGTCCCGGAGTTTGAAGGAATTTCAGCGCCGACCGATGTCGCCGGCCACCGCCTCCTGCCGTCGCCGGCCCTGTACACGGCGGCTGAAATTTCAAAAAAAAGGTTTTTTTATTTTTATTTTAAAAAAGAAAAAGGTATTTATATATGTTATAGATTTAAAAAAAAAGGGAAAAAATAATAGTAAATAAAAATAAAAACGAAAAAATAACCTTAGAATTTAGAGGTTTTGCTTTTTTGCCTACTACTTTTGGTTGCTTGATGCGTTTTCTACTCTGTTTTAATGTTCAAATGTTATTTTTGTGTTCTCTATTCGAAAAAAAAAGGATCCCCTTTACATTTGTTTTCGAAGGCTTTATATAGCCCTTTTTTTACAACAGATTCCTGCTTGTTTGCAGGTACGAACGTGATGGAGAGGGACTCTCCCAGAGGCGTGGTGCGCGACGTGCAGCGCACGTGGTGGCTGCTGTTGGGCGTACGGCGCAAGGAGTGGCCACCCGTTGCTAGGGTTTCTAATTTCGATTTAGGGGTGTTGGGCTAGTCTAATATTGGGCCTCGTTTGGGCTAAGGGTTTAGCTTAGGGGTATTGGGCTAGTCTGGTGTTGGGTTTAATTTTAGTTTCAAGGTGGTTTGGGCCCGGGCATAAATTGGGCCGTACAGCTGCCTCTCTTTGCTCATTGTCATGTAATGGGAATGAAGCAAAGATTACAATGGTCAATTTTGCCCAGTCCTGCTGAATCTTGACCTTTGACGCTCATCTTCTTCGAGTAGCCTTGTCCCAATCCACCGCATCCTCCAGAGTAAGGAATAGGTATTTTGATATGTAATTAGTGGCTTAAATCTGCCCCGCTCTTGCTTAGCGAAGATAAAATCTGCCAAAATTTAATCTGCTTCACTCCTACTCAGCAAAGATAAGATCTGCTGTAATTTGATCTGTTCCACTCCTGCTCAGTGGGGTAAGATCTGCTAAAATTCCTAGCCTGTTGCCTTACTGCTTAGGGTGTTAAGGTTCATCGTCCTCGATCTGCTCCACTATTGCTTAGGGAGATAAGATCTGTAATTTTTAGCCTGTTACCCTACTACTTAGGGAGTTAAGGCTCATCGTCTTCAATTTGCTCTACTACTACTCAGTGAGATAAGATCTATAATTTTTAGCCTGTTACCCTACTACTCAGGGAGTTAAGGCTCTCCGTCTTCAATCTGCGCCGCTACTGCTTAGGGAGGTAAGATCTGTAGTTTTTAGCCTGTTACCCTACTGCTTAGGGAGTTCGAGCTCACCGTCTTCGATCCACTCCGCTACTACTTAGGGAGATAAGATTTGTAATTTTTAGCCTGTTACCCTACTGCTTAAGGGGTTAAGGCGAGTGGCTTCGATCCACTCCACTACTGCTTAGGGAGATAAGATCTGTAATTTTAGCCTGTTACCCTACTGCTTAGGGGGTTAAGGTGCACTGTCTTCGATCTGCTCCACTACTACTTAGGGAGATAAGATCTGTAATTTTTAGCCTGTTACCATACTGCTTAGGGAGTTCGGGCTCACCGTCTTCGATCCGCTCCGCTATTGCTTAGGGAGCTAAGATCTGTAACTTTAGCCTGTTACCCTACTACTTAGGGAGTTAAGGGGCACTGTCTTCGATCTGCTCTACTACTGCTTAAGGAGATAAGATCTGTAATTTTTAGCCTATTACCCTATTGCTTAGGGAGTTCGGGCTCACCGTCTTCGATCCGCTCCGCTATTGCTTAAGGAGATAAAATCTATAATTTTAGCCTGCTACCCTACTGCTTAGGGGGTTAAGGCGCATTGTTTTCGATCTGCTCCACTACTGCTTAGGGAGATAAGATCTGTAATTTTTAGCCTGTTACCCTACTGCTAAGGGAGTTCGGGCTCACCGTCTTCGATCTGCTCTACTACTGCTTAAGGAGATAAGATCTGTAATTTTTAGCCTGTTACCCTACTGCTTAGGGAGTTCGGGCTCACCGTCTTCGATCCGCTCCGCTATTGCTTAGGGAGATAAAATCTGTAATTTTAGCCTGCTACCCTACTGCTTAAGGGGTTAAGGCGCACTGTTTTCAATCTGCTCCACTACTGCTTAGGGAGATAAGATATGTAATTTTTAGCCTATTACCCTACTGCTTAGGGAGTTCGGGCTCACCGTCTTCGATCCGCTCCGCTATTGCTTAGGGAGATAAGATCTATAATTTTTATCATGTTACCCTACTGCTTAGGGGTTTAAAGCGAGTGGCTTAAATCTACTTCATTGCCGACATATGGAGATAAGATTCACCAAGATTTGATCTGTTCCACTCTTGCTCAGTGGGGTAAGATCTGCTGAAATTTGATCTGCTCCGCTCCTACTCAGCGAAGATAAGATCTGCTGTATTTAGCCTGTTCCACTCCTGATCATTAGGGATAAGGCTAGTAGTCGAAATCTACTCCATTGCCGATATATGGAGACAAGATTCGCCCAAAATTTGATCTGTTCCACTCCTGCTCAGTGGGATAAAATCTGCTGAAATTGGTAGTTTCACTCAATCTTGCTACATTGTCTACTGGGAATTTATCTGTAGGATTGATTTCCTGAGATTTATGCTTATGCCAAATGATTAGGATACCATGATCAGAATAAGTCAAATGCTCCTAACTGGATGTATTATGAATGTTAAATGAATGAATGCAAAATGAGAATGATCCATCTTTTAACACTTGGTTTGTCATCGCTCGTTATTTACTAAAGTAATATCTCTGACGTATGTTTTCTTGTTCAGCTGATGACGAAGAATCTGAAGATGTGGTCAAACCCTTATCTCTCACATGTTTCCAGCCCTTTAAGCTTGGTGAGTTCTAAATAATTGTCCTGTTTCAGATTCTTGTATTATTTAGAGACCTTTCAGAATAATATGCAAAACTTCTTTGTGAAAGCATTATTAATTCATTAATCATTATTTCAATATGAAATGCTTGAAAAAGATTATAGAGATGGATAAGACTGAAGTTTATTATGAACAAAATCCGTAAAGAATGGATTGAGCAAAGAAAGCAAATATTGCTAAAATACAAAAAATGGGAAGGTTGAACTAGTGCCCCAGATATCACAGCCTGAGCTTCTCTTTACGAACTTCTTGAAGACCACTCTAAGTTCAACATATGTCTAGAAAATCTATAGTACTTTGTCGATGCCCTTAAGATGTAGCATATCTCATTATTGTTAACTCAGGTACAGGATGGCTAGCGCATGCCCCATTTCTCATCAAACATTTAAATTGCCCTTTTACGGGTTTTCAATTCAAAGCCCATTCGGTCTCAAAGCGCCATTTACGGGTTTTCGCCTTGGCCTCTCCATTTTTTTTTAACTCAAGGCGCCCTTTGCGGGTTTTCACCTTGGCCCATTTCTCCTTAGGCGAAGTACTTCTTGACTGAGTCTGTATTAACTGGATTGGGCTGAATCTTGCTGTCCATCTCAGCTAATATCAATGCTTCACCAGAAAATACCTTTTTTACTACATAAGGTCCCTCCCAATTAGGCATCCATTTTCCTCTAAAGTCCTTTTGCGTAGGTAAGATCTTCTTCAATACCAAGTCTCCCTCATAAAATACTCTGGGGTGAACCTTTTTGTTGTAAGCTCACATCATTCACTTCTGGTACATTTGACCATAACAGATAGCTTTTAGCCTTTTCTCTTCAATTAAGTTCAGCTGGTCATACCGGGATTGGATCCATTCTGCCTCGTCCAACTTTAACTCTGATAAAACCTAGAGTGAAGGAATTTCAACTTCAATGGGCAAAACTACCTTCATCTCATAAACCAATGAGAAAGGTGTTGCCCCGGTAGAAGTTCTAACAGACGTTCGATGGGCAAAGAGGGCAAACGGTAACTTTTCGTGCCAATCCTTGTAAGTCTCAGTCATTTTCCCCACGATCTTCTTGATATTTTTGTTAGCTACCTCAACTGCACCATTCATTTTCGGGCAATATGGTGATGAGTTGTGGTGCTTAATTTTGAACTGACTGTAGACCTCTACTATTGTGCTGTTGTTCAGATTCAACGCATTGTCTGATACAATCCTTTCCGGCATACCATAGCGACATATGATCTCCTTCATCAAGAACTTGCTAACTACCGACTTTGTGACATTGACGTATGAAGCAGCCTCGACCCATTTGGTAAAGTAATCAATGACTACAAAAATAAATCGATGACCATTAGAAGCCTTTGGCGAAATTGGCCCAATGACATCCATGCCCCACATTGAGAAATGCAATGGAGAAGTAATAACATGGAGAGGTGAAGGAGGCACATGGATCTTGTCGCCATAAATTTGGCACTTATGGCACTTCTTGGCGTAACGGATGCAATCTCCCTTCATCGTGGACCAGTAATACCCGAATCTCATGATTTGTCAGGCCATCGTAAAACCATTGGCATGCGTCCCACAGATACCCTCATGGATTTCTTCCAAGATTTTCTTAACTTCAACGGCATCAACACACCTTAGCAACACCTGATCCTTCTTCTTTTTATACAGGATCTCTCCATCTAAGACATAGTCGCTGGCTAGCCTTCGTAACGTCCTCTTATCATTTTCAGTTGCTTGCTCTGGATATTCACGGTTCTTTACATATTGGAGAATATCATGATACCAAGGACGCTCATCTCTCTCGTCCTCCTCCTTGATGTTACAGCAATGAGCCGGAGTCCCACAAATACTCATTCGAATTGGCTTCATATCTTCTTGTTCATTTATTTTGATCATAGAAGCTAATGTAACCAGGGCGTCAGCCATCTAGTTTTCATCGCGCGGGAGATAAAAGAAGGTGATATCATCAAACTGCTCAATTAACTCTAGAACTAACTTTCGATAGCTGACCAATTTGGGATCTTTCGTCTCCCATTCCCCTTTGAGCTAATAGATCACCAATGCAGAGTCTCCATATACCTCTAGCACCTTAATTTTACGGTCTATAACAGTACGAATTCCCATGATACATGCTTCATACTCTGCCATATTATTTGTGCAGTCAAAATCCAGCTTACAAGTGAATGGATAATGATCTCCACTTGGGGATATCAGGACTGCACCAACTCCATTACCCACGGCATTTGATGCTCCATCGAAATTCAGTTTCCAAGAATGATCTTCGGGGGTGTCTTCTTCGGTAGTCGCCACATACATTAGATCTTCATTGGGGAAATCAAAGTTCAAGGGTTCGTAGTCTTCTAGAGCTCTTACTGGCTAGAAAATCTACTATCGCGCTTCCCTTCACAGCCTTTTGGTTCACATAGACTATGTCAAATTTAGAGAGCAGAATTTGCCATCGGGCCATTTTTCCATTCAAGGCGGTTGACTCCATCATGTGCTTAAGAGGTCCAGTTTCGAGATTAGCCAAGTCGTATGGTACAACATGTACTGCCTCAACCTCTGCGTTGTCCAGACCAAGGCACAACATAATCTTTCAATTGGCGAGTATATTATTTCACACTCAGTAAATTTCTTGCTGAGATAATATATCACTTTTTCCATCTTTCTTAACTCGTCGTGTTGGCCCAGCACACATCCCATTAAATTGTCAAATACTGTCAAATACAGAATCAATGGCTAATCAGGACTGAGTGGCACTAGCACCGGAGTATTAGCCAAGTATTGTTTAACTCTGTCAAAAGCCTTCTGACATTTGTCGTCCCATACGCCTGAATTGTGTTTCTTGAGAAGACGAAATACGGGATCACATTTTTCTGTCAGTTGTGAAATAAACCGGGCAATGTAGTTTAATCTTCCCAGAAAACCTCGAACTTCTTTCTGAGTGCGGGGTGGAGGCAGCTCTTGTATAGCCTTGACTTTATTCGGGTCGACCTCAATTCCCTTTTCACTGACTACGAAACCAAGTAGTTTTCCTGACCTGGCCCCGAAAGTACACTTGGTTGGATTAAGCTTTAGCTGAAATTTCCTCAACCTCAAGAACAGTTTCCTCAAAACCTGTACATGCTCATTTTCTATTCGGGATTTTGCAATCGTGTCGTCGATATAGACCTCGATCTCCTTGTGCATCATGTCGTGAAACAGGGTTACCATGGCTCTTTGGTATGTTGCTCCCGCATTCTTTAACCCGAATGGCATCACCTTGTAACAAAACGTTCCCTACAAAGTTATAAACATGGTTTTTTCCATGTCTTTAGGATGCATCTTGATCTGATTGTATCCGGAAAACCCATCCATAAAAGAGAACAATGAATAACATGCCGTATTATCCACTAGGGTGTCAATGTGAGGCAACGGGAAATTGTCCTTTGGGCTAGCCGTGTCTAGATCTCTGTAATCTACACACATTCACACCTTTTCATCTTTCTTAGGAACATGAACGACGTTGGCTACCCATTCTGAGTAGTTAACCACATGTAAGAACCAGGCATCACATTGCTTCTTGACCTCTTCCCTTATTTTCACTGCAACATCAGGTCTCATCCTCCAGAGCTTCTGTTGGACTGGCTTGCACTCCTCCTTTATGGGGACGCGATGCACCGTAATATTAGCACTTAATCTAGGCATGTCCTGATACGACCATGCGAAAACGTCTCTGAATTCTTGCAGTAGTTTAATGAGATCCTGCTTTGTTTCCTCACTTATACAAGTGCCAATTTTCACCTCTTTTCCTACTTTCAAGGTCAGAATCTCAATTTTCTTTTCATGAGGTAGAATCTGTTTTTCTTCCCGTTCTACCATCCTCAACAAATCCAAAGATAAACCATTGTTTTCGTCATCTTCAAAATTCTCTGATCCCTGTAGGTACATGTCTTGCTCAGAAGGGAGTTATGGGCCCGTAGCAGCGTTGCTCATGACATCAATATCTGGAGACCTATTGTAGGTACGAAAGAATGTCTAAGAATACCTTATTTGCATGGTATGATTATGAATAGAATGGAAAAAGATGAAATAAAATAAATGATTGCTCAATGAGGTATGAAAATACATTTTTTATTAAAATAAAAATGATTCGAACATGAGCCTATTTTACAGAAGATTCTTATTGCTCCTAGGCAAGAAAACAATAAGTGTGTTTTGAATATTACTCTGTATTAGTTCTAAAAACTACAGGAAGTTCTTCTACAGTCTAGTTGTTCAGAACACTTCCAGGCTCATAGGGGCGAATGCCTGCTAGGTTTCCTTCTTTTGCTCCTTCTTCTAATACGGTATTGACACTCATAGTCTTCATCATATCTTCAGCCGTTCCTTCACTTGTGAACTTTAGTTCAGGATGGCTAACTCCCCCTGCCACGAATGTACTGGATATATGGGGAAAGGTCATTGGTTCTTATTTGACCTCTACCCCACTTAATCTTGCTATTCTCTTCTCTTGTTTCCTCTCCAGCTCTTTCTTCCTCTGCTGTATGTCTGACTTATACCCCAAACCAAAACGATTCTATTTGTTCGCCAAGATTGGCACTTCTAATCGTCCATGAAGGTACTTCCCCAGTCCTCTTCCAGGCAATGCCTCTTTTCCAACCGTCAGTTGTAGGCTCATCCTTTTTGCCTTTGATATTTTGAGCACCGGGATCCTGCTTCCCTCGGTTATGAAAGTCGCATTCACAAATTCTAACAACCGAAAAGAGCATTCAATTGCTTCATTATCACTATCTATGTACGGCGCATCACTAGCAACAGATGCGATAATGTCCTCTTCTGCGTTTATTGTTATTAGCCGGTCCTCCGTTACCAACTTTAATTTCTAATGTAAGGATGATGGTACTGCCCCTACTAAATGAATCCACGGCCTCCCCAATAGACAATTATAGGAAGGTTTAATGTCCATTACTAGGAAATCTACCTCGTATGTATTTGGCCCGATCAGAAGAGGTATTTCTATCTTTCCCATTACTTTCCTTTTAGTGCCATCAAATGCTCTCACTATATCCTGGCACATCTTCGTATGAGAGCTATCTATAGGTAATCGGTTCAATGTGGTTAAAGGCAAGACGTTTAACGCCAACCCGTTGTCAATCAGCATCCCCGGTAGTGTATACCCCTTGCAGCGGGTAGTGATGTGCAGAGCTTTTGTAGATCCCATGCCCCCCGGTGGTATTTCATCGTCACTAAAAGAAATGAAGTTGTCGGCACTTATGTTACTGATAAGGCGGTCTAGTTTGTTTACCGAAATGTCATCAGCGACATAAGTTTCGTTCAACACCTTCATCAGTGCATCACGATGCATCTCCGAGCTTAAGAGCAAAGTCAATATTGATATGCGAGCTGACTGCTTGTGTAATTGTTCCACAACACTATACTCACTGTGTCTTAGAAACCTCAAAAACTCTTCAGCTTCATTTTCCATTAGTGGTTCATTAACTAGTGGTTCTGACCTCTCTTCTCCCTATTTGATAACAAATTATTTCCTTTTTGCGAGATCAATTTCTGAGTTTGGCATGCTAACCAGAACTTCTTCTCCTTGAATCGTCACATTACAATTATAATTCCAATGCACCCTTTTGTTATCCTTAAAAGGAAAAGCTCTGGGCTTCTGGATTACATTTCTTGGTACCACTCTTGCTTTAGCTTCATTGATTCTTGGCCGTGAGATAATTACCATCAAGCGACTAGCTTCATAGACCTCCTCGTTTGACCTTCCTTCTAAAGAGTACACATCCTCTTCTTCGATAAACTCAAAAAACTCCAACTCATTATTGTCCATTAGACCCTGCACTAGGGCATTGAATTCATTACAGTCCTGGATCTCATGGTCCTTTTCATGGTGGAACTCACAGTAGTTTCATACTTCTTGGGAGCTGTTCCCTAAATTCTGTGTGACCAGCCCCATTTCTAGCATCCTCTTCCAAACTTCCCTTAACGGGGTCTTTACCTCAGCCACGTTCAACTTAACTCTTCTCCCACATTCTCGATTATTGCATTTACCCCACCATCAGCATGGTTGGGTAATGGGTTTCTTACTCTAGGTGCGTCATCGAATCTTACAACACCCATATTAATGAGCTTTTCAATTAATTTCTTAAACGAGATACAGCTTTCTATCGAATGCCCCACGACCCCCGCATGGTATTTGCACTGAGTGTTTGCGTCATACCACTTGGGGTATGGGGGCTGCAACGGTTTTAGATAAGATGGTGCTACAACATGTGCATTAAATAGGCTTTTGTACAGCTCCCTATACGTCATTAGGATGGGGGTAAACTGTATCCTCTCCGTACTTCTCTTTGTGCTGGTCTCCTGCATTGGTGAGGTCTGCTGGCCCGTGACTACCGTTCTTGATTGATTAACGGTGACAGGCTTTAAATATCCTAAGCTCACGTTACCTACTTCACTTTCTTTTTCTTTGGGGCTGACCTTCTCCTTCTTTCCCCAACCTCTATCTTGCCGCACCTTATCGCGTTTTCTATCATTTCGCCAGACATCACTATGTCAGCGAAACTTTTGGTTACGCTACCCAGCATGTGATTAATGAAAGATGCCTTCAAGGTATTAATAAATAGCATGGTCGTTTCTTTTTCCAGTAATGGTGATTGGACTTGTGTAGCAACTTCCCTCCACCTCTGGGCATACTTCCTGAAAACTTTCACCCGATTCTTCTCCATATTCTACAACATGATCCTGTCGGGCGCTATATCTGTCACATAGCCATATTGCTTCATAAAGGCTTGAGCTAAGTCCTTCCAGGATTTGACTTGGGTACGGCTCAACTGATTGTACCATTTGGCCCCGGCCCCAGTCAAACTATCCTGAAAATAATGAATCAACAATTGGTCATTGTTGACATATCCCGTCATTCTCTGACAGAATATTGTAATATGGGCCTCAAGACAGCTGGTTCCGTTATATCTTTCGAACTCTGGCATCTTGAACTTTGGAGGGAGTACCAGATCTGGAACCAGACTCAGCTCCTTAGCATCCACTCCGCATTGGTAATCAGTGATTTCCAATGCTTTGAACTTCTCCTCCAACCATTTGCATCGATCTTTGAACTGTTTTTGGAGCTCAGCCCTTACTTTTTCCTCTTCAACTGCATCGTCGAAGTCGGGGACCGTTGGTTTTGCCAAATTATCACCGAGATTGGAGCTTGAACCTGTTGGGAAGTTTACTAGTGCCGAGGTACCAGATTGATACTGAGGTCTAATATTAACAGACACCCTTGGCGGTTGGATACTTGTTAGGGCACAGCCAGGAGGATATACAGAGTCCTCATTGTTGTCTCCAGTATCACCCATAGGGCCCATCCCTTTATCAGGCCCTCCAGTTAACAGTTGTGTCAACTGGCTCATCATGTTTCTCTAGGACTCTAGTATCTGGTCCCTCATGTCCTGTTGGGTCTTAGCTAACTGTTCTTGCATCTGAATTTGCAATTGGTCTTACATCTCCTTCTGCATCTGTTTTAACCTTTCCAACCTTTGATCCATGGCTTTCGTCTTCTTCCGAGTGTAGTAGTGATATTTCAGGGTAACTAAAATACGATCTTTTAGTTAATAAGGTTTTTTGTCAAATTTAATGCACATGATGCAATGTAATGCAAATGCATGATATGAATGCAAAAATAAAAGGCGTCGATTGATAAACGATAAATTATACATATTTTTACCTCATATTTAGCCTATATTTTGGATGGATTATTAGCAATTTTATGAGAATTGGTGCTCTTAATCTTCATTTTTCATATCTTATACTCAGGAGAGCATAAGGAAGAGAAAAGAACGGAAAACAGGCTAAAAACAATGAAAAATAGGCCAAAATGTCCAAACAACACGGGCCAAGAAATGCCACACGGTCGTGCCACACGGCCGTGCCATATGAAGATCACATGGTCCAGCCCTCGACAAGCGCGGCTAGGCCACACGGCCGTGGCCCCACCGATAGATTCACACGGCCTTTGTCGAAGTCACACGGGCGTGGCACACGGGCGTGTTCTAGTTGTGAGGAAGAGAAATTTCACTTGAATTGGGATGCTTAGAGGCTAAGAAAGGCCCCCTCAAAAGGCTCTATATAAAGACCCCATGAGGCAATAGAAAAAACACTTTTGGTGAGACACTTTAGATCCAGAATATTTAGGTTTCTTCTCGTCTTTCTGCCACACAGAGGGTAGAAGCAAGGGGTTACTCCAAGGGAGAAGCTGATTAATATATCCCAGAAACCGAAATTCTACAGCAACATAGAGGATCTCCCTTTACGAAATGATATTTCTTCTTTTGTGCAGATGGATTTAGAAACACTTTACAATGCATGGGAGAGATACAAAGATCTTTTGAGAAGGTGTCCTCATCGTGGTCTACATTTGTTGCTACAAGTTCAAACCTTCCATAAAGGTTTAAATTCGTCAACCAGACAAATTATCGATGCAGCCGCAGGAGGGACGATCAATAATAAAATACCTAAAGCAGCTTATGAATTTATTGAAGAGATGTCATTGAATAATTATCAATGGAAAGTCATGAGGACAAAGCCGACGAAAGCTGCAGAAGTCTATAATATTGATGCTGTTACTATGCTTACTAACCAAGTAGAACTTCTAAATAAGAAGTTTGATAATTTTGTTAGTTCTATGCAGGCACAACCAGTGATGCAATGCGACGCGACTCAAGGAAACACGTTCAATTCAGATTTCGCATCCTATGGACATAGCATGGAAACTGAACAAGCCAACTATATGGGTAACAATTCTAGATCTCAAAATAACCCTTATAGTAATACTTACAATGCAGGTTGGAGAAATCACCCAAATTTTTCATGGGGAGGACAAGGAAATCAAAGACAACAGCCTCCTCTAGGATTTCAGCATCCACCACCGCAACAAGAAAAGAAGCCGAATCTTGAAGAGATGTTTACCAAATTTATGGTCGCATCAGAAACCCGTTTTCAAAGCGCTGAAATGGCACTGAAAAATCAACAAGCATCAATTCAAGGGCTTGAAAACCAAATCGGTCAACTTGCGAAGTTGATATCAGAAAGACCACAAGATGGACTTCCAAGTAACACTGAGCTAAATCCTAGAGAACATGTCGAAGCGATTACTTTAAGAGATGGAAAGGTCCTAGCCGAGCCAGAAAAGAAGACTATTCCAGAACCTTCAGAAGAAAAGACAGAGGAACCCAATGACAACACTCCACCACCACTCAAGGAATACAAACCGCGCATCTCATACCTGGTAAAATTGAAGAAAGACCATATAGATGCTCAATTCGGTAAGTTCCTTAAACTTTTTAAACAATTACACATTAACTTCCCTTTTGTTGAAGCGATTTCACAGATGCCGAAGTATGCGAAGTTCCTTAAAGAACTTCTGACTAATAAAAGGAAGTTGGAAGAATTGGCCACAGTAGAACTCAACGAGGAATGCTCAGCTATTCTCCAAAATAAACTGCCGGCAAAACTGAAAGATCCAGGGAGTTTTACCATTCCTTGTTTGATTGGTAGTTTACTTATTAATAAAGCATTGGCTGATTTAGGTGCTAGCATTAATCTCATGCCTTACAAAATGTTCAAACAACTAGTTCTAGGGGAACCCAAGCCCACGAGGATGAGTATTCAATTAGCCGATAGATCTGTTAAATATCCTAGGGGAATCATTGAAGATGTGCTAATAAATGTAGATAAATTTATATTCCCTGTTGATTTTGTTGTGCTTAGCATGGATGAGGACATTGAAGTACCTTTGATTTTAGGACGCCCATTCTTAGCCACTGCTAGAGCTGTTATTGATGTAGGGGATGGTAAATTAGTTCTTAGAGTTGGTGAGGAAAATGTCATTTTTAAAATCTATGATGCCATGAAATTTTCTAAAGAACAAGATGATTCTTGTTATTTTGTTGATATGATTGATCTCTTTGTTCAAGACAATTTTCAGGAACTTTCTCTCGCAGACACGTTAGAACTGTGTCTTGTTCAAGGTAAGGGGGAAGATGAGGCCACCACTGAAGTTGAGAAAATAAGAAAAGAATTAGATTCTAGTGAAATCATCACTAGACACATAAGTTACGAAAGTATAAAGATGAATGATGAGCTGAGACAGAGACCTTCCATTGATGAACCCCCTAAATTAGAATTAAAACAATTGCCAGATCACTTAGAATATGCCTTTTTAAGGGAAGATTCAACTTTACCGGTTATTATCGCATCAGATTTGGGCACGAAAGAAAAAGAAGAACTTCTTCAGGTGTTAAGAAAGCACAAATAGGCCATAGCATGGAAAATTTCAGATATTAGATGAATTAATCTTTCTTTTTGCACTCACAAAATTCTGAATGAAGATGAGTATAAACAAGCGGTGTAAGCCCAAAGACGGTTAAATCCCAACATGAAAGAAGTTGTAAAAGCCGAGGTATTTAAACTTCTAGATGCAGGTATTATTTATCCTATTTCTGACAGTTCTTGGGAAAGCCCTGTGCAGGTTGTTCCTAAGAAAGGTGAATTGACCGTGGTGACTAATGACAAAGAAGAGTTGATACCTATAAGAACAGTCACAGGATGGAGAGTTTGCATTGATTACAGGAAACTGAATGACGCCACTCGAAAAGATCATTTTCCTTTACCCTTTATTGATCAGATGTTAGAAAGACTATCAGGTCACATGTATTATTTCTTCCTAGATGGCCTCTCTGGTTACTTCCAAATCTCGATAGCTCTAGAAGATCAAGAGAAAATGACATTCACATGCCCATACGGTACGTTTGCTTATCTTAGAATGCCTTTTGGTTTATGTAACGCTCCTACTACTTTTCAGCGATGCATGATAGCTATCTTCAATGAATTTGTGGAAGACATCATGGAGGTATTTATGGATGATTTCTCCATTTTTGGTAATTCTTTCCAACAGTGTCTAAACAATTTAAAGCATGTTTTGATAAGATGTGAAGAGACAAATCTAGTGCTTAATTGGGAAAAATGCCACTTTAGGGTTCAAGAGGGTATTGTTTTAAGACATAAAATTTCTAGTAAAGGGATAGAGGTAGATAAAGCAAAGATTGAAACTATTGAAAAACTACCTCCTCCTAACTCAGTTAAGGCTATAAGAAGCTTTTTAGGTCATGCTGGTTTTTATCGTAGATTCATTAAAGACTTTTCTAAAATAGCTAAGCCTTTAACTAAATTACTAGAAAAAGACGTACCCTTCAACTTTGACTAAGAATGTCTAGAATCTTTCAAGACCCTTAAGGAAAAGTTAGTCAATGTCCCGATTATGATCTCACCTGATTGGAATCTACCTTTTGAACTAATGTGCGATGCAAGTGATTTTGCAGTAGATGCAGTTTTAAGACAGCGAAGGGACAAGTACTTCCAGCCGATCTATTATGCTAGCAGGATCTTGACAGCCGCTCAAGCAAATTACACTACCACAGAGAAAGAATCGCTAGCTGTTATTTTTGCATTTGACAAATTTAGATCTTACTTAATTTTGTCAAAAGTCATTGTTTATACTGATCATTCGGCTCTTCGCTACCTCTTAACTAAAACTGATGCAAAACCTCGATTATTAAGATGGATTCTATTGTTACAGGAATTCGACTTGGAAATAAAAGACAAGAAAGGAGCTGAAAACTTGACAGTAGATCACCTCTCAAGACTAGAGAACACACAGCCCAAGTATCTAGACAAGATAAACGATTTGTTCCTTGATGAATAACTCCTAGCCTTAGCAGATAAGACAGTTCATTGGTTTACTGATTTTGCAAATTATTTAGCAGCTAACATAACCCTAAAAGGGCTAACCCATCAACAAAAGAAGCTATTCTTTGCTAATATGAAAAATTATTTTTGGGAAGACTTTCGAATTTGTACAGATCAGGTTATACGAAGATGCATTGATGACACAGAAGCATATCAAATTTTGAATCACTGCCACTCAGGACCCACAGGAGGACATCACAGTGGAACTAGAACTGCTCATAAGGTACTCGAATCAGGCTTTTACTGGCCTACACTTTTCAGAGATGCCAACAAGTATGTGACCTCTTGTGATAAATGCCAACGAACAGGTAATATCTCTCAGCATAATGAAATGCCTCAGAACTATATACTTTCATGTGAAATATTTGATGTATGGGGTATTGATTTCATGGGCCCATTCCCTAATTCATTTGGGAATAAATACATATTAGTAGCAGTAGATTACATGTCAAAATGGGTAGAAGCCCAAGCCTTACCTACGAATGATGCTAGAGTGGTAGTATGCTTTTTAAAAAAACTTTTCTCTCGATTTGGAACACCTAGGATAATCATTAGTGATAGGGGCACACATTTTCGCAATACTCAATTTGAAAAAGTCTTGAAAAGGTATGAGGTACATCATAGAACAGCCACCCCTTATCATCCACAAACCAATGGTCAAGTCAAAGTAACCAATAGGGAACTAAAACGCATTCTAGAGAAAATAATAGAAACAAATAAGAAAGACTGGTCAAGAAAGTTAGACGATGCATTATGCCCTCCTTACTCACACTCTGACAGGTCACCGAGAGAGTACAGGCATCGTCAACACACACGACGTCTACTTCCTCTGGTGCATGGCGAACGGACATACCATCGACCTCGCCTACTTCATTGCGCTAGCCATGCAGCACCAGACCGAGAGGCACTGGAAAGGCGTCATATCCATGGGCCCTTACATCACGAGATTAGGCTGCTACTTCAGCCTATTCAACACGGCAGCCCAAACATCCTCCTATACTTTCCTCGGCCAGATGTCCTCGTAGGGCATCCAGAGCATGTTACACATGAGGATGATAGAGCGACGACCAGGTGGTGGACACTTCCACTTCCGCCTTGTCCAAGAAGGTAAAGACCTAGAGGACATTACTGATTATGTCCTACCATCACCACCGGCAGAGGATGAGCCAGCTGAGCCACCACGACCCAGACGACCCAACCAGATGGTAGCCCTACATACTGACATATCCGAGCGACTGGATCGATTTGAGCAGCACGTCGATTACATCGACGCCACTTTAGCGCACATATGTCAGCACCTCGGCATTACCCCACCGCCATGAGATCCATCAGAGGACTAGATCCTCTTTTATCTTTTATTTTTATTTTATTTTATTTTATTTTTACTTTTAATTTTATCTTTTCTCATTTATTCTAACTATTAAACACTGATCTTTATTTTCTTCTAACTTTATCTTCCTCTTTAGGTCTATTTTTTTTTCTTTTATTTTAGCTTTTTCTTTATTTAAATATTCATCTTTTTATATTTTGTTTATTTTATTCTCCTCGGCTATCTCCTAACAAAGTAATCCCTCTTCATCTTTACCTCCCACGACTAATAAGCTAATTCACAATTTCAAAGGAGCTTTACAGCTCATATCTTTACGGAAATGGGAACACCCTGCCACAACGGCTGGCTCTTCCAATATCTGTCTCACAAATCCATTCAAATTTTAGGGAGTTTCATACCTTTCCCTAACTTTTGATCTTGTGCTTCTATTGCTATTAATGTTTTCTTTGTACATTGAGGGCAATGTACATCTTAAGTGTGAGGGGGTAACTTACTAGATTATCTATGAAAACCCTGAAATCTAAAGGCATTGTTCTCAAAAGCATTATCTTCAGTCTCCTATTAGGAATTTATTTTGATTGATTTATAATTTTTATTGATATGTTGAAAATTAAGAAATAGGTGCTTGTACTTTGATTATTCAAACTTTAAAACACTAAAGAATCAAGCATGATAAGTTGAAATTTTTGAGAACCCCATTTTTTGCATAAGTTATCTTCCCTAATTTTAAGTATTATCTTGAGATTTGAAATTCACAGGATTGACATCAAAAGCCATAATTCTGGTGAGATTTTGAGCCTTTTGAGCATACATTCTTTAGTGCTCACTTTTATTATTGCTTTGAGTGAGTCAATACTGAATTGTTAGTCTAGAACTTGCTTGATTATACATGTCGAGACCACATCATTGATTTGATATACCGAAATGATAAAGGCACCTAGAATTTAACCCATTCACTCCACAAAAAGCCTACCTCCATAAATTAACCCCTAGTAAACCCCGTTGAGCCTAACAACCCATTCTTTAACTTACCCTATAATTATTAACCATTAACCCATTTTTGTTGAATTTCTATTCAATTATTTTTTATCCCTATTTTTGTCAAGATTTGAGTTGAATTTATTATCTAGCTTTATTTTCTTTTCCAGATTGTAAATTTTTATTCAATTCATTGTATTACTTGAATTGTTCTTAAAAAAAACCATGTGCATATACAGTTAAATTCAGTTGTAATTTGTAATAGTTCAATTAAGTTTTTTGCATATTTCTATCTTAAGGCTACCAAGGAAGAAATGATGTTATTAAGCTTTAGAAATATGTTCCAGTGATAGAGATTTTTCTAGCTAGATAATTTTTCAGTTCAATCTCGATTCTAACCCTCTTTTACTGCCTGTGACAACACCCCTAACCAAGCCCCGTTACAACCATTAAAAGACCTTTTGATCGATATATCACATCAAACTATAGTGGTAGAGATTTGATTTTCTTGTAAGCTTATGGTAATAACTTTTCAGGTTGACTAGAGAGTGCTTAAATTTTGAACCCTAAACACTTCGAGTGAATAGAGTGAATCTTTAGTGAGGATGTCAACTCCTGTTAATTAAGATGGAGAGATAACTACTTAGAATGAAGGAAGAGACTTGTGTTTTCAATGATAAAATTCTCAACTTAGAATAATTGAATCTTTAATGTTCTTCTAATTGAATAGATCATTGTATGATTACCTGTGGATTAGTTTGAAATATTATTAATAAAGATTGTAGGTTGAGAAGAATAATTCTTTCTAGGGATTGAGATTTTGCTTGAGGACAAGCAAAGGCTTAAGTGTGGGGGTATTTGATAAACGATAAATTATACATATTTTTACCTTATATTTAGCCTATATTTTGGATGGATTATTAGCAATTTTGTGAGAATTGGTGCTCTTAATCTTCCTTTTTCATATCTTATACTCAGGAGAGCATAGGGAAGAGAAAAGAACGGAAAACGGGCCAAAAACGATGAAAAATGGGCCAAAATGTCCGAACAACACTGGCCAAGAAATGCCACACGGCCATGCCACATGAAGATCATACGGTCTAGCCCTTGACAAGCATGGCCAGGCCACACGGCTGTGGCCCCATCGATAGATTCACACGGCCTTTGTCGAAGTCACACGGGCGTGGCATACGGGCGTGTTCTAATCGTGAGGAAGAGGAATTTCACTCGAATTGGGATGCTTAGAGGCTAAGAAAGGCCCCCCAAAAGGCTCTATATAAAGACCCCATGAGGCAATAGAAAAAACACTTTTGGTGAGACACTTTAGATCCAGAATATTTAGATTTCTTCTCGTCTTTCTGCCACACAGAGGGTAGAAGGAAGGGATTACTCCAAGGGAGAAGCCGATTGATACATCCCAGAAGCCAGAATTCTACAGCAACATAGAGGATCTCCCTAAATTCTTTCAGGGGTTTTTGGTTTCTTTTATGTTTTGTTATTTTATATCTTCTGAGATATTTTCTTTCTTTATTATGAACTAAACCCCTCAAATACTTGAGAGGGATGAAACCTAAGACAGATCTTGTTATTTATTCTTGATTTATATGATAAATACTTGAATTGTTCTTAATTATGTGTTCTTCATTCTTGATTTAATAATCCTAGGTATTACTTCAAGAATTAGATGTGCTTAGAGCAGAGGAGCAAAAGTCCCTGTGATAAGAGTAGATCTACCACAATTAAGCAGAGTTGCATGCAACCCTAGACATAGGGCGACATAAATCTGCCGGATTAGGGTCAAACCTAATATGGGGAACCACAGATCGAATTAATGCAACCTAGGGAGTTAATTAATAAAGGAACTTTAATTACCAACTTAGGCCTAGTTGCTCTACGCCTCGACGGAGGGTTTAGCATAGTTAGGGATCTCTACGGATCAAGTCAAGTAAATAAATCATATAGTTCAAGGAATAATAATAAGTGAAGTCTAGGTGGATTCCCCATTGAGTATTGTCCTTATCAATTCGCTTTTCCCCAAAAATTTTCCCAATTTACTCTTTGTGCTTTCTTAGTTTAGTTTAGAATTAGTTTAAACAAACCCTCTTTTATTCTTAGGCTAGATAATAGAAAGGAAGTAAGTAATAGTACTTTTGGTTCCCTTAGGTACGATAACTCGGTCTTGCCACTAAACTATACTACTGTTCGATAGGTGCGCTTGCCTTTAAGGTCGTGATATTAGTTAGTTTTGGTGTGATCAGTCTTATAAATTTTATTACTTAATATCACGAGTCGTTATCATTTATTCTGATTCAATTTCATTTAGAATAACTTTACTAAAAGACGAAATCCTTTATACAAAATAGACTACATATACGGCCTAGCCCTGATGCTCAAAGCTTTAACTTTCTTAAGAAGCTCAGCTAGCTCTTGACCCCAGTCTGACTCTAACTCGTATTTCATACTCAGTACATCAGCCTGAACAGCTAAGGTCTACAGATGATCGGCTACTTCTAGTATCTGAGCCACTACTTTGCCCATGATGTAATCTCTCTCTCTGACCTGGTCTTGAGATAGACAAAACTGCTTCTTCCTTTGCTTATTATCTGACTCAGGAATTTGAATTTGGAGTTCACGACCCTGAAGCATCGACTCGAGCTCCTCCACCTTCCCCTTCAAATCCTCAATCCTCCCTAGGCTAGCTTTTAACTCCATTACAGAGTTACGACTGCGATGCTGATGTAGTGCCTTCTCTAACTCCGCTGTTCGAGCTCTTAGCATCTCCTTTTCACTTCGGACGTCATACAAGGTCTTTTTTAAAGCATCTTCTCGTGCTCGAGTATCATGGAACCTCCTCTCCCACTGATCGACCTTAACCTTTTCTTCTTGGATTTCTTAGCGCTATTGTTTTGAAGTTTTACCCAAACCGGTATTTCTCATCGATGTATACAATTCTTTATACTCAGTCTTCAGATCATCTAAGTCTTCTTCAGCCTTTCTCTTTCTCTTTCTTAACTTCTCAACCTCGTATTTCTGTACATCTATATCTAATCCCAAATGCATATTTTCCTCCTCTAGTTGTTCGATCTTCTTTCCTAACTCTGAATTTCTCCTTTCAAAATCCTGTTTTATAATTTTTAACTCAGAGGGAACTACTCGTAAATACTCTTCTATTGGCCGAACATCCTCCAAACTGGGCCTAGGGATATTGTCGTTAACTCTCCTACTCAACCATCCATTGTACTCAGGGGTCATCATTGGATCTGTGGTTAACCTTTTCATTCGATGAGTCTGATTCCAAGTATTAGAGATCTCCTTAACCCTTTTCTTGTAGTCTCCCCTATACAAAAACTCACATTGAGCAAGCCCATGAGTTGCCAGTATGAACTGTCTTGTTTCATATTGCCTAAGCACGAGCAAGAGAGCATATCCAATGGCACCCCAGATTCCAAGCAAAGGGGCCCAGTTTTCAACTCCCACGTCGGAAAAGAATTTCGTCTAAAACCAACCAAGGAGCCTTCCACTCAACGTCCTCTTCTTGAAGATTTTGAATGAGCGCTATCCAGTTTTCTTTTGATATATCATCTCTTCTGGGTGTAGCCGCTATCTCCTTTAGTAGGGAATAATTCTTAAAGAGAGCCCGATAACGAACCTTATCTACCTTCCAAAAATGACTGTGAAACCAAGCTAACAATAATTGCGCACACCCTATAAATTTGCCCTCGCCAGACTTTCTACATGTATTCAGAGACCTAAATGTCTCGACCAAAATCGCAGGAACCGGTGTGACCCCTTTGTCAAGTCGGTCGAAAAGATCTGTAACTGCCTCGTCAACATACCCCAATGCCCTAGGGAAAAGCATCAACCCGTAGACACTTAAAACAAAGACGTCAACTTTCTTTTTTAGATCAGGATGCGCTAGGATCAGATCCCGCAAATTCTTTTACGGAATACACTTACATTTTCCCTTTTGCTTGATCCTTGTCGTAATCCACTGTTCACTCATCCCTGTAATATTCATTAGTTTCTTCCAAAACGCCGGAACATAAGCAGCTCTCGAATAGGCCTTATTGACTTAAACCTTCGGGCAATGTAATAAGGCTGTATACTCCTCTACTGTAGGTACCAAATCTACCTTCCCGAATGTAAAACAACTATATGCAAGGTTCCAATACTGAGCGAGGGCCTGAAACAAGTGTTCATCCACTTTAATGTCGAGTAAGTAGGCAGATCTCCATAGTTACAGTAAAACAACTGTTTAGCCTCATCGTTCCACTGATACCATATCTCCTTCAATTTTTTAAGATTATTTTGGGTTACACTTATGCGAGTGTAATCACATAACTCTGATTTGTACCCTTCGGCTAGACTGTCCCCTTTCTCTAATTACTTTGTCTCTGACCATCTACGGATAACCGCATTATCTTCTACTTTGTCAAGGAATTCGTCCCCCATGCCAAGCTTTCTAACTCAGGAATCGAACACGAATCAACACCTTTTAAATATGAAATGATATGCAAACATGGCAAAATAAAACACAACAAGTTAGTATCATACCAGAAACATAACTCAAAGTAAAGAAAAGAGAAACAAACGCCTATCAGGGTGATCACTAGGGTTCGGTGAAGTTTTTCCTAGGGTAGGCCCTTAGGGTTTTCTACATGTGGCTCGGTTCTAGAGTTGAGGTACCTGAACCAGTAGATTTCTCGATCCTCACCCATTATAGGTTCATATGGACCGAGGTTAGTTTAGGGGGATACATTTCCCTATGGCTGCACGGAGATGAAAATCTCACGAAGATATAAGTACGGATGTATCCCGGAAGTGATCCACTATCCTGCACGGAGGTGAAAACCTCATGAAGGAAATAGCTTCTCACTCCCACTTAAAAGGTGTGACCATAACGGTCATGCAATATGATGCAGGAATATACAAAACTTGAAATTTAAAAACATGGATAATATGATGAAAACCATAACAAAAATAAATGAAATGCCATAAGAGGATCGTATGTTAAAACCAAGTTTTCAATTTTCAAAGAAACATAAAATAATCAATTTACGGCTTGACTCTCTTATTCGTCCCCAGTAGAGTCGCCAAGCTGTTAAAACCATTTTTTAATTTTGAAAAAATTGGGATCGACTTTAAAACGAGAATGGAGTCGCCACCAATCCTTTTTCGAGGTGTGATTGGGCCACCTTAAAATTGATTGCCCTAATAAAACATTTTGATTTATTAAAACAATAATTTTGGTTTACAAAATTTGAGAAAACGGATTCGGGAGTCAGTTAGGTACAAGGAAGGATTAGCACACTCGTAACGCCCAAAATTGGTACCTAATTGATTAATTAATGTTTTGGCGTCGGAAATTTAAAAATATTTTAAAATACGATCCTCCTATTTGAAAGAAAGCTTAAGTGAATCGAGTTGAAAATTAAGACCCTCTTATCTCTGCTCTCTCTGCAGGTCCCGGAGTCTGAAGGAATTCCGGCGCCGACCGACGCCTCCGGCCACCGCCTCCGGCCGTCGCCGGCCATCGTGAAATTTAAAAAAAAAGGTTTTTTTATTTTTATTATAAAAAATAAAAAAAGTATTTATATATGTTATAGATTTAAAAAAAAAGGGAAAAAATAATAGTAAATAAAAATAAAAACGAAAAAATAACCTTAGAATTTAGAGGTTTTACTTTTTTGCCTACTACTTTTGGTTGCTTGATGCGTTTTCTGCTCTGTTTTAGTGTTCAAATGTTATTTGTGTGTTCTCTATTCAGAAAAAAAGGATCCCCTTTACATTTGTTTTCGAAGGCTTTATATAGCCCTTTTTTTTACAACAGATTCCTGCTTGTTTGCAGGTACGAACGTGATGGAGAGGGACTCTCTCCGGAGGCGTGGTGCGCGACGTGTGGCGCACGTGGTGGCTGCTGTTGGGGTGTGCGGCGCAATGAGTGGCCACCCGCTGCTAAGGTTTCTAATTTCGGTTTAGGGGTGTTGGGCTAGTCTGATATTGGGCTTCGTTTGGGCTAAGGGTTTAGCTTAGGGGTATTGGGCTAGTCTGGTGTTGGGTTTAATTTTAGTTTCAAGGTGGTTTGGGCCCGGGCATAAGTTGGGCCGTACACCTAAGGTTTTTGACATTCACTAAAGCAGTAACTGGTGTTACCGTTTTGTTCATCTTGGTACACACTCTTTCATTATTTACCACTGCTCTATGTAAGCAACTTTTGTAAACGCAATTTGATAGAGCCTGAAATATTACAATTTTTGTCTCATGTCAAAATTAAGTTGAAAATATATACATTAATTTCGAATGTTGGTATAACTTTCATCATTGTCTTTAACATAAATAATAAACAAATTTATGCATATAAGATGGTATCAACCAATATTAATTCTAATGAAATTTTTGGTATCCAAAGATTGAACTAAAACTCCAAATATTATATTTGAAAATACACCACTCATAATTCATTTATATTTCTTTAGGTATCGGGTTTCTCACTTTTAACATTTTTATGATGGGATGCTTATCTTATTCATAATAAATATTCACAAAAAGAAAGAACTAATTATGCCTATTGAAGCAATACAACTTATGTTCATATAAGTTGTATTTTTTTTAATATCCTCGTTACTTTAAACATTTAAACAATAGACAAACTCCATCAAGAGTATTCAAATTCATTATTTATATGCAATAAATTGTATTAGTAGCCATTAAACTTGTTTTAGAAACTTTTTAAGCTGGCCAACCTTTTAAGAATACTACATCCAACCCACAACTTAAGTTGTACCTAAGATTGAACCGTATAGAGAAGAAATTATGAGACAAGGGGTCCACTTTTATCCTCTTTCATTTAGAAATTATCCCTTCCTCCAAGAAGAACTAGGTAAACGAGGACATAGTGTCAAAACTTTGTTCAAATGTCAAGGGTCACAGTTTAAAGCCTGTGACCATCGCACCAAATGTAGATGGGAATCATTTGGCTTGCAAGAACCGCCCCAATTCAATAAGCTATTGGAGAAGCTTGTCAGATTGAAGTCTAGTTGGCCCGATAATGAAGATATGACAACTTAGGCTATTTTGGGTAACTAATCTTAGAAGATTGATAAGAATCATATCTTGTAAAATTATATTAAATTTGATATGACATATCTTTTAAATCCCTAAAATCAAGGGATATGGTTAATCTCGTCCGTCGATGTAAATGTATCTTGACCATCGGTTTTGGGGGAGCTCAACTATAAATAGAGAGCCTTCCCCTCATTTGTACTCACTCCATTCATTGTTTCACTATTCTTTGTGAATAAGAGAATATTGAGAGCATTTACTCAAGCACTTTGTGTGTGTTCTTTCTGTTGTTCTTTTGAAGCTTCTTTTAGTATAAATCGCTCCCGCTCTACAAATTAGTGCATTAGAGGAGTTCTTAAGGAATCCTCACTTGAGTAAAGGCTGATTTAGGCGAGTTTGGACGAACAGATCGTCTAAGGTGGCACCGATCATGAGACAAAAGATCTAGCCTCGTGATAAGTGGTATCAGAGCTATTCGTTCGAAGGCACTGTTGGTATGTCGAAAGAAGAGTCCGAACAAATGTAGGCTAAAAAGTCTTTGGATGAGATGTTTTTGGCTGTTGAGGAATGTGTGGGTAAACTTGAGGAGTCTATGGAGGACGCAAAAGAGTCAGGCAATGCACTTGGGAAAGCATTGAGGACTTAAGGGAGTAGTCTAGGGACTTTGTGACCATGTGTCTTACTTTCCAAAGGGATAGCGTGCAAGAGTTGCTAGATTCCCAAAGGAAGAAGTTGACGGAGAGGAACAATGCTCTCGAAGCCATGGTGAAAGATTTAAATGAGGAAACAATGGCCTCGATGATGGCTTTAAGCATAAGAATAGAGGAGCTCGAGGGAGAGCTGGCCTTGTGTCGAGTAGCCGTGGGGAAAGGAGTGGCAAGTGCAGCACTCAGTTACGAGGATGTCCCGAAGCCAAAGTGTTTGTGGGGACAAGGTCTGCATGCGATATGGACAATTTCTTATGGAGGATGGAAAACTACTTTCATACCAAAGGCATCATGGATGATGCAGGTAAGGTAAACATTGCTTCAATATTTCTTACTGATATTGCGTTTTTATGGTGGCAAGGCAGGTCCACAGATAAAAAGCAAGGTGAGATTAGGACGTGACAAGAGTTCTAATGTGAGTTGAAGGGACAATTTTACCTAAAATTTACTGAGGAAGAAGCTCTGGCAAAGTTACAAGGGATAACGCAACAGGGCAAAGTGGGAGAATATGTCTGAGAGTTCAAGGAACTTATTCTCTAAGTTTCAGATGTGACTGAGAAAGAAGCATTACTTGCTTTTCAGAATGGATTGAAGCTGTAGGTTAAATAGGAGATGGAACAAAAAGGTGTCCAAAAGTTATCGGAAGCCATGACGGTAGCAGAATTCGTGGTCAAGCTTTGTCTAGGGAAAGATAACCTTAGGTCTTCTAAGTCAGAGGAAAAGGGCGTATGTGAAAAGGATCACAAGGAAGATGTTATTGATGGCAATGGCAACGTCGACAATGGTGGTAATGGGAAACCAAGAGTTGGGAAGAAGAAATCCAACAGGAAAAAGGACAAGTTGAAATGCTTTCTCTGCAACGGTCCACACATGTTGAAGAAATGTCCGAAGAAATTCGCACTTAAGAAAAAGCCAGTGGGTAAGGCCTTTAGACTTGGTTCGAGCGCAAGGGGTGTCAAAGCCAAAAAGGCCAAAACGAGAATAAGCCAGTGGAGTACTTCTTATGTCATGGTCCTCATAGGTTGCGGAAGTGTCCGAAGAAGTCTGTCATCGAAGAAGATGATGGAACAGACAATGAGCCCAAGAAGCTTAGTTCAAGCAAGAGAAAAGTCGAAGCCAAGAGGGCAAAGAAGAGTAGAAAAAGTAAGTAAAGTGCTTCTTGTACCGTGGTTTGCATGAATTACGGAACTGTCCAAAGCAAGTTGTAGACAAAGGAAAGGTAACGTCTGAGCTTGGTGAGTCATCGGAGGGGCTTCCATCCAAGGCAAAGGTGAGTTTGTCATCGAACTTAAAGGAAAAAGTTGCGACAAAAACAGTGAAGCTGGGACAAATGAGGCTTAATTCGAGTGAAGCGTCGGAATTGGCCGAGTCACCGATAAGGCTTCCACCTATCGGAGAGGTGGGTGGTGCATCAGACTTTAAAGGAAAAGAAATGATGCAAGTGAGACAGTTGACCAGAGTAAATGCCACGAGTAGGACGGTTTGAGTTAAGAAGTGACATAAGCCGAGGCAAAAGTCCCGAAAAAAGGGAAAGGCTAAGGCGTCGAGACGAGACCAATGCGAATCAAGTTAGTGTCATTCGGAAGTTGTAACGAGGGCGTTACGAGAATGGGTGGGGGAGAATGTTAATGGCCGTAGTTCAAAGCCCCTGACCATCGCACCAAATACATCTAATAAAGGTTTATTGTGTAGATGGGGATCATTTGGCCCGTAAAAACTAGCCCGATTCAATAAGTTATTGGAGAAGCCTGTCAGATTGGCCCAATAATGAAGATATGACAACTTAGGCTATTTTGGGTAACTAATCTTAGAAGATTGATATGAATCATAGCTTGTAAAGATTAGATTAGATTTGATATGTCATATATTGTAAATCCCTAAAATCAAGGGATATAGTTAATCTAGTCCGTCGATGTAAATGTATCTTCACCGTCGGTTTTGAGAGAGCTCAATTATAAATAGAGAGCCTTCCCCTCATTTGTACTCACTCCATTCATTATTTCACTATTCTTTGTGAATAAGAGAATATTGAGAGCATTTACTCAAACATTTTGTGTGCGTTCTTTTTGCTGTTCTTTTGAAGCTTCTTTTGACATAAATCGCTTCCGCTCTACAAATTGGTGCATTATAGGAGTTCTTAAGGAATCCTCACTTGAGTAAAGGCTAACTTAGGCGAGTTTAGACAAACGGATCACCTAAGGCTGCACGGATCGCGAGACGAAAAATCTAGCCCCGTGACACAAGTACAATGCCAACCTCTTAAAACTATTAGTTTAGAGATTCTCTGCTCTATCTGTAGTGTGAATTGTCCTCATTTTAGCAGCTTTCTACACCCTATACCGTATGAATTGCCCCTATTGTATTATTCAATATATTGTATAATTTAAATTTCTTCTTGATTTACATCAAACCAATCCATATGCAAATATACATTCTTTTACTAAAATTGTTTAATTCAATCATTAAAATATCATATATATATATATATATATATATATAATAATTTATATATGATGGCTCATAAAAATCAATTATCTTCACTTATGAAGGTGTTGTGATACAAATCTCTCATTTAGCGACCTAAAAATGAACATTCTTTTTAAGATTTTAATATAAATTTTAATTGAGATTTTAATATATATGATTATTGTGTGAAAATTCTATAGTGAGTGCATAAAATTTTTTTCAGATTTATTAAAAATTTTCAAATTTAACAAAATTTTTAACTTATATCGATGTTCAAAATTTTCACAAAAATATTTAAAAAGTTGGTCGATCTAAAAAATTTTAGTGTGAGCTTGGAGCCCACGGTACAATTTTCCTTGTTTTATGGTCATGGCAGGCCTTAGCGCCTTTTAAATGGTAAATTTTTGTTTGAATTCTGTAAAAATTGTAAAATTTTAAGTCGATGTAATAATAAAATTGCTTTCTGACTCTTAGAGTTTATGATTTAATATTAAAGATGAATGTGTCGCCAATGTTGACGACGAAAGCTCCTGGGATGGGAGTTAGAGAATGCCATTGATGATCTTGCTAACCTGAAGGCCACCCACCTGATCCTGACCAAGAATGATCGCGTGAGTACCGGTTCCTAAAGCCAAATCAGGTTTTGGGCATGGCGGATAAGGATTCAATCTCAAGATTGAGTCATTTCCTTGGAAGAAATCTCTCAAGTAAGCTCGGCCGAGTACCAGACTTAATCCCATGGCTTCATTCCTGGTAAACCTTCCTATCATTGAAACACATAGACATTCTATATTACATTTGTCTGGTTTATTTAAGATACTATATAGAATGGTGAGCTTTTACATGCCTAAAATGTCTAAAATCTTGACCCATTAGACTGACGAAATATTGTTCCACGATATTTGGACTGTCAGGGCAATATCGAAAAGACACAGTTTCTTTCCATGGCAGCTTGGAGGAAAACCTGCCAACGAAGCCACTCGAATATCCCGAGTTTTCTCCTATTTTTCTCTGTGCCTTTTGCTTCTCACAGAGTTGCATACGGAAGAACAAGTCCATGCACCGATGAGCTCTATCCACAAGCCCCGGATCCACCCCATGGTTTACAACCATAAAAACTCCTTGCTTCTTACATGCCTTATCCACAATGGTGGTGATCGGCACCAGAGAGGACAAATCCCAAGTCAATGGTTGGAACTACAAGCTGTGGGGCTTCCAGGCATGGTCTCTCGTGGTGTGGCCATATGAACTGAGATGGCATATCAGATTCAGATCCAAGGATTGATGCATCTAAAGCTGAAGGATGATGTTGGTTTTTTGTTCCAGAAGTAGATAAGAAATTAGACCTTTCACCAGGTGGAGGCATTGGCTAATATACAATGTACCATTTCAGTTGTGATTTGATTGTTTTTGTTTTGGCTTCGGGGAGAAGAAAAGAGAGCAACGGAGAGTTTAAATAAGGGTTAGATGCTGATATAATAGTTACGAAACATACATACAGTCAAATAATTTAAGTTAATGGTAGGTGAATTGAATCTGTGTGACATTATTTTTAATTAGCAAGTAGTATAAACTATGGTAGCCTTTTCTTAAGGGCATTATTTTCAAGCAGAGCAGTCGTTTTATCTACGCTTGTCAAATCAAACTGTTTTGTTTGTTTTATTTAAAGACACAAATACAATATAACACACTCATTTGATATGAATATGTTTGGATCATACAAGAATTTTGTATACACTATCAATCAATTAATTACAACTTGTTTAACATCCATCCATAAAATGTTCGGAAATTTCTTTTCTTGATTACATATATAATAAGATTAAACTTCTTTAAAACAGATGTGAACTCAAAAAGGACAAAATTGAAGATTATGGGGGACGCAAAGCACACCGACTACAAAAACCAACCAAATAGCTTTAACCATTGATTTTCTAACACACTTGGACAAGGTTTTGTTTCCCAGGGACGTAGGGTTCAAAGAGTGTTATCCAAGGATTTGGACCATACTGCATTACATCAGCCGCTCGTTCAAACTCTTCTCTTAGAACTTTAATGCTGAACTTGTCCACCACTCGACCAAGGTCATGAGATACCACAAAAGGATCCTCTATGCAGATTAAATGACGATCATTGCCAATTCTTCTTGTCCAGTCTTTTTCTCCCTTACTGCACAAATGGAGTCATCAAATTAAAAACGTTTTTGTTTTGTGGAATTCATTTATTTTATCCCCACCTACAACTATTTAGTCCTCAGTTTATGCAAAACCAAATATAGCATCTATGATCATTCGCAAATTGCAAGCCATTATAAAAGAGTGCACTCATGTTTCTCCCTGCTCAGAACTTACTACAGTAAATGGGATCTGTTAATAAAATAATTCATTCACCACAAGATGCAACTAATACCCAAAGAAGGTATTTAAAATGAAACCAGATACATGCATCTTAACTTGTACTTATAAGTTCAGAAACCATGAAAACATTTTATATTTTCACCTCAAACTTTATTAGCATTCCTGAAAGATAATAGTTTGCATCTCACCTGATCAAGCTTCCTGTGCGTACAGATATTACTGAATTTGCATAATCATGAATATATGCCCAATAGTTAAAGAATGCCCACACCAGTTGAGCAATAGTTTCCTGGTTAGAAGATCCAAAATTGCAAAGGTTTTCGACTTTATCAAAGTAAGCACACTCAACATCATCCACAGTGACAGAGAAGGTTGTCTCCATTCCCTGATAGAGAATTAGCAAATGAAAAATCTGAATAACTAACCCAAAAACATCTAGTCGTGGTAATTTTGCAAAAAAAAAAGAAAAAAACTTCTAAAGAAATGTTTCATGCAAAGGAATAAAGACCATGATATGTGTGACACGAAACTAACTTCATATGAATACGGACCATACAATTGCTCATAGGGAACAGAACCAACAATCACACACAAACCAGGCAGGTAAAAAATGACTGCAGCTCCTAACCAGTGAAAGATCAAAACCCATAATAAAATGTCCTTTTCTTTCAGTGACAGATTTTTCCATTCATTATATAACTCTCTTTCTTAAGTGTGCCACCCTTTCATTATATCACCCAATTCTTTCTACCATGCCAAAGCAATACAAGGTACTGGTAAACACACAGTTTATTGATCCTTTATCCTTAAAATATACAGCCAAATTTCAGAGCCTACTAGACAAGGCATGTAAAAAATAGTAATAAACAATAACAGAATAAAACCAAAAATGGTATATAAGAAAATAGGTTATCATGTAACCTTTACTATTTAGGAGAAGAAAATTTCTACCAACAATGTTGTAGCAAAGGTAGGGCAAAGTCCAAATACTAATTAAAAACAAAAATTGATATAGGAAGCAAAAAGCATACACACCTGCAAGCATGGAAGGATAGCAGGTCTACGTTGCTGTAAGAAATGAATGCACATCAAAACATACCTGCAAAGAAAATACTAGTTAAAAATAATAATTGATAAAAATAAATAAATAAATAACAAGAACAGGTGACTTTATAGCTGCAAGTTAATTTAAGCAATACCTGAAATGTGTCCTATCCTATCTCTAGATACATGAATCCTACCTAAATTGGCATCATCACAGCTTATACTTTTATCTATGTTTTTATTCATTTCAAAGCAAACCAAATAGACTAACCACAAACACCATTGAAATATGCTGCTCAGGAATGATGTTGCTAGCTATGGGAATAGCATTATAGTTGCAAATAACTCACGCATAGCTAGATAGAGTTCCTTGGTAGGTTGCATTCACTCCTCTGGACTTGGCCCAGTGTTTCACAATAAAAGCCAACTGCCGTAATCTTACATCGATCTTTGCATAATCTCGTAGAAGCCTTGTATTTACTACAGCCAAAACATTGTTTATGCATATGTCACAGGAAATTCCAGTCACTGGATCCATAAGCTTTACTATGGGGACCCTGGCACGAGTCAGTGCCTGTACATGAGGCCAACAGCAAGTTATACTCAATTTTACTGTAAAGTTTAACCATAAACAGTCTAAGCTTCAATTGCAATATTCTCCATACACATTATGAGTCTGAACTTCAAGAGCAAATTCTCTATACAGATTATGAAAGCATATCAGCTGGAAGTGACAACAAAAAGTAAGAAAGTTCAATGGAAACAGAAAAGGGGGGGGCTCAGAAGCCGCAACTTCTCAAACTAATATAAATCAGATGATGAATCTTAAGGGTTGTAAAATAGAGACTACTTAAGGGGCATGTACTAATCAAATTTCGGCAGAAGATTTTCGCATCTTAAATTATCATCCACTAAGGCAAACAAAAAAGAATGCATTAATTGCCACTTGTAATCAACCTATCAGGATTACAAACCTGCAGAGTGCACAAATTGCAATCATGGCTCATTAACATTGTCCTATTTAAAAGTAAAAATAAAAAACCAAAGTCCTAAGAAGCAGCTATGAATAAATAGAACAAATCAGTTGAAACAAAGCGAATTCAGAAAATTGCCATCTAAAATAAAACAAAACCGAAAATTTAAGCAAACATTATATATCAATTTGAAAGGAAAAAAATTATCGCTACACCACATATGTAGTTTATTACAATGAATTTTAGAGAAGGTAACACATATCAACCTGCACATTCTGAAGATTATCTGACTGCAAAATATCTGCCAACTTTAGCAAGATTTCAGACTTGTCATGAATGTCCTCATTAACCGCAAGGCAAATATCAATGTCACTCTTTGACACCCCAAAAGAGTTCTCACAAGATCCATAGAGATATAACCGTGCTTCTGGCCATTCTTTGCAAACTAGTTTCTCAAGTAATGCTAACAACTGTTTCTGCTTAGCTTTTTCTTCCACAGGAGGTATGAGTGACTCATAAATAGCAAGTAAAGGTGAATTTAACCTGAGGATATCACTGCGACAATCCGTCCACCTTTTTAACATTCTCTCCCTCTGGCTAAGTAGCCTTTGTCCCCTGTTATCTTTTCTGTATTCCTGATAAAAAAAAACACAAGTAATCCTGAATTCAAACATAGTCTAGCCTTTCACTAAGTAATAATGATGAACAGTCCAAAATTTTCAGTATGAAATTCTGACTGCCTAGACACAGTCCTCGGTGTATGATAAAACTCAAACTTCAAGGGCACTGATATGATGTGTTCAGACAAACATTATTTGGGCAATATTACCAACTAAATTTAAGATGTATTAAGCATACACTACCAAAATTACCTGTGACCATATAATTTCAATTATAATTCAGGCATCCACCTCAATCTTTTAACTCTCAGATCTCTCAAAGCTTCACAGATTATAGCAATTGATTCAAGGCAAAAAAAAGTAACAGAAGTAAGAAAATAAGTCTACCTTCTCCCGATGATGCCGCTTCTTGTCATTCTTATCATCACATTCATCCTCAACCAACAAAGGTTCAACAAACTTTTCCTCAATTTCATCCACTTCGCCACCATCTTCTCTTCTAGGCTTATCACGCTTTGAAAACCCATTTGCACCACCATCCATTTGCAATTCCAAAAAAGGCCCTTCAATCTCGGTCACTGAAACAGACTGCGGATTACTCCCTGCCGGCAGCACAGGGTGATCAAGCTGTCCACGAAGTCTCGTTTCATTGTCATAACTCAAATGACCCAATTCAGCTTCTAATTTATTTACACTGTGCTCAACATGTCTCTTATTTTTTCCGAAATCCCGATTTCCTCTTCCTCCTCTTCTAGGCTTTCCTGAAAACCCGGGAGGCGGTCTTGGAGTTTCAGCAGAAGGGGTAGACCTACAATTCCCACCATGCTGCTGTTGCTTTCCTCTTTCATCAGAATTTCGACGTTGGAAAAAGTATGGACTCGAATTTGGATTGGAATTAAGCCGCGAGCTAGATTGCTGATTTGAAAATTTCAAATTCGAATTTGGAAGCACGCCATCGGGCTTTGGTAGGGTTTGAATATCACTAGGAAAAGAACCAAAGACGAGTTTTTGTTCTCGATGCTTTAGCTGGGTCAGATTCGGGATTACGTGATTGTTATTACTGTCTATCCTTGAAAGCCCTATCCTTCTCAAGTCATCCACTAAAGCTTCTTGATTAAAGGCAATTTGGTTTCCCGGAGAAAACCAAGGGTTTTGGCGAGGCCCTATCAAATTAGGATCGAAGGGCGGAGAGAGATTGTGGGGCCAAGGACCAGGGAGATCGCGTCCATTCGGTGACCAAGATGGTGAGAAAGGGAGTGTGGGCTCCACTGCTTGAACGGCAGGATCAATGGCGAGCGATTGAGCTTGCGGTTGAGGCACGGTCATGGGAGCCACTCTAGGGCGTAATGGAGATTGTTGTGGAGGATGATGCGATTGGGGCTTTTGGAGTAAAGAAAGGAGGAATTCGCCACCGTTGGCAGTCAGTGGCGGTGGCGCATCCCCTCCACAGCCGGTCATCGAAGTCCGTTCCTCTGGAGTTTTACACTTGAGAGAGAAATAATGGAAAGAGGGAGTGAATGATGAATTGCCAAAAGGAGACTTGGAAACTCTCAGCTTATCTGGTTAAAAAAACTATTGTGTTAATTTTGGTGCCGTATTTTTCCTTTGCTCCAGTCAGCATGACTGACACTAGCTCACCTGCTTCCTCATTGGTAACCAATGAGAAGCCCCCGTTTATAATTCTTTAATTTTTCCAAAACATATAAATAATTAAATATTGTTATACAGGTTTTTTAATTAGTAAAAAACGTTACAATTTAATAAATCTAGATAGTTTATCAAAACAGATAAACCCAGAGAAATACTACAACTCTAGACAACAAATGTGATGACAGGCTGATAAGTGGATGATACTTAAAATTGTGCTAATGAGTCTTAATTTATTATATAGGTATTATTATTAATGTAGGAGTTCATGAGTTTAAGTGTATTAAATCACATTATCCTTTTATTTAGGGGTGAATAAAACTTGATTCAATTTGAAAAATCGAAAAATATTTAAAGTTTTAGTTAACCGAATCGAGTTGTTTGAGTTATTTGAGTCAACTCAAATAAGTAATTCAAGTTTTAAGTTGAAGTCGAGTTGAATTTTATAATTTTAATAACAAATTAGTGTAAATATCCTTTTAGCCCCGTTCAATTTAAAAAAAATACAAATTAACCTCTCTTTCAACAAAAAAATTACAAAATAATTTTTAAAATTCTAAATATTTATAAAAATCCTAAAATTTATATTTTAAAAAAAATCTAAAGAATATATAAAGAAAGTTAAAATTTTAAAAATTTTCTAAAATAATAATTTTTGGATTAAATAAGTTAATTAATGATTCAAGGGAATTAGTTATATTGTGATAAGATTTTAATTTGACATGTTTAATTTTTTAATTTAACTCTAACAATTCACTCAATTCGGTTCGACAATTTTTTAATTTAACTCTAACAATTCACTCAATTCGGTTCGACTTAACTCGAATTTCATTTCACTAGACTCGATTTGAAAAAGAATTCAAATAGAGTTAGGATGATAAAATAGGACTCGTCAACTCTATTAACTTAAATTTTTTCACTCAATTAGATCGAACGTTACCCTTACTCTTATTTATGGATTGAGGAACTATAAGTAATTCAAAACATTGTCATATTATTAAAAAAAAATGTGCTCATTAAATATAGAAAGTTGGATTGTAGTAAATGAAAATCTTTGGACCAATATTTATAGAGCCTTTACAAGACATTTTCCGAAGGAAGATGTACAAGTGATTATTAGTGGCAATTATGGTCACATATTACATTCTTGGCAAGTTTTAGACTATTTATTAATGGTCCCAATATTGCAACACCATCCTCAGTAGATTTGTCTTATGGTGTTTCATGGCAATTTAAAAAACAATATATTAATTTTATTTTAATATTTTTTATCGTTAGTTTATTTTTAATGTCATCGTAAGGGGAGATTATAGTTAGTCTGAAACACCAATCAAATAAATCAATATTAGTAACAAAAAGTAGAGAGAAAATGAGACAAAAGGCAGCAAAATTAAATATTTATAATAAAAATAATTAATTATCATTTTTAACAATAATATTGAATTAGTTATTGTTGCTAGTATGGGCAGCTTAGTTCACAGGGTTGATTTGGCAGCAGCAGCCTCATAATTAACACAGCGACAGCAAGTGTCGACAAATTCCTTGATGCTCTTAAGCAGTGCTTCCGCCTTCAACGGATCGAAAATTTCAATCCCATGGCAACCTCCTTCAGCGAACTCCGCCACCACTTCCACCCCACGCGCCTCCAGCACTTTCACCAACTCCCTCTGCTTGTCAATTAGTGGATCCCCTCCGTGGCCTGTCACTAAGCACCGTGTCAGCCGTCCCATCTTCTCCTTAAGGAACTCGTCAGCCCTCATCGGGTTGCAAAACTCATGATCCCGGTCAGCTCCCTCGGGCAAAGCCAAGGACCACATCAGATCATTAGCTGGTAAAGGCAAGATCCTGTCATTGACGAATCGCTTCTCCGATTCAGTCCTTTCCACCCCACTGAAGTAGGGCTGATTCATTATCAGCCCTATGATTTTCACAGGCGAGGTATCGATGTCCAACGCACGTAAAGCTGCATGGAAAACCATGTTGCCGCCTGCACTAGAACCAATCAGAAAACACTTGGAAAAATCTACATACTCTTTTAACCACGGATCACAGCCGTTGACGTCCATCGCCTGGTCCCGGACCCACATGATGGTTTCAACGGCATCATCGTATGCAGCCGGAAGGCGATGCTCTGGTGCCAGACGGTATTCGAGAGAGAGGACTACGGCTGGGAGTTTAACTGCCTTGACACTGCATGCATCGTGGAAAGGACGAGAAGTAGCACTGAAGAGGATAAAGCCGCCACCATGAAAGTGTATTAAGAGAGGGAGCTTATGATTGGTGTTTGGTGGTGGAATTGGTGGCCTATAGAGACGAATGAAGGTTTTGTTTTGGGGATTCAGAGGGGTGTCCTTGAAGAAGGCGAGTTGAGATGTGTTGGAACCGGTGCTTTCTTCTTCTGTAATTGAAACTGAAGGGAAAAGAGATTGTCGAGTGAGTGACCCATCTGGATTTTGGACAATTTTGAGTAACTTGAAGGGATCAATGGATGGTGCTGAAGTAGAGGATTGATCTTCCATGGATTTCAGACAGCTCGAATGGGATGAGTGAGAATGCGGTTTATGAAGATAAAAGTTGTAGCAAACTCAAAATACCTACTTATGACAACAATTATTAATCGAAATAAATATCATTACATACCGTGTCTAATAAATAATTAATATTTTTAAAATAAATTTTTTATTTCTAATAATAGAGTACAATCTTATATCATAATATAAAGACAAATATGTTAATTGTGAAGTACTAGCTAGGAAATATACTATTGCAAAAATAAACATTTGCCATTGATAGAATAAATAAATTAAGAATAAATAAATAAAATAATCACTGTGTTGTGAAAAACTACTATTTTAGAAGTAAATTCGTCTTAATTGGTGTAATTGTGTAGTGGATGTCATTCCCAATGTTAACAAAGTATTTCAATATTCGTACACCTGAATAAAGAAGGTAGAACATAACTAAAATTGTTTTTCTCAAAAGTATTCAAAAAAGTAAACTTGGTTGGAAATTTAATCGAAAAAGCTTTTTTGAACAGAAAACAAGCGAGTTAAGAAAAGCAAATAAGAGATTGATGTTTGCTTGTTGTTGTGTAAAATGAGAAAATAGTATGCTATTGATATTGTTTTATGAATGGGCAAAATAATAAAATAGCAATGTTAGTTTTAAAAAATAGCAGAGAATTTTCCTCAATCGAAAATATTCTATAACAACCAGAATATTTTCTGTAACTAAAAAAATATTTCTGATAAAAGAAACAAAAAATTTATTTAAAAAAATATACAAGATAAGTGTTAACACGGATACGAACAACGACAATAGTGTGCATCTGTTGAGCCTTTAACCCCAATTTACTCAATAAAATTTAGAGACAAAGCTATATTTAAACTCCTTTAAAAATCTTTTCTCAACCAATGTATAGGATTATCCACTGTAACAGCCTAAAATTTCAGTGGTGTCGGAACAGTGATTCGAGATCACTAAATTCGACAAGTACGATTAGGAAATTAAAATAAAATAGTATTTAGAAGTGAATAAAATATTAGAAATATTTTATTAGGTTAAATTAAAATTTAAAAGAGAAATTATTAAATAAATTAAGTCAAAAATGAGGTATCGAGGCCCGATATAGTGAAATCGAGCCGAAAATATTTTTATAAATATTTATGGAGTATTAGTAATGTGGTGTTAAAATTTCGTTAAAAAATTTTATCGTTTGGACGGTTAATTAAATAAAAAGGACTAAACTGTAACAAATGCAAAATTTGCTAGAAGGATTAAATAGCTCAAGTGTTAGAATCAAGGGGGTTTAGAGGGAAATTAAGCCTAAAAGTGAATTGGTTGGACGGCAAGGTCAAGAAAATCAGCAGAAAAATAAGGGAAATAAGGGCAAAATTGGAAATTTTATAATTTTAACATATAAAATAAGGACAAAAGTGAGAAATCTAGAGATCTCTTCATATTTTCTCAGAAAAAACGCCATAGGAGGTCTGGAGAAGGCTGGTTATTCATATTTTTACATCATGTGAGTTTAATTCTTGCTTTTTCTTGATAATTTTTATGTTTTTATGACTTTTACAACTAGGTCCACTTATAGAATTCATTAGTTTTTGATTTGGTGGGTGAAATTGGAAGTTACCCTAGCTGATTAAGGGAAGTTTATGATGAACTATTATGAAATTTAAGTTCTAATTTCATATTAAGGTGGTTTTATTAAGTGAATTTGATAGAAAATGGTATTTAGGACCTAATTGTGAAAAAGTTGTGAATTAGAGGTTGGTGTTGAAATTCAGAATATGAAAGGTTGTGGAATAGTTTATAATGATAAAATAAAGTGTTAATTGAGAAAAATTAGTTCAATTGATGGGTGAATTGAGCAGGGACTAAATTGTAAAAACTGTAAATTTTGGGGTAAAAGTGCAATTTCGAAAGTTGAACAGCATAAATTGTGAAGTGAAATAGAAACCAAATAAATGCTAATGAGTGAAAATATTTTACATTATAGATCAAGAATCCAAAGAAGAACGAGGAAAAGAAAAAGTTGCGGAATAGTCCCTGAATTTCAATATCTTCTACAAATCAACCGGGTAAGTTCATATGGTTAAATTTTCATGCTTAATTGTGAATAATTGAATGATGTAATGTGTTATTAAATATGAATTTGTCATGGAATTGTGGAAATTGTGATAAAATGGAATAATAGAGGCGATAATTCAAATTGGGAAAAACGCAGAATTGAGTACGTTCATATCGTGTCATGAGATGAATTGAAGGATAAGACCATGATTGTTCCATGGAAAAGTGTGAAATGTAGGTATGGTATCATCCATACTGAGTTGCGAAATGTAGGTATGGTATTATCAAATCCATACTGAGTTAAGAAATGTAGGTATGGCATTTCCCATACCGAGTTGTAAAATGTAGGTATGGTATTTCAATGAGGAAAACCATACTGAGATATGAATCGTGGCACTGAACAACGACGTACTCAATTTCATAAGCCGTTTCCTAATTTGATATTAAGAAATACAAGAGAAGTGAACCAAATGAAAGAGATTAAGTAGTTGTTAATGTTGAGCTCAACTATGTAAAGTATTGTAACAGTGGTTGTGAATGGCAGGAAACTTTAGTAAATGTTTGGTATTATTTGGAATTATTATATTTGGTAAGCATTACTTTTAAACATATGAACTTACTAAGCTTCAATAAGCTTACTTGTGTGTGGTTGACATTGTTATGTAGATTGAACTGAAGTGAAGTTGGTAGATCGGATCAACACAACAAGGCACACTATCCAGATCAATTCCGGTAGCTTTTGTTTTATGGTTATAGATTTATATGGCATGTATAGAGTTTAAATGAAGTGAAGTAAGGATGTTATAACCTAGTTAACAATATTTTGTACTAAAACAGTTTTTAGTTAATAGCAGTAGTTCAACTTTGGAAATTCACTATAAATCATGGAAATTGAATTAGAGGTTGGATAAGATATGGAATTAAATCCCATTGAATCTAGTTTCACATAGATGAAACGGTGTAAGCAAAAGAGTTTTATATTAGGAGATATTTGAATTTATGTGAGACAAGGTCAGAGTAATTTCGAGCTCCCCTGTTATGACTTTAGAAATTCACTAAAAATTGTAAAAAAATAATTAAGAGCCTTGCTATATATGTCCAGATTCCTTATTGAGTCTAGTTTTAAGGAAAATAAACGGCATAGTCATTTGAACTCTGTACAGAGAGAAAACTGATTCGTAATGGACAGAGGTCAAAACAGTTGAGCACTGAAACAGGGGAGACTTTAACTAATAAACTGTACTAATTGGCCCAATCAAAAATTCTGGAAAAAAATTAGTAGATAGATATATGAGTCTATTTTCTGGGAAAATTTACGGATTTCAATTTCGAGTTTTATAACTCGAGATATGATTTTTTTTTAGCGGCTATGATGCAGATAAACAGCTTATTCCGAAAGCTAAAGTAAATGGTTTGAAAATTGTTTAAGTGATTAATTAAGTTTATTAACACCTCAAACTCGACTCCGGCAACGGTCTCGGGTATGGGGGCGTTACATTTATTGGTATCAGAGCTTGGTTTAGTCGATTCTCGGAACGAATGTGATGCGTAAAATGATTAGAAATACATGCCATATAAATCTGTGATAGTGTGATGTGAATGATCCGATCTAACTACTAATTTTTGTTATAGATTGTAAAGATGTCTAATAGACCGGAGGGTGCTGGTCCAGAAGAGGAAGTTAATAGTAGAATACAGACTTCTGAGCAGGGAACAAGTGGTAATATTCCGATTTCTTTGATGAGAGAGGCAGAACTTAAAAATATGATTTACGGGTTAATGAATCAGTGGTATAGTGAAACAATACAAGGAAGAAGTCAGGCACAACCACCACCTCCTCCCCCTACTATACCACCAGTTACAACTCCGGTTGCTCCTCCTTTAATGGATGAATCTAGCAAAAGAACACCGATTGAAAAACTTAGAAAGTTCGGAGCTGAAGAATTTCGAGGGAGATCGGATGATGATCCAGTTAAAGCAGAGTATTGGTTAAAGAGTTTGGAGAGAGTTTTTAAACAGATGATGTGTTCTCCGGAGGACTATTTGAGGTGTGCAGTTTCATTATTGAAAGAAGAAGCATATAATTGGTGGGAAACCATTGAGGCAGTGGTATCTGCAGATAAACTTACCTGGGAATTCTTCCAAATTGAGTTTAAAAAGAAGTATGTGGGAAAGAGATATTTAGATAAGAAGAAGAGGGAATTTCTTGATCTTCGACAAGGGAATAAAACAGTAGCTGAATATGAAAGAGAATTTGTGTATCTCAGTAGATATGCTCGGGATGTTGTACCGACAGAGGAAGAAATGTGCATTAGATTCGAAGAAGGGCTTAATGATGAAATCAGAATGATGATTGGAGGCACAGAGATTCGAGAATTTGTGGTTCTATCTGATCGAGCTCAAAAGATGGAAGAAGTGTACAACAGAAAGATGCAAAGAGAAAGAAGAGGTAAAGAGGTATACAAAAGAAGTTTCTCTAGACCAACTTCGACTTTTCCGGCTAAAAAGTTCAGAGACGATTCTAGTCGATCTGTTACAATTCCGGAACGATCGAATAAAAGTAAAACAACTCAGCGGGATGTTGGGATAACTAATAAACCAGCAGCCAGTGCTAGTAGTGTGCAAAATATTCCAAGACTTAGATGCAAAAGTTGTGGTAGATTTCATATTGGCGAATGCTGGGGAAGAGTCGGAGCTTGTTATAAATGTGGTGGAACTGACCATTTTATTCGGGACTGTCCTCAATTGTCAAAAGAAGATAAAGAACAAGGTGAGAAGCAAGCAAATACTCCTCAGAAAAGTAGACGCTCGGGTCAAAGTAGTGCTGCTGGGACTGCTCGTTCTACAGCTCGATCAGAAACAATGGCACCTGCACGTACATATGCTATCCGGGCAAGGGAAGAAGCTTCTGCTCCAGATGTGATAGCTGGTATTTTCTATCTTTTTGATGATTCTGTGTATGCTTTAATTGATCCTGGATCTACGCATTCATATATTTGCACTGCATTAGTGTTAGAAAAGAAAATGGCTGTTGAGTCCACTGACTTTGATGTGCAAGTCACTAATCCGTTAGGGCAAAGTGTGTTAGTTAATTTAATATGTCGGAATTGTCCACTGAAAATTCAAGGCTGTGAATTCTCTGCTGATTTAATGTTGTTACCTTTCCAAGAATTTGATGTTATTCTTGGAATGGATTGGTTGATTAAACACGATGCCATAGTAAATTGTAGAGAAAAACGGATTGATTTAAAATGTCAAACAGGAGAAATAGTTTCAGCTGAGTTTGGAGATAAAAAGAATGATGTCAAAATTATTTCAGCCTTTACAGCTCAGAAATTGATTCGGAAGGGTAATGAAGCATTTTTAGCTTATATTCTTGATACTCGGAGTTCTGAATTGAAGATGGAACAATTGCCAGTTGTTAAAGAGTTTACTGATGTATTTCCTGAGGAATTACCTGGTTTACCCCCAGATCGTGAGGTTGAATTCGTAATCGATGTGATTCCGGGTACAGCTCCGATATCAATAACACCGTATAGAATGGCACCAGCTGAATTAAGAGAATTGAAGACACAGTTGCAGGAGTTGCTAGACAAGGGATTTATTAGACCAAGTATGTCACCTTGGGGTGCACCAGTCTTGTTTGTGAAAAAGAAAGACGGATCTTTAAGGCTCTGTATAGATTACCGGCAATTGAACAGGGTTACGATTAAAAACAAATATCCTCTGCCTCGTATTGATGATTTGTTTGATCAGTTGAAAGGTGCTGCTGTATTCTCGAAGATAGATCTCCGGTCTGGGTATTATCAGCTGAAAGTTAAAGATTGTGATGTACCAAAAACTGCCTTTAGAACTCGGTATGGACATTACGAGTTTCTGGTAATGCCTTTTGGTTTAACTAATGCCCCTGCTGCATTTATGGACTTAATGAATTGGATTTTTCAACCTTATTTAGATAGATTTGTGGTTGTGTTTATTGATGATATACTGATCTATTCAAAATCAGAATTGGAGCATGCTCAGCACTTGAGAATTGTGCTACAGATTTTGCGAGAAAAACAGTTGTATGCAAAGTTTAGCAAATGTGAATTCTGGCTCCACGAGGTTGGATTTTTGGGTCATATAGTTTCAGCTGAAGGGATTCGGGTGGATCCGAGTAAAGTATCTGCAGTGGTGAATTGGAAAACTCCAAAGAATGTAACTGAGGTGCGAAGTTTCCTAGGTTTGGCAGGATATTACCGCCGATTTGTTAAGAATTTCTCGATGATTGCTTCGCCTATGACACGACTGCTACAGAAGAATGTTGAATTTGTGTGGTCTGATGAATGTCAGCAGAGTTTTGATCAATTGAAGAAAATGTTAACAGAAGCCCCAGTGTTAACTCAACCAGAATCAGGTGTACCGTATGTTATATACAGTGATGCATCTAAGAATGGCTTAGGTTGTGTTTTAATGCAGTTGGGGAAAGTAGTGGCTTATGCTTCTCGACAGTTAAAATCGAATGAGAAAAATTATCCCACACATGATTTGGAGTTAGCTGCAATTGTTTTTGCTTTGAAAATCTGGAGACACTATTTATATGGTGAAAAATGTTATGTGTATACCGATCATAAAAGTTTGAAGTATTTGATGACTCAGAAAGAGTTAAATCTGAGACAGAGAAGATGGCTTGAATTATTAAAAGATTATGACCTTGTTATCGATTACCATCCGGGGAAGGCTAATGTAGTTGCTGACGCACTTAGTCGGAAATCATCTTTGTTTGCACTCTGGTCAATGAATGCCTATTTGTTCATTAATGAAGACGGATCGGTAATAGCGGAATTGAAAGCCAAGCCTGTATTTTTCCAACGAATCCAGAAATTGCAAGATGATGATCCGAAGTTAGTGTTAAAGAAACAAGAAGCACGAGACAAGTCGGAATCAGAGTATAGCATTGATGAAAGTGGTATGTTGTACTATCGTAATAGAATCTATATTCCGAATAATTTAGATTTGAAAAATGATATTCTTTCTGAGGCTCATAGCAGTAGATATTCTATTCATCCCGGTAGTACAAAGATGTATTGTGATTTGAAAAGGATGTATTGGTGGCCTGGTATGAAAAGGGAAATTTGTGAATTTGTAGCAAAATGTCTGATATGTCAACAGGTGAAAGCAGAACATCAGGTGCCAACGGGTTTGTTACAACCTATTATGATTCCAGAATGGAAATGGGAACACGTTACGATGGATTTTGTATCCGGGTTACCAGTAACTCCGAAGAAGAAAGATTCTATCTGGGTAATTGTCGATAGATTGACAAAATCAGCACATTTTATCCCAGTCAAAGCGGACTTTCCACTGGAGAAGTTGGCAGAACTATATATTTCCGAGATTGTGAGATTACATGGGGTTCCAACATCCATTATTTCCGATCGAGATCCGAGATTTACATCAAGGTTTTGGAGTAAGCTACAGAAAGCTTTGGGTACAAAACTAAATTTCAGCACCGCTTTTCATCCTCAAACTGATGGGCAATCAGAGCGAGTAATTCAAATTTTGGAAGATATGTTGAGGTGCTGTATACTTGAGTTTGGCGGCAGCTGGGAAAGATATTTACCTCTAGCCGAGTTTGCTTATAATAACAGCTATCAATCCAGCATAAAAATGGCACCATTTGAAGCTCTATATGGAAGAAAATGTAAAACTCCATTGTATTGGTCAGAATTGAGTGAATCCAAGTTGGTGGGGGTCGATTTAATTCGGGAAACTGAAGAGAAGGTTCGTATTATTCGAGATTGTCTGAAAGCTGCTTCCGATCGTCAGAAATCATATGCTGACTTGAAAAGAAGAGAAATAGAGTTTAATGTTGGTGATCGAGTGTTTTTAAAAGTTTCACCATGGAAGAAAGTATTACGGTTCGGAAGAAAAGGAAAATTAAGTCCAAGATTTATTGGACCATACGAGATCATTGAAAGAATCGGTCCTGTAGCATATCGATTAGCTCTGCCTCCTGAACTGGAAAAGATTCATAATGTGTTCCACGTGTCTATGTTGAGACGTTATAGATCAGACCCTTCTCACGTGATTTCGCACACCGAAATTGAGCTTCAACCAGATATGACTTATTCAGAAGAGCCAGTAAAGATTTTAGCTCGGGAAGTTAAAGAATTACGAAACAAACGTGTGCCATTAGTTAAGGTATTATGGCATCGACATGGGTCGGAGGAGGCAACCTGGGAAACCGAAAAATCAATGAGGTCACAATATCCAAATCTATTCTCAGGTAAGAAATTTCGAGGACGAAATTTCCAAAAAAGGGGGGGAGAACTGTAACAGCCTAAAATTTCAGTGGTGTCGGAACAGTGATTCGAGATCACTAAATTCGACAAGTACGATTAGGAAATTAAAATAAAATAGTATTTAGAAGTGAATAAAATATTAGAAATATTTTATTAGGTTAAATTAAAATTTAAAAGAGAAATTATTAAATAAATTAAGTCAAAAATGAGGTATCGAGGCCCGATATAGTGAAATCGAGCCGAAAATATTTTTATAAATATTTATGGAGTATTAGTAATGTGGTGTTAAAATTTCGTTAAAAAATTTTATCGTTTGGACGGTTAATTAAATAAAAAGGACTAAACTGTAACAAATGCAAAATTTGCTAGAAGGATTAAATAGCTCAAGTGTTAGAATCAAGGGGGTTTAGAGGGAAATTAAGCCTAAAAGTGAATTGGTTGGACGGCAAGGTCAAGAAAATCAGCAGAAAAATAAGGGAAATAAGGGCAAAATTGGAAATTTTATAATTTTAACATATAAAATAAGGACAAAAGTGAGAAATCTAGAGATCTCTTCATATTTTCTCAGAAAAAACGCCATAGGAGGTCTGGAGAAGGCTGGTTATTCATATTTTTACATCATGTGAGTTTAATTCTTGCTTTTTCTTGATAATTTTTATGTTTTTATGACTTTTACAACTAGGTCCACTTATAGAATTCATTAGTTTTTGATTTGGTGGGTGAAATTGGAAGTTACCCTAGCTGATTAAGGGAAGTTTATGATGAACTATTATGAAATTTAAGTTCTAATTTCATATTAAGGTGGTTTTATTAAGTGAATTTGATAGAAAATGGTATTTAGGACCTAATTGTGAAAAAGTTGTGAATTAGAGGTTGGTGTTGAAATTCAGAATATGAAAGGTTGTGGAATAGTTTATAATGATAAAATAAAGTGTTAATTGAGAAAAATTAGTTCAATTGATGGGTGAATTGAGCAGGGACTAAATTGTAAAAACTGTAAATTTTGGGGTAAAAGTGCAATTTCGAAAGTTGAACAGCATAAATTGTGAAGTGAAATAGAAACCAAATAAATGCTAATGAGTGAAAATATTTTACATTATAGATCAAGAATCCAAAGAAGAACGAGGAAAAGAAAAAGTTGCGGAATAGTCCCTGAATTTCAATATCTTCTACAAATCAACCGGGTAAGTTCATATGGTTAAATTTTCATGCTTAATTGTGAATAATTGAATGATGTAATGTGTTATTAAATATGAATTTGTCATGGAATTGTGGAAATTGTGATAAAATGGAATAATAGAGGCGATAATTCAAATTGGGAAAAACGCAGAATTGAGTACGTTCATATCGTGTCATGAGATGAATTGAAGGATAAGACCATGATTGTTCCATGGAAAAGTGTGAAATGTAGGTATGGTATCATCCATACTGAGTTGCGAAATGTAGGTATGGTATTATCAAATCCATACTGAGTTAAGAAATGTAGGTATGGCATTTCCCATACCGAGTTGTAAAATGTAGGTATGGTATTTCAATGAGGAAAACCATACTGAGATATGAATCGTGGCACTGAACAACGACGTACTCAATTTCATAAGCCGTTTCCTAATTTGATATTAAGAAATACAAGAGAAGTGAACCAAATGAAAGAGATTAAGTAGTTGTTAATGTTGAGCTCAACTATGTAAAGTATTGTAACAATGGTTGTGAATGGCAGGAAACTTTAGTAAATGTTTGGTATTATTTGGAATTATTATATTTGGTAAGCATTACTTTTAAACATATGAACTTACTAAGCTTCAATAAGCTTACTTGTGTGTGGTTGACATTGTTATGTAGATTGAACTGAAGTGAAGTTGGTAGATCGGATCAACACAACAAGGCACACTATCCAGATCAATTCCGGTAGCTTTTGTTTTATGGTTATAGATTTATATGGCATGTATAGAGTTTAAATGAAGTGAAGTAAGGATGTTATAACCTAGTTAACAATATTTTGTACTAAAACAGTTTTTAGTTAATAGCAGTAGTTCAACTTTGGAAATTCACTATAAATCATGGAAATTGAATTAGAGGTTGGATAAGATATGGAATTAAATCCCATTGAATCTAGTTTCACATAGATGAAACGGTGTAAGCAAAAGAGTTTTATATTAGGAGATATTTGAATTTATGTGAGACAAGGTCAGAGTAATTTCGAGCTCCCCTGTTATGACTTTAGAAATTCACTAAAAATTGTAAAAAAATAATTAAGAGCCTTGCTATATATGTCCAGATTCCTTATTGAGTCTAGTTTTAAGGAAAATAAACGGCATAGTCATTTGAACTCTGTACAGAGAGAAAACTGATTCGTAATGGACAGAGGTCAAAACAGTTGAGCACTGAAACAGGGGAGACTTTAACTAATAAACTGTACTAATTGGCCCAATCAAAAATTCTGGAAAAAAATTAGTAGATAGATATATGAGTCTATTTTCTGGGAAAATTTACGGATTTCAATTTCGAGTTTTATAACTCGAGATATGATTTTTTTTAGCGGCTATGATGCAGATAAACAGCTTATTCCGAAAGCTAAAGTAAATGGTTTGAAAATTGTTTAAGTGATTAATTAAGTTTATTAACACCTCAAACTCGACTCCGGCAACGGTCTCGGGTATGGGGGCGTTACATTTATATTACCAACACAACTCATACCAAGCAAAAAGATGAGGTATGATCCTTTACTACGGGGTTATATTTCTCTTATCATCTCTTTCCTCTCAGGTTTCATTTGTTTTATTGAAAATGACTTCCTGAAATTTATTTCTAGAAATAACTTACTTTCTTGGAAAAACTAATATTTTCTAGTGTTTGGATGAACCTGTGTAAAATATTTTCTATTGTTTGACATGTTACCTTAAAATATTTTATAAAAGTTGTTTACAATAAAACAAACATACATTTGAGATTTTCTCATCTTTTCATTATTTAATTGAGTTTATTTTATATCTATAAATTTATATTTTGTATTGTTTTTGCATATATTAAAATTAATTTGTTAAATTCAGGTCCATACAACATTATCTTTTAATTACATGACTATTAAGTGAGTATTTTTTATTTGAAAATGTGACATCAACAAAATTGATAAAAAAATTTTAACAATGTTAAAAATTGGACTTGATTTTCAAATTTGAAAAGTAGAGGGACTAAATTATTGAAAATAAAAGTACAGGGATTAACTAAATTCTTAAAAATAAAAGTACAAGGATTAACTAAATTCTTAAAAGCAAAAGTATAAGGACTAAATTCTAAATTTGTGAAGAGTACATGGACTTATAGTATATTTTAATCTTTATATTATAAAACATTTATTATTAATATATCTATAATTGTAATAAATATTTATTATTAAAATATTAATATTTATTATTTTCAATAATTTTCTGTTAACTAAGTTGTTTTCAAAAATACAAAAAATAATTTTCGTAAATCATTTTACAATGAAACAAACGAAGTCTCAAGCACAAAGATAAAGTATTATTATTTATGGGGATTAATATCTTCCCCTTATTATCTCATTTTCATTCCTCATCAAGGAAAAGCATTGGAAAATAGATACTGTGATTGTTGGTATAATTAGTCCATCAAATTAACATATCTGATTTCTAACCTTTTGAAATTAAAATTTCTAGAAATTATAAAAATGAGATGCTGTCGTCATATATCCGGATGGTAATAAATAGATGGAGTGGAGTTTGGTAAAAATAATCAATTGATTCGAGCAACTACTACCAGTTTAGTTGGGTAGTTAATATAGCGCATTTACTCTTCATAAATGCTGCAGCTCATGGTTTTCTCGCGACTCTGTCTCATTCACATAATTGATCAAAGTTCGCTTTGGGCTGTTGTGGCTCCATGTGATTGATATTTTTTCAATATCTAAGAGATCCAAGTTATTGGGATGTTCAATTGCTATTTCCTTTTCACCACCTTAACCATGGATTTGCCTTTACTTAATTTGACTTATTACTGATTTTTAAAACGTAAATAATAACAAAAATGTCAATGAAAGAAGCAATGCTGAAAGTAAAATAATCACGGTAAAAGAGCAAAGGGGTTCAGATTTTAGCTTTGAGCGAGGTGAAAAGTTGAAGAATACTATTTCTCAAACAGAATTGCAGGCACATTCTATGGAGGAACCAAGTGCTAAGGGTCTGTTATTTATTGCTTAAAACAATACTTTTGGCTCCAAAAGTATTTAAAAAAAAAAACTGTGCAGAACAAATTGCTTTTAGTTGAAATTTTTTAACTTTTCAAAAGCTCTTTTGAAATGCACTTCTGAAAAAGAAAAATTAAAATTTTTAGCTTTTCTTCTCTTAAAATCACTTTTAGTGCTTAATTACTTTTTCACCCCTTCAATAACATAGTAATTTTTTTTCTTGGTGCTTAATTGCAAATGTGTTAAAATCGTTAATTGAAAATAAATAAAAAATTAAAATACTAATTACAAATATTTAATTGTTATATTTAAATATTTAAAATATAGTTTATATATTCTAATTAAATTTTATAAATAATTAATATTTATTGCTTTAAAATATTTAAAATTTATATTTTATATATTAAAATATTAACAAGTTATAATAAATTTTTTTATATGTTACTTAATAACATGTCTAAAATGGACATTTTATTTCTCAAAAACACTTTTTAACAACAATGTTAAATACTCAATTTTTAAACTAAACTTTTCAAAAGCACTTTTCAAAAATTCTTTTCTGCAGCACTTTTCAAAAGTATTGCCAAACTAACCCTAAGCCGGATCCATCTCAAACGATGAAGGCCCATTCGGGCAAAAAACCAAAGCGAGACCTTGAAATTGCGAAAAGCCCAATAATATAGAACACTTGTTAGGAATGAAACATCCAACTTTATTTCATGCCAAGATCATTAAACGCAATTACAATCGTTAATTGCAGTCACAGTCGCAGTCACCGCCCCACACCCAAGGCCCAAAGGAGCTCAAATGCTCATCACTCTCAACTTTTCATCTTAAGGCTTAAACCTAATAGGCATAGCTTTTCATATCAGCAAATGTCACTCGGCATCCAAAACGACAGAGAGAATCTCAATTCCTATCGCAATCAAATCTTTGTTCAACTCTCTCAATCTGACTGACCTCAGATTCTATCTCAACTCGTAGCCAAATTTATGCTACAAAACTCAAAGCAAAGGCACCTAAGAGTGTTTGAGAATCATTTTGCGATGGAACAAAACTGCGTATATTATGTGGATAACTTTTTCCATGCTTTATTTTTATTTTTATTTTTTTTTTGGGTGGGGGGGGGGGGGGGGAGGGGAGGGGGTATAATTTCTACCACTATAAACAAACACTGAGAAGAACCTTCTTATAACAGAAGAGACACCAATGTTTTTGGCTAACACATAGAGCTTCATCTTTCATTATTATCAATTCAGGACCTAATGTTTTTAAGATTTTAAGACACCAATGTTACTATATAATTGAATCAATGTGTCATAATGCAAAATAAAAGTCCGGGTCCAAGAGTTGTCCCCCGCTACTGAATTTCATGATCCATGGAACAAAAATCAGCTACTTTCTAAAAGGTAAATGACAAAAGGAAAAGGGACACATATATACACTGGGGCCTACAGGGGCAAAAAGAACAGTTAATTAAGCCTTAGGTATGGATTAAAGTGTATTAAGCCCACAAGAACAGAACAAATTTAATCAAGGGTCAAATAAAGTGGGGTTGATCCTTCAATCCTAAAACTCAACGTCTTTGTAGCTTTACATTTACCGTTAATCCTGGGATTCCTAAAACTCGGCATTATTGGTAGCAAGGGTCAAATGGAGTGGGGTTGATCCTAAAATCCTAAGTCATACATCTTGATAAGCATTCGTTAAAAAGGAGACTTTTAGACTCAAGTAAACACCTTAGAAAAGGAGAAAAAAAATACATTTCTAAGAACAAGCCAAGCAAGAAAGAGACCCACTTATGAGATAATGTAAGCAGCTTTCTTTTCTTCTTCTCCATTTTGGCAACTATTTGTTCTACATAAGCAAGAAGTAATGAAAATGGCCTACAGCTAGGTACAAACTCTACAGTTAAATCAAAAGGCTTGCTAGTATCAAAGAAATACAACACTCACCGCGCCTTCTTCCTGGATTTAAACAGGAAATTTGATGGCGGCGAAGGTGAAAACTCGAAAGGCAAATGCGGTGGCTCTGCCTCACCAGAAAGCATATCCACAATCTCTTTCATGGTAGGCCGCTTGCTTGGTGATCTTTGTAGACAAAGCAATGCAATGGTAATACAAAGCAATGCTTGATCTTTATCCAATGAATGAATAGAGGGATCAACAAGTTCCAAAAGCCTCCCGTTGTACGCCAGTTGCCTTGCCCAAGATATCAAATTTGCTCTCTCGAATTCTGACATCGGTGAGGCCGTGACTTGGAGAGGTCTACGACCGGATATTATGACCAAAACCAGAACCCCAAAGCTGTAAACATCGCATTTCTCTGAAAGCAAACCACCACCACCGTACTCAGGCGCAATGTAACAAACGGTTCCCCTCATACTCGGCGTGCTACTGATCCCACCGCTCTTCGGTATATCCCCACTAGCCCAATCTTGGCTATTTCTTCTACCGATTTTGAATTCACCACTAAATCCATCTAACCACCAATCAATGCTGCCTCTGCTGTTCTTTTTCTTTTTCCTTACTACCATTTCTTCATCTCTTTGCCACCAGAGTTCTCCATTGTTACTGGAACTAAGACCCCTTTTCTTCTTTTTCTTCTTCTTCTTAGTCAGTTCTTCACAAAATTCTTCTTTCCACCACTCTCTGGGCTTTCTGTTCCTCTCCTTCTTCCGAATCTTTTCCTTTTTATGCTCAACGCTGGAACTGGAAACCTTACTATCATTAATGTTATCGACTGAGCTTGGAGAAGTAAGCCATTCATTTTTGGGTCTTTCCTTTTTAATCTCATTCCCAATCCATTCCATTACATAGTCTTTAACTCTCCCCGATTCAGACCCAACCCCAGGATCCTGCTTCCACCACCAATCTCTTCTCGAACCACCCTTTTTGTGACCAGCTAAATCTCTCCCACTTTCCACACTGACCCTGTCAAAGAGTCCTTCAGATAAAACACTCCCTTTTTCCAGTCCCACCTCCGGTGACAAAGCCGGCGAAGCCTCAGAATCCAAAACTCTAAGCACACAGCTTTCCGGTGATCTATGGCTATCAGCAACAGTCAAACTCGCCCCTTCTTCGAAACCCGTCAAAACGCTCTCTGTTTCTTCTAAAATCGATCCGTTATCTTCTACAACATCTTTTTTCCTCAAAACTTCACCTTCTTCAAGCCCTTCGATTAGATCCTCCGTTTTCAATCTAGCAAGACCGAAATCACCAATCTTGGCGTTGAAATCTCCATCCAAAAGAATATTACTTGGCTTAATATCGCCGTGAATAACCGGCGGATCACAGAAATGATGGAGATACTCAAGCCCTTTAGCCACATCGGTTATAACACAAAATCTTCTACTCCACCCCATTAGCTCTTCGCATTTTCTATCCAGCAGCGCGTCTTGCACGCTCCGATTTTCCATTAATTCGTAAACCAGAACGAACCTTCTTCTTCTGGAATCTGAAGAGAACCCAATGAGAGGAACAATGTAGGGAGAATCCAAGGCGCGTGAGAGAGAGAGTTCGTTATGGAACTCACGCTCTCCTTGCAATGAATCTGTTGAGTTCATAACTTTGACTGCGAGTGGCTGGGGGGACGAGGGGAGAGATCCTTTGTAAACTGAGCCGAATCCGCCGTGCCCTAACCGGTTTGAAGGGGAGAAGGAGGAGGTGGCGCGGCGGAGGAGGGAGTATGAGAAGCGGCGGCAGTGACGATGACTTGAAGATTCCGATGGAGCTGTGCGGTTGCTGGAGAGCTTGCGGTAGATGAAGATGGTTAAGACGGTTAAAAGTATTATAGTTATGGTTACGGCTGCAGCGAGTAGTGGGGGAAGCAGGTGTATGTTTCTATGTAGGTGGTGGTGCTCCTGCGGTGGCGTCTCCACCGCAAATTCTGGAGGCGAAAACCGTGATGGCATGATTGTAAATAAGAAAGGAACCAAAGCGAAGTTAAGATTGCATTTAGCTTTCTTTTTCTTCTCCGTTTAGACTTTAGAAGGAGAATTTTCTGCCACTGACTGAATACTAGAAAAAAAGAATTTGTTTCTAATTTTGTTTTTAATTTTTAATTTATTTATTTTTATTGCGTCGGGATAAAGAGGGAGTGCTTGGGTGACAGATAGTGTGTGAACGTTGACGTGTCGGAATATAGTTGGAGGGTCACGAATCTGATTGTGACCGTTGAGTGAGGGGGTTTAATTGTCAATTTAGTGATAACTGATGCGATGCTGATGGGAGGTAGCGTGAAGGAAACGCGCCATTGGGATGAACATGGCAAGAGTGTGGGGTGTCACGTGGGATCAAGGTCTACAAAAACAAAACATGTTTTTGTCTTCTGTGAAAGCCATTGATGGCGGGTTAAGGAAGTTGGAATGGGCAACGCGCATCGGGGGTCGCGTGACGTGAATGGAGTCTTGTGTCTCGTTTTGTTTTGTTTGTATTTGTTTGTTTTCTTCGGATTTTCAACTCTTTAATAATAATTATTTTGAATTTTTCTTTTAGTTAAAAAACAGTGTGCAGCATACGTTACCACAGGCTACGGCTTAACTGGCTTTGACCTATTGCCTACACTTCTTCTTCTCTTTTTTTATTTTTTTTTTATTTTTATAGTACCATCTATTTTTGTAAACCTTATTTTTAATGAAATAATTTACTCTCATTAACTTAAACATTGTTTTTTCTAATGCCCAATAACCAATTGTTTTTTCCAAGTAGCATTTGATTGGTTGATTTAGTTTAATTAAATAATTATTTAATCGGTTTCGAGTAATCTATGGATCAATTAATCTAATTTTTCTCTTCAAATCGACACCCATTCAAACAAATTTTAAATAATAATAATATCTCTTAACTTATTCAATTATTATGAATTACAATATTTTTATTTCAAAATCCTTATGGAAGAGTAGAGCGAAAAGGGCAAAGGGTATCCTAGTAAATTTGACGAGTGGTAATTGACTTTTTTTTTAATTCACCTCGGTAAAAGGATTCATACCGTACAAAAAGGATAAAAGTAAATAAAAAGTAAAACAAAGGAAGATGTTTACAGCTTGCAATGTAGAGTTGAAAAGGAAGAGGTCAGAGAATAAAACAAAGTAAAAATAAAAATAGTTGGAAGTAAAGAGAGGAGAAGAGAGTGAGATCATTCATGCCAGTTGAGTTCCACTCCCACTCCCACTTTTTCTCTATATTATATTTGTTAATAAACAAAGTGTTCGAGCCCACTCTTGTCGGGGTCGCTTTGGCTAACTGACTGGCTGGCTGGGTGCAGTGCTGTGCTGTGCTGTGCTGCTAACTCCCCCCCGTGATGGTCAGCGATATTTCCCAGGCCGCTATGTTAAATGTGAATGTGATGATGATCTCCAAACGATGAGTTCAATAATTATTAATAAATCTTTGTTGTTTACCCAAAACAACAGTTACTTTATTGGCAATTAGAAGTAATTAAATATGTGTTGGAACGTGATAGTATTCCCTGAGGGATTTGGGTAGGATACGGAAGCTTTTTCATTAAGGATTGAAAGGGGGTGTTGAATCAGAGATCTTTGTAGACACCAAAAGGAGGGTGGTTTTTCTTCACGGATTTGGTTAGATTTGGACGGTTCTTTCTTTCAAACAAAAATTAGAACCAGAAATGTGCTTTAAGACACGGGCATGCAACCCTGTATTTTTTATCCAGCCATTGCACCAGCTGGTGTATTAATGAAATCCTTTCTGCATAGTGAAAATGGGTCTAACTAAAGCCCACTATAATAACTATTTTTGGATTTCTTGGGTCCATTAATAGGAATTCTGATTTTCATATGAAATTTTGATAATTTAAATGGTTAATTGAATTTTGATTTATAGGAAGTCAATTACAAAGTTGATTAGGGATACATTTCATCCTTTACTAAGACATATAAGTTTTTTTCTGCAACTCAATTTACAATCAAATTATCTTAGACCTGGTAAAAGAGTATAAGTGATTCTGATTTGTGCCTCAAAGCAACTGAAGCTGAACCCGCTTTAACTTATCCAACAGATCTAAACTCAAAAAGATCACGTCTCGACAATAACTTCGTTCCTTGTTTCATCTTCTGCACCAACATTAATCAACTTTTATTTTTCTGCTTCGCGACGTCAGTGGACTCAGTAGATTTTAGTGGCGCCAGTCATCTGTGTTAATTTATACAAAATTTAATTAAAATAAGGATCAAATTATATCATGATAACTAAAATTTCAGGTTTTAGTTCAGCGGCATGATTAACAACTGTAGTAACATTTTTACTACCCACTTTTTAGATTAGACCCAAATCATGAATTTTAGAATGAATCTGTGATTCAACCAATTCATAGCAATTCACTCAAAAATTGATTAAACTCCTTGTCCAGACTGGTATATCATCCAGTTCTACATCAAACTGGCCAGTTTTGGTTCAAACAAGCATGACCCAAACTAAACAAGGAAATAGTAAAACATTTCAGACTGCAATCTGACCACAACTGCAGTGGAGGCGACACACAAGTTACTTGTGATAAACAATCTAGTTATTCAAACGATTATTACATATTTAGTTACAAACAAAGATTCAAGTACAGTGGCTAAGCAACTAACGCTATGCTGGAGAATGAACAAATATTTATGAAATTGAATTCCACGCTACCAGAAAGAACACAAGCAAAGAGTAATGAACAAGTATAACCGTTTTTGTAATTAATCATTGCATGTTGCAAGCACTGAAAGGGCCAAATTTCACGTGCATCGCCATTGGAAAGTTAAAGTGGCTTTGCACCACCATTTTCGTGGATGCTATTCACCGGAGTTGAGCTTCCACTTCTCTTGCTGGAATGCCCCGTAAAGGTCCTGCCCATAAATTTTCCGGCTTTGCTCAGTCCACTGCCAACAGCTCCAAGGCCACTCCCAACAATCCCAACTCCAGCACCAACACCACTTCCCACGAGTCCAACTCCAGCACCGATACCGGTACCAACCATTCCAACACCAGATCCAACCAATGACGCTGCTCCATCAAGTGCATCCATTGTGCTTCCTATAACTCCAGCTTCTTTCAATTTCTTTCTTTCTTCGAGGATCCTCTTTTCTTCCTCTAAAGCAATCAGTTGTTCCTCCTTGTTGAACTGATGGTACAAAAGCTGCATATACAAAATAGATACTATATCAATCAGAAAAGATAAAGAACTAAATCCCTATCACCATGGTATCACATAAGACATCAAATATACAAAGATGGAGACAAAGGGCAATATACATGGACTTATCAGAAGCAACTATCATAATATTAAGATCTAGCACCTAAAAGAACAAAAAGGTGTACCTTAATGGTGCAGTTTCCTCTGTCCTTCTTATCTTTTACTTTAAGTGTATCGAGTGAGGATAGAAGATTCAGAGTAATCTCCTTTGGTGTCTCAGGTTCCAATTCAATCAAACGGAATTTTGCAACTCCTAATCTCTTGTCTTGCCCAATGTCCTGGTCAAAAACCTGTTTGAAGCCATAATAAACATCGCATAAACTAACCATAACCAGTACATATATCATAAAATTAGAATATAAAATGAAGAAGAAAACAAACAATTTGTTTTTTCAAAACAAGGGAGGGAGAGGGGACTCTGAACATGGCCACACTATAGAAGATGTACATGAATCCAAGGCAAAATGTCATTCTGTCCAGAAAACTAAAAACTTCTCAAATTTCAAACTTAGCATGGTATTCAGTAGAAACAAGATTATGACAGCATATGCAAAGATGAACAGGGAACGTAGTTCAAAACCTCTACAGTTAGTGCCTGTGTCTCTCTATCTTCTGCAATCAACTCAAAAGTTTGATTCCAAACAGGATTCAGGTTGTTGTCGATGACTTTTGTTTTAACCTTGAACAAAGGTCGAATGTATACAACCACATAAGGATCGGACTTTCCAATCATTTCCATGTTCTTCAAATCATTAGCTTTGACTACTGTAACTGTCAGCTTTCCCACCGGTTTCAGCTCTAATTCACTGTGTAACAAAAGGAGAAATGATAAGCTTATCGAGAAAATCTCGACATTCAAAGTGAACCAAAATAAAACTAGGCGTTCTTCTCCCCATAAATTTGCAGTATCAACTCCCACAATGGTGAAACGGCACAGAGAGAAAAGTCTCAAATTTACCTTGTATCAACTGGTATACCACCAATTGGAACAACAATTCTATGTGGCCACTGAAGCATGTCTGTGACAATTGTGTTCACGGTATCCTACAAAATACGATAAAAGTGGAACAATCTACAATATTAACGAGTGTATCTAAGAATATCAAAACAATCAAAAGTGTATGAACATGTTCAAGTAAAAACCAAAAACTTACATCAATCATATCTGAAATTCCTGGAAGTGCTGTTAAGCTTCCACCAACAGCCTTCAGAGTGTAATCAATTCTAGGCTTGGGCTGTTGGAAAAAAAAGTGAGTAATTTCCATGTAAGAAGGTATGATTCATAATGACCATGAATAACTTCCTACTTAACATTCTTTGTAGTTTTGATCGGTCACTTGTACATATCATTTCATAGCAAAAGCTGAATGAATACACATATAAAAAGAGAAGAGTGCTAAATGATGCGAGATGCGATGAAATCATCTACACTCGTTAAAACCCTAAACGATCTAAAAGAAGAGTGCTAAATGGTGTGAACTGCATTGTAATCAATAATCATCAATACTTGTAAAACCCTAACTGATCTTACAACATAGCAAGCTACAGGAATCATTCATTGCAAATTAACCAGTTGTTTTTAGAAACATCTGGACAGTTCTATTAACCAAAACATCTGTATAAACACTCGTACACTTGCAATTCATAAATTACTCTAATGGTATACCTCCGAAAGGAGAGCAACGACTACAGCAGAAATACAAGGTATCTCTTCAGCAAGCTGGAAGATGACACGAATAACAGTGAAAACTTGAAGATCCTTTAACTGCATCACAGAACAACAGACTAATAGTAAGCAAATCTCGTCTAATAAAATTCCAAGTCCACAGATGGCAAAAGAAATACGGTATGGTATGGTGTTCAAACATAATTACATTTAAATTAAATACATGAAAATTGTGGAAGGTTGTTGATGCACCAACCTGAATTGGTATTGAAGCAACAAGTGCTGCTTCAACACCTAAAATTATACTTGGATCACCGCCCCACCGGAAATCAATATCCATTGTGATTTGACCTTTCTTAAGGCTCTGAACACGAATACCTACATTCAATAAGTAACCATGGAGGAAGAAAATGCTTAAAAGGAGGATCTCAAAATAGTTCATAAAATTCTAAAAAAATCAACTCGAGCAACAAACCCTAAAAAGTTTCTTTAAGTATATGATTAATATAACTAGGAAGACACGCATATAGATATTATGTATATCTAGCTTGTGTAAGGACTCCTTAGTACTTATGGACATGGAAACCACCACTATCTGAAGGAAGTCCATGACAACGGTAATTTGATCTTGCTGCAAGATAAAGCAGAAATACCAAGTAAAAGCAAGAAAATGAAGTCACATTCTTCATTGAGCCATACCTTCAATCTTGGGAGCAACAGTGCCAAGAGACAATTTGCTAAACCTCAGTGAAGTAATTCCTGGAGGTCGATATTCTTCCAAGAGTGGTTCAACAGATTCTTTGATGACTGCTGATGCTGCCTGAAATTGAAAATCGATAAACCTGTTAGCTCAATATTTTATACAACTAGAATACTCATTACAGAAGCCATTTTAAACTTATAGCAGATACTTCACGCCTCATGAATCTCCCTTTCCAAAGAATTCTGCAAACAGGAAAACTCAATTTGGTTCTTTGAGAATATCTGAAATGCCCTAATGTAAGTTCATATTTATTTACTACCAAAAATGTTTAATTATAATTGCATATAAAACAAGCGAAACTATTTCACTTCACAAAACATGAAAAGAACTGAATAAGCAACCTAAATCTAATTTTATTCTAGACTTCAAGTTAAAACCCTCAGTTACACAAAAGCTAGTGCTGTGCTTCTTTGGCTTTCCAAGCATACCCATTAGTCTCTCTTCAGCCTTCTTGAATAACAGCTGCTATTAATCTAATTGCCAAAAACAAGTAGCTTACCTCTGCAACAGAAGGCCATAATTTGCTCAATTGCTTGTTCAGCCACTTCACCTGAAAGGACCAACCATACCATACGATGGTAAGCAACTATTACACATGTATTAATAGCAACAACATAAGTGCCTTTTCTCTATGCCTAACAAATGAGGTATCTAGTCTTTTTTTGTCCACTAAAAATTTGTATTTAGCCTGTAAAGATGCATATTTCAGACGGCCACATTAAAAGTCAATGTTAAGTTATTTCTTCAAGTACAATTGCTCTTCAAGAAAAATAAAATCATTAGTTATATAATTAAGTTCGAGGTATACAACAGAAACAAATAATATTTCAAATTTTGTGAGAAGAAAAGAATTTGCACTTAACAAGTGAAATGAGAGATATTTGGTTTTCTTCAGGTTGAATCAAGTGTATACAAAATTCACGTTATATATGCTAAAAATCATAATAGCCTATGAGAATGTTAACAGGAATACTAATTAATCTGACACCACTACACTAACCTGTTCATAGACAGGAAAAGATATCCATTCAGGAAAATTATCGCCGCAAATTTTCTTAAGATCATCCCTGTTGAGAGCTCCAAGAACTTTTATATCAGCTGCCTGTCAAAGAAGACAAATATAGTGATTAATGGGCATCCAAAAGGTTGAAATATTTGAAAGTTAAAAGATGAATTAGTCACAAGATCTAAAAAACCCTGGTGAACAGTTCAGCATCCATAAAGGCCAACTAAAATGTAGATCCATTACCTAACTGACAAGGCAAGAGAAATATGTTTATCCCACATTTTCACATCAAACATTCAAACAAATGATAAATTAAAACACAAGCTATGAGAACATTGTACAGTAATAGGCATTGAAGAAGATACTGTAAAACAACCAGAAAATGATAAATTTCTTGTTACTGCCCAGGGCCCCCTCGGTATAGTGAGATTTTAAATGAGAATGGCGTATTAGTATTTTTTATTTTCATTTTTAAATCCTCCTCCTAGAAGATGCTTCAGCCAACACACGGTTCCTTCATGAACATCCGAAATTAAACTTCAACAACTAACTTAATCTATTTATAAAAGTTGCAAAATTCAAAATACAGCACTATTCTGGCCATGTTGGTTTAGGCATGACTCAAATTTGATGTTCACTACTTTCCACCGGCCTTAAATGATAATATAGCAATTGCTTTAATGCTCTGCCCAATTTTCAACTCAGCCGACTCTTAAATTCCAACCTCCTCCTACACTACAAAATTTAAGTGCACTATTAAAACTACAGTTAGAAAACAAAAGAATCAAAGCGAACAGTTGAAAACATGGCCACAGCTGATTTGTAAGTAATACAAGGGAAATTAAAATGAATTTACTCAAACCAGTTTTCAACAACTTTTTAGATTTTTTTTTTTTAGAAACTCATTTGAACAATTAATGGAACTAGCAAAATTAACAAGAAGTTTAACGAACTGCGATCCATTAAATTGAAGGAATAAGAAACAGAGATAGGCAAAGTAGCATACCTTGGCGATTCTCTTGGTGCTTCGGTACCTCATAATATGACGCCAGCCAGCCATCAATGAAATCCCGAAGATTATCCCCAGCAAAATCCCCGAAATCAGCCCCATTTTCCTGGAATCCAACAGAAATATCTTCAGGAAACAAATAAAAAGAACTCCAAGATGTACAAATAAAGTAGTGGCCGTAGAGCGAAGGAAAGGAAACTAAGTTAAAATGAAAATTGGGATCGAACAAGAGAGAGGAAAACCAATTTACGTTGAGAAAACTTGGATTCTTCTTCTCTTCTTTGTAAAGCTTACACCGAATTATTCGGAAACAGTGATTTAATCTCTCTTCTGCGTAGGAGAAAAAACAGTGATCGTTTTTTTTTTTTGGTTCAAATATAAAAAACGCCTCTATCAAACAAGTTGGATGAGGGCGTTGGGACAGGAAAGAACAATGAAAAGTTAAAAGATTGAAGCATTCAAGTTATGTAGGCCATGGCCGGACTGGATGAGAATCAATGAAAGAGAAGAGACAATAGAGAGACTCATTTCTTTGCCTTTAAAAATCTTCCGCATTGAATTTTCTCGTGTATTTCTATATACGCGTCTGTCGGTTTTGTTTTCTGTAATAATTATTTAGATGAGAAATAAATTAAATAAATATCTACCGGGCGTGATTTCCAAATAACCGATTTTTGTATTTTCATTTTATACAGTTCAGGAAGTTATTTTAAATTAGGCGAGTGAAATTTTTTATTAGTGCCTACTTTTCTAAATATCCATAAAAAATATATGAAGATATATTTATTTTTAATTTAGATTTTTTTTAATAAATGGACCAATGGAATTTAAAATATCGCAAAACCGGGTCTTGGTTTAATATTATTTTTAATATATTGACAATTAGTTAAATAAATAATTTCCCCTAAAAAAATAAATATTTTATATGTGAATAGTAATGATGGATGTATTAAAAATTCAGTGAAAATTAGGGTAGGGATTAAAATTTGCTATTGATACCTAAATGACATGAATTAGATTTCTTACTCCTTTTTTCTCTTTTCCAACTTTGTATGATAAAAGAATGCATTGAAAACTATTACATAAAACACAAGTAATGGTTATGGATAAAAGTTTGCCCTATGAATCTAGTTTTTTTTTTTCCAAACACTATGATCTAGTTTAAAAAGGGAAATGTTATTATTTGAATTTTTTTATATTTAAATATATTATGAAAAGTTAAATATATGAAAAGATAAAACTTAAAAATGTAAAAAGATTAAAAAATATTTTATAGGTGCACTCGGTAAGAAAAATAGAAAATTTAAAATAAAATTATTTGTTTTGTATTCATTACTTAATAGAGTTGAAAAATATATAATTTTAATCTAACATTCGAGTCTTTTTAATTCTCAGCTTTCATCATTTCAGTTTGGGTAAACTCCTTGCTCGGTTGTTTAACTTTTAAGACGTTTTCGTTTTAATCACTTAAGCATTAAATCTCTAACAGCGGTTAACTATACACACCATATCATGTTTGCACATTTATTTTGATCACCCAAAAAAACATCTTTTTAAATTATTGATCAAAATTAAAAAAGTAAAAACTAAAGTAATATACAAAAATGTCAAACTATACTTATTTATCTCATTACCGAAAATTTAATTATTTGAAGGTATAAAATAAAATCTACCAAAAATGTTTGAAATTTTATCCAAACAAGCCTAAAGGAATCTATTTACCTTTTTATCCAATCAAGTGTACTTAAAATGTTGGAAATTTTAAAACATACAAATGGCTACTAAATTGACCGTCCGTGAAATTAGAAAAAAATCATTTCATCATTTGGAGGTTTAAATATAATTATATAAAAAAAAACTTATTCAAAAAACTCTTGAATTAAAAAAAACGTTTTAATTCTTTTTCTTAATGTTACAAGAAATTGATCCTTGACCAAAGGTAAAAGTTCAGCATAATTATCACATGCCTATTGGCAAAAAAATATATTAGTCCTCTTTAAATTTGTACACTTTTCACAAATAAAATATAACTCATGTTGTGCAACATTTAGTTAGAATAAGAAAAAAAAGAACACAAAATAAAAGGTTAAAGAAAAGTAAGATATTATATGTAAGTTATAATCGATGTTTATTGCATAGAGTAATAAAAAATTTAATGTCCTTAAAATTTTGAATTAAAGTATCATAAATACCAATTCAACTTATTCTATATTTAATAGGAAATTAATAAGATCTTTATATATTTAAAAAGACATATATAAATATTATTGTTAATATTTAAATACGTGAATTTAAACTTGAAATTTGCTATTTTTTATTTATAGATAGTTGAGATTATTAAAAATAAAAAAAAAATGGTGATATAAAAATATAACTTGCATATTAAAAGAAGAGAATAGAAGGCCTGTGGACCAATGCCCTAATGGCTTTGGATGAAAAAGCTTTTCTCTTTTGGGACAATCACAGGCGTACACCTGGGTAAATATTAACGCAAAGATTTCTCCTCGCGTTCGACTCTTTTTATCCATCTTCTGCTTCTTTGGCAAGCCAGGTTTCCACAATTTAAAACTTGTTGGTAGGTGGAAAGGTTTTGCAGGCTCACAAAAAAAAAAAAAAAACTATATTATAATTATACTAAAATCTCCTACTATTCAGAAAAACAACTATATTATAATTTTTAAATTATATCAATATCTCTAACAATATGTAATACTAATTTTTCTAACGTTTATGAAAATTTCTATATTTCTAACTAAAGCGTTGAAGATTTTGATACATATTTTTTTTCCAAACCATAAAATTTTGGGGGTTCGCGTAATCGTATTGATTTTAAAATTTTAAAGCTAGTTTTGAAAATGGCGAATATTTTTTAATTTGAACAAAAAAGTATGTTATTTTGGATTTTTATATTTTTGATAATTAAGCATTATTTTTAAGTGCATAATGATAATTTTAACTGTTCATATTTATAATTTTTTTGTCAATTTAATTCTTATTTTATTTTTTTAGCTATGTTTAATCTTTGAGCTTTTAAAAAGTGTTGAATTTGATCATTAATCTTTCAAAAAAAAGTCAAATTCTCGTTTTTTAATCATTGAGCTTTTCTTACGATTCCACGAATAATCTAAAGTTCCAGGTGTGTAAGCGCTGTCCATTAGGATTTCAAAATAAGTCATTCTAGTTGATCTGTTGATTATATCATTTGGCAATTTTGTTGTAATAATGAATTGATTGACTAAGCATAATGTGATCTTGGACTGCCATAAAAAGAAGTTATCTATTCAGAGTCATGAAGGCAGGATTATTGAAGTTAAAGGTATGAAATCGAGTGATTCCATTCATACCATTTCATTGGTTCGAGCTAATAAGCTTTTGTATCAAGGCTGTGAGGCATATGTGGGCTATGTCATTAACTCAAATTCATATGAAAGCAAGATAGATAAGATCCGGATAGTATGCAAATTTTCGCATGTGTTCTCAAAAGTTGCCAGAAATACCTTTCCATCGTGAAGTTGAATTTGCAATTAAAGTTTACCCGGGTACAATTCTAGTGTTTATTGCTCCTTATCGTATGGCGTCAGTGGAGCTGGAAGAGCTAAAAGTTCAATTGTAATATCTTTTAGACCGAGCCTTTATATGTCCCAATATATTGCATTGGGAAACTCCAGTGTTATTTATATATATATAAAAGATAGGTCGATGTAGTTTGTATTGTTGTGGCCTTGTTTCCTTATCTTGAGCTCTATTTGATTAATAGGGGTCTTGAGCCAAAAAATTGCTTAAGATACCCCTTTCGGGTTGCAGTTTCAATAGCGTTCTTTAAATGTACACATTACTCAATTTGATCCCTTCGAGCATCATGGTATCTACAATGATGGTTGGAGTTGTTGCGATGTTGGCTGGGTGGAAGATATGGGGCCATTTCAAGAATTCCCTGGTATTTTACCTAGTCAAATGTCTAGGGTGGAGAACAATTGAGCTCGTGATGAGTCCTAAATTGATTATACGAGGCTCAAAGTCGCTGGTCCTTAGCTTCCTCTATTGTTCACCCACTCTTGATTTCTTTGGTTTGTTTGGTTGTGATGTTCAAATCCATGCCGACCTACCCCTGGGTTTGTCCTTTGCTGCTAATAGCCTTAAAATCTTTTAGAGGCGAGTGCCGCGGGAGGTTGATTTTACATGGTATTGGGGTGGAAGTATTGGCACGAAATTTCTCAAATTTATCCCATTCTGGAAACTTATGTATCATTTTATAAAGATGAGAGAGTTTACTCAGTGCATTCTCAATAAAGATGTACCTCATATGTTGATGGGTGATTCCAACAATAAAGGCTTGAATGACCTATTCATATGTGACCCATTTTGTAACCATGGTGACAACATTGAAACATCGCACATAATCGCAGAGGGATTAGTTTGCTCCTTAGCGGATAGTCATTAGATAAGATGAAGAATATCGAAATGTCTTGTTAACCAGAAAACGACTCGTGAATTGCCTGACTAGTTGTTTGAAAGAGTGAATAGATCCTCGGAGGAACAATAGGTACTATTGTTGAGTTATTTGCAATAGGGTCATGGAGAGGGCTCTACACTTAACTCCACCAAATGTTTTTAGTATATTCATGTAATTATTATATCTAGCCAAATGGTCTTTCGAATCCCCCAACCATTGTACACAAACTTTAGAAACTTGAAAGATGTCGAGATATGGTTTTCAATGACTTCTAAGGCTAATGGTTTGTTGGAGTAATTCCAAAAAGTTTCTTATGTTTTTACCCCATTTTACTTCTTGCATTAGCTCTGCTCTGAAGGCTCTAAGTTGTTTTGTGACAACCTAAATTTGGTCTTAATCAGAACGGTGGTTTCGAGACTAAGAATTCAAGTCGGATAATTTTTAAATATCATTTTCTGTGTTTTGAATATGTGTACTTATGTGTGCTAAAGTTTCGTGTTTAAATTTTTAAGGTTTAAGTGCTTGATTATTAAAAAGAATTAGATTGCATTGATTGAATTATATACATGCTATTATGAGAATACTAAAATTGTCATGTCTTTTGAGTGTGGAGGATTTAAATGGTTATTAAACCATTAATAAAAGGTATGGACGGTAAAGGATAGAAAATTTTAAAGTAGTATTAGATGATGATGAAGGTTAAATAGGTAAAATAATAATTGTTTTTGTTATAATAAAACAAAACATTAAAAAAATGAAAGAAAGGAGCTTGCATGTTCATCTTTTTGGAGAGCCAAATGTTAGTGAAGCATTAGCTTTGAAGTTCGGCAATTTGAGATCAAAATTTAAGGTAATTTTCATGTTAGTTTTGTTACATTTTGATATTTTTGAGTTTATTGCTTGATTCTCTTCAAGACCCATGAGTTCATTTTTAAGATACATGAAAATTTGAGGTTCGGCCATGGATGAGATTTATGAGATTTTTGTGTTTGATGTTTTAAAATGAAAGATAGATGTAAAATGAATTATGAGCCTTAGTGAATTTTATTAAATTTGACTAAATTGCTAAAATAGAAAAGTTGAGAGATGAATAGCTAAATTTATGAAATGAGGAGTCTTGAATAGGCTTCATGAGTATTCGGCTTTACCATGGTGTAAACAAATTTTAATTATTTTGAGTGTTTTGAAATTTTGGATCAATTTGTTAAAGTCTGAAATTTTTAAGGGCTATTGTGTGAATTACTATTTTATATGATCTTTGAGTGAAATTAAATTTATCAAGTAATTAAGTAGTTATTTTGTTTTAAATTCAAGCTCAAGATTCAAACAAACGGGACTTGGATCGGGGAAAAGCGAAGTTAGCCGAGTAGCCGATATAATCGTACGAAATTATCGAGGTAAGTCCTTAAGTCACTAAATGAGCTTGAATTTCAAGTAGGGATAAAATTATGAATTTAATTAAAATGTTTGAGATATGATAACTGCTCGTGATATTAAGTAATAAAATTTATAAAACTGATCACACCAAAACTAACTAATATCACGACCTTAAAGGCAAGCGCACCTGTCGAATAATAGTATAGTTTAGTGGCAAGACCGAGTTATCATACCCAAGAGAACCAAAAGTACTAGTACTTACTTCCTTTCTATTATCTAGCGTAAAAATAAAGAGAGTTGATTTAAACTAATTCTAAAACTAACTAAAAGTGTACAAAAAGTAAATTGAGGAAAAACCTTCGGGAAAACTGATTGATATGAGCAATATTCAAGGGAGAATCCACCTAGACTTCACTTGTTATTGGTTCTTGAGTTAGACGATTTATTCACTTGACTTGATCCGTAGGGATCCCTACCCTATGCTAAACCCTCTGTCGAGGCGTAGAGTAACTAAGCCTAGGTTGTTAACTAAAGTTCTTTTATTAATTAACACCCTAGGTTGCATTAATTCGATCTATGGTTCCCCATATTAGGTTTGACCCTAATCTGGTAGATTTATGTCGCCCTATGTCTAGGGTTGCATGCAACTCCGCTTAATTATGGTAGATCTACTCTTATCACAGGGACTTTTGCTCCTCTGCTCTAAGCACATCTAATTCTTGAAGTAATACCTAGGATAATTAAATCAAGAATTAAGCACACATAATTAAGAACAACTCAAGTATTTATCATATAACTCAAGAATAAATAATAACAAGATCTGTCTTAGGCTTCATCCCCCTCAAGTATTTAAGGGGTTTAGTTCATAAGTAAAGAAGAAAACATCTCAGAAGAAATAAAATAACAAAACATAAGAAACCAAAAACCCCTAAAGGAATTTAGGGAAATCTTCTGTCTTGATGCAGAATTCCGGCTTCTGGGATGAATCAATCGGCTTCCCTTGGAGTAATTCCTGGCTTTCACTATTCGTGTCGGCAGAGAGACGACTAACCACTTTAGGGAAAAGATTACCCTTGGGAGGGGGAAATCAAGTACACCTTTAGAGTTACCTCCTAGGGTCTTTATATAGAGTTTTGGGGAGCCTTTCTTAGCATTTAAGTATTTAAATCCGAGTGAAATTCCTCTTCCTCACGACTAGAACACGCCCGTGTGCCACGCCCGTGTGATTTCGACAAGAGGCCGTGTTCTGGAATGCTTGGGTGGCACGGCCGTATGGCCAGGCCGTGCTTGTCAGGGGCTGGACCGTGTGATCTTCGTGTGGCACGGCATTGTGGTTACTTTTTGGGCCGTGCGTTTTCACATTTTGGCCCATTTTCTCCGGTTTTTGGTCTATTTTCTGTTATTTTCTCTTCAATATGCTCTCCTGAGTATAAGATATGAAATGAAATGATCAAGAGCACCAATTCTCACAAAATTAATAATAATTCATCCAAAATATAGGCTAAACATGAGGTAAAAATATGTATAATTTATCGTTCATCAAGATATATATTTGTTAGTACCAAATTATTAGATGAGGTTAATATGCATTGGTTACGGTTTATACATAGTTACCTATTAAGGATTAGAGATTTTAGTTATGATATTCATGGCTAATGGTGTTAACCGAATTGAATTATTGGAAATGAATATGTTATTGCTGAATGTTAATTAATATGTCGAATGGTTTATTTATTGTATATGGAGGTAGATGAAGGTCAATTATAATGAGATTAAGATATGTGCTATGTCTACCATGTGAAGGATGAATAATAATGAAGTTTACTGTTGTGTTCTAGCTATGGTACTTAAATGTGTCGTGTGTGATCTTGTATATTTGAAATGTGGTAACTATGGTATTATTGAAAGTACCGATTGAATTATAAGATGGAAAACTTACCAAATTAAGATATAGATGGAATATGCCAAATGTGAGTTGATTGAGAAGTGATTTATCCAAGTGTTTTAGTTAAACAGGCTTTACGTCTAGCAGGCATTGTGTCGATGATGTGAACCGGGCTTTACGTCTAGCAGGCATTGTGCCGGTGATGTGAATCGGGCTTTACGCCTAGCAGGCCTTGTGCCGGTGATTAAAATCGGGCAGAATGCTTAGCAGGCTTTGAGCCGGTGAACATTATCAAGCTTTAAGCTTAAGAGGCCTAAGGCCTATGTGAATTAAATTATTAAATGATAGTTAAAAAGGTCATTTATTCGGATTAACTAGTTTCGAATTCAGGTATATTATAATTTCGAGTTCTGTGGCAAAAAGGGTACATTTATGTAAATAAAATAGTCTATCATTGGATAATAGGCAAGATTTTAGCACATGTGAATTAAGTTATTCGGTTATGTGATTATGTTATGTGATAATGATTATAAACTAATGATTTGAGGCTTAATTGCTTGATTGACTATATGTTTTGGTATATTTGAAATGAATGTGAGTATATATGTATACATATATATTGATTTGGTATTTGTTATGTTAATGTGAATAAATCAAAAGAGCATATTCGGTCATGAGGCTTTAATTGAATCAAAGTATAACTTATATGGTACATTTGTTTTTTTTTTATTTGAATTAAATTACTACATAGTGTAAATGTATAATTGCTTAAGTCTTACTAAGCTTATGAAAGCTTACTTTGAGTGTATGTTTCTTTGTTTTATAAATCTTTGAAACCAGCCAAAGTTCGAGGATAGTCAGCATCTTGTCACACTATCAGAAATCTTTTGGTATTTTTGAAAGTTTAAACTTAGGACTTTTGGCATGTATAGACTAGTACATATAAGATGTGATATCTTTTGAATCTATTTTGTCCGAAGTGTGTATAAAAAGCCATGCGAAAATGGCTTGTTTCTTTTGATAATTATGTTCAAATCTTTTAAGTAAGTTAATGATGTTGGTCTTTGAATGATTCGGCTTAGTATCAAGAATTCCCTGGTATTTTACCTAGTCAAATGTCTAGGGTGGAGAACAATTGAGCTCATGATGAGTCCTAAATTGATTGTACGAGGCTCGAAGTCACTGGTCCTTAGCCTTCTCTATTGTTCACCCACTCTTGATTTCTTTGGTTTGTTTGGTTGTGATGTCCATATCCATGCCGACCTACCCCTGGGTTGGTCCTTTGCTGCTAATAGCCTTAAAATATTTTAGAGGCAATTGCCGTGGAAGGTTGATTTTACATGGTATTGGGGTAGAAGTATTGGCATGAACTTTCTCAATTTTATCTCCTTCTGGAAACTTATGTATCATTTCATAAAGATGAGAGAGTTTACTGAGTGCATTCTCAATGAAGATGTACCTCATATGTTGATGGGTGATTACAACAATAAAGGCTTGAATGACCTATTCATATGTGACCCATTTTGTAACCATGGTGACAACATTGAAACATCGCACATAATTGCAGAGGGATTAGTTTGCTCCTTAGCGGATAGTCATTAGATAAGATGAAGAATCTCGAAATGTCTTGTTAACCAGAAAACGACTCGTGAATTGCTTAACTAGTTGTTTGAAAGAGTGAATGGATCCTCGGGGCAACAATAGGTACTATTGTTGAGTTGTTTGCAATAGGGTCATGGAGAAGGCCTACACTTAACTCCACCAAATGTTTTTAGTATATTCATGTAATTATTATATCTAGCCAAATGGTCTTTCGAATCCCCCAACCCATTGTACACAAAATTTGGAAACTTGAAGGATGTCGAGATATGGTTTTCAAGGACTTCTAAGGCTAATGGTTTGTTGGAGTAATTCCAAAAAGTTTATTCTGTTTTTACCCCATTTTACTTATTGCATTAGCTCTGCTTTGAAGGCTCTAAGTTGTTTTTCTATAAAAACATTGTTGTTACCCTAAGAACGTTGGGATATTGTTTAGAGGTCGATATTATTCCTACAAACCAAATTGTTGCGCTCGCGCTCTCCGCAAATGGTGGACTGAGCTTCATCGTCTTGGTGAGTTGGGTTCTCCCATCTTAGGTAGCTCTGTGATAGCCTTAAAATGACCCTGGTCGGAATGTGGTTTCGGGACCACAAAACCGAGTCACAAAAATAATTTAATAATTATTTTGATGCCTATTTATATGCCAATTCATGTGTGACATCTTTGGTGCTTTAATTTAGTCTTATAATTGTGAATTGCACTTAAAATGGCTTAATTGTGGACTTTGAAAGTATGCTAGATAAATGTGTGATGACTAATAAGTGCATGAAAGTTAAATGGTGGAGTTGCATGTCAATTTGACCATCATTTTGATAGTGGATGGTAATGATGAATCCTTTTGGCATTTTGTGTTTTGTATATTAGTTAAATAATAATAATAATAATAATTCAATTTTTTTTAGGGAAATGATATCATAAAATAGATTAAATTAAATTAAATAATAATGAAATGGGTGAAAAGAACAAGGTTTCTTCATTTTGTTCTTCAATTGCCGATTTTTGGAAGAAGAAAGGGGAAGGAAAAGGCTTGGTATTCGGCCATTGTAGTCCCTAAATTAAGGTGAGTTTTTCATGAAAATTTTTATGATATTTGTGATTTTGAGATGGATACTAAGCTTCTAATATTACCCATGTAAGAATTTCTAAGTTTATGCCATCTTTGGCATTCGGCCATATGAGTAGGGGTAGAAAAAATTGTGTTTTCTTTGGTGTTTTTGTTAAATAATGGAATTTGGATGTTGTTCGAGCTAGATAGATGTTTCTTTATGAGGATTCATGGATAGATAGAATCGGTTTGTATGTTTTAGCTTTCCACTTCTAATTGCCGATTCTTAATTGGAGATTTTGGTCAAAGGTTGAAAAATTTGCTACTTTGAATTGGTTACTTAGTGTCTTACTTAGCCATGATAGCAATTTTAGTTTGGCTATTGATTTTGGTATTCGACCATTTACTTGAATTGCTCAAAAACGTTGAAAATTTGAATTTGCTATTAGGGAATATATATATATATATGTATGAGATTAATGGAATTACATGTTACTATAGGTGTGAAATTAAATAAGTTTTGCATTCGGTTATGTTTGGAAGTTTGTAAATTTTATAGAAATTCATGTTTGAATTTTAATTTAGCCTTGAATTTAAGTGAATGAAAGTATAATTTTTGAGTTTGTGCAAGTAGGGTGTTCGGCTATGAGGTCTCAAGCCACTTGGATTTTTGTGTTTCGATGTTTATTATATCAAAGGACTTAAAGCTTCATTAGGGCATGGTTAATGAATAAATTAATAGATAATTTTCAAGTTTTCTAAGTGATTGAAATTTTATAAGTTAAAGTACTTGTTTATGTATGTGCATTTGCTGAATATGGATTTTGGGAGATGAAGACAAGCATTCGGTTTTGGGATGTTTCATGTGTTTTAATTTTGATAATTGATGATAGAGATAAATTGAGGGGTGTTTAATGGACTTTATAATGTCAAATATATATGAACTTAAGCTTATAAGTTTAATTAGGTATTCGGTTGAGAAGTGATTATATATGTATATCTATATTCGGCCATTGTGTAATTTAATATATGAAAGTATGCGTTACATGTGACTATGAACATTGAAATCATATGTGAATGTGGTACATTGAATTGGCCATATTAAGTCGAATTACATCGAGGCATTTAAATGTTGTGATTATGTGACTTCGAGATTTGAAGAAATAATATGACATTGAAATGGATATAATGGTATTGATTTAGTAAGCAATAATTGTAAATGAGTAGATTTTAACCTGGATAGCTTTGGGTTATAGCAGTGGTGTAACTTTGAAAATACACTAAAAATAGAGGGAGATGAGTTATAGGCTGAATAAAATATGTAATTAAAGCCTAATGAATCTAGTTTCTTATAAAAGGAAACCGTGAAAGAAAAATAATTGCCTATAATGAGATATTTGAAGTTGGGTGAGATGGGGTCAGAATGACTCCGAAATCCCCTATTCTATCTTGAGAAAATCATTATAAATTGTAAAAAAATATCCATAAGATGTAATTTATATGCTTAGAATCCTTAATGAGTCTATTTTCAATAGAAGTATACAAGAACATTATCCGAGACCTGAACTATGAGATAATTGAACTTTAGTATAGAAGGGTCGGAACTGTCCGATAGTGAATTAGGGGTAACTTTGAGGATTAAACTGTATTAATTGGCCAAGTCAAAAATTCTGGCAATTTTATGGTAGAAAGGTACATGATTCTAGTTTTAGGGAAAATTTACAGAACTCGATTTAGAGTTTCGTAGCTCCAGTTATGAATAATTTAGTGAATGTTACTCAGGAAGTCAGCTTGTAGTGACTTGTGATATATATGTGATCGGCCGAATGTGTGTGTGTGTGGCAAAGGATGTATATACGTGCTTCTTGTTTGACTGGAAGTGTAATGATCAAGTGAGATTTTTGAATAAAGATTAATATAATTAAATTGTTTAACTTAGCTCAATAGCATAGAGGGGCAATTTCGGATAAAGGGAAAGCGAAAGTAACGGAATAGCCGACTCGTTGTTGTCCAGTAAAGTTCGAGGTAAGTTTTGAGTAATTGATTTTGGTATTTGATTTAATATAACTAGATATATGTATGATAGATGAACTATGGCCTGTAGTCTTTACCTTAATAAGGTTAATTGGAAATTAAAGGTATGTAAATGATATGAGGCCGAATGGTTACTAGAAAATAAGCCGAGGAAGTAATATGAGTATATGATCATGTATGTTGTTGCTTATTGAGATGGAAGCTTAGTGAATGAGGTATATGTATTTTAAATTCAGATGATGTCTATGACATGAAGTTAAGATGCATGTTATATGCTTATATTCGAATGAGGCAAGGGATTTATATATGTGATAATCAATGTGAAATGTTATTATATGTGATTAAATGTACATGAAACTTGGAGATTATGTCCGGGTTAAGACCCGTTGGCTATGTGTGGAGATTATGTCCGGGTTAAGACCCGCTGGCTATGTATGGAGATTATGTCCGGGTTAAGACCCGCTGGCTAAGTGTGGAGATTATGTCCGGGTTAAGACCCGCTGGCTTCGTGTAAAGATTTCATCCAAGTTAAAGGTCTCGCCGATGATTCGAGTAAAGTCTAAAACTAAAAGACTTCACAGTAACAATTGTTAATAAATACGTTTAATACGTTAAGTTAAACAGGTACGTATCCTGAGCTTATATGTAAGCTTGATTTGGACTAAATCATAAAGTTATTATGTGATGCATATGTGAGAAGTTATGTGAAAATATCTAATTTACCTATGTTTATATGAGCTCACTTTCAAGTGAAAATCTATCTGCTTATTTTGTGATATGTGAGTGTGTATATTCGGCCAATGGGTGATATAACTAAAAGAATATTACAATGAAAATACGAATGACCAATTTATAATGGAATTTATCTGTTTACATTGCTTAAAACTTACTAAGCATAAAAATGCTTACTCTGTTTATTTTGTTTCCTTTGTTTTATAGATCTCATTTTGAAGCTACGGACTCGGGGATTCAAGTCACCTACACTATCGTCGTTATTTTGATACATTCGATAGTTATTTTGGAACAATGGCATGTATAGGCTAATCTCCCTTCTTTTGAATCGGATTACATTTTGAGTTGTAAATATCTTAGCCATGCGAAAATGGCTTGCTAAATCTTTAAGTTTGAGTATATGTGTTGATGAAATTTATGTGGCTTGTTATTTTGTAGCGTAAGTTTTAGATAGTAACAAATGTGCAATGAGGTTCGAATATGGTTGATTTGCTATATAAGAATTTGATTAGGCTTCTTTGTTAGTAGTCACATTGTGGAAATTTAGTAAATACTTATAAAGTAAATTTAACGAGATATGATGTATTGATCGAACTTTTTTGCAAGTAGGTATATTCGGTTATAGAATTTAAAATGAATCTATGCCTGATATGTATCTATGAACTCTTGTAAGTTTAATTTAGTTGAGTAATTCCTCAAAACCCTATTCTGGCGACGGACAGGGGTTAAGAGTGTTACAAGCTCTTAATTCAACGACAAACTATTCATTCTAGCATTCCTTTTATCAATGACACGATGTTGTTCTTGCTGCTCCTAGAAGCGACGCTCTTATTGAGAAAACTACTCTTCTAAATGTTGTCGTTTTTCCTATGTTTCTGAGTCATGGTGTTGAAGACCCAACGTCTATTGGTGAAAACACTAATCTACAGAGGTGAAGTCACGGTTGGTGGGGTCGATGTGGTTGTGAGGCCACTTATGGCTTCTTGCAAGTAATAAGTTATTCGATCCAATAGTCTAATATTGGAAATTTTTAGTTTGAAAATGGTTTTCTATTACAATGAAAAATTAAAAATTTAAAAACTAAGTCGATTTGTGATATTTATAGCAATAAAATTTCTCAAAAAGTACTTGTGTTTTGTGCGAGAAGGATCCCAGATGAAAAATAATTTTTTTTACTTTTAATACCAAAGTAAATATCTCTCTCAATAGAATTTGGTAAAATTGTTATTCTCGATAAATAGAATTTATACTTAGAAATAGATTCTCACTATTTCTGAGAAGAATAGCAATATCTGAAAGTTGTGTGTTTTTAGCCTACTATAACCATCTATTTATAATGAGAGATTGAAGGATCTTAGTTGAATTAGTAGAATACAAATGATAATTATGACCGTTATCGCGCATAATAAAAACAATTTTATAAATCAATTTAAAGGTGCGGTTTTGATTGTAAGCGGACAATATCAATTGTAATATTTGTAGCATCAATGGAACACTAGAGCATTCTAAAGATCAAACCCAAATGATTGCCGATAAATGTTTTTGTCAAGTTAATTACAAGTTAAGTAATTACTAATCTAATTGAGTCAGAAATTATTAGTGCAAATTCAAATAAAATAATATTTAAGCTATATCTAAATAAAAAAAATACTAAATTAACTTTCTTACTTTTTACTGGGATTAATTCAAATGGATTGAAATGGTGGTTAAATGATTCATGGATTACTAACTAAGCCAATAAACCTATGATGATTATATTGTTTGTCATTCTTAGCTAGGAATCTCCTCTCTATCTCATTCTAAACTAAAAAATACCAACTAAGCTCTTCGCTTAGTCTCACTTAAGGATATAAATCTCCTTTCAATCTTACTATTCGGCATAAGTATACCAAAGTCCTACACGATAGAGTCACCTCTTGGCCTCGTCTATTTAAATCTTTCATCAGAGGCGTCAATTCTAGTGCAATATGTAATTTAATACACTTAAACAGACAACCAATCAAAGCATAGATAATAACTTAGCCAAGTAACTTACACATCTATCAACTAATAAGATATTTCAACACATGATTAAACTTGATGTCCTCACAAACATTTTAACAAACACATAATAAGCATAAAAGATAAAAGATAAGGTTGAGAAAATGCTCATTAATAGATAAAATTCGATGAAGCGCGAATGTTTAATACATTTTCCTTCACAATGTTCCAACAAAAAAAGAAGAAATAAAAACACCACAATAAAAAGAAAAAGAAAAGAAAACCTAAACTAAACCTTAAGTTATGAACTATGAAACTAATGAAAAATGTTCAGCCACCAAATCTAAAAACAAAGGCTTATAAAGTTGTATTTAGAGCCTACTAATATTGACCATTATGCCCTTAAATGAAAAATAGATTTAAGCTTGTTGGACCCTTTACAATTTTTTCACCCGTCAGGCAGTGGTATCGCGATACCCACAATAGTTTTGAGATTAGAAGTCTTGGGGTCTTGGTATCGCGATTCTTGTTACTGTAGTTGGCCTCAATTTTATTCACTTCAGCACCGTTAGGAGTATCACAACTTCCATGCCTCGATATCACGAAACCCTCCTCTTAAGTGATGTTCTCTTCACTTTTTGGTCACTATCGACTCCCTACACCACTCAATCTTATTGTTAGGTTTCTCATCACACAATTGGCCAATTTAAGTATAAAAAAATGACATAAAGCTAACAAAATTTGTTAACAAAAAAAAAAACTAAAAATCAACAAAAGTAAAAAAAAAAGAAAAGAAAGAAAAAACACCTAATTTGCTCGAGAATAAGCTCTTTTAATGTAATGGAGAGCCTAATTTGACATATCAAATTACGACAGATCAACTTATCTGATAAAAAAATAAATCCCCCGCTTCTTCTAGAAGAGAGGGGTGGCTAACTCTAATTAATCATGCTGAGGTTACTGTTCCTCGTACATATTATGAGGGGTTTTGGACCTCTCTATATTGGATCCAATTATATATTTTTTAAAATTTTAACGCAACACTTTGTAATTTAATCAAATTCAATATATATTTTTTTATTTCATAAAATAAATATTATTTATTAAATTAATTAATTATGTGTTTAGGATGAAAGTTCAATGTTCTCGACAAGCTTCGTCGTGCCACGACATTGGCTCTTCTTGTGGGCTTTTCTACTGGATGTGGATACATCAACCTTGTTTTTAAGGGCTCCTCCGAGCAGACTTCTTCTTTTTCTTCTCTAGGCAGCGGCGACTGAAGTTGTTGAGGAATCCAATGTTTGCTTCCCTTGGATTTAGGCTGGGCTTGTTTAGCTTTGTGCTAACTGTTCGTATGTTTGCGAGCTTTGGGCTTTTATGTAATATAACATTGATGTTTTAATGATACTCTTGATTTCTTCAAGAAAAAATTGATATCGCCAAAGCATAAATATTTATTTTGGTTTAAATTCAGTTATGCGGAGCTTTTGTTTAGATTTATGATATAAGTTTTTGAATATTTTTCTGTCATTAATTTAATATTGTTTTGTAATGATTACTTTTAATTATAATTATTTAGATATATTATTTATGATTGTAATTGTATTTAAAATTGTTTAAAATTTTTATTGATATCTTAGCAAAAATTAATAAATTTAACATTCAATTTATAAAATCAACTAGTATGGTCTTCGTATTGGGTTTTTATTTGTCTACATTAAATTATAAAATACAATTTTGAAAATTAAAATATACTCTCAAGTGAGATTTTCAGAAATGAATCTGTGGTCAAACTGATTAGACCATTGATTTGTATGGTTTGATGGAATAAATTGTTAAAAAAGAAAATCATTTAAAAATAAATAAAAAAATTAGTTCAATCAAATTTTTAGTTTGGTTGAATTGGTCCATACTAATTTGCAGGTCAATTGGTATGATGCCTCTACAATCTGGACCAACCATGACTTTAAGTCTCTACAGTCTACACTTTATTCATGGGAAATTTAGTCCTCCTATTTTATTTTTAAGAATTTAATCTGTCTACTCTTTTGGATTTATAAATCTACTTTAAAATTATATATATCCAACATTTTAATTGAAAAGCTAATGATATTAAACTAATTAATAACATTGAAATATATTAAACTAATTATATATAACCACGTAACTAATTAATTACTTTGAAATATATTAAACTAAGTAGTAATATTATAAAAATATAGATATCAAATAATGTTGAAAATTAAAGTATAAAAATTAAATTTCAAATTAAGCATATTAGAAGGACTAAAATTAAAAATTAACCACTCTTACAAAATGTAAGAATAAAGCGATGAAGCATGGTGGGCATGAGAAAGATTTTTTGGACCTTACTTTAATACGGTGGCATAGATTTTAGTTTCAGATGGAATTAAATTATTGAATAACTGTTTAGAATAACGAAATAAATTAGATTTGTCGATAAGTGCAAATAGTATTGATACAATCTTTATTATGCATCTTGATCAACTGGATTATTTCTTTGTGGATTCCTATACAAAGTTTTTATAGATGCGTTTTTGGGTATTATTGTATTATTTCATTTACAGAAAAAATTTCTCTAATTTTCTATGAATTGTTCTAAAATCTTTTTTTTTTTGAATATCATTAAAAAAATTCAAATTACTTAATACTCCGCCAAATCCAAGATTTTATACCTTAATTAAATGAGTCCGAGATCCACTAGGACAAAAATATTATAGATGTAAGATGTAGAAAGTGAGTGAATGTTTTTATTTTTAATTTTGCAAGTTGTTAATGAATCCAACTCTTAAAATTTACTTATCCAATTTTTTTAAATTCAATTTACTTCATATATTTTATCAATTAGATGAGATGGGATTTGAATTTTTGAAAAAATTAATCAAAAATTTAAATTGGGTCCATCTATCTATATTTTATTCTTATCAATCCACCCTCCATTCTCTCCATCCTCTCACTCTCATATTTTCTATTTCATTTAATTTTTCAGTTCAAGATATACAACTAACTCAATATATCATTTCATCTGATTTACATATAAAATACATTTAAGTATGATCGAAATTCCAAATATATATATTTACATTTGAAATAAAAGAACTAAAAAAAAAAATGAAACCATTCATTTTAAAATAAAATCATTTATTGTTAACAAAGTGTTACATTAAGTATTACATTAGAAATGGAAGATGCTCATCGAGAATGGAAGATTCGTATTAGGCATAAATTGAGAATTCTTAGCGGTGTTACAGATCACATAACTAAATATGGTGATACATGTAGTTATTTGATACATTTATTTAGAGTCCTACCAACTTCCATCATGAGCTTATTAAGAAGAGATCTCAATAGATCTATTTCCTCTTAATTATGATTTTTTCATTTTCTAAAAAAACTAAAAATCTCATTATTTTGTAAATAATAATTCACTATACTCTTTCCATAGGGTAATAAATTTCTTCCGTGTTCTTCGCTTGGAATGGAAGAAAAGATTAAAAGCTAAAACTCTAGAAAAAAAAATCTATTTATTTTTCCTCTGGAATGCGATGACTACTTTTACAGTGGTAATAATAATACTAAAGTAAATTAGTAAAAATTAAATAAGGAAAAGAACAGAAAAAAGAAGTGACATTGGAGATATCATTTAACCACCCATTTTCCTTTGTTTTATTTAATTTTTATTGCTAATTACTTGCTAAAATCTACCTTCTCTTTCTCCGGCGCCCATTTCGCCCCCCTTGCTCGTCGTCGTCTTCTCCGATTCTCCCTTTCTCATATCTTGATAGAACTTTTTCTTTTTCGTTTCTATAATTTTCTTCACCTTTTCGATTGCCTTGTTCGTTCTTTGTTTTTTAATCGATTATATATATAATTTAACGGGAAAAATTTAAAGTTGAACCGACCCAGGTAAGTTCATCTTCTCTATCACACGTCACATTTTTATATATTTTCGGGAATCATTCAAATCATTAGTCGTTGAACTTTGATCCGTGCATATATCGTTATTCTCTTTCACTTGGATTGGGGTGGATCGGTCTGTTTGTTTTTCTGGCATTCATGTTAATTTGTTAATTTCAATGCCAGTTGATCGATTCGTCAATGTTAGAAAGGTTCATGTTTTTTCTTCATATAATTCAATATTGTTAATTCTTATTTGTTTTTTTGAATGTGTACATGCTTCATAAACTAGATCCGCTACTTCTTGTTTCATCTCACTCTTTGATTCAAGTTTGAATTGCCTGTATCTACGCGATTTTTGTTAGTTGGACTCAGCTGTGAACTTTTTTGAGTTTTAACTACCGGAGAGGACATTAATGTTCTGTAATTAAGAATCTCATCTGTTAAAATTGAAAGTGAAAACATAGGGATGGACTATATGTTTTTTTCTTTTATTTTTTGAGTTCAAGAATAATTTTATAATAATAATTTTTTATTTTGCTTTATGCTAAAAGAGTAATTTGTGATGTTCTCGACAGTGGTGCATCTATAGTGTCTGATTTATAGTGTTTTTAAGAATTAACTGGAGTGACAATTAGTTTTGTTTTTCATATTTTGTTGTTTTAGCAGGTTTATTCAAGTGCAAATAATTCAAATGAGTATTTGCTAGGTTTTTAAAGTAATAATTCAATGGAAGAAGAAGAAGAGAAGAAGTTTGGTGAAACTTCTGTAGAGAGTTTTGATACTCATGAACTTGGTTCTGCTGTGGAGGATAGAATAGGAGGATTTCAACAGGATAATGCTACCGGTGGTGAGGAATCTATATTGAAAAACAATAATGCAGTTTCACATGAGGTTCATTCTGCAACTCCTATAGGGGATGAGGACCAATTTGAGCCTGTTTCTTTAGAAAATCAAGATAAAGCTGCTGGAGAGTTTCAGGATGATCAGGTGGACTCCAATCGATCCTCAAGTTCTGACTATCAGAGACAGTTATCTGTGATGGATTATGATTCTTCCTCAATGTCTGGGCCACGGCATGATAGTTCTGCCTCAAGCCCTGGACCTGAAAGACAAACAGATTACCAAATTAAACAGTCAATTTCAGAAACTGGCCTCGATTCTGTCTTTTATGCAGATTCTAGAGGCTCGCCCCTTGGGTCACCAACAACATCTAAGCCGAAAGCTGCTATGCCAAATGTGTCTCCCGAGTTATTGCACTTAGTTGATTCTGCCATTATGGGAAAGTCTGAAGGTTTGGACAAGCTGAAGAATATTGTTAGTGGGGCTGAGACTTTTGAAAGTGTGGAAGATATGGAGAGCATTCCTTTCTTGGTTGTTGATTCACTTATTGCCACAATGGGTGGAGTTGAAAGTTTTGAAGAGGATGAGGACGACAATCCTCCTAGTGTGATGCTAAACTCTCGGGCTGCAATCGTGGCAGGTGAACTAATTCCTTGGCTTCCTTGGGAAGGAGATAGTGACATTCTCATGTCTGCCAGGACACGGATGGTTAGAGGTTTGTTGGTTATACTGCAGGCTTGTACAAGGAATAGGGCTATGTGCTCCACGGCTGGATTATTAGGAGTTCTTTTGAGGTCAGCTGAGAATATTTTTGCTCAGGATGTTGGTTTGATAGAGCCGATGAAGTGGGATGGAACTCCCTTATGCTATTGTATCCAACATTTGGCAGGGCATTCACTTAGTGTTACTGATTTGCACAGATGGTTTCAGGTCATTACAAAAACACTTACTACCATTTGGGCACCTCGCTTAATGCTTGCACTAGAGAAGGCAGTGAGTGGGAAAGAGTCTAGAGGACCAGCATGCACTTTTGAGTTTGATGGCGAAAGCTCTGGTTTACTTGGTCCTGGTGAAAGTCGTTGGCCATTTACCAATGGATATGCCTTTTCAACATGGATCTATATTGAATCATTTGCAGATACATTAAATGCAGCAACTGCTGCAGCTGCAATTGCTGCTGCAGCTGCGGCCAAGTCAGGAAAATCATCAGCTATGTCCGCTGCTGCTGCTGCAAGTGCATTGGCTGGCGAAGGCACTGCACATATGCCTCGTTTATTTAGCTTCTTATCTGCTGATAATCAGGGAATAGAGGCATACTTTCATGCACAGTTTTTAGTGGTTGAATGTGTGAGTGGAAAAGGAAAGAAGGCTTCATTACATTTTACTCATGCATTCAAGCCACAATGTTGGTATTTTATTGGATTGGAGCATGTATGCAGGCAGGGACTTATAGGGAAAGCTGAGAGTGAGTTGAAATTATATATTGATGGATCCTTGTATGAAAGTCGTCCTTTTGAGTTTCCTCGCATCTCCAAGCCACTTGCATTTTGTTGCATTGGGACAAACCCCCCTCCTACAATGGCTGGCTTACAACGCCGCCGTCGCCAGTGCCCTTTATTTGCTGAAATGGGCCCAGTATATATCTTTAAGGAGCCAATTGGTCCTGAAAGAATGGCACGCATGGCTTCTAGGGGTGGGGATATGCTGCCTTCATTTGGTAATGGTGCAGGACTTCCTTGGCTAGCTACAAATGATCATGTTCGGAAAATGGCAGAGGAAAGTTCTCTATTGGATGCAGAAATTGGAGGTTGCATTCACCTACTCTACCACCCCTGTCTTCTTAGTGGGCGGTTCTGCCCAGATGCTTCTCCTTCTGGTGCTGCAGGTGAATAGTTTCATCTTTAATTACAGTATATGATTCTTAGTTATTAGACTCCAATAAAATGTCTGTGCATATAAAATTCGTCTCCTTGTCTAAGTATACTTTTGTTTTTTTTATCCTTCACCCTTTTTATTTATCCATGCTCCTGAACCAGAATATAGTTTACGATATTGAGGAGTGAATGGAGATCTTTGTTATTTTTATCTCATCCTTCTTTCTTCCCTGTCTATGTGCTGTTTCAAAGTGTTATGAACATGCAAAATGCATATACTTTTATGGTATGCTTGTTTGTTTTCCTATAATCCCCCTCTCGCAGTGCATGCATGAGTAATGAAGGTTGGTGGCTGTGTGGATGGCATGTTAGTGATTTTGGATGTGCATGTAAATTCGTCTGCTGCTGTGCATACCCGTTTGATTCTTATGTTGTTTTACTTGGCCTTTTTATTGGGTTAAATTCAGTTCTGGACATTGCAATATGTATTTTGCCGGATGAGTTGAGAAAGACTTCTTTATTTATATTAGTGTCTTCACTCATTGTTTTGGTTTTTATTTCCACTCATATTTGACTTTTATGTTGTATATATATTTGGAATTGGTTGTCCCCCATTTCCTTTCTATCCAGAAATTATTCTAAATTCTTGCTTAGATTACGTACCTATGGTGATCCAGGTATAATACGCAGACCAGCTGAGGTTCTTGGGCATGTCCATGTTGCAATGCGGATGAGACCTGTGGAGGCTCTCTGGGCTTTAGCATATGGGGGACCCATGTGTTTACTTCCTCTGGCCGTCAGCAATGTGTGTAAAGATAACTTGGAACCAGAACAGGGTAGTCTTCCATTGTCTTTGGCTACAGCTGCCCTTGCTGCGCCAATATTCAGAATTATTTCTGTTGCCATCCATCATCCTGGGAACAGTGAAGAGCTATGTCGTATGAGGGGACCTGAGATTCTATCAAGAATCTTAAACTATCTTTTACAAAATTTGTCTTATCTTTGTTCTGGAAAGCATGATGGTGTTGGGGACGAGGAGCTTGTAGCTGCTGTTGTTTCCCTGTGTCAATCTCAAAAGCACAATCATGCACTTAAAGTGCAGCTTTTCAGTACACTGCTTTTGGATATTAAAATTTGGAGTTTGTGCAGCTATGGGCTCCAAAAGAAACTCCTATCATCACTTGCAGATATGGTCTTCACAGAGTCATCTGTCATGCGAGATGCTAATGCTATGCAGATGCTTTTTGATGGCTGCAGAAGGTGCTATTGGACAATTCGTGAAAAGGACTCTTTAGATGCTTTTTCTCTAAATAATGCTATGCGGCCAATGGGCGAAGTCAATGCTTTGGTCGATGAGCTCTTAGTTGTCATTGAACTTCTAATAGGAGCATCACCGCCTTCATTAGCTGCAGATGACGTCCGTTGTTTACTTGGATTTATGGTTGATTGCCCACAACCTAACCAGGTGAGCTCATGTTTTTCTGATTTCCTTTACTAGTGCTTCTGAAGATGTGACTTCACTTTTATCAAGATGAAAGTTGAATGACGTGTTGGTTTAAGAATGTTATATCATACTGAGGCATGAGAATATTTTTGACAGTTGCCTATTTTTCTATAACTAAACTTGTGAAAACACCTTATTTATTCAAGATCTGATGAGCTGTGCTTAAAATTCTTTTTTGTTTCTTTTCTGTAGAATTATGGGTATGTACATCTTTTATTTGATTTGGGGTTTCGATTTCCATTGTTGGATCAGGATATAATCAAGTGCAAGTGCATCATGTGGTTATATGCATGCCTAATATTTCTGATTTATATTTCAGGGCATCTTTTATGCACTAGTTTCTTATGATTTTACCAAAAATGATTCTCCGGTATTCTTTCAGGTTGCCAGGGTGCTACATTTGATCTACAGGCTAGTGGTACAACCAAATACAACCCGAGCTCAAACATTTGCTCAGGCATTCATGGGTTCTGGTGGGATAGAAACACTTCTTGTCCTCCTGCAGAGAGAAGCTAAAGCTGGTGATCACCACATTCCTGAAACTAGCACCAAGACTGAGGAAAGCTTGGCTGTTGAAAGATCTGAACCAGAACTAGATACTTGCGTTCCAGAAGGAAGTCAGGATGAAGGATCACTAAAGGAGAAAGATCAAATTTTGCAAAAGAGAGATTTTCACGGTATTTCTGGCCTTGTGGCCAGTTCTAGTTTGAAAGTGGAAAGGGTGTCATCTGTTTCTGAAAATGCTTTTATGAAGAATTTGGGTGGAATAAGTCTTTCAATTAGTGCTGACAATGCAAGGAATAATGTTTACAATGTTGACAATGATGATGGAATAGTTGTTGGGATCATTGGGCTGTTAGGTGCTTTAGTAGCTTACGAACATCTGAAATTTGGTTCCCATGTGTCTTCTGAGATGACAAGCAACCTTTTTGGTGGTGCGCTCAATGATGCAGCTGGAAGTATGTTTGAAGATAAAGTTTCTATACTGCTTTTTGCTTTACAGAAGGCTTTCCAGGCTGCTCCTAATAGGCTTATGACAAGCAATGTATACACTGCTTTATTAGGGGCCTCGGTATGATAATACTCTTTTGCTTCTATATATCTTAACCTTGTTCATCAATGCTTATTATACTTGTACTTTATTGCAGTTTTTTCACTTGAAAAGCTTATCAGTCTGTGATTTTATTAATTTTCTACTACTTTTATTATATTTTTACTTTAAACTAGTATGTTGTAGCTTTTCAGCTTGGTTTTGATATTTCAATTTGTTTAAGTAGGAAATATTATAGCTTCTTGTGGTATCTTGCATTTGCATTTAGCATTGAATGTCAATGACTTTATACTTCTTTTTCCCTTTAATTTGCTCAGATCAATGCTTCTTCACCAGAGGATGGATTGAACTTTTATGATTCTGGTCATCGTTTTGAACATTTACAACTTTTGTTGGTTTTATTGCGGTCTCTTCCATATGCATCTAGATCTTTCCAAAGCCGGGCACTACAGGTATGCTTTTCTGAGTTTACTGGATGTAGATTTTGTTACGTGTTGGTTGTTAACTGAAAACATTCTTAATTTAAATAATACTTATGAAAATAAAACATAGTTTAGAATCGTCATCTGTTCTGTTGGTGGTAGTATATCTCATATTAAATTCAACTATAGTCATATCTTGGTTATCTGCCTTTTGTTTCACATTTATATTTTGTCCTTATCTTGACTTTTCAGATTTTCCATTATAATCTGAGCTATTTCTTTCTATATGATTTCAGGATCTTCTGTTTTTGGCTTGCAGTCACCCAGAAAATAGAAACAGTCTAACAAAAATGGAGGAGTGGCCTGAGTGGATACTAGAGGTCCTTATCTCTAACTATGAGGTAGTAATTTCCAGCTTCTTTTTTCTGTATGCTAATGTGCTTCTTCCCCATTGTTGTCTTTGGTGTTCTGTTGCAAATGAATCTGGTAGTGCTGTTGTTAGGGTTGGAGTTGTAGAGTTTTCTAACTAGTATTTTGACCTTACTGAATAGCTTTGAATGTACATACTCCTTGTATTAATTATTGCAGCTTGTTACCTGCTTTTGCAGATGGATATGAGAAAAAAGTCTGATTCAGCAAGCCTTGGTGACATAGAGGACCTCATACACAGTTTTTTGATTATTATGTTAGAGCATTCAATGCGCCAAAAGGATGGATGGAAGGTTTGTTTTTACCCAACTTTTCCACTTTGCTGTACCTTCTAATATACATTTGTTCCCCTTAATATTAAGTATGTCAGCTCCATTTATATTTTCTGGTCTTTGCTTCCATTTTACAGGATATTGAAGCCACAATTCATTGTGCTGAATGGCTCTCTATTGTGGGTGGCTCTAGCACTGGGGATCAGAGAATTAGGTATTCCACTGCTGAGTCCTGCTCCATGATTTCCACTGCTTTTATTTGTCTCCAAAAGTGGACCTTTTGCCATTTGAATGTGGTTGTCCATAGTTTCTTTTCCCTGGAGTGATATGTAAGAAGGCACATCTTTTTGTGGGAACATACACAATATGCACTTGTTGGGACATAATCAAGTTGAAGGAGAAATCTAAAGTTTGTATTTTCACTGATAAAAATGTCTTACTTGCTATCTTTCAGAATCACTGAATCATTGGATTCTGTGTTTTGCCTTTGTTAAGGTGATAAAGGTATTACTATTTTGACTAAAATACGAAGTGGCAAATTATGGAAACTATATTTTTTCTGTAGTTACTTCTAAACCTTTTGAAACATCTTGTTGGCTAAAAAACTGAATATGTTCGATATATTCACATAGGATAAATAACAATGTGACTGCAGTGATTATTTTAATGTTGATTCACTGATTCTTTTGCATAATGTGCTCTTCAAGGGGCCAATAAAAAGTTTAGCTGTAATTTTTTTTATGGATAAGTAAGTATGGTTAATTTGTTGTGATTTCCTATGTGATTGTATTCTGAAGACGTGAAGAATCTTTGCCAATATTCAAGAGAAGACTCTTAGGTGGGTTGATGGACTTTGCTGCCAGAGAACTTCAGGCTCAGGTAACATTAAATTGTTACCAATTGACTTCAGCTACCTTTTTTCACTTAAAAGAGTTTTGTGGCAAATGATATATCTATGTTAGTTTAGTTAGTCATCAAATAAAAAGACGATCCTCCTGTAATTTTGTTTATCCTTTTGTCATGTTTTCCTTCTTACTACTTGTTACTCTCCCTCTCTCTCTCTTTTAATTTTTATGTCATCATCATTGATCTGTTATGTTTCACAGCACTCAAATGAAAAATTGCCATAATTATTTATTGAGCTTTTCTTCTTCTGCAGACTCAAGTTATTGCTGCAGTAGCTGCTGGGGTTGCAGCCGAAGGTTTGTCTCCTGAGGATGCTAAGGCAGAAACAGAGAATGCTGCACAGCTTTCTGTGTTTCTGGTAGAGAATGCAATTGTCATATTAATGCTTGTTGAAGATCATTTGCGGTTGCAAAGTAAACTTTCTTGTGCATCGTGTAAAGTTGATGGTAATAAATCTCCTCTTTCTTTCGCGTCTGCCCCAAATAGTCAATCAAGTTCAGCGGCATCAATTGGTAGAGAATCAACTGAAGCTGTGGATGATAGCAGATCTGGAAATTCTGGTGGACTCCCTCTTGATGTACGTATATAGTGATCTTAAAGACACATCTATATTGCATTCAGAGTTTAGTGATTCATATATTAACTATATGTAGTTCTCATCAGTTAAAATTCTTCATCTTCTACTTTTACCTTATTTGCCAGAATTTCCTCCCTGGTTTTGTGAGTTGTGACATTGGACAAGAGACAGTTATCTTAGAGACTTAGACGTGATTGTTTTCATTGTTTTCTAGTTAAAGAAAATAGATACTTCTTGTAAGTTCAGTTGAGCTTCGTTTGAGTCCTTTATGGCTTATTCTGATTTTGTTATTTCCTCTCTTCATGTTCTGTTTCCAAACAAGGTCCTTGCTTCAATGGCTGATGCAAATGGGCAGATTTCTGCAACAGTGATGGAACGGCTTACCGCAGCTGCTGCAGCTGAGCCTTTTGATTCCGTCTCCTCTGCTTTTGTGTCATATGGGAGTTGTGCTATGGATTTAGCTGAGGGTTGGAAATACAGGAGTCGCTTATGGTATGGTGTTGGCTTGCCCTCAAAACCAACTGACGTTGGTGGTGGTGGCTTTGGCTGGGAGTCGTGGAATGCTGCTTTGCAAAAAGATGCTAATGGAAACTGGATTGAACTTCCTCTAGTGAAGAAGTCTGTAAGTATGCTCCAAGCATTATTGTTAGATGATTCTGGACTTGGTGGTGGTCTTGGTATTGGTGGTGGATCAGGTACTGGGATGGGAGGAATGGCTGCACTTTACCAGTTACTGGACAGTGACCAACCCTTTTTATGCATGCTTCGCATGGTACTTCTTTCAATGAGGGAAGAAGATAATGGAGAAAACATGATCATGAGGAATGTAGGCATAGAAGATGGAATGTCTGAAGGACTGTATCGAGGCAACATCATATCCTTAGATAACAGTGGTCGAATGGCAGCAAGGAAACCGCGGTCTGCGTTATTGTGGAGGTATGTTAAATAGAGGAAATCTTACCCAATATCCAGTAGGATACATATGTGTGCTTATGTATGCACTTTGCTTTACTGTGGACGTAAGTTAATCAGAGGAATCTTAACCAATAACAACAATGATGCATAAGTGTACATCAGTACGCACTAGAGTGCCTGCTTTATCTCCCTCTCTCTACGTTTCATATGCTTATGCGGTCCCTAAAAATTATGGTTTGGTGCTCTTTGACTTTGTAGTCCAATGATATTTCTGCTTCATTTCCATGATTGATGCACAATGAATTTCAGAACTTATTCATTTAAATTATGTGCAGTGTTCTTTCTCCTATTCTGAACATGCCGATTTCTGATTCCAAGAGACAGAGAGTTTTGGTAGCATCCTGTGTTCTATATTCTGAGGTTAGTTTAATTGAATCAGCTTAGTGTGAATAGCAGCAAACTCTTTATTTATTTGTTTTTATGGTTTAGTTTTTTATCAACATTTTGTAGCATTGCTATTTTTTTCTTCTCTGTTCTCATCTATTATCATATTCAATTTTTCATGAAAACATAATGGAATATTTGGTTTTGTTTCTTCCTTTCTTATGTTTCTATGGATATCTAGGTGGTTCATTGATATTTTGCAGTGAAATTAATGTGGTCTATGCTGCAGGTGTGGCATGCTGTTGGGAGGGACAGAAAGCCACTTCGAAAACAGTATCTTGAGGCCATTGTACCACCTTTTGTTGCTGTTTTGAGGAGGTGGCGACCACTTTTGGCAGGAATTCATGAACTTGCCACCGCTGATGGTTTGAATCCTCTTAACGTTGATGATCGTGCATTGGCTGCTGATGCACTGCCATTAGAGGTTGCTACATATCAATATCATTCTTAACTCCTTAAAATAATTTCTTAGTTTAGGGTTCAAACTTGTCTTTCCTGGTGTTAGCAGTGTTAACTCCCTGTCCTGCAAATGTGTTTATGCATGCATGCTTATAGGAAAATTTCCGGAGTTGCTTGTTGACCTTTTTGTACATTTATTCCCTTTCCATCTTTTTGTTATCGGTTCATTATTTAAGATTCTCTAATTGTCCTTTTCTTTCTTTTTCTTTGTTTTTCAGGCAGCTCTTGCAATGATCTCTCCATCTTGGGCGGCTGCTTTTGCATCACCACCAGCTGCAATGGCATTGGCAATGATTGCTGCAGGCGCTAGCGGAGGAGAAATTCCTGCTCCAACTGCCACACAGCTTAAACGTGACTCCTCAATACTTGAGCGGAAAACTAATAAGCTGCAACATTTTTCTAGCTTTCACAAACCTCTGGACAATCCTAACAACTCACCGTCTCTTCCCAAAGACAAGGCAGCTGCAAAAGCTGCTGCCTTAGCTGCCGCACGTGATCTTGAACGCAATGCAAAGATTGGTTCTGGAAGAGGTCTCAGTGCTGTTGCAATGGCTACTTCTGCGCAGCGGAGGCATGATAGTGATATGGAGCGTGTGAAACGATGGAATGATTCTGAAGCCATGGCCGTTGCATGGTTGGAATGTCTACAGCCAGTCGATACTAAATCAGTCTATGGGAAAGATTTTAATGCTTTGTCCTACAAATTTATTGCAGCCCTTGTTGCAAGTTTTGCTTTAGCAAGAAATATTCAGCGATCAGAGGTTTATTTATGGCTAGCTATCATGATTGTTACTGCTTTTTTAGCCCACAAGACAAGTTGTCAATACAGACTTATCCTTTTTTCTTTTGAAATCTCAGATTGATAGGCGTGCACAAGTTGATTTAGTTGCACGACACAGATTATTCACTGGGATTCGTGCATGGCGCAAACTTATCCATTGCTTGTTAGATACGTCATGTCTCTTTGGGCCATTAGTAGACCAAATTCCTAGTAAGGCATGTGAAAATTTAAGACTTTTTGCTTTTCTCCTTTATGGTTATGTTGTTAGATAACTGAACTTTGATCTTCATCCCTTGTTGAACATTTTTATTTCCTTTTATGGCATGTCTAGGTTTTTTGGAAGCTGGACTTTATGGAAAGTTCTTCAAGGATGAGACCTTTTTTGAGAAGGAATTACACAGGGACTGATCATTTTGGTGCTGCTGCTGATTTTGAGGAGCAAAATGATGTGAAAAAGATTCAAGAGGATGTCATAAGCTCATCTAATACTCCTATTCTGGCAGCAAAAGCAATCTCAACAGTGTTTGTGAATGAAGATGATGAACATCCAGAAACTGATAATGTAGATAGCAGAGGCTATGTAAATAACCAAAGTGAGGAAGGTCAGCAAAGGCTTTCTGGAATAACTGAGCAAACCTTGGAGAAATCCATAGAACCTAAAGACACTAAACTTGCCAGTGCGCAAGACTTGGTCCAGAGTTCAACAATAGTTGCTCCTGGGTATGTTCCTAGTGAACTTGACGAGAGAATTTTGTTTGAACTCCCTTCATCCATGGTTCGGCCACTGAGGGTTATACGAGGAACCTTTCAAGTAAGTCGTTAGAATTGCATTTAAATTCCTTTCTGCTGTTTTTTTTTTGTTGCTCTAAATGGGTTCTGTAGTTCTGATTGTGATATTTTTCACTGTACTGCCATCACCCAGACGATTGCTTACAGTCTTTTTTATATTATAGATTTAAGATTCTCAATTTATCAAAAACTTTGGATTTCTTTAATTATGATGACATGTTTGCATTAAACTCATAATAAGACCAAGACAGTTGGCTGATGACAAGAAGCATTTAACATTTTTGGAATATTGATGGAAGCATTGCTTTTTCTGATCATTGTGTGTTCTGTATGTTAGCAAAAGTGTGTAAACTTAAATGGAATGTAATTGTTAAATGCCTTTAAATGAGGGTTGCATGCCATCTTTTCTGGTGGTTAAGATTTGATTGTCTCCAAAAGGAATCTATGTGAGTTGCGAAAGGCAGTTCTAGAAGGTGATGAACTGTGCAGTTTAGTTGTCTACTTTTTTTTATAAGAATGATTATTTGTATGACAAAAAATATAATGGAGAGATCTATCAGGAATTCAGGATAGAAGGATCCTATGTTAGAATTAGAGAGGAAACTTTGCCTGTAATGCTTTTGGTTGAATTGGCACAGCCCTTGTTTAAATTGCTGGTTTTACTCCCCTCCCCCCAGTCCAGCTAACTCTTCTAGCTTTGCTACATAATCTATGGAGACTATACATTTTTTGCTTCCGACATTAGATCTCTGGCTGCCGATGATGCTATCGTTCACATTTTATGATGCTGGCTTTCTTTAAAAATTGAGAAATGTGAACAAAAGGATTTCTGTATGAGTAACTTATAAACCTGATTTCACCTACTTTTCCCTTCTGCCTCATGGTAAATCACCATGGCCGCTAGCTTTTCTATTGGTTTAGTATAAAAGTTTTATGCTCTCTTTTTTTGTTTTTTTTTTCCAGGTAACCTCAAAGAAAATAAATTTTGTAGTTGATAAAACTGAATGCAACATATCGATGGATGGTTCAGAAGACAACTCTGAAGCAAAAAATGATGAAAAAGACCGTAGTTGGTTGATGACTTCTCTTCATCAAATGTATAGCCGAAGGTGTGAAGTTATAGTGAGGAATTTTGTTACTCTTGGTCTTTATTCTAATATTTGTTCACGCTTGCTTTAGAAAACATAAGCTTCCCCATTATATATTGGCTTTGAGCTACTAGCTACAACTTTTGTTATTTGACACTCTAAGTAGATATTGGGAACCATCCTTGATTTAGAAAATATATTGGCTTTAGAAAATATAAGCTTCCCCATTATATATTGATAATTATTGTCAGACAGTGTGCGTAGATATTGGGAACCATCCTTGATTTCATATTAATGAGCATGCGGGCACATATTTGTAAACCAAGATGCCTACCTAGAAGATGGAATGACAAGAGATGCCATTTTAGTGCTTTTGTGAAATGGCCTTTATTTCTGCATCTTATTGTGCCTGCTAACATCCAGAAATGTTCTTGAAATTCCTCAATAATCTAAACATGTTAATTTTTAATTTCTTCTCTCCATATTGCAAGTGCTGGATATGAACTGCCCGTGAGGATGGTTTTTTGACTGTAGAATCTAGTAAAATATACAATGAATTTGAGGTCTTCACTCTGTGTTCCTTTTGCCTATTAACATCAAGAGATATTTGTTATTACATTGTGCATGGTAATCCGTAACTTAATATTCTTGTTGTTGAATGTGTTGCATTTTAAATTTTCGTCTTTCAACTTTGCTTTTGCTTTATCATATGCTATGCACCTCATTTTGCTTGTTTTATCTTTGTCATAGATATCTCCTAAGAAGAAGTGCTCTGGAGTTGTTCATGGTTGATCGTTCTAACTTCTTCATTGACTTCAGGGTATTTTCCTATTGGATGCACCTTCAAGATTTATTGCTTTGTGATAAAAAGAAATATGCTTTTAATGGTTGTTGACCTCGTATGCACCCCCTAATCTTTGGCTTACCTTTTTTTGTTCTGCTCTTTTTTCTTTTAATGATCCAGAGTTCTGAGGGCAGACGAAATGCATATCGTGCTATTGTACAAGCACGGCCTCCTCATTTAAACAACATTTATCTTGCAACACAGGTTTGTTCTTTTCCTGTAAATATTTTTATTTAAAGAGGCCTACCATGTGTGTATGTATATACATGGTGAATATCGTTTTTATTTAAATTGAGAAGAGTGGAATTTTACAGATATCTTATGCCTTCAAAATTTTGTTCATTACAAGGTACCTAAGGGTGTATATTTAGCTGCTGCAATTCATTTTCTCTTCACGTTGTTGAACTCATATTGTTTTCTTCTGTAGAGACCTGAACAACTCTTGAAAAGAACTCAGTTAATGGAGCGTTGGGCTAGATGGGAGGTACGTGTTATGGTATACATGTATATTCACGTGTAATAAATAAGCAGTATAACCATTGAACAAATTGCAACCCCTCTGCAGATCAGCAATTTTGAATATCTAATGCAGCTAAATACATTGGCCGGGCGTAGTTATAATGACATAACTCAGGTGAGATTGTTTCTAAATATGCATCTTGATGAGTAATCACTCATTCTTTTTGTGGTTGTTTGTAATATCACTAAGCTACATTTTCTTTCTTTCCTTTATTTTTGCTTACAGTATCCAGTATTCCCATGGATCCTTTCTGACTACAGTTCAAAGAGTCTAGATCTTTCTGATCCTTCAGCTTTCCGAGATCTTTCAAAGGTGGCTGGCGTTAATCTTGTGGCACTTTATATCTGCACTCTCCTTTTCTGACATTATAACTTTGTGTACTTGCAGCCTGTTGGGGCATTGAATCCAGAGCGGCTGAAGAAATTTCAAGAGAGATATGCTAGCTTCGATGACCCAGTCATCCCCAAGTTCCATTATGGCTCACATTATTCAAGTGCTGGAACTGTATGTTTTCTATTCTGTTTAACATTTTGGGTTTTACTTTTTATAGTGTGTATTTAAATTTCTTAAACTAGGGTCAGTGCTGGATGTATACCAGCAATCCATGAAGAAGGTTGATTTCTCTAGTTTGTTTCTCATAGTAATTGGGAAATTTGTATACATTTGTATATGCGTGTTGCTTGCTGAATATTTGCCTTTAAAAATAAAATTTTGTTGTTTACCGTCTTCTGTTTTATTATTCTTCTGTCTGCCTCACAGAATGTTTTTTGCGAGATTGGCTGATACCCTCTATAGAGCTGACACGTTACTTTTGTGCACCTCAAAGCTGTAGTTTATCTCCCTTAACTAATTGTTCTGATTGCTTGAAATTTTACTGTTTCATTGTGGATCTTCCATTTCAATAGGTTTTTTTGCTTCATTTCAAAAGCATTAGTACTATTAGTTTTTAGCATGATCTACTTCTCTCCTTGAAATTATTTGCAAGGACTAATTTTAACCAAGTGATAGCTGGGTAGTTTCCTTGCCTGTAATTTCTTGTCATCTTTTCTTTGATTGAATTCTTTCAATTTTTTCACTAAAAAAGGTTCTATGGCAATTAGTCGATTAAGGGGATTTTTATTTTTTAGTTTGACCTATAGATGCAAATTCTTTATTTTAACTACTGTGTTGTATCGGTATTTTCTTGCAGGTATTATATTATCTTGTTAGAGTTGAGCCATTTACAACCCTTTCGATTCAGCTGCAAGGTGGAAAATTTGACCATGCAGACCGGATGTTTTCAGACGTTGGTGCTACATGGAATGGAGTTCTTGAGGACATGAGTGACGTGAAGGAATTGGTTTGTGTTTTTGTTTTATCTTTGGCATGAGAACAATTTTATCTTATACATTGTTTCTTTTCTCCATCTTTTCTGATCTCCTTTGGCTGTAGCTTCAATGGGTTATCAGAATTTTTTTCTTCTACTGTTTTTATTTTACTCTTTTCATGTTAGGTTCCGGAGCTGTTTTACCTTCCTGAGATGTTAACCAATGAGAATTCAATTGACTTTGGAACAACACAATTAGGAGGAAAGCTTGGTATGTACCTGAGTGTCCTTTTTTCAATATCTGAAGAGTGACAAATGCCAGTTGCAGTAAGTTCTGATTTTCTTTTTGAACATTCAGATTCTGTAAAACTCCCACCATGGGCTCAAAGCTCAGTTGATTTCATTCATAAACATCGAATGGCTCTTGAGAGTGAACATGTATCTGCACATTTACATGAATGGATTGACCTCATATTTGGGTTTGTTTTCTTTTACTTTCTTTCCTTACCTAAGTTGATTTTCTTTCCCTTTGTAATCTTCACTATGATATTATTGTTAATAATTGATTGTTCATGGAGATTCTTCTTTTGAACCTTGAGGTTTACCAAAATTTACACAATTGGAATGTTCAGGTATAAGCAGCGAGGCAAGGAAGCTATATCGGCTAATAACATGTTCTTTTACATTACATATGAAGGGACAGTTGATATTGATAAGATCTCTGATCCAGTGAGTTTGATTTGCTATGTTGTTTTCCTAATGTGTGCTCTATTTGGAAATTATTAATTATCCTATGCGTGCATGTAAATAAAAGGTACAACAGCGTGCTACACAAGACCAGATTGCTTATTTTGGACAAACTCCATCCCAACTTCTTACTGTCCCTCACATGAAGAAGATACCTCCTTCAGAGGTTCTTCATTTGCAGGTAGCAATTCCAATTCTGCAATTCTGTTTTTTTGCCGCTACTTTCCATATGATCTAATAAGATCGTCCTTTTTGTCATGGCAATTTTTCTGTCAAAATGATCCTGTTAAAACTGAATCTAGATAACATTTAATGTCAGACAATCTTCCGGAATCCGAGAGAAGTAAAATCGTATGCAGTCCCAAGCCCTGATCGCTGCAATTTGCCTGCAGCTGCTATTCATGCGTCTTCAGATTCCGTCATAATCGTTGACACAGATGTGCCAGCAGCTCATATTGCACAACATAAATGGCAACCTAACACTCCCGATGGTCAGGGAGCACCATTTCTTTTTCAACATGGAAAGGCAACAACAAGCTCTGCTGGTGGAGCACTTAGAAGAATGTTCAGAGGGCCAGCAGCTGCAGGCTCTGGTTCTGATGATTGGCAATTTCCCCAGGCACTAGCATTCGCTTCTTCTGGGATCAGAAACTCATCTATTGTTTCCATCACATGTGATAAAGAAATTATCACTGGTAAGGGTAACCTATTCCTAATATTATGTTGGCTGACTTTAATAAATTTGATTGTTATAGTACAGTTTTTATTCCCATTTATAAACCCTTCAGAAATCTTTCTTTGTGAAACTTGCAGAGAATTTGCTGCAAGTTCTCTTTTTCTTATTCTTTATAACGTTAGGATCCTTTCTTTGGTCCTAGTAGTCTTTATTTGGAAAGATGCTTCATAAATGCACTGCTGCCTGAACTCTGAAGGGTACTTTTACATGTTTGAAATGAACATTTCCTGTATTACAGTTTTCTGGTCAATCCATTTAACTAGGATTATAATGTGCTTATAGTTTGTCTCTAAAAAATCTTTGTCCCTTCCTGGGTAAATGAAGGGAATTGTGTACTGGTGGCTTGTGCAAATGAAAAAGGTTGCAGGGCTAGCATGTCTAAAACTACCCTGACTTCTCATAAACATTAAATCTAAATTCTCAATTTCATGGTAGTAGAATGCTGCAGGACAACTGTCTTTTATGATGATTACAATTTCAGTCTAATATTGTGAACTTTTACAAGATCAGCTGCTGCTGTACAATATTTAGTGTGAAGAATTGGTCAAAAAGAATATATCAATCACTTTTGAATATTTTTATTAATCTCTAGTTTAGAGGCATGTCTGATGAAATATATTTAATGTATTTAAGGCATAGGGTTGAATAATTTAAAGGTATGTTATTCATTAAGTGCTTTCAGTACCCTTATCTTGAAAGAGCCATCATAGCTCATAGGTCCCTGTTCCACTATACTTTGGAATTTGCTTGCCTACTCGATCCATTTTTTTATAATTTTGTAGCATCCGGTGACTTTTAATTCTGAAACACAATGTTCCAGGTCATAAATGATGGTCATTTGCTTTTGAATCCAACAGTTGGCATGAATATATGCACATTTCTTGTATTGTTTATTATCTTATATACTTTCTGGATGTTAACTAGGTGGACATGCTGATAATAGTATCAAGCTTTTGTCATCTGATGGAGCAAAAACAATAGAAATGGCTTTTGGACACTCTGCTCCTGTGACTTGTCTTGCTCTATCACCAGATAGCAATTATCTTGTGACAGGATCCCGGGACAGTACTGTAATACTTTGGAGGATACATAGGGCATTTACCTCCCGCCCAAGCAGCACATCGGAACCAACTGCTGCCAGTGGTACACCAACTTCAACTAGTAGTGGTACTTTAGCTAATACCTTGGCAGACAAAAGCAGAAAGCATCGGATAGAAGGTCCCATATATGTCCTTCGGGGTCATCAAAGGGAAATTCTTTGTTGCTGTGTCAGTTCAGATCTGGGTGTTGCTGTCTCATGTAGCCATTCATCAGATGTTCTGTTGCATTCTATAAGAAGGGGTCGCTTGATGAGACGGTTTGCTGGTGTAGAAGCTGATGCTGTCTGCCTTTCATCTGAGGGAATCATTTTAACCTGGAACCAATCGCAACATACTCTCAGCACCTTCACTCTCAATGGTGTTCTGGTTGCTAGAGCACAACTTCCTTCTTTGGGTGGAGTTAATTGCATGGAAATTTCTGTTAATGGTGAGAACGCTTTAATTGGAATGAACTCATCTTTGGGCAACAATGGAGTGTCCAATAGCAACCAGGACTTGAGTTTGAAGAAACCTGTGGCTGATAATTTGGATCTTGAGTCAGAAGAAACCAACAAAAGCAACAAATTAGATATTCCTTCTCCTTCAATTTGCTTTTTGAATTTGCGTACTCTGAAGGTATCAGAATATGTTTAAACAGATGCTATTATGCCCCATCTGCACCTTCTGTACATAATGAATGCGCCCATGCTTGTCGCTTCAGCTTAATATTAATTTTGTTCCTAGGTGCCACCTGTACAATGGTGCCCTAGGGAGATTAAATTTCTCGGTCTCTGGGGTGGGTAGTTGTGCACTTGTTTCAGTTTGTTCTTTGCTTTGCCATTCGCACATGGTTGAGATGAAATTTTCATTTAAAATGACATACGTAGTTTAAGGTACCTCTGTCACAGAAAGAATGGGATGCTTTTCTCTTCCCTTTTTATGATTTCCCTATTGTAGGCAATAGGCACTCATGCACATCATGAATACGTGTCTTGCTATCAAACGTTGACCTGGATAAAAACTTTCATTTGCAGGTATTCCATGTATTGGAACTAGGAGAAGGACAGGATATCACAGCTCTTGCTTTGAACGAGGATAACACAAATCTTCTAGTCTCAACTGCAGATAAACAGTTGATAATTTTCACAGACCCAGCTGTAAGTCGCACGTTTTTCCTTTCCTCCATTTCTTGGTTCTCCACCAATCCTTTCGTAATTATTTGTTCTTCTATCATGACATTGCTTAGTGTTTGCATAAATGTCATAACAATCCTAGCTTGGTGAAGGATGTTGAGGTCTAAGGTTCAAACCTTCAAATCCCTGCCAACTTCCTTGAATTTATTGCAAGTAATGAAACCCTTAAAACCTTCCATCTTATGAATATTAAAAAAAATCAGAATTGGTAAGAAGTAATACTGTCTTAACCTAAGTTTAATGTTATCATTAAACGGCAAACCAAATTTCTTGGATTAAAAGGTTCTTGAATTCTTGTTAATATTGTTTTATTGAATGTTTGAAATTAAATCTTATAATGGTCTTTGCTATATGTAGTTGAGCCTGAAAGTGGTGGATCAGATGCTTAAGCTTGGTTGGGAAGGTGAAGGGCTTAGCCCTCTGATAAAGTCATAATCTTCAGTTCAGCCTTAGAATCTTGATTGATTAGAAAATGATTATAGAAGATGCACCATTGATGCCACCGGGATCGACATTACAAATATCACAGGTGTGTCTGCCTCAAGCGAGAAGAAAACCTAGTCAATAGCGCGGCTTTCAGCACCAGCTGCCTTTTCTCATGTATGTAAAATATGTGAATTAGTACTCTTCACAAGTGGAACAACCCTATAATATGATTTAAAAAAGGAGGGTTGTTAGGTAGATTCTTTTATTTGATTTGTGGTAAGTTTATTACCATTGTGATTTGAGCTACTCCGAGGCTTGCGATTTTCACTTTTTGTTCATCGATATAGTGAGAAAATTTGATAGCCTTTCTGGCCTTTTCTGCTTGAATTTTCCTCTTCCGAAGTAGCGATGCAGTTACCAGATTGAATTAAGACTTGAACATTTCTTTTGAATTTTTTTTTTTTAATTTTAATATACATTTATAATATTTTACTATTATCAAATAGTACATCGACCTTGTAGGTCAAATTAAGGAACCAAATTTCGAATCGCAATTTGTCTTCGAACAGTGATGAGGGGGCTTTCATTTCGGATTTGTCTTCCTGGATTTCAAATTTCTTAATTAAATCGATATGACTGAAACGTTTCAGATCCATTCAAATTTCTAAAATATTCTTAATTTCTAAATTTAATAATCATTATGAAAATATTTTTTTTATGAAAAATTGGATGAATTAAAAAAAATCCAATTTTTAGTGGCAAGAGTGTCATGATGCATAAGGGTTTTGGTTTGATACCTAGCAACCGGTGTCCTCGATTTAAAAAAATAGATCGATAGTTGAACTGATTATATTATTAATTTTTAGTTTAACTTATTTAATCTTTGATTAAATAATTAATTAAGAATATTAACTTTTAAAAATATATTAAAATCTTATAAATTGGTTTAATAGTAAATTTTTTGTTTCGTTTTTTTTGAGATTATAAGACCAATTTAATCCCTTTATCTAAACCAAACGATATTAATTATTAGGCTAATAATTACACCTTTTGATGGTAATGAATTTTAATTTTCTAGATATGTTTAGTCAATGTAATTGCAGCATAAATCTTTCTATAAAATTTGGTATTATAAATTATAATTTGACAATTACATAAATTTAAATTTTAAAAAAATTATCAATAATACTTGAGAAAAATATAAACAAGTAGCAAAACATGTAATACATTAGTCCAATAAAATATTTAACAATATGAATACTAATAAAATTAACAAGAAAGATAAAACATTTTGTGCAATTTATCTAATTATTATAGCATTATGTATTAAGTTGTTTCCTATCTAACGTTACATATGCTATTTGCAATCATTAGTTGGGTCTTAATCAAATATAAATAAGTAATAATAAATAATGTATAATTTAAATTATTTATAATAAACATGGTTTATTTTAGTTAAATATTTAAAAGGTCAAAATGTAAGAAGAATCATCTCTTCTAAATAAAAATTTTAAATTATTTAAAAATTAATAAAATAATATATACATATATTTTAAAAGATAAAATAAATATCTTGAAATTAAAATACTAGTTTTTTTGTGAATAAAGAAGAGTTACAAAAAAAAAACTAGAACGTAATAGGAGGAGAGTCAACATATAACCCTAAGCCTCTCTCTATCAAATGCCAACTTAGTAATTTGATTAGCATTCATATTATTTTTTCTAGGGACATAATCAATGGATCAGAATGCCTTCTTCCATAAGAGATAAGTAATGCGCCTTATTAAAGTAGAACTCGATCCCTTCATAAAAGTTTCCTTAATATCCCCAATGACTTCCATATTATCAGTTTTAATCAATAATTTATCATGAAAATTTCTTTGTGCCAATGTCATTCAGCTTCATAAACAGAATAGTTCTCCACTCTGCCATTAAAACCAAGAATCCAATCATAAGATAATTAAATTATGTATAAGTGTAGTTAGAAAACCATAAGATTATTCAATTATTGCAATTCTTACTCTTAGAATTGATTGCTTCAATTACCTTCAAACCAATGAGACACATTAATTGCAATAATTGCTCAAATATACCACATATGTGTAATTACAAATAATTTTACTTAATTCAGAATAAATATACACAATATTTATATTATATTTAAATATTTGATTGAGTTAATATTACGTATTAATACATACAAACTCAATCAAAAAATAATTAAAAAATTACTTTAAAAATATCACAAATATTAATTTTAAAAGGGATAAATCTCAAAAGTATACATGAACTTTGATTTAATGTGCAATTGTATACATAAACTTTAATTTGGTGCAACTATGCATATGAAACTTTAATTGTGGTTCAAATGTATACTTGAAACATTAATTTTGATTTAACTATATACATATTAAAAAATAAATACTTTAATTTATTTTTTCTTTTTATATTTAATAAATATAATAATTTATGCATGTAATATATAAACATAAAATGATGCAATATTAATAATTATATTAATTGTACAAAATCAAAATTTATATTTACAATTATAGATTAAACTATAATTCATGTATAATTTTAATATTTATGGGATTAAAAAAAACATCACACCAAATAAAACTTGGACATATAACACGATCTTGTTTTAATTAAGAACTTCACAATCCCCTCCGTTTATGAATCTCTAATCTTTGTGTATTTTCCATTTTAAGGGTTTTAGACTTAAGAGTGGCTAGGGTTCTTCTATTTTAGGGATTTGCAAGGGATTATCAGATCATTTAAAATAAAGAGAGAGGAAAATACAAGCAAACAAACATGGGAGGCAAAGGAAGGAGAAGGAGAGAGAAGAATTATAGAGCTGCTCATGGTGGTCCGGCCAGACTCCCTCCGCCTCCTGATCCCTCCCAAGTCGAGGCTTTACCTTCTAAACTCCGCAAAATCATGTCCTTCACCACAGATTCTCCTCACGGTTCCTTTCATCTCTCTTTTTCTCGTTAGTTTGTTTCCTTTCCTTCCACCTTTTTAACGGATTCATCTCCTTTCTTTTTTTAGGTGAGCATAAAGCAGAAGAAGTGAATGCTGAGAAAAAAGTGAGTCATTTATCATTCAAACTGACTAATTATGTTCGGTTTTAACTTTTAAGCTTAAGTCGGTTGATTCAGATCCAAGTTCTATAATTTGTGATGCAGAAAAACCGAGCGGTGAATGAAATTAAGTTGAAAGGCAATGAGATCAAAGATGGAAGCACTGATAAGCATTTGAAGAAATCTCAAGATTCAGATAGCGGCGAAGGTACGATGCGGAATAGCAAAGGTGGGAAGAAAAATAAGAAAAGAAAGAGGAATCAAGTAACTGATCTCCGGTTTGAAGCAACGGCTGATAAGTTAGCTAGCAGTTCTAAACGGCGGGAGCGCAAGAAAAAGTAACTTCTCCCTGTCCTTTCCTCACGTAATTTGCAATAGAAACTACAACAGAATTTTAGGTTAGACTTCATTATATTAACTGCAATAGATTATATGGTAGAGAATACTTTATAACTGTGAGTGAACATAGTAGAGATTTAGTATTATACCACATTGTAAATGATATATAATCTGCTGAATTGTGTACTTGTTTTTTTTTTCTTGGTTCTGTTTCTTGCATGCTAGATTATTCATAATTTACAAGATTTTGGTTCTTGTGTAGGTATTTTGCAGCAAAGAAGAAAAAGCATAAGAGTGCTAGAACAGAAGAGAATCTAGAGTTTCCTGGAAGAGAGCACGTACAATTTGGAGATGTGGTTGAAGCTCCACCGAAGTTGGTTACAGTACCCAAGGTAATTTTTATCATTTGATGTTACATTAAATGTTATACCAGTGGTTTGCCTCATTCAAACAAGGAGTTTCTACTTTTGCAGGGATCAACGGCCTTACTCGATGCTTCAAAGGAGAGGCTTAGGTTACAGGCTATTGAGGCTTATAGGAATCGCAAAGGATGGAGCTCAAGGCCAGGGGCGCCTCAACTACCTCCAGTGACTACATGAAATTTCATTCAACACTGTTTCTACTTCAAGTGTATGCATCCATTGACATTGTCCATTTGTTTAAGCTGGCTTAACTATAAGCTGTCCACTTGTATGAGTGATCATCCTGTTGTTGATTCTGAGCTCAATTTTGTTAAAGATAATATGTCTTTGATTTTGTAGAATTGTAGCAACATATATTACCCATAATTAATTCACAACATGCGTATGGCAGTTCTCTCTCTTTTCTTTTAAAATTTTATATATGACCCTGCTAGAAACCAGGGGAAGGAGAACTGAATTACTTTTTGTTAGATCTTTGCATTAAGATCATCGGGATTTTGAATCCATTGGAATATTCTGCTAGAAATTGGAAGCAAAAAGTTAGAACTATGAAGTGTGTTGTCTAAACGACTTGATTTTGCTTATTTAGCAGTTGCCTGAACCCGTTTTATAGGACAAGTGATTCAGGTTTCACGTGGTATATAGATATTTAAAGTTTACAATGAACCGAGACAGCCACCAGATGAAACCAGGTTTAAGTTTGACATCGGTGAAATGCACGAACATGAAGACCCCCGTCTATATGGAGATTGAGCATCGTCCTGTATGTCACTGTTCTGTTCTCATCACTCAATTTGAATACAAAGCAGCGGAGAAGAACAGCTGAGAAGATCTTCATCTGCTTATAAGCAAACTCTTTACCCAGACAAATCCGAGGTCCTGCCTGTTAATCAAATGAAAACCGAGGTCAATGGTTTTGAGATCAAAGCATAGAGCGATTCCTGCAAGTGCTGAAAATGCATATTCTTGAATACCTGGAAAGCTGTAAACTTGAAAGGGTTTTCTGGCTGGAACATGCCATTCTTGTCAAGCCATCTCTCGGGTCTGAACTCCTCCGCTTCGTCACCCCAAATGAACTTCATTCTACCCATTGCATAAGGCTGATAAGCAATCATATCCCCTTTCCTTGCACTGAAACCATCTGGTAGAGTATCATCAGCCAAGCATACCTTTGCATCCTGCAATCAAGATGATCAACAAATTGATTTTCCAAAGAGTATTCAAGCTTCATCGCAAATTGAATTTTCTTACCACAGGAACGGCTGGGTAGAGCCTTAAAGTTTCAGTTATAGCTGCATGAATATAGTGCATTTTTCCTAAAGCTTCTTCGCTCAGGCCAGCAGCGAATTCAGCAACATCTTTAACCTCCATCGATTTAGTTGCTTCCTTCACTTCTGCAGCAACCTTTTCTTGAACATCAGGATGTTTGCACAGCATGTATATAAACCACGACAGAGAGGCTGCTGTTGTGTCTTTGCCAGCAATTATGAAGTTAAGAATTATATCTCGCAAGTATTTGGGGTCAGTGTCAGTCACTTGGAGGAATCTAGTTAAAATGTCTTCCTTTTTTATCTGCAGAATCCCATAGAAATACAGGTCAGTTCAGATTTCTACTTCAACTCTTCGTATAAAAAGCTCAAGTAGCTCTATTTTTTACTTACTACAGCCGAATCATCCTTGGAGTCGCGTAATTGCTCAATCTTGTTATGGATCAGCTTATACACAAAATTATCAACCACTTCTATATTTCTCTTTAATGCAGCTTCCGATCCGATGTTAAGGTATCTCTTGATCTTCCAGAAGGGATCAACATATCGATAAAGAGTTAAAGCACTTGAATCATCAAAAGCAGCTGCGAACTCCTTGCCTTCTTCATTGGATCCACAGATGCTATCTAGTTCAACCCCAAATGCAACTTTGAATATTGAATCCAAAGTCGATTTCAAAAACAAGTCCTGTAGAACTTTGTGTTATTTAACAGTTTTGATTTTATACATCACCCAAACATTTCCATTAGGTGAACTTACTTGCATATCCATTGTCTTATTGGAATTAGCTGCCTCCGACACTATATTGGCAAGTTGTGCCACCTTTTTCCGAAAGACAACACTGCTGAAATCTCTTAACACTTTTGTTGAGAATTCATAGCTTGATACCTTCCTCTGTTGACGCCATTTATCCCCATCCACTGTGAAAATCCCCTCACCAAGTAAATCCCTTAGCAAGCTGTGATTATATTCACCCTGCACACAAATTGAAAAACCAGCAACAAGTTCATTATCAAAAAGCCCTTTCATTATACTAATTACTGATGAAAGTGAAACCCTAACTGACATTATTATCTGGGTGTTTCTAAAATCTATCTAATTAGAAATTAAGCTACTTTTTTCTCTTAGCCAACCGCAGGAAGAGTTCAAAAATGTCAGGCCAACAGATAAGTTGATTTTTTTGAGGTAGGAAAGGACCTTGCCATAATTGTCGAAGTTGGTTTTGAGTATATACTCAACGTTGGCAGGATCCGAGGTATAAATCTCATTCCTGAAAGGAGAAAGCAGCCTGTAGGTCCGATACTTGGCTGCAAGATCAGTCATATAATGATGCAATCTTTTGAAGTTTAGGAGCTGGTTAACAAACGTGCCGGCAACGGGGTGGTACTTGTTCTTTCGCTGTTTTTGCCTCGATTTTGCAGATAAGAACCTGAAGGAGATTATAGAGATGAGCAGAAGCAAAGCTGTGAAGGTAAATGAGTTGGAGAACTCCATGGAGACGGATTCCTTTCCGGCACCCAACAAGACTAAGTTTACCCTTCTTCTATCAAATTCTTGAAGGCATTTATTTTTGTTACATTGCAACTATGGTGACAGATAAGAGCCTCAGTGCCGAACTCATTTATTTATGTTAGGAAGATCTAACAAGAGTTTTTTAGTTGGGTTTTTTTAGGAATCTCATCGTATAAGTTTAAAAAATTATAAAAATATCTAATTTTTAGATTAATTATGGAAATAAACTGACAATGTTTAAATTTGGATAAATTTGAGAGGAAATATTTTGAGGGATATATTGGGTAATTTAAATAATAATTTTATATAATTTTTTAAGTTTATTGTTTTAAAAAAAAATGAAAAGAATTTATTTTTGTTATTCTTATATTTTTTAAGGGCTAATTTAAATCTAAGTTTAAAAGAGTACAGACCTAACATGTAAATAGACTAAAAGTCTAATTAGGTGCTGCCATTCTCTCTCATGCAAAACTTCTTTTTTGCCAATCTAAAAAAGTTAACTATTTCAATTCGATACCGCCAATTTGTTAAGCGACACAAAAAAATTATTTTTTGAAGGAATTTTTAAGGTGGTGCTACTCAACTCTACTATAAAAATCAGGTTATTCTCAGTTAAGTTATTTTCGTAATTTTTTAAATTTATAAGGTGATATTGCTAAAAAAGCACTCTATGCCAAACTCATTTATTTTTCAAAGGAATTTGTGATGCTAATCCAAACACGTTTGTTTAAAATAAATGAAATGGACCATGTTATCCAATTATGGTGATGTCCAATCCAACATTGTCTATGGACCACCTTGGAAGAAAGAACATAGGATCAAAAGATGTGGTTGAAGCTCCGCAAAAGTTGTTAATAGTAATTTTTATTTTAATATCACCTTTGGTTCGCTAAAATGTAATAAAGATGAAATAAAATGATTATTTTATAAGAATTTAATTGGGTGGAATGGGATGTATATTTTAATAATATTACAATGTTTGACTTACGGATGTTCCTTAGGAAATACTGGAACGGTAGGTAGTTTCATGTTAGCGTTAAGATAGGTTTTTTTCACTAAAAAAATTTGAATAGATACAATAATAATATTAAAAAATCTAATAATATTCAATTAACTAACCTATTACTTAACAGTTTTATTTTTTTTTTTAAAAACCAAAAACATAACAACAATAAAATATCCTTAAATAGATTAATTATTTTTTTTTATCAAATTTAGTATCTTGAATTTATTGAAACAACTTGGCATTAGTTCACCCTATATATATTTTACAAAATTGAAATATACATAAACCAACAACTAACAAAATGGATTATGATTTAGCATATGATCAGGGGTGAAGCCAGAATAATTTTGTAGGGGGATTGGATAAAATTTTAATTTTTTATAGTTTATATCTTTATAATTTTTAAAGGATTAAATTAAATTTTTCTAATTTTAAGGGGGTAAAGTGCAATTTTACCTTTACTAATTTAAAATTTTTAAAAAATCTCAAGGATCTAAATAATAATTTTACATTTTAGGGGGCCGAGGCCCCTGCTAGCCCCCTTGGATTCGCCCCTGCATATGATGAAATGAAAAATAAATAAATTTAATTGGTATATATATATATATATATATATACAAAGTGCTAGATTCAATGGTAAAATATATTGTACTTTCAAGAAAAAAATATGATTTAAATTTTGGAAATGATATTATTAAGAGAGATAACTTTAAACTACGAATATAAATCATAAAACGGACATGAGAAGTATAAAAAACCAAAAATCATAAATATAAATCAATATAAAAATGATTTTATCTATCTTTATAAGGCAAGGCAGGAATAATCTTAATTATAATAATAAAACACTTAAAATTTTATTTACTCCTACTAATAAATTTTATCTATGTTTATTCACAATTATAGGTTATTAAAATTTTTGATAATAATTGGATACCAATTTTTAACATATTTTTTGCGACATCATAATTCAATGGTTGAAGTATGTTTAAGTCTTATACTTTTCGTAGAATTAGAATATTGTCTTTCTATTTTTATTTTAAAAAAAATTAGTTTATTGAGTTTTTTTTATTAAATTGAAGTTCATTATAATGTTATTTTTTATTATATAACTACGGAATGAGTATTTTTTTAATTTTAAAATGTCATACTAACGGATTTGACAAAAAAAAGGGTAAAATTAACAATTAGACCTAAATTTTAAATTTTGAATAGTAGAGAAATTACATTTCTGAAAATAAAAGTAAATTGGATTAAATTTCAAATGCGTGAAGAGTACAAAAACTTAAAGCATATTCCAAACCTTTTTAATTAATTTTTTCAATATCTTGTTCTAACAAAAATCCTTACAACTAGAATCTAGATATTTGATCCATTGATCAAGAGTGTTTACCTTATTTTAAGGTCATGAGATCGATTTACTGACCATGTCTATCTAGTTATTTAAATGAGCGTGAATTTATATTGTAAAAACAAATCCCCACAACCAATTCTATTACTAAATTTTGATCAACGTTCATAATAATAAAGTAGTAGTTGTTGGGTTAGTGGTGGGTAGGGCGAAGCCAAAATAATTTTTTAAGGGGGCTAGATGAAATTTTAATTTTTATAGTCTATATCTTTATAAATTTTAAAGGATTAAATCAAATTTCTATAATTTTAGGGGGCCAAAGTGTAATTTTACCTTTACTAATTTAAAATTTTTAAAAATTCTCAGATGCCTAAATAGCAATTTTATATTTTAGGAGGGGCCAGGGCCCCTGCCAGCCCCCTAGATTCGCCCCTGGTGGTGGGAGAGGAAAAATAAATGCTAAGCCTGTAACACCCTAAGTCTGGCGGGTCTAAAGTTTTGGCATATAGTAGTAAACAGTCTGTCGGACGAAGTGTCATCCGTTCAAATGATTATTTTTAACATATATGTGTACACGTATAGTAACCACCACATGAGTAAGTGAGAATTTTAGTTCGGGATATTCTGCTAATTAAAAGAAAAGATGGTGTTAAGCAAAAAGGGTGAGTATGATATAAGTTACAGCTTAAGGTATAGTACATCTGATTTGGCTGGAATATTGTGCTAGTTAGATTATAAGTAAAATGGTTAGAAATCAATTGGATAACCTAGTTTGAAAATTATGAATGCTGGGCATTTATTTAAGTTTCTCTTGGAAACTATAGACCATTAAGAAGGCAAATTCTTAAATGTGTGACACTTGTTAAGCTCCACTAAGTAGGTTGGGTCATATATATATATATATATATATATATATATGTGTGTGTGTGTGTGTGTGAGAGATAGGTTCTGAAAGAGGTTCTTCTTCTTCTTCTTCCTTAAATGTTGTTTTTTGATTCTTTTTTTTTTTTATATCTCTTCCTTTCCAAACTGGAAGCTAAGATTCTGAGTTTAATCAATGGTTATTTCATCTCAGGGTAAGTATTTCAGCTTTGTATGCTAATTTCTGAATAAGTCTGTATGTGATTTTTGAACAGTAAGTTGTAAGTGCAATGTTTTGCATGAAGTTGTTAGCGATTGAAATGATAAGTAAGTTGTATGTACGAGAGTTATAATAGTAAAATTATGTTTCTAACAAGTGGTTGCTGCTGGTTTGAGAGGGATATTTGGGTTTAGAGCTTAGAATCGCAGTAGGTGAGAATCAAGTGAGTCTCTACCCTGACTCTCTTGTGTAAACTTTTCAAGTAGAAGTATTTATATATAAAAGATGATGATATCTATAGTAGTCGGTAAATGTATCATCATAATAAAGATAAAGTAAGTGTTATGATGATATGTGTAAGGTTCTAATGAGAGAATACTAATTGATAAGAATACATGTATAATTGTGATATGATGTGATATAATCGTACTGCAAAACTAAACTATTATCACGATAAAGGTAAGTGCCTATCGAACAATAGTATAGCTTATGGCAAGATCGGAATGTCGAACCCACAAGGACTAAAAGTACTAGTATTAACTCTCTTTTTATTATCTAGCCTAAAAATAAAGGAGATTTGTTTTAATTAAACTAATTAACTAACTAAGAACGCACAGAGAGTAAATTGAGAAAATACTTGTAGAAAATTGATTGATTAAGACAATAGCCAAGGAAGAATCCACCTAGACTTCACTTATTATTTAACTCTGAATTAGACGATTTATTCACTTGACTTGATCCGTAAAAATCCTTAATTTATGTTATTATCTCTTTCAAGACTAAAAACAACTAACCCTAGGTTAATTAATTGAAATTTCTTTCTAATTAAAACCCCTATTGTTGCATTAACTCGATCTATGGATTTCCTTATTAGATTTGACTTTAATCCAACAGATTTTCGTTGTCCTATTTCTAGGATTGCAATCAACTCCGCTTAATTATGTTGGATCTACTCTTAGACAGGGACTTTTTCTCCACTGAATAAGCACATTCAACTTGAATTAATATCCTGAAGTATTAACACAAGAATTAATAAATATAATTAAGAACAAATCAAGTATTTATCATATAACTCAGAAATTAATAACAAGATCCATCTTAGGTTTCATCCCCCTTAGGTATTTAGGGGATTTAGTTCATATTTATAAAGAAAAACATCTCAAAAATTGGAAAATAACAAAACATAAAGAACCCAAAAACTTCGAGGGAAATTGAAGGGAGATCTTCAGTCTTAATGGAGATCCTACTTCTGAAATGAATCAATCGGCTTCCTTCGAGTAATTTCTTACTTTCTACTCTATGTTTCCTTTCAATCCCCTCCTAGGGTGTTTATATAGATTTAGGAGAGCCCAAAATACCTCAAAATTAGCCTTTTTCAAGTAGAATTGAAACAAGACTTGACAATGACACGAGTGTGTGGTTTGCCCATGTGCGAAGGTTCAGGCCGTGTGCAATACTGAGTTAGTTTTAAGTCGACACGACCTTGACACACGGGTGTGTGGCCAGCCCGTGTGTCACACACGGGCGTGTGGATAACTCATGTGGAAGTGCCTAGGCCGTGTTGAATGCTAATTTTGGCCCATTTTGTCCCTTTTTTGCCTGTTTCTTGCTCTTTTCACTTTTCTATGCTCACCTAAGGATAAAACATGAAATTAAACGATTAGGAGCATCAAATTCATTAAATCATAAGGTAAATCATCCAAAAATGTACCAAGCATGGGTTAAAAATATGTTACTTTTCTAATTTATCATGATACGAAAATAATGTCAGACAGGAATACAGTTACTTATGGGTAAGTAAGTAATGAGAAATGTCTCATAATGAAACCTCTAGTAAGACAATTATAATGCTAACCAAACTAACATATCACGGATTGAAAACGAGTGTAAGACCATTAGGTAGTGGCCCATGACAGCTTGGTATGATTTGGAATTATTCATGGTGTAGAAAGATGAGACTAGAAAGGCAGAACATGATACATGAATGTTTGTCAAACCATGTACTTAAGGCGTCCATAGATATGTTCATGATCTACATTTCGATGATCTGTAAATTGAAATGGCAGATCACGATACATAAAACTCTGTATAAGACCATGAGGGAGAGACCCATGACATCTTTTGTAAAGTTCGCCGAGACAATAAACACGAGATTCTATATGATACATGTATGATGTGTTCTGTTTAGCTTGTGTGGCATGATCTATTAAGAATGTTTGGTAATATTTGAATGTTTGTTTTTATAGGAAGATATGAATAAATTATGTTAGTTCTATAATAAGTATGGCTAAGATAATGTATAGAGATACTCAGGGTTAAGAGTTGAATAAGATCTATAATTTAATTGAATAAGTCTTAACGGTTTTCATGAAAAGAGACGTCTATCTGTATGTTAAGAAGGGTATCCATCATGACGATTTGTAAATATTGAAATTAGGTGTATTTGTAATTATAAGAGATTTAAGAAATTATTAAATGATTTGATTTGTATTATGTGAGGATTGAATTCGAGTTATGTGAAATCCACTACGTTTGAGTTGTATAGTATTTTCTTCTAAAATTATTCAGAATCTGAGTTAGTGTTATCTTGAGTTTATAGGATTTGGAAATAAAATGATATGGAATTTATCTGAATGGTCTATGTAGTACTTTATCAATATGGGTAAGTATGGTATTGAATCAGGGTATGTCTGAGTGTGAATTTGATGGTATTTAGTTCTGCATAAGTATTTGCCAAACATATATGTATCCGCTCGTGATAAATGTTAATGAACCATTGTTTTGAGATAAGTGTATATATTAAGGCATGGTTTGTTGGAACTGGACTCCGAAGGTATGTTTAGTTGAGAAATTAATACGTGACAAAAAGAATTATGAAATATTTGGAAGAATCCTCAACTAGTTAGATAAGGAGGATGTAAGTATGACAAGAGCATTACAATTGGCGTATAAGGGTTTGATAAAACAGTTGGCATACAGAGGAATGGTTGGAGCACTGTAGTTCAAATAAAAATTCAAAGTATTCATCAATATATTGTTGTAATAAAGCTTACTAAGTATGTTTGTACTTACAAGGTTGTTATTGTTTTTCAGGTAATTGGGAAGAGACTTCACCTAGAGGAACAACGCCAGTAGTATGCTAAGGTGGTGGTAGTGTGGACCATCATGCATATAGCGAAAAAGTGGTGTAGTATACGCCTGATGGTGATCCCAAAACTAACTATGATCACGATAAAGGCAAGCCCACCTATCAAACAGTAGTATAGCTATGGCAAGACCGGAATATCGTATCCACGAGGACTAAAAGTACTAGTATTAACTATCTTTTTATTATCTAGCTTAAAGATTAGGGGGATTTTTTTTAAACTAAAAACTAACTAAACTAAGAATACGACAAAGAGTAAATTGAGAAAATACTTTTATGAAAACCGATTTATAAGGACAATATACAAGGAAGAATCCACCTACACTTCACTTATTAATCAACTCTGAATTAGATGATTTATTCACTTGACCTGATCCGTAGAAATCCCTAATTTATGTTATTATCTCTTTCGAGACTAAAAACAACTAACTCTAGGTTGATTAATTGAAATTTCTTTCTAATTAAAACTCCTATTGTTGCATTAACTCGATCTATGGATTTCCCTATTAGATTTGACTCTAATCCGGCAGATTTTTGTCGTCCTATCTCTAGGATTACAATCAACTCCGCTTAATTATGTTGGATCTACTCTTAAATAAGGACTTTTACTTCACTGAATAAGCATATCAACACCTGAATTAATATCCTAGAATACTAAAACAAGAATCAAGAACACATAATTAAGAACAAATCAAATATTTATCATATAATTTTGAAAATAATAAGATTCGTCTTAGGTTTCATCTCCCTTAGGTATCTAGGGGATTTAGTTTATGATCACAAAGGAAAACATCTCAAAATTTGGAAAATAACAAAACATAAGAAACCCAAAAACTTCGAGGAAATTGAAGGGAGATCTTCAGTCTTGAAGGAGATTCCTGCTTCCGAGATGAATCTAACGGCTTTCTTCGAGTAATTCTCTACTTTCTGCTCTGTTCTCCCTTTGATCCTCTCCTAGGGTGTTTATATAGACTTAAGAGTGCCCAAAATACCTAAAAATTAGCCTTTTCCGAGTGAAATTGAAACAGGGCTTGACAGGAACATGGGCTTGTGGTCTACCAGTGTGCAAAGGCTCAGGCCGTGTGCAATACTGAGTAGGTTAGAAGTCGACACGGCCTTGACACATAGGCGTGTGGCCATCCCGTGTGTCACACACGAGCGTGTGGTAAACCCATGTGGAAGTGCCTAGGCCGTGTTGAATGCTGATTTTAGCCCATTTTGTCCGTTTTTGACCCGTTTCTTGCTCTTTTCACTTTCCTATGCTCACTTAAGTATATAACATGAAATTAAAGGATTAGGAGCATCAAATTCATTAAATTATAAGGTAAATCATCCAAAAATATACCAAGTATGGGTTAAAAATATGTTAATTTTACGGTTCATCAACGCCTTTTGTGTTTATTTTTAATAATAAACTTCTTTATTGTAAAGATTTGTATCGAGCTTGATGTAACAATTTATTTTAAAATACTTCCTTTATTTTCAAATGATAAGTTTTTCAGTTAAAATGCTAAATGAAAAATAAATAAGAAGTACAAATTTGTAAAAAAAAATTTGTTAAATATCAAATATTGTGTAGTAACATTCGATATTCGAATCCGATGAATCGGATCGAGTCAAGGTGTTACAAAGCCAAACATAAATGATGAGAGTAAATTTCTTGTTCAATCAATATGAAAAATATTTCACATGTACTTCAAATAAACTAAATATATTCATGAATTGATAAATTAATTCCAAAATTCAAATATTAATTTATTTAGCAACTTCTGCTTCTAAATTTGCTCATTCAATGCTAAGGTAACGCTAGAAAATATGATACTATTTTTTTCTATTTGTTTAATTGTTTTTTTAAATTATAAAAATGATATTGGAAAAACAAAGAAAGCACTCTATTCTTAGTCTTTGAAAATGTTGGGTGGGAAAATGTAATCTTATAAACAAGCAAAAGATAAAATAAATAAATAAGTAGCCGTTATTTTAATTATTAAAATTATATTGATTAATATAATAAATAAAAAGATATTTTTATTTTAAAATTTAGTTTTCACTCATAATGTTAAATAGTTTAAGAAAAGAGTTATAATAAAATGACATCTTATATTATGATATTTTAACACTATTCGAAAATATAAGATTACTGGATGATTGAAATGTTGACAAGTCAAAAATCAAAATTTTATTTCGGAACATAACATTATAGAGTTAGGTTACAAGCAATTGAGGCTTCTAGGAATAGCAAATGATATAGCTCAAGAGCAGGGGCACCTCATCTACCTCTGGTGACTACGTTAAACTTCATTCAAAACTGTTTCTACTTAAAGCGTATGTTGTATAAAAATTGTCAATTTGTTATTTGAATTGAGATTTGAGATAGTTAAAGACCCTGCTGGAAGGCAGTTGCAAGGAAAAGGTTGAACTATAAGCCATTTTGGTATGATTTATGTGGGATGTGCCTCGTATTTATTAAACATGTTGTAAGCATTTTAGATGAGAATTGACGAGTAATCGAAGAAGGCTCAAAATAGGCCCGACGTCGGGACGACATGACGAACCCCTAACTTAAGGCAGCGGCAACATCATGACGAACATGCATGGGACGTCACGACAACGCGACTTATTCTCCACAAAAGCTGCCGCGTTTAGACTTCAAACAAAACATTTTCTTCTTGTTGAACTTTGCTTATTTCAAAAATATTTTAGTATGATTAGAACTCTAATCTAAGTCTATTTAAACGGCTATTTTATGTCTGTGAGATGTAGTTGTAGATGAATTTTGATGAATTTTGAGGACTATAAGATGTAGTTGCAGATGAATTTTGATAAGAGTTTTTGTGGTAACTATGGAGAGAATTGTGTAATATTTTTGGGTTTGCTCTATGAGAGTTTGTATACATTTAGATTTATTTTCTTCATATTATACTCTTGTTTGTTTACTTATTTAGTTAAAAGTTGAAACCTATTTTACCTGTGATTTTTCCTTTTTTAATGGTTTTCAACATAAATATTTGTATATTTAGTCTTCTCTACTTTTCTTATCTGTTGTTTATACGGGTTTATCACTAACCGTTTATTTGGATGCAATTGCACGGTGTTCACTTAACAATTTATTTAGCACTTCCCTGAACTCATTTTCTTCGGACAGAGAAGGTTCAGGTTTCACGTGGTACAGATATATTTAAAGTGTGGAATTGCTAGGTACAATGAACCGAGCCGGTTAGTAGATGAAACCCTTGGTCGAACAAGAAGTAAGGACCTGGTTTTAAGTCCGACATCGGTGAAATGCACGAACATGAAGGCCCCCGTCTATATGAAGATTGATCATCGTCCTGTATGTCACTGCTTTATTCTCATCACTCAATTTGAACACGAAGCAGCGGAGAAGAACAGCTGAGAAAATCTTCATCTGTCTATAGGCAAAGTCCTTACCCAGACACACTCGAGGCCCTGCCTGTTAATCGAAAACGAAGGTCAGCCGTAAAATCACACCAGTGAAACAATATTCAGGAATTTTCATACCTGGAAAGCTGTAAACTTGAAAGGGCTTTCTGATCGGAACATGCCGTTCTTGTCGAGCCATCTCTCGGGTCTGAACTCCTCTGCATCATCACCCCAAATGAACTTCATTCTACCCATTGCATAAGGTTGATAAACAATCAAATCATCTTTCCTCACACTAAAGCCATCTGGCAGAGTATCATCAGAGAAACATATCTTTCCATCCTGCAATTGAAGTGATTCACAAATAAAATTTTCTATAAATGAGTTAAGGAAATTTCAGTAAGAGAATTCAAGATTCATGGCAAATTTCCTTACCATAGGAACTGCCGGGTAGAGCCTTATAGTTTCAGTTATAGCTGCATGAAGATAGTGCATTTTTTCTAAAGCCTCTTCTCTCAGGCTAGTAGCGAATTCATCAACATCTTTAACCTCCATTGATTTTGTTGCTTCCTTCACTTCCACGGCAACCTTTTCTTGAACGTCAGGATGTTTGCAAAGCATGTATATAAACCACGACAGAGTGGACGCTGTTGTGTCTTTTCCAGCACCTGTGAAGTTAATAATTGTATCTCTCAAGTATTTTGGGTCAGTGTCATTTACTTGGAGGTATCTAGTTAAAATGTCTTCCTTTTTTATCTGCGGAATCCCATAGAAATACAGATCAGTTCAGAATTCTACTTCAACTCTTCATATAAAAAGCTCAAGTAGCTCTATTTTTTACTTACTACAGCCGAATCGTCCTTGGAGTCGCGTAGTTGCTCAATCTTGTTATGGATCAGCTTATACACAAAATTATCAACCACTTCTATATTTCTCTTTAATGCAGCTTCCGATCCGATGTTAAGATATCTCTTGATCTTCCAAAAGAGATCCACGTATCGGTAAACGACCAAAACACTTGCATTATCAAAAGCAGTTGCAAACTCCTTGCCTTCTACATTGGATCCACACATGCTGTCTAGTTCAACCCCAAATGCAACTTTGAATATTGAATCCAAAGTCGATTTCAAAAACAAGTCCTGCAGAACATTGCGTTATGTAACAGTTTTGATTTCATATATCACCCAAACATTTCCATTAAGTGAACTTACTTGCATATCCATTGTGTCATTGGAAATAGCTGCCTCCGACACTATATTGGCAAGTCGTGCCACATTTTTCCGAAAGACGACACTGCTGAAATCTCTCAACACCTTTGTTGAGAATTCATAGCTTGATGCCTTCCTCTGTTGACGCCATTTATCCCCATCCACTGTGAAAATTCCCTCACCAAAAAAATCACTTAGCAGGCTGTGATTATACTCACCCTGCACACCAATTGAAAAACCAGAAACCTGTCATTTAAAACACCACTCTGCCCCTTTTGGGTACCCATATTATTATCAAAAGCCATTTCATTATACCAATTACTCATCGAAGTGAAACTATAACTGACATTATTAATACTGACTAGATTAAAAAGCTTTTTCCCCATCTAAACTGGGTATTCCTAAATTCAAGCCAACAAATTATTCTGCGTGTTTTGGATGAGCAGGGAAAGACCTTGCCGTAATTATCGAAGTTGGTTTTGAGTATATATTCAACGTTGGCCGGTTCCGAGGTATGAATCTCACTCCTGTAAGGAGAAAGCAACCTGTAGGTCCGATACTTGGCTGCAAGATCAGCCATATAATGATGCAATCTATTAAAGTTTAGTAGCAAGTTAATAATCGTGCCGGCAACGGGGTGGTACTTGTTTTTTTTCTGTTGTTGTTTCAGTTTCGCAGTGAAGGAGAGGGAGATTAGGGAGAGGAGCAGAACCAAAGCTGTAAAGGTAAATGAGTAGGAGAAATCCATGGGGATGGAACAAGATGAGGGAAGCACTTCCCATAAATGTTCTCTTTTATGCTTCTTCAAGGACAGTATGTTTGAGGCTCACACTATCATTACTAATTTTATTATTTCACGGCGGATATTATTGAAGCTAATTTCTTGTTTTTTGTCTCATTTGGTTGTGTCTACGATAACTTGCAACTGTCGTGACAGATTGATTGTCTGTGTACCACACTCAAATTCTTTTGGGTTTTTTTATTGGTAAACTAAGTTTATCTTTTCATCATTCAATTTCAAAAAAATTATGAAATAATTATTAAATTATTTAAAAAATTTTATTTAATATTGAGCCATTTAAAATTTTTTATTTAATTTATTGGATTCTTAAGGTTTTTTTTTTTTAAATTCAGTTAGCGATCTCCAAGCGACGATTTAATAATTAATACAGTGGATCAATACCTATTAACGAGTAGAAGAATATATCTTAGATCTAAGTCAATCTGATGTTTAATGTCAGAGATTGGAGAAGAAAATTATTTGAATTTTGATTTGTAAATTCGTGATATTCAAAACTATTTCATGAAAAAAAATGAATTGTAGAAGAAAAAAAGAATAAGAGCTTTCAATTGGTGCAGGTAGTGCAAAGAGAGGTCATACAATAGCTATTTTAACAGCTCGGTAACTTAAATGAAAACTTTTGAATAGCTCAATGACCATTTAAAAAATTTTTGGAGTGATCAAAATGTAAATTTACTAATAATTTAGTGACCTTAAGTGTAGTTTACCCCTTTTTTTTTCATTTCAAGCATTTTGAAAGGGTAAACTACAAAGTTGGTCACTTAACTTTCATAAATTTCATTTCGAGCATTGAAAAAAAAATTTGCATTTTAGGCGTTGTTGTTAAATATCGTATTCATTTTAGTCACTCGCCATTAACTCAATATTTTTGTACACTCATTTTAATCACCCAATTTCAATAAATTTTCATTTGTTTTTATAAGGGGAACTTGAATTTTCACATATAATTGAGTTATAGAGAAAAGCTTAGGTTAAATGACTAAAATAATTGCAAAATAATATTGAATTAACAATGAATGACCATAATGAAAATAGTTTTTAGCAACATCTAAAATATAAACTTCTTTTTTATACCCAAAATAAAATTTTATGAAAATTTGGTGGTATAAGAAAAATAACTCCAAAATGTATATTTCTATATATATATATATATAAATGTTGGAACTAGATATAATGTTGAAAGATATATATATATATATATATATACTGAGAATTAAATTGAAAGATATTATACATTTAAACACATTGAAACTTATAATCTTTAGATTATTGTAATAACAATTATATCTTAAACTTAAAATTTTTTTAGAACCAATTGTGAAACTTGATTTCATTACTGATTTGGATAATGAGACAAGTCTAAAACCATATATAATTTCTGGTGAAATTCTCCAGCAATAATATTTAAATTTTACAAGTCTTTTTTTGCTAGGTGTGTTTGGTTGGATGAAAAAGGGGAGAAATAAAAGGATGTTAAAAAAAATTTGGCTCGAAAAAGATTTTTTTTATACAGCGAAAAATTAAAATTTTGAAAATTGAGCCGGTTTGTGATATTTATAACAATGAACCCTAAACTGAATTCGTACTTGTGTTTTCGAATAGACGGATTCTTGTCATTCTCGACTTCCAACTAGACGAACTTCTCCGCTATTCTTGTAGCATGAACTGCTTCGAGTGAGAGCTCGAACGATTCAAATCAAAATACATAACTAAAAGTAGTTTTTCTTTATTTAAATGTTAAAACGGAAAATCTCTTCTTAAATAGAAACTGACAGAAATTATTATTTTGAAAAATATATTTAGACTTAATTTGGATGGGCGGTGCGTTTACCTGCGGTTAGTGTAAAAACAGCAGTGGCAATGAGATTAGATATTGTAGCAATATTGTAGCATGAGACAAAAAATAAAAATAAACGCATCATACCGCACCCAACCGCCTATCCAAACCCCACCTTAATAGTTGAGAATAAACCTCTATCTACTTTCGAACAAAGTAACAATAAGCCATACTGGTTCAATCTATTTATAGAGAGAGGAGATAGAACTCTTGTTGAATTGTAGAAGTTTATTTCAACTAAAAAAATAAACTTTTAATTTATTTAGGAGTATATGGGGTGACAACCTTCGTCATTTGAATTATTCAAATCAACTCGAATAAGTAACAACGATCTCCATAATCATGACTATGCTCCTTTTACTTGATCTTGTCATGGTCTCGACTTCCCCTTGGTGGTGGGTTTATTGGTTGGAGACATGGAAACTTCCTTATCTCTCAGGCATAGTACTGGATGGTCTTCTCTCTCACTCTGGCTACCAGCAACGGTTGGTGGGGTAGTTTGGTTAAGGTTTGTTTATTTTGAGATAAAGGTGGGCCTAGTTAAACAGGTTTGTTTAATGCTTAATCTCTTGATCTCATTTGGAACACTTGTTTATAATTCTACTTAGAGTTGTTTATAGGTCAAGTCGGGTCAATACTCGGTTTCAAAAATATTTTATATTCAAGTTTGATTTTGGGCCGGTGTGATTCATTTAAAAGCTCATTTTATTATTAAAATATTAATAAAATATTTTTAATTAATATTTTAAATATTTTATTAGGGGTGAGCTTTTGATTGAATAGAGTGAAAAATTTGCGAGTTAATGAATCTTATTTTATCATCCTAAATCAATTCAAAATTTTTTCAAGTTGAGTCAAGTGAAATTATTTGAGTTAAAATAAAAAAATTAAACATGTCAAATTAAAATATTGTTACAACATAACTAAATTAATGTTTTAACTTTTTTTATATATTTTTTAGAATATTTAAATTTTTTTATAAATTTTTAAAAACTATAATTTTTGTAATTTTTATAAATATTTTGAATTTTTGAAAATTATTTTGTATGTTTTTGTAATTTTAGTTGAGAGAGTAACTAATTTGCTCATTTTTAAAATTGATAGGGACCAAAAGGGTATATACACTAATATGTTATTCGAATTATTCGAGTTATTTAAATTGTAAAATTCAACTCGACTGAAACTCGAAACTTGAATTACTTATTCACGTTGACTCATATAACTTGTAACGACCCAAAATTCCCGGGCACCGAAAATACGAGTCGTAGGGCCTCCGTCTTAGGAAAATGAGCTCGTAGATATTTATTAAAAATATTTATGGAATTAGTTATTAGTTGAATTAGATTTTGGTGAAGTGAATTTAGTTTAATTAGAAATAATTAGTAGAAAGGACTAAATTGAATAGAATGCAAAGGTTTAATTATAGAACATAAAAATATTAAAGGATTAAATTAGCAATTAGACCATAAAAGTGACATGTGTGAATGATGGATAAAATACAAGTGTATTAATTTTATTGGTACAAATGTATGTATGTGTTTGCTTAATTATAAAGTAAATGTTATTTAATTATTTATTTATTTATTTGTTATAATTAATATTAAATATGTGATTTATAATTTTATTGATTAATTATGATAAAGACAAGTGTATGGTGAGGATTAGTGCATGTGTTGTAGTGTGTATGGATACAAATGTATGTGTATAATTGGTTATTATATTAGATATTTATAATAATTAATTAAAGGTTAATAAAACAAAAAAAAAAAGAGAATAGAAAAGTTACAGAGAAGAAAACGTGAAAAGGAAAGAAAGAAAGAAAGAAAGAAGAAAAAAGGGAAAATTGAAGGATTAAGCCTTGAAGCTTAATTTGGTAAGTTAATTAAGCTATTTTCTTTGTAATTTTGATGTTTTTGAAGCTTTAGAGAAAGAATCTCTTGAATTTATGTGAAAATATTGAAAAATAATGGACGTTTGATTAGGGTTTATGTTGAGAAAATGGTGGAATTAGGGCTTAATTTGATAAAATTATGAATTTGAATTGAATTAAGGACTTAATTGTAAAACAAGCTATAAGTTTTGAGTTTTAGGGATTAAATTGAAAGAAATTCGGAATTATGAAAAAATGATGAAAATTTGATAGTTATATGAAAGTTTTGATGAAAATTTAATAAGAAAATGAGGTAAATTGCTAAAGGAGAGGAGATGACAAAGTTAGGACAAATTCGGTATTATGAGAAAAGTTGTATAGAAACTTAGAAATTTGTATGAATTATGTGCATAGTTAATTGATTATAATTATGCTAATTTTCGTAGCAAACAAGGAAACCGAGCCATCGAATACGAAAGGAAATGAAAAAGTGGTCGAGGAGTAGCTCGGGGAAATATTGGTTTGTATTATCATAACTCAATTTATTGATTATTATAAATTTAACTTTCAATATGTATCAATGCATAGAAATGAAATTGAGGTAAGTAGTAGTATTTGGATTGAATGTGATTGGATGTGACTATTAACATGTATATGGATTGAAAGTATGAGAACGTGTTGCTGAATGTATGAGTATGTGAATTGATTTGGAATTGATTGATGGTTATGTGATTATGTGATTTTGAAGCAAATTGAGATTGAAATGCTATTATGATTGATTTGAATTTGAATGATTTCATTCAATTGAAAGTGGAAGTGAAACGAATAAGAGACTCCGATACCCTATTAACTAGTCAGGCTTAGTGGATATAGTTGGCATGCCATAGGATCGAAACAGTTCAGAGATTCTTCGACCTCGAGTCGATGAGGCACTTGGTGTGCCATAGATTTGCTTCGGATAGTTTCGATGAGGCTTTGGTAGCCACTTTGCTTCGGCTTAGCCGATGAGGTACTTGGTGTGCCATAGATTTGATTTACTTCGAACTATCCGATGAGGCTGTGGTAGCCACTTTACTTCGGCTATGCCGATGAGGCGTCACTCGCCATTCTGATATGTTAAGCGGATCCGTGTATCCGCCAAGGTCCGAGTCATGTTAATAGGGCAAACAAGTGAATTGAGCTAAAACTATCCGAATCTGATTATCTAAGTTATCAAATGAAAAATGAAAGGAAATTATGATGTGAAATGTGGAAAGAAATTGTGTATGAGATTGAAAACATGAACCCCATGTTCATGAATTATATATATATGTAAAAGTATTAGAAATTAAGTGTTTATATCTTGATGATAATTGTATAGTTGTTTGAATGATGTTAATATGGTAGGAATTGACATGTTTGATTGGTTATTGGTACATTTATGTTTTGAAATTGAATTGATGTTTTAAATTGAATTATGATAATACCACTGAGTATTTTCAATACTCAGCGTACGGTTGTTTTTCGTGCGCAGGTTAGGTAAAGTTAAGGTTACGTCAAGCATCCAAGACAATCCCGATCTCAGCTCAAATTAGTGGTGATGTATCCATCTTTCGATATTGTGGCATGTACTAGGTTAATGTTTGTCACTTGTATATATTTAATATTTTGGGTGTAAATATGGTGTATAAACTTTGAGAAGTTTTAGAAATGAATGAAGGAGTTTTTGTTAAGTTTGAAATTGATTTGAATGATTTTTTATTGTCATTTATAAGTCAATTAATTGGATATGTATTTGGTATGTTTAGTGGGTAAAAATAGCTTTAAATTAGTGAAACATGCAGTTTTCACACGGCCAAAACACATGGACGTGTGCCTTGGCCGTGTGGGGGAAGTCAGTAGCTTCCACGGGCAAGTCACACGGCCGTGTGTGGCAAGTTAGTCTGCCCACGGCCTGGCCCCACGGCCATGTGATTTCACACGGGCTGTCCACACGGGCATGTCCCAAACATCACGGCCATGTGCCCCTGTTTTCTATGAAAAATTTTTAAAGTTCCCGGTTTGATCCTGAATCAATTTCTAAATTTATTTTGGGCCCCGTAGGCCTATATTAAGGTCTAATTAATGGAAATTAGAGGGTTTAAAGTTGAAACTTAAATTTATGCCTCGTTTTATTTCGTAAATTAGTGTATGGTTCCAGTAATACCTCGTGACCATGTTCCGGCGACGGTGTGGGGTTAGGAGGTGTTACATTTGTTGGTATCAGAGCTATAGGTTTAGCCGATTGTCGGACTAAATTGAGTTTGTAAGTGAGTCTAGAAGTACATGCCACATTCAAGTTAAAGTTGAGTCGGGATTTTTGGATGCTGACCTATTTAATTGTTTCTGTTTTATACAGATTAAAGATGTCGGATGATCAATCAATTGATTTAGACGAAAATGAATCAGCTACACCTAGTGTAAATCCGGTTAGAAATCAACCTCCCAATGTAGAAAGAGAAAACATTAGGGAGAGAGATGAAAAAGGTAGAAATGATTTTGATCTATTAAGAGTTTTAACTGATGCCCTTCAACGAGTAGCGGAGTCTGTACCTGCTACCACGTCTATACCTATTCCTAGACGGGCCCCTATTAAGGAATTAAGAAAATATGGTGCCACGGAATTTTCGGGTCTGAAAGGAGTTGATCCGTCCATAGCTAAAAATTGGATGGAAGTAACAAAAAGGGTGTTACAACAGTTAGAGTGTACTTCACGAGAAAGTTTGCTATGTGTTGTATCGTTGCTACAGGGTGAAGCATATCTATGGTGGGAATCTGTGATTCGACACTTACCTACTGAGCAAGTAACATGGGATTTGTTTCAAAAAGAGTTCCAGAAGAAGTACATTGGAGAAATATACATTGAAGACAAGAAGTAAGAGTTCTTGACGTTGAAACAAGGCACTATGTCGGTGATAGACTATGAGAGGGAGTTTTCAAGACTTAGCCGATATGCTTCAGAGTATATTCCGATTGAAAATGAGAGTTGTAAAAGATTTTTACGGTTTCTAAGAGATGAAATAAAAGTGTTATTGATATCTCAACGGATTACTGAATTTGTTGACTTGATTGAGCGGGCTAAGATGATAGAACAAGTCTTGGGGCTTGATAAAAAGTCTGAACCTTCTAAGCTAGTTGGAAAACATATGGGAACTACAAGCTCGAATCCTTTACCGAAAAGATCCAGAGATTCTCGAGGTGGTTGGAGATCTAGTTTCAAATCTGATAGAGGAGGAAAGAGTCAAGGAAGACAAACTACAGTGTCCACCGGTAGTGTGAGAGGTCCATCCAAAGATATTGCTATTCCAGACTGTGAACATTGTGGGAGGAAACATAGAGGTGAATGTTAGCGATTGACTAGAGGGTGTTTCAAATGTGGTTCCACTGATCACTTTATTAAAGATTGCCCAAAAGCTGACAGTACTACACCCATGACATCACAGAGATCGGGCTCTAATATTAGAGGTAGAGGATCGGGCAGAGGCGGATCAGTTTCTAGAGGTGAAGGTGCTAGAAGGAGTAGTGACGTTGTTACACAACAGTCAGAGGCCAGAATACCAGCTAGAGCATATGTAGTCCGAACCCGAGAAGAGGGAGATGCGCATGATGTTGTAACAGGTATATTCTTATTATATTCTGAGCCTGTTTATGCTTTAATTGACCCTGGATCTTCGCATTCTTATGTTAGTTCAAAACTAGTTGAGCTGGGAAAATTGAAACATGAAATGTCTAGAATGTCAATAGAGGTGTCAAGTCCGTTAGGACAGACAGTGTTAGTGAATCAAATATGTCCGAGATGCCCGTTGAAAATTCAGAATAGAACTTTTCCGGTTGATTTATTGATTATGCCATTTGGGGATTTTGATGTAATATTGGGTATGGATTGGTTGTCTGAACATGGTGTGATTCTGGACTGTTATGAAAAGAAATTCAGTATTCAGGTTGAATATGGAAGCACTATAGAGGTAAAAGGTATTCGAAGCAGTGGACCAACACGTGTTATTTCAGCAATTAAGGCTAATAAGTTGTTACAGCAGGGTTGTACAGCATACTTGGCTTATGTTATTAATTCAGATTCAGTTGGTAGTCATTGTAGTAAAATTCGGACAGTTTGTGAGTTTCCTGATGTATTTCCTGAAGAATTACCGGGTTTGCCACCAGATAGAGAAGTTGAATTTGCTATAGAATTTTATCCGGGTACTGCTCCGATTTCTATTCCTCCGTACCGTATGTCACCTACAGAACTGAAAGAGTTAAAGGTACAGTTGCAAGATTTGTTAGATCGTGGTTTTATTCGACCGAGTATTTCACCATGGGAAGCTCCGGTATTATTTGTTAAAAAGAAAGATGGCTCGATGCGACTTTGTATTGACTATAGTCAGCTGAATAAGGTGACAATTAAGAATAAATATCCCCTTCCTCGCATTGATGATTTATTTGACCAGTTGAAAGGAGCTTCAGTATTTTCAAAGATTGATTTAAGGTCAGGCTACTATCAGTTGAAAGTAAAGGAATGTGATGTACCAAAGACAGCTTTCCGTACAAGGTATGGCCACTATGAATTTTTAGTAATGCCATTTGGATTGACTAATGCCCCACCTGCTTTCATGGATTTGATGAACCACATATTTCAACCATATTTAGATCAATTTGTTGTGGTTTTCATTGATGACATATTGGTTTATTCAAAGACAGAAACAGAACATGATCAGCATCTCAGAATAGTGCTACAGATTTTGCGAGAAAAACGATTGTATGGAAAATTGAGTAAATGTGAATTCTGGTTATCAGAGATTGTATTTTTGGGACATGTGGTATCGGCAGATGGAATCAGAGTTGATCCTAAAAAGATAGAAGCCATAGTTCAGTGGAAAGCTCCAAAGAATGTATCTGAGGTACGTAGTTTCCTTGGTTTGGCTGGGTATTATAGAAGATTTGTGAATGGATTTTCAAAAATAGCCTTGCCTATGACTAGATTGCTACAGAAGAATGTTTCTTTTAATTGGGATGATCAATGTCAGAAAAGTTTTGAGATGTTGAAGCGGATGTTAACAGAGACACTAGTTTTGACTTTACCGGAGTCGGGAAAAGATTTTATTGTATATAGTGATGCTTCATTGAGTGGTTTAGGTTGTGTATTGATGCAAGATGGAAAGGTCATTGCCTATGCATCCCGTCAGTTGAAACCACCTGAGAGAAATTATCCGACTCATGACTTGGAGCTTGCGGCTGTGATTTTTGCTTTGAAGATTTTGAGACATTACCTTTATGGTGAAAAATGCTATATTTATACAGATCATAAAAGTCTGAAGTATCTTCTCTCCCAGAAAGAATTGAACTTAAGACAGAGACGGTAGATTGAACTTCTGAAAGATTATGATTGTGTTATAGACTACTACCCCGGAAAAGCTAATGTAGTAGCTGATGCATTGAGTAGAAAATCAGCAATTGAGTTGAGAGCAATGTTTGCACAGCTCAGTATCACTGATGATGGAAGTCTATTAGCCGAGTTGAGAATAAAACCGATAATGTTTGATCAGATTAGAGCAGCTCAGTTGGAAGATGAAAAGTTAATAAAGAAAAAAGAGATGATTCAGAGTGGAACAGTGGAAAATTTCAACATTGATACGCATGAATGCTTGAGGTATCGAGATCGAGTCTGTATTCCAGCTAAATCTGAATTGAAGGAGTTAATACTCCGAGAGGCACACGATGGTTCATTTACGTTACACCCAGGAAGTACAAAAATGTATCGTAATCTACGAGATTTGTATTGGTGGCCCGGAATGAAAAGAGACATAGTTGAATATGTGGGTAAATGTCTTACATGTCAGCGAATAAAGGCGGAACATCAAGTACCGACAGGTTTACTTCAACCTATAAATATTCCTGAATGGAAATGGGATCGCATCACAATGGATTTTGTTTCGGGATTACCGTTGTCACCGAGGAAAAAGAATGCCATTTGGGTGATAGTTGATAGACTTACCAAGTCAGCTCATTTTGTAGCAGTCAGAACAGATTGGTCGTTGCAAAAACTTGCTGAGGTATACATTCGAGAAATTGTTAGATTACATGGTATTCCGTTATCGATAATTTCAGATCGAGATCCTCGGTTTACATCAAGATTTTGGAGACAGTTACATGAGTCGTTGGGTACACGGCTTAATTTTAGCACAGCATTTCATCCACAAACAGATGGACAATCTGAGCGGGTGATTCAAATATTAGAAGATATGCTTCGGACTTGCATCATTGAATTTGAATCAGGTTGGGAACGTTATTTGCTCTTAGCTGAATTTGTTTACAATAATAGTTTCCAATCAAGTATTCAGATGGCTCCATATGAAGCATTGTATGGCCGAAGATGTCGATCACCTGTGTGTTGGACAGAGTTGAATGAAAGAAAAATAATTGGACCGGAGTTGATTCAAGAAACAGAAGAGATAGTTAAGAAGATTCAAGGAAGATTAAAAGCAGCTTTTGATAGACAGAAATCATACGCTGACTTGAAATGACGAGATATTGAGTATTCGGTTAGAGATAAGGTATTTCTTAAAGTTTCTCCATGGAAGAAAGTATTGAGATTTGGCCGGAAGGGTAAATTAAGTCCTCGTTGTATTGGGCCATATGAAATAGTAGAGAGAATTAGACCGGTAGCTTATCGGTTGGCTTTACCTCCGGAATTGCAAAAGATACACGATGTTTTTCATGTTTCGATGCTTCGAAGGTATAGATCGGATCCTTCTCATGTTATTCCCGTTGAAGATATTGAAATTCGATCTGATTTGACTTATGAAGAAGAACCAGTTAAGATTTTAGCACGGGAAGTGCAAGAATTGAGAAATAAACGAGTTCCTCTAATGAAAGTGCTATGGAGAAGTCATAAAGTGGAAGAAGCAACTTGGTAACCTGAAGAAATTATGAAAACTCAGTACCCCCATCTATTCTCAGGTAAATTTCGAGGACGGAATTTTTTTTAGGGGGAGAGAAATGTAAAGACCCAAAATTCCCAGGCACCGAAAATACGAGTCGTAGGGCCTCCGTCTTAGGAAAATGAGCTCGTAGATATTTATTAAAAATATTTATGGAATTAGTTATTAGTTGAATTAGATTTTGGTGAAGTGAATTTAGTTTAATTAGAAATAATTAGTAGAAAGGACTAAATTGAATAGAATGCAAAGGTTTAATTATAGAACATAAAAATATTAAAGGATTAAATTAGTAATTAGACCATAAAAGTGACATGTGTGAATGATGGATAAAATACAAGTGTATTAATTTTATTGGTACAAATGTATGTATGTGTTTGCTTAATTATTAAGTAAATGTTATTTAATTATTTATTTATTTATTTGTTATAATTAATATTAAATATGTGATATTATAATTTTATTGATTAATTATGATAAAGACAAGTGTATGGTGAGGATTAGTGCATGTGTTGTAGTGTGTATGGATACAAATGTATGTGTATAATTGGTTATTATATTAGATATTTATAATAATTAATTAAAGGTTAATAAAACAAAAAAAAAAAGAGAATAGAAAAGTTACAGAGAAGAAAACGTGAAAAGGAAAGAAAGAAAGAAAGAAAGAAGAAAAAAGGGAAAATTGAAGGATTAAGCCTTGAAGCTTAATTTGGTAAGTTAATTAAGCTATTTTCTTTGTAATTTTGATGTTTTTGAAGCTTTAGAGAAAGAATCTCTTGAATTTATGTGAAAATATTGAAAAATAATGGACGTTTGATTAGGGTTTATGTTGAGAAAATGGTGGAATTAGGGCTTAATTTGATAAAATTATGAATTTGAATTGAATTAAGGACTTAATTGTAAAACAAGCTATAAGTTTTGAGTTTTAGGGATTAAATTGAAAGAAATTCGGAATTATGAAAAAATGATGAAAATTTGATAGTTATATGAAAGTTTTGATGAAAATTTAATAAGAAAATGAGGTAAATTGCTAAAGGAGAGGAGATGACAAAGTTAGGACAAATTCGGTATTATGAGAAAAGTTGTATAGAAACTTAGAAATTTGTATGAATTATGTGCATAGTTAATTGATTATAATTATGCTAATTTTCGTAGCAAACAAGGAAACCGAGCCATCGAATACGAAAGGAAAGGAAAAAGTGGTCGAGGAGTAGCTCGGGGAAATATTGGTTTGTATTATCATAACTCAATTTATTGATTATTATAAATTTAACTTTCAATATGTATCAATGCATAGAAATGAAATTGAGGTAAGTAGTAGTATTTGGATTGAATGTGATTGGATGTGACTATTAACATGTATATGGATTGAAAGTATGAGAACGTGTTGCTGAATGTATGAGTATGTGAATTGATTTGGAATTGATTGATGGTTATGTGATTATGTGATTTTGAAGCAAATTGAGATTGAAATGCTATTATGATTGATTTGAATTTGAATGATTTCATTCAATTGAAAGTGGAAGTGAAACGAATAAGAGACTCTGATACCCTATTAACTAGTCGGGCTTAGTGGATATAGTTGGCATGCCATAGGATCGAAACAGTTCAGAGATTCTTCGACCTCGAGTCGATGAGGCACTTGGTGTGCCATAGATTTGCTTCGGATAGTTTCGATGAGGCTTTGGTAGCCACTTTACTTCGGCTTAGCCGATGAGGTACTTGGTGTGCCATAGATTTGATTTACTTTGAACTATCCGATGAGGCTGTGGTAGCCACTTTACTTCGGCTATGCCGATGAGGCGTCGGTCGCCATTCTGATATGTTAAGCGGATCCGTGTATCCGCCAAGGTCCGAGTCATGTTAATAGGGCAAACAAGTGAATTGAGCTAAAACTATCTGAATCTGATTATCTAAGTTATCAAATGAAAAATGAAAAGAAATTATGATGTGAAATGTGGAAAGAAATTATGTATGAGATTGAAAACATGAACCCCATGTTCATGAATTATATATATATGTAAAAGTATTAGAAATTAAGTGTTTATATGTTGATGATAATTGTATAGTTATTTGAATGATGTTAATATGGTAGGAATTGACATGTTTGATTGGTTATTGGTACATTTATGTTTTGAAATTGAATTGATGTTTTAAATTGAATTATGATAATACCACTGAGTATTTCCAATACTCAGCGTACGGTTGTTTTCCGTGCGCAGGTTAGGTAAAGTTAAGGTTACGTCAAGCATCCAAGACAATCCCGATCTCAGCTCAAATTAGTGGTGATGTATCCATCTTTCGATATTGTGGCATGTACTAGGTTAATGTTTGTCACTTGTATATATTTAATATTTTGGGTGTAAATATGGTGTATAAACTTTGAGAAGTTTTAGAAATGAATGAAGGAGTTTTTGTTAAGTTTGAAATTGATTTGAATGATTTTTTATTGTCATTTATAAGCCAATTAATTGGGTATGTATTTGGTATGTTTAGTGGGTAAAAATAGCTTTAAATTAATGAAACATGCAGTTTTCACACGGCTAAAACACATGGGCGTGTGCCTTGGCCGTGTGGGGGAAGTCAGTAGCTTCCACGGGCAAGTCACACGGCCGTGTGTGGCAAGTTAGTCTGCCCACGGCCTGGCCCCACGGCCATGTGATTTCACACGGGCTGTCCACACGAGCATGTCCCAAACCACACGGCCATGTGCCTCTGTTTTCTATGAAAAATTTTTAAAGTTCCCGGTTTGATCCCGAATCAATTTCTAAATTTATTTTGGGCCCCGTAGGCCTATATTAAGGTCTAATTAATGGAAATTAGAGGGTTTAAAGTTGAAACTCAAATTTATGCCTCGTTTTATTTCATAAATTAGTGTATGGTTCCGGTAATACCTCGTGACCCTGTTCCGGCGACGGTGTGGGGTTAGGGGGTGTTACATAACTAAAATAATTTGATTCGATTAACTCGAAATTCAAATTTTTTTATTTTTTTTGTCGAAACCATTTTTTAAAAAAATGGGGAATCGACTTTGGTTTTGAAAATGGAAATTAAAATAGGGGGTCGCCACCAATCTTTTATATGAGGTGTGATTGGATCACCTCGAAAAGGGGTTGTTTTTAATAAACAATTTGATTTATCAAAACAATGATTTTTGGTCCACATAAATCAGAAAGATAGGTTCGGGATTCGGTTACGCACGAGGAAGAATTAGCACCCTCCATGCGCCCAAAATTGGTACCTAGTTGATTAATTGATGTCTTAATGTCGAATATTTGAAAATTTGAAAGAATTTAAAATATGATCCCTCCTTTTTCTTTAGAAATATTTGAATAAAATAAAACGTTAAAGCCACACTCGTCTCGAAGCGACAGGATGTCACACTCAGTAAGTTAGGGTATAACATATAGGGCTTTTGAGATCGAGTGCGCTTTTCTCAAGATCAAAAAAAGATATTCGGTTATTTAATTTAGACGAGGAGAATCGAAACCCAGTAAGTTAAAGTACGATCTCACGAGTTTCCAAACACCGAATGTTGCCTTTATTTGTAAAAGATCTTATCTTGAGGCAACCAAGCATCGTATTCAGCAAGTTAGAACACGGTATCTCGAGCATTCGAGAATAAGTTTTTATTTCGAAAATTGTGATTTTAAGGTCTATTCCGTGGTTTAGACTAGATAAGGAACATCGAAGCCCAGTAAGTTAGGGCGCGATTATCTCTAATCTTTTAAACACGGAGTAAAGTGTAATTTTTGACGAAAAAGAAGTTTTAGCGCACACAAGTTCATAACATAAATATGCGAAGCGGTATAATGAAAGTAACACGGTATCTCGAGCATTCGAGAATAAGTTTTTATTTCGAAAATTGTGATTTTAAGGTCTATTCCGTGGTTTAGACTAGATAAGGAACATCGAAGCCCAGTAAGTTAGGGCGCGATTATCTCTAATCTTTTAAACACGGAGTAAAGTGTAATTTTTGACGAAAAAGAAGTTTTAGCGCACACAAGTTCATAACATAAATATGCGAAGCGGTATAATGAAAGTAATGATAACACAAATAACGATGATGAACGCATAAAAATAAATGAAATAGAAAAGAAACGTCGTACTAATTACAATCATAATATTACTATAATAACATAAACGATATATATTACTTAACAAACGATAAGAGGAATAAAATAAAGGCAATAAAGATGAGAATATCAATAATAGAAATAATAACAGTGATAAGATAATATGTACAAGAAGAATAATAAAAATGACAAAGAGAATTAACAACACTATGTATACGTAAATATATATATATATTAATATATACAATAATAGTGTAGGAATATAGTATAATATTAAGAAAAATGTAAATAATATATATACGCATAATATGATATTTAAAATATACATATGAAATAACATAAAAATACATGAATAATATGATATTAAAATATATAGAATGTGTATAAGATATATACGTAATAGAGTATTAAAAATATATAAATAATGTATAAATATTGGAACTAATAATAATGTTAAAAAAATCAACTATTGATAATATTTCATAAACATGTATTAAAAAAAATATCATATATATATATAACAATAATGTTAAAAAACAAACATTAATAATACTACATAAATATGCCTACACATATATATTAAAGATGGTGAAAAGAAAACCACAATGATAGACTAATAAAAGTATTAAAACGGTAATAATAAAGTATAGTAGTTAATATAATATTAAAATAATATTAAACATAATACGATAATAAAAATAGTATACATAAAAAAATAGTAAAACGTAACATTTAAAAAAAATAATACTGAAATAAAAATAATAAAAATAAATATAAATTTTGAAAGTAAATAAAAAGGTATATATATATATATATATATATATATAAAACTTCAAAGCAATAGTAGATAAAATAGTCTAAAATAAATTATTAAAATAAATAATATTTTAAAATATGTAAGAAGCTTAAACTGCATAATAATAAAACGACTTAAAATAATTATTAGAAGAAAGCAAACTTAAAATTAATAAAAATAAAACAGTTCCAAAAACCTCTGAATAAATAAATAAATTAACAAATTAGGACCAGGCTGAAATCGAGTTGAAAATTTAGGTTAAAAATTGTAAATAACGAAAAATAAGCCACGAAGGACTGAAATGAAGCGCTCCGGAAGAAAGAGGGACTGAAGGGAACAATATTCCCAGTCCTAATGTGCGTGTTCAACGAGATGGGTCAAAGGGCTGATTTGAAAGTCAAGCAAAATCTGATGGCTAAATTCAAAAGAAAAAGAAATAAGAAAATAGGGCCTGATCAAAGTGGTGCTGCAAAAGGAGGGACCTATCGCGCGAATCCCCCTTTTTAAAGGGAACATGCGCAGGTCAAGTTCCTTTACTGCACTGTTTCATAGCCTTTATAAAGGCTGAAAATTTAAAAAAAAAAAAAAAGTGCTGCAGATTTTTTAATTTAAAGCTCCCCCTTTTCTTCTTCTTTTCTGCTAGGGTTCTTTAACCCATCATCGCTCCATCACCGGAATGCCACCGTGGGGTCGCCGGGGTTCCCTAAAGGAACCTCCTTTCGGTCGATTATCACTTCTTTAACCTCGGTTTAAGCCTAAAATCCCCGAATCCCTCAAAGAAAAGACAAAAATGAAAAAAAAAAAGAAGAAGGCTCTCCGTCTCCCTCCCGTACCGGCAACGTTTTCGACGAACCCTGAGGTTTGGCCGTCCAAACTCAATCCGCGGGTAAAGTGAACGATTCCTTTTTTTGTTTAATATTTTCGTATATAAAATATAAAAATCAAAGATTTAAGAGTAAAAATTTAAATAGAATATATGAAATGTAAAATCACCTTCAAAAATTTAGTTCTTTTTTATTTCTTGTAAGCAAAAATGGGATCCCTTTTTACAATTGCTTTCGGCCTTTGTTTCTAGCCGAATGAGATAAGAAAAGTAAAAATTTGAATCCCCCCATATATGGTTTTTGTTTCAATCTTATATAGCCGATTGATACAATATTTAGCATCACTGTTGCTTGTCTTTGCTATACTGTTTCTCTTTGCTTGCATCTGTCCCGTTTTGTTTGCTGTTTTGGTTCATTTTGCAGGTCTATCAGGAGTCAACGGGTCTGGATGGCTATTTCGGTGCAAGCCTCGACGAGGGCACCATCATCGGGCGTCGTGCGTGCCGAGGGCGCACATGGGTTGGCAGCGGCGCGAAGAGAAAGAGGGGGAACCCTAGGGTTCCCAAAATTTTAAGATTTTTGGGCCGTTTGGGCCCTTTGTACTTGGGTTATTATTTTCATTATTTTTTTTATATTTGGGTTGTAATCGGGCTGGAAAATTTGTTTGGTTTGCCCGGTTAAATTTGGGCCTCTACATTTTCAATTGAGTTTTTGTTCATCCCTATATTTTATAATTAAATTTAAATTTAAAAATATTTTTTATTATTTAATTTGAATTAAAAAAATTCTTATCTAAATCCAACTCCACTATTAAATCAAATTGAATACCTAACCCTTAAGTAGGATTATTCTTAACTGAAAAAAAAATCATAAAATTTTTAGTGAAAATCAATTGTCAAACCTAATTTCACCACTCATGGGCCGTGAGATAAGGCTAAAACTAGATAATTTGTAATGAAATTCTACAACGACAATATTTAAATTCCACAATTCTTCTCCCTTCCCATCCCTACAGTCTACAGACCCACTCCCAATCATTGTAACACCTCCCCTTTCACTTTTTCCCAAAGAAATTAAAATCCAAAGAAATACATATATAAAAGATTGTATGAATACTTAATTGAAAGTAAGTCATACCATTAAAAAGTAATGTTGCTAGGAAGGCAAATGTTCAGAGATTGAAGTCACATCGTCGGACGTCAACACAGATCTTGCACACTTGTGCATTGGATTTCTCATTAGCAATCCCGTCCTTCTATGAAGTTAAAAAAAAAAGGGATATATTTTAAATACTTCAAATTTAAAATTAAATGACACTTTAAATCTTATATGATATAATTTAAAATTAAAATTTTATAAAAAAATAAAACGGTGTAAAAACTGAAAAAATAAACTTAAATAAAAAATGAACAAGAAAAATTCTGTAAAAATTTTGAAAATCTCAAAATCAAGATTTAATTTCATTAATTTGAAGTTTGAACAGAAAGAATAAAAGTAAAATATTATGGTGAGGGTGAGAAATCCTAATATATACATATATAAATAATAGTAAGTAGAATACGAGTGGCCAAATTCTGCCCATGTACACCTTAGCTGCTGCATTTTCAAGATTATCAATCTGGGCTGAAATTTAGTTATTAGATAGCAATGCTCAAAGTGTACTATTTTGCGATCTTGACCCAAGTTTCATCTTCGATATTATTAGAAAAAAAAATAAAATTTACAGAATCCAGTTCTTATGCTGTGTACACAGAACCAGAAGCAGAAACGGAAATATATTTTGGACATTTTTCAAGGATCTATTATAATTGTTCATGCCGTGAAATTGGTTTGAGTTGTCCTGGGAATAGCACGAAGATGAAGCCCACCTTTCATGTGAAGAGTGAATGTTACTTTGTAGATTGCATCTTTTGATTCATCCGCTAGTTTGAAGCCAAAAAAATGAAGAAGTGCGATTGTGAATATCTTCATTTGTCGATAAGCAAATTCTTTGCCCAAACAAATTCGAGGACCCGCCTGTAAACAATGCAAATCCCAAATCCAAAATTATGTACCATATATATAAAGATATGTATTCAGGAGGGAGTAGAAGGGGTTCAAACATGAAACGATATGAATTTGAAAGGCGATTCGGGTAGAAAAACTCCGTTCTTAAGCCATCTTTCCGGTCGAAAAATCTCAGCATCTTCACCCCAAATGTAACGCATTCTACCCATGGCGTAAGCCAAGTAGTTAATCTCTTCTCCTTTCTTGATTATGTGGCCATCTGGTAAAATATCATCCTCCATTGCACACCTCCCGTTCTTGTAAGTACAATAAGATTATACCAATGTTATGGGTTGAATAAAAAGTTGAACAGCGGAGAAGACATTCAAAATAATAAGATATTATATACCATTGGAGTTACAGGGTACAATCGCAAGGTCTCTGTTAATGCTGCATGAAGATATTGCATTTTTTGTAGGGTTTCATCAGTTATGGTTGCTAAGATATCGTCAGTATTAGCGTGGTTTTCTCCGCTACAGGTGCAGTCTATCACTTCTTGTGCAACTTTTTCTTGTATCAGTGGGTTCTTGCAGAGCATGTAAAAGAACCAGCATAAAGTGTTGGCAGTTGTATCTTTACCGGCAATCATGAAGCTAAAGATTATGTCCCTTAGATATTTATCACTCATCGTTTCTGGGTTCTTCTCTTTCTCTGCTAAAAACCTTGAAAGTATGTCGTCTTTAACATTCTTAAAATCGCCAAAAAAGGAAAAAAATAAATTAGCAATAATACTATACTTTTAAAACTAAATTTAGCGCAAAAAGATAATGACTCACAAGATCAGGGTTAAATGCTAGTTGTTTCTTCTTGGTTCTTAGAACACCGTAAATAAAATTATCAATGACTTTGATGTTTCTCTTGAGGGAAGCTTCAGAGCCAAGGTTAAGAACCCTTTTCAGCTTCCACAAGGGATCAATATAGCGAAAGTAGAGCGACTGTGTTGCATCATCAAAAGCCTTAAGAAAGGTACTCCCCTCGTCATCTTCTTTGCTTGATGAGCTCATGCAATTCAAATCCACTCCAAACCCAACTTTAATTATGGATTCCATTGTGTATTTCATCAACATATCCTACATACAAAAAAAAAAAAAAAACCGTACAATCAACACTCAAACTTAGAGGTCCGGTTGTTTACATATAAAATGTTTTACAGAAAATGTTTTCTGCATTTTTTTGTGTTTGTTTCATAAAAAATAATATGGTTAACGGAAAAAGTTAGTAAAATAAGCCTTTTTTTCCTGTAAAATGACTACCGAAAACGTAAGTCATTTTTCGGAAAAGAGCTCATCTACAGATGATTTTATTTTTACATATAAATTAACTTAAATCAAGCTTAATATTATTATATTGATAATAAATTTTATTTTTATTTTAAAAAATATTTAAAATATTATATTTTTAATATTATTAAACATACATATTTAATTATTTATATTTAGTCATATAATAAATTATTAATATAATAAATATAATTTATTATTTTAATAAATTATTTAATATTTCAATTTTATTTTAATAATAAATTAAAAATAATAATTTTAAATAATATTATTCACATATTATTGAAAATATTTAATATTAATATTTTAATAATAAATATTTACTACAATTATAAATATATTAACAATAAATATTTTGTAGTATAAAGGTTAAAATATGTCATAAATCTATGTACACTTTATAGATTTGTAATTTAGTCTTTGTACTTTTATTGTCAAAAATTTAATCCCTTTACTTTTCAAATTTGAAAATCAAATTCAACTGTTAACATCGTTAATTTTTTTGTCAATTTTGTTAATGTCACATTTTTAAATAAAAAATACTCACTTAGTAGTCATGTAATTAAAAAATGATATTGTAATGAATTTGAATTTAACATTGATATTTTTAATATATACAAAAATAATGTAAAATATAAAATTATATATAAAAATAAAATTAATTAAACAATGAAAAAAAAAAGAAAATCTCATATATATATATATATATATATGTTTGTTTAAGAAAACAACTTCTATAAAATATTTTTACATAGATTTATCCAAACACCAAAAAATATTAATTTTTCTATAAAAATAAATCATTGTCTAAAAATTATTTTTCAAAAGTCATTTTCAATAAAACAAAGATTTAAAAGCAAGACTCACTTGGAATTCAATTACTTGACCAGACATTGATAGCTCTGAGACTGCTGTCAACAGTTTGGAAGCATTTCGTTTGAAAACAGAGCAGCTAAAATCTCTAAGAACTTTGGCTGAGAACTCATAGCTGGCAAGCTTCCGCTGCTGCCGCCACTTATCTCCATCAACCGCAAAAATCCCTTCTCCAAAAAGGTCAGAAAATATTTCATGGGTATATTTACCCTTTCCGTAATGTTCAAAATTAGTTTTCAATATGTGCTCTACGATTCGTGTATCGGTGGTGTAGAGTTCGCTACGTCCTAAATCAAGTAACCTGTAAGTGCGCAGTTTTTTGGCAACTTGGGTTTGGTAGTCGTAGAGATAGTCGAAGTAAAAGATCTGGTCGAAAATAGTGCCCTTTACTGGGGCATATTTCGGGTCATTGATGGATTTCCCACTCAAGATTTTGATGACAAAAACAGATAGAATGATGAAAACAAAGAAAAATGGGAAAGCTATGAAGAAGAAGATAATAGTTAGAATGCCCATTTATGCATAAATGAGTTTACCTATATACGTAACAGCCATCTACTTATACATAAATGAGTTTGGGTTTTCTTTTATTTAATAATTTCCTATTTATGCATGAATTAACTTTCATTAAATATCAATACGTAAGATAATATTCCTTCGTTGTTGAATCAAAAGAAAAATCCAATCCTCCATCTACCAAGTTATTTGTCCAATTCAAATGTTATACTACATATTCCACTTTCATTACACCAATCTGGTTCTTTGGTGATTTTAAATAGTTCTTGTAAGCATTTTTTGATTAATGTAGCTCTACTTGTAATTATTTTAACTACAATGAATTAATAACATTATTAAATATTATCTTTAATCTAATAAACAAAGAATGAAAAAGACTTAACAACAATATCGATGTAGACCACTTTAACTCTTGTGTTTCGATGGAAATATACAGGATAATCATAGCATCATTTGTGTCACCCAAATTACGGTTTTATTTCTATTTCATTTATTTTAATTTATACCTATTTATTATATTATAAATAAATAAAAATCGGTTTCCTCTCTTTTTCTTTTTCTTTCCTCTAATTTAAAAGTTTGGAAGGGAGGTATTGATTGCTGAAAAAGTGAGACACTAATTGTCTGGTGTTGAAACCATAACTTATAGCCCTTTTTCTTTTTTCTATCTAACTTTATTTTAATTTATCGATACAACCAATGTATCAGATGACACTATAATTTATTTTTCACTTTTTCAACTTTTTTTTTTCTTGTCAAATCTTTAAAAAGAAAAAAGTTCATCGGTGTACCAATGTGTCTGGTTGCATCCAAAGTTACTTTGACAAATTTATATATAATTAATTTTTAATATTATTTTTATTAAAAAATCAAACAAATTAGTTGAGATTCAATATGATATTTATATTTAATTGCACTAAAATCCCAAAAACTATGACCCTCATTTTACATTGGTCCCTAAACTTCAAATCATTCTAATTGCATCCCTAAACTATCAAGCTTATATTAACCAGGACCTTTTGTTACTAAAATTGTTAATCTGACTGTTAAATGATACTTCAAATCTTATGTGACATAATTTAAAATAAATTTTTAAGAAAAACTGACTATCGTAGAAATAGATGTTTTAGAAATCTTAGTTTTGAGGTTTTTCAAACTTCTACAGAAGTTTTATTGTTCACTCTTCTCCTTTTTTTTTTTTAGTTTTTACTTTTAAAAATTATGCAACAATGTTCTATTTCTTTAGATTTTTTAAAAATTCAATTATGTAAGATTTAACACGTCATTTAACAGTTAAATTAACAATTTTAATTACGAAAGGATGCAATTGATATAGCATCAATAGTTTAGGGATTTAATTAGAACATATTGAAATTTGAAGACCAAGTTAAAATGAGGGTCATAATTTGAAGATTTTTGGTGCAATTAAATCTAATGACTATTAGAAAAATATAAAAAAAGGATTTGTGAAATATAAAAATATTTTAAGAATTTTAAATTTATTATTAAGGCATCTAACTAATCAATTTATTTAGAAAGTTATAATGAATATTACATTTTAAAATAATTTATTATTTAATTTACACAATTTAAAAAATCCAAATCTAAATTTTAGAATCTTATTCTCAAATAGGGTAACTTAATGGGTAAATTAATGAGATATTCTGTTTTGTTTTTAATTTAAATATTTAGGCATATCAGGATATGTTGTTTTTGGAGAGAGAAATAAAAATATGTCTTACATGGCGCTTTTTAGGAAAGAGAAATAAAAATGTGCCTTATAGGACGCGTTTTTAAGGTAACGGTGACTTCTGCAATGGTCACAATTCCAACGGCTACACCCCAACGTTCATATTTTTTTCCTATATAAATCCCTCCAAACTTCGTTCATTTCAATTCAAACTCAATTCTCAGTTCTCAATTCCCAATTCTCTCGATAATTTCATTTTAAATATTTCTCTGAATCCTATTCTATTCGATTTTATTTTATTCCTTATAAATTGTAATCGTTTGGATGACAAACACATCTCCAACATTCAATTACAAATGGTAAAAATATATATTAAATTATTTAATTTTAATTAATTAATTATTATGTTGTTAACAAACTTTTTATGTTTATATACTCAAGTTAAAGATTGAATTTTGGAGACATACATACTCAATTTAACATTATTAATTTTTTATATTTATATACTTCATCCTGTATGATACGTTTTCATTTCTCTCTCCAAAAACTATATATCACGGTAAATATAAAAAAATAGCCTAAATACTTTTAGAAAACAGCATATTTCATTAATTTACCCCTACCATAATATTATTTTTCAAAAAAGAAAAACCATCGTCATGGCTTGATAAAACAAGGGAGACCCAGAACTCTTGTATTAATATAAGTGACTGCTGGGCTCAGTTTTTAAGTTTATTAGAGCAAATGAAATAAAAGAAGTAGACCCGTCTTGTTTCCATTCTGTCTTTTATCTGTAATGGCACAAATTAAGAGCTAATACTTACAAATGTGCTTTCCAATCAGAGAAGTTCATTTTCCAATTTAATCTCAGAGATGATCTATTTTTAAAGGGTTTATTATTACAAATACCTCCGTTAGAACTAGTATTTTTAGAAGGTTTATTATTACATACCTTCGTGACAACTAATATAATGAAGTAAAGAGATTTTATAAATTTGTAATTTCACATTATCACATCATCTTTTTCTGTTTTCAATAAGAAAATATCAAATCAGATTTTTTTCTCCTTATTTTTAACATTTTTAGATAGTATTTGAGTTAATATTAGAATTCAGCGATACCAAGTTAACAGAGAAATGTACAAACTTCTAAGTAATTATAGCATACAGAAGCCCAACAGCAGGGAAATTAAGCACATTGGACATTATACAGAAAAACCCATTTACATGGCCATATCAAGGAAATCGTCTCATTTTGCTCACCCGAAAACGCAAAAATAAGGCACCCATTTTCATCTTGACAAAATTTTCGACTCAACAATTTGCCACTGATACCTATATACTAGTTTGTCTTTAGGAACAAACACCTCAATCATCACAACTTTCCAAATATCACATCTAATATAAGTTACTATTCTCGAAGACAGTAATCGTTGGTGTCACTGATGGTCGTCTCACTGCTGCTGCTCGTACTCTTTTCATCTTCTGCAATATGCTGCGACCTCGGAATCGAAATAGACAGACTGGTGCTCAGGGCTGGACATGCTGCTTTGTATGCTGTTGTTAATCTACTAGGTGGACGGCAATCACCGACACTGGGAACTGCAGTAGGCTGAGAAACCTCAGTCTGTTTTCTAGCACCTCTGTGCATGTGTCGTGCACAATATTTTTGATCGGAGATAACATCCCTGCTGCATCGCCATCTTTTCCCATCTGTTCTTCTACACCTCCCAGGTTCAAGTTCTATTTCATTTTTGTAAGCACGGGAACTGCTGTTGCCTGGCACTGAAAAGAATACCAGGAAAAACTGTTATATTCAACGCTATGCATAATAACACAAAGTTAACCGCAACCAATTCTGCTATCAAATATTACACAAGTATTAATAACAATGGTTATAGTAAATGACTTCATGCAGAACATCATCTTTCAGCATGTGCATTGTAAGCATAAACTACTAAAACTAAATAAGATAGGATAACATGGAAAGGGTTCTTCTATATCTGTTTTTATAGCAAAGTGATCATGTAACAAGAACATTATACACACTTCTACGGAACTACCTTGAAGAACGCTTTTTGGAGAAAAACCCACACTCGGAGATATATTATTACCGACAGTGGCCTTGTTTCCACTCTGGCTGCTTCTTTTGATGGTATTATTGTTACTTACAGAGAGTTTTTCTTCACCCTTCTCACTAGTATTTGTCACCTTTTTGTTCCTTTTCGGATCATTTTTGTTGTCGTTCTTCATTGTGGCAATGATGGTGCCACTAGTTGCAGCATTGATAGAAATGGAGTTTCGGTTGCTGCATACATTGCTGCTTTCTATAGCAGTGGTTCCATGGCTGGTGCTGGTATTACAGGAAAATGGGTTCGTGTACTGAAAACTTACAGGTGTTGGAAGGTTTTTTGAGTTTTCTGACAATCTGATTGAAAATTTTGATGATGTTGAGTCAGGCAAAGCGGATTGAGAAGTTTCCACAGGCTTTCTTGAACGCCGACAACCTCTATGCATGTGCTGTTCACAATATTTCTGATAAGGAATCACATTCTTACTGCACCGCCATTTTTTCCCATCAGTTCGTCGACACCTTCCCGGCTCAGGATCCGCCATGTTCCTATAATCCAATCCTTGAGGACTGACTCCTACAACTGAAACGACATTCTTCATGTAAATTAACATTCCTATAATACCATTACGAATTTACAATGCAAAGTAGGGAAATTCTGGCCAAGTGTATAAACAGACTCAATTTTCCAGGAATAATTGATTTTTAATTAATAGTACTTAATTATTAATAAAGAATAGCATACGCCTAACAAGCACCAAATCATCTGTCAATTACAATACATCTTTAAGTGGGATTTTACCATAGCTTAAATACTTCTTGGTAAAGATGAGGATTTTGTGGATCAGATGGTAAAGACTAAAGATGCATATCCACTTCCAGTTTCCTACCTTATACCTTAAACTATAGCTTAAATGTGTAGTCTTAACTGATAGTTAACAAAAGGTTCACTCTTATCCTTCACATCTTCCTAACAATTAAAACTTACAGAAATGTAAGGAAAAAACCCAAATTATTGATATTCTAACTCTCTAGTAAAAAGGAAAAAGAAAATATCGATGTAATCAATTTCATGAAGCTGAAAGAAACAGAAAACAAAATCAAATTCCATGCAAAAAAGAGGGGACAAGAAAACTGGCAGTAGGCAAGAGAAAAGTTCAAAAGAAGAAAGCTTACAGCTGGGATACCGTTCATAGATACCGCCATGAGCAGAGCCAAAGGAGGAAGCGACGCTTTTCCAAATAGGTATAACAAGGTTAACGGGAACTTGGATTCCACCCGCTATGTATTTGAAGATGAGCGTTTGTAATTGCAGATCATGTAACTGAGCTGTCGTAAACACACACTTCCCGTGTTTCTTCACGGGTTTCTCCGACGTCGTCCCATCAATCCCCAGTCCCAACTTGATCGACGGTGATCCTCCCTTCTCCGTCTCCTCCTCTTCCACCTTCACCGTCCTTCCAGTCCCCTCCAACCTCTCTTGGGCCCCACTCCCACCACCCCCTAAAATTAAAAACATGCTCAAAATTAATTAACCAGCCAACCACGATACTTAAAAACTATATATATCTAGAAATAGACTACCAGAATCTGGAAGAATGCGAGTTTGAACCGGTTGGGCATCCATTGAAGGAAAAAAGAAACACAGGTTAAAGAATGGTGGTGCAGAGATCTGCGAGAACTTAAGTGCGAATGATATTTCAAAAGAAGTAGCTTGATCTTAAACATGATCGCCTTTGCTGTGTTTCAGTTTCACGATATGCAGCGACGAGTGTGACATAAAGTTGATGTTAAAAAACGCGTGTCAGGATTCTGACAGTTATCAGCCTTTATGCAGTCACTGCAGGCGAAATTCAGTTACTTTATCATTTTACAGACTCCGTAAAAGGTGAAGCTCACCTCTCAAAATCGGCGTTTGAAATGGACGTTCCAATGAGATTGTGAAATAGTGGTGCTGTTGCAGACGGTGACAATGTGGTCGGTTGTTTGCCACGCGCGTTGTCAGATTAATTGCCTGGCGCTGTGGATGGGCAGAAGAGGACACGTCACTGGAATCAGTTATAGTGGGTCCTATTTAAGCATTGGACACGGTAGGGCCCGGTTCAGCACGTCAGCAGTGACACGTGGACTGCTAGCAATGCCATCAGTGGTTCTCAGTTTTTTAAAAGCCCATTTTATTTACAAAAATAATTTTAATTTAAAAATATTTACTAAAATAACTTAAAAATAATAATAAATTTAGGTTTTGAGAATTTAATTGTCAGCACCATCTTGGGTTTCGGCTCTATTATTATTTAATGATTATGTCAAGATTTAAAAATAATTTTTTTGAGTTTGGAAATTTAATGACCGGTATTAATGTATTTTTTTTTAATTGTATTATAATGGTATATAAAAATATTAGTATTTAAAAAAATTAGTTTTAACCATGCAATGGTCAGCACTAGAGATTTAAAAAATATTTGGTGCCAGTCATCTAGTACATTTTTGGGGCCCCAATGCACTTTTTTTTTTTCATTTTAGGACACTAATGGCCGGCACCAGTTTCATTTAAAAAAAATTTCGACTGCTGGCCAATAAATGACCGGCAACAAGTACATTTTTTAACTAACAATGCACTTTTTTGGGGGGGGACACTGATGGCCAGCACCAGTGTCATTTAAAAAAAAATTTTGGTGCTAGCAAGTAGATGGTCGGCACCAAGTATATTTTTCAGCTCCCAATGCACTTTTTTTTTACTTTGGGACACTGATGGTTGGCACCATCTTTTTCAGGTCTCGAAAATTTTTTTTGGGGTTTTGGGACACCGATGATCGGTACCAACTTTTTCACATTAAAAAATTATTTTTTCTTATTTTGGAACACTGATGGCCAGCACCAAGTATTAAAAAATTAGTTTTCTCAACTTTGGGAATCAGATGGCCGACACTAAGTTTATCAGATATGTATATAGGTATTTTATCTTCCATTTGAGTTTTTGTTTGCTTTTTTCTTTGCTTTATTAGTTGAGGATCGAGATTAAAAATATTAGTTTTTTCTTTGTTGAGAAGGAAGCAAAATTTTTTTAAGATGAGTTCCAAAATTTTATTTGCTTATGTTCATTTCGATGGAGAAATGATAAATACAATTGAATAACGCTATGTATTTCAAAGTCGAAAAAGAATAGGAATGAGATTCAACAAGCGTGTTTCGCTGGTGGATTTAAATGAAAATTTGGTACAAAGATAGCAACCCGTTCGGAAAGAAAATGTTGAGACTGTTTTACAAATTTCCGATTTCAACATATCCGTTCAAGTTCTCAAAAATGTAGCTTGAAGAAGATGATGATGATGATGATCTAGTGATAATTGATACTCGCGATATTAAGTAATAAAATTTATAAAAACTGATCACACTAAAAACTAACTAATATCATGATTTAAAGGCAAGCGCACCTATCGAATAGTAGTATAGTTTAGTGACAAGACCGAGTTATCGTACCCAAGGGAACCAAAAGTACTAGTACTCACTTCCTTTCTATTATCTAACCTAAAAGTAAAAGATGTTTGTATGAAACTAATTCTAAAACTAAACTAATAATGCACAAAAAGTAAATTGGGGAAAAACTCTCGGGAAAGCTAATTGATATGGGCAATACTCAAGGGAGAATCCACCTAGACTTCACTTGTTATTAACTTCTTGAACTAGACAATTTCTTCACTTGACTTGATCCGTAGAGATCCCTAACCTATGTTAATACTTTCGTCGAGGATAAGAACAACTAATCCTAGATGGTTAACTATAATTTCTTTATTAATTAACACCCTTAGGTTGTATTAATTCGATCTATGGATCCTCCTATTAGGTTTGACCCTAATCCGGCAGATTTATGTTACCCTATGTCTAGGGTTGCATGCAACTCTGCTTAATTATGGTAGATTTACTCTTAAAACAAGGACTTTTGCTCCTCTGCCTAAGCACATCAGTTTCTTGAAGTAATACCTAGGACTATTAAATCAAGAATGAATAACACATAATTAAGAACAATTCAAGTATTTATCATATAATTCAAGAATGAATAATAACAAGATCTGTCTTAGGTTTCATCCCCCTCAAGTATTTGAAAGGTTTAGTTCATAATTAATAAAGAAAACATCTCAGAAGAAATAAGATAACAAAACATAAAGAACTCAAAAACCCCTGAAGGAATTTAGGGAGATCCTTTGTCTTGATGTAGAATTCTGGCTTCTCGGATGAATCAATCGGCTTCCCTTGGAGTAATTCCTTGCTTTTACTCATTGTGTTGGCAGAAATATGGTGCTCATTTTGGGAGAAAAGAGTACACCATTAGAGTTGCCTCCTAGGATCTTTATATAGAGCTTTGGGATGCCTTTCTTAGCCTCTAAGTATCCAAATCCGAATGAAATTGCACTTCCTCACGATAGGGACACGCCCGTGTGCCACGTCTGTATGGTTTCGATAAGAGCCGTGTTCGGGCCTGTTGAGGTGGCACGGCCGTGTAGCCTGGCTGTGCTTGTCAGGGCTGGGCCGTGTTGGACCTCATGTGGCACGGCCGTGTGCCACGGCCGTGTGGTGATTTCTTAGGCCGTGTCGTTTTCACACTTTGGCCCATTTTCTTCGTTTTCGGTCTGTTTTTCGTTCTTTTCTCTGTCATATGCTCTCCTGAGTATACAACATGAAATAGAAGGGTTAAGAGCACCAATTCTCACAAAATTAATAATAATTCATCCAGAAATTAGGGTAAACATGAGGTAAAAATATGTATAATTTATAGTTTATCAACAATGATAGCAATTTATTGCCCCCCTGAGATAGAAAATCCCAGCTCGGTTGAGTTGTTCACGAAAATAGTTGAACTGAATCCCATTCAAGTTGTAATTCTAACAAGCCAGCGCTTTGGAATTTATTTTAACCTTAACGTCTCCCGGGAAGATCAGTTGGGCTGCGGACGATCGATGCCAACTCTCGAAAATTCAAACACTGGTAGATGTTCGTATAATATCCCAAACTCGTGTACTCGTTTAGAAATCCATCCAGAGATGTTGACCACTATAAAAGATGGTGATGAAGGGTCCGATAATGATGATCAGTCCAACTGTGATCCTAACGATGATTTTGTGACCCCGATTTAGATGATATCCCTAAAGATATAAACGAGGAAGGCTCGGTAAAGGGCGAAAATGCAAACCCTTATTCGGCCTAGAACACGAGCCCTGGTATAGTTATAAGAAATAATCCAGGGTACTTCACGATCGACGTGGATCCTGATGCGGCTCTTGTACTCAAGTTCTCAGAATATACAAACATTATACTGGCTCACCTACTTGATGATGAATTCGATGATGAAGAGTTGTTCGTAGACAACAATCTAATAACAAAAAAGATTGTTTACATAATATAAAACAACTTAACTCAAAGTTAGGTGTAGTTTATAAAGTAGCGAAGTCAACACAGTCTTTGTACGTAAGAGAATGTTAGAAAGCCTCAAGTGATTATAACTGGCGTGTTCGAGCTGCGTTAATGTATTGGACACAGATGTGGATGATAAGGAAACTAGAAGGTCTACACACATGCACGTCTGCTCGTATGTCGCAAGACCATCTAAAGTTAGATGCAAAAATTGTATGCAACTACATCATCCCTTTGGTGAAAGAGTCATCCACCATTCAGGTGTCGCTCCTTATTGCAGACATGCAAACTTGATTTAAATATAAAGTGTCGTACCGAAAGGCATGATGGGCAAAACAAAAGGCAATGTGAGAGCTGTATGGTGACTAGGATCGTCATACAACGAGCTTCAAAGGTAAATAGTTGAGATGCAAGAGTATATACTCGGGACAGTGACTGATTTGCAAACACTACTGTATAAAGGCCCTGACAGGGAGATACAATTAAGGAAACAAGTTTTTCACCAATTTTTTAGACGTTCGAGCCGTGTTTTAGGGCTTTTCATCACTGCAAGCTAATGGTGCAGGTGGCCGGGACCTGGTTGTACGGTAAATACACACAAATACTCTTGATTGCTATTGCACAAGATGGAAACCAAAATGTACTTCCGATCGCTTTCACCATCGTGGAGCATGAGTGTTTGAGTATTGGAAATTTTTCCTCAAAAATATGCGGAGGCACGTTGTTAGAGAATATAACATTTGCCTTATATTAGATAGATCGAATGGATTACTTATTGTGATAAGACGATCGGGGGTTCCGTGGAGGTCTATTTATTGCATCCGGCACATCGCGGCAAACTTCCACTAAGGTTATAAGAATAAAGATTAGAAAAAAAAACTCGTGAACATAGGTAAAAAATATTGTTTGTATTTATTTCAAAAATTCCTTTTCAAATTTTTTCAGCCTATAAGTTTTTAAAATACTGATTCCGAATTGCATATGCAACTCATGAGTTAGAAACGCGAAGATTTAGGTAGAGGTTCATGAGGCTTAAATCTCAGATGTCATATCTAACAACAGATCTCTGGACATGGTTAGGTAGCATGGAGAACTGGAATTGGACTCAAAGTTACGATGAGGGGTTTTGGTATAGGCAAATGATAACCAACCTGGTAGAGGCGGTCAACTTTGTATTGAGGTGCACACGTCATCTGCTAATTTCTACTATTTTCTCAACAACATTCTATAGGTTGGCCACATTGATACCTAGGATGGGGTTGAAATAAACTAAGCAGATCAAGGCCAGGCATGTGTACGTTGAGGCTGTCCGAAAGGTCATGGCAGTAAATAGTCGAAGGGTACAAACAAATAACACAAAATTGTATTTGTGCGACTTGGAGACTTTTCGAGTTCAATAGTATATCAGTCGTCGTTCGGGTCTTCCATCTAGATGGTATGCAATTGATATGCGAAACAAGCATTGCGAGTGCGGGATATTTCAGACTCTTCAATATCCATGTGTGCATGTTCATGCAGCGTGTGAAAGAGCAAACTTAAATGTTGAACAATTCATAGAAGAGATCTACACGTTGCGTATATGGGGGAATGAATTTCCTGTAATCCCTGATGTCCCAAATTAGGAAGTTTCACTGCCTGCTTTCAAAATGGTGCCTGACCGTAGTCTCCGTAAACATCTTAAAGGTCAACCACAATTAACAAGAATTCAAAATGACATGGACGTCAGGGAGACGGGTGAACCCAAACTGTGTACTGTGTGTCGAACATCCGAACACAACCGATCAACTTGCCCATATCGTGTCTATGTTTTTGATCAATCGTCTTGTAATGCCAGACTCGAATATGACGAATGATATATTATTGAGCGCATGTTCTTGTAAAAACATTGTAAAAATATGAAAAATTACACAAATGATATACTTGATTCAAATTATACAATTGATTAAATATAATTATTAATGCATATTTTTTCTTATTCCTAGTTTAAAACACGTTAAATTATAATACAATATACATGCATATTTAATTTAAAGCACATTAAATTATAATACAATATACATGCATATTTAATTTAAAACACATTAAATTATAATACAATATACATACATATTAAATTTAAAACACATTAAATTATAATACAATATACATACATATTTAATTTAAAAAACATTAAATTATAATACAATATACATACATATTTATTTTATAATACAATATACATACATATTTATTTTAAAACACATTAAATTATAATACAATATATATACATATTTATTTTAAAACACATTAAATGAAATAAATTACAATGAGAGAAAATTAATATGAAAAAACCGTAAATTAAAATGGAATGAAAGATAATTTAAATGAAATGCCATGGAAATAGAAATGAAATGAAAAAAAAGTTGAAAGGATAGGTCAGGCCTGCGACAGGCCCCTGGCAAATGGGCTTTCAATGTTCGGCATCAGCAGACGGCTTGCAGGCACTAGGCCTACTACGATGTGACTCGACAAGTCATGCCTAAAAAAACCCAAAAAAATGAAATGAGAAATTTTTTTTAATTTAAATGAAATTTAAAATTTTAAAATGGAATGATATTTAAATTGAAAAAAAATAAATAAAATATAATTGATACTACTTCCAATTAATATGAAAAATATGAAATGAATTGAAAAAATAAATTGAAATGAGACTACTCGTAATTAATATGAAAAAAAAATTGTATATTAGGAAAAAAATAAATTTAAATGGAAATGAAATAAATTTAAATGAAAAAAATTAAATGGAAATCAAATGAAATGGAAACGGAAACGGAAATGGAAATGGAAATGAAAAAAAAAGTTGAAAGGATAGGGCCTGTTTCAGCGTTAGAAGGCCTATTCAGCATTCCATTGGTTGGCACCAGCAGGCCTGGTGCGACGCGAGCCAACAGGTCAGTACCTGAAATAAGGTTTCTTTTCCCAATTTTACCCCTGTTCGGCCACTATGGTCCCCCACTATAAATGGGGTACTTCAACCCAAAACCTGGTCACCATTGCCACTAACAACCGCTCACTATCAACAGCCGCTGTTAACTGCCAACCGCTACGGTCCTTCGCCAATCGACGACCATCGATCACCTTCAAACACTTCTGACAACCGTCATTCATCGTCGACCACCACCGATCACTTGATGAATCCTAATCCTAATATTCTTTAAAATGACAACAACCACATTGCTAAAAATGTGAATAAGGTAAACGAGAAGAAAAATGTCCCACTTAATTTTAAATATTCATTTATTTTTTTTTGAACAAGAAATATAACATTCTATATTTACTAAAAACGCAGGATCAATACCGAATTGTGAGACCTCAGTTGCATGATCTCGATTATTTTTTCGATCAAAGAGTTTTATCGGATTTGAACGTTGCGGGTTTTGGGGTAGCTGCGTATATTCAGATATCTAAGCTGCAGGCTGATTTAATATCTGCCTTAGTTGAAAGATGGTGCCTGGAGACACATACGTTTCACCTCCCGTGTGGAGAAGTAACTATTACACTGCAAGACGTAGCAGTCCAACTGGGGTCGTCTATAAATGGTGAAGCAGTGACCAAGCTTGAAAAAGTGCTCGGCCCATGGGGCACTTACGAGCGGTTACTTGGAAGAGTTCCCCCAAAGACACGGAAGGACGATTAACCCATATTAAATTTACTTGGTTAAGAGAAAACTTCCAGCATCTTTCGAGCAGTCCAACACAGATGGACATTATCTACGTTACAAAAGCGTTAATTCTGCAACTTATAGGTGGGATACTGTTACCGGACGTCAATAAAAATAAAGTCCACATCATGTATCTCCCCTTATTAAAGGATCTCGAGCTTTCTAGAAGATTTAGTTAGGGCTCTGCAGTATTGACATGCTTATATTATGAGCATTATCGAGCGACAAAGCCATCTACGAAAACAATAGGCGGTTGTTGCCTTCTAATGCAGTCTTAGGCGTTATACCGAATGTCATTTCTAGCATCAGTGAGCCACCAACCGTATGTGTGGCCACTCGTGAACAGGTAAATATATAGTTCAATTTTGCCATCTATTTTTTAATTGTATAGTATAGTATACTCATTTTTGCATGGAAAAAATAACCTGATAATTTTTTTTAAATAGGAAACTACATCAGAAATCAGGTGATTGTTCGCCATACTTGTGTACTGTATGATGATAGAGACTCATTCTGGTTATGAAGTAAAATACGATCTCGAATCTTTCTTTTTTAAACACAATAATTGCATAAAAAATTAACTAATAATGTGTCGTCTATATTATTTAATTTTTATAGAGACCATATGTCGAGGAAAAGATCGCGGCGCTCATACCATCATGGGTTATTAAGCAGCAACAGTTGTTCGTGTCAAATTTTTCGTTGATTCATTTCCATATGGTGAAGTGGCATTATCGAGGTCAGGTATTGAGGCAGTTCGGTTACACACAATCTATCTCAAACCCTCTTGTTGACATTAAAAAAGTTCATAGAATGGACAAAAAGGGTTCGAGTCGGGACACCTTAAATTTGGCAGAAAAACATGAACTGTATATCTTTCTGTGGAATGATCAACATTTGAGGCGCCCTTCTTTGTATGTTTTAGAGGGAGGGTTCTCTCCTACGCACGAGTACGTAGAATAGTATATGGCATACGGGAAACCCTTTATATTCCAAGGTCATTATATGCTGATCCAGGAAGATGCACAACCGGAATATTCCAAATGGCAATAGAGGGACACACGATCGCGTCGTAACCGAGTTCTGCTATTCAGGAACTCCAAAACCGATTTTGCTTGGAACCCCGATTCCGAGCCCCAATATTAAGCATCCGGCTAGTCATCATACCACCTGGAGGCCGAGCTCGAGCCCCAACTTCCTCAATCATTCGAGGATATTTTTGGTGACGACCCCAAGTCTCAACATTTGACACGGTCTGAATCGTCCTCATACCACCCGGAGCTTAACCAGGAATAATGTACACATACTATTGAGGATATTTTTCCATCAGCACCTCCGATCATGCAAAACTCCCGATTATGGTCTATATGATTATACTACTTTTTTAAGTACACTGAACGGGACACCAGATGTTGGACCGAGCAACTATCAAACGCTTTAGCAAAGTACACGACATCACCGAGAAATGCAGCCAAACTATTACACGCCAGCGCCAGGGACGTCGCTAAGATCACAACAATTTTGATTTTTATCTGTAAATATTTACTTTATTTTGTAATTATTTTGTTTTTAATATTGATTTAATTTCTCTAAAATAATTATTTGTTTGAATAAATGACTTCGAAATATTTAATAAAAAAATGTAATTCGATTAAGCAATAGTACACAACAAATTAAATTTATAGATACAATAAAATATAAACATTCTAGAATATTAATAAACAAAAATATAAAATTTAAACAAAAATAATACGCACTAAATTAAATTTAAACACACAACAAACTACAAACAGATGGGTAAAATTAATACACGAAAATTTTAAATTCAAACTACATATAATACGGACTTAATTAAATTTAAACACCCAACAAACCACAAACAAATGGATAAAATTAGTGCACGAAATTTTTAAATTCAAACTATATTTGACATAGACTAAATTAAATTTAAACACTTAACAAACTACAAACAGATGGGTAAAATTAATACACGAAATTTCAAATTCAAACTACATATAATACAGACTAATTTAAATTTACAAATACAAAAAAATACAAATATTCTAAGAAATTAATGCACGAAAATATAAAAATGAAACTTTAAATCCTAAACAACTACATTAAATTTATAGATAAAAAAATATAAACATTCTAAAGAAATAATACAATTATTTTGAATAGTAATTTCTTCACAATTAGTCGTCTTCTTCTTGAATCAGATCTAAGTTGCATCAGTACCCGAATTATAAGTTGCGGAATAAACGCTCTTACACCATAGATAATGTCCATCTACGTTGGACATCTCGGTTAGCCATCTATGGCGCAGAAAATCATCTTACCCTTAATGGCATAACCTTTAAGGTTGACATGACAGTATATAATTTAACTCCGTTAAAACATGACAATATATAATTTAACCCCGAAATTTAGTTGTACACTACCAAAAACTCTCATCTACAATCCATTACAAAAAACTCGTTTGATGATATACTACAAAATATTCTTATTTTTATGACTCTCTAAAAATAATAATTTATCATTCATTTACACTATCAGAATCCAAACCACCCGCTATATATAGAGGGAGGGTTTGGTGCCGGACAATTATTCTCAAAATTAAGAAAACTAATTTTTTAATACTTGGTGCCGGCCATTAGTGTTTCAAAATAAGAAAAAATAATTTTTTTAAAGTGATAAAGTTGGTGCCGGCCATCGATGTCCCAAAAAAATCGAGACCTGAAAAAGGTGATGCCGACCATTAGTGTCCCAAAGTAAAAAAAAAAAAAGTGCATTGGGGGTGAAAAATGTACTTGGTGCTAGCAATCTACTTGCCATTGCCAGCACCTATAATTTTTTTAAATGACACTAGTGCCAGCCATCAGTGTCCCCAGATAAAAAAAAGTGTCTTAGGAGCCGAAAAATGTACTTGGGGCCGGCTATTTACTTGCCAGCATCCAAAATTTTTTTTTTAAATGACACTAGTGCCGGCTACCAGTGTCCCAAAATAATAAAAAAAAGTGCATTAGGAGCTGAAAAATGCACTTGGTGCCGGCCAGCTACTGGCCAACACTCAATTTTTTTAAATGACACTGATGCGGCCATTAGTGTCCCAAAGTAAAAAAAAAATGCATTAGTGCCCGAAAAATGTACCTGGTGTTAGTCATCAACTGGCCAGCACCAAAAATATTTTTTTAATGTCTTTGGTGTCGGCAATTACATGGCCAGCACCAAATTTTTTGTCAAACGCTAATATTTTTGTATACTAGTATGATACGATTTAAAAAAAATAACTTGGTGTCGGCCATTGGGTTCTCAGACTCAAAAAATTTATTTTTTTAAAGCCTGACACAATCATCAGGTAATGATGGGGCAAAAACAAAAAGTGGTGTTGGCTATTGGGTTCTCAAAACCCAAATTTACTGTTTATTTCAAGTCATTTTGATGAATGTTTTTGAACTAGAGTCATTTTTATAAATATTAAATTTTTTGGGGTTAGATGGATAAAATAGCCCTATAATTAATATGACCAGATTTCAAACTCGGGCTAGTAATCTCGTTATGGGTCGACCCAGACAAATCTTACTAATTATATTTTTAGAATTTAAATTTTTAATAATGAGAATTTACGGGGACAATAAAGTGGAGCAACTAATATTATATCTTTAAAATCTTAATGGAAGTACATAGTCATTGTATCACATGACATCCAATGGGAAACAATATCTCCATATTGCCCCCACTTTGCTTTGATGCTACATTGTTGCCGACAATTTCATACCTTTTCTCCTTTTACTTTACTTAATCCAACAGGTAAATTTCCTTTTTCAATGACTAGGCAAAGGCAAAGCTTATGTTATTTCAACCTCTTTCATCTATTTTTTTAATCTTTGTCAATCGTCATCAGCTGAAAATTATGCTTCCTGCTTTACTGTCTAGAGATTAAAGAAAATCTTGTAAATGAACAAAAAGATTGAAAATTAAAACTATATTGTGCTCGTAATTTTACAGCTAGGAAAATATGTAGGCACGTTGCTTCTATTTGTGGCATTGAATGATGCCCTTCATCAATCCAGGCATCATTGGTGGCAAAGCAAGCTCATGCTACTTTTAAACTGGTCTAAGCCAAGAAAAGGGAAGACATTTAACATTTCACCTGCTCAAAAGGGAAAACCTAATTAACTACCCTAATTACTATTTGTTAAGTCTATCTGTGTTTAACACTTTACATGTTAGGCACCTATTTATTAATCTCAATATAATCTACAATCTCTCGTTCATGTTATTTTATGACAAATTTATTAAATTTTAATGAAATCGTTATTTTTTGATTGATTTTTATGTTTATTTTATAAGTCAAACTCATCGATATAAAAGATAAATACATCATCAAATTAACATTATTATTATGTCAGCCGGGACATTTAAAGGAATAAGATCAGAGAGGAAAGGTTAAATAACTGATATGACTCGCGATATTAAGTAATAAAATTTATAAAAACTAATCACACTAAAACTAACTAATATCACGATCTTAAAGGCAAGCGCACCTATCGAACAGTAGTATAGTTTAGTGGCAAGACCGAGTTATCATACCCAAGGGAACCAAAAGTACTAATACTTACTTCCTTTCTATTATCTAGCCTAAAAATAAAAGAGGTTTGGTTGAAACTAATTCTAAAACTAACTAAAAGTGCACAAAAAGTAAATTGGGGAAAACTTTAGGGAAAAACTTATTGATATAAGCAATACTTAAGGGAGAATCCACCTAGACTTCACTTGTTATTCGTTCTTGAGCTAGACGATTTATTCACTTGACTTGATCCATAGAGATCCCTAATTTATGCTAAACCCTCCGTCGAGGCGAAAAGCAACTAGGCCTAGGTTGTTAACTAAAGTTTCTTTATTAATTAACACCTAGGTTGCATTAATTCGATCTATGGTTCCCCATATTAGGTTTGACCCTAATTCGGCAGATTTATGTCGCCCTATGTCTAGGGTTGCATGCAACTCTGGTTAATTATGGTAGATCTACTCTTATCACAGGGACTTTTGCTCCTCTGTTTTAAGCACATTCGTTTCTTGAATTAATACCTAGGATTATTAACACAAGAATTAAGCACACATAATTAAGAACAACTCAAGTATTTATCATATAACTCAAGAATAAATAATAACAAGATCTGTCTTAGGTTTCATCCCCCTCAAGTATTTGAGGGGTTTAGTCCATAATAAAGAAAGAAAACATCTCAGAGGAATTAAGATAACAAAACATAAAGAACCCGAAAACCCTTGAAGGAATTTAGGGAGATCCTCTGTCTTGATGTAGAGTTCTGGCTTCTGAGATGAATCAATCGGCTTCCTTTGGAGTAATCCCTTACTTTCACTCCTTGTGTTGGCAGAAATATGGCACTCTTTCCTGAGAGAAAAGAGTATTCCCTTAGCGGGAAATAAGCACACCCTTGAAGTTACCTCCTAGGGTCTTTATATAGAGTTTTAGAATGGCTTTCTTAGCCCCTAAGTATCATTTTTCGAGTAGAATTAAACTTCCTCACGATAGGGACACGCCCGTGTGGTTTCGACAAGAGGCCGTGTAGGCCTGTTGAGGGTGGCACGACCGTGTAGCCTGGCCGTACTTGTCAGGGCTGGGCCATGTTGGACCTTGTGTGGCACGGCAGTCAGCCACAGTCGTGTGGTGAATCCCTGGGCCGTGTCGTTTTCTCATTTTGGCCCATTTTCTCTGTTTTTAGCCCGTTTCTCGTTCTTTTCTCTTCCCTATGCTCTCTTGAGAATAAGACATGAAATAGAAGGATTAAGAGCACCAATTCTCACAAATCTAATGATAATTCATCCAAAATATAGGCTAAACATAAGGTAAAAATATGTATAATTTATCGTTTATCAAATACCCCCACACTTAAGCCTTTGCTTGTCCTCAAGCAAAATCTCAATCCCTAATTAAGAATCATTCCTCTCAACTTACAATCTTTATCAATAATGTTTCAAACTAATTCACAAGTAGTCATACAATGAAAATTCAATCAGAAGAACATTAAAGATTCAATCACTCTAAGTTGAGAATTTTATCATTGGAACATAAGTTTCTTCCATTCTTCTAAGTAATCATCTCTCAATTGAAATCAACAGGTTTTGACATCCTCACTAATGGTTCACTCTATCCACTCAAAATGTTTAGGGTTCAAGAATTAAGCACTCTCTAGTCAATCTAAAAAGTTATTACCATAGGCTTGCAAGAAAATCAAATCTCCACCACTATAGATTGATACGACACATCGATCAAAAGGTCTTTCAACGGTTGTAATGGAGCTTTGGTTAGGGGTGTTGTCACAAGCTGAAAAAGAGGGTTAGAATCGAGATTGAATTGAAAAATCATCTAGCTAGAGAAATCTCTATCACTGGAACATATTTCTAGAGCTAAGCCTTATGATGACATTGTTCCAGATTTGGAAGCTTGTAAAAATATGCAAAAACTATTGAACTATTACAGATTACAACTGAATTAACTGTATATACACTTTTTTTTGTTTTTTTTGTTTTTTTTAGAACAATTCAAGTACAATACTTTTGAATATTGACAAACTTTACAACTGAAAAAAGAGAACAAAGCTAGATAATAATTTTAACTCAAATCTCAACAAAAATAGGGATCAAAATAATTGAATGGAATTTTAAAAAAAATGGGTTATGGGTTAACATTAGAGGTAAGTCAAAAAATGGGTTGTTAGGCTCAATGGAGTTTACTAGGGGT